>BSDF01000003.1:15544626-16764003 GCA_027925045.1 Hypotaenidia okinawae | reverse complement strand
GAAGAGCCACTGTCAGCCTTGCTATCTAGAATGGGTGAGCAGTTACATTGTGTTGGGCAGCCCCATGTGTGAATGGCTGCATGTGGCTCATAAAGTGGCAAGTGAATATCTGAAAGCCCACAAAAATGTAAATCTGTGATCTTTGCTATGTTGTGTAAGTACTTCTCACTTCTGTCACTTACTGTAAGATGAAGTGGTGAAATCTGGCTTAAAGGAGAAGTGATGTGAAACACTGCCTAGTCGAATTCGAAAGAAACACTAATTAGAGAGTTGCTCTTCTCCCATGGGGTGCAATCTAACTTGAATTTTACTCTTTAAAATTACATTGCTTATGCATAAAAGACTTTGCTTTGCAAAACATCACCTTACTGTTTTTCCACTTTGAAATCATTGCTGTGACTGTCTAGGCTGCTCCTGTGCTGGAGGAGCTGGAGGCTCTGCCCCTGCCTTTGCCCTTCCCAGGTGTAGGGACTATGTGTCAGAGAGAAAAAGAGCATTAAATGTTATCCTTACTTTGCTTTCTGGAGAGTATTGAATTTCTAGCTGCCAATTCCTCTCTTAAAGTAAAGTGATTTCAAGGGATTACATGTCAAAATCCTGGAGACTTCAGGCTTGTTTGGTTGGCTTGTGTTTAGAAACTCTGGATGTCACCAGGAGGAGTGCAAAAAGCAGAACTTGAGAGGACAGAGCGTGGGGTAGGACCAAAGGTGTGTGCCAAAGCCAACCCATTATCCCTAAGTGGTGATGAGCTTGGTTTTGTTGGACCTGATCCCTGTTTCACATTCAGCAAAACAGAACATATTTTGCAACACAACATGTAAAAAAAAGTCTGTCCTTCCTTTTCTGAGATGTTTGAGAGAGTCAATTTTTATCAGGAAAAAAAAAATCCCATCCCAGAACTCAAAACAGGAAACTCTTATCAGCTTGCCAGGAAGCTCTATTGCTTTGTGGAAGTGTTACCTTACGGTCATTGCTACTTTCAATAGCTGTTTGTGAGTAATTTATGGCTTTGAGATGGGCGTCAAATCTTCCATGCAAGCAGGGGAGAGGCCCTAAAGCTGGAAGGGGTAGTGGTAGGAGCGGAGGGTGGAGGGGAAATACCAAGGAACAGGATTTGTATTATCTTACTACGTATATTTACAACGATAAGATTTTCATTGTCTTCTATGGTAAATTATGATCCTGTTTTTGTTCCATGTTTGGGTTGGGAAGCAACAAACTTATGTCTTCAAAAAATGCCCAAGCTCAGTCTCCAGTGGCTGTTATTCAGCAGGAGTAATCGAGGGACTCGAGATGTAATTTGTTGGCAGGAGAATCTTTAAATTATTACCATGTGAAACCCTGTGTGCTTGCATTCCAGATGAGCACATGTGTCTGTGCACAGAGCTGTATATATTTATATATCGAAAGCTGTTAGAACTTGTCACGGGGGTTTAGCTGGTTGGCTGGTTCTGGTTGTCTTTTCATGCCCCAGTGTATGTAATGTAGTAAAACATATCTGAAAGACTCTGTGTGTGTGTACACATGCTTTCTGTATTGAGATCTGAAGCTTACAATCCAAATCTGCCAGGTAGTTGTGTTAAGCAGCCCTGGCTCCTTGCCTAGTGTTTCCTTTTATATTGCTTTTAGCCTTTTCTTTTTTTACTTTTTGTCCCCTGGTTTATCTCTTTGATTGCTGCCATCCCTGCAGTCACCTGACACCACGAGCTGTACTGGGCACGTAAGATGTGAAGAAGGAAGTGCAGAGCTGCTTCCAGGTTATCGCGTTCGTCACGTTGACTGCTGACTAAGGTGCTTGTTTGTGCTGGCAAATCTCTTTTGCTTAAAAATAAGAATTGAACTTTTGTCTGGAAAGCTAAGCTTCTGGACCATGGAGGGAAAAGATAATTTCTGGGTATCTAACCTACGCCCAGCTCCCTTGTACACAGTTGGGCAGCAGGGCTGTGCGGAAGAACCATGATGATGCTCATGGTCAGCAAACTGAGTGCCACCAGCAGCAATGGAGTATGTCTCTGTTGGCTCCTGGGCTCCAGCCTGGCATTTAGAAATACATTGAGATGTGACCAGGCTCTGGGAATGTGTGGAGTGATGCTCTTTGGGGAGCAATGAGTTTTTTAGCATGGCTTGTGGTGTCTTGCAGCTGGAGGAGTTCCTTTGACACCAGCATCAGAGAGGTTAAGGATCTCCATCCTTCCGTCTTATTACAGATAACAAGTGCACTTTGAAACATGACCATGCTTATCAGCTGCTGGTTTGATATCCCTTTCTGAAAGGAATCTGTTTCAATACAAAGATCAACTTTTTTTCCACCCCCTTGGTTTTTAAATGATGGTCTTTAAACCTGGAGGAGAAAGGTGAGCATGCTGGTGCTAGGTGCTTCTGGAAAATGGGGTCACTTCACGATTGCTTGAAGTCTTTGCCCAGGCATAGTTCATACAGAGATGCAGCATAATAACTGCACTTGAGTGAACCCATGACTTTCTTTTAATGTGCTCTTATCTTTCTAATGGAGCTTCTGAAGATGTTTATCTGATGCTGGTAAATGGTGGCCTTTTTCTCTCCTTGGACTACAGTCAGTGTTTGCATTAGCACTTAGGAAGTAAATAGCTATTGGCTGGGACTGTGTAAAAAAAAAAAAAATAAAATATCACTCTTCCTCTCCTTGTACCTCACCTCATCTTCCTGGGCAGAAGTTAAGAGCCTCTTTCTTTGCTGCCTCCCCTTCCCTCTTGAATGTACAATTGAACACAAATGGTCCAAAGGGTATAATGTGACAGGTATTTTGCATGCTTGTTCCTGGGGAGTTGTAACAGCAGCTTGCCTCTCTTGGGAAGAGCCTCTTGGCCTGCTTTCTCTTGCTGAAGTCAGCAGTTGCTCATGGGGCTGGGAGATGGTCATCTGGTGGAGGACTTTGGGCCAGGTGATGAGGCTGCATCTGATGTGCTTCAAAAATAATTAATGCCACAAGTGCATTGGCAGATCCAGTGGCTTAATTGCAAGCCTCCAGACAGGGTGAAGGGGTCTTGAATGGAATTTTCCTTGGCTGGAGGGAGGGGGTGAAGCAAGGTGTGACAAGGTCTGACCAGCCTTGGAGATAGTGGGAAGCAAGGTCTGAACATCCTCCTTCCCCAGGGCCCTGCATGGCTGAGGCAAGCCTGCTGGCCCTGTGCTCCCACTTTGGCAGCCTTGCCATGTAAATCACAGCTCTGACATTTGTGTCTGCAGCGAGAAGCTGGAGCAGTAAATACACTTCTGTGGAAAGGGAGGGGCTGCCGCTGGTGTGTGCCTCTGGGGCTGTGACACTGGCCTGCAGCTCTTGTCAGGACTGTGCTGGCTCTTGTTCCTAACTATCCTCCTGAAAGGAAGCAGTGAGAGGCTGCCAGTCCACTCTTATTTCTGTGAAGCGAGTGAGGTGACCCATCGGAAGCAGATTGTTACGAATATTTGTGACCCTGTGTGACCCCTGCAGGGCTGGGATGGAGGCAGCCGAAAAAGGCAGCGTGTCCTCGTTTGTCACATTAGTAGCTTATCTCCCACTTTGCAGGGATTATTTCTCTACTCTGTGGAGCAGACACCAAGTATCCTGCTGGGTAGTGAGTAGCTGCTCCAGGATGGCATCTGTGGAGGCATGACCTGCTTCCAACATGCCGTACTTGCATTAGCCTGCATGGACATGGTACCCTGGCCAAATGCCAGCAGCTTCCCCCTGGTCTCACCTCCAAATCCCTGTGGCTTCCTCTGTGCAGCTTCTTTCGAGGGCTGGGAAGCCACCTCTGTTGTGTTGCTTTGGGACCTGATATGGAATGCCTTTCTCCAGGGTGATACAGGACAAGAGCCATCTCTCTTGCTCATCTCCAAAGGCCTTTGGGGTCAGGATAAGCTCTTTTCTTCCCCCTTCCCACTGTGCAGGTTGGATGGAGATCTGTACTTCCCCAAAGCCCTAGCAGGAGAGGAAGTAGGACGGAGAATGACCTTCCAAAGAGGAATTGCTATGAAACTCCACATGCGGCCTGTGACTGCACCTTCCCGGCTCTCACAAGAGATGACCTTGGGCCTATGCTGACATGCTGCCAAGGCTGAGATGATATGGTGCTTCTGGGGTTTGACTGAGCAGCATGGAGGACCAAGGGGGAGGAAAAAGGTGTTCAAGCCTAGATTTTGCCACTTCATAGGCAGCATGGCCTTGTCAGTCATCATTCCTGTGAAGTGTTTAAGGAGAAGGGAAACCCAAAGCTACATAAAGCCCCACCACCATAAAGGTTGCATGATGTTGCACAGACATCAGCAGGCTGAATACCATGGTCTTTGAGATCATTAATGGTCCACAGCCTACAGTTTTCTTACTGTGGGCTTTGATGTTTGAGGCATTCAACCACTTCTGTTGCTGAGCATTGCCATACTTGATGCCTACAGCTAGTCAGGTGAAGTCTATGTATACCTCTTTCAAGAACTAATTGCTGGTTATAGCCCTACTGTCTGCCTCTGGCTAAAGCAGGCTTGAACCAGAGCTTAAAAACTATGTTCCAATGTATCATTAGTACTTGACCATAGTGGGTTTTTTTGACTCAGGCTCCCTAAGAGACTTGGGAGTTGACATTTGCTTGCATAACTCCTGGTAAATATCCCTCCCCACTCTTGTGCATGTGAGACATCTCTGGGCAGTAAAACTTCTTTCTCACTTACCTCTTTCTCCCAGCTTCTGGATTATCTGTTGCTTCTGAGCAGTCTACAAAGTTCCATACTAGCATTAAATGGCAACTGCTAGATCACCTCCTTTCTTCCTTGCCCCCTTCAAGACTCCTCAGTTTCAGAAGGAAGAGTCAGCTCTTACATGGCTCAGAAGGAAGAAGAGATTGAAGTGTGCTCTGCTAATGTATGTTGGTGACTGCTGGTGGGACCCTGAGAAGCATGCACCCTGGAAGGCCAGTTGCATCCTGGGTTGCATCAACATAAGTGTGGCCAGCAGATCTATAGAGGTGATTCTCCCCCTCTACTCTGCTCTAGTAAGACTGCACCTGGAATACTGTGTCCAGTTCTGGAGCTGTCAGTACAAGGATGACCTGGACCTTTTGGAGCGGGTCCAGGGGAGGGCCACAAGGATGATCAGAGAGCTGGAGCACCTCTCCTGTGAGACCAGTTGAGAGAGTTGGGCCTGGAGATGAGAAGGCTCAGGGGAGACCTTATAGCAGCCTTCTAGTACCTGAAGGGGCACCTACAGGACTGTTTGTAAGGGCATGTAGTGATAGGATGAGGGGCAATGGTTTTAAACTGGAGCAGGGTAGGTTTAGATTAGACATTAGGAAGAAGTTTTTTCGCTGAGGCTGATGTAACACTGGAACAGGTTGCCCAGAGAGCCAAAGTGGTAGTGGAGGCCCCATACCTGGAGACATTAAAGATCAATTGATGAAGCTCTGAGCAACCTGATCTAGTTACAGGTGTCCCCTCTTTACTGCAGGGAGGGTGGACTAGATGACCTTTGGAGGTCCCTTCCAACCCCTAACATTCTATGACACCATTTCTTTTTATAGTTTAATTTGCAAGCTGTGATTTCCTGGCTAGGAGGATGGTCACTGGTCTGCTTTTACCCCTTTGGCAGGATGATTCATCAAAGATGATGATATTAATTAGAGAACTAATCATCCTTTGTGGCAAATGGTGTACGTTTCCAAGGGTTTGCTCCACACCTGAACTGGATTGATGAGTGCTGGTTAGTTATTATGGATGCTTTAGCTGCTTAAGACCTTTCTGTATGTATAGAAGAATTAAGATTCCTGACAGGCATATGAAGGAACTCTTTACTCAGGGACTGGGTCCTTGCAGAACTATTCAGGGAGCAGTTCTGCTTTTGAGAATTTAACATGCCTCTCAATTGTCAGCTGGGACTCCAGCTGCACAGTTCTGGCCCAAACTGGAGATGCCTCTACTGTGTGATGTGCATGGTTTAGAGGTGGTTGGATGCAGATAATTACACCCTTGTCCCCTCTGTGAGCGACTTATATGTGGTAGGCAGACAGGTGGCAAGCTCTTATTTTGATTCCTTTTCCCTGACTTTAGAAAAAATGCTGCTGAAACTCTGCCTCATGAGTTACCAGTTGAAGGAGGTCAGAGAACTGGCCAGAGTGCTCCCTGGGAGCTGCACCTCCTTCTGGCCCCTGTGCTGCCATCACCTTAGGAGCTTCTGTGGTTCTCATCTGGGTGATAAAAGTGTAGGGTGGTAGACTGAGTGGTGGGTAAAAGCTATCTAGAGCAAGTTTTCAGCTGGCATTTGCTAGCAGTGATCTGGTGAGTGTAAGGAGAGGAATTCCACCCGTATGCTCTCTGCTTGTCTGTGTGATGGCACAGGCGAGGAGGACAGTATAATCCAAGGCTTATAAATATCCCCCACATTCACGTCTTCAGCAGACAGTAACAGAGCCCTTGCTGATGCCTGTTCACACAACACGTAATGAGCTGGAGAAGAGCCATTTTAAACCCTAGCAACTCAGTGTTTGATGTGCTCCTGACCACACATCAGTGGAATGGGCACGCTGTGGAGAATGTTAGCAGTACTCACCAAAGATTTCTCTCCCTTTGGGCAGAGGAGGAATTGTTTTAAAGCGCATTCATCCCACTTTAATACTGGTTTTGTTGCTCTATGTGCACTGCTGAATGAGTTAGAAAGCTACGTGGTGATTGACTTGCCTGCACTAGCCTTGAACTTCTTAGCATGTTGAGTTTCCAAATTAAGCCTTGTTTTCCCCCACCCTTGTGCAGACTGGGAAGAGGAGGGAAAGGGCTCATGAGCACACGGAAAGAAAGGGCAAGACCAGAAAATAATAGAATCTGTATTGTGAATACTCCACAAAAATAACTTGGATGTTATCATCAAGCTGCTCCTCTGGAATAATTGAGTGCTGATTTCTGTGAGTCTTTCCAAACACTCATCTATCAAGCTTTGAAGGACTTGAACTTCTGAGCCTAGGAAGGGGTTAAATCATCTATTATGTCCCTTGATTTGCCAACACCTAGATGTAGAGTTATTTAATTCTTCTTCTCACAGTCTGTCCTTTTAAGTGAAAGATGGAGATAAAACAATAGCAGAGGAGGAAGCTGTCAGAGATGCAAGAGGTGTAGCATGTTCCAAGGTGAATTCTGGAGAAGTCTGTCCTTGATTTCTGCTGGACTTGTAGGAATATTGTTACTCTACATAAAGGTCAGGTCACCTGTAACTCTGTGTTCCCCAGCAAAGGCTTCCATCATATGGACAAAGCATTAAGGCATAATAAGGAGAGCAAGTTTAAAGAACAGTTCCCAGACCTAAATCTGAATTTCATTGTTGTATGAAGTTTCTGTTGGAACTTAAGATGATGGAAAAACTGATTCTAACCTCTAATGTTTTGATTAAAAATCCCTCTGGATAAATTCCAGCTCGCAGAAGTAATTGCCTTTTACTGCATTACACACCTCCTGTGAAATTTTATTCAGGGAACTTAGTGTAATTACTCACCTTCCCTGCAAATAAATGGTTATATAGCACTGTTGATCCAATCTGCTGTCATGTTCCACAGTAGAGAGAACTTAATTTTCAAGAAGCCCATACAGCATGTCAGTACAGATTTTTTTATTTCTCTGCTCCTTTCTGGGAAGGATTTAAGAGTAGACTACGTGCAGCTCCTACTCGGAGAAAGGACCTTTTTGTTCTTCTGACCTTGTGGGAGCTCCTCTGTCTGAGAATGGGCATAGAGGGGCATGAGAGGATGAGAAAAGCAAGTGATCCTGGTATATGCATGTGATAGAACCCACCCACAGACGTGAGCAAATGAATAGGCTCCTCTGTATAGCTTCCTGGGGAAATCTTGTTTGGCAATTGAGAACTGCTCTTAGAAAAAGGAAGCCCTGTTGGCCACAGATATCAATCGACTTCAGGAGCATGGCTCCACGAACCGGCAGGAACACACACAGGCCAGAGGGCTACGTGCACAAGTCCTGGTGAATTGAGGAAATCACACCCTTGCTGCAAATGTGGGACACAGTATGTGTGCCTGGGATTGCCCAAATAGCCATAGCTCTGAAAGGAGGGGAAAAAATGGGGGTGTGTGTGGCCCTGCCTGAGGGAAGGGGATGGGTAAACACATGCATCTTTCCATGGCTATACTGGAGGGACAGGATTGCAAGTATTTTTGTATACACAACCTCAAGGTGCTTGAGGTTTGGTGTGGGGTTTTTGCTGGCTTTTTCGTTCCTTTTAACGAACATAGTGACGAGCATAGTGAGAATGAAACGTGCTGGGTAAACTTGTCTGAGCGTGGAGGGCTATTTGCGAAGTGCCTCTGTGGCAATGCAGGCTCTGGCGTTGCTGTCCTGCTCCCCCTCTGTCACAGGGCTGCTTCGCCTCCCTGAACCGCTGCTCCTGAACCGCGGTGCGGTGGTGCGAAGTAACTGCATGTTCACCGGTGAAATGCTTGCGTGGCTCTTCCCCTCCAAGGCGACTGGGGAAGTTGCGGTTTTAACACCACAAGTGGTTTCTGAGCGAGGGTCGGAAGCAAAGCCCCGTGCTGCAGCGCTGTCTTGTGCGCTTGACCTGTGCTGGCAGAGCTCTCTGTGCTGCCATCCTCTTGGCTCTTCTTACTGAACCCTGCCAAAACGTCCCTGAGAGGCTGGCATTGGGATGTGAAGAGGAGAAGCCTCTGCAGAGGCAGGGCTGTGTGTGGTGTGTGCTGCGGTGCTGGCTCGCCCTGGCTGGGGTGAGGCGGTGACTGCTGCTACCAGCGAGGCGGAAAATCTCTTGCTGTTTCCTTTTTTTGAGGGGGCTGAAGCACAGCTGCAGCCAGTGCAATGAAAACTAACCTCCTACACGTGTGTTTGCCAACATGCTGGTGGTTTGGTTTGGAACTTGTACACCCAGCAAAGCCCAAAAGGCTTTGTACCCTGAAACCCATCTGATAGCTATTACAAAGAATTCCTGGCCTACCTGAGCACCTTGTTGGTGCATAATGGAAACAGTCCAGTAGACCTCACCTTTTCCCATTCCCTTTGAGATAACCATCAATCTGCTTTTTGAGGAAGTGTTACACTTCAGTGTGATGCCATTGGCAGTGTGAAGTGATGTGCTGCATGAGCAGCTTGTCAGAAAATCGTGCCTGTGCAGTGAAAGGGCTGATTCAGCTGCAGATTTGTCCCTCAAGCTGTGCTCAGATGGCTGCAAATCCCAGAGGAAGACCTGGACAGCGTTAGCAGACGTGTGCTGTAATGGTGGTTCAACTGGGGGTTCCTGGGGTGGTTCAGCTGGGGGTTCCTGGGTAGCTGAACTGGAGTGGCATACAGTCTGCTGACTTCTAAATTTGCATTTACAGCTTCTCACTCTCTACCCCATGATTTCCTCTCACCCTGTACAAAGGCCAAACGGAAACACCCCCAAGCCATTGCTGCTCGCACCCCCTTTCTGAGGGGGTGCTTCCCAGTGTGTACTCCCCCATGCTTTCATGATGGCTCTCACTGTGCTAAGGCAGTGAGATGCACTGAACACTTGGGAGATAATGACCTCTGCCCGTCCTTACGAGTTTATTGCAATGAAGACAAGAAGTAAAACTAGAGCCAGCAAGACTTAAAATTATGGGGTTTTCTGTGTCCATTCCAGATCTTGTGGCATTCTTATCTGACTGGCAGGAAGAAACTCTTCCAATATATTCCTGTTCCTAATGAAGTATTTATTTGGCTCCTACATCTTCCCTACATTGAACAAGGGGAATGGTGGGTACAATTCCACTTGCTTCAGCAAGCATCAAGGTCGTGATTAGACCGCTAGAAGAGAAAGGAGATGTAGCAGATGTTAACCAGTGGGTCAGCAGGGCGTGCCCGGGTCTGGCAGGGTAGATCTCTGTGTGCATGTCTGGCAATGTGTTGAAGATTATTTCCTCTTTCTGTTGCCCATAAAAATATGCTTCCTTTTTTTTTTCTGGCTGCATTTCATTTTGCTACGTAAAGAAATAGACAGATCTGGCCTTTCTTTTTTAATAATGTTTTAGGACCAGGGTACAAAAGAGGTTAATGCATTAATTTTTAAGACAAGTGATAAATGTACTGCAATAAGCACATTCTACATACACAGAATATATTTATCTATATAATATGAACACAGATATAAAATAAGTTATGCTTGTCTTGGTTTTTTCATCACAGTAGGAGCTCAGCTTATATAAAGTGACAGTGGGAACTGGAACAACACACTGCTCCAAAGCGACAACAAAACCCAGAAGAGTGTGTATGTGTGTGTGCTTAGGAAACAAAATAGGAAATAAAAGGGAGTTCAGCCAAAACCAGGCCTGGAAAAAAAAAATTCATAGAGTGTGAAAGAGGAGGGGAAGTTCTCTTGGCTCAGGGTAAAGGTTCTGGAGGGGATTGAGTGTTACTGTGTGGTGAGGAGGAAGGTTGGTGAAGGCTCTTAGTGCTTTGGCTGTATTTGTGGGGGCACAGGCACTAGAGCAAGCTCTGCCCAACTGGGTTCTCTGATCTCATGATGGACCATCTGCCTACACCATGATGGGGGTTCCTGACTTTATGGAGTAAGAATGGGACCTAGTAGCTTTCCGTGTGTATGATGAGAGCAAACATACGGTTTCACAGGAATGATAACCACCAGCACTGTTCAAAGAGAAAACGTTACCTGCTGTTTGTGCCATGTTTGAGCCTGGGAGTGGTGTCCCCCCTCCCAACCCAACCGATGTCTGCCTCCAGTGCTCCCTCCTCCTGTTTCCCTTGTGGGGGTGGTTCCCTTGGCCTCGCCTGCAGAAGAAATGTTCCCCAAGGATTGGATGGGAGGTAAAGGTGACTTCGATACTTAGTGCCTGTCCCACAGCAAACAATGAGTAATTCCAGGTGCCCAGTTCAGAGCTGTTTCAGATTTTATTTGTATTCTTTTTAAGGACAGGGAAATGCTTGTAATTTTTCCATCTAACAGTGAATGAAGGTTTCTAAAATTCTTAACTCTGGGGTTTAGTATCTAGTGTGGGGTTATGTTGATTAGCAAGTGCTCTTTAGTTTGGCCAATAGCTTTGAGAACTTCTGGTTTCTTCTTCACTATCAAGAACTCAGTCTCCTGAGGTTTGAGAGACCCATTAAACAGCAGAAGGTGCAGCCAAAGCTCAGGAGTGACATGAAGTTAGATTTCTATTGGTGCCCTACTCCACCCTCAAAAAAAATGCAGTCCACTTCAGGCTGTTTTTTTTCTTCTGCTCATCCTTACTAGATTCTCCTAGTCTGAACATCGTTTCTTTACCTTCATAACTACCGACTACATATTAGAAGGTGGGGACGTTACACTGGAAGAATTAATTGCATATTATTGTGAAGGATTGGACTCTTTTGTTCTGCTTTGGGGTTTTTTTTCTTAGAGCAAAACAGGTATAAATCCAAAGGTGATCTCACATCTAAAGGTATAACTTAAGTAAACATGTTTTTCTAGGTCTCTTTTTTTTTTTTCTTCCCCTCCCCCTCCCTTCCCCTCTCCCCTGTAGCCTTCCTTTCATTCTGTTATTTTCCTTTTGGATGGAGGGAGGAGATGGGAAGGGAGCTCATTTGGCAGCTCATGACCCTCCAACTTGACTTTAATGAGATGATTTGCCAAGGCAAACTCCTCATCATCCAGCATGCCATCTTTGTCGATGTCAGCCAGTTTCCATATCTTGCCCAGCACTGTGTTGGGCAGCTTAGACCTTACCATCTCCTTCTTTGCATTGGCACCAGTTATTTTGCCATCGACGGGTGATAGTGTGTAGAAGATCTCATCGTACATGGGCTTGTCCCTGGCCACCACCCACTCGGCATCATCGATCCCTTCACCAGCACCTTCGCCGTAGCCGTGGCCAAAGGGACCGTGCAAGGTGCCCTCGAAGGCTCCTCCCTTCACCATCTGGGTCGGCCGCTGTGACTCCTCCTGACGTACAAGCACCATGAGCTGGGCGATGTCATTGGCCAGCATGTCTTCCACAGTCTCCAGCAGCTTGCTCTTCAGAGGCTGGAACTTGCTAAAATCCTGGGCTTGCAACTGATCCTTAAAGTGGGACAACACAGCAAGAGGTGAGTGACACGGCCACACATCACGCAGTATCACGGGGAGAGTGGAATGCCTGTCTGCTGTTTAGCTCAAAGAACTGCTGCTGCAGAGGATGAGTAGGGAGCTCAGTATTCCCTGCGCCAATGGCCCCGCTCCTCAGCATGTGATGGGGTCTCCCTGACTGCCATTGCTCCTACTTGTATCTTCTTCGAGCCCTACAGAAAACAATCTTCCCTGCTTACAAAGGGGGACTGATGTGGTACAGAGAGGGGATGAGGTTCACTCAAAGGCCCAGGATGATTGTCACGTGCAAGTAAGATGTGGAAACACTTTCCTCCAAGATCAAATTGTTTAAGGCAAATTGGTTGTGCAGCTCTTGCTACAACCTCTAGCCAGCGCTCTGCATTTTCTGCCCTCTGGGCAGGAAGTGCTGCTGTGGAAAAAGACTATTGTCCTGGCAAAACCCTCATGATTCAGTGCATCTTACAGATACTTTAAAGATGGTGTGCCTGTGAAGACACGAGCATGTCTTTACAGTGTGGCTCTGTTTCTGTAGTTTTCAATAGCTAAGCCAAGTGCTTTGAACAGGACCTGCAAATAACTGTGAAAAACTGCAGAATGACCCACAACTTTATACTTCACCCTCTACTTGTTAAAGCCAATCTATTCACTCTTACTGGAGTGATATAGTTATTTTTACACGCTTGAACACACATTTTAACAAGCTGTAAATGGGATCCTCTATTGGATACACTCCATAGATCTCATTCCCAAAAAGCTTATGGAAAATAACAAAACCAAAAAGAGCAGATGCTGTGTTTTCCATAGGGAGCTAGAATGACTTCAACAGCTAGCAATTTGGAGCAGGTTTCTGCTTGGACTGAAGCCATGCAGCAATGCAGCAGCATCCAGTGTTTGAATATACAATGCAAGGCCCTGATCCAAGGTCCTTTGAAGCCTTTGACTTAGGTGAACCCTTGGGTCTCAGCTCTACAGAACAGAAAACCTGTTTCTCTGCTTAAAATAGAAAAAGGGCTTTAAGTTTTCTCTCATTCTAGAAACAAAGAATGAAATAGAAGACACAAAATGCAGCTCTTGGAGAGGGGCATATGTAGGCTTTTCTGGATATAGCCTTCCTTTTAATACAAATTAGCAGCATTCTTAGTCCTGAAAAATCTGAAAATGGAACCTAGAATTAAAAATTAAGAAAAAGAGAAGAAATAACTTGCTGTAAAGTGCTATTCAGGGAGAGAGCTGAGAAATGAAGGCAGCTGTAGCTTCACATGAGCTCCATGTGCCAAAGGCGTTCATGTGCAAATATAGCCTGCATATATTTCAAGACCAGCTTCAGCATTACATCAGGCTTTTCCCATGAGCGACAATAATCAAGGTCTGTGTGGCTCCTCTCTTATTTCCTGCAGTTAGTCTAATGCTCTTTCCTTGGATGCTTGGTGTTTTGGCCAAGATGTCAAAGCTTACCTGCATCTTTCTTAGGTTAGGGAAATCTCCTGGTGAGATCTGATGCTCCCGTTCAATCCGGGCATAAATCTCTCCCAAGTTGTTAACGAGCTCTTTCTTTTTATTGTCTTTCCCAAACATTGAGGGCATTTCCTTCTTTAGGGAACTGATGATGTAGGCATGGACCTGAAGGACAAGAAATAATATGGCATGAAGAGGTTAAGTATTAAAGAGCACATCAGAAAACTCTTCTCAGCAGAGAGTATGTGTGCTGAAGTCAACCTCATCTTGTCCCACCCTGAATAGAAAGCTCAGCTCCTCAGCTTGCCCTATCAGTACTATTCCTGTGCAGAGTGATGCTCAGCTATCCCCTCTGGTTGTGCTGAGACAAGGTGAGGACAGGGTATGAGTCTTGGGCATACAGAGAGTGTTAAGACTCATTTCCTGGAAGAAATGGGGATTTGTTGAGATTTTCTTTTTGTTCCACTGGGCATGGCTTTCCTGTGAATAGTACCTGTTCTGCACAAACCAAACACACAAGTTTTGGAGCTCTTTAGATTTTCTTCAATGTTTTAGTATGAGTAACAGTCCTTAACTTATGTGACATTCTGGCTTTTTTTTTTTAATGGTGGACCAAGTGCTTTCTCTTGGAAATGAAGACTTCTAGGGAGCACTGAAATCTTTTAGGGAGATTTTGATGTATTTTCCCAATTGATATGGGGCTCTTCACTGTATTTTGAGGGGCTTCCCTCAGCTCATTTCAAATATTAAAAGATAGAATTAGTAACTAATTAGTCATTAATATCAGGCAGTACCCTGATAGTTATTTTGTCCACACTCATGGCAGGCTTATTTGCCATTCTCGTACCTCCTCTCCATCATTCTAAGCCAGGTATCTCTCTTGGCTAAGAAAGTTTAAGGCAAAAGACCTGGAGCTTACCAGTTCACAGCTGTGCAATTCTGACATACTGAATTGGTCCTAGTTCTCAAGTTACTACCACAGAGCAACAGCTTTCCACATCCCCTGAAGTGCTACCTGCTTTGATCTGTAGGTACCTTCCTTATTCTGGCCTGTCATGACTGAGGCACCATGCTTTCTTCCTTCAAGTGCACAGAACTAATATGCTGTGCCTGAGTGAAACGGGACTGGAAAAAAGTAGGACCCACCAGCTCTGCCGGCCAAACTGGCCAAACCCACTTCCCCATAGCCTGCATGCTGCAGACAGCCCAAACTGAATGCTTGGGTGGTTCTATGCCAACACTCACCTTGGCCAGCCGTGCGCGTTTGATAAGATCGTTGAGTTTCCTCAGGGCTGCATTTCGGGGCAGGCTCTGGATGTCCCGGAACAGGTCCTGCTCCTCTGCCTCAAACAGCTTGCGGTTGTCGGGGATGAGCAAGGGGTGGGACCAGAAAGAACCAATGTAGACCCTGATGACCTCTGGAGTGTTGACAATCTTTCCCAGGGACCACATGAGCGCACCGTACACTCGCATCAGCTGTTGAGTCTCTATCTGGTCAGCCTTGTTGAGAACAACCCTCATCTTGTCCTCGTGGTTCTTCAGGGCCTTGATGACCTCAGAGAATTCATCAGAGATGTCCAACTTGTGCGCATCAAAAGGAGAATGATGCGGTCAACCCGCTCTGCAAACCACTCCAGTACAGCAGCAAAGTCATACCCTGCAAGGGATTGAGGAAAAGCAGAGATGCACAGGCATGGGAGTTGAGGAGTTGATAAGCCTGCTTGCTGTCCCTGACTCATGCCACCCAAGGGGAAGTTTGTGAAGAGGAAGCTTCCAGGTAGGTCAGGTATCTTGACAAAGGAAGCATGAAACACTGTTCCTTGTCCCAAAGAAGATGGAGATAAGGTTCTTTGCAGTGAGGCACCCAAGATGTGCGTAATTATGAATAGCTCTCACCCTCTCCACATTAAGAGATAATGTAAAGAAGTCTAAAGTTATGCTACAGATGCTTCATTTGAATGTGTATCAGGGGGAAGCTGGAATATTCAAAGAGCTACTGCAGAAGTCTTGTATGTGGCAACAAGAGAGATCTAATTTCTGAAATCCTGTCCATTAGCATAGCTTACAAAGGCTGTAAAAAGCTGATAATTGCAATATTTGCACCCAGACAGATTTGAGATGAGTCTCTCTACTACTTAATAACTCTCAGGTCATGTCTAGTTGTGTGAGACTGTCCCATCCAATTTAAAACCCAGGACGCAAATAACCTGCTTTGCCCGAGTACTCACCCTGTCAGACCTGCTGCCTGTGGACAAAGCAAAATGATTTCTGTTTACTTTGCTGAGTACTTGATGCTTAGAAGGCAGCACTGCTGTGAACACTGGAGGAGACTCAAGCTATGAATGTTGGGTTCAAATACCTTATGCTAACATCCATGTGTGAACATTTGCACATTCAAATTTCATTAAAGAAAATGCTCACCCAGCATTAGATTTGGGTCCATCTCTAGGCCAGGTAAATAGTGTGTGTGGGGAAGTTTTGGGTTTTTTAAAACATTGGCAATAATAGCAACAAAATGACCTTCTTTGCAAGCTCTGCAGTGGTTTTTTACCTCCTTTAAAGCCTCATTGAGAGACTGGCACTCTCCCTCTGCTCTGTCAGCTTTCCTATGCTGTGCAACATTTGGGGTTATCTGTGTTGTCAGAGCACTGCACTCTGTTAGGAATCATCAGGACAAAGCATATACTATTTGCATTTAAATCTTTTAGTATCCTATTTTAATCCTGGCTTTCATGAATAAATGTATGGTAATTAGTTCAGTGCTTTTTCCCCCTCCCTTCTTTTTTTGCTTTGCTTTTTCTGTCCTCTTTAATACCTAGAGGGCAATCATTGCATCCTAGTCATTATGAGAGATGAGAACTACAGAAGGGAGGATTGCTGAGCTCTGACCTCTACTTTTTTATTACCTCTTTTTTTTTTTTTTTGTGTTACTGTCCTTCTCTCCCCTGTGACTAATCAAATGAGATGAAATTCTGGCTCTTGAGTTGGGAGCAAAACCTGCGTGAACTTTCTCTTTAGCTGGGTGAACTGGTGTTAACTGCTTTCCACTGAGAAATTTTAGACACATGCAGTCCTACTACTGGGCAGTGGGGTTTTTTTGGTCAAGTATAGTTTTAATCCTTACAAGGGGATGGGGTGCTCTTGGATGTGGGCAGCTTGCCCTGCTGTCTTCCATGGGACATACAGAAGTCATAGATTAGAGGAGCCAGATGTGTGTCCCACCAGTGGCCCTCTCCTCATTTAGGACACCAGTGCATCCCTAGCAGCAGCAAGCAGTGCTGGGCCCTAGATCTCTGCTCAGCTATGTTTGACACTAAGAACTTCAAAGAATTAAGAATTTGTCTTGCCTTTGACAGTGACCTGCTGAGCATTCCATGTCTTGTATCTGTATTTGTCTATCTTGCCAAGTCCACGTCTCTGACCTCAGTCACAACTGTGAGTCAGACCCTTTTACACTTGAAACAAACTTGGTCCTGCTTGCTTTCAGACATCAACAGCTTTTTAACTTTAGATGTTCTTGCTGTATGGAGCTCACCTGCATAGGTCTAACAGCGTATCTGCTGTAAAGCTACATGTACTGACTCCTTTCCAAACTGTTCTAGGAGGCACTGGCAGCAGGACAGAGTCAATGCCAATACCTCATTTCATTTGGACTGGGTTCAGGCTGTAAGCTGTACCTCTGCAAGCAGATCAATAAACTTAGAAATAGAGGCTATCCCCACCCCCACTGAACTGTGCTAAATGTGGTGTGCACACCCACATCTCACGTCCAGTACAGCCCAGGCTGAAGTTATCCAGCACTGCAGGATAGTTTATTCTTCACATGCAGAGCTACAGGACTTGTTTTTTCACCATGGAAGCAGTGAGTCAGGGCAACTTTGTTTGGAAATGTTTGTGTGCTTAATCTTGTCAAACCACATGTATGTTCCCAGCTGCTACAGTAACATGCAGTGAGACTCTAATGTCCCTAGGGACCTCATTAGATGTCTAGATTGATTAGCAGACTTTCTTTACCACCTTCTTAGCTTACTGGGAGATACCCTCCTGAAAGCTGTCCTGCATATCTCCATTAAAAGAGCGAGCCAAACCCTGGGGAATCACACACTCTGATACTTCAGAGCAGCCACAACAGCCTGGACTCATCTGCATCCTGTACTAGGACAAAAGGCCAACCTACATACTCCTCTTGTATATTCCTGCTTGCTTTGATGCTTAGGAAAAGCATGAGTCCTCTCCTGTTGATGCTCAGCCAAGCAAGAACCATCTCTCTGTGATCATGAGTTAACACAAGTCTCAGTGTTGCTTAACAAGTAGCAGGACACATGGAAAGGGTAGGTAGGACAGCCATTGTTGACAAGTATCTGCTTGGATGTGATGGAGGCTTCTCACATAGAAAAGTGCCTAGAGAGCTGCTACAGAAGTGTGATTCATAGGGTTGACTTTTTAGTTTTGCTTTTAGCATGTAAAAGGTTAGATTGTCACCCTGCTACCCAAATGCTTTAGTAATAGTGTAAAACTCTAAGGGCAAGCTATTCATTAAGAGATTTAAAATTAAAGTCTTAAACTCCTGTTTTGACACTTGGTTCAAAGCTTTTCTTTTCAGAAGGCTCTTGAATAGCATAGAGAACTCAAGGTATTTTGCCTGACTCCAGCCAGAGCTAGAGGTGCCCACCACCTGAAAACACTCTCTGTAACTAAATCCAATTATAGCCTCACTTGGATTTCCTCCCCCTCAGCTCCTTTTTTATTTCACAGATGCCTAAGGCCTGACTCTTCTGGTAGCTTACAAGCAAGTGAGTTTAGACCAAGAACTGATCTTGATCTACAGTCAAATTAGGAGTTTTCAGGGTGTCCCTTTGCTCATTCCACTGCAAATGTGTTATGTCTCTTTACTCCCTTAGTGTTGTAGAGTGTTGCTAAGGCCTCTCACAAAAGCAGCCAGTTACAGTCTCTGATTTGGCAGCGATTCAGTGATGGGCAAAGCTATCCACATAACATAGCACAGCTTTATTGTGAAGTTACAGGACATTTGGAAAGCCATCTGCTTGCTGAAGCTGCATAAATGCAAAACCATTATTACAGGGATGTTCAGGCAGAAATGTAATGGGGAGAATTTTCTGTTCAGTTAATTCCTGGCTGTTTGTGGCTGCACTTGCATTTCTGTTGAAAAATATAGTGTGTATTAAAACATGCTCTAATATTGCTGAAGCAGCTTCTTTCACAACCTCCAGATAAGGTGGCATGAATAGAAAATGAGTCCCAACCATACAGTGGTAGGAGGACAAGATGAACATGATGATAATACTCTTCTATCAGGTATTTTTCCATGGGACAGATTTTTCTCCTGACAGCATGAAAAAGACTCAACAGTTGCAGGACTGTCAGTGGATTCAGCCTACAGAGAAAATGACCTTCTTGCAGACAGCCTGCCACCTAGACTCCATAAGGCTGACTGGCTTAATTAATACTTGTCTGTGCACTACTGACTACCTGGTAGCACAAGTTTCACTGAGATCTGGCAGGATTATGCAATTACATTTCTGTCAAGACAGACCAGGTGTGATACAAGTCTTCATGTTGACTGTGTGAAGATGGATGATACCCAACCCAGCATAAAATCTGCCTGCCTATAAGGTTTTAAAGCCAATTTACACCAGCAATGAGACTGCATGTATTTGTTCAGAATTTCTCACCATGTAGCTACACTAGTGGCTGTTTGGGATTGCTTGATTTGGTTGGTGGTCCTGTCTGATAGGATAACCAGCAGTGTGCTTACTGTCTTGTGTGACTCTGGCCACAGCTCCTGGGGTGGTGGAGTTTGGGTGGAATGGGAATAGTAAGATCAAGAAATGCTGGAAAAACTGAAAGCTGCTGCTGATTTGTACTAGATACCTCACAGTTTGCTGTCACTAGTGCTTTAAATTGTGTTACTGCTTTTAGAAATTCACTTCTTTTGTGATGAATTGTAGTCATTGGGAGCTTGCTTCTTGTCCTTCTGATTCACCATCACAGACTTCTGTAGGGCAGAGCTTTATGGCTGTGTCCCTATTTGTCAACTGACAGATTGGCTCTGAGTCTGAGGACAGTGTCAGAAGGTGGGATAACTGGCATAGCAAACACTGACTACCTAGAGAGGGAACAGCTCCTGCAGATAAAATGAGTTCCTATTTCAGGGAGCTAATGACTTTATCTGAATTTTAATTTGAATAAGAGGATTTGGAGGCTTAGTCTAACTGGCCCTTCAAAGTCCAGGAAAAAAGACCATGTCATGGCAAAACAATCAAGTAGCCCACACCAGAGGGGGAGAATGTGCCAGGGGAGGCAGGTGTTACCTGAACGTCACAGATGGCTGGAAGCAAAGCAGAAGGAAGGCAACATGATGGTCAGAAGAAGAAAATGAGGGGAGGAAGTGAGAGAGAGAGGTAACATATCTCTTCAGGATGCACAAAGTGAGTGGGAAGCAGGGTGGGTAGCTGTTGTGAGACCCAAGGAGGGATGGCACAGTGGAGACAGAGGGAAGAATGAGATGAAACAGCTGGGCTGGTGTGGAAGAACAATGATTTAGGCAAGTTTCTCTTAAGGTGAGGAGCTGGTGGCGCCAGCAAGGAGAGAAGGGAAGATGAAAAGCAAGGGATGGATATACCTTACTGCAGCTCATCTTGCAAGTCTGTGTAAAAAGCTGCCATATTCTTCTCTGGAGGTGGCTGCTTTCCAAGGGGATATAAAGAGATTTCTGTAATGTGCAACTGTGGGTGTATTGGGAAGTAGACAGAAGTCCTTCAGGATGAAAAGATTTCTATGGATGTTACATGTCATAATTTCTAGAGTGGGCCTCAGTTTGCTCCTCGCTTCTGTTTGTACTCAAAGAAATAATCCATCCTGGAGCTGATGATTCACAGCACTAGGAGTTATATCCTCCAGCTAGACAGTGCTCTGCATTTCCTCACCCTGAGCACCAAGAACTAATGGAAACATTACATACCTTCTGGAGACTTAAAGGTTTCCAAAGCAAAGGCAAAAAAGTTCAATAAAGCACAGCAAATCTCCCTATGTTCTTAGCTAGGAAAGGTGGGGCGGTGTCAGATTTCTCATGCTAACATTTACATTCCTAGTACCTGGTGTGGCAGGCTGTGGTCTTTTGCTTTCATTGCAGAAGTTTTAGGGTTGGGAAGAGAGCAGGTGTTTGACAGGGCTCTTGCTTTATGTCAGTGGAAAGGGAGTGAAGCCTCACTAAAGTGTGTTCGAGTCAGGTGGAGTAAAACTGATGAGAGTGTTGTCCAGAGCAAAGTTTCCCTATGCCTGCCTGTTTAGCCTCTATGTGCACAGAGCTGAACTTGTCCACTCTGCCCTTTACACATTTATCTTTGTCATTTGTGACAGATGGACTGTTTCCTTGTACTTGAGCCAATCCTCAAAACAGTTCCTAGCCAAATTTTAAGACCTCAGAAGGCATCTGAAGAAAGTTCACTGCAGAGCAGTGCTGATACATAGCTGCAATTCCAAGGAAGGCTTTTTTACTACAGTGTCCAAACACAAAGTAAATTCTCCCAGTACATGTAGTTTAAATCTAGGGAGAAATGATGTTTGAAAATCTGGCCTGAAATGACCATCAGTAAGTGATAAATGCTACCAGTGGCAAGGAAACATTCGTGCTCCATTCTTGTTTGAGATGTTGAAAGAATGTGATGTGCATAAATAATGCAAATTGAGATACTGATGGACATGACTATCCTTCCCTGAGGAAACGGATACTTAGGATACTTCTGGACAATAAAATGGACAAACTGAATGGTTGATCTAAAAATCAGACAAAAATTAAGTAATTGCTATATGTTATCAGGAATTAAAAAAAAAAGCACAGCCCTTTGTGCAACAACTTAATCTCAATAGTTGTGCATTATTTTTACTCTTCTAGTTCTGGAAATGAAAAACATGGCAGTATTTTCACCCCAAATAATGAAGACAGCACCTTCCCTCTCTCCTCACTCTGAACAAAACCATGATTTGGTTTTCCCAAAATTCAAATATAATCTCAAGGTTTTATTTGCATTCTGCTTTCAGGTCAGAAGAGTTAAGACTTGTGGCTTCACATATTTGTACAAGTGGTAAGGGCCAGAATTGTGCAGCTTTTAAGCTCTCTTTTGCAGTGCTCTTAGAGGAAGTACAGCACAGTGTGACTGTAGGCAGCATGCCTTTCAGGGGAACAGTGTGTGTTTGTGAGACTGATAAAATCGGGCGAGTTGGCAGAGCAGCTATGGCACTGCAGTGCTGGGGGTGAACTGGGAAGTCACAACTAACCACTGCACTTCCCAGGCAGAATGAAACACAGAACAGGAGTAAACGTACCCAGTGCAAAGTACTATAGCAAGTATTTGAAATGTCTCCTTTCTAGAGGCTTTCAGGGTGGATGCTGTGAGTTGTATCATGCTGCTGCTAGCACATGTGACAAAACTCTCTGAAAAAATGTTTTCTTGTTGCCATTGTACTGTAAACAATGTTGTATCAAGTGGGAAAAAAATCTCTATTTCCTTGTGTTTGCCTTTCCCTTCCAAGCATGGCTATCTGAGACACAGTTTGAGTGCTCTACGCTGCCTAAGGAATCGCTACTATTAGCATTTTTCTTGTCACTGGCAGGCTGGTGACTGACTAAATATCCCAGGTGCAGAAGCTTCTGGTCACTGGGATTTCTTACTTCTCAGGAGAGACAGCCAGAAGCTAGTGTATGGCTTTTGTTTCTTGACTACAGGAAGCCTGGGCTGCACTGCAGCTAGTAGAATGGAACTGGGTGGAAGGATGGAAAAAAGGCTGGAATAGCACATACTATTCCAGCTGATATGGGAAAGATGTTGCCAGTCCTTACCTCCTGGCTAGGAGTTTGTGCTCACCACTAATGTGGGGAAAGGTAGTGACATATATAGGGTGAAGATGAAGTAAGTCTTCAGAGTACATTCAGAAAGTACTTACCCCTGGCCAGGGCATCACTGAACTTGGCAAACTTGGATCTGCTTAGTTCAGGGCATGTGTAGATTGAGACTGGCAGCGGAGTGTGTAAGGCCACTCCCCAGGGATGGAGCGACTACTAAAGTGCATGAATTGCTGTTATCAGGTGGCTCAATTAGCATGGCAGGCTGTGCAGGATAATGAATTATGAGGAAGTCTTAACTCCTACCCTGGCCATGCTGCACTACATGACCTGACCTGTGGTCCTCCCTCTGTCCTCATTTATTTCAGCACAGTTATCCCTTTTCTATCTTCTGTCTCAGCAGGATGGCCTGGGCTCATTCTGTGACACCACAACAATGTTTTACAAATGGATAGCATCCATATTATTATTCAGTTGTCAAAGCAGCCAAGACTGTGCTGCTTTGGTACATGTATCTTCCCTGTGGATATCTGTGCAGCCTGCTGTTGCCTCATGCTCAGCTGGAAACAACAAAAGAAAGGAGGTCACAGAATCACAAGGTTGGAAGAGACCTTTAAGACTAAGTCCTACCACTCCTGTCCTATGCTAAACCATATCCCTAAGTACACAGGGTGAAGGGCAAGGCAATGCAATGACTAGCTCTGTATATGTGGAGACAGATCCATGCCCTGGCATGTGAAAAAGACCAGAAGGAAAATGCGTGTTCTCCAGGTGATACAGCAGCAGTGAAGGGCAAGATGCTTTGGGCCATGACATCCTGGGACCAGTTCCCACCAGGCCTGTAAGTGAAACGTGTATATCCTATGGGCCCAGCTATCACACTTGTGACACCACGGGTGCCCATCATGAAGTGAATGAGTCACGGGAGCTGAGTAGGACAAATCACTGCAGGCAGCTCCCTGGTTATACTTTCTGCCAGAGCCTGAGAGCAGCAGCAACTGTGTCAGTATCATTGCATACTGAAGGGATGTGGACTTCAGCTATGTCATACTGCACCGTGATTGACTGCTTGACTGTCCTAAACCTGCAGGTCTGCTACTGGAAACACCTCATGGGCTGCACTGCAGGGAAAAGGTGGCTCTTATGATCATGCAGTGGTGTCATGGAAGAGAGCCAGCACAGAGCTCCATTTCTCAGTATTACACAGCATTCCTTGGAGGAAAGCTTGCTACCTATTTGCAAACCCCTGTGCTAGCTACATGAAGCTGACTCTTGCTAGCACAGCCTCTCCACTGGGAAAGGGATTGTGTTATCTGTCACATTAGCCTTTTTAATGGCAAAAGGCAGTGAATTTAATTGAGTTCAGACAAATTAAAAGCTTCAGAACTCAGTCTTGGCCCCCGAATCTTTCCTTTAATCCCAGTTTCCTCACTCCTGCTCAAGACATGGATGCAATATGAGGAACAGTTCTTGCCTTGAAAATCAGAGGTCTAAGGTGACCCTTGTGGATTGCTAAGTTTTGATACCATGGTATTCTGCTAAACTGGCTCTGTATAGATTAGCAAATGCTCCTGACATCTAATGGGAAAGGAGACAGATTTACGATGTTCTCAGTGAGAGGAATTTTCTATTTTTAGAAGTGGTGCTGGTTCTCATAGGATGGGCAGGCTGGGAAAGCCTGCCACATCTTTTGCAACTTTACTTTTTACCTCAAATTTATGGCAGAAAGCTGCTTTATTATCCATTTTCTACCCTGGTTTTTTATCACAGGTACACCAGCCTGAGGGTCGTAAAGCACAGTAGCAAACAATGAGAAAAAGGAGAGCTCCCCTGTTGCCAGCAGTTAAGAAACTTCAAAGTGTCTCTTGAGAAACCTCTCTAAGACTCCTTCAGGTCTTGCTTCATTCCCAAGTGAAATCTGAGCAGGCTGGGAAGGTATAGAAGGGCGAGAACACTTTTTTGTGTCAGCAGTTTTTAGCATTGTCTTGTTTTCTGCCTGGAAACCACAGCATTGCTCTATCTGCCATCAAAACCAACCTGTTAATGAGGGCAACTGGCTCAAGCTTGGTGACACAGGCACAAGCCTCACCACCCTTTATTTTCTTCCACAGAAGCAAGGAGGTAAGCACTCCCTTTCAAACACCAGGTTCCTTGAGATAAGCTCAAGGCAATGCCTGGCAGCAGCTCTTCCTTAACTATAAGCACCTCAGCACTCTGCTCCCTGGGCTGGATCCCCTGCGGAGAGAAATGGCTGGAGTTCTGCCAGCTTCAACAAATGTGTGTTGATCTAAACCAGATGATGATCCTGTCCTGTAGCTATTGAAAGGCCATCTGATGTGGCCAAAATGACCAGTGACAGGCTGCCCTGACTATGTGATCTCACCTACCCTGTATGTTTATCTGTTGTGCTTAGGTCAGTTGATAACCAGGTTGTGACAGCCCCCTTCTCTGGTTGGAGGTGTAGCAAAGCAAATTCCTGGCATGGCAGGATGAACAGGAGATCACTCTGCACCACCTGGAGTTCTCACCTCCTGGCAAAAGGGTGGAGTGACCACATACAGCAGTCACAGGGCCAACACATAAGCACGTAAAGGCAGAGGAAGAACTTGCCCCAGATGCTGAGACAGCCCCCCAGTCCTATAAACAGGGATAGCATATGAAAGCTTACAGACCTGGGGCTCCCCTTTAGCCTTCTCTGCTTATGAGGAATGGTCCCTCAGCTGTTCCCAGAGGTTTGGAGAGGCATTGCTGGCTCAGGTCAAAGTGCACCAATGACTTTCCTAACAGTGCACAGCTGTGTATCGTGTGTTCTGGCATTGCTGGCACATTGCTGAAGGAATGGGACACTAAGGCCCAGGGGAAGGCTGATACAGAAATTTTGCAAAAGGAGGAACAAGAAGTGCCAGTACATTTTGCAGGAGGATATTTTTAGTACTGGAAATAGCTGGAAAATAGGAAAATCTTGCAATATATGTCAGGATTTGAATTGATGAGGAGAACTCAGGAAAGGAGCTATGGAGCCTTTTTGGGGGACTTGAAATGGGCCCAGTTTGACTTTTTTGTTTTGAGCAAAAATGTATTTCTTCCTAAGCAAGTTTTCTTCATGGTGATAGTTCCATAAGACAACTGTTTGCTTTCAGTGGCATTTCTTAACTGGAAAATGTTTACATCCCATAATACAAATTTCTGTTTATCTCCACTTTTAAACATTCTGCTGAAGGGAGGAATGCTTGCACAGCATGTTTTTCAACTTTCTGATGAAGGCCTGTGAATCTTGCTACCTTTTGCAGACTGCCTGGAAAGAAGTTATGATCTCCTAGCACTGCACAGCCCTGTGTTGAAAAAGCTTAATGTGAGTTTTCAACTAATTCTAGCCATCCCTTACAACTTTATTGATGCTACTTCAGCTAAGGTTCCTGTGGTAGACCCCAATAAAAGAAACAAGACCTGGGTCTGTGCAAGGCAGCTGCTTGATTAAAAGAGAAAAGGAAGTTCACAAGAACAATTTCAATGCAAAGGAATGTTATAAAAGTGGGAAAGGCATGAGTCGTCAGAAACCCTATGGGGTAGAACACAGAGAGATGGGAAAAGCCTCAGCACTTTGGGTAGAGCCTGTACTGCTGAAACTCAATTGTGCATTAATAGTAGGCAGTGTGAATGAGAAGTGATCTTCTCAAACCTGAACACTGTGATTACTACTCTTGGCTATCTTCCAATGAAATGATGCATAGCTACCAGCTCTGTCTAAGGAATGTACAAGAAACGTGAGTTATGTCACCATCACCATTACCTTACAGAGCAAAAAAGCAGCCAAAGATGTTAGGTTTAAAGTATCAAGATGTTGTCCACTTCAGAGGGTCAGCCCAAGACAGTCAGAAATTCACTGAGAGAATCTGTTGTTCATTAGATCTATTTAATATCCTTGGAATCCTCACTGCAATGAGGAACCTGGGTGCCAATGGTTCTTAAGCCAAATCAGTCCTGTGCTAGATTTAGGAAGCCTGGACAGTGCAAAAAAACCTGGGAGGTCAACTGGAAAGAGACCAGGCTGATTGCTTGGCCTATGGCTCCTCAGTAAGTCACTGAAAGCCAGTATTTTTGTAAAGCAGCTTCCTGATAGAAATCTGTTCCACTGGGAAAAAGAGGATTGTGATACAGGTACTGCTGACTTTGTCAGCAACCTTCCCTGAAAGCATTTAAATTTTCTATAGCAGAATGCAAATCAAATCCAAAGGGACACTAGCAAAGTCATGCTGTATATCTGAAAGGCTCCTACTCATGCTTCTGTCTACAGCATGTAGAGCTTGAGGCAAAACTCATACAGAGTCCTCTTGGTTTTCACTACTATCTTTCAGAAAAGAACCAAGCTTAGAACTTACCTCTGCTAATTCTTTGTTTTTCTCCAGAAAGGATTCCTGGTGTATCAATGACACTGATGCTCTCTAACACAGGATTAGGTAGCTGGGCACAAACAAACCTGTATGGAAATAAATGCAGTTAAAATAAAAGCAAAAGGTATTTATGATGTGGTGAACATCACAGGCAGCACGGGACAAGCCAGGCTCTCATCTCACAAGCCTTCAGTTGGAGCTACTGGTGGTTTAAAGAAATGAGAAGTAAGCTCTAACTGAGCACCTTCTCAACTATTATGCTGCTTCTGGAACGTGGGTCTGACAGGATTCTTTACATGCCCTGCACCCCCTCCCCCAAGTTGTGAGTTATTAATGAAAATGTGGAAATCTAAATGTTTTCACTGGCTGTTTAGATTTTAGTGAGAAGTGGTATTTGGTGGTTGGTTTTGTGTTTTGGTTTGGTTTTTTTAATGTTCCCCTACAGAGTTCCTAAACTCAAGTGAACTGAAATAACTTGTTTAAAGAAAGAACTAATATTGTAGGATTTTTGTGCTTTCAAATCTGGTTTTAAAAAGACAAAGCGTGCCATTCTTGCACCACAGAAATACTAAAGTATAGGCAGAAGGAGATCTCAAGAGGGTGCTTAGTCTAGCCTCCTGCCTCAAGGCAAATGTCAGATTGATCTTGTCTGAAGTGTTCTTTAAATCCTTAACAATGTAACAATGCAGACTCACTAACATTTGTTGGGAGTCTACTCCATTACTTAATCATCCTTACAGGAAAAACACTTTTTCTTAAGTCTAATCTGAATCTCCCATATCACAATACCTTTCAGCCTCCATCAGTAGATGTGGAAAACTATTTCTTTTCTGCCCTCTTGTCACAATATATACTATTGTCATCCTGTCTCCCCTCAGACTTTCCTCTAAAAGATGTGTGTGTTTCTCCCCATCTTTCAGTTCTCTCTAGCTGCCTTTCCAGCTCACTTCTAAATCCCTGAAAACCCTTGTGACTTTCTTCTGGGTCCTCCCTAACTGCTCCATGTATTTCTTCAGGCATGATGCCCCAAGCTGATGCAGTACTCCAGCTGTGACCTTGCCAGTGGTGAACAGAGGGGATGGATTGCTCCTTATCCATTACATGTGACAGTCCTGTTTATGTAAGATGTTTGCTTTTTTAGCAGCAGTATGACACTTTTGACTTATACTCAGCTTGCAATTCACTCCTCCCCCTCTGCAGCTCCATCTCTCTGTAATTGCTATTTAGCTTGTTGTTCCCCATCTTCTACCTGTACAAATCCCTGCCTGAGAGTAACTTGTTCTTAGAGGGCTGCAGCTCATCTATTTCTGTTAGTGCTAACAGCAAAGGACAGTAAAAGCCCATCTGTTTCTGTGGTTCCTGGTAGCATTTCATGGATAGCCTTTTTGTGATGGCATTCCAGGCAGCTATAAATATGTGTGTGTGTACGTATGCATATTAATAGGGTGGTGTGACATCCAGGCATAAAACTCATGTTACTGTGGGAGGAAGCAGAACCACATACAGGATGGGGGTTGGCACAACAGCTGCTAGATAGCAGCCAAGGCAGACAGAGACCTGCAACACACAGGTTCTCCTGGCAGTCCCTGTAGATATGAACTCTTCTATGCTATGCTACCCCCTCTTGCCCCAGTTTTTCAACTCCAAGGAGATTCTGACAAGAGTGAATCCTTGTGGGTTAGGTGAGTGCCTGCTATTTCAGCCTCTCCCACACCCACAGCTTGGCAGGTGGCAACCGGGAGTGTTTCTGAATGTGTAACACCTCATGCAGCAGCAAGGGACTGGCCTGATTCTCCTGTTGAGTGCTAGGTACAGCAGCAGAGGACAAAAAGCTCAGGATGTCATGCTATTCCCCTGTCCTGACAGCCCAGGTATGTTCTTCATTGTTAGAGCCCTGAGTATTCCTTGTGGTCTAATATTAAACAGCTCAGACAAGGGGATTTTCCACCAGTTTCTCTAGGGAAAGTACTCCACAGGAGACTTCAGATATAAGGTCAGAGGCCAGCATGAGCACATTCTGGCTGTTGGCAAGACAGTTAAGGCTGCTCCCTTCCTGCTGTCCCTACAGAACTGCAAGGCCTCAGGGAGCATGACCTAGTTCTGTCTGAGGCCATATGAAGGCAAGAATGTAGTGCCAAACCAGACTTTCATTACCACCTCTACAGACAGAGCATGGGGGTGAAGAGAGAATCTGTTCTGCACAAAAGCAGGACTGATTCCACCTTAAGCTTCCCAAGACATTTTAGGGGTAGGAGGAATTTTGCAACCAAGCCAATGTGATAGGAAAGTAATGGCTGAGATTCCTGATTTTGCTCCAGGCCCTTGGTGCCAAACATGCCCTCCTGATAACAAGGTGCAACATGTTGGGATCCCTCCAGAGCCAGGGTACTGCCAAGCAGAATTGGACTGAGGAAAACAAGCCCTTCTCTCAATATCCAGGAACCACCTGGGACACAGAGATGCAGACAAGAGACAGGGTACTGTAGAGCTGGTATCTTCCCTTCAGTCTTGAGCAGGTTGTCAGCCCCATCTCTGCCCTTAGACAAGAAGGTATGGGCAGGTGCTCCATCTCCTATGGAGGGAAGGAGGCTCCAAGTAGCACAATTAGCTGCTGTCTCCCAGCCAAATCCTGACTGTGCAAGTCTTTCCTTGCTTTCTGGAAGGCAGCAGATACCAGTCTCTGCTGGGAAAGGAGTACCAGCTGAGACTGGAATCTCACTCCTCCTGCTCCTTCACTTAGCTCCCCTGGAACAGCAGGTTCTGCACTCCACAGGACACAGTGCTGTGGACTGCCACCTCTCAGCCAAGACCAGCATGGTCTGTGTGAATGCTGCTGCTATGTGTTCCCCTTTCCCACAGGTGCCCATAGCCAATGTTACCTTTTAACAATCCACAAGTAAAGTGGGCTTGCCATGGTCATGCTCCTAGCTTAGAGGAGTGGCTTCTGGAGATTACCTCCCTTCTCCATATCTCCTGCTCACAGCCTCCTAGCTAAGGTCAGTGCCTTAGTATACACATAGCAGCAGCAAGATATATGCAAGGCAGAGACAGCTTTGCATTGTCACCTGCCAAAAAGCCAGGCCTACAACAGGAGTTAAGCGTGAGTGGCTTGGTCCAGTGGGTGCACGCTGACAGATCTGCTAAACTTCTGGCCCACTGAGTCAATTCTTGCATATGTTTAATATACTAATTAGCTGGGTATTACCATCTGCATTTTCAGCACTGTGATGCTCACAGAGTCCCCCTTACTGTGTCTTCCTCCACCAGTTTAGAAAACATTACCTTTTTTAATGTGCCAGCAGAAGAGACATTAATTAGCTGTTATGGCTACTCTCAGCACTGCTAGCAGGACTGCTTCTGCTGAATCACTGCTGTGCCCCTCTGCCCTGCTGTCCTCACAGGCAGGGACTTAACTCCTTCCTCACAGGAGAAGGAAGAGTAGCAGGTCAGAAACAAGAGCACAGCATGATACAGTGAGCTAGGACTCAGATCGATCTCTTGCTGTATTAGGAGCAAATTGCATTCAGGATGCATCAATCCATCCAGTTTGGGACTGCTCATCCTTCTGCCCTCCATGCTTGGCCTCCTTACTTCTCTGTAGTGAAGTGTCAGCTGTGGTTGGTTTTGGCTATCAGCTGAGCTGCTGTGAATTATGTTCTCTCCATCTACTACCTCTGCACTCCACCTAGGAAGCCTGTTATTTTCTTAGCAGAAGCCACCTTCCTCCTCTGCTGTAGGGAGCAGGCAGTTGCCTCACCTGACTGTTGGCCAGGTGCAGATGTTCTGGGCCTTAAATATTAAAAGTGTTCAAAAGTATCTGGTGCAGGACCACGGTGATCTAACTGAATGATGAGCCTGCATAGTGAAGAGACTCTGCTTCAGAGTCACCCTGAGGCACTGCGAGGTTCTCTGCAGGGTAGCAACTCCAGCCAGGTCTCTCTTCTCTCATCAAGCTTCTCCCCATGCTTCTCTGCAGGTACCTTCCCTGTTTTGTGGCAGCCTACATCAGCACTCCTATGATCAGTACTATAGTAAGAGATGCTGCACACCAGGGAGAGCAGCTCTCTCAGCTTGGAAGCAGTAAGAGGAGCCAAAGCCCAGCTTTCCTGGCTGTTTGGCTGCCCAGCTGCCATGTTTGCAATGTCTCCCACACTGTGTTAAGGGGAAGGCATTGATGATAGGCGTAGTCAGTTTGTTCCTATCTGCTTGCTGTAGCACAGTTTGTGCTCATCTAGGATATGGGTGTGTGCTGCTGGCTTCCTGTGAGGCCTAGATCCAAACCTCTGTATGGTTGGGCTAGGCCTAGTGGATGGAAAGGTTACATTCCTCAGGTCAGAGGCACTGTTCAAACCCCCTGCTACCTTTTTTTTTAAAAATGGGAATGACATTAGAGCTATCTTCAGTTTGCACCCAGCTTATATTATCACCATCTGAATGGAGAGTGCCTGATTTTGGTAGGAGGGGTACATTTAGGCAAAGATGTGCATATTGTATCAGTTCTACTTCCCTACTGACTTCAGTGGCTCTATCACTGGACTATTTAGTTTCAGGGGACTGAAGTGATTGCAAGTGGAAGAGTCTAGGAATATAAAAGCAAGGGGGCAAAGCTTAATGCAGGTATTTACCTCTTCCTACAGGAAGAACTTACCAGATGGTGCTTTAGCTTCTGTTAGTTTGTTCAAATAATATGGTTTGTCCCACTTGAATTTGTTCATCTGCCCTTCAGTGAGTGACTTACATACACCTGGTAGCACTGGAATGGCTTTGCATCAGTCACGTGGATTGGGGGAGGGGAAGGAAGTACAGGGTAATGCCTTATCCCTTTAAATTGCTAGCTAGGCTGCTCATTGCATTCTAGCTTTATTCTCCAGAGCAACAAAATTCTTGAGTACTGACCTGTTCAAAAAAGCATTGCCAAAGGCATTGAGTTTCCTGAATGGCTTTTTGGGATCCACCACCAATGCGTTTCCAGGAACAATTCCTTCCACATCTCCTTGCATAACTGCTATAAAGGAGTCAGTTGTAGGCTCTGGTCCAATCCTCATCCCTGGGAAATCCTGCTCCAGCAGGTACCTGTAGGTGAAAAAAACAAGGTGTGGGCAGGAGACATGAGCTGCCTAAGTCCTAAATGAATTGTACCAAAGACTGCAGTGTAATTATGAAGCTCAAGAGTATGGATCCTTCTGAGGCTATTTTTAGCACTGTCACAGAATCTCTTGGTAAATGTTGTGGTAGCTTTTCTACTCTGGATCTTGACATTTAAAACTTTCTTATTTCAGGTAGACTAAGAAATTGAGAAGATTACAGCTGCTGAGAAGAGATTCTCATCATGTTTGATCATTTTGTGTATTTGATCCTCAAGACATTTTAGAGCAGACTTAGCATGGTAAAGTAAGAGCAGCAGTTCACTGCAATCACAGAGTTAATCCTGAAGCCTTACTGGCCTTTGGTGCCAATATCAATTACTTCACTGCTGCTCATTTCAGCAGACTCATCCACCTAATGTGCTTAGCCCCCAGTCCAAATCAGTCACTCAAATGCCAACTTCTCCCATGCTTGACTGTTGAAGTCTCCAGCCTCCCTCTGTGCTTCTGCAATGCAGCTACAGGTCTGCAACAAAAACTGCTTAAGCATATTGAGCATTAGCATGTGGGTGGCAGAGTATATCCCAATGCTTTATCAAGCTGAACAGCACAGTGTCCCTCATTTGCTAAGCCTCTGCAGAGGTACAGTTTAGCAAATTTCAGTGACAGTCACCCATGAGACTGTAGGACTTAAGAGGAGCCTGACAGCACATCCCATCTTACCCTGCCAAATTCAGGGTGGGTCAAGAGTGTGTGTGGGACAGTTCCCTTTGGCTCATGAAGGAGCCAGATGCCATCACTGAGGTTCAGTATGTGTGGGTGCAGAAGATATCCCACCTGCTGGTCCTGTACTAAAAACTAAGACTATTGCATCCATGTAGCTTGCAAATGGTGCTAGGGCTGGTCCAGCTCTGAGTATAGGATGGTGTTGGACTATCTGACCTGGTGGTAAGCTCTGTATTTGTTACATGAGGAACATGAGACTGCCAGGTCATGAAAGTTAGATAGCTAACACTTCCTCTTCCATTGCTTGACCTAATCTTTTGTAGGTAGAAAATAAAAGTAGATATAAATACAGAACTATAATGATGTTAAAAGTAGATTCAGAGGATGGGGAACAAACAGAAAAAGGACTGAGGAGTTTTCATGACAGACTAGTGTGTTAATCATCATTGGTTCACTGATGTGAGTCTTATCACAAAGGTTAAGTTCATGTGTGAGGGATTACAGGACCACTGACATGAAGGCTTCCAAAAATTTTTCTGGGTTCCTGGTTTCACCAGAAGTAATGACCATGCAGTCTTTTAGGGACAACAAAAAATTGTGCTCGTTCAGCAGGGGTATTTACTTGACAGCATGTCAACAAGTGCATCTTCAATTCCCAATGGGCAAGGCCAAATCACTTAGATCAAAAGGTACAAATAGCAAGGCCAGGGCCAGGATATATTGCAGATCTCTGCTATTTATCTGGCTTAATACACGTTGATGAGAAGAATGCCTGCAGTAAGAATCCCAACAACAATATCCAGAATTTCTTTAAGTGCTGACCATCTCCCTTACTGATATTTTATCATGCGTTTTCTTGTATCTTTCATCTGAAGTGATTTCCAAGTCCTGTGCTTACCAGATTGCCACCAGAAGTGACTTCTCCAAATGGGAGCAACTCTGAGATGAACAGGAGCTATTTTGCACTTCCCAAAATATTGAAATAATACAGGAAGGATTCCAGAAATGAAACAACTGATCTCCTATACTAGGGTGAGTACATCCTATCTACCTAAAGACTATGCAAGGGTTCTTCAAACCTACTGAAGTGGGACAGTACTAAATGTGAGCAGACTGTGACTAATGCTGGTGTGTGTCCCCTCCCTGACTGGTGATCACAATACAGTTTCCTGGCAGGTGCAGTGATTCTTCTCTAGCTTGAAGCAGCTACTTTTCTCCCACCAAGGGTTCTGTAGACTTCCATACAAGTATTCTTGGCTCCATTTCCTGGAAAGCTCTTTACACTGACATAACTATTTGCTAGGTTAGAAGCCACTTGGCTATGCTCTGGAAACTAAGTTCATGCCTCCAGGATGGCAATTCAAAAGTGTTAGCACCTGATGGGCATTGTTGTGATGCTAGTCATGGCTATTGGTTTTCCTTTGCCCTCACTTTGTACTCTGTTTTTAGTTTAACATAATGTATTAAAAAGCAATACACTGAAAGGCTTTCATTAAATCCATAGAAATAAGTCTTAGGAGTTCTCCCCTGCAAATACTAGGGGGAGAAAACAACAGGTAGTGACAATTGACAAATGCAGTAAGTGGAAGTGCTTTTGAAACCCCCCCCCACGCTCCTAATGCCAGGTTGCAGCCTTGCTGTAACAATAACTCATTTTTTTATGGTGATATGCACATGTGATATGATAGCTTTGGAGCAAGAGGGGAGACAAAAGCTTGGGGCTTGTCACTTATAGACAAAGCTACCAAGAAAGCCTAAACAGAAGTCCTGCATGTAACAGCAACATTCCTCCCCCAGACAGGCTGCTCAAAATTTTATCACAGCTTCACTCAGCTAGTGTTTCAAGGCATTTCTTTCTGTGTTTTTCTCTTGTAAGACTTAAAAAACACAAACAAAAGATCCCAACAAAAGCACTCTCACACAGAAGCAGCTACAAGCCAATGTTAATTGACTTAATGTGCAACAAGTGGTATGAAATCAGAGAGATGAAGATTTGCACTGCCTAGTATCATAGCATCTATTTTAAGTAAGGCTTCTCTGGGAGATTTGGGTACATTGTGCAGCAGGGTGTCTGCAGCACAAGAATTTCATTGTACACAGGACAAATAGAAGGGATTTATTGACACTGAGGGGGAAGAGGCACTCCTGCAAGGCAGCTGACAAACACTGTCTCTGGTAATGCAAGCAAGCTAGAGAACACATGCAATTGTCACATTTGTGGGGATTTCTGGGAGAGAAATAGCTGTGGAAAACACCAACCAGCAATTTCCCCTGCTGCATGCCTTACGAGATGCTGAACATCCTTAAAGGGACCCAGGGCAGTAACCTCCAGCCAGACTGAGGAAGCCTGCAGACAGTTCCAGGCAAGAGGTGACTGTGGGGTTTTTTTGACCAATCTGTTTGTTGGAGAAGTATCTGGAGTTGCTATGTACCTAGGAGCATCATGTTTTTGCCCAATTTCAGACCTGTCCCTGCTCCTGGTAAAGGCCAAGGGTAGGAAAGCTGCATTAGTGCCACCCCAGTTTGGTGTGCCCTTTCCCAGGCAGGTTCAGAGCTGCATAGGAGCCAGGCAAGGATATCCCTGGCTTTGTGCAGGAATGCTGCAGGATGTGGGAAGAGGGGCTGCTTGCCCATGATGAGTCATGCTGGAGCCTTGCAGGATGCTGCTGTGTGTGGCAGCAGAGGTGATGCAGAGCAGGAAGGGGAAGAGGGGCAGAGCAGGAGGAAGTGGTGACAACTGCCTGGTGCAAGCAGAGATGAAAGGTTCAGGGCCACACAGGGAGGTCACAGCAGAGCTCTGTGTGTAGCTTGTGACAAACAGCCTGGAGAGGCCAGGACACACAAATGATTAGCAGCAGGAGGAAAAGGTGGCTTCACCAGAAAAGCAAGCCATGTTGACAGTTAGTAGGGCTCTGGCAGGCTTGTTTATTTTATTAGCAGGATGGCTGGACAGAAGCCAGAATTATTTTTAGAAAAGACCACAGAATCTAAGTTAATTAGGAGAAAAATGTTCTGTCCTGCACTCCCACCCTCTTACAGGAAACATAAAATGCAGTAACATCGGCAGGCTCCACTGGCATCCTGCTGTGGCTGTCAGATGTTCACAGGTAAAGGTGCTGTCTTGCCATCACCTCTCAGACCCTGATCCTACAGGAAAGCATCAGCCAAATGTATGCTGAGAAGTGGGAGTGAGCAAGAAGAGGATACAGAAGGAAGCAGGAATGGAAAAGACTGCAGTTAGTGACACTACATCTTTCACACAACAAATTAAGGCTCAGTTATCTGGGTCCCTGAAAGCAGGGCAGGGGGAAAAACAGCACGGTTGCACTAAAAACAAGCCAATGCTCTGGTCTTGCTTCACTGGCTTTGACCCACACAACTCACCTCCCTCCTCTCCCTGCCTCTAGGAATGTTCTCACTGCTGACCTTGACTGTCTTCTTTCTGCCATCACCTCCTGACAAACAAACAGCCTCACTGCAATACACTGCAGCTTAGAAATGCAAGGCTCTGAAAGCAGCTCTCGTTCATGGAGAATCAGAGGTGAGACAAGGAAGATGTTTGTGAGTAAGCCTACCACAGGTAGGTGACTAAAGTGTCTTTTGGCCCTCTTTTAATGGTATACTGGGATCCAGGTAAACTGGGATTGAGTTAATTCCACAAGTGTTTAGTGGCAGTAAACCATATCCCTAAATTGCACAGCACTACAAGTAGGATGCAGCAAGAGTGAATGCATAGGGATAACATTAAGCATCCCCCACCCTGACAAGATTATGGAAGATGTCCAGAGGCTGTTTCTTGCCTCTCTAGTGTCAAGGCATCATGGCTGTTTCCCCTCCCACTTCCTCCCCTAGTGCCCTTTAACTCCTCCCTGCTATCAGTTTTAGCTCCCACTTGCCTTCCCACAAGAACTCTGGATGCTAATCTGCTGCTTATCACAGTTCTGATGACCAGCAGCTGCAGGCTCACACTGGAAGCCTGTCCCCAGCAACACTCATTTTTCTGGCACCTCCTGCCTCTGGTTGGGAACATAGTGGAGCAAGACCCTCACACTCCTACTATGAGGCCAGGTGGTTCAAGTTCTCTCTGCTTTCACCTTCTTATGTACTATTGCACAGAGTAAACTCTGCCTTCTTGGGTGGCCTGCTCAGCTCCACTTTGCACTCCTGTGAAGCCAAGGCTCCTGGTCACTTCTGCTTGACCATGGCCTCTGAGTAGGATCATTCCAGCCCTGGGCACAGAAGAGAGGTGGGAGTGAGTGAATGGAGTGGCTGAAGAGAGGCTCAGATCAGCTTGCTGATAGGAGAGCTAAGGAGTTGCTGTCACACCACATGAGTGAAGGCTCAGTCCTTCTCCTCTTGCCAGTAACATGCTTTAAGCACATGAACTTGCAAAAGGCTGACAGAAAAAGGACTTTACTGAACAGGAAGGGGCAAAGGCAGGAAGTCTCTGCTAACAACAGCATGCAGGTGAGACTGCAGGAAAAGCTGATGCTGACAAGCCAGAGAAAAGTATTATGAAGAGATGATCTAGTTACACAGCTAGCAACCTCAGGAATGGACACTCAGCAGCCTACTCATGTTCAGGGGAAGCTTGCTCTGAGGTGTCAGTAACACAGAGGACAGAAAAACCCTTTCAAACAGGTTTAGTACCAAGACACAGAACAAAGACCTGGGGTGGAACCAGACAACTGTGTTATACAAGTTAGCATCTCATTTTCAGGGGAGCAACTACCTTACCCAACTATCAGCCAAATGCTTAAGGTCATTCATACCCCTTCACCGCCAACCTGACCTGCTCACATAAGAAAAGCCTCTTCACTCCAACTTTGTCTTCCAGGTGCACAACAAAGTAGCAAACATCTATTCTGTGCTTGGCTCCTGGCTGAGGCATTACGAAGCAGGAATATTACAGCACACACAGAGCCACTTTACTCCACATTTCTCAAGGTCACTCCTTAAGAGGTGCAGTTAATTTGATTCACCTCTCTCTACCCTCCAGAGCTCCCTCCTCCACTAAGACACAGTGGTAGAACAAAGGGCTGGCTGTTTGTGGCTTGCATCCAGATTTACACTGGGGTAATTCCACAGATTTCAACATGGCCACACCAGAAAAAGGCTGGAATTTAATGCTCAGCTTATGAATCACATAGAAAACGTAGACAGCACAGCTTCAGCTACGGTCCCAAGAGAAAGGCTGCTGCAAGTTGAACTAGCAGTGTGGCTGAACAAATTCCCGCAATGAAGATCAGCTGGAAGAGTTTAACCCTCTCTTTGACAGTTTCACATCAAACCCATAGCTGGTAGCTGCCCTTTCTTTACAGTTCAGAACAAACTTGCTACTCCCAGTATCTCAGCAGAGAAGGACAGTTAAATCAGGGCTTACTTCTGGAGTCCAGAAGATGAGCTGTTCTGGCATGCACCCATGCTTCTCTAACTAGGCTCTGGGCATTGCCTCTGGGCCCAGTGCAGAGAAAGACTAACCATTAGAAACCCAAGAACTCACTTTAAGGCTTCCTAGGCCAGAGGCTACCCCTACCACCCAAAAGCTACACCAAGCTGAAGCAAAGGGCTATCAGAGGAGCTACCTTGACCCGAGGAGTCAGGGGGATACCCTGTGCATGGCTTCTCACAGCCTTTGCACTTTGAACGGACTAGAGGGCCCCGAGTGACTCACATTTCCACAGCAATGCCCTGCCTGCACTCCTCAGCCCTGCTCTGGGCCAATTTTTTGCCACGTCGGTGTTTCATGGGACACTTCATTCAGCCTGTCCTTGCGAAGGTACAGCAACCTCAGGAGTTCAGACAGGTGGCTTCTGAATTGGAAGCTTTTGATGGGCACAAGCATAGCAGAGGCACAAGAGAGCCTCCCTTTGCCCCACCACGGCCGAGAAAAGCGCGGGCACGCCCAAGGGGGAGGAGGGGAGCAGGCAGGCCAGGCTTTACCTGATGAAGGTGGTCTTCCCTGTGGAGTACTGCCCCACGAGGAGCACCATGGGCTTGTTGTCGAAGTCCGCATCCTCCAGCGCCGGCGAGTGGAACTCGTGGAACTTGTAGTGCTCTTCCAGAGGGAGCAGCTTGGTTTTGTAAAGCTTTTTCAGGCCATCGCTGACCGTCTGGAACACCTCGGGGTCCTTCCTCCGGCGGTCATCGGTGCCCAGCCAGCTGAACATCTTGGGGCTGCCTGAAGCAAGCTTCGTAGCGACCACAGAGGCTGGGGCGGGGGCGACGGCGGGCAAGGGAGGCGCCGCTGGCTGGCTGGCGGGCGACGAGGGCTACCTCCGCATAACCCACTCAGGCCGGGTGGGCGGGCGGCGGGGCCCAGGGGACGGCCCGACAGGCCTCGCTCCCCTCAAGTGCCCACCCGCGAGGGCCGCCTTCCGTTACGTGACCCGCACCGGCGGTTTCAGTCAGAAAACGTTCCCTGTGGGCGGACGCCGCCTTCCCTTCGCGCCGCCGGCTCCCAGCGTGGGCATGCCGCGGAGGCAGAACGGGCGGTGGCGGCAGCAGCACGTTCTGAGAGCGCCGGGCGGAATTTAAGGGCGGTGCTCCAGGAAATGGGCTGGTAGGCGGAAGTCGGCGGCTCCCGGCTGCTAGCTCCGCTGCGGCTGAAGCTGTGCTGGGAGGCGCCATGTTGAGGCGGGGCGCTAAGAGACGGGAAAGAGGCGGAGGGAGGAAGGCGGGGCCGCCGCCCGGTACGGTGCGGCGCGGCGCGGCGGGGTGGCTCGTGGGTTCTGATGCGGGGCGGCTCGTGGGTTCTGATGCGGGGCTTCGCAGCCTGACCGCCATCTTAATTTCCCTTATTACCTCACTGTAAAATAAACCCTCGCGTGTGCAGATTTGAGAGAGAGTCAGCTCTTTCTGAGCGCTGCCACCTCCAGCTGGGTCCCCAAGCCTGTGACTCAGTTACAGAGTCACAGAATGTTGGGGGTTTGAAGGGACCTGGAAAGATCATCTAGTCCAACCCCCCTGCCAAGCAGGTTCACCTAGACTAAATCACAAAGGAACACATCCAGGTGGGTTTTGAATGTCTCCAGAGAAGGAGACTCTGCAACCTCTCTGGGCAGCCTGTGCCAGTGTTCCATCACCCTCACTGTGAAAAAGTTTCTTGTTATGTTCCATGGAACCTACTATGCTCCAGCTTGCACCTGCTGCCCCTTGTCCTATCACTGGCCATCACTGAGAAGAGCCTGGTTCCATCTTCCTGACTCTCACCCTTTACATAAACATCAATGAGGTCATCCCTCAGTCCCCTCCAAGCTAAAAAGACCAGCTCCCTCACCACTTTCTTCATAAGGAAGGTGTTCCACTCCCTTAATCATCTTAGTGGTCCTGCGCTCTTTCAAAGAGTTCTATGTTCTTTGAACTGAGAGGCCCAGAACTGGATGCAATATTCCAGTGGTGGTCTCACCAGGGAGGAGTAGAGAAGGACCTCTCTTGACCTCCTAACCACACCCCTTCTAATACACTCCAGGATACTATCTGCCTTCTTGGCCATGAGGGCACATTCCTGGTTCGTGGTCATCCTGCTATCCACCAGGACCCTCAAGTCCCTCTCACCTACACTGCTCTCCAACAGGCCAGTCTCCAACCTCTACTGGTACCTGGGCTTGTTCTTCCCTAGATGCAAGACCCTACACTTGCCCTTGTTAAATCTCATTAAATTTCTCCCCAGCCAAATCTCCAACTTGTTGCACTGCTACTATCCCTCACATTTCAGGATGTGCCCAGAAAAGTTCACCGTTTAAGCAGATGAGATGGGTAAATTAGTTGCTGTCTTTACTTCTTTATTCTTGCAGCAATTAGGGCTGACAGGACATCTGCTGAGCAAAAGCTGCAGCACTCGGGCCAAAGCCTACACTGGTTTTCCAGTGACGGCCTGTGGCTTAGCATGACTCCAGAGCCGACTGTCAGCCATAACGCTGTGCTGCTGAGCTCTCCTCCTCAGATCTGAGTGGCTGAGACAGAGCAGAGATATTTTTTTTTCCCTAAAAATATATCCAAATGTTTTTTTCATTTCAGTTTCTCCAGCAGGTCTGAGAAATGTGGCAAGAAGCAGTTCTGGAAGCGGTCCCGTGATGTGTCAGACTCATGCCCTTTCCCAGCCATTTGTAGACAGGAGGAGCCTGGGCCTTGAGTAAGCAGAGGCGGCGGTGCATTAAAAGTGGTTGTTTTTCATGGGGGGGACACATACCCCTCAAGGCGTATGTGGTCCCCACCCAGAGGGCAGCAAGCCAGGACCCTTTCTATGCATCTGGTTGCAGGAGCAGCTATTTTCCTGGCTGTTCCTGTTGTGTGATCCCACACGTTTGTACACTCTGTGGTGTGGCCTGGCCTGTGAGGTGCAAGCAATCACTCCAGGGACCTGTTTTCTTCTTCTGGAAGAAAATAGCAAGCTGACTGTTATTTTCTGAAGGTCAGGGTTCTCTGCTTTACTGCCAACACCTAAAGCTAGTCTGAAAATGGAATTAATGTTTTGCAATCTCTTTAAGACTAATTTATCTCATTTCTTTACTTCTATAAATACAGACTTTTGGCTTTAAGAATTTGATTACTCCTTTATAGTGAAAACTGAAAATCAAAGGCCCTGTAGAAATGAAGAATTTGGCAAGAATTTATCATTTTGTAGGAAAAAGATTGTTTTCATTTTCTAGATAGTTCTGCCTTTTAAGGGCTGCACTCCCCTGATGCCATTCTGGTATTTCTACAGCTATATGGAGACTCACTGGTGCCTGCTTGTGATATCCTCAGAGCTGACTAAGGGTCAGGCCAGGAAGCCTTTGATTGTAAATCTCCCCAGGCCAGCTTGATGCCCTTCCTGAATGCAATGAATGGGAGAGGAAAGCAAGGTTTCTGTTGTGCAAGCTATGGGAGCTAACTGATACAGGTACAGCATAGGCATGCTTGTGCCATGTTTACAAGAGGAGGATATATATAAAAATCATTAAGTTGTGCTAATCATAAATATGTATATGCGATGGCCAAATGGGTAAAAGGAAGTTTTCCTGTCTTGTCTAAAGAGAGTCCCTTTCCTCTGTTACCAGGGCAGATCATAACCAAACTTGTTGGTTTTCATAGACTTTGTTTAGGTGATTAACGAACATGGACAATTTTGTTTTTCAATCTGTTTTCTTAGTCATTTCTCTCTGGAAGGCTTACTTCCTCAAGCAGTCTCTTTACCTTGAAATATAGAACTTGTCAAAAACAAAGATAAGTAAAGTTAGGAAAGGAAGTTTAGAGTATAATTAGGTTCTAGTTTTTGCCAGAATCCAAACAAAATTTTAAACTGTTTTTATTGTTTATTCCTTTTAATTTCTCAAGCAGATGTTTTAATGGATGGTTTTCTGTTGAACAGATTGGTCTCATGATGCAATCTTTAGGCAATTAAAAAAAAATCTTGAAAGCAAGGAAAGAACAAACCCATTTAAATCTCTTTCTCAAACAATGATTTCTTCATTTAAGATTTCACTGCTGGAGGAAGAGGTGTTGTTCTTGACATTTTTGAGCTGTTCAAGTGCAGAAGCTCTTTCTTGACTGCCCTGCACAGAAACTATGCTCCTGCAAGTACTCAGGACATAATTGTATCTGATACTGATGTGGGTCTGCTACTGCCCTCTATTACAGAAATAGTCTTTTTTTTTCCCAAGCTGTGATGGATTAAACTTTTAGCTCTGTAGTTTCTCAGTCATGTCCCTGCTGTCTGGCAGTCACTTAGCTAAGTGCTTGCCTTGACCCGGGAGACAGAGTCTTTGCTGGAGAAGACTCACTTCCGTTTTTCTGCAAGTGAACACAACTAGAAAAAGTCCCACAGTATTTGCATTCAAAATGAAACCTAATTTTGGGGGTGAAACACATTGTCGTATAACTGAAATTTGTTTCATGTGATATCAAGTCATGGTGACGTGTGTGTTTGCTTCACTCCTGTCTTAGGTTGGACAGTTTTACTTCCTACAAAAAAACCGTCTGAGGATGGGAACATTAGCAAGTCAGGGAGTTGGAAAAGAGGTGGTGACTCAGCTGGTATTGTAACATTTTGACAGCTTGAAGAAGCTTGTAGGAGCAGTGAAGTTCGGTAATACTCACTTCCTGCTGGTGCAGTTACTGTCACTGTTTGTTCATTACCGAGTAAGAAGCCCAAATAGACAGTGTCAGAAGTTCAGCAGTGATGAGTTCAGCAGTGAATAAGCCAAGTTTGTGGGAAAGGGGTGAGGAGAGAAGGTGATGCCGCGGGCCCCTTTAATTAAGGCAAATACACTAATTTGATAAGGAAATGAGGCGGAGTTTACTCTGGTTCAGCTAGAGCAAACTCCTCCACTGCCTGCTGTTACCATGTGGCCTAGGAATAAAAGAAAATTGTCTGTAACATCATCTATCCCTTTCCTCACTCATTGCTTTGCCTTTACAACTGAGAAAGCTGTTACCTTCCTCTCCTGCCCTCACTGGTCCTTCATATTCCTCTGAAATATTTCCCATTATGTTTCTTCTACCATTGTTCTCAGATGGCTTGGCACACACACACTGTCCTTTTCCCAACCCACTCCGTGCTGCTCTTATCCTCTCATAGCTTGGGTTTGAACAAAGTGTTGGTACCCAGAAGTGCCACCAGGAATGGAAAATATGGGGCTGGATAATGTGTGTACAGCAAGTGGGAAGCATGCTTACCTCTAGAGAGTTCATGTAAATTTATAGAACAAAGAAAGTATGTACATAGGGGACCTGACCTGTGTAATGTCTCTAATAGTGCCAAGAAGAAAAAACCTCTGAGCCCTTCACTGCCCTTGCAGTGCAGAAGCTGGGATGTTTCTCCCACAACTCTTGGATGGTTTTGACTGTCTCTATCTTAGGATGTATGCTTCCCTCAAACACACATAAACAGTCTTTTTTGAAGTTGTTATGATTTAGCGATTGACACAGTGGAGAGACTGTTGTGGCTGCACCTGTTGTGATAAACCCTGGGGGGTTTCAAGGGTAGTTCCTTTCTGAGCTTTTTCTTATGTGAAAGCAGAATTCCACTTAAAATGTATTAAGACACATCTTCCTGTTCTACCTTGTCAGTGATATATGGAGAAACATGGAGGTTTTTGCTTTAAACAATCAAACGGCTAACTAAACAAGGAAGCTGCCTTCCACTGAAGCAATGAGTGAGTCAAACGGCAGTCCGCACTGATGGACTGACCTGTTCCTTCATGCTTTCTGTGGATCATTTTGCATAGAGCTCTTCAGAAATTTTCTGGCATTACTCAGTATGCTTTTTTCCCCCGCCTCCTGCTTCTATCACAGTGCTTGATAGGTTAGGATTAGCTCTCAAGGTTACGTAGGCAAGACATATATATGTGTGCGTGTGTGTGTGTATATATACACACATATATATACATGCACACATGTGCACATAAATACATATGTAGGTAGGGATAACATATATACTATTTTAAAACAGCACGTGTCACTGCCAGTGGAACAATAATCTTCACAGTGAGGACACACCTGGAGAAGGTAGGAACCCCAAGTGTTATGTAGAGGGTTTTGGTGTGGGTGTTCAAGCAGTTGACTGTGGCTAGCATGGTTAGGATTTTATAGGGGATTGAAAGCACTGTAACTGTCACCACAGCACAGTGCTGAGATGAAGCTGTCCTCTAGGATCAGATGGGTGTATTAGTTAACATGACACTGCTCGCTGTGCTGAGTGCAGCAGCTGCTGCTGTGCTTTTCTATGGAAGTTTTGAAGGGAAAGGCAAAAAGTTCATATCAGTAAACTTGAGAAGTATTGGCGTGATGTAAAGCAATTACATGAGCTGCATCATATGTCACAGATCCGAAGCTTCTGCCTGCCAAATGGTTGGGAACAGAGACTGGTGTTTTAGCTAGCCAAGGTTTTGTGGACCCTTTTTCTCTCGGTTTTACTGTTTAGTAGTGGTTTGGCTCACGCTTGATTGCAAAGTATTCTGCAGACATCAAAAGTTTCTTCTGACTTTAATGGGAGTTGTGGGCGGTCAGAATCTCTAATGATTAGGACGGTTATGAATACGATGTTGCAACCTTAAGTGCGAAAGGACAGATCTTGAGTAAATGGGATTTTCATATTTCCACTGATTTCAATGTAGCGTGGACAATTTAGACACCAGAGAGTATGCACTTTAAATTCTCAAAGTGTTTAAAGGTGCATCTTTTCTCAGAGAGGGATTGTTTGAAGTTCTGAAAGCCATCCAGGCATTTTTGCTACAGACTTGTTAACATCAGTGGGAGGCTCTTGGGGCAGGTTCACTGCTCAGCCTTGAAAATCTCATCACCAGAAGGTGTTTGTCAACTTCTGGGCCAGTAATCTAAGCACATGAAATTCAGGGCCAGGTCCTCCACCTGTCTGCATGTTGATTCGTTTTGTGAGAAAACACAGTTCAGTGCTTCTATTCAGGATATTTCTATTTGCTAAAAAGCCCACAAGGAAGAGTGGGAGTCAGCTTTGAGTTTTTATTTCAGAAATACACTGCTATGTTTAGGTTGTACCTGCAAGTGCTGTTTTCATACTGTGTCTTTAGAGACCAATAAAGATTAACAAAGCCTAATACAGACACATTTCTTTGTTGACTAATGACAGCTAATTTCTCTAGCTAATGTTCTGCTGTGTGCAAGAATGGTTGTAAAGGATGGTCCTGCATCATTTGTTCTGCTCACACTAAAATTTATTATTTTACATGGCAACATTTGCTCTGTTCCACACAATCAGGAGCAGCTCCTCAGCCCTAATACAGATTGTTAAATCAGAGGAGCTGGGCTGAACTCTGCCAGTGTCAGGTTTAGCTCTCAAATTGCCCAGTACTCCAGCATTGCCTGAGACAAATCCTCTCATAGAGAGAGTAAGAGGCTCGCAGAGAATTCTTTCCTGGTCCAATTACATTTACTGAAAGTGAAAGATTTTCTCTGGATTCTTCAGGTTATCCTTTTAAGACTTAGGGACGAAGATTCTAAGATGTCAAGGAAGATCTTGGGAGATCATAGAATGTAGTGGAAGAACGTAGGTCAGATGGCAAACGTACTAAGTAGGGGAACATGCAAAGAATAAAGAATTAAATCCATCCAATCCACTGGTTCACAGCTTCCATCTAAGCTTTTAACCTCTGTCAGCTACACTTGGCTGCTTTCCCTTAGAAATTGTAATTGCTGGAAGAGACATTCCCACACTCTGCCCCACCTGTGCCAGAGGACATGGCGGGACACTCCACTTCTGTCTGGTTCAGTAATATTGCTGAGTGGAGTACAAGTGATTTCCGGGTATGCCTTGGATAGTCATATACAACTGTATCTGGCACCTGCTTTTACACCTAACTGCAGCCAGACAGCAGGCAGAAGGTTAAAACACAAGGTGGAACACCTTGTAGCTGCCTAAGCAATGACTGTTCATGACACGTGAAATGCTTCACTGAATCTTTTGTTTGAAGATTTACAGGTAATTTGGAAAATAGTTTAAAATGATACACCTACAGGCAGGTTCAGCTGTGAGGTTTTCAAAACATAAAGTAGCAGCATCATTGACTCTCAACACACTGTTACATTTGAGGCTGCTGGCTGAATTTCTTGAAAATAAGGCTATGTATTAAGGTGACTTAAACCTCAATTTTTGATAGTGTTGCGGGTTTTTTTCATAATACCTCTGGGTTTCAAGGCTTGTCTATAAAGGTTAGTTCTTTCTCAAATAGATGCCAGACTGAGATGAGAACTGGTGAAGGTTTACAATGATTTTTTTCAGGCATTGGGCATGCTCTGCATACCCAGAAATCAAGTCTCTGGTATTTGCTCTTCACTGTAGCTCAAAGGATGTTGATTGCTCACCACTTCTTTTCCTGTGGAGCAGCAGAGTGAGAAATTCTTCATCATACATGTTTTGTCTGTCTATATAAAGTGCAGCCAGTCTCCAGGATGTTTTTTTCCTCTTGCTTTTCTCTTAAATCTATCTCTTTGTCTGTTGCTCATGTTGTTGTAGACATGAAGGCTGTAAAAGGGCAAGGTTTGGAGGGAGAGACACTGGTTTTCATCTGGAGAAAATAAAAGGCAAGTTGCTAGGCACTTAAATCCTTGTTCAGGTCTGAAATGTCTGCTGTACAATAGAAAATTGAATTTTTGATTCCAGGGTTGTATTTTGAAGATTTTCTTTTGATTGCCCTTGAGGATCAAGCCTTGTGGATCAGTTGTAGAGTTGTTTTATAACAAAAAAAAATCTCGGTGTGGGAGTACAGCGTAATCTGTGGCTGTTTGGTTTCTCACAGGGAATGCTGGTGACCTTCAACTTTGGTGGGAATAACAATTGGTTCCAAACTAAGACCAGTTTTCTAAGGTGCCTGGGGCAGTGATTTTGAGGCTCAAAGAGCCTCCTCTGCAGGGAAGCCTTCCAAATACTGTATCATTATGGCATCTGAACCATTTCTTGAACTTTGTAGCCTGATGCATTTTTCCAATCCAGGCTGTAATGAGAAGGTTATGCTTATGGTCACCTTCTTACCACTGATGGGCCTGATTTGCTGGATGAGATGTTAATCATGGTTTCTCCCAGGAGCCCACCACTCGCAGGAAGAGCTGATGGCTGCTAATGTTTAGTGGAGCTGCTAATATTAAGGGGGCTATGAAATCACTCTTTGCTGTTTTCAGTGAGGGAATGGGAAACATCTGCCTTGAATGTTAGAAGAAAAAAAAATCTCAGCATGCAATTTCATGTGTAAATCTGTGGGAATCAGCAAAATGGAATGTGATCTCTTGGGGAAGATTGTATCGTTCTCCAAAATGAGGCAAAAAGGGCAAAATAACCATTGGAGGTGTTCTAAGTAATGGCTTTGTAACACCTAGTGTATTCAATTTTTCTGTTAGTCTTTGGTTTATCTTACTTTATTGGTTTTTTGGGAGGGGAAATAACCACATGCCAGAATGTGATTGAACAAAACCTGCCATTCATGTTGCAGCATGTTATGAAAATCCCCTGGAGAGCCTAAAATAGTCCAGAGAGAGACTGAGAATAGCCATGTGTATGTCTTCAAAACCCCAGTAAAAGGCAATGGGATCACTCCTTTTGATTTCACTCAGATCTACAGTGAATATAAAGCCTTGAAACCGCAGTGATAGGTGCTAGATTAGAATTGGACGGGTCCCCACTTGTCCTGGGAATGCCACCCCCTTACCCCCACCTCTGCTAGCTGAGGAGAAATTTTAAAAGCCATGGTTAAATTGACTTTTTACCCTTATGTTAATTATCAGGAATTCTTCTGGAGAAGACACACCTCATTCCAAGAAAGCAGGAGTTTCCAGCAGGGCTGCGCAGGGTGAGATCCCTGCAGAATCCTCAGTGGCAAAAGTTACCCTGGGGTTGCTGTGGACATCGTCATGCTTTTTCTGCCGTGCTTGAAGAAAAAGAAATCACCTGTGCCTTTAGGCAGGAATGTCTTTCAAAAACACACCCTCCCCATCCAGCAGAACTACCAGGCCTTGCTGGAAAGGTGCTTGAAGAACAAATGCCTGTTCACAGATGACAGCTTCCCTGCTCACATCAGCTCTATTGGAATGGGACCACTGCTAAAGAAACTACCCCAAAATTTACAGTGGAAGAGGCCACATGTAAGTGACTTTCAGTGAATACTGTAGTGTAAGAGGATGATTACAGCTGGTAGACAGCAAATAGTTTTAATATAGTACAGACTACTCCTAGACTTTAATTTAGGTGTGCCTTCAGACATTACACTTACTGTATCAGCTGTCATTTTGGAAGCTGGGCTGCATGGAATTTCAGAATTGCCTTTGGAGCATTTGTTGCCCAAAATCATAACCAGACTCATTCACTGACTGAGTTCAAGAAGCGTCCACATGATGCACTCAGTCCCATGCTCTGACCTGGCTGGCCCTGTATGGAGTCAGGAGTTGGACTTGATGATCCTTATGGGTCCCTTCCAACTCAGGAGATTCTGTGATTCTATTTCATATCCAGTAACACTCAGAGCAGGCAGGGAGAGAAGGCCAAGAGAGCAGGGGAGCTGGTGTCATTGAAGCTCACAGCTCTGGTGATCCCAACATGATTCCTTCATGACAGTTCTCATGGTGATGATGCCTCTCCCCAAAATTTGAGATCTTGACCTTTAGAAGATTTCTGAGTTTCCAAACAGTTCTTAGCCTTTAACCCCACTCCCATATACCACGTACCATTGTGGTGCTGAAGGCTGCTACTTTTAGAGGCAGCTGCAGGTGCCTTATCTTGCTGCACTGTTTTTTTCCTGCTTAACTGTTTAGTCTATTGCACATAGAGCTGTCTTTCCCCAGTTCTCAAGGTTGAGTTTCTACTACAGTGGTTGACTATCAGTCAGTGAGTTGTTTTTAGTTCTGGGGTCTCTGTTTTCTACTTGTCTCTCTGTTTCCAAGGCCCTTGCTGGTATCTCATATTTAAACTGAACATCACAAGACACCTGTTTTCAAGTGCTGGTCACAGCACAGGGTCTCATGACAAAGGGATAACAAGTCTAGAAGGCCAGGACAGGGGCCTGGCACAGTTAGATAAGGCCTGTTACTAACAATGGAATTTCTGTTCTTATTGAGCCACTGAGCAACATACTGACAATCAGATCTTCACAAAAGCAATGTATGGAATTACCTGAGAATGTCAGCAGCACTAACTACTCCTTATGTTACCATGTCTGTAAGGGAATTCTGCCAGGTAATACAAGATAGCATCTCCTAGCTAAGTTATTTTCCTGCTTTCATGTTTTGTCAGATTGAACTAATTTCTTACAAGGGATGAATTTCTGCAAAGCTCACGGTAATCACCGGGAAAGTAAAGGCACCTTTGCAAAGCAAGCAGGAGAGCTTGGGAATAACAGCCCTGGTTCTCAAGGTTTTGCAAGTAATTAGGTCTTGCAGATGGTTTGTGTTAAGTCAGGATCTGCAGGCAGAGGAAGAGGGCATTCCTAAGGGGACCTGAGCTGGGTTGTACCAGGCACTGTAGGCGAGGCAGCTGTATCAGCATAGAAGTATTTGGGAGGGAAAGGTCAATATGAGTTCTGGCTTCTACAGAGCCCTTCAGGTGTTACTCCACTCCAGAGATACTGGAACAGACTTGAAATCTGCTCCATCTCTCAGTCCACTTGTTCTGATGCTCTAAAACTGTCTTGTGAAGAAGGCTGCTGTTTGCTCTGAATGCCAGGCTTAGTTCAGCAAAGGCTCTGTGAGGATGGATACTGTACATCCCTCAGTCCCTGTGCAGCAGAGGAAATGCAGAGATTCTGGTATTCAGCCTGCAGGCTTGTAGCTTGATGCATCTATGACTGATGGCCTGCAAACCGAACACCAAAATTCACCAAGGGTAGGGGCTGGTGTCTAATTACTGTAACTGCCTTTTGAGGGTTTGCTGTTTCTTTGCTGGTGCCTGAAGGGGAAGCCAATAGTGTGAAAATTAGCTTGAGCAATTTGTGGGTCATTAGAGTGAAGCATAAGTTTGACAGTTGGGTTATTAATTTACACCCAGAGGCACTTGTGAGAGGAAAAAAAAAAAGAGTAATTTCTCTCTGAACAGTTCTTCACCAGTGCACTCTTGTCACAGCAACTGGAACTTCTGTGTCAGCCATCAGTTAGTCTGTGGATTGATTGTCAGTCAAACTGTGGAGACATCAGCCAGGTTAGGTGGAAGTTTGAACAGTTATGCTCTGCCATTGTAGCCTCTTTTGTCTGAAACTCAGCAATTATGGAGGAGTGGGCCTGGCAGGTCTGAAGGGTTGTCTTCTCAGTGTGTTTGTGGAGACCCATGGCAATGCATTGGAACAGCAGTGGCGTATGTCAGAGACTAAATACAGTGTGGACTAAGCACAAGTGTGTGCTCAGGGTTGTGTCAGGTTAGCCAGAGCACATAATAACATTGGCATTATGCCTGAACCAGACTAATGTCTGATGAGTCACAGGGTCCCTAAGTATTTTGAAAGCTTTGAACAGGCAGATGGAGTGTTTTGTGTCACATATCCATGAGGTTTTTGCATCCTAAACTAGGAACTCACTGGATCTTCCATCTTACAAGACTGTAGCTCTGCGCTCAAAGTCCTTGACTTCAAGCTAAACCTGCTCATTGGCTCCTGTTACTGACTTTACTCTGTTTTTCTTCTTTTTTCTTGTTTCTTTTTTTCCTTGGCTGTGTGCTTCCCAGGCTTTGCACAGAAGTCCGGTATTTTATGCTGCAAACAGAAAGCAACTTGATCTCTGCCAAGGATTGGTGGGTAAGTAAGTTCCTTTGTACAAATATACCTTTGTACAAGGTAACATTTTGTGTGGAATTTTGACTGTATAAAACTTGGCGTGGAAATAGAAGGCGTGCATATCCTTCTCTTCACTTGGCACAGTGTGGATGAAGCAGTCATTAAGATGGCATACGTTCACTAAAAAGCCTGACAAGCTTCAAGGTGGGATTTGAGGGGTGAGAGGTATCTCCATGAGCTGCAATCACCATTCTCTGTGTCGCTTCTGTGCCCACCAGTACTGCAATAGAAAGTGATCCTGTATTTTTACTGGTCTGTAAAGTTGCTGCTTGATAAACAGAGCCCACAAAAGCAGCAACATCCAAGACTTTCGCTTACTTTGTAGCTAAGGCTTAGTGTGAACATGTTCTCTTCCCAGCTTTGCAGTTAGAAAAAATGTTTATCCCCATGTGGTCTGAAGCAGAAGTTTTATTGTCACCTGCAACACAGATAAGGGCAGGTTAAAACTATTTTATGTAATTCCTAATTATTTTTTACTGATAAAAAATTGCATAGATCTTGCATGTAAGATCTATTAGAAATTTTTTTTTCTTCTGAAAAGTTAATGTTTTCAAAGAAGAAGAGAAAAGTGTTGGGTTTTTTTAATAGCGTGTCTTTACAGAGGACAGAAAAAACCCACAGGATGTCAGTAGAAAATGAAAGAGCTGTTTCTTGCTGAAATTTCTCATTTAACCAAGCAGTATCCAAATGAAAAGATCCTGGGAGAACTGTTACAAATCAATCATGGATTAGTTGAGACAGTCCAGAGCTGTTGTCTTTATTTTCTGTGTATGATTTGTTATAATTTTAAAAACATCAGCATAACAGCTCTTCTGCTAGGATCTTGGTGGTGTTCCTGAACTTGTCTGACAACTCACTTTTCAGCCAACTGTGTATGTCTATTTGTCTTGGTGCAGAGAACTGCTGGTTCCTGGCAGCCCTGGAAGCCCTGACGTTCCATCAGGACATCTTGGCTGCAGTCGTGCCACAAAACCAGAGCTTTGAGAGGAATTATGCCGGCATTTTCCACTTCCGGGTACGTCTGTGCCCCTAGAGTATGGGGAAGTCTTCAAAAAAAATCCCAAGTTCTGTTTTGGTTCCCCGTGGCCAGAGGCAAGTGGCCAGAGGGTATCCCAGGCTGCAGGGTAGCCCATCACCCCTCTCACAAAGCAGTGTGGGGAGTGGATTAACTGCAGGCCAGTCTAAGGCTCAGCCCCTCTCTCCTGCTGTGCCCTATCCGTATTTTAATCCAGAAAAAAATCTTCTATAGTGGCAACAGTCAGCCGGGCTTGAGCACATCTGCTTCAACCTTCTACCCTTTTGTCCAGCTCTTGATACAGCTCTGCTGCCCTTCATTTAGGAAGGCCTTCCCCAGAAGCCTAGCTGTACCTAATTTCCCAGCTTAATCCTTTTACACCTGATACAGACTTTGTTTTCTCCTGTGGCAGGGTGGGACAGAGGGTTGGCTCTGGGTGAGTCAGAACATCCTACTGACCCCAAAACAGCCCTCCCCCGAGGTAGCTTGCCCTGTGCCCACAGCAAAGCCATCTTTCCTTTCCTGTTTCAAGGGGAGGTTCCTTCTAAGGGAAACATCACCTCATTCCTTTCCCCTGACAGTTCTGGCACTTCGGTGAATGGGTTGACGTGGTTGTCGATGATCGCCTGCCGGTGAACGAGGAAGGGGAGCTGGTCTTTGTTTCCTCGGTCTATAAGAATGTGTTCTGGGGAGCCCTTCTGGAGAAGGCATATGCCAAGTAAGTGACTCATTCCACGTTACACAAATAGTATCTCTGAAATATGTTGGTTGGTGCCTACGCAGTTTGTTCTTGTTTATAAATGCATCTCCCAGGCCCTGCCACATTTGGAGTGTAGTAAATGGTTCTCATCTTTCTAGTATTCCACTGTAAAAGCTGCTGCTGCAGTTGCTGTTATCAATCCAGGCCTTAAAGTTTAAAGATTCAGGAGAAGGTGTGAAAACAAAGCTATCCTGGGGGGTTGTCTTCTGAATGTTATCACTGTTTGGAGCACATTGCTTAGGATGGTGCCTTCCTTGATACTGTGGAGGATCAGAAGGCCACAGATAGGGATTTTTAAAGGTCAATGATTTCTGATGCCTCCTTTGTTGTGTTAGCAGTTTGAGAAACCTCCAAGGAGTTTTATTTTGGGGGGTTGCTGAAGCACTGTATTGTGGTTTTGGTAGGAATTCCTGCTCTGGGGCCCCTAAAACAAAGGTATTCAACAAGTCACGTGGCACTGCAAGAATACAGGCTTCTCTGTAGGGTGTTTTATCTAGAGTGGTTTGACAGGACTAAGAAGAAAACAACAAGGCATAACTGAAGGAGTTTGTTAATCCTGGGCTGAAATGATCTCCGCAGAGCAGGGAAAAATCCTGGTTAACATTGAAAGAAAGATCACAGCAAAGGAGAGAAAGTTCAGCTATTTTTATTTGGTATTAGTGTGAGAACAAAAAAACAGGAGAAAGTTGCACTGTGATGGTAGAGAAAATCAAGTTGGAGGCTGAGCTCTCAAAACAGTGGGCTTCTGGAAGCACTCTGTCATAGATGCAGCACAGTGGTGATAAATTCAGACAACATTTGCTAAGGGAGAGTTATCAAAGAAGTAGGGATGGATATATTGTCATTCCTGGGCAGTGAGTGATGACAGTGAAGAGTCCCTTTCAGCCTATGGCCAACCTTGGAGGCAATTTGCTAGATTCCCTTCTTTCTAAGTGCCACAGGTTCCCCTAAGATTAAAAAGGAGTTAACAGCCTTCCTTTTGCTTTTACAAACCTTTACTGTATGTTTTCATTGGTATGCTGTTCTCAACCTATAACCCCAAGAACATATTGATGTCTTTTTTCCCTAGACTCTACGGCTCCTATGAAGATCTGCAGATTGGGCAAGTTTCAGAAGCCTTGGTGGATTTTACAGGTGGTGTTAATATAAGGATCAAGCTTGCAGCAGCTCCTCCTGATCTGTGGGATATCCTGACAAGAGCAACCTACAGCAGATCTCTCATGGGCTGTCAGACACATTTAGGGGTGAGGCTTGAAGTGACATCAAATGGCTTCATGGCTAAAAGCCTTTCTAGACATCTTTTTCTCTGTTCAGCTGGCCATTGTGACCCAAAATGTATCAAAGCTGCCACATGTGACTTTCTGTAGAAATCAAATTCTTAACATTAAACTCTGCATGTGTATTGATTCCCTGATGCTCTCAGCTCCCTGTTGTTATGTTTAAGAACTGCATTTTCCCCTTTTTGGCTAAATACATTTTCCATTTTTGCAAATGGTGCAGTGAGGCACAGAGACCTGTGGAATGAGTTTATAGCTGAGAGAGAGGGGTGTGGAGTTCAAAACAGACTTCAAATCTTGGCTTCCAACCCTTATGCTAACACTTCAGATGTTGGCAAACCTTACTACTCTGAAAATCAAACCATAACTTCCTAGACTTTTAAAAAGTGAGTTTCTAGCTAGAGATCCACAATTTAAGGGACCTTTCTGACCAACCTTGCAATTCCAAGCATACTGAAAAATACAGCTATTAGGAGCTTAGACTTTTTCATTTTTCTCAGCTGAAACCATTCTCCATTTGTTTTCAGAGTCATTGCTTACATAGGTACAGGTCTCTGGCATTGGTATGAGTCTGCTGTGTAAGTAGAGACTGAATGAATGGTTTCTTTTCTTTCTGTTTTTCTTCCTTGTATACAGGCAACGAAGGTCCTGAAGAACGGGCTTGTTGCTGGCCATGCCTACACAGTAACTGGTATTAGGAAGGTAAGACTAGCCCTAATGTCCCAGGGTCCAGGTTTGTTTGGATGTCAGCAATTTTTATTGCAGTCACAGGTTCAACCCTTCATTGGGACAACTACAGTATCTCCTCCCCCAGGGCTCTTCTCTTTGTCTGAGGCGAAAAGAGACTGCAGTTTGTAAAGATTCACTTTCAAGTGTGTCCATCTTAATATCATGACCTTGCTGTAAAGAGTGATGGTTATAGATCAGCATACCTCTAAGGGTGGGAATGATTCATAGGGCTCTACTGAGATCATCACCTACAAATGGATCTTAGCTGTTAAGGATGAAAGGGCTGGCCTGTGGGGATGCCAGGAGGATGTGCTGAAACCTACTTGGGGTCAAAAGCCTTCCTCTGAAGTCAGAGGAAAGGCCATAGAGAAGTAGAGATAATGGAATACAAGGGTCAAAACATGAAAAACTGCAGCTGGAAATGTGAGCAAGGGAACTGAACTGGGCTTCTCTGCAGACAGTGCAGGTGGATCCCACTGATCTGCAGAAGTATGACTTGAGAGTCCTCTAAAGATACTTGTCTCTGGGTAAGGGACAGTAAAATAACAGGTCCCAGAGAGTGGGAGAAAGCTCAACCTTTCTTATCCTGATGGTTAACTGTCTTGTCCAGCCTCAAAGGAGGTTGATAGGGATGGCAAAGGACTTTATGGGGCTTTGGACATGTGATGTGGTTAAAGATGTTCAATACCTCTAGCAAGAGGCACTAGGAAAGCTGGGAGTAATAATATGAACTGCATGATGCTCACCTGTGTCTCCCACACACAGCAGGAGGGGTTTAGGTATGGACTTCGTCAGTGATGTGCCTGTCAGTCTGGCTCCTTTGATGGGATGAAGAGCCAGATGGGAGGGAGGGATTGACTGAACACATGGACCTGATGTGAAGTCAGCCATTCTGCTGTCAGCCTTGCTCCCTCTTCTCTCACCATGGCATCCCAGTTTGGGAAGTCTCGACCTGTGTGGTAACCCCATGGGCTGTACTGTGCTGTGCCATGCCGTTGCACTGGGGTAGGACTTAGCTTTCACAGTAGTAGAGCCCTGCCCCAACATAAGCACACAAGGAGCAGCCATTGGAAAGGAAAATGAATTTGCAGTTAAGTCTCCAAACTAGGAATCTGTGAGGTCTCTGGTTTCAGTCATAGAAGGGAAGATAAAACACATCAATCTCTGTGCTGGTATTGAGACTTGCACGTTCCTAGATTAATTTTAATTTTTTAAAAAAATCGTGATACTTACTGGTATTTATAAGAACAAACAACATTTTTGTTAATATCTGACACAGTACAGTGAAAGCAAATGAGAACTGCTGAGACTCTGATAAGTATAGGGCTGATGTTTTCTGCAGGTGACCTGTCAATATGGACCAGAAAACCTAGTGAGACTGAGAAATCCATGGGGAAAAATTGAATGGAAAGGAGACTGGAGTGACAGGTGAGTTTAAAAAAGGTATGAGGCTGATCGTGAGGGAATTTCTTGGAGGAAAGGTGCTGCCATCTTCAGGCATGAATTAGTGCTGAGAGCAGCAATAAGATCGGTAATAGCTGCTTGTGCAGACCCTCTGGTTTCAAAGCAGAGACTCAGTAAATTCATGTTTCTCCAGCAGATAATGCTTACGTAGTTGAGCTCCCTTCACACGCACAGTTTCAACAGGCTCAGTTCTGCTTTTCTGTCCACTGAATGCCAGAGGAAACATAATGCAACTATTAGATGCTGACCACATTGCTGTGGTCTGGATGGCATGTAAAGTGACAGATAGCTGTGCAGGAGGCTCTGAACAGTGTGTTTCAGGGCATACAGCCCTTTATCACAGGGGGGACTGTGATAGTCTTCCATGAGCTGCAAAGTATTAGAATTGGGTGGCTGCGAAGGAAGGAGCACTGCATCCTCGCTGTGGAGTAGGAGATCAGAGGAAGCAACAAGTGAGGCAAATAGGCAGATGTAAATATAGGGCCCATGTTTTTTGATTTGGATCTGTGAAAGGCAGTGGTTTGCATTCTAGATCACAGACAACTGTAGCCTTGTGTCCTGTTCCTCTTTGAAGCAGAGTGTGATCTAACATTCCAAGCTTCACTTCATTCCCCACACAGACCCTGTTTGATGAGGTTTGGAGGTAGAGAGAAGGGAAGAGCACAGGGAGTTGTTGGGAATGTGAGTTACTTTCACCTTGTCTGCAGAGCAGTGACTTCTCTGATGCGTGTCTGTCACATAATGATAACATACCAGCTGTTCCTGTCGAAGAGCATAATGAGCAACATACTGTAGGCCTGCCTTTTCAACGACTCCCAGCTGCCTCTTGTGCTGCCCTAGTCATTCATTCATTATGCCAAACACTCTTCCTATTATGTTTCTCTTGACAGAAAATTAACCAACAAAACAGGTCTAGATTTCTATATTTAAGTACTTGGAAGCTGCATGTGCAAGTGAATGCACTAGCTGATGGAAATGGAGCAATCCTGGCTTCTGCTGGAGAAAGCTGGAGTCGTGTAGCCAAATCTCACAGGACCTAGGATGCTTGTGGAGAGTCTCCTGTGGCTGAAGCCAGAGGGGGCCTGTGTTTAGTGAAGGATAAATGTGGAGATACATGGGGATAGGGACTTGGCCTCTTTTTACAGATGAAAGCTAGGTACTCTGCCTTGAACTTGTAGCCACATTTGGTTAGTCATTTCATGTTTTTTTCCTCAGCTCTTACAAATGGGAGCTGCTGGGCCCAAAGGAGAAGATTTTGCTGAGGAAAAAGAAGGAAGATGGAGAATTCTGGTACTGGCACAGTCTCCCCTCTCTGAGGCTGCATCTGGAGATGAAGCATCACATTGCCACTTAAATCAAGGCATATGTGATCTGCTTTGTAGCAGCCCACACTTGCTTTCTTGCTCTCCTCTGCTTGGTGATGTGAGGAGCAGTAGCTGTGCTGACATGGAAGAGATGTGCCATTCCTCTCATTCGATGGGAGGAATGAGAGAGAAGCAGGACACTGACAGATCTCCCAGGGCTTCTGGAGACATGGGCAGCTTTAGGAGCTTTTGTGCTTCCTTTAATTTTTAAGATAGCTTGGGAAACTCTTGCTTGCCTTGTGTTTATCTGTGGTTTCCCCACAGCTGCTGCCACGAGGTGGCAATGTTGTCAGCTGTGTCATTTCACTGCGGTCCCTTTGGTGGCAATATCATTTTAATTTCTGTGCTGCTATCCTTTGCTGAAACTTTGCTCGTGCGTTTGCTACTGCTAGATGCTGCTGCTGGAGCAGACGCTCTCTTCTTTACTGCCTAATAAAATATGAGCATTACCATATGTAGCACAGAATGGTGCGGCTTCGAAATTCTCTGCTCCCTTGCCTTTTCTTTTTATAAGCCATATGGACTAAACGAAGCTGCTGACAAGATATCTCTTGGCATTCTTTTCCCAGGATGTCTCTGCAAGATTTTAAGATTCATTTTGTAGATCTGACGATCTGTAAATTAACTCCAGACCTGATGAGCCGGGAAGATGGGAAGAAGTGGATGTACTCCCTGAAGAGTGGGAGATGGGTTAAAGGAAGCACAGCGGGAGGAAGCCAGGGGTTCCATAACGGTGAGGAGTGCTTAGGAATCTTTTGGATGACAGGTGACACTTCTCTGCTGACTCAGTTACCAACGCCTTATGCCCATTAACACAAAACTGACAACAGAAACATTCTCTTCCTGATTCACCTTCCACACAAACATCAGAAACAAGCAGCTGAAGGGCTTTGACTAGCTTCTGCTCTCACAGAAGTTGCAAACATAGGGCAGTGGGCTGGTTATGGTCCAAAAGGAGCTGCAGAAGTCCTAGGATCAATTGCAAACACTGAACTGCTTTGGGGCATGAGACACGTCTGCTAAAATTTGCATCCTCAGCATCTCCAGATATTGGTATTTTAAGTAAAGTGAATGGGAAATGCAGAGGCTCAGCCCCTGCAGAAGCAGAGCAGATGGAATCTGAAGTCAGCTAGGCTGTATGCTGGAGGTGATAGAGCAATAGTGAGATAGAGATATATATACATATAAAACCAAAATGAGCTCATAATTGCAGATGAGCAGAAATGTTCCTTGTTCCTGGGCCTTCTTCCTGTCCTATGTAGCAGTTGCACAGCTAAACTTGTAAACTGTACCCTAAGGTCAAATCCCTGTGGTGTCTGGAGGTCCCTACAATCTGTGATCTATTCAGTCAGATGCCAGGCATCATGTGGGAAGCTGGCAACCAATTTTGTGATGGAAAACGACATAAAACTCTTTTTCTTGCTTTGCTTAGGCACCTTTTGGATGAATCCTCAGTACTGGCTGAATGTTTTACCAGCTGAAGACAGCAAAAAAAGCCTGTGTTCCTGCAATGTGGTTATATCCCTTATGCAGAAATACAGCAGCAAACACCGGAACCTAGCTCCTCACCTCTTCATTGGCTTTTCACTCTACAAGGTGCAGAGAACCTCTTCTCCCTTTCTTGTGTTCACCAAATAGGAAAGCTTCCAGCCCCTGTAAATTGTAGGGCTTTGCAGAGTGAGAATTTTGGTGTGTGCAGGATGGTCTGTGCTCTTTTCTCCTCGCCTGTGACCAGTCTTCTCACATATAAGGGCTGGGCTCCCTCAGGCTCCATGCCCCACCTGCCCCCTCTCCGGCCTGCTGTGCATCAACCTGCAGAGCAGCAAAAAATGCCTCTTGCTTCCCAGCACACTGGGCTTTATTTTTCCCTCTCTGAGAGTATGTGCAAGAGCTGGGAGAGAATGCCAGGAGACCTCTTACTTTGGGGCAGGGAGAGCGCTGCCCTCAGGTTATTTCCAACCATAGTAAAATTGTGGCAGCTGCCCAGGTGTGAATACCACTAGTTCCCCATGTATCCAGGGATAGGTGGATATCATTAGAAGGACAAGGAGTTCCCCCTCCCCCACCCACCCCGTCTCAATTCTCTGCTTATCTGAGTGCCTTGCAGAGCCACTGTCCTCCCTTGAACTCTTGTTGCTACTTTGGGTTTCCACAGATATGGAGAGATGGGTCTAGGGAAGGGTTTTCAGATGGAGGGGCTGAGGAAAACCAACTGGTTGTACATAGTTGCTTTCCAGCAGTGGTTTGGCTACATGATGTGGGACCCAGAGGTTGCTGTCTGACAGATGCTCTGTTTCTTTTCTTTCTGCAGGTAGACCTACAGGTGAGTCCCTTGTCATCACTGCTGGGTTTTTGTTGAGGGACCTCCTGGGCTGGTGCAGCTGTTATGACAACACCAGAGGTGTTATGTTTGCTTTGTTCCTTGGCTGACAGCTGCTAATGCTGTGTTTGAGTTCAGTGGGGCACTGCAGCAAGTCATTGCTAATGCAGAGCTATCCACTGACTCTTCTGAAGAGCAGCCATGTCAGAAGGGCTCAGTTGGCCTTGAAAAGGGACAGTAGTTCTTCAGCTTCTGCACTGGGTCTTCAAAGGTATTATAAGTCACATCACTGTTTACCTGATCAGCTTTGTCCCTGCTGCAAATGTGGATGGTACCCCAGTTCTTGGCTGTATCTAAGCTGGACTCAGTGTAGCTCTCAGGGGAGACAGAATGACCTTTCTTCTGCCTCCTAGTCTTCGGATGAGGTGGGAACAGATCCTGTCCCCCATGCAAGTCAGGGATCTCCCAGAGCGCTCAGGTTCCCGACTGGGGATGCTCTGGAGCTGATGCTACAGGTGTTCTCAGCTTCCCCAGGCCGGCTGTATTTCTAGCATTTACTTTAGCCAGGAGTCTTTGGGATGTGAGGAAGGGCCCTGGAAGTTAAACCCTGATGTGAGTCCTAATTTTGGCCTTGCCCTCAGAGAGCCATTTAAAACAGAGAAAGGTTTAGCTCCTTTTATCTTGAAAGGACGTATCTCCCACTTGGTTGCTACTCAGAACACCTCTTAAATGAGAGTCCCTTTGAATTTGGGCTGGCAAAGAACTAGTTTGGTTGTATAGTCAGGGCAGCACAATTGTGTTCCCAGTTACTGTATTTCCAAGCATGGTAGCCATGAGGTAAGATGCCACTCCTTCACAGAATCACTTGGTTGGAAAAGACCTTTGAGATTGAGTCTAAGTGAACCTATTCTCTACTAAACCATATCCCTAAGCACCTTGTCTACCTGTCTTTTAAATACACCCAGGGTTGGTGACTCAACCCCCTCCCTGGGCAGCCTGTTCCAATGCCTGAATTAAATATTTTTGGCACTGTCTGGGTTACAAGTAAGTTAAACTTCCTGGCAGAGGGGTCTGATGTGGCCCTAGTACACTACTGCTGCTGCACCTGAGGGGGAATGGTGGTGCCCACAACTTTAATTTCAGGTTTATAGCAGTTGCCAAGATGAATATAGAGAGATGGCAAGCTGAGAGCAACTAAGGTAGGAACTAAAGTTGGGGTGATGCACAGTGAGAACCACCACATCCTGGGAGGAGACCGAGTCTTTCGGGCCCTGTTATTTGCTTGTGCTGTAAAAAACTGTGTTGTGAAGGCAGACCATCTATGCCATGCCTGTGAATTCCCCATGTGCCTTTTGTCATCTGTTCAGCTAGTATAGAACACATTTATCTTCTGTTTCTTCCCTTAACAGTACCAGGACAGCAACAGAAAGCTGCCCCCAGCTTTCTTTGCCCGACACCAGCGTGTGAACAAGCACCAGGTCTTCCTTGATGAGCGGGAAGTGACTCATGACTTCCACCTGGAGCCTGGTGTCTATGTGATTGTCCCATCCACCCTGGAGCCTCAGCAGGAGTCTGAATTCATCCTGCGGGTCTTCTCCAGGAAGCATGTTCTTCGGTGAGGTGCTGCTGCCCCTCTGGCAGCGCCTAATTCTCTGGGACCGTGGGATGGTCTGGTCTTTCTAGTCTAATGGGGGCAGCATAAAGACTTTACTCTGCAAAAAGCAGCACAATTGCTTTTGGAGGGTCTGGCTGTGGGGTTTTCCTACCTTAGGGTGCTCAGTGGCTGAAGCACTGCTTTTGCCCTTATGCTTTCAAGAAATGTTGGGCTAGGCCCACACAGGGATTCTTGCAGAATGCTCATGTTTGTGACTGTGGAGGACAGCAGGTTTTAATGCACTATTGATTTGCCAGGAGGCCTTGCTGGTGATGCTAGGATGGCTGCTTGTGCAGAAATGGTGCTTGGGAGACTTCAAATGCCAGCAGTCCCTGGGGAGCTGTATGGATGTGAGGGCTTCCCTTACTGCAGCTGTAGCACTGAGGAAAAAACCCATATGCTGCAACAGCAGGTTGAGGACCCTTCTGGGGATGGGGGATGGCACCTATAATAAGGCAAACACTCTGTGATATCTCTGTAATGTGCCTGCTTTTTTGCATCTCCAGGGAAATGGGTGGGAACACCAGTTTCACCCTCTCTAAGGTGAGTATGAGGGGACTGAGGTCTGTGGGTTGGCCTTCAGCTCCAGGTGTTGGGTTTTCCCTGTTGCTTTGCCCAGTGGAGGAGCTGAGAGAATGTGAATGCTTTAGTTGCAGCACTTCTGAAAGGGCAGCTTGGAGTCTCCTGGATCATGTGGACAGATACAGTCAGGAGTGGAGGACAGGCGAATGTTGTTAGCTGCCTTTCTGCAAACTTCTTTTACTGACACCATCTCACTTGGTCTGCAGTGGTCTTTCCTATTCATGGCTTTATGGAGACTCATGGTCCAGCCTTGCACTTCACTCCTTTCATGCCTTTAAACTTTTGAAGACAGTGTGGAATTGGCATAGTATTGTTCCCATGCAGCAGCCTATAGGTTATTTCCAAAATAATGGAGCTGCATGGCAGCGTGTGTGTGTCTGCAACTTGTGCCAGGGAGTTTATAGTATAGTCTGTTCCACTGGCATAAACAGGGCCATTCCTTCTTTCATCTCCCCTATTTTCCTCTATGAAGGAGGACAGAGACCTTTCTCTCTCTTCTTGGCACCGAGTGAGCCACATTCTTTGTTGTTGAGTGGCTTGGTGGGGGGAAATGTTTCTTCCCACTGAATGATATCTGAGTACTTTTTTCCCAGAAACAGCACTTCTGTGAGGTGGGGAGCTATGTTAGTGCTGAGCTGCATTAGTGATGCAGCATTTATTGCAGTGGTGGGCAGAAGGTGGAAGGGCAGGGGAAGAGAGTGCATTTCTGGGAATGCATCATTAGTAACTCTGTTTGATGGCAATATTTTTCTTCCTGGAGCTAATGATCATTGTTTTTTAATATCGTAAAGGAAATTGTCGATAGGTATGAAGGCAAGATTTGGGAGGACTTTTTCACAAAGCATTTTGAACAGGTAAGTGTGTGCATGAGCTGCTAGGGTGAACTCCTGTACAGCTAGTCTGTGGCTTTGTGAAGTTAAAAGCATGTGGATGTTCAAGGGCAGTCTGGACATAGAAGCATGGGGAACAGAGAGGGGCTGCAGGAGGTTGGGCTGTGCATACAGTGCTGATTCTACGCAGCAGACGTGACTGCAGAGCTTAGGAATATGTTAGCATTGAGACAGGCATACTTCTTTACAGAACAGCGTGTGAATGATTGGAATTTAATGCCACAGGACATTGTGGATTTGACAGTATCAAAGGCCTAAAGGGTATTAGCAAGCTGATGGACAGCAGGTCCATAAACAGATACTAAAGGACTAGGCAGGGATGTAAGATCCTCTTTCCAACAGGTGTGGGTGCCAGGGAAACAGGAGGCCAGACTCTGGAAGCTGATCAGACTCACATGCTCTCCCTAAAGGTTAATTCCTATTGCCTGTAGTGGGGGCAAATAGATGGACTGTGCAGATCCATCCTACCCATTAGGGTGTTCTTACACTCACTGGGGTAAGTTGCCTATTAGAGAACATCCCCTGAAATACTGGCATTTGTTGCATACATCACAGTTTGATGGCAGCTAACTTGCTTTGTGGTGTTACCACAAAGTACCAGGTGTCCCATCACTGCTTTTTTTTCCCCACTATTTTTTCCTAGTGAAACATGAGCCTTACTGTGAAACATTCTTTTTAGTGCTCACTCTCTCTGGCCTGGTTTGGGACAGAGTTGACTTTCAGGATCCCACTAAGTGTGGTGAGGGCTGCAAGTGTTTCGCCTTTCAGAAGAGAGAGCTGTGTTTATTTAGGAGCATGCCCTGTATTTGGCAAACACTATTCCACAAAAACCCATTTGCTCTTTTGATAACAATATTTTGATGGAAGCTGTTACTAAAAACAAGCAGTGCTTTTACTTTTTGTCATTTGTTTAAGATTTTGATTTTGAGACTGGTGTGGCTTTCAGATGTGCTAGAAATTGCCACGTATTGCAAGCTGCTGGCCCTTCACTGTCCAGGTATGCAGAGGCAAACAGTACTGCCACTTCTCAAAGCACTACCCTGGCATGCCTCAATGATCTGCAAATGAGGTTTTATTTTTGAAGAGTGACATTTTGAAAAGTTCTCCAAATGAATCATACAGTTTCTGGAAAAACCTGTAAACTTTAGTATAGCAATAAGGAGGGGAAGTCTCTGCTTTGAAAAGTTTAGGAAGGAAGTACTCCAAAGTTTCCACCTCTTTTTATTTGCAAATGATAAAAGTGAAATATTTGAAATAGTTCTCTTGACAGCATGCTTGATGGGACAGATGGCACCAGGGATGAAATGTTAACAGTCTGGATTCTTACTCAGGGTAAATCTGCACTGCTGTATTGATCTACGTGGAGCCCTGAGAACTTAGCCCAGAGCAGACTGCAGCTCTTGCAGGCTGAGAATCTTGTCATATTCAAAGGGAGTCTTTTCTATTGATTTTCACAGTGGCTGGAGTAGGGCCAAAAAGCAGAGAATGAAGATGGGACATGCTGGGAAAACAAAAGAGGGAGAAAAGTGATTTAATACTTCTAAAAAATATATAAAAATTCTCTTCCATATCACAGAATCCTGAAATAAATGCTGTTCAGCTCCAGAGGATCCTGAATAATATATCTTGGAGAAGTAAGTGCTAAGCAATAATGTTTCTGTAAAATAAACCTTCTTAGAGAAAAACCTCAGGTCTTGTATCTGTTTCTTGAATTCTGGGAAGAGAAACTGGCTTGAATCTGACTGAATTGACTCTTCTAAAGCCATGTTAGATTTCCAGACAGAAAGGATTTGCTGGGGTGTGCATCAACATGGTAGAAATTTTCTAAGCAAAGCTAATCTATGTTGAATTTCAACAACAGAAGGAATGACAGGGAAGAGCACGCATAGGTTTTGTGTGTGGATGCAGGACCTGACTTTGACCTCCAAACCCAGCTTCAGCCTTCATTCTGAAACTGCATCTCCTTTCTCCCTGTACTGCTGCCACAGCCTCAGCAGCGCCACCACTAGAAGGTGTATAAAGTTAGTGTGGTCTGCTGGCAATTACGTAGTGGAAGGGGGACTTCTCTTTTCCTCAGAGTGTCTGGATCATGCCTATTTGTATTTACTCTTCCCTGCTATGCATGCCTAGAGCTTTCCTTGCTCTGGCTGTGTTTGGGAGACAGGATGGAGGTGAAGGTAGCCCATGTAACTTAAGGTTGTGAGAACCAGGTGAGCCCTCGGGTTGTCTCTCTCATGAGGACTGTGACAGCGGCTCTGCCAATGGCAGCCCAGAGCATTCCACAAGTTTGTAATGTGGTCCCTGGATGGCAGCCAAGTATTGCAGTGTCTGTTTGATCTGAACAACAGTGAAGTTACAGATATGATGATGATGATGAATCCAGTTTTCCTTCCCAGTTTCTTCACTGGTAACAACCAATGTGCAACGCTTTGTTGCCATTGTAGGCAACAAAGACGACGAACAAAAGTCTGAGGAGATGCCTTTCCCACTTAAGCTGAATTTGACATTGCTCCCTTTCTACAAAGGTGGGCAAGGATAGCTCTTCTATCTTTGCAAAGTGACCCACCAGGCACTGTCTTATCTATGAGAAGACTATGTTAAACAGAGTCTTTATTTTTTCATACGTGATTGATTTGAAGACATTCATTTAAAAAATTTACAGTGCTTGATTCATATTTACTAAATGGGGCTATTACAAGATTAAAACATCTTTTTCTGCAGGGAAGGGATTGGTGAGTTATGGTTCTGTCCTTTGCTCAGTGGAAGTCTACAGACAATCTATAATCGTGATTTGCAGTAAGATTAGAGTCTATTTCTGTTACTCTTCATGTAACTTCTGCATGAACCAAGAATACTAAGCTTTAAGGCAGCTTTGTATCTTCAGTGATGCCTGTACTTTTAATTACATTAACAGACCTGGCAGCGTGTCTGTGAAAGAGAGAATTATTTAGAAGAAGAGTTTCAGGTAATCTGCAGTGCTGCTCCCCAAAGCTCTTCAGGTCAAGTTACTTTCCTCAAGGTCATACAGTAAATTCTGTTTGGGATTACAGCTTTGGATGTCCTTTTCCTTCCATTTTCTCTAATAGCTGGAGATAGTGCACCATATTTCATTCTGTATTGCATGCCTGCAGGGAGCTCATATTGGATTTTCTGAGACTAGTAGAATCCATCCTGTTGCCTCATATTTTTATCATCATAAATGATACATCTTCAAGTGGGTCTAAAGCTTCACAGAGGCTTTGGGGCCTGAGCCCCCAAGTGAAGGGGAATTTGGTGAGAGTCTGTTTTTCTGAGAGATGTTCAGTGGCTCCTCAAAACAAACCTTTTCTTTCTTTTTTCTCTTTTTTTCTCCCTTCCAGACTTTCAGAGTTTTCGCCTGAGTTTCAGCCTGGATGCTTGCCAGGGTATCTTGGCGCTCCTGGATGTATCCTTGGCATGAGTGATACTTGTGACTCGTATAATGCTTCACTGGAGCATTATTTCTTAGGGCAGACTTGGTGTTACTGTGATTTCTTTACCACCAGGGCATGGCCCTGCCTATTGAACTCCTCACCCTCCATAATAACACTTCAGCTGTGACAGAATGGAATTGGTTTGGGAAGGGGGTTGATTCCTGGCATGTCTGAAGTCAGCAGCCAGGTTTCTACTGACTTCAGTGGGAGGAGGATTAAGCCTATACATAGGTTTGTGGGGTGAGAAATCATTATCCTCATACTATAATTGTGTGACTGTTAAAGTGACTATGAAGTTTTGTGTTTGTTTGGATTTTTGTTTTTTATGTCATGGGTGCTCTCTAACTTTGAGATGTTCTGATCTTAATTCTTCCACAAAGCTGAATGCCTCTGGAACATTGAGTATCCAGGAATTCAGAGTCCTGTGGAAAAGGCTGCTTTTCTATTTGGTATAACAAGATTTTCTGGCTCCCCTTGCAGTATCTCCCTGCTTACAATCCCTTTGGTGTTGCCTGTTGGTTTTTGGGTAACTTGTTTTATTTAAAAACATTCCCCCTGTCACCTCAGGAAGTTTTCCAGAAGAGAGACACTAGCAGATCAGGAAAGCTTGACCTTGTGGAACTGCATGCAGCTGCACAGGAGACAGGTGAGCCTGCAGCACACCTTGGCAAAGTCTCTTCCTCTTTCCTTATAAAGGCTGGAAAAAGCCCAGTGCTGGGAAGTGTCTTGAGAATTGTAGTTAGAACCTGGGGGGAGGAAGGTAGAGGGGGTGGTGGTGGTGAAAACATCATGGGCTGCATGGTCTTAGCCATCTCTGTTTCCTTCTTTAGCTGGGTAAACACATCTGAAAGTTATTTTGCCATGGGGTGGGCTACTTAATCTGTGCCCCAGGGTGGTCTTGTACTGACAGTTCTCTGAAACAGAAGTGTCTGTCTATTTTAGACCCAGTTTTTAAATCCCTTCCATTTGTTTCTAATTTAACTTTAAAAGACTCTGTGGGATTGTGTGGATATGTGCAGGAGGCCGGATCTCGCTCATATTAAATTGCTACCTCTGCTGAAGATGACAGCTCAGGGACTGAATCAGGAAGTGCAGGACTTGCACAGAGGCAATGCTGGTGCCAGACTCCACTAATGTATAATGTCTGAAGTTTGATCTGGAAATGGAAGATGATACATGTGGGTCCAAATACTGGACCAAGCTGTTACTGGGCTTTGACTGGGGGCCGATGCTCAGTCTTGTAGCTTCTATTGCATCTTTACAGTTTAAATATCACTCCTTTTTATGGTGTGTGGTTCACCCAGTTCATCTGAGTCAGTGAAAGCACAGTGAGAAACCCAGGCAGACCTCTGCTAAAGCAAACTCAAATCTCAGGCCATGAATAGAAAATGCTTCTATTCCTTGCAAACGTTGCCTGACATTGGGAATGATGCTTTCTGTTTGAACATCCTCTTGATTTTCATCTCCTTTCCTACCCTCTTGTGGAGTATTGCTCTTAACACACTTGCTGTTACTACCCTCATACCCTGTAAGCAAAGGATGCCCATGTGTATTTTATCCCAAATCTGTCAGGACTGGGAGTATAGGGGATTGGTTCTGAACCATTTTAGTTTTAGAGGAGATATGTGTGTAGTGGTCTGCTTTGGGCTGGCTAATATTTTATTATCCTGGGGAAGGTTTGGAAAACCAAGCTATTGACAAATGGCTGAAGGCCCCTCCGTTGTGCATGCTTTCAGCCTGTGTGCAGATCCAGAGCTGTGCATGTTCAGTTGTGTATAGTTGGGAGCTGCCATCTCATGCTGGTTTTTTTCTTGTTTTCCTTCCCCTTTCACAAAGGCATTTCACTCAGCAATGAAGTCTGTAATTTGATGGCAATCAGATATGGTGACCCTGACTTAAAGATCAGCTTCGAGAGCTTTGTGTGCTTCATGCTTCGAGTGGAGATCATGGGTGGTGAGTCTGACTGGGCAAGCTGGGCTGCCCAGCTAAGCCCTGGTACTTCTTATGCTGCTCCAGATGGCATTGTCAAGGTCAAAATTAGAAGGATTTGGTTTCTAAATAGACCAAGAGTAATTAACTTAAAGCAATGGACAGATACAGAGGAAATCAAGCTCTCTGGTATATGTACCAGAGTGATTTAGCTCCCTGCAGCTTAGCACTGTCCTTCTGTAGGAGGAAGTAGGCAAATTACAGATGGAAACTGCTCCTTTTCCAAGAGGAAGAGCGCTTTGGAATATAACTTTGGTGGGGCTGCAGTTGTGATGATGAAGCAGCTGATGTTCAATCTGTAAGCTCATGCTGTAGGCACTTCACACATGTCTCAAAACTGCCGTGGGTGAGGTTGGGACCCGCCTGCATTTTGAGGTTTCACAGCTGGATGGACAGACAGTGTCATACCTGACTTGGTTCAGCTGCTCCCTGTGTACCAGCCCCCTGAGATCTTTTAGTGTCAGAACAGAGAAGCTCAGTGCACTTGTGAATAGTCCTCAAACTCTGCTTTTCAGGTTTTGCCTGAGACAGTGTGATTTGGCTGCTGCTGATCGCTTGGCTGTCGAGTTAATGCTCCTCACTCGCTTCTCTTGCAGAGGCCTTTCGCAACTTGACACAAGATGGCAAAGGGATCTATCTCCGGGAAACTGAGGTAAGGGCCAGTCACTGACTGACAAGTGTGCTGCAAGTGGCACTGCATGTTTTGTTCTGTAGTGTCCAGAAAAGTATCTTTACCTGATCACTCACACAGTAGGTTTGAAAAAACAAGGAGCCTCAGATTGCTCAGTCTTCTGCTTTTATTATGGCTTCTGCTCCCAGAGACACGTAATCTCCAATGCCCATAGTCCAGTTCAGTTGTGATTATCACAGAGCTCTTGCAGGGATGGATGAGTTCAACCCACTTTCCCCATTATTTTACAGTGGATGATGATGACACTGTATTCCTGAAGCAAGGCTCTGGAGGAGGGAAGAACCAGGCCTGTAGCAGGATGAAGAAAGTTGCTTTGTATCGACTTTCTGTACACACTGGACTCTCTGGGCTCAGCCCTGCCGTTTACCTTGTATGAAGAGTCTTCCCTTCAGGCAGATGACCTAATAACCATGGACTTGGTGAATTAAGATTTGCTAGTTTAATGTATTTGTTTTGAGTCCTATTTCACTTCAGAGAACCATTCTGAGAAGAGACTGCTGGGTGCCAACCACTATGAGTGCAAAGTGTGACACCTCGGAGCACAGAGGCTGTGTCGAGGTTGCATATTTATTGCTGGTGTTATGCTGTCATTGTTACAGGACAGCATATGTTGTGTGTTATAGGATGGCATGCATGGTGGTCGTGCCCAGAGGCTGTGCTTGGTGATGGGGCTTTTGAGCCTGGGACAAAACCAGCCCCTGCCCTGAGCGGCTTCGCACCTCACAGAGGAACTCCCAGTTCTGCTGCTGCTAGAGTTACTTGATACATTTATCTGTAGGATCCTTTTTTCACTGTCTTATCACTTATCTGGGCTGGAAATTTCCACACTAAGTGCCAGTTATGGATTGCTGCTTTGATTTTTATTTTTCATAAAAATGTTTTTATTCCTGTGGACAGCACAATTGTGGCTCTCCTCCAGCACACAGCCTGGCCTGGGCACCGAACGAGACAGCACTCCGATGGGAATGAACGTGTAATGAAACACCATACTCTAATGCCTTTGTAGGAAGGACTTGTATTAAGCTTGCACAGGCAGCCTTCCCCCTGGCTTTTTGTGACTTCTTAGGTTCTTAATCTCCTAGCTGTCCTTTTAGACTACGTATGAGATTCGGGAATGAGGCATGCTGTGGATGAGAATGTAAACACGAGCAAAAGGCTCAGGTATGTGCTTGCCACTGCACTGAAGCTTGTGCAACAGCATAAGCATATTTAGAGAGAAACCCCATCGAGTATAAGTGTTCCCAGTCAGGAGGCATTAAACAGTAAAAACAACAGCACACACTTTATTTCCCAGAACAGTCTGTTTCTAAACAGTATAATTTCCATACTGTTTTTATGAGAAAACTGTTAGAAACAGATAAATAGATAGCTGTGTTTGTACTTTTTTATTACAGATGATATATCTGTCATCTATTGTGAGCGACCTACTGTGGTGTCACTGGAGCCCCAGGGTTACGATCCGTGAAGTAAAGCAGGTTAGAGGGAGCAGGGACACCCAGGGCCACCGAGCAGCAGCGTCGCAGTGCTGCCATCCTGCTGGGCTCCTGAACAGGTCCCCTCAGTGGCTCTCCTCACAAAGCATGTGCCCCATCCCAACTGTCATACCTCCTTTTGTTTCCTTTTGTGACTGGTAGCTGAACACGATGGTGCGAACTAAATTAGCCTGATTGCAGTCAACTCAGTGGGGGATGTTATAAACACTGATTTACTGTGTGCAGGAGCAGCACTGGAAGAACCAAAAAGGTTGATTGAGAGAGCATGGGTCTTCCTTTTTCAGTGCACTCAAAACAAAGAGGGTCCCTGGACGCCTGTGGAGGAAGCTGGGGGGTGTCTATGTGAGTGCAGAATGTTCACAGCAGGACTCTGTTGGACATGTTGGGATGAAAATCTGTCAGTCCCAACTGGGCTCGTTACACAGGGTGTAACCAGCTCATCAAAACTCATTTAAGGCCAGGAGTGTGACGTAGCTCTGCCACAGGCCATGTGCAAAACCGTGGTGCAGGACACCCAGTTTCAAACTGCAGTTCATTTTAATGTTGTACACATTGGGTTTTATATGGGATTTTGTACTTATTTACCTCACACCTCTTTAATGCAGAGCAATGTAATTGCAGGGAGATTATTCTGCTATCGATTACTTGATCCAGGAAAGAAACAGAATCCATCCATGTCGTGAATCACTAAGCATTTGCAGCAATAAACTTTATTGAGCCACGTGACTTGCTGTTACAGAATTGTAAAGAATGCTTTACTAGAATGATTATACCAAACCCTGTACAATTCAAACTGAATTATCTGGCTCACAATAAAATGGTTTTGGCAAGGGCACCTACTCGGACAGTGTGAGGCTTTTATTCTGCTAACAGAATAACGTTTTCTAGGCAATTCTGAAGATATATTACTCCTCATTTACAATGTGCATTGTGGAAAAAATGGTCTAAAAGGCTGCTGAAGGATGCATTCATGTGTAACCACAGTGTTTATAGAGATGCTGAGCTTTGCAGTGGGTGGTATTGCTCCAGCAGAAATGAAAGAAAAGTGGGGCCGTGGCTGTAGCTTGACACTAGTAGTGCTAATAAAGGTCCTTTTTGGAAAAGGTGGGGTGAAAATAACAAGAATAAAAAATAATGACTTGGGGGACAAGAGGAGCTGTATGATGAGGTATGGTCTAACAGTAAGGCTGAGATGAAATGGAAACGAACTAATCAACCCTTTGCAAACAATATATTCAGCTAGAGCTTATTGCCACAAGATGCACAAGCACCAGAGTGGGTGTAAGGTGTGCCAGTGGTATGCAGACCTTTGCCCAGGGCAGGAATGGGAAAAAGAACAAGATAGGAACATGTTGTCAAAACCATGGCCAAATCCAAGTGTCCATCAGTCATAGAATCATTAAGGTTGGAAAGCCATTCCCTCTTGTCCTGTCACTAGTTGTCTGAGAGAAGAGACTGACCCCCAGCTCACCACAACCTCCTTTCAGGTAGTTGGAGGAAGCAGTAAGGTCTCCCCTGAGTCTACTCCAGACTAAACAGTCCCAGTTCTCTCAGCTGCTCCTCTTAAGACCTTCACCAGCTTCGTTGCCCTTCTCTGGACATGCTCCAGGGCCTCAATGTCTTCTTGCAGTGAGTGGCCCAAAACCGCACACAGTGTTAGAGGTGTGGCCTCATGAAAGCTGAGTGCAGGGGGACGATCCCTCCCTGGTCCTGCTGACTGCACTATTCCTGATACAGGCCAGGATGCCGTTGGCCTTCTTGTCCTCGCTCATCCCTTCTCCACTCCTGCAACCCCACCAGCAGGCTCAGTTAAAACAATAGGATGCTAAAATGTGCAAACCTCAAGTCTTTTTTAATTTCCTTTGTGAGCTTTTCAGGCCCATGTTTCACACTTCCTGCCCAAACACGGAGAGCTGTGGAGACTTTTCTCCCAACTCGAGTCCTGCTGGACTCTGTGCTCTGAAGTGGAAGAGAGGTGAAAAGCTGGAGCTTTTCTGAACACACAGGTTCAGAAAAGCTAAGGGCAAAAATCCCCTTTGTTATTATTTGTAGTGCCACAGTGCCGAGGGGAAGAAGATCAGGTCTCCGGGGCGCTGGCTGCTGCGTGACCCAGAGAGTGGAATTTAAAACAGCTTCTGCAGTGCCTGGTGGGGGGCGATCTGTGTTCAGCCTGGGGCTCTGCAGAGAAGACCTGATCTGAACCTTAGTCTCCTGAAGCCCAGCCCACCAGCTCCTCTTACCTTGCCATACCAGAGCCTTGCTGATCTACAAGCCCCATCCCGCTCTGAGCCAGGTTTTTCCCACAGGCAACACTTACTTCTTGCTGGCACTTAGGAGCTCGAGTTATGATCCTAACCCAAGGTTTTGAGCTTGGCAAGAAGCCCAGTTGTTCTGCACCTCACTATCTGGATGTACTGCCCTCTTCCCCTCCACGCATCCCACGTCTCCTTCCTCAAAAACAGTTGCAATATTGTGTTGAAAGAGAAGGAGGAAAGACAACCTTTATTTTTCTTCTCTCCTGCTCAGGGAGCAGCTTCTTGCAGAATGAAATGCTAACGAGTGCCTTTGCCTCTCCTTCCTGCTGTGTTTTACACTGGATTAGACCTGAAAAGCAGCATCATCAAACTTGAAGTTCAATTTATCAACGCAGTCAAGATTGATTTGTTACACTCCCTGTTCTGGGGAAATTAATGTCTCCATCGCGCTTCTTTCCAATGCAGGCAGACCTTTGTTTTGCTCAGACCAGCTATGCAATGTAGGAACCTGACTTTCCACAGATGAAGGAAAAAAAAAAATCTGCAAAATGCTGACTAATTCTACCCACCATGGTGGTGCTGAGACTGGTGCCACTTGCCAAGCACCTTCGCAGTGTTACGGTGGCTGCAAGTATTGGGTGGAAGGAGGGCTGCCTGGGCTCATCTCCTAGTTTTTGTTTTGTTTTGTTTGAGTTTCTTTTTTTTAAAGAAGTGGTGGAAAGTGTCATAGAAAATGTTTCTTGGGTGAATTGCATGTCCCCTTTGTCACTAATAACATTGTAGATGACTAACAACATATCTGGATGGTCAGGTTGGTTCTTGGGGGCTCAATTCGTAGTAAGAGTCAGGGTTTTGCAGAAATCTTTGGCTGTTTTGTGAGACAATGGAAACAGACTTTGCTACAGCTGTTGAAGGAAGCAAGTTTTTGGTAGGAAAATTCGCACCCATAGTCCAGCGCAGAACACCTCCGTTAAGAAAACCTGCAATTAAAATCCCATTTTTCTCTCCAAGCCCATTCTTATGGACTATTTAGTGACCCAGGTACAAATGTGGAAATTACATTTTCAGAGTCAAAAGACACTGAACGTTGGATTGCCATGAAGAGCCCATATTTTAAAAAGATCATTTTTTTTTTCCCCTACCAAGTCATGTACACATCTCCTGTGGAGGGAAGGGTTAAAAGCCCAGCAGCAGCCTGAGAACACGTGAAGATCCTCACACTCCTGAAAACGTGCCTATGAGAAGGATGTCTATAGCTGGTGCTCATTAAGTGAGACGAAATGAAAGAGGTAGTTACTCAAAAGTAGCTATTTTTCCTCAGGTAAAAGCAGGATTTCTTTCTCATAAATACGCTGCAGCTAGACATAAACCACTTATGGTTTGAAAGCAGCTCTGCACTGCTGAAGAGCTGGAGCTCATGAGTGAGAAATTGGGTCTTAAGCAACCTTGACCCAGGTGCTTTCAGCCTGGCTGCTGGCAGTAGCAATGTTGCTTGCTGCTTGGGCTGAGCCTGAGGAAGACTCCTGCCGCTGCAGCTAACGCAGAGTTTGCAGAGGATGTGAGGAGCGGGGTCACGCCTGGGGTTACTGCTTTCTCTTTCTGCCGCCTCCTTCAAAACACAAGTGTTGGCTAGCGGTACCGCTCCAGAAATTCTGGCTGTGCCTACTGTGCAAGTCTCTAGATCCAGCCCCCCAGTGTGTTTCCCCTAAAAACTCAGCAGGCAATGCAGAGCTTTGGAGCACCCAGTGAGCACACCCCTTCCAGAGAAAGGGTTGTGGAAATGGCCACGGGCCATTTGGGAGGCAGGCAGTATCTTGAAGGCACACAGATCTTTGGGTGTGAGATCTCACATTGGCCTTTCTCTGTAACTTGGGTGTTTATTGTAATTTATTGTGTTTCAAAGCCAACGCAGTATCACACGCTCTTCCTAGCTGCTCCTTAACCTTACTCACAGCTCAGAAAACCCTAGCCTTAAAAATCATCTCCTGCTCTTAGGCATGAATGCACATGTGTCAACAGATCATAAGTGAAGGGCTGAGGTGTTTCCCCCTGCCCCCCTGAGCAACGTGTCCTTCAGATCTTCATTACCTCCAGCTCTCTAGGCTGATGTCTGAAGTCACACAGGAGCTGGCCCATTGTGAGCCATGTCTCCGAGTGCTGGGGTCTGGTTGCGTTAATGTCAGTGCTGGGACAGACCACTGGACATCTTATTTTAACTTGGAGATGTGCTTCCCAGAGACCTTTTCTGAAACCCAGGTGAGGCAGATTGTGGGCAGCTGTTTTGGGATTGCATGGCAAGATTTTGGTAGCAGAGAGGGCTACAGGGGTGGCTTCTATGAGAAGCTGCTAGAACCTTCCCCTATATTTGACAGAGCCAATGCCAGCTGGCTCCAAGATGGACCTGCTTCTTGCAAAGGCTGAGCCCATCAGCTATGGTGGTAGCGCCTCTGGGATAATACACCTAAGAAGAAAAAAACCCCAAACAGCCTTGGGGCAGCATTTGCAGTCGGAGAGAGGAGTGAGAAGATGTGAGAGAAATAACTTTGTAGCCACTGAGATCAGTGAAGCAGGAAGGGGAAGAGGTGCTCACGGTGCTGGAGCAGAGATTCCTGTGCAGCCTGTGCAAAAAAAACACGTCCAGGCAGGCTGTCCTCCTGCAGCCCATGGAAGATGACAGGGAGTAGAGATTCCACCTGCAGCCTGCGGAGGGCTCCATGCTGGAGCAGGGGTATGCCTGAATGAAGCTGTCACCCCTTGGAAAGCCTGTCCTGGAACAGGCTCCTGGCAGGATCTGTGGCCCCATGAAGAGAGGAGCCCACTCTGGAGCATGCTTGCTGGCAAGATTTGTGACCCCGGGGGCGGGGTGTGGGGGTAGGGTGAGGGATGGGGGATGGGCATACACTGGAGGAGTCTGGTCCTGAAGCGCTGTGTCCTGTGAAAGGGACCCATGCTGGACCAGTCTGTGAAGAGCCACAGCCTGTGGGAAGGACTCATGCTGGAGAAATTCATGGAGGTCTGTCTTGTGTAGGATAGGAGTAGGGGAAGGGTGTGAGGAGTCCTCCCCTGAGAGGATCAGCTGGCATCAATGTGTGATGAACTGACCACAACCCCCATTCCCTGCCCCCCTGTGTCACTTGTTGTGGGGAGGAGATAGAGAAAACTGTGAGTAGAGGTGAGCCCAGGAAGAAGGTGGGAGGAGGTGTTTTAAGGTTTGGTTTTATTTCTCATTACTCTGTTTTCTTTGGTAACAAATTAAGTCAAGTCTGGTTTGCCCATGACAGTAATTGGTGAGTGATCTCTCCCTGTCCTTATCTTGACCCATGAGTCTTTCATAGTATTATCTCTCCCCCATCCAGCTGAGGAGAAGAGTGATAGAACAGCTTTGGTGGGCATCTGGCCTCCAGCCACGGTTACACCACCACACCGATTTCTACCAGCATTGGGCTACCTGCCTGTCAGCAATACTGGAGAAACGCTAGCCTGGTGTTAAGATGCTCATCCCTGGGACTGTGGAGAACTGTGACTCCTGGCCTTCCAACGCTCATCAGCCAAATATGAACAACAGAAACAACCCTGAACATCCCCAAAGCAGTTTGATCTGAAGGGCTCACAATTTTTGAACACCTGTGATGAGCATTGCTAAGGACTTCCTCTTCAGGCCGCTCCTCTGCTTGTGCAGGCAGAGCTCAGAAGCAAGGCTTGGCCACTTCTTAGCCATTGCCTGGATCAATAGTTTCCAATATGCACAAGTATCCAGGAGTTTAAACCGCTGACTTTTGCAGAACTTTAATTGTATCAAATGCAAAAAAGAAAGGGATACTCTATCAAACTAGCACATAAAGAATTTAGGGGATGAATTAACAGCAAATAATTCATATGCTGCAAGAATAAATTGCTGAGTCTAGTTAGAAGAAACCCCTATTTCTGCTTCATCTTTTTTTTTTTTTTTTTTTAATGGTGTACAAGTACTTGGAAATACAAAATTGCAGGAGAAGTTTGGTGGAAACAGGGTGCAGAGTTGCTGCTCCTCAACACTGAACTTTAAATTACATAAGATGTTGCAATAAATTTGAAGAACACCAGAGAGCTTCTCTCAGCTCTGACCACCTGAAGCAGCTGAAGCAAGCTGAGAAATCCACGTTGACCTGCTGAATTAAGGTGCCAAAACCTGAGCTACAGACACAACTGTCACTGGGGAGCTTACCGTGACAGGGAATCAGGCCCTTCCCACTGTGAGGAAGGCATCCATCATGTATCAAATTATTTAAAGCAATTAAGGGCAACAAATCCTCAGGCAGCACACACTATTGCATACACATCAAAGTTAGGATCGAGTGAGAGTCTTTCTCTTCAATGACTTAGCATATAGACTCATAGAATCATACACTAGTTTGAGTTGGAGAAGGCTTTTAGAGCTCATCCAGTCCACCCCCTCCCTTGTAATCAGCAGGACCATCTTCAACTAGATTGGGTTGCTCAGAGCCCCATCAAGCCTGGCCTTGAATATCTCCAGGGATGGGGCATCTACTACTTCTCTGGGCAACCTGTGACAGTGTTTCACCACCCTTGTTGTAAAAAAAGTCTTCCTTATATCTAGTCTAAATCTAACCTCCTTTAGTTTAAAACCATCACCCCTTGTCCTATTGCAACGGGCCCTGCTAAAGAATTTGTCCCCATCTTTCTTGTAAGACCCTCTTAGGTACTGGAAGGCTGCAAGTACTCCAGGATGAACAAGCCAAACTCTCTCAGCCTGTCTTTACAGAAGAGGTGCTCCAGCCCCCGATCACCTTTATGGTCCTCCTCTGGACTTGCCTCCAACAGGTCCATGTCTTTCCTGTACTGGGAACACCAGATCTGTATGCAGTACTGCAGGCCAGGTCACACCAGAGCAGAGGGTCAGAATCACCTCCCTTGACCTGCTGGTCACACTTCTTTTGATGCAGCCCAGGACTTGGTTGGCAACAGAAGAGCAGCCTCTAGCTAGCAGATTCTTGAGCACAAAGCCTAGAGAGAAGGTCTCCTTGCTGAATAATAACCCTGGCCCTGGGATTGCTGTGGTGAGGGAGGAGGCTGTCCTGGTGTTCATAGGAGGTGGATGTAATGGGATCAATTCCTTCTGCATTACTCAGGTAGCAGGGTTAAAGTACCCTGAGGATGAGCATGCTATGAGGAGGCACAGAGGCTGGGAGGCAGGCACACCATGACTCCATCAGTAGCCCAGCCCTTGGGGGCTGCAAGGCTATGCTAGCTTGCCCTGAGATACTCTTGCATCTCAAAAACTGAGGATACTCTTCTCTGCTTTTGGACTGTATGGGACAGAGCCAGCCTGGGACCTGAGCCCTTCCTCGCATCCAGCACTTGGGGGAAGAAAATGAAAGCATCCATCCTGTCAAGACAAGCTTTTTATAGAGCTCTTCAAGCCTAGAAACCACTCCCTTTCTCTCCACACTAGGCTCAGCTTGCCAAAACAAAGATTAAAAGCCTGAATTCCTGTAAAGGTACTTGAATGGCAGCCAAATCCGGCTCCCTTGAGCAGGTTGGCTGTCCCCTGGCCCGAGGGGAGTCTGAGCTTTAGCGAAATGGACTGAGGAGAGAAACATCACTCCTGCAGAGATGAAGTGACTGAAGGTGGGCAGAGCACAGTGAAGGCACGGGATGCTGTTTAAGTGTTAGCTTTTATATATAGCTGAGTTCGAGGTCTTTAGACAAGGCTTAATCTTTTCCATAAACAAATAACACATTAATTTACATGAATAATCCACATTTCTTATGCAAATGGTTTCCCTGCTGCTGTTTCTACTGAGAATAATATTCAGTATAATTACCACATTTATTTAGTGAATCTATTTACACAGGGTAGCTCTCCGTCCATGAACGTTCTTCACCAGAGAGGCCCAAAGAGCACCAGGGGAGCCCAAGCTGCCAGTCAGGTGTGCCCTCCGCTTTCTATTTTTGTTCCAATAAAGCATTTTGTGACCGTCTGAGATGTCTCAGTGAGAGCAGAAGGATGCTGGCATCCTGCCTCCTTTCCCAGGGAGGGCACCTGCTGCTAATGGAAGGCAGCTCTCCCCTGCTCGCTAGCCTGCTGTCTGAGCTCGAGCTAACGATAATGAGGCGAGGCACTTTGAATAATAACTTTCCTTTGGGTATAAGGCTATCTTAATTTTTTGTGTGTTTAAGTTGGTAATTGCCAAAGAGTTTGAAAATCTTCCAGGTTTCACCACTCTTAATTATGTTCTCATGCATATGCATCGTCTGCTCGTGTGCTCATTACCGCGAGGAGATCAGAACCTGAAATGTTGGAGTGGTTTCCTCCAATTATCTCCCAAGTGCAGAATTTCCCGTGAAATACCTCTCCTGGTGGGGTAGCCCAAGCTGTTTGGAGCACATCTTGCTGTCCAGAGCACATTCTGCTCAGTGCAGCTAAGTGGAGATGTCTTTCTTCCCTTGCATGTCTTGCCTAGGTTGCTCCTACCTGGGATGTCCCCTTGCTCACAGCACCAGATGTTGCAATACTTGTTGAGGGGGAGTTATTACAGCATCCTAATGGAAAGTATTTTAACTTTCTAGGAGCCTGATTGCCTCTTTACCTGCTCTGTTTGCATCTATTGATCGTTCTGGTTCAACAAGAGCCTCTGGGACCAACAAATTCTAACAGGTTTGAATGCATTAATGAGGTGCTTTGTGGGGAAGGAGAAATAATGCTGTCGGGCTTCTAGCTTGTTTTTGCTCAATAACAGCAAAACAAATGTGTGCAATTAAACATTACTTTATTTTCTAAACAGCAGCCTTGAAGTTTTGTCCTGCTAGTGGGGGAAATCAAGCTGCTGCTTTGCTTTCTAACCAACAGCAGTGAACTGGTGGTGGGAAGTGAGATGTTAATGCCCCTGAGCACGTTCAGGGTAGAATATTGTTCCCTTGCAGGAGATCATGGTGGATCCCATGAAAAGATTGATGTGATGCAAGTATAAACCTTGATGCTTTGCACTCTCTTTGCACAGAGTAACTGTTGACTTTTAACTATTTTTAAGAGGAGATGAGGGGTTAGGTGTTAGCCCCTCAGAGCTTTTGGTCAAATATAAACCACTCCATCTTTATACTGAAAGCTTTGCGTTGTATATGGGAGAAATGTCTATTCTTAGACACTTCACCTAAATAGCAGGATTGAAATCTTAAGAAATTAGGTGGTGTGTGGCTCACTCCTTTCTGGTTTTGGATCCCTCAGCAAAGGGGTGGGATGAACATTTAAGGATTTTTTTCTATGAAAAAATTTCTAGGAGGAAGGCGAGGGTAAAACTTTTCATCCAGCTGCAGAAATTGCTCCTTCCCACAAAATGCCTGATGCAATATTACACAGTACCAGCTGTGTTAATAGATGCCTAAATCCCAGTTGGCATCGGGCCACGCTTGCATATCACAGAAGCAGAGATTTGGTTCTGAAGCCTGCTTAACACCTGCACACAAAAGGACAGAGGCATTAAAGGTGCTTTAAGGACAAAGCTTTATTTTGGCTAATGTGTTCTCTCACCTATCACCCCACTGGTTCTTTATTCTGTTGAGTGTCACCCGTCCAAACAGCAATTACAGGCTTGGATGTATCTAAGGGACATCATCCAGCAACTGGCTAAAAGGATTGATTTAGCATATTTAACAACAAAAGGGGTTTGCTCTGAATCCTGGCAGGGTTCTCTGCTTTCTTAGAGCTGCATGGGGGCATGCATGCACATGCACCCCTGCACAGAGGAGCACATCTCCTTGGGAGGCAGCTGAGCAGCTCTGCTTCCCCTGTTGTCACTGGTTGCCGATGCAGTGACAGCTTTCCCCTGGCCATCCCCTGATGGAACAGCGGCAGCACCGTGGTCCCCCAGGACTGTGGGTGCCTGCCAGAGCTGTGTGGAAGATGGCAGGGTGCCACGGACCTTATGGGCTCAGATGCTGCTGGTAAAGATTCATCTGCCTTGTTGATCCTTTGCTGCAACTTAGCCCACAAAGTTATCTGCTGCCTTGAGGGCTCTTTTGTGGCCATCTGCAGTGGCTGCCACTGGTTGCTGACCCAGTGACAGACAGCTTTCCCCTGGCCAAGACACCGATGAAACAGGCTGTGGGATTGGCAGCCATCACTTATCCATGGGCTTTCACCAGGGAATGGCTATGTTGGTGAGCATCAGGAAGGACTATCCACCACCAGAGGCTTCTGGAGACAGACAGGGCCTGGAAGGCTTGTGGCAAGAAGCTACACAAAAGCTGGGTCGGTCACAAGCAGTACTGAGGGTGGTCATGGTGAACGAGCACTGCCCAGGGGATCTGTTTTGTGCTCCCTAATATATCCCCCAGCCATATGCCAAAATCAATCTCCCATCACTCTGGCTCTTGTTCTCACACCTACTTGTCCTGGCAATGCTGGGCACCTGGAAACACTGGGAGCTGGTTAAACAGCTGCATCTAATCCAAAAACTCCTGTGCTCCAGCAAATGAAGGCAAAGACTGGGGAGAATGTGAATTAAATACAAGTGCAAGCAGGTGGCCATTGGATTGCAGTTGCTAAAGATGCAACATATAATACCTTGTGGTAGGCAAAAATTCTTCCCACCTTCCTCAAGTCTTGCTGGGGAGAAGACTTTGTCCTTTTGGTGAGAGAGCTGAGCACCTCATCCATTGATGCCACACAGAGTGGGCTAAAGGTGGGAGCCTGACTTGTAGAAATTGCAGGCAAATGTAAAGATGTGTGCTGGTCCCCATCTACTCAGGGAACATCACATGTTCCTGCAGCCGACTTGATGAGAACTTCAATTAGAAAATGCTATTAAAGAGGCTCTCCTCTTACTTTATTTTTTTTATACATAGCATTTCCTGACAGCTTAAACCTTTAACTAACTGGAGATGCCATTGTGGAAAGTTTGCTAGAGAAGAATGTTTGTGGTTTAATTAAAGTGAGGAAAAAAAATCCTTTACAGTTAGTGAAAAAAGATCTTTTTCAGTAGCTTGCAACTCCAAAGGTGGCAAGAAGCTCCCAGGATTTCCTCTGTTTTCCTTTTTGATTGCAGCAGTAGGTGAAGAGGTACAGAACGCCATCACTGCCCAAGTGGAGAAGGTGAGTGCTTTGCAGCTTCATGTTTGACCCTCCAGTTTAGGCTGCAGATGTAGGACAGGCTACAGTTCTGTCATCTTAGTGAGGGAAAGGAAATGGGCAACTATAAAGCTTTTAATGTTAAATGTAAAAGAGCTTGAACTTGCAGCTCTCCTGGTATTGGGCTAGAGCTGTCTCTAACACTTGTGGCCTTCTCTGAGGGCACACAGGGAGAATACTGTCCAGCACTAAACACTGGTCTTTGTCTCCCATCACAGCACAAAAGCACAGGCAGAGCGTGCTTGCCACAGAAATGTGAGATAATGTTCATGGCATGTTCAATGGCCTTCATGGAGGCTGCTTTTTGAGAGGGTAGGGTACTGCCTGAAGTACCAGAGAGCCCTCACTACAGTGTGCAGCCCTGAGGGCTGTGTGTGATGGTGGCTGTGGCCAGGAACAATCGGCTTGGTACATGCTTGCACTCTTGCAGCAATGTGCCACAGGGCTCATGTAAGATGGAGACATGCTGCAGGGCTGGTGGACTCCCGTGGCAAAGGAAGCATCTCTCCTTGCTCCTGTGCAAAGGACTTGCTGGCTTGTCCCCTTCTGCCCACGTGGGCTGGGTTAGGAACAGACCAAGTAACCCAGAGGGTTTCTGAACAGCTGTGGATCCAAAAGTGGGGGTTTGTTGCTGTATTAAATATAAACCTGGAGGAGTGACTGACATGATGTTTGAAGCACAGCTCTGCTGCTAGACGAGTACCAAATGGTTTCTGAGTCATCCCCTGGGAGCAGGTTGGGGCTGTTGGGGTGCAGGTTGGGGCTGTTGTGGTGCAGCCTGGGCTTGTTCTGCTGGAGGCCCTGTGCCCAGGCTGGCACCTTGGCTGCTGGGTGACAAGGGGCAGCTGGGCTGCTTGTGAAACATGCCAATACTCAGCATTTGCTGGAACAGCTATCTGGGAGCAGTTGTGTCCTCCTTCCTTTCCCAGCCTCTTCCTCAGCCTCGTTAAATTCACTACATGTAGCTCACTCCCTGCCAGGGGTGAGAGAAACTTCTGTGTTTGCTTCTTTCCCCAAGCATGGAGCAAGGATGTGTGACCACACCTTGCCACAGTGACCCCTTCAAATGCTGGTTGCTTATCTTTGCAAACAAACACCACTTTCAGATGGGTCTGCTACTGCAAGCAGCATCTCTCTGGGGGAGTCGCACTGCCACGCACAGCAGTGCAAGCTGGGCTACCCCAAACCACCGACCTCCCCTGGCAGAGGGGCTCTGTGTCCTAGAAGCCCCTCTTCAGGCAGAGCTCAGCGGAGTTGCTGTCTTGAAGTAACCTGTGATGTTCAGCTGAGGCTCCTCAGCATCCCAAGTTGGGGGTTGATTTTGATTCTTTCCTCTTGTGTGTATCTGTTTAAGCCCACTCCAACTTTTCTAGAACACTGCCAAATACTTGCAGTTCTCTTTGAAGTACGGGGTTTTTCCCCTCTGTGGATGGGATCTTGGATGTGAACCAAACTCAAACTCGGGAATGTTCCCAGTAAAAACTGCCCTGAAGCAGTGCCCAGGTTCTGGTGAGATGAAATTCCCTTGCAATGTGCTTCAGAGATGCCTTTTAAATAGCAAGGAGAGCTACTTTCCCCTACCACCTCCTCCTAAGGGCAGGACCCTGAAGGGCTGTTGCTAGAGGCTGCAACTGTGAGGAGCCCCCCTTCTACTCACAAACGGCATCTAAACAATTTTTGCTCTCCTGAAACAACTGCTTTCATCACCTTTGCACTGCTGACACCAACAGATGTGACGTCCCTGTTTCCTAGGCTGTTTTTCTGCCTGTGCTGCTGGCCTTACCTTCACTCTCCTGGAAACAGCTAGTATGTTACAGACCTCACTTCTGAAGTCTTGTCATCACTTGATGACAGGTTGGCTGTGAGCCAGCAGTGTGCCCTGATGGCTAAGAGAGCCAATGTGATCCTGGGGGGCATCAGGAGGAGTGTGGCCAGCAGGTCAAAGGAGGTGATCCTCCCCCTCTACTCTGCCCTGGTCAGGCCCCACCTGGAGTACTGTGTCCAGTTCTGGGCTCCCTGGTATAAAAAGGACAGGGATCTCCTGGAGAGAGTCCAGAGGAGGGCTATGAAGATGATTAAGGGCCTGGAGCATCTCCCCTGTGAGGAAAGGCTGAGTGAGCTGGGGCTGTTCAGCCTGGAGAAGATTAAGGGGGACCTAATTAATGTTTATAATTATCTTAAGCATGGGACACAGGGGGAATCAGCCAGCCCCTTTTCAGTGGTCTGTGGGGACAGGACAAGGGGCAATGGCTGCAAGTTGGAGCACAGGAAGTTCCGCACCAACATGCGGAGGAACTTTTACCCAGTGAGGGTGACAGAGCCCTGGGACAGGCTGCCCAGGGAGGTGGTGGAGTCTCCTTCTCTGGAGATATTCAAGACCCGTCTGGACGCCTATCTGAGTGATATGTCCTAGGGAGCTGCTTTGGCAGGGGGTTGGACCCGATGATCTCTGGACGTCCCTTCCAACCCCTACAATTCTGTGATTCTATGAAGTGCCTGAGGTTGGCAGATTCAGGCAAGTGGGGAAGACATTGGTATCAATAACACAACAGTGCTTTTACTGCAGTGGCCTTAATGGAGTTGCAGCAGGATTTTTATACAAGTTTCTAAAAGTCTGTGGCTCCCAAACAACTCCGAACCCACAGATTCATACTCTCCTTCCTCTCATTTAAAGAGCTGGTAGCATCATCTACTTGATACCTTACCTGTCAGGAAGAATATACCCTCTTGGAGATCTCCTGCATCCTTAGAGCTCCTCGGATCTCCCGTCTCACCGTGGGATGCCTGCGCAGGGCAGCCGCGGGGCTCCTACGGGCAGGGTCTTGTGTCCCCGGGCTCCCTGCGGGCGCAGCGGCTGTGCCAGCTGGAGGAGCCGGGCCTGTGCCGTACCCCTGCACCGCGGGCTGTCCCTCATCGCTGCGCGGGGCCCTGCTGATCAGGCTTTCCCTCAGCAGAGGGAGTTCTTTCTCAAGGTACCGAGAGCCTTCTCCGATCGCATTGCTGTCAGGTACGTCCTATTTATTACCTTACCTGTAATCTAATCTGCAGCGTGTCTCCCGGGCGTTTCCCCCTGCTCCCCCCGGTACTTTGTAGTAGCTTTGGCTGGAAGTCCGACTCATAGAAAAGATGAGGTTCTAAATCCAGCTTTGAGCAATGCGACCGAGGAGCCTTTATCTAGAAGAGCTGCCCTAGCTTGGGGCAAGGGCTGGTAGGAAAAGCTCAGCACCCTCTGCGCACAGGTCAGAGGGATGCTGCGTTACAGCAGCGGGGGTCACTTTGTCCCACCTGGGAAAACACCAGCAGCTACTTTCTGCCTGTGGCAAGATGATCTTCTTGGTCAGAAAGCCTTTCCTAGAGGGAGGTATGTTTGAAGGAGCAACCAGCTGGTGCCAATAGCTGGGGTGAACACAAGATAAGAAGACAACGGTGTTAAAAGCCATCACTGATGTGTCTCAGCTGCTGCAGGCTGCTTCACCTCAGCTTTCAGAAGAAAGAATAAAGCCCCTGTTTGGGGAAAAGAATACTGTCTGCACCCACCTGCCAGGTTGCCTCTAGGTTGGGCAGAGATGTCTCATGTGGGCAGAGCCAGAGGGCAGTAGTACAGCTACCCCAAGCACAGAGCTGTGGAACGTAAACTGGCATGACAAATGATGCACACACCATGGGAAGAGGTGGTATTTTCAGGTTGGCACAGGCCTCCCATGCAGTGTTGGGCTGGCAGCTCACTATGGTGGTCTGAGGGCTTTTCACTTTTTTCCTGCCTTGTTAGTTCTGCTTCTGCTTGGCTGAGTCACTGCTGTTGCTGGAAAACAAAGTTCAGCCTAAGCCTGCCTGCTGGACCTGCATTTCATCGGTCAGTTAAAGGCATTTCAAAGTCTTAAAACAAAGAAAGTCCCTTTCTGTGGATACTAATGAAATTTTTATCTGTGAATCTTTCCATGAATGCTGGACCTGAGATGCATGGATTACATGTTAGGGAAAAGGGTTTAGTGAGCCCTGGGAATAAACCAGGGGAGGACAGAAGATGAAGATCACAAATGATAAATTAACAAATGACAGAAAACTGCAGGAAATAATAAAACCAGTCAGAATGTGTGGGAAATGCAGAGGAGAGGTTGTTTGTGTGCACTGGGCTTTCCAGCATTTGACATCTTATCTCCAGTTCATTCCATATGTTAGTTTATGCATGGATTCCCTTTTTTTTTTTTAAGGGGGTATGTTCCATAGTTTTTTCACTAACATGAATGACTCACATCTGCTCTGATACTTCATTTATTCTCTCATGTCTTCTGCAAGGGATTGCTCAGCTCCTGCAATCCTTGTCAGTAGCAGAACGGGAAGAGCAGCGAGTCAGGCAGGTGAGCAGGGACAGCGGAGCAAGGTGTCCTACTCGGGGTTGTTCTCCCCCCATACCCCCCGCCTTAGCAACATCTGTAATTCCCATTTCGGCTGCCCTGCGTGGATGGGCTGGCTGTGCCAGGGCTGTGTGTGGAGCCAGCAGGGATCACCCTGCGGGACAGGGATGATAGCTGGGGGCCATCCCTGCAGGACTCTGGCCCGGCACTGAGCCGCTGTGTGTACCAGCAGCCGCCCTGCTCCACGTTGATGATTATGATGATATTTTTTAAGTGCTCTTGACAGCTCTGGAGACTCGCATCTTCTCCTCCAAATCCAGTAATTAAATTCCACCTACCTGAATTCCCCCTGCTGTTTCAATTGGATAAATTAATCTTCCCGTCATGTGTCTGAACCTCCTCTGTGTGTTGTTGAGCCGTGGCCTCCCCCCGCCGTGGAGCCGGACGGGGACCGGGATGGGGACTGGGACGGGCCAACTTTGCAGCGGCGCTGCCCGGCCCCGCGCATCCCTTCGCGCTCGGCTCGGGGGCGCTGGGGGCGGTCCGGGCCCACGCGTGGTACGTGGGAGGAGAGGGATGGGCGTCCCCGGTTACGCGCCCTCCCAACCGCTGTGCCCGGTGTCCCCGTCCCCAGGTACCCGCATCGCAACCCCCCCCCCCCCTCTTCCCCGGCGCGGTGGGGTCGCCGGTAGAGCGGGCAGCAGCGTAGCACGACCCCGCGGCTTCCCCGGCAGGAGCCGGGGTGCCAGCCCGGCTGTCTGCGCGCAGCACCTTCTCCCCGGCAGCGGCTCCAACCCCCTCCTCCTGCCGCCGGCGCCTCCTCCTCTTCCTCCTCCTCCTCCTCCCCTGCAGAGCATGCACAGCCCGGGACTCGCTTCGTCGGCTCCGAGGCGGGCGGGTGAGACCCTCCTCCCCGCCTTGCCGCCCCGGAGGTGCCCCTCCCCGCCCCCGGCCCTTCATTCCCGCTTTCTACCCGCCGGACTTTTCCCACCTCTCCTCCGGAGGATGAGGCGACCGACGCGGCGGCTGGCGCTGTCTCTGCTGGGGGTGCTCTGGCTCGCCGCCCTCCTCCTCTTCTTCTTCGGGGCGAGGAGGAAGTTGGAAGCGGCGGGAGCCGAGGGACGCACGCTGGAGGTAAGGAAGGGCCGGTGGGGCCGGGGCCGCCCCGGCGGGAGGGGCACGCTGCCGCCATCCCGGGAAGAAGTTCCCGGCGGTTTTCGGACCCTCACCCCATTGCGCTCCCCTTAAACTTCTGCACCGGCTCTGTGCTTCTGGCGGGAGGTGGTAAGGACAGGACCCGATACCCTCGCCGAATTAACGCCCCCCCTCATCGCACGCGGTGCTACCTCCTTCCCCGCACGGCCTCGGCAATCCTCACTCCGGTTCAGCGAGGGCTGCAGCCGTCGGGGCTCCCCGAACCGCGGGTGCCGCCGGTGGTACCAGCTCTCCGACCCGCTGCCAACTTCGAGCATCCCTCGCTTCGCGCCTCGGGACCTCAGGGAGCGAGAGGGGGTGGGAGGACACACCGGCTCTACTCCCCAAGAACGAAGCCAGTGTTTTGCGTGACCTGGCCCCTGCGGGGCGGCCAGGTGAGTCCTTTCCCCTGTGGGTCACGCAGCGTTTCGAGCCCTCTCCTAAACCAGAAGGGCTCTATCCTGCCCCCTGGCCGAAAGGAGAGGGGAAGCAGCCGGGGAGCGCCCGGCGTGCCGTGGCTGGGCTGCGGGGACGCAGCCGGCTCTGCCCCCGGGGGCCGGGTTCGAAGGGGGAGCGGGTGGGAGCGTTGCCCTGTAAGTCCCGGCCAGAGAGGAAGGAGCGCTCGTTTGCAGTCGCGTTTCAGCGCCAGGTTTGGGTCCCCGGGGTGACGGCTCGGGAGGGGCGGGGAGCATCCCGCCCCACACGGGGAGTGAAGCGGAGGAGTTGCGAGCAGCTTCCTCGGCACAAAGTCCCGTGTCCTCTCTGATGGCCAACAGCAGCGCGAGCTGAGCAGAGGGTTAACCGTCCGAAGGATGCGGATTAGATGCCGCTTTTAGTTATACAGCTGGACATCTTGAACAAATTAATCGGGGTTAGAGCCCAGGTCCTGCAAATCTGCTGTGATTAAGGATTATTGTGACAGAAGAAGGGGGTGTGAGTCCTCAGCCCTGTTTTTGTGCCGGTGACACCTAACTGAGCGTTTGGCCAAGGACTTTCAGCAACGATACCACACTAGCCAGACCTGGAGAGAGTCTCCTATGTGTGTCACCTCCGAAATGGAATTAACGACCTGTCTGGGGAGGGAAAAAAAAGTCAGGACTTGTAAAGCTTGCTTTGATTTTTCATCCTGAGGAATTATTGGTTTTCCATGTTTTTTAAATAAAAATGATTGAAGAGGGTTTTTTTTTTCAGGCTTTTGGAAATCTTTCAGCCCTAGTAGAAGGGAATGAATCTATGCAATTTCAGGCCCCGACATAAATAATTACAGGTACATATATTATTGAAGTGGGGGAAGGTAATAAGTCTCTGAAAACAGAAGACAGGTGCTTTCCTATCCACAACTCTGCTTTGGTGTCAGTAGGTTTCTATCAGAGTCGTGTTCCTAAAAATCACAAAATAAGACCTCCCTGGTTTGACGTGAGCAATGATGTTCTCCTTGAAATGAACCTTGCTTCTCGCTTAGCACCAGCTGCAGCTGAATTGCTGCTTCATTTTCCAGCCTATTTTGACTCTGCTCCTGGGGTAAGCCCCCCGTCCCCCCATCCCCCTCCCCTATGGTGTGGGTTACTGATGCCATTAGGGGCACAGCTGGGCTTCCACTGCCAGTCAAACAAACTTCTCCTGTCATGCAGGATCAGGCCCCGAGCTTCAAAGCTGCAACTGCGAGTTGCTGTAACTGCAGCAATTTGACTGCTAAAATTGCCTCTCCTTCATTTCTTCTGAATTTTCCATCAAAATAGTTGCATCCCCTTGAGATCCATAGAGTGCAGATTCTCTTTTTTTTTTTTTTTTTTTCTTTTATTATTTAATGCATTACACTTTTTGGCTTTGGAAACTGCTTTTGAGCAGTATGAATTCTAAGCATGAGGATGTGGTGTCACTGCAGTTAACCCCTCTGAGCGGCTGCAGAGCTGACTTGGGTACCTGAGGCAGGGATGCCGTGGTCTGGAGGGAAGCCTGCCAGCGTGTCCTGTTCCCCTGGCCCGCAGGACTGTCTGCTGCTGCTGAAAACTGGAGCAGATAAGAGTTGTCCTCCCAGATTCCATGAGAAGTAAGTGGAGGTAGTAGGTTGCTAACAGCAGTGCAAACTTTGTAGTGCAGCTATGGTGGAGAAATGGAGCAAATCCACGTCAACTTTCCTGGCAGCGCTTCCGCTGTGGTTTTTTAAATCACACCCACCCCCTGCCTTCTTGCTCAGCGGAGCTTTATTTCTGCAGCCATATGCACACCATATATCATGCCTCATGTGCATTTAACCTTTAGACCCCTCTAGTTAGGCTCCAGCTGGTAATGTCGCTTCCTGCCTGTGCCTGTCTCCTGGCAGGGCTCACAGCACGCATCTGAGCCTGGAAGGCCATGTTGCCTGAGCTTGCTGGCCAGCCGCAGCACGGTGATGGCTTGTCCAGGGCTGGCAGCAGAGCTGCTGCTTGTGGAGCTGCCGCACTCAAGTGCACAGAGGGCTTGCCCTTCCTTTGCTCCAAGCCTCCCTTTACCCCAAATCTTGCACCAGATCCAGTGCTCAGATTCCCAAAGGAAGGTTTGTAATGTTTTTCCTCTAGCCGGAGAATCCCAGTGATGTCTCTGAGGAGCAGATGCTTGGTGTAGAGGGTCTGCTGCAGTCCTCAGGACCTGCCTGTTCCTGCCTATTCCCCAAATGCCCTGCTTGCTTGGCCTGTTGCACCTGCCCGGTGCTCGGGGCAGGTCTGACAGCAGCAGCTGCTCATGCCTGAAGAGGTAGGTGCAGCCGTCTGTTGTAATTAGCTTGGCTTCACCTCCCCCTTTTTATTTACTTTTTTTAAATTTTATTTTTAGTTTTTTTCCTCCTAATCCCATCTCTGGATCTCTCACTGCTGCTTGGTGTGGGCAGGCCCAGAAGGTCCCCCTTCTTGCCAGCCCTTCCTCCCCTTGGTCCATGTTGCCTCCTTTCCCTCCTCCTCATCCTTGCTGTCTTGCAGCTGCTGGTGGTTTGCTCCAGGGCAGCCGGAGCAGGTTGGGGCTCGATTTCTAGGGTGTGGGACTCCCTCCCGGCTGCGTGGTGGTGCCGTAACCTCACAGGGCTGGCAGAGTGTAGGACAACATCACTTGCTCCATTTGCTCATGTGAAGCTGTTCCTGGGATGAACTCCCTTGTCCCTCTGATGCTGTTAGTGCGCTTATTTGTTGTTGGGTATTTTTGTGGTTTTGTTGGTTTTCTTTTTTTCACTTTTCCAAAGGTCAGATTAAGCCTTGTTAGTGCAGTAAGTAAAACCTGCCCTGCCCTTTCCCTGCCCCTTATCAAGTCCTATAAATTGCCTGAAATGGGAGCTGTAGCAGCATGCCTACCTCTGCTGGGGTGCCTTGCCCACATGGCCCTGGTTAGCAGCTGCTGGCTCAGCCCGCTGGACAGTCTGGTCTGATGGATGAGGGTGTAAGGACATGGGGCTGCTCTGGGTCACGGATCAGCTGGGATTCATGGAGGCCTCCTGCCCCTCACCCTGTGCCTTTTGGCAGAGGGTTTCAAAATGCTTTGCAAGCGTTAATTAGTTCCAGCCTGTCTCCCTGCCCCAGCAGTTTTCCGGATGGATAAACTGGGACCCAGAGAGGTTAATTGAACTTTGCACCCTTCTGGCTCTCACTGATTCCCGAGGAATTGGAATCACTCAACCCTCTTGGAAAATCAGGCTGCCGATGATCCACCTGAAGTGGCAGAGGGAGGCAGAATTGGGGCTGGGCTCCTGCTTTGGGAATCCAGGCTCAGAGTGCCCAGTGCGTCTCGTGCCTCCCTCTGATCCAGCCCTCTACTTAGCTTTGGGAAGCAGGGGGGAGGATGGGATGGGGATGGACAACATATGAATAAATAACTTAATTACATTAAGAAATAATGAGAGGAACTGATACGCAGGATTAATTACAAGCAAATTCCCAAATTGATTTGTGAGAAGTGTGTGTAGCTGGCTCTGCAGGGATGTCTCATGAGCATGCTGCCTTGTGCTTGTGCCCTGTTCCAGGCTGCAGCTGTGCCATCCTGGGAGATGCTAAGGAGGCAGCAGGAGAGGGTTGGGTGGGCCCCTTGCTTGGCTCGTCCCCATCACCTGGTGAATCCTGAGCAGACTGAAGTGGGGTTGCTCAGGGCCAGCAGTGTGTGCAGGATGGATAGGAAAACTTTGCTGTTGGGTTTGGGGGGTTTATTTCTCTTCATTCCCTTCCACATGACAGCTTGCTCCCTTGGATGAGTGGCTGAAGCAGGGCTGACAGGCTCTGAAGGGAGAGTGGGTCCATTGCTGGGTCTATCACATGATGGACTGCAGAAGAAAAGGAAAGGTGGCAAAGTCCCTTCTGTTAACAGAAGTGACCTGATGACTTGTGCAGTGGCTCCTTTCTGAGTGTGTTCAGATGCAGCTGGGGGATGGCTCCTGGGAGGTGATGAGAGGCTCGTTTACTCTCCCTACCTGCTCACAGTGCTTTGGGGTGCTCAGCACCTTGCATGATTGGGCCTTGGTGTGAAGGGGTGCTTGCCAGCTTTGTGCCTGTGTGCCTTGCACCAGTCGGCGCTTCCTTCTGCATCATCGCCGTTTAGAAAGACTCAGCACCTGGAGCTCAGCTGACAGTTTCCAGATATTAAATTCCTGTCAGTTTTATAGCAGCAGAAGCCACTTAACAGATTAAAATAACTGTGTATCCTGCAAAAATTCAGATCTTGACAATTAGGGGATTGAAGCGCCCAAGCTGTCAGGAATGAAAAGGCAGGGATGCTCATGTTGGCTGGGGCCACGGGTAAGGCCAGGATGGGAGAGAAGACGAAACTTCTGTAATGCTTTGTTGGTGAAATCCCACCCTGAAATCTCTAGCTGCAAACCCAGGTTTTCTGGGGTGTCAGAAGCTTTGGTGGTGCAGGAGACGGGTGCAATCCAGTTGCTGTCTGCTGCCAGTGTATTTAGCCGTGAATGTGGAAATATAAACCAGACATTCATACCCAAGCTGTCCTTGTCTGTGGGACCAGATGGGGCAGGTCTGGTGCATCAGTGGGTGCTATTTCTCAGGCACTCACCTTCCTTCTGGTGAGCTTAGGAAAGCAGTTTGCTCGGCATGGCTGCCTCCTTGTGCAATTGCCTGTGTCCGCATGGAGCAGGAGCTGGGTCAGAAGTCCTGCCAAAGTCATCACTTGGTCACCTTGACTACTAAGCCAGCTGCAAACAGCCTGTCTCGTGTGTCTTGTTCAATTAATCTACAGGCAGTGCATCAACATGCCTTCTGAGGTACCTGTGGAACAATAAGCAGCCAATGAAACCTCTGTTAATTTTTCACTGCTAATTGCATTGAAGGGTTTTTACCCCCATTACATTCTGGTAGAGCTCTGTGTTGCAGCTGTGACTGATGGGGGCATAAATATCGATTGAACAAGACCTGTTGGTTTTGCAAAACAGCGAGTGTTGGGGATGTCAGGGTGATTTTCCTAGCTCTGTGCTTTTAAAACAACCTCAGTGGAGGATGGAGAGGATGCAAGGATTGTTCTGCTTTGCTGGTAAGATGCTAAGTAAGTTTCTGTGCATGTGTCTTGTTAACAAGAGGTGTTAAGCATCAGAAGAGGAACAATACTTTTTGTACTGCTCTGGAAGGATAGAAGGAGCTGAAAGAGTCCTGCTGCTGTGGTCTGGAGTGTTTTTGGAGGTGGTGATGCTCTTGGAGTGAGCTGGGCTCAGGAATACCACGGTCTCCCTTGTAATCCACCCCCTGCATGCTGCCAGTGAGATCTCTTGGGGCTGTGTCATTGCTCACTAGCTGGTGTGGCATGGTGTGCCGGCATCCCCTTAGTAGGTGACAGGGAAGGGCCTGAGCCCTGGCCTCTGCAGATGAGTCTTTAGGAGGGATTGGTTCTGCCTTGTGGCCCTGAGCTGCTGGTGACACATAGGGGTGGGCTTGGCAGAATAAAGTCAGGGAGGTGTCTGAAATCAGCTCTGTGTCTGGGTGCTGAGGCATCATAGGCACAGCATGTGTGTTGCGAAGTGTCTCTGTGCTTGAGCAAGACGTCAGCTATCAGGGAAGGTGCCTTGTCCTATTTATCCTCCTGCCACCTCAGATCCGTACAGAGGTAGGTTATTCACACAAAACCCCACACTGTTTTTTCCTCCTTGCTCTCTTCCTTTCTGTGGTAAGAGAACATCATCCCAATCTACTCTGATCTGCTTATGGCTATCTCGCCTGGGTTTGCTCCTCTTTCTCTGCCCAGGTGTCTCTTGCCCCTGGCTCTTCAACATGCTCCATGTCTCCTGTCGGGCCGGGGGCTCGGCACACGGAGACACTGCAAGGTAAGGCCTACAAATGGCTGTGCCTGAGGAAGGCAGGTCTGCAGACCGTTTCGTGGTACTGGGACTGGAGTTTTTATTTCCTTTCCAATGCTGAGAGGTTTGCAGAAGGTGTTAGAGGCCTGGGCAGAGTGTGCAGGGCACGTGAGCCAGGTGTTTTTCTTGGATCTGTGGACGTGCGCTTCAGGTGCCCACAGCCCGCGGGATGCCAGTTTGGTGCTTCTGGGTGCACTGGTGTCTTTGCTGGTGAAGAAGGCAAGCTTGGGAGAAGTGGTGGAAGCACAGAAGGAGCCTATTGCGACTGGGAGAGAGAAACACAGTTATAACCACTTCACTTCCATGAGGGCAGCCCAGCATTTGGTGCAATAAAACCAATTACGGGGAATGTATCTGCAGAGGAAGCAAAAGTAGGATCTGTTTAAGAAAGACATTTGCGTGAAGGGGTAATTACGTGTAGCCTGATGACAAAGGGTGCAGTGGATTGACTATTAATTGGAGTAGTGTGAGCAGGAGATTGCTGGCGTTAGCTGTGTGTTTCTTGCTGGCTTCCTTCTGTTTAAGGAAGGAAGGGGTGCGGCGGAGCAGATGATGGAGGGGGAGCTTTGCTCTCAATCCACTTTCCCATGCGATGTAAAAGCCATTTCCCCCCCTCCCCTTTCTCTCACAGTAAAATGTTCAGATTTTGCCAGCGACACAGTTGCTTACTAAGCGGCAATTAAATTGATTTCCCACCCTCTTTCCTCTTTTTGGTTCCAAAATCTCAGCAGGAGTCAGCGTTACGGGATGAGCGAGCCAAAGATGAGATCTTGGGGCCCCGTCTTCTGCTCATCTAAATCAGTACTGCTCCACTCTGCTTGGTGTATTTCTGTAGGAGCTGGGAAAGCTGGGCTGCATGGATCCAGGTTTGCCCATAGAGCTGCTGCTCTGGTGGGGAGGGCAGCCCTAGGGTGGGCAGGATCAGACTGTGGGATACACTGCGGGGCTGCTGGATGGATGGAGGGTGTCCCAGGGAAACTGGGACTCAGGTGCCTGTCGTGCTAGGGTGCTGGGAGGAGGAAGAGGAGGGTTTCTCCTCATTAACACGTGCCTTCGGAAAATGATCAGCAGTGACAGGTTCAGTGGGAATTCACTGCTTTGTTTATGGAGGCAGCACTAGCAGTATTCCTAGTTTGCCTTCAGTCCCGCTGTCTGGAAGCTCCTTATGAGCCTTAATTAACCCTTCCTGCAGCCCTGGGGAAGCAGCGCGGCAGTCCTTAGCATGTCACAGAGAAGGGACAGTGATCAGGTTTCACTTCTCAGTGACAGGGATACGGTGGCTTGGGGATTGTCTCCCAGCTGGATGGGACAGGGACACATTCATCGGTGGTGGCACCCACAGGCCCAGGGTGGGGGGGACACACGGCACCCTGTTTTCCCTGCCAAACTCTGCCTTGCTGCGCGTAGGCAGAAATTAGTGATGATTTACTGCAAAGCAGCTCGAGCTTCAGTTTGTGGTGTTATTTGGAGGAGCAAGTAAGCTAATGATTGCATCTCATCTCAGAAAGGGCCATGGGAGGTGCAGTGCCAGAGGAGAATTGAGTCAGCAACCAAACAGGTTCGTTTTCAGACCAGGCTGAAAAACAAGGGAAAGGCAGCTTATTGTTGTTGCTGTTATTAATTATTTATTTTTAACTGTGATTTTTTTTTTCTTCTTTTCTTCTGCCCTCATTTCATATGCAGCTGAGGATTTTAGCCTTTCCCTCCTCAGCTTTCTCCTAGAAATGCCAACAATAAACCTGATTGGAAGGTGATGTGAGGAGAAGAGGGTTCGTGCGGTGCAAATAACAAACGAGCTCTAAAATCACTCTCCAGTCTCTAAACATGTTTTGCAGAGCCAAGAAAATTGAGGCGGATAATTCTTTTATTCATTTATTTATTTATTTACTTTTAAGTCCGTGAAGGAGTAAGTCCAAAGGATGTAATTTGGCCCGAGGAAGGAGAGCCAGGACTGCTTTGATCTGGCTTTCTAAATAGCTTTGCCTGCATTTAGACACACGCTATTTCCTCCTCAAGGACCACTGTGACATCCGCTGGTTGCAAACACCTCATAACGCATTATGGAGGCACGTGGCTCACAAATAAGACATGAATATGGTTTCAGTAGCAGCCCCCACCCCCCAGGGCTGGGAGAAGTTTGTGCACATCTTTTCTTTCTTGTGCATTGAATTTGTAGTTGGTCATTGTGAGGTGAGGCTGAGATAAGGTGGGAGGGAGGAGTTACAGGTGACAGCAGGCTTGTTTTCAGTGGCTTAGGTCAATTCTTTTTATTAAACATTGATTTTTAAATTTTTTTCTTTTCCTTTTTTTTTTTTTTAAATTCCTCTGAGTCAGGGTGATCTGCTCTACCCAATGGGTTGATTTGGGGTCCTTCAGGATGGAATAATGTTCCCTAACACCCTTTGGGGTCTTCCCTGGGGGATGTTTGGAATACAGCCCCTTTGCACTTTGGCCTTGCCCAGCTCAAATGCGAAACCTGTGGTCTCTTTGGGGGAGGTGGGTGGTTTTTCAAGCGGAGTGGGTGATGGGAAGATGTGGGGACTCACTGGAGCTGGTGCTGTCCAAGAGCTGAGCTGGGAGAGATGCTGTCCTGTGGCACGGTCCTGCGTCTTGCCAAGAGCAGAGCTGGACAGGGAGGAAGTGGGGAAGAGCCATGGCATTTATAATGCCCATTGCATTTTCCTGGCACAATAATGCAGTGTAATATGAAGAGAGACTGAAACGTGCATTAACCAGCCATCTGCTCCTGCAACTGGGATCAGAACACATGACTGTCCGTATAACACTGAGTTAAACTGTGTGTGGCACGTAGGCTGCATCAGGTGTGCTCCTTGTGGTACTGTGAAATGCTTTGTGAAGAGCCCTCCCACCCCGCCCTCCTGTCCCAAATCAAGGTCTCTGCTTTAGGGCTCTATAGAAGGAACCAACCTCTGTCAAGCCCTTGAGGATGGATGCTCAGCCCAGCTGTGCTCCAGCAGTCCTGTCTGCTGGGCGTGACCAACAGAAGAGCCAGTTTTAGGGTGGAGGAGATGATGAGGGCTGCCCAGCACCGGCGTTCTCTGGTCTGCTGCCTTGGCATGGAGCTGGGAAGGGAAGGAGAGGCAGCTTGCTGTGGCAGTGGAGTGGCACATGTCTCTGGAAGCCATTAGCAGCAATTCTACTGTGAAAGAATTGGGGTTGAAATTCCTGGGAAGCGAGAGGGACAAACTGTTTGCCTTTTGTTTCTCTAGTTTTGATTCTTTTTTCATATAATTAATTACCCATGAAGATACCGTACGCAGTGACGTACAAGCGTAGCCATGTGGCATGGTGGGCTCTGCTTCCTTTTCAGGAGACACTTCTGGTTTATTCCCTGCTGCTCCCTGCTGAGCCTGGAGCCCACAGATAGTGGACAACATCATGCACTTCCACACCGGCATTTCTGTTGTGCTCAACTGGATAAATAAGGAGAGAAGTTCTTCTTGCAGAGGCACTGCATGAAGAAGTTGGTCATTGCTAGGAACAGTCAAAAGGTCAAGCCTACAAACATCCTGAAATCTGCTGTCATCTTAGGAAGCATCAGGTTTTTGGGCAAAATTAGGGTTTGCAAAGTCTCTTCCCTTTGCTTGGTTTGGCGGCATTCTCTGGCGGGGATGGGGGTGTGAAGTATCTGAGACCATTAGAGAAGCTGTCGTCAGAAGCGATTTGAAGTCCCAGCCCCTGCATAGCTTGGAGAAGGAAGGATGCCTTAAAACAGAGGCCATCAGGATTTAGTAACAGGACCAAACCAACTCTTCCCTGAGTTTGTTATTTGAGAGGGCCTGCTTTTTCCTGCCTGACCTTCAATCCCCCTGCAGTAGAAAACCAGCCAGGAGATTTTCAAGTGACCTAGCCGAAGGCTGAAATTTGACTTGGAAGTGGCGAAAAAGAGAGAATTGGATCATGAGGAGAGCAGTACGTCGATGGTCCCCGCGGCTGCCGGCGACGTGACCCGTGTTACTGCGCACAGATATGTATGTATCTTTTCAATGAGGACCTCCTGGATGTGCCTCTGCACTCAAGAAACATGATGCTTCCTAAACCAAATATTAATGCAAACACCATCTACCTTGTAGTGTGAGAGCAGGCTCTGGCAGGAATCTGAATGTCGGGGAAGATTGTTTGGGTGTTGCTCTTCACCTCAGGCACCACAGGGCTTGGGGAGGTGAGGACACCTTCCCTTCTGGAGGCAACATCAGTGAAAGAAAGTCAGCTCTGATTTGGCCTTTGTGAGCGGAAAGCTCTGCTAGTGTGTGTGAGGTGAGGAAAATGTGTTGGTGCTCGAGGGCACTCGCTGCTGGGAGCTGAAGCGCGTTTGACCCTCTCCAACAGGCACGAGTGGTGCTCTGTAAAACAGGATCTCTGCTCTCAGTGCTTGCTTGCATCCTTAGGAGATCGGTCCCGCTGCTTACTTCCATCCTTAGGAGATCAGGTCCTGCTGCTTGCTTCATGGTCAAATCCTGACACTGAATGCATCCTGAAGGTGAAGAACGTCCCTTACTATTTAACCAGACCCTTGTACATCTGCCCTTGACCTGGTGCATTGTATGTGAAGCACAGTGTTGAACTGGGGCAGATGCTGGTGCGAAGGTGGAGCTGCTGTAGGTGGAGCAGCACATGCAGGTCCAGCGCAGGGGTTTGCCTGTGCCGTAGCTGGAAATGAGCTCATTAAATAACGTGTAATTTGCACTTTTTAATCTTGGTGCTGCGTGTGCACGGGCACTCGTGTTTGGGATAAAACCTTATCCTGCTTCAGTTAACGATATTATTAATATAAGCTGAGTAATTAAAGGTGTGAATGAATGGCTGTGTGGTTATTGCCCTTCCCTCTGGCACGCAGTCTGTGCTGAGGTACCCGGGGATGTGGGAGCACTTGGCAGTGTGGGTGTTAGTCCAGCTGAAACGCGCCCGCACCATCTCACAAACTCTTGTGGGTTTTTATAGGTAAATATTAGCTGGGATCAACTAGTTTTTCATGCAGCTCTCCTTGTATTAACACCTGTTTTGGCATTAGCACCAGCAGTGCGTATGGCCTTCCCAGCATTGCTCTTCCTGAATGCAGGCTTGGCTCCCAAGATGTTCTCTCCATCCTCAGGTAGAACTGGCAGCTGTTACAGTATCTGAGAGATAAAGCAGATTAATTCTGTGTCCTGCCCCCACCTCCTTTTTTTTTTTCCTTTCTTCTTTTCAGAATGCCATGTTTCACGTCTGCAGGGCAGGAGTTGCTGTACTTCACAGGCATTTTTTTACAGTAGGCTGCAGTAGATAAATGGCCATTTCTGCACCAAAATCACGGGAAAAAAATTCTGATTTATATTAATCCTACACAAAAGTAGAAGTTTTTAAAGTGTAAAAGCTGGACATCTTTTTCCTTTGAGAACCTGACCTGGAAAGGGTCTCTCTTTCTGAGGCACAGCTAAATTCATGCCATGCTCAGGATTTCTTCTCCTCCACCAGTAATCCTTTCCCAGTGCCTAAAACACAGGTACAGAAGATTAATTTGCTGAAGGCCTTAATGTTTGCTGCGTGTTACAGGGACCCAAACTCTGCATGGGGCCAGCTCTCGCTGAGGGAGATTTAAAGCCACCCAGTTCATACCAGTATGAGCTTAAGGACTTATGCTGCATGGGATTCGGTTTCAAGTGGAAGGCACTGGGAAGCCGGCGCTTGCTTTCCTACAAGTGGGGCTGATGCCAGATGCTGTGGGGCACAGGGTGAAGTTTGGTAAAACCCAGGAGTGTGGTTCGGTGCCTGCCCTCGTGCTGCCTGGCTGTGCTCTTGCAAGGAGCCAGGGCACGATTGCGAGGGCTGTTAAACGCCCGTAATATTCATGCTGTCAGGGAGCACGCTGCTCCCGCGGGCTCTGCTCTCTGCTGCTGCTTGCAACAGTGTCGAGCCAGTGATTAAATCACCGATGCTGCTGCGTTGAATAGTGTGTGAAGCCCCTCCAGCCAGGAGATTTGAAGGCAGAGTTAAATCTCTTCCCCTTTGGTCATCTCCTTGTTTTTCCTCCGTGTCCCTGAAGTGACAGCGCTGTTTAAGCAATCCAAACACAGAGGTTCTGGTTCAGAGCCTTGGAAGGAGGTGGGGAACAAGCCCCTTGCAGAGAGGTTAAGAGAACAGGGTACAGGTGCTGGGAGGGAAAGGAGATGGTAGGTGGGGTGGGTTTGAGGGGTACACTATTCAGTATTTTTTTCCCTGCTATATTTCTTAATCCTAAATTCTGAAGTTATGAGTGCCGCCTCCCTGGCAGGGTTCAAGGCCAGGTTGGATGGAGCTTTGGGCAACCTGGTCTAGTGGAGGGTGTCCCAGCTCAGGGACAGGGGGTTGGAACTAGATGATCTTTGAGGTCCCTTCCAACCCAAACCATTCTGTGTCTCTATGGTGCAATGCTGCTGTACGTGCTGCTTCTCCTTGTATTTTTTTTTTTTCAAACATGGATAGGAAAAGCAGTATGCTGAGTAAGATACGTGCCTGTATCTGTGTGTATATATATATATATACACACACACTGATGCATATGTACTTGGTAACGCAGCAGGAGTAGGGAAGTGATTGTCCCCCTGTACTTGGCACTGGTGAGGCCACACCTTGAACTCTCTGTTCAGTTTTGGGCCCCTCGCTGCAAGAAAGACGTTGAGGTGCCTGGAGTGTGTCCAGAGAAGGGCCACAGGCTGATGAAGGGTTTGGAGCCTAAATCTTATGAAGAACAGCTGAGGGAGCTGGGGCTGTTCAGCTTGGAGAAGAGGAGGCTGAGGGGAGAGCTTATTCCTCTCTGCAGCTACCTGAAAGGTAGTTAGTCTCTTCTCCCAAGTGGTTAGCAATAGGATGAGAAGAAATGGCCTCAAGTTGCATGGGAGAGGTTTAGATTGGACATGAGGAAAAAATTCTTCACTGAACAAGTGGTCAGGCACTGGAATGTGCTGTCCAGAGAGGTGGTGGAGTTACCGTCCCTGGAGGTGTTCAGAAAACATGTAGACGTGGCACTCCAGGACATGGTTTAACTGACAAGGTGGTATTGGGCAGATGGTTGGACTTGATCTCAGTGGTCTTTTCCAGCCTTAAGGATACTATGATTCTAAAAGGGGAGGATGCTGTAGCAGGCAGGTGGGAAGGCTTTTGGAGCTGAAGCCATCAGCTGCTGGGCTAAAAAGGCCCCAGCCTATCCTAATATATTCTGGGTGCTGTGGGGGGAAGCTGTTCCCTGTTGTTGTTTTCTCTGTGCATCATTCAGTGTTGGGTTTGGGGAACATCTGTTCCCTGCTGCAGCAGCGCTGTGATCCCAGCTCCCAGGTTTCATTGGCTGGCGCCGGGACTGGCTGTTTTCCCATCAAAGCCTCTTCCCTCGCTCACAGCCACCACAGCCTCAGCCACTGCCGGGAGGCTTTAGCCTGCCAGGTATTTTAGGGAAAAGAGCCAAAAGCAGTTTCTCGGTACCCTGCTTTATGTGTTGGGCTGCTCCCCACCCCTCTCTGTCCCCCAGGGCCATGTCCTCCCTTCCCTGCTTGCTTCCTACCTCAACCACAGGAGTTGGAAGCTGGTGCCTTGTCCCAGAGGTGCCCAGGTGCTTCCCCTTCCGCCCAAAAACTTGCAGCATCCAACTGGCCACAAAGACTCGGGTTTATCTTGTGGGGCTGGGGGCTTTGAAAAGCCTCTGGGTGTCTCGGAGAGGGGTGCTGAGCCAAACATCCTTGTCAGTTTTGAAAGGCTGGGGGCTTTCCGGAGACAGTTTCCCATAGGCACCATGGTAGCCTCAGCAGCCCTCTTTTCTGCACAGCCATTGCCAGGGAGAAGGCTGACACCTCCAAAAATGACTCGTTTATGTGGCTCGTTTTCACGGGGTCATAGAGGAGTGCTGATGGGGTGGCCATTAACGAACCTGTCGGTTAATGGCTCCCCCGTCGTTTTCAGTTAGAGAGAGCAGCGCAACGGGGACGCCTGGCTGGGCACTGGCAGGAGCCTTTGCTCAGGGTTCACCGAATCCCCATTGATTTTTGAGCCTGTCACGCTGTTCATTAGGAGAGGGAGAACGAATTAGGCATGTAGCAGAATTGTTCTGAGTCCATTCTGACAGAGCAGGTGTCTCAACTGCTGGGTTGGGAGGGTGGCGGGGGGTGGGGATATCATCTTGTCCAAATCTCCCCCGCTCCTAGAAGCACTCAGCCTCAAGCATCCTGTCTTCCAGGAGTTCCCAGCAGGGCATCTGTCCATCTGCCTTGGCATTGCCCCATCCTCAAGGGTTTCTTGCAGTGAGAGAGTAAAGAAAATTTGACTGTTGGTGTTCTTGGTTCATGGGATGATTTTCCTTCCTGTCTCTCCCCCTTGTCCTGCTAGGCTCTCATCCCCAGGTCCCTCTTGTGTGTTGGGCTCATGCATCCTTTTTACGTGGCTCATGCCAGAGCTGCACTGATCGAGGTAGTAGATCAGCTTGCCAGAGCTGAGGAGATAAATGATGGCTGTAATGTGAACTGAGGGGGAGCAGATTAAGGAGGAAAAAAAAAAAAAGGAAAAAGGAAAAAAATAGTGTGCTCAACAATGGACGGGCTATGGAATGAAATATCTACCCTGACCAATGCCCCTCAGCACAGCGGTGTGGTCTCCTAGTCACAACTTGAGGCACTGCAATGGGAACTGCTGGGGAAGAAAAAGGGGGCTCCCGTGTGTGCTTGCTGTGCTTGCCTGGCAGGTACCCCAACGGGGCAGCAGAGCCGTGCTGGCATCCTGCCACCCTCTCCCCCGCCACCCCTCGCTTGCTGACAGCAGCTAATGGATGGCAGAGATTAGGAGGAAAGCTGGTATCCGCAGCGTGTGCCGAGGCGCAGGACTGAATAGAGGGCACCGAATGGAGCTAAATCATAGGCCAATTTATAGTCTCACTGTCTACAGCTGTAGGGAAGGTTTGAGCTGAGATACTATTGTTTGAATGTCTCTGCAGCTCTTAAGGTTGCAACCTCTCCATTTGCTGCCTGCCTTAGCTGTGTTTCACTTTTTTTTTTCCCCTTTTTTTTAAAAAAAATTTTAAAGCACTTCCCTGCTGCTGCAAACCTGACAGCCCCCAAGGCTCAGATCTTCTGCTGATTTCTGCAGGCAGTGGCAGTTCCTGTGTCCCTGGGCTGCCCAGACTCTGTCCTGCAGCCCTGGGCTGTGCTTTGGGGCTGGGGAAGGGGGTGTGGAGCCAGTGGCATCCCCACCAGCGGGTTATTAATTATCTACTCAGAGCTGAGTGGGGCAAAGCAGCTCCCTTTGCAGGCCGCAAAGCAAATGTCAGGTGGCAGTGATTCAAAGCCTCTGTCCTCTGGAGACAGACCAGGCATAATGCTTCTCTCTTTGTTTTGTAGACAGGGACTTCAAGGCACAGGGAGTTTTGATGGGGGGATGCTGTGTAAATTTAGCTACTTAGGCAAATTTAGCAAGATCTTAGCCAATTGAAGTATTAAATTCAGCTACAAACCGTCAGAGAACTGTCACTCTTCATGAGGGGGGAAAGCAGAAATCAAGGGAGAAAGCAAAGAGTTAGTAACATTGATGAAGCTGTGACAGTGGTGGGTAATTCAGGAGCTGGCCCCCGCCTTGAGCACGTTGCTGACCTTTGGGCATCACACGTGAAGGGGTCCTGGATTGGAAGAAGTCAAGGTGGGAGATGGAAAGTTATCTGCAGGGAGAGGGGGATTTCATTGATGGCCCTCGCTGCTGCTGGGCTTCTGTGGGGTCAAGCATTTGATGTCTGGCAGCAGGAGGACTTGTGTGGGCATCCTCAGCCACAGCTTTTACAAGAGGGAAAAAAAGAGATGGGGAAAAAAAAAGTATCTTGACTCAAGGTGGGCTCTTGCTAGGGAAAAAATGTGGAAAAGCATCACTAGTAAGGGATTTGCATGTAGCTAACAAGTGCAGAGAGGTTTGAATCTTGCTGGCTGGTGTCAGAGGCAAGGTGTCTGGTGGGATGGTTTGGGAATCATTCAGTTTTTGAGGCTGGTTATGGAGAAAAAAACAACGCTGTTGTAGTCCTACACCCTTGGAAGTGAAATGTGAGGAAGGACAGATAAAGAAAAGCCTTTGTGGCTGAAGGAGGAGGTGAAAGAGGGTGAGATGAGATTAAATTTTGTGAGCCTGGCCATTTGCCAGGACTCTGTGGTGAACTTCTGCTGTGTGCCTTGGGATCTGTCAGGACTGGGAGCACTTAGTAGCAGTTTTTCCTACAGCTGAGTGGCATCTTTCTGAAGATGTTAAGCTACCAGAGACAAGATGGATCACTGCAGATGCACAAAGGGCTTGAATATACGTTGTTCCTTTTATCCCATTTATGTTCTAGAGAGTTGTAAGACCCGTGGAAAATTGTTCCTGGTAGAGCATCTGATGGTGTGCTAGTAGGTTTCTGCCTTTTGCCTTTTCCCAGAAGCCATCCCAGTGGATTAACCAAGGGGTGTCAGTGTTACTGGCTGGCAGTGGTGAAGCTGGTCTGTGGGGTCACGGTCTTCTCCTCTGCTGAGGAAAGCTGGGGAGCTAATGTCCCCTGTGGACTGTCTGTGCCTGGCCTGACTCTTGTCTGCCCGTCTGTTTTCAGCCCTCAGAGCTGACAGAGTTATGGCATCTGAGTGGTCCCAATGACATTGGGAGTCAGGTGGGGCGATGCTGGGGGAAGCTGTGGGCAGCATCCCTGTCTGCACAAAGGGGACCCCAAACCAGGGCTTAGGGTTAGCCCCAGAGCTTGCAGGTCTTGGGAGGTGAGAAGGGGATGCAGAGCTGATTTGGTGAGACACGCAGGGGTTTGCCTGGCATCCTCGCCTCAGCTCTGGGGCAGCAATTATTGTGGTGCTTTCAGGAAAATTGCCTTGGAAGAAAGATCCTGTGGAGACAGAAATATGAATAATCTCTCAATCTGTAGTGGCTCTGATTGACATTTGTTTTCAGAAGCGTGAAACAGGTCACACAGACCTTTTACTTCCTCAAAAAGAGCCCAAACCCCCTGCCATTAACACAGTGGGAAGAAATACTCCTTTTTTTTTGTCATTTGCTTTATGTGATAGATAAGATTTTATATTATACATAATATAATATATTTTATCAAGAAACATTCCCCTTGGCTGGACCAAAAGCAGTCAATTTCAGTTAATGGCTTTATTTCTCCCATCTGGTAACCTTGCAAACATCAATCCCCTGCTGCCAGGATGGACCCTGGCACTGTCACTTTCTTGGAGCCCCCAGGGATGAGCCTGAGCAGCACTGTGCCATTGGCACTGTTGTTTTGTGGGATGAGCAGCCACTCTCAAAGGGATAGGGATGCTGGTGGACGATGGTTTCTGTTTGAAAACTCCAGTGTTGGGCACAGGGCTTGATGTCCCATCCTAACCTCAAGCACAGTTTCCCCTCCACTGAGGCTCCTGTGTGCCCATTGAGAACGTGGTGCTGTCAGGGCAGTGCTCACAAGCTCTTTTAGCTTTGTAGGTAACAGCGAGCCGTGGTGGGAAATAGCAGTTTCTTTTAGAGTGGTCTTCTCTACAGAAGTCCACTGGAATTTAACAAAGACTTGGAAAGCTTGTTCCTGAAATTTTTATGGCAGCATATAGATATCCATAAAAGAGCCCTCCTGTAAATGGGGCAGAAAGGAAACCATTCCTTTTAGTGCCTGTGTGTTTATGGATTGATTTTTGCAGAATCCTATTAGTTTCACCGCCAGTAAATGGCAAACCAGTCAAGTTATAGAGGTAGACATTAAATCTCATCCTACCTGTTGCTGCGTGGCTATCGCTCCTGCTGCCGCCTGGGCAGAACGTAGCTGCAGAGAGCAGAAATGCCAAGTTGATCTCCTTCCAGGGCTTTTGTTAATAAAATCATTAGGAAGCAGGATAACATAAGAGGCTGGTATTGCGCTGTTCGAACAACACATTAAATAGATCTGGTTATCTTTGTCCAATGCTTTCTTAAAACCAAAGAAATGCTCTCCTCTAACTGTCACTTTGTGCCTGCTTTTGGGAAAGCAGTGATTTATAAACCTCTTCCAAAATAAGCAAGTTATGCGCCGTGGAAAAAAACCCCACCCCTGTCATCTGCAGACTGCTGCTTCTCCCCGTAACACAGGTGACTTCTGGAATTTTTTTCACCTCCCCTGCTGCTGGGGAGAGGATGGAGCATAGGTCTGGCTGACCGCAGCTGGCATGACGATGTGATGCGGTGGCCGTTCACACTTTGCTTTCGCATGGTGTTTTTGTGGCTGACAGCCAGATGGTTTCATAAATATCCATGTCTCCTTGAGCTGAGGACAGCTCACCTTCCAGTGTCGTTACCAGTTTAACTCACATTATCATGAATGAAAATATGCTATTAATGTAACTTCAGCTTCCCCTCTCTCCTCTTTTAAGCTCTGTGCTTTGTACCTCTCAGTTTTGGCAGTGCAGAGCTCTGATTTTTGTTCAGAGGTGGTTTTACTTTCCCATTTCAGTTCCAGCTGTGTTTGGTTTGGAGGATGTGGGGACTTTGCAGTTAGCATTGAAGCTGAGGCACGCGCGTTGATGCAAGGCAGGAAGAGCAGCAGGCTAACGCTTTTTGTGATTACTAGGTTTTCTGAGGGTCACTCTAGAGCCTGGGGGAGAGTGGGCAAATTTGGTGCTTCAGATTGAACACTGCTACACTGGGAGCTGAGGGGATTGCTTTAGGGATGCAGTGGCTGGAGTGACATCCCGATGGAGGATTGATTGTTGTGACTGGCTGCTGGCACCCAGTGTCACCTCTTCACCCCTGCGGTCCAGCTTGCTGCAAGGTGCAGTATGTTATGGATATATTGAAGGGGACAGCGCTGGCAAACATGCTATGGGAGCAGGGCCTGTTGTGAGCAACAGGCCTCTCTCATGACTGTGGAAGACATGAGCCCGCTAATAAAACGTCTGCAAGCCGTTAACCACAATCCTGTTACTCCCTGCTTGAATCCATCCCTGCTGCTAGGGCAGCAGCCCTAGGGATGTGTTTCTCTCTTCCACACCTTTTAAAGCTGATGCTGGGATAAATACAAAGCAGGTGGCCTGATGAAGATTGGGAGTATTTCGGATTTGTTTCAGTTAGTTTGGTGTAGCAATTTAACCGTCCTCTCCACAACATCCAACAGCACTGGAGGCACCCCAGGCTAGAGATGGAGTGTCGCACAGTGGGTGGGGGGCACTGCTTAGCTATGGGTATGTTGGTCTCCTGCTTCAGAAAAACAAATACATGATGCTTTTTCAGACTGTTTAGGAAAGGCAATATAATATACAAGTCATATGCATACGTGTGTATGTTTTCTCCTATATAGGTTTTGGGCAGCTGGGCTGGGGGGCTGTTGCCAAGATCAGCAGTGTAGCCTCAGATACTACAGGTGCAATTTAGGGAGCTGATGCTGCTGGTTTTCAGCCTCCTGATCACAGACACAGAAATGCGTCTTGAAAGTCATTTCTCCTGTTTCACCTCTGTGGGCTGTAGGGTTGCCCCAGTGTCACAGCAGCGGAGACTCTGAGAAGAAGGGGGACTTGGTTTTTTTTGAGGGGGCTTGGTGGAAGAAAAGGGAGGAATATGAATATTAGTCAAAGAGCCTAGCGCTCAGCTTATCCTCTCCCTGCTGCTCGCATCCTTCACCTGCTGTGTCTTGCAGTCTGTGGAAAGAGAGAGGTGTTGGTGTAGATGGAGATGTGTGACCAAGATCTTTGCTGTTCCCCCAGCCACAGCAGGCACCTGCAAGCACGGCCTTGCAATGAGTTTCTCCCGCCTTAGTGCTGGGCAATAGCTCCTGGGAGCAGAGGGGCACATGGATCGCTCTCTCATTCCTAGGCAGCTTCAAGCTTCCTGGCTGGTCTGAGCGGGGAGCTCCTCTGCTCTGCCTGGAGACCTGATAAAAGCCTTGGCAAGACAGATCAGTGCTGAGCTCCCAAAAGCGGTGCTGATGCTTTAAGCTTGCTTTTTTTGCCTTGTTTAATTTATGAGTGCAGCAGAGGCTGGGAGCCACGTATGGGGTGGGTTAGTGCCAGAGCATCTCTAAATTGCAGGGCTTGGCTCCTGACAATAACAGGATCTGGCCATAACATCTGTAGCCTAACTTTCATCCTGCCCCAAGAGCTTTGAGTCTATTTGGAGCTGGGATTTTATTTTTATAAAGCTTGAATTGGACTGTACCCAAAAAGTTGGGACCTATACCTGCAGCTCTGGGAGAGCCCAGCTGTTGGGCTAACAGCTTATAGCATGTTCCTGGTGGGTTTGCATCCCATGGTGGACTGAGGGCAGGGCAGTCTGTCCTGTGAGGATGTGGAGCCCTGCCTGAGGCTGTGCCGCACCGTGGGGGCACGGGACAGCAATTGAGTGGGTCGCCTCACACCAGCCCCTCTGCTCTGCACCTCCCCACAGCAGGGAATCACAGAATCCTAGGGGTTGGAAGGGACCTCCAGAGATCATGAGGTCCAACCCCCCTGCCAAAGCAGCTCCCTAGGACAGATCGCACAGGGAGGCATCCAGACAGGTCTTGAATATCTCCAGAGAAGGAGACTCCACCACCCCCCTGGGCAGCCTGTCCCAGGGCTCTGTCACCCTCACTGGGTAAAAGTTCCTCCGCATGTTGGTGCGGAACTTCCTGTGCTCCAACTTGAGGCCATTGCCCCTTGTCCTGTCTCCACAGACCACTGAAAAGGGGCTGGCCATTTCCCCTTGTGTCCCACACTTGAGATATTTATAAGCATTAATCAGATCCCCTCTCAGTCTTCTTTTCTCCAGGCTGAACAGCCCAGTTCATTCAGCCTTTCCTCATAGGGGAGATGCTCCAGGCCCTTAATCAGGAGATCCCTGTCTTTTTTTATACCAGGGAGCCCAGAACTGGACACCATAAATACGTCCCATGAGCATGGCAAAAGCTCACTCTGATGCCTGCTTTGCCCGCATCGAGTTTTAAAAGCAGCTTGGTAGGTCCCTGTATAATGTTGTAATGAATTTATGCTCAAAGCAGGGCTAAAATCCCATTCCTTTTGTCCTTTAATTATTTCATTTATTTTCTATATTTAACGTGCTGTCTCTTTGTGAGTCAGCTGAATTTTTCTGTAATATTTTTTGCTCAAATATTTATCCACGTTGGCGGAGGGAACATTTTAAAATGAGCCTTGCAGAGCTCACCCTAGATGCCCCAGTGTTTCTTCTGGCTTCTCCTGCTATCAAGCCAGAGCGGTTACAGGCTTCATGTTTGCCACGTGTTTTCCCTGATGCTTCTGATATGGATAAAATATTAAACCAAAGCACGAAGAAAGATTTTACTTTTATTCCCTGTGTCCACCAGTTTTGTCTCAGAAAGTAAAGGGCTGGTGGGGTTAGCCTGGTGCCAGGGGTAAGCCGAAGTGAGCCTGCTGCAGCTCAGCTGTGGCACTGGAAATAGCTGAGCCCCTACGAAACGTCTTGTGGTTTTATCTCCTGTCTCAATGGGGAAAAACATCCTGTCCTGATGTACCTTGGTCCAACAGCCACTTTTTCTTTTAGCAACCTAGAACACATGTTTTTGGAACAATAAGGCTTTTGCTGCTTGTCTTTTTGTAGATGTTTAGGTAGCAAGGCAGAGGACAGGGCTGTTGAATGGCGTCCCACAGGTGACTTGTGCCTGGGCTTTACTGTGCTGCCAGCCCCATAGTGAGAGATGGGGACAGGTCAGTTGGGTGAGTGGTCAGGGGGCAAGGGCAAGCAGGGTGCTGCCACGTGAATCCCTGGTGATCCCTGTCTGCCCTTAGCTCCCTACCAATCTCTTTGAAAGCTGGAAATAGTGCAAAGTGGGGACACAGGGCAATCAAGGCTTTGGGAGGGCTTCTCTGTGAGAAGTAGGCTTGGGCCCTGCAACCTGGGATGGATGAGGGTGGGTGTGTCGGACATCAGGAATATGTCATCTGGATAGAAAATGCCTCCTGTGTCTCCTGAACAAAACCTAGGATTGTTGGAGGAAGCTGGCAGGGGGAAGTTCAGTTTGGATGGATGTAAGGTTATGATGGCACCTTGTTAGGTGCTGAAAGCCTGTATGGGCCCAGCAGTGGGACTGGACAATATGTGGGAGAAAGGTCTGTGCAGGTATTAAACATGAAGTTGTGAGTGTGCTGGCAGCAGCAGGCTGCTCAGTGGCCCCGTGCTCACTCTCCTGTCGTTTTCCCTGCTTCTTTGCTGTTGAGACTCCCACCAGAGATGGAGAGTGTGACCCAGCACCTCTGCCTTTCTGAGCAGCAATTCTGTGCATGGCTGTCACCCTGCTTTCCATGGACCAGATTTCCCATCCTGCTCCCCCAGTGCATCCCCATGGCAGCTGTAATGGTTCAGCTTGGAGGCTTTTTGCAGGGAAGGGTGTGTAAATGAGTAGGAAAAACATGGCATGCACGCATATATGCACATATACGCTGGTATATTTAAGCTACCACTCCCCTGTAAGAAAACGAAGACTGTGGAAAGCTGGGGCTGTGGAAAGTAAGGAGCTTGGCAGGGAGGAAGCTATGGGCAGGGTGCTCCTTTCCACCTGGGCAGGACAAGAGTCTGCTATGGGGCCAGGTGGGGACCGAAATCCTTATCCCTCTCCTGCCACTCTATGCGGCTCTGGCTTGCCACAGGCAGGAAATACCAAGCCTTGGGCAGGTGCTGCTCTGAATGCCCTGCCTGTACCTCACCCTGCCTGATGCTGCTTGTCAGGCAGTGAGCTCAGGAGCAGTTCAGGAGTTGGCAGAGAGGACAGAGGAAATAACTTGTTCCCTGCAGCATCACCCTATTTCTTTTTTCTTTTTTCTTTTTTTCTTTTTTCCTTTTTTTTTTTTTCCCCCCCTTTTTCCCTTTTTCCCTTTTTCCCTTTTTCCCTTTTTCCCTTTTTCCCTTTTTCCCTTTTTCCCTTTTTCCCTTTTTCCCTTTTTCCCTTTTTCCCTTTTTCCCTTTTTCCCTTTTTCCCCCTGGGCTCCTCTAACAGCATGATGCTTCCTTCCCAGCTTGGTTTTAGAGCTGGGGGGAGCTGGGCAGATACTGCAGGTACCCATCTGGGGCAGGCAGGAGGGTGCACCCCTGCTGTGCGTCATCCTCTGAAGCAGTAAGTGGAGTTAGGGACAGCTTACCGGGAACCATAGCATGGCACAGCCCATTAGCCTTACTGAGTACAGCTTTGATCTTACTTAAGGCTGCCTTTCTCTCTCATTGGCAAACCATAGAGCACTTTGCAACAATTAATTCAGCATGAGACTCTTAAGTGAGCATTACTGCCCCTGTTTTAGGTCACTGGCAGGCCAAGAGCAGAAGCTCTGCCATACAGGCATTCACCAGCCAGCTGTCACAAGCCACCGGTGCCTCCCGCTGGCCTTCTTTTGTCTCGGCACTTTTTTAGGTCCATTTTGTCACCCTTGAGATATTGTTACTTCTGCTGGGAAAAGGGGGGAGGAGGGTGCATTCAGGTGCTCAGCTGCACCCAGTAGTTTGGGATTAAAATTCTCTTTCCCTGTGTAGGATAAAACGCCTTGGCTTGTGTAACCAGTTATTTCTGGTGCATCTCTCCAGGCATCTGCGTTGATGTGGGCAGCAGCAGCATATGCTGCTGGCTGCAGAGGGAACGGTCCCGTCGCCATCTGCGTGCAGGCTCCCAGGGCTGCGGTGGGCATTGCAGCTCTGTGCTCCTGCCTTTCCCTGGGGCCATGCACAAGCTGGTGGCTGGTCATTCAGCTCAGAGCTGGGAGCCTTTGGCCATGGGTCCAGAACTTTTCCTGTCTCATGACAGTTTCTTCTCCTTCAGGCTCCAGACAGGACTGAAAGAGTATGAAAGCGCTCAGCTGGAGCTTGTGTTCTGGAGGTGTCTTTACAAGCAGTGAATCAAATATAAAAGCAGTCAGGTGCGGCATTTTTGGAGCCATCATGACCTGTGCTGGTTGAGGTGCTCAAGCCTGCCTGCCTATCCTACAGCTGGTAGGATGTCTGCACTGACCGCTGTATTTTTGGGAAGGGTCTGTGGAATAGCATGTCTGCTCTGTGGCAGGTCTTCTCTGTCTACAGGGTTTCTGCTCCCCACCTGTCCCTCCACAAGGTGCTGTGGCTTTTCCTTGCTCTGGTGTGCATATTAAAGTCTGAATGTACCCACAAGTCTTTTGTACCGTCATCTTCTCTTCTCTGTTTGAAGGCCCTGGTGCCAAGGGCTTGGGGAGCAAAGGCAGGTAGAGGCATGCCTGTGGCTGGGAGGAGATTGCTGTGGAAGGATGCAGGAGGAGTTGAGGATGGAGAAATAAGCCAATGGATCCCCAGCATTAAGGGAAACAACACCATCAGTCTGGGGCTCAACTCCATATGCTTTCAGGAACCCTCCAGGCAACAAAAGGGTTTCCTTTCATCTCTGCTTACACAGACCCATGCAGGGGTAGTACAAGAGACTTCCTTCCAGCTGTGGGGAGCCTCACTGCTGCTTCCATTCTCTACCTCCCTAGCTTTCCACTAGGAAGCTCAGCTGGAGACATGGTTCCTCTTCAGGGAGAGTTGCCCTATAGCCGGAGGCCATTAGACACTGTAGTGGTATATCCAATCCTGTGGGCAGAAAAGCTGTGCTAGCCCAGTCTCAGCTGTACCCCGCCTTTCCTCTCCTGCCTGGCTGGAGTTTTACCAGCATCTCATTTCCCTCCGGCTGGGAAGACTGGCTCCTCATTTCTTTGCAGCTACTGTCAGCAGCAAAGGCGACCTCATTTGTATTATCCCACATCTGATCCCACCTAATCCTTAATGCGGGGCGCTGCCGGCAAGGGAAGTGTGTTGCTACGCATCCAGGAGGATCAAAGGCCTATGGGATCAGCCATGGTCCAGTTGAGTGATGGAGCTGTGTAAAAGTGGGTCCAGCCTCTGCCCTCCGCTCCTCGCGTTGCGTGGGGTGCTTCCCGTTCCCCCCTGCAGCTTTCTCAGAGCAGGGATCTTTGCCTTCGGTAGATACTGCACAGCTCCTGGTGGGGCTAACGTGTTCACCCAGCACAAGATACTCTTTATTTTAGAGAGAGCATCAGGCTGTTTTGGTGATGACTCTTTGAGTTGGGAGGTCCTGGAAGTGTTGCCTATCAACTCGTTCCTGGTAAGACGGGTGGGCAAGCCTTTGGTGCTGTCACCTCCATGCTGATGAATGGAGCATCTGTTGACTTGCCACCTAACTGGGCTGTAAGAAATTGTACCATGCCCACAGCTACCAGCCCCATCCAAGCTGAGTGCTGCCAAAGCATTGACATCCAGCAGATTTAGTGTGGTTTATTTCTGGCTTGGTTTGAATGGTGCCTCCTCTCTTTGCGCACTAATGCAAAATGCCATCTACAGGAGCGTGCTGCTGTCTGCATTAAAGAGGACAAGGTTTTGAGGGTTGATGTGTTGAGGTACATGGCAAGCTTGCCACCTCTGGGTGTGGGTTAGCTATGGTGTGGGAGGTCATGGTGGAGCCAGGTGGGAGTGTGCTGGGAACCAGTAGCCATATTGCCTCACTGAAACAGAGGAGACAGAATCAGGGAATTGTTTTGGTTGGAAAAGACCTTTAAGAGCATCAAGTCCAACCATTAAACATCTTCCAGCACCAGCCAAGGGTTGTGTGACCAAGCAGGAACTGCCCATCAAGACTTCCATGATACATTTTCCCAAGTCATGACTCCAGAAATCCCCTTTTCCTTACTGCACTGAAATTTGTGTGTACATGTGAGAGAGAACCAGTGCCAAACACAGACTTTATTTTTTTCCCAATAATAACAACACAGCTCGGTGCCTGGTTGCTGGTTTCCATCCAGATCTCCATGCTCTCAGGCAGTGTTTTGAGTTTGCTGTGTCAAGTGACTTAGCAGTGGGTTTGGATTTCATTTTTAGTAGGTTTTTTTTTTTTTCAATTTCTTGCTGGCTTGGTTTTGGGTTTTGGGTTTTTATTTTTGTCTTCTAGAGATGTACTGAAGTATTGATCAGCAGTCGCCAGTGTGTTAGGGAAAGGGAGAAGAGAAGGCTGGTGCCATGTCCCTGGGCACTGACATAGCAGTGCTTTTTGAACTGGGTGACAGAGCTCCAGTGATGGGCCATTGGTGGTAAGGCAGCCATCCTCCAGATTACAGAGGGAGGCTAGACCTCTGGTACAGTGTGCATCTGTTGTAGGGGTGACTGGAAAGCCTCTGGGTCCCTGTCTGTCTTTTCTTCTGCAGCTGGCGTTTAATGCAGCAGGCCTGAGACCTCAGTCTTGGGGATACCTGTGAAGAAGCTCAAGCTTTCCTCTCCTCCCTGAGTGGGTGCATTTGCCTCTCCTTTACTTGTGCTGCGAAGCCGTGAGAGAGGAGAGAAGAGGCAGTGGTGTTAGGGAGCAGCGAAGGTGTTGCAAAACTTGCCTCTCCTAGGTTCCCTTTGGATGGGTTTGAGGTGCTTGTGGAGATTTGCCAGGTCCCAGGGCGGGTTGCTTTTCCTCCTGCTCCAGTAAACCCATGGCTGTTCAGAGCACTGGTGTTGCTGCTGTCATTTACTACAAACCCAGTTATAGCTTTGGGTTTGTGTCTCCCCAGCTTCTGCTTCCCTTTTGCACCTCTGGTCTTCCTGATAATGTGGGGAGCTGTGCTTGTGCATTCGCACGAGCAGAGCAGGACAGGGTGGTGGGCTATGCATCTGCCTGATGCTCATGTTGGGAAGGACAGTGCTGCTTAAGCCTGTCCCTCAGGGGAAGCTGGTGGCTTTTGCAGTGGCAGGAGTCTTTGCTCCAGAAGAAGATGCAGTTATTTAATCTTTTTTCCACATCACTGTCTCTTCTCTCCCTGTGGGCATGATTTTTTGGGAGGAAATATACCCTAATATACTGCTCAGGCCTCCATATGAGCTTTGGCCACTGCTGCCAACACTGCATTGTCCGCAGGCTGTGCCTGCTCCATAGACCTGGTGTGTCCCACGCCCCCGCTCCCATGCTGGCTACAGCTCTGCTCAGGGTTTGCTGGAGGTCAGCCTGGCCAGGCTGCAACATCCATGCCCTGCCTCAGGTCCCCTTGTGTCCCCAGCTGAGCCCGTGGCACAGCACCTTCCTTACAGCTCCCGCAGCACCTTTGCTTTCATCTGGCAGGGACCCGCAGTCCTTCCTCAGCAGACTGACTGACTCTCCACCTGGCTGTACTTTGCTGGGCTGCATTTCTCACTCCCAAGGATTAGGACTTTTTTTTTATCCCTATTACTGAACTGAGATGGGAGAAGGTTGGGCTGACACGTACACTCTGAATTATGCTGCTGTATCTCCGGTGCTGTCAGTCATGTTGCTCCCAGGCCCAGGATCTCGCAGGCGCTCCAGCAGCAGGTACCTAAGGATCAAAGGTTTAGATCAGTTCTTGCTGTCACAAATGTTTTATATCTAATTTCTCCTTGAGGATAGTTGGGTGGAGGATGGGCTGGCAGCCAGGTAGTACATGCGCCCTGGGGAATCGTTGCTGTGACCTCAGCTTCATCTCCCAGCTCTGTGTTACAGAAATGCCTGCATTTCTGCAAAAATGTGTGCATGTGAGATGAGGAGGTGGGTCACGTTGAAGCCCTGGTGCTTTTTGTTGGTGGGATGGTGTCTGGCAGGGGGTGCTGGTGGGTCCCGCACATCCAACTGTTTTGCGGGCTGCCCCATAGGTCAATACCCCACAGCCCACTGCAGAAAACCCAGCCCTGGCTTCTCCATCCTCTAGATACAAGGCAGGGCAGCCCACATGTTTTCTGGTGGTGCTTTGAAATATGTTGAAGTTGCTCTCTGACTTGAGATTTTCCCTGCCAGTACCAAGGTAGCTGCTTGGCATGTTTTGGGTTGGGCTGGTGTACAGCACATCATTGCGCACTGTGCATCCACCAGGAAAGCTCTCTGAGAGGGCTTAGGGCATTTTGGGAAGGGTTTTCCTCTGCTTTTCCCACTCTGCAAAGAGGGAGAGGTGGGAAGAGGAAGAAAAAAAAAGGCTGTTGTGCTGGAGCTGCTCAGTGCACGTGATGCTCCTGGGAGCCTCTCACCAAGCAGGAGCCTTGTGGGTTAATTGTATAAGCAGGGAAACTGAGGCATGGCTGGGGGTGAGGCCAAGGCTCTTCCAGAGCTGGAGATCAATCATGAGAGCAGGGAGTTTTGACTGATGGCATTTCTTGTCCTTGCTGAGCATCTTCCTTGAATCAAGTTGTGCCTGCTTAGTAAAGCTGTGCTCCTCCAAAGCAGTTAGCTGGCAGAGGGAGGGAGGGGGAAAGGCAAGCTGGTGGCTTCCTGAAGACAACTGAACCCGTGCATATAGCCACCTTGCGGATTTTCAATTACTTTATTTTGCTTGAATATCTGCTTTTCTAATCTCTGGCGTTTTTTCCCCCTATTAGAATAAACCAAGGTGAAATAAAGGCCGAGCTTTCGCTCCCTTGGAGGCACTTTTCCCTTCACGTTAATATGCCGCTGTTATCCATCACCCCTCGTTGCCGCTCGGTTTGGAAGGGTGGCTGCTCAGGGAAGGATAGCAGCATTAGTTTCTAAAGCTGTGTAAAGATCACCATGGAAGCAATTACCAGATGGATTACCCCTGGCTTTGCTGCTGTGAAAAGGCCATGTCAGGTCGAGGATGCCGAGTGTATTAACAGCACGATCCCTTCCTTGCTCAGGAAGCATGGTTCAGATTAGCTGCCTGCTTTTTAAAGGCCTGGATTCAGAGCAGGGCTCCTGCTGCTGGCTCTTTCATCCTTCCCTCCTTGCTCCCCTTCCCCTCACTGTACCCCGTCCTGGGCTGTCCTCTATAGCATGTGGGACCCACAGCTCCATGGTCAAGGGGGGCCTTCTCCAGCCTCTGAGATGCTCAGGCTCTGTGGCTGAGCAGGAGCTTTGGCTTTCTGGCAGAAGGACGAGTGGAGCTCAGCTGGAGACCAAGTGCAGCTATGGGCTCCTCAGCACTACATCATCTGCTCTCCTGCTGTAGCCTGGGAAGGCTGGTTTGACTGTCATGGCTGGGAAGCAGCTTGTGTCTGTCCTGAAGAGGCGCAGAAGGAAAACAGACACTGTCTGTCCACACAGGAGCTCACTTTCACCACTCTGTATTTACCCAGTGTGGGTTTGGACTCTCTGCAGATGCATTTGAACTCTGATGATCCTGGGAATGAGCTGAACCTGGCTGGTGTTGGGGCACCTGGGGTGCTGCCTTGTTTTCCTTCCCAATTAGTGCCCTGTGTAACTGTCTCTGACCTTCAGGGGAGCAGCTCTCTGTCTTGCTCGCACTGTGCTGCCAGTGGGCAGTGGCACTGTGTGTGGCAGCAGGCCATGGAGGGGCTGCCCATGGTGCTCTGCTGCAAAGAGGCTCTCTGCCGTCTCCCAGGGAGCCCGAAGAGGGGTGCGGAAGAGACCCCTCAGGCAGGGGGCAAAGGCACTCTGGGGAACTGGCATCAGCAAAGGATGGAGAGGGCCCAGGGGAGCTGTGGGTCTCCTACCACTGGTAAGAGCAGCGGTGGGGACACCAGTGGGGGACTATTGCCACCAACCTGCTGCCACACTGGTGTTTTTACACCTTGGTTGGTTGGTTGGTGTGGTTTTTAACCTGAAATCTTAAAGAAAATGTATTCTAGGTGGAAGCAGATACTCTCTTGTAGACTCTTAAAACCTATTTGGTCTTGTTTGCTGTCCAGAATTGCTGTTTGCAGATCCATTAGAAGAGTTCACAGGCACCAACAGGCTTCGGCTGGCCTCGCTTATCCTTTCTTGGGGGGCCATGGGGGAGCCCAGGCCTTTTTTGATGAAGACTTGGCAAGACCAATGCATCCCTGAGCACAAGCCTTTGAATGTGATCAGTTGATGCAAGCGGTTCTGCAGCATCTCAGGGGACCGGTGGGCAGGGGAAGGAGAGGATGACCAAAAACCCCCTCTATTCTCTTGCTTTGCTCCTGGCACAGACAGAGCTGGGTCTTCTCTTTTCTCCAGTCAGCAGCTTGGTTTGTGCTGACCTCCTAAATATTCAGCTCATTATACAGTGTAACGTATAAATAAAACAGAAGCAGGCAGCAATATTCTCCAGGAGGATATAATCGGCTTCCTTTCCTTTTTAATTATACAGGATTTGTCTTCATGTGTCAGGCTGTCCTATGGGCTAATTTATTATTTTAAAGAATTAAAGTCTCTGTTCCTTATGCAGTGAGGCGCTTCTGTACGGCTGCATTGTGTGCACCTGATTTTGGGGGTCCAGCAGGGAAAAGCATCTTTCTAAGTGAGAACATGGGGAATTTTATAGCTGGATGTTGTTTCTAGAGGTCAGTGACCTGGATTCTGCACTGTTCCTCCATCATCACAGGGAGTCAAGAGGTTCCTTAGCATGTTGGAAATGATGGGGATCACCATGGGGGTTCCCTGGGGTCTGGCTGGGATGTGAGATGCTGGCCAGCATTGTGCATTGCCTCTCCCCCCACAGAGGCAGGGCAGTGGCCTGATGCTACAGCCAGTGGATGGAAGCGTCATCCGTGCATGAAGCTCAGACCCGGCCTGCCTGGGAGGTGGGGATGGGGGTATGTTCTCACCTGGCACCGCTGCTGGCATGGGAGTGCTTGCTGACAAGCGCAGCGCGAACTCTGAGCTGACTTGCTTTCTCCTAAGGGAAGCCCTGGAAACGAAATTTGGCATTTCATCAAAGCAGTGGATCTGTCATCTTTCTCTCCTTGCAACTTGGTGTCCCTGGCTCCTGATTTACAAGTGAATTCCTTATTTTGGTGGCTGCCCTGGCCATCTGTTTTAAAATTAAAGCTTTGGTGCTCTTACTGGAAAAAGCATCAATAATTATCTGACAGCTTTTCACATCGTTGTGTTTGGCTGGAGACTTCAGAAGGTTTAAACCTCTGGAGTATGTTTTGAACCCTGTATATCGTTGACTGCAGATATGGACAGGAACATACAGACAAGAAGATACACAAAGAGCTGGCTCTAGCTGTGATCGACGTGACGATGGCCCAGCTGCCCTAGCCTTGGGGTGGCTCTTCGCACTGAGTCGGTGGTCAGCTGCCTGTGTTGATGTGAGTTGGGCAGGGGGACAATCAGAGGAAGACACTGAAGAGTATTTCCATCCAGGCAGTAGCTGCAGCTCTAGTTCTTGATGGTCAAGTCTTATTCCACAGCCACTTTCCAGCCTCTTTAGTCCTGTTGCAGTGTTTTAATTGTGTAAATGTGTGTGTGCAACATGGGTGGTCCAGTGTAGGTGTTAAAAGGTGCATGGTGGTTCTGAGAGAGATGCCTAAAGGAAACAGGGCAGTTGGCAGGGAGGGCTGCAAAGGTGATCTTGGCCTCATGGCCAGGTGACAAGGTGGAACACTTGCTGGGAGGTCCTCAGGGACTAGTGTTCCCTGCTAAACTAGCCGAGGAGGTGGTGATGCTCTGTGCTTTGAAGAAGGAGCAGCATGCCTGTGGATGTGCACAAGCAGGGAAAGGTCATTGGCAGCAAGAAGCTTAATGGTGAATGCTCAGAGCTTCTCCAGGGATCCCAGCTGCAGGACAGGCTTTGCTGGAGAAGTGCTTTGCTTTAATTAGGTATTTGTATTAATATTTGATATTTTTGTTGTTGTTGTTCATTCTTTCCCAGCAAGTGAGGCCAAAGCAGACTCAGATTTGCAAGTCACCCTTGAGAGAGGCAGTAAATCACCTACAAGGAGTGGGAGGTGCTGGCCCTCTGTGGGGCAGGGTGGGATCCTGGCAGACATGGGTCTCCTGTGCATCCCCATGTAGTCCCAAAGGTGCCACCACGGTGCACCTGCATATTGTGCCCAGGTACCAATGCAAGAAGAAGAGGAGCTTCACAACCCTCAAATAAAGGAACTGGAGCTAAAACCTCCATGGGGCAGAAGACTAATTAAGGGCAAATGATAGCCAGGCCTCAGTGCTGTCTTCATTTCTGATGTGTGGTTGGTGACAGCACACAGCTGGAGAAGGCAGCACTGAGCCAATGAAGCATTTAAGCAAGTACTTCCAGCATTTAAACAGGGATTTCTGTGGACTCCTCCAAATCCCTGAAGTCACTTAAGTCTGTGTTTAAGTGCTTGATTGGCTTGGGGGCTCTGCAGTTTGGGACAGGGGGATGAGAGAAAGTAGGTGTGGGATGTGACCCTTCTGGGTTCTGTGATGGTTTGCTCCTGAGTGGTACCTGGTAGCAGCAGAGGATGTGCTGCAGGATGCTCTCCTTCCTGGTCTCCAGAAACCCACAGCCTGTGTTTGGTACTGTCACATGCTCTTCAAACAGGGCAAAGAGCATGACCATGATGCTCTGTGTCCCCCTTGTATCTTGGGTATGAGGCCATCAGGGTGCGCAGCACCTCATGTGTGGGGCTAAGCTTCAAGCTGCTGGGCTCTGGCATCAGAAAAACTGCACCAAAGCTCAACTCAAGGATCTCGTACCTTGATGCTTCACCTGGGCTGTTTGGGAAGACAGGGAAGACGATCGGGGTTACAGTCCCTCTTAGTGCATGTGCTGGCACTGGGGGATGAGGAGGGAGGAACCCTGCCCTCTTTGAAGTGTTATAATCCTGTCAGATGGCATTAGTGCCTGGGCCAGTAACAGCTCTATAATTGAACCTTCTGCTTGCAAGGCCCCCGCGCTTCAGCAAGATGTTTAAATCTCATTTGTTTAATGCCTGGTTGCAATTCCTGCTGAAAGATTGCCCTCTGCCTCCAGTGCCCCCGAGCTGGGCTGAAGGCACGCGTGTGCTCCAGCCATCCGCAGGCAGAGAAGTGGCAGAGCGAGGCCAGGCAGCGACATGCCATAGGACATTTGAGTTTCTACAGTTTCTGCTTGCACTTGGCTGATGTATTATTTCCCCTTCCCCTTCTTTATTTGATGCTTGAGCCTCAGGGAAGGCAGGATAGGGCTGGAGGGCAAATCGTATGGGGAGAGGCTGAGGGAGCTGGGGATGTTTAGCTTGGAGAAGAGGAGGCTGAGGGGAGACCTTATAACTGCCTACAGCTACCTTGAAGGATGTTGTAGGGAGGTGAGTGATGGTCTCTTCAGCCAGGTGACAGGAGATGGGACAAGGGGAAATGGCACAAAGCTGTGCCAGGGAAGGGTCAGGTTAGATGTGAGGAAAAAATGTTTCACTGAAAGAGTTGTCGGGGCCTGGAACAGGCTGCCCAGGGAGTGGGTTGAGTCACCATCCCTGGATGCGTTTAAAAAAAGGGTAGCTGAGGTACTTAGGGATATAGTTTAGCATAGGATGGGAACGGTTGGACTTGATGATCTGAAAGGTCTTTTCCAACCTTGTGATTCTCTGATTCCCTGGCAAACCCAGGCAGATCTGCCTGCCTGCTGGGCTGGCTTAGGTTTGCTGCCTCCAGAAAGGATGGGCGGTGTGCCCGTGCACAGTGCCCATCCCATTCGCTTTGGTCTACTGGCAGCACTCAGCCACCCCAAAAGGAAAATGCCTTTTATTTTAGCAAAAGTTTAAGCTCTCTATTTTAAAACCGTGTTGCAAAAGAAGTGAATCAAAGCCTGCTCTTGACTTGTGCTGCCCACTCCTTTTCCTTCTGGACAGCTGGACCAGTGTCACCTGCCTGTCTGCGGTCACCACTGGCTCTTCTCAGGCCAGGCTTTTCACCTGAAATGCCCTTCCACCACAGCCAACGTGCTGCTGCAACGCTCCGGCCTGCTGCCCAGCATCTGGCCCACTCTGGCCTCCTGTGCCGGTGAGGAGTGCTGGGGGCTGCCTGCGGGTGCAGGCAGGAGTGGGCAGAGCATCCCGTGGGGCCACCGCGGGCCCGCAGCAGCAGCCAGCTGGGTTGCTTGTTCCTCCTTCCCGCTCCAGTGATCCCTGATGTACTGTAATCACACAATTATTATGCCATTAAAATGTCATATTCGCAGAAATCCACATAAACAAGGCGTTAGCAGTTGCCTGACTATTGTAGTTTTACTGCTAATGACCCGCTCTCCCCCTGCAGCACCGCTCCTTTTTTTTTAATACTATTTTTTCCCTTTTCTTTGTTTCTGAGTTGTGATTTAAGAGGCAGATGACAAATCACATCTTTGCACCGAGAGACTTTTGATCTTTAACGTACACTTGCAGTGAAAAGCTGCCTCTGTGCTTGCTCTGGGGTTTTGCTGGTTGTCCTTTGCTCACAAGACGGTGGGTGGTTTTGGCAGGGGGCTGCCTTTAGCGGCCGTTTTTGGGGGTGTGCTTTTAGCAGGCTGGAAAAGGAGAAGGTTCTTGGTGAGCCCTGCACTCAGTATGAGATGGGAGCTTCTCTCTGTATGAGTTTTGTCTGTGTATCTTTGCCTGGATCATCACCCCTGTGAGGAAAGGCTGAGTGAGCTGGGGCTGTTCAGCCTGGAGAAAAGAAGACTGAGAGGGGATCTGATCAATGTTTATAAATATCTCAAGTGTGGGACACGGGGAAATGGCCAGCCCCTTTTCAGTGGTCTGTGGGGACAGGACAAGGGGCAATGGCTGCAAGTTGGAGCACAGGAAGTTCCGCACCAACATGCGGAGGAACTTTTACCCAGTGAGGGTGACAGAGCCCTGGGACAGGCTGCCCAGGGGGTTGTGGAGTCTCCTTCTCTGGAGATATTCAAGACCCATCTGGATGCCTCCCTGTGTGATCTGTCCTAGGGAACCTGCTTTGGCAGGGGGTTAGACCTGATGATCTCTGGAGGTCCCTTCCAGCCTCTATGATTCTGTGATTCCCTCCTGTTGGCCTCCTGGCGACTCCCCCCAGTGCAGTGTTGGCACAAGGAGTGGCACTTGTTTTCTGGATACCATTGGGCTATTTTTTTCCCCTCTCTTTCCTGTGGACTCGTTTAGTCTCTCAAACTCTTATAAGCATTGACTATGTTTCCTATAATTAATACCAGCCATTAAACTGCAATGTTGAAAGAGAAATTACCTAATTCCAAGGGAAAAAAAGAGAAAATTTATTACAAGTACATGAAAGAAAATGAATATGAAACTTGGAGAGAATAACCCCGTAGAAGATAAATAGAAAGGCAAGTGGAGTATTGACTTGATCCTTTTCTAGTACAGAGTAATTTGGCTTCTAAAGTGAGTTAGATCATAATAAATTAAATTTAGATTTCTGCACATCAGTTAAATAACTCCCAAGACAGAATTCTGGTGTGAGGAAGAGGTGATAATACATGTTGGGGATATTATAATGAAGACCTTATCCAGTAACCTGTAACTGATGTGCTGTCCCAGGGTGAGTGAAGGGGATTTCTGCTTCTGTGTTAACTTGTTTTCCCCATTCCTGATCAGGCACTGAGCAACAGGCAAGTCCCTGTGTGCAGGTTGGGAGGTCTTCTGCCTCCTGCTGCTTGCGTAGCTGGGAGCTTCTCGTCCAAGAATGCTGCCTTGCTTTCCCTCGCTGCTTTGTGCATCTGGTTTTTTGCAGAGATTGGTGTGTGTGTGTGTGTGTGTGTGTGTGTGTGTGTCCAAGCATCCTGCTCTGATTCCAGTTAGTCTTGCGTGGAAACTGGATGGAAAGCTGTAGAACACCTGGAAAGTTTGGACAGGAGATGTGGACTTGAAAGCAAATGATCAAACCTGGATGTCTACTTCTGGCTGAGAAAGTTAACTCAATTCCTGGGCTGCTTTTCTGGCTAGATAGTGGTCAAAACTACTCTTAAATCTCTATTTGCCATCTATTTGCTCTTGATCTCAGATGTGTATTTAGGTACCCAGTATTTAGGAACCATCCTGCTGGTAGCTTTCCTCAACCCAAAAAGGACACCCTGGGTAAGTCCTGGTGGCATGGTGTCTTTCAAGTGGAGATTCCTGGGGATATTGGTTACTCACTGGGGTGTGCACCAAGAATACAGCCCTTGGATGCAAAGCGTACCCCGGGCAGGGTGAGAAGTAAATACCACGGGATAGGGCACTGGTGTCCGTTTACTACAGGACAGTACAGATGGGGAAATGCCACCCCAGCCCGTGTCAGGACCCTCCTGCGTGCCACCCCCCATTGCCCTGGCTGGAGCCTTGCTGCACTCACAGGACGTGCAGAAGCTCCCATTTTCCTGGAAACACAGCTGCCTGCAGGGACCCGCCAGCCCTCCTGCTCAAGCCACTTGATGCTTGCCTAGCCTGCACCCTTCTAGCAGATCCAAGGCTACTGGGTTTAACTGACATTAAAAGAACCCATAAAAAATTTATATATACATTTATCTCAACAGCCTTAGGTGCTATGAGGCCGCTTTTAAAAGCCATTTGTCTTCTGATTAAGTTTGGTAAAACCAACTTTTACTTTTCTTCACAGCGTTAAAATTTAGGGACTGCAACTGTGCGGTGGTTGTTTTAACGGCACCAGGCCCCCCGGGGTCATCATGAAATCTCATAAACATCAGGCTGTCGCTGGCTCCGCGATGCAATCGGCTCACTTTTCCCTCATCTTTTACTGTGGTGGTAATTCACGTTTTGCAAGTTGCCTTAGAAAAAGCATAAACAATATTTATCACCCTGTGTACATCGGTCCTCCTGAAAGCTCGCAGGCAGGTTACATACACCCTCTTTGTAAACCTCCTGCAGTGACCTTACTGGTTTCATAACTTTCTCCTGGCCTTGAATAACATTCTCCTGGCCTTGAATAACTTTCTACCAGTATGGCTGGTGGTCCAGGGTTTTCTTCTAATCTCTGCAGTGGGGTAAGTGCTAGAGCAGCACCCAAGAAGGCCATGGGGTCACACCAGGACCTTCTATCTGGAATCCCCTGCATCCTTCTGGTCTGTTAGCTTTCTTGGGGTGTTCCTGTCCTTGTGACCTAGGGGGTGTGGGGCATCGTGTGGCTGGAGGTGCCTGGCTTGGTCCTGCAGTGGTTTGCTTGCAGGGGCACTGCTCCCTCCTCCCCTTCATATGACTAGAGAAACCATGCTGCCAGATGCAAGTAAAATCAATTATGGGATAAAAATCTCCTGTTTCAAAAGCTTCATTTTGTGCTATTAGCAGGCAAAATCGGCTTTGAGATGGTGTGAACTGAGGAAGAGAAAAAAAAAGAAAAGAAAAGAAAAAAAAGATCAATTATTGGATAAGACCACAGTTTTCTTTGGGGCTGAGATGTCTGTAAATGTTTGCATCTCTCCGTGTTACATGTAGGCTGAGATCAAAGAGGTTGTGCTGCTGTAATGATGAAATCTTACCCGCTCTGCATTGTGCTTCCCGTCTTTGGCACTGTGCCGCTGAGGGATGATTAAACCCCCGTGGGATAAATGCTGGAGGTAACTTGGAAATTAAACACACGTTCACACTTTAAGGAAAGGCTCAGCATTTAAGAAACGTCCAGGGTGAGGAACGGCTGATATGCCAAACATCCTTTTTTGCAGTAAGTTCCTAAACATCCTTTTTGCATTGAGTTCCAAGGCAGTCTTGGAGGTTGGTAACGTCAGTCAGGGGAGATGGAAGTTCTAACCCTGAGATAGCTGCACAGAGGGTGGAGAGGAGTGGAGACACCGCAGCCAGGCTCGGTGATGATACAGGAGCTTGAAAGTTGACAGAACTGACAAGCTGCGTATTTGCTACCCTGAGCCAATGGTCAGTCATGTTTTGACAAAATGCTGTCCTTTTTGGTGCACTATAATACCAAAACACACCTCCATCCCAAAAGCTACCTGCCTCCAGAGTGTGACAACCCCCCTCTGAGCCCTTAAACACAAAGTGAGAGGATTTTACACCAATCCTAACAAAGGTACGTGTGACTGGAGACACTCAAGCTCCACCTCAGAGATAAGAAATAACATAAAAATAGCATATGGGAAGTTACCATCCTTACCCCCGAGATCAGTCGATGGGCTAAGCCTCTCTTTCCCCCTTCAGGTGCCTTTGGGTAAGATTCAAACACCTGGTTACACCAAGTGCCTCCCCAGGACACTATAACTCTCTCTATAAGTCTCTCTAGAGTCTCTGTGTATCTTGCAATGCGTTCGTAGCCAAGTAGCGTTACTTAATACTTTTGGTATTTGCACGTGCTTTGCGGGCAGTCACCTTATCGCTGTCAGTCCAGAGAGCCCGTGTACCTGCTGCTTTAGCAGCCTGTGCTGTCATCCATCCAGCTGTGAGGGTTCTCACTGAACGTGACAGAACTCTTTGAGTGTGGCTGGGTTCATGAAACACGACTGGGCTGAAGGTGGATCTTGTTATTTGTGCGTCTGTAATCGTGATAGTTCAGTGCACGGAACACGACTGGACTTGTAACAATGAAGTGGGCATTGTTCCAAGTTACTTTAACCTTTAACACAACCACCCCCCCAAGAGCACCGCGCTGATGAGGGATGCTTAAACCCTCTTGTGGCACCAAAATACCAAGGGATATTTAAACCCCCTGATGGCTGTCAGGTAACCCTGAAATGCAGCTCTTTCATCCGTTAGGAGCTGGGGACCACATGGGCACTTGCCCACACTTCACCCTGCTGTAGGTCTGAAGTCCTTGGTGGGAGACTTGTCATGGGAAAGATAGATGAAAACCGGGCTGGGAAGACCACAGCCCCCTTCTTCCAGGGTCGGGTTGCTGGCCCTGGGACCAGGGTACAATTGTGAAAATGTGGGATTGTGCTTGATGAAACTGCTCCTGCCTGATGGCTCTTTCCCACCTGAAGGGTTACAGGGGTGAGGGAACATGTAGTCTGAAATACCTTTGGTTTTTGGCTGGAAAGAAATGAAAACCCTAACAAGATCTTTGCACTTTTATATTTCTGGAGACCATGCTGTTTGAGAGAGGGATCCACCAGAAACCTGAATTCGGTTTCAAAGTGGTCATTTTAAATTCAAATTGCCAGGCGCTCTTTGACATGCTGATTCAAGACCTAGGAAAAAACCAAAACCCAAAGACCTAATGAGGCTTCTTGTGAGCCTGCTGTTGTGATGCTTGCCCATGCCGTGGGCCCAGCTGACCTCCAGCTGGGCTCAGGAGGACCTCTGGAGAGAGGTCAGGTGTCCTCTGGTCTCCTCCTCTCTCTAATGGGGCTGACTTTGTGCGCGCAGGGCTCGGACGTGGACTGGGACGACCTTTGGGATCAGTTTGAAGAGCGGAGGTACCTGAGCGCCCGGCGGTGGAAGGGCGGCGAGGACCCGTACCGGCTCCATGCCTTTAACCAGCGAGAGAGCGAGAGGATCCCCAGTGACCGTGCCGTCCGCGACACCCGCCATCACAGGTTCTGCCTCCCCCCGGTTTCTCCTCGTCTTCCTCAAGAAACTTTGTTATATGAGTGGATAGTCCAGTTCCTCTTCAAGGCTGTGGTTTTGGGATGCTTGGTGGTGGTCCTGGGCTCTCCAACCATGCCTAGTGGGTGCACTTGGGATTGTCTCTGCCTGGGTTGTAGTTTTAGGATTGAATCTTTCACTTAATTTCTTGGCATGTCTGGCAGCCCTAAACCTATTAATAAAAACATGTAAATTACTCCAGGACCAGAGGGAAAGAAAGGAAGAATCTTTTTTTTTTCCTTCAGAAAATTACTGGGTATGCAGGATGGGTGATTCAATAGCACTTACTTTGCGCTGCAGAGAGAGGAGGTAATGTGGGGAATAAGGGACTGTTGCTGAGGGAGGTGGAGAGGAAGGTAAGAACTTGCTGGATTAGGGTTACTAGCAGCTCCAGCACCACTACCATCAAAAATACCTTTTGTCTCCCAAAGGACCTCCTGAGGGAGGCAGGGAGGATTGCAGTGAGGGTTACCTTGCAAAGTCTGCACTCTCTTGCCGCCCTCAGCATGGGAACAGCAGGGTGGGAGTTTTGGAGTGCCCTGGCTTTCCTTGAGCACAGCTGTAGCTTCCCTACAGTTGCCTCTCCAAATTCATCTGGGGAGTGCTGCCCTTTGTGGCTGCAGGTGGTTGATGGTCAGTGGGGTTAGTAATTAAGTCTGCTGGACAGAGTGATCCCAGGGCATCCTGCTGGGATAGGAAATACCCCCAAGGTTGCCATGATGCAGTTTTCCAACCTGTTCTCTGAGGGCAGAGCATATACTTGACTGCTGCCGGTGGTCCCCAGCTCACAGCCAGTGCGAGCCCTTCCCAAGGAGCTGCACCTGGCATGATGTCCCAGCCCAGGGATAACAGTCATCCTCTCCTGCCTTCTCCTGGGAGCCCTGAAGCCTGTGCTGCCCAGGCTGCACCTTGCTCCCAGGTCAAAGCAACTCAACTCCAGGCATCTGACCCAATGCTGAATTCTCCCTGTTCCAGTCCAAATGCAGCACTCAGCCTGAAACGCTCGATCAGCACCAGTTCTCCAGCCCACAGCAAGCAGTGATGGGGTTTTATTTACGTAGCTTTTTTAGCTCCTTTTCATGGTAAGGACCAGATGCTACTTTCTCTGCTAGAGGAGCTGTCAGCCCTGACGGACGCCTGTTATAGGTGAGCGGAGAGCAAGCGTGTGCTATTCCTGGAGAGAATTAATGCCAGGGATATTAACCATCTGCCCTATTAAAAGGGAAGATCGACTTGGCTGCCCCCTCTCCGTACCCCTGCTGTGCGGTGGCAGCCACCTTGTCCCCAGGCAGGCGGATGCGGTGGTGAGTGCTCCTGCGAAAGAAAAGTTCTCATTAAGGAGGAAGCAAGGGCACAGCACGTGGGAGGGGCTGGGGCTAATTGCATTTGCTTCCAATTTCCTTAACCCTGTAATTGGATTCTGATTTATTGAATATGTCTGAACGGTGCTGCGGTTGATGCACCATTAGCCAAGCATTGGAGTGGCCACAGAGGAAATGGGGCTGCTGGGAGATCTGGGAGAGCCAGGCACTGATGGGGTATGGAGGAAGAAGGGTCTGGGTATGATGGTCAATAGAGAGAGGAAGGTGCAGAGTTTGCACAGCCCTCTCTGAAAATAAATCCTGGTGCAGTGTTTGAGGAGCTGCAGCCGATGCTCTGGCACTACCATGCACCTTGTGAGCGAGTCCTAAATTGCATGCTGGAGCTGGGTGGGAAAGTGTGGATGAGCATGACCTGCTCTTGGAGCAGGGACAAGTTGCTGGTGACAGTGCAAGAAGAGCATGTAAAGAGAGCCCAGCATGGGGTTGACTAGGAGAGGTCCCTTCTATGAAGGGAATAGTAGAGTACTGTAGACCAGGCTAGCATGGGAGAGAAGAAACCCCCAGGGCTTATGTTATGTGACCTGCTGGAGGCTGTGCTTAGAGACTTAGTTTCAATGGCAAATCTGGCTTAGCCTGCTCAGTGTGATCCAGGCTGGAAGTGCTCAGGCTTTCTTATATGACAGCAAAGCCAAAGGGCTGGACCTTGATTCAGTTCTATCTGACCTTGGGGGAAGGTACATCCTAGTATAGGTACCACACCAAGGGACACAAGCATGTCAGAAGTGGTGCTGAAGGGGTCCTCCATGCCAAGGGGCTCCTGCTCAGCTCACATGAGGATATAGGAGGGTTTGGAGTGGGTCTCACCCACCTTTTCAGCTCATCCCCATGGGTGAGCAGGTTCTCCTTGAGCCTCTCAACCAGACATTGTTGCCTGAAGCAGCTTGCTCTGCTCTCTGAACAGGCTTTTGGAGTGTTTGTTCTCTGTCTCTTACCCATCTGTATGGCACATGGCAACACTAAGATTCACAGACTTGCAGACCATGGTAATGCTGAGTCCCTGGCACCTTGTAGTCCTGATCCTAGTGCCCAGATGTGGAGCACGGTGCTCCTTGCAGCCTCTTCTTAGGGTGTTTTTCAACAGGATAGTTGCAGATTTCCTGGAGTTTTCATTGCTAATCCAGCAAAGCATCTGGACTTGCCAACAATAGCTGAATATACAAAATCTGGCAAGGGCTGAGCAGTGAGCTCCTTGCCAGAAGGTCACGGGGATGGCATATACTTTCAGTGGGATGGGATGTGGCACCGACAGACAGTTGCTTAGCAATGTTTGCTGGATTGATTCTGTTTTTAAATTGCAACCAGTGGAATGGATCTGATGGAGAGGAATCTCAGTGCTCTGAGGAATTGGAGCTGGAGAAACCATGGTGACTCCCCTTGCCTGTCTCCAGCCAGCACAGGACTTTGAGCTTTTATGTGGCATGTGGATGACTTCAGCCAGGGACTACCTCATGTCCCTTGGCCTTGGAGATTTCACAGCTGGAGCATTAATCCTGGCGACCTGCCTGCATTTCAGTGACATCAACTGCATTCCTGATTGCACGTTGACCAAGTCCTTTGACCACATAAAGGGATGCCTTTCTCCAGGAGAGGACCTTGTATGGTCCCGTGGTGGCATATTCCATCCCCACCAAAAGCCAAGGTTAAAAAATCCCAATGACCACAGCAGCAACCTGGACACGGATCTATGTGGAACACCCATGTCATGCATAGCTAGCTCATGCTGCTGGAGTGGGTGGCTAGTCCTCCTCTGCTGCAGTGGCCACATGCCACTGGGATTACCTCATCACCAAATCTCTCACCTTCTGCAACTCCCACCGTCAAACTGCAGGACCAAAACGGCAGCAAGTGAGTCAGTGCCAGGCGCGCATGCGTGGGGAGAGGAGCTGAGGTTTCCAGTATTGCTCAGCGGCTTGGAAAGCCAACAGGGAGGATGCGTCGCCCCCAGCCAGAAGATTTCATCATGATGGCTCCTGGGCTTTATCCATCTGTGGCAGACAGCTCCTGGGGAGGCCAGTATTTGCCATGCGGTTGCTCCATATGCTGCTAGGCTGACCTCTGTCTCTCCAATGCTCCCTTAGGTTTAATAGATAGGCAGATGATGTTGTGGCTGCCAGGCTTGGGACTGCGAGTTGCGGCCAGCACTGACTTGAGCTGGGGTATGTGCCTGTTGATGGTGGTGAATCAGAGAGGTGAAATCAGGGGTGAGGAGGGTAAATGAGAAGGTAGTGGCTGGGGGAGAGGTAGGAGCCTCCATCAGATTCATCTTGCTGTTGCAAGTCACGTCATCCAGCCTCAGGCACCCTGTGCTGCCTGTTTCCCCTCTATTCCCCTTGCTTTTTTCCTTCAGGGTGCTGAATTTAGTAGTGCCTTCTCAAGAGCTGATAGAACAAGGAAGAGAGGGATGGAGCCCTCTCAAATCCTGGCATATGGCAATAATCCTCAGAGTTTTTGAAGCTCCCTTCCCCTCCCGCCCCGCCCCAAGTCCCAAGTGCTTTGCAAGAGGCCCTACCTACCCAGCTAAGCTTAAGTTTCACAGCTGCTTGAGGGGGTGCATTTATGGGGGTATGTGCGTGTCTGAGAGAGAGAAAGCAGCTGCTAAACTCAAGCTGAGATTGAAATGCGGGGCTGGCAAGGATGCTGGCAGATAGGAGTATCAGGCATTGCGTCATCTGCTGGAGATGAGAACAACCTGGCAATCCAGCGGCCTAGTCATGCCCGCTTGTGCCCCCTAGAAAAGCTCTGCCCTTGTCATCTGTCCTGTTCCCTTGCAGGGAGCAACACACAGTGTAAGACTTCCTCCAGGCTTCCTCACTCAAACCGCAGTGCCGTGACAGCTGGAGAGTGACCTTTGGGTGGAAGAACTGCCCAGGGCTGGTGGCTCTGCTCATAGGGACTGTTCATGGACGAGCAGGAATTGTTGATGCCCGTGGTGTTCCCCTGGGTCAGAGAGTTGCTGTCTTGAGTTCTCAAGGTGCAGAAGTCAGGATTTCAGCCTTGAAGCACCCAAAAATTGCAGCATGCATCCTAAGGGTGCAGAGGCTGCACATTCAGCATTATGTTGGAGCAGCTCTGGCTGGGATAGTTGAAGATACCTGATTGTGCCATGCCTAGGGATGATACTGAGGAACACACTGTCCTGAGGGTGGTCCTGCCTCTGCCAGGTGTGGTACCTGTGTGCATGGGCACATTAGGCTGACGCTGTATCTCTGCCACTGCACACCCGCCACGTGTCTCCGTGTCCTGTGTGAACCTGTTTGGTGCACAGCACGTGGAAGTGTGTGTAGATATTCGATTGCAGATTGCGTGAGGGCAGCTGTATCGCTTGCAGGTTTTGAAGTGGCTCTGTTTTTGGCTGAGCCACTTCAATTGATTATGCCTCAGGAGTGGCAAGCAGTCAAGTGCACTGACAGTATTGTAATATCTTCTTGGAAGTGAAGAGTCGAACAGGAGAAAAGTAGATTTTGACAGCATTACCTTTGCTGTTTATTATCCCCTTGGACTTCTCACATTGACTTGTCTTCCTTCAACTTTGTTGCCTGCTGGACCATAAACCACTTTGAGAGGAATCAAGGTGAACACTGGGTCTCAGCAGCTAAAAATACAGTTTTTACCCCATATCAGGATTTAGGTATCTTCTCTCTCTTGCCTGGTTTCTTCAGAGTCCCCAAAGGAGGAATTTAATGTCTGGGGAAGGACATGTGGAAAAGCCCATCTTACTGCACAGGCAGGGCAGAGGTGGGGCTCTGCTCTGCTGTCCTTGGCAGTACCTGAACATCAGACCTGCAGACACAGGTAGGTACCTGCCAGTGGCCAAACCCCCTCTGAATCCAAGGGAAGGTGTACCAGGACATTACCTGGATGGACCTTGAACAATTGAGAGTGGAACTGAATATAGAGGTTTTCCTGATCTACTGTTGTGTTCCCCTCTGCTGACGCCATGCGTTTCTCACTGTGGCCTCTGGATTGTTGCTGAGCTAATCCAGTTTCCTGTGTAACGCAGACTAAGTCCTGAGGGAGTCTGTTATTTTTAAAATTTGCTTATTCAGGCAGTATCTTGTGAGTTGCTGACTCTGGATGCGGTGTGTTGTAGACCAGGGCAAGACGTGTCTAGACGTGTGTGCCTCGGGCCTCCTTGTGCCTGATGCTGCGGGGTGCCTCTCCTCAGGGCAAAGGGGTGGTGGGGCAGCAGGGACCAGGCCATGTCCGAGCAGAGGTGCCTTAACTGCAGAGAAGGTGGATGGACATCTGTCCATGAGGAAGGATGGGGCTGTGCAGTCTAAGGCGGGAAGCCCAGTGAGGAGGATGGAGGAGAAAAAGAGCACAAACACTGCCACATCTCCAGGCTCAGGAATTGCTGAAAGCTGGAGGAGTTGTCCTGGGCTGGAGGTCCTTGTGCAGGTGCTCTCCCGTGAGAAGTGTGTGGTGCCCTGGGGATAGCTTGTGTGGCTGGGGGTGGTTGTATACAAGTGGGGGGAGGGACACAGGTCTGGTTGCTTCTTCCTTTCGGGGCTTGTTATTAGCTTCTGTGTGACTGCCAGCAATGTCCTGAAGAGGTTTTCTGCCCCTTGATCTGTTATTCCAGCTGTTGCAGTCTTCTCTGGGCAAGGCCAGGGCATTTGTGATTTCATTACAAAATGAGATTTATCATGTTTGGGTAATGTTCTGCATACATGAGGGCTGACCCTGGATCTCCTGTCTGCAGAGCGTATTCTGAGGCTGAATTAGTTGAATGAGAAAAGATCTGGCATCCCCCTGCCTTTGTTCTTGGTCTCCTCCTTATTTCTAATGACAGGCAAGAGCACAGCATGACCCTGCCTGTGAGCAGTTACACAAATGGTGGAAAACACATCCGAGACAAAAGTATCTCCATTAGGAAACAGCATCATTGCTTTTGTCTCTTTGACACCAAACCCCAAGAGGTTGGTGCTGGACACAGTGTTTTTCCATCACCTCTGTAGGCTGTGATCTCTGGGGATGAAGTTATGAGAACAGTCCATCAAGCAAGGCAGGGGTTGGCATGTGTCTTGGGAATAATCTGGAACTGCATGAAATAGCCAAGGTTGTTTTTTGGCCATTGATCAGCTGGCTTTTGGGTCTAATCACAGGCTCGGCAATGTCTTAAGAGAGAATTGCTCATGCCTCTTCTTCTGTGCAACCTAGTAACCCTTTGACAGCAGGAGAAACAGCCTGCACAGGTGGATTATGCCAGGAAAAGTATCTTAATATGTTTCGTAGCTTCCCTTAATGTTCAGCAGCTGACAGTCAGGAAGAGAGATGGCTTTGGGCAGCCAGCTCATCAACCACTGGTCAACCATTTGTGTTTCTGCCATAGTATCTATGTAAGAGGGGATCGTCGTGAGCTGGAGTTTATTTTATCTTTTAGGGAACTGTCACTGTGACCTCCTATCTTCATAGTTACCCCATTTTCAAGCTCTTCAGTTCTCTAGGTCTTTGCTGTACAAGTTGGTTACAAGCCCTGTCAGTTCCCCTTGCTGGGAAAATAAGCTCCCTGCTAACAAAAGGCACAGGATGGAGCTCCCTACTCCAAAACCCACTACCTGTAACTTCATGATGGAGTTTACACCCCCTGTCACTCACAGTTTGGACCTATGTGTTACTGTAGAGTTGAGGCTTTTGAATGAACTGAAGCATGAAGTCCAAAGTCTGTGTGTCCTCAGGGCATTCTTGGTGGGAGAATGATGAGGGGAGTTCTTGGGATTCATCACCTAAAAGCGATGCACTTAACTATGACACTTGTGTTTGTCTGGCTTGGCATCGCAAAGCTTTGCCAGCGGTGGGGCTGCTTAGGCTCCAGTGCAGTCCCCACAGCTGTTCAGTATCAGCTTTTCATCCTGCTTGGGCTCTGCAGCTGTTGTGATGTCCTGCTTCCCCCTGTGCATCCTCTGCAGCACATCCAGTGTGAGATGTAGTGGTCTTAGCACTGCATCCATCAAGGCTGCTGTAAAGATGCAGTCTCCTCATGTCAGCTGGCCAGAGCCCCACCAGCAACAGAGAAAGCCTGGATGGCTGGTCTGTAGGCAGCACCCAGTGTTTTCCCTGTATGTCCATGTGCCACTTTGTCCCTGGTATTTCAGAATATTCTGTGCACACAGAACTCAACACTTTACATTTGTGTAAATCCAAAACCACTTCACTTCTTCCAGTAGAGAGGTTCGTGGTTTATGTATATTTCTCTGAGAGAATAGGACCTGTAATTTGAAGTGTTTCCTGCTAGGGATGCCTGAGCTCACTGGAATTCCTCAAGGAAGAGAGAAGGATCCTGGTAAAATCCTGCCTAGATTGCAGGGCTGCAATCTGTCTGGACCTCAGCTCTGAGAACACTGGGGGAAAAATCAACAAAAAATAAGTGGTCCTGGCTCCTTGTTTCAAGCTGGAACTGAACCACTATTTTTTTTTCTTTACCAAGGCTTGAGACAAACTTGATCAGAGTAAAAAATCCCACTCCCATTCAGAAAAAAAAATCCAACAGTCTCCCCACTCCATGACATTGCATGAAAGTGGAGAAAAATACTCACTGGACCATTTTTGTGCTGCAGAAAAACAGTATTCCATGTTCTGCTGCTTCTGCTGGAGTTGGCATCTTGTACAGATGTGGAGATATCTGGTAAGAAGTTGGTAAGGCAGCTCTTTCTGTTAGCTGTACCTGCAGCTTTAGGAGAGCTCATGCAAGATGTGTGATGGGTCTCTCTGGAGACTCTTGGGCTGCAGACTAGGCTTCAGATGCCCAGTCCTGGGAAATGGCTGGTGTATGTCCAAGTCCACATCCTAGGAATGGCTGTGGCCATTCCAACATGTGACAGCATCACTGATGTTTGCTGCTCCATATTTATCATCTGTTGGCCCATGGGGCAGCTTGCCAGGAGGTGGAGGTCTTAAAGAGCAACCCAGCTAGACCCGATGGCTTCTGGGACAAGCTCTTGGCTTCAGGAGATGAAAATTGCTGAATACAATTATTTTTTTCAAATATGTTTTTATATTTAAAACCTGAAGCGGTTTAGCTTTTTAATGGGGGGGGGGGGGTAATGAAGTAGTGATGAAAAGGGGCATGATGTTATGGTGGGCTTGAGGACTGAGAATGGTTGCATCTCCCCTGAGGTGGCTGCCTGTGCCTGGGCTAGGAACTGTCCTTGGCCAATGCTGCTAGCCAGGCCAATGTCCCAACAGCCACTTGTCATAAATAGCCCGTTTTTCCCTCCTCAGATGTGATGGGACTTCTGCTGTGGTCCTATTGGCTCTTTGGGGGCTTGTCCTGGGGGATTCTGTTCCCCAGGCTCCACTGACATCCAGACCACCTGATGTGACTTGCACAGAGCTCCCCTGGGGACAAGGTCCCAGAGCTCCCTGGGATCTGAGTGCCCAGATCCCAACTCAACTCTGGCCTTTGCTCCGATGGCTGAGGCAGCCTGTGATGCCTGTCATATCATCCCCTGGAGCTGGAGGTGGTGGGTTGGGTTAATCAGCTTCTTGGCAGAGACGGAGGGTAATCATTACCTCCAGGCTACCTGCGTCATAGTGAAAGGATGGCCACGCCGTTGTTTTTGGAGGTGCTATGTCTTCCTCATCCTGGCAGTGCAAGTTCTCAGATGAATTCAACTGATCCCGGGTTGTGAACTGTTCCTTGGAGTCATGGGCTCTGGTTGTGGATGTGCACAGCCACTAAGGGATCAGGACCTGATGTGCTGTGAGATGCTGCAGTTTTGCATCTCCGGAGGTTGCCTAGGGAAAAACAGGCCGAGGGACTTTAATTAAGAATGGTACTGGGAAGTGATGCTGGGCCAGGGGCAGGGAGGCTGGTGTTTCTTCAGGAGCAGGGCTGGTGGTGTCTGAAACATGGATGCCATAAGAAGATGGCAAATGATGGTGCTTATTCTGCAGTGGGGGGGTCCAGAATTTCCAGCCCTATTTCTCCCCCTCCTTTTTTTTCTTTTTTATTCCTTTTCTTGAGTGAGAAGGTTGGGGGTAACTCTTGGGAAGGAGCTGAGGAGTGAGTTAGGCTGTATGAGGAGCTGATGGGAATGCATAGGCAGGTGTTTTGAATGTGGGAGGATGTGTCAGTTAAGTGGCTGTGTCACTGTTTTTTGGGGTTTTTTTTCTGGAGGGCCAAGGTAGTTATATCTGAAAGAGCTGTGCTGGGAGAGTGAGTTATGGCACCTGTCCGTGCAGCAAGCAGAAACAACTCCTGAGCTGTGTTCTCAGTTAAAAGCTACTGCAGGACGAAGGGGATTGGCAGCACAGGTACTGGAGAGGCCCATAGGACCTCGGTGTCTCAGACCCCAGCTCCAGGTGGTGAGGGTAACTCTGGACTGTTTGAGCAAACACCATGGTGTAACGTTAAATTTCCTATGTGCTGCGTTTTATTTTTCCAAGTTGTCCCTTGTCCTAGCCTCACAGTGCCTCACTGGTTAGAAAAAGCGTCCTCCCAAGAGGAGGATTCCAAGGAGTCTAAGGAGCTCACTCAGGCAGAGACACAGCCTCTCTCCCAGCTGTTTATTTCCTGGAGGAGAACACCTTTATTTTGTTCGGACTGACATTTTGCTTGCCAAAAATTGCTGTTTCACAGAGGGAAAAAAAAGCTGAAAAGTGTGATCTGTCACTCCAAGTGATAGATTTCCTTCATCTAAGTTATTTTGGCTTTGTTTCCCTGTGAGACAGTTTTGATTTCATTTTGGAAATTCCTCACCCACTGTTGGATTTTGCCAAGAAAAAAGTGTGCACAAAATAGTTCTGGGTCAATCTGAAATGATCCTTCCCTCACCCTCTTCCAATTCCTCCCTTCACCCTGTGTGCACCCCAGCCCTGCTCTTAGCAGCTTTGTGGAGAGATGTTGTGTGCTGTAACCCCGATGAGGACTGCTGTGTGAGCACTGGGGGGACCTTCTTCTCCACAGTGCCTGTGGAAATTTGGGTTGGGGGACCCCTTGGGGTTTCTAGCTTGTGCAGACTGGAGCATTGGAACATGGAAGAGATGGAAGAGCCTGTCCCAGAGCTGGTGGTGGTGCCTGCCAAGAAGGGGCTTGGGCTGGTGCTCTGGTGCCATGTGTGCGGCTGTGAGGCTCCTGGCTGAGTCGCAGTACCTTGCTTTGAAGCATCCTCTACCGTACCCGAGGGCATAGAATAGAATGAGCAGAATACACACTGCCTTTGGAGCAGGTTTTTGCCACTGTTAATATTCTGCAGCAGGTTAGTTTGTGCTGAGAAGTACCCTCTAGTTAGATGTACTGTTAGCCCTGAGTTGAGATGCCGTCTATCTGTCAATACCACGTGTCTCTCTCCAGCCTCCAGTCTCTTGCTCAGTCCCTTGGGACACGGCAGAGCTAGCACTGCCAGGGCTAATTATTCCTCAAGACAGAAGACATGTGATAAAATATTAACCTTTTTCAAAAACAGAGCCCCAGTTAATTAGCTTCACTTCTGTGACACATTCACCCAGAGATAAAAGCTTCTTCCCCAGATATTTGTCTATGGCACAGTGATCTTTTTGCGTGTCCAGGTCACAGTGGGGGACAGGGAAAGGGGAGAGCTGGGAATTCTTTATAAAAGATGGTGACTTGCCAGTCACTGTGCCCTGAGGACGAACCGCTCCATTTCAAGGTGAGCTTTTTGCTGGCACAGGTGCTGCCACTTTCGTTTGAGAGTCTGAAGCTGGAGACCAAGCAGGTGGTAGGATCCACTCTGCTCCTCACGCCTGCGTTGTATCTGCGTTGTCAGTGCCATGTCTCCGGAGCCTGAATTTGGGGGCTCCGTGGGTGGACAGGGCTCGGTAGAGCTGAGTGAATTACCGTGTTTCGGTTCTTTGAGAAAAAGAAAACCCAGGCATTAGCAATTTTGGGATAAACCAAAAGCAAAGCTCTCAGTGAACCTAAAAGTAAAAAATACAGGAAAACTTAAGGCCAAAGGGATCTGTTTTTCTCATCCTGAAAAGGAAAAAATTTCATTTAGATCTCAAATGTTTTTGACACTTCTAGTCATCTAAAAATGACAGGCTGTATTTAAAAGCAAGTGATTTTGAGTATCAGATGAAAAGTACACGTTGGGCTCCTCTGGAACAAATGATGTGCTGGAGTGGAAATGATGCCATGATGTGCATCAGTGGCTACGGGAATTGTTGGTGGGAGGATGTGTCACTGCTGTGGTGGTCACTGTGCCAAGGGGAGGGCTTCTTCCCACTGGAGGGAGGGATGGATAGGGATCTCTGACAGACCACTATTGACCTCAGGATGGATAGGCCAATACTTGTCAATCCAAAGAGGCATGGGGTCTTCTCTTTGAACTCCATGAGCCTCTTCCTCTGCAATGGACAGAGAGGTTCCTAGGATTTTTATAGGGAAGAGGAAGCCTGCTTGTCTTGGTGCTTTTCATAGGAAGCAGGGTGCACACAGCTAACACACAGCAGATCATACTGATGATTTTGTGATGGACATCACTTCATCACCAGGTGCTTCAGTTTCCCCAGGGTGCCATTGATCACTCTCTGCTAGAGCCATCCTCTGCCTTTGACCACTATAACATATTGACCACTTGTCTTACAGTTATTACATGCCATCGATGACTTTGATAACTGGTTCCAAGTAATTTTGACAGTATAAAGTTGTTTGTTTAACTTCCATGCTTGTCGTGGTGTTTCTATTGACCCAATATGTTTGTGTAGGCTGAAATCGAAGTCGAGTATTAGTAAGTGATGGAGCGAATTTTCTGAGGCTTCCTAGTAAGGATAATTAAGGGCATGAGTCAGTTTCTTCCATCAAACTCTTGTTTGTTTGGTTTTTGAGCTACCTAGCACTTTAAAGTCCTACTCCAGCAGCAACAGCAAAAGGATGATCATAGGCAGGGTTTCAGGGCCTTTTGGCTGGATTTTTGCCGTAAACACTGCAGATACCTGCATGCTCCCAGTGTTTCTGAGCTATCACAGTGTGGAGCTGGGTTTCTGCTTTTCTAGTTAAGTCTAAGGATGTGCTGTGGGGATGGACACTTTCCCTGCTTTGATTTGCCATGTGGTACCAAGAAGCTCTGGTCAGAAAGTGTCCTCCCTAATGAATCTTTACATCTGTGGTTCTCACCCTCTGACACATAACATGAGGTTGTCCTGGCTTCTAAAGGTCTTTATTAAAGGATCAACGCCTTTCCAGGAAGGTGCAAGGTGCCAGATTTTGCTTTCACTTACACCAGGTGAAAAGCTTTAATGTCAGCTCTGGTATTTCAGTACAACTGACATCAGAATTTTGGCCACAATTTAAAATTCTAATGAAAGTGAAAAGGGGTTGCTTGTTTTCGGTTTGTTTTCAGTTTTGTTGGCTCCTTTTTTGTTTTTGCCTGAGCTCTGAGGAAGGAAGGATGGGGGAAGACAAGAAGAGAGACAGACCCTGAGTCTGTGCGGAAGGCCCTAGAAGTTTGAATTATGCATGAGCTGCTTTGAAAATCAAGGCACAAAATCTAGTTTAACTTGTTTTTAAATGCAGCCGTGCTATTCTCTCCTTCCTTTTTAGTAGGTTCTCTTTTTTTTCCCCCTCCCCTTTTCCAGAGACAAAAATCCAGCAAATTTTTAATAAATTATAAATGCATCATCTCCTCAGTTAGGTTTGCAGGCGGCAGCACATCATGTGCACAGAAGGTTATTTTTGCCCTCTTGCGTTTTCCCTTTCTTCAAATTTAGCCATTTGATTCATTTTTTAGATATCTGTCTTGCAGGGAAAAGAAACAAAGGCAGAGACCGAAAGAGGCAGTGAGTTAGAGGAAATACTAATTGTGCACTAGCCAAATATAGCACTGCTTCAATTTCCAGAAGCTATGTAGAAAAATGTCCTTCTTGGTCGACCCAAGAATCCTGACCTCAGGTCAAGCCACGGTTGGGTTGAACCTGGGTTCCTGTTGCCTGTCCCTGCCCTGGTGAACAGGGTGTGTGGTAGTCAAGGCTTTGAGCTGCTTGCCTTCAGGCAGGCGCTAGCTGTGACTAGATGTCACATTTGTGGTAGCACATCAACTTCAGAAAATCATGGAGTCTGAGAAGACCTCTCACTGGTGGCTGCATCCTCTCCTGCCCTTGGGAGGCCTGTTCTCTTTTGCTCATTTCCTAGTACTTTTGCAGTGGCCTGTGCTGGGTAGGGGAGAGGTTGGGACTTGCACAGATTCCTCTTTTCAGATATGCTGTCACTTTATCAGGGTCTTGTAGCTGTTTGGGAGTGAAGTTCCAAACCACTGGGCAGGAGAAGGTCTCTTGGTAGCTGCCCATACTCTGCCACGTGCCCTGCTGCTCCTGATTATCCAGCCTCAGGGAAAATCCCTGAGAGTCATTCTTAAGCAAAAGTTTAATGTAAAACAGAACCTGGACCACCTGCAGAAAGCTTAGTGGTACCACACTGCTACTTTGAACGTCCCAGGGACATTGAAAATTTCCAAAACCTATTAGAAGAGCTGTTGTATTTAACCCCAAGGGAAAGGGAAAGAAGAGGGTGGTGTAGTTATTCCCCCCTTTGCTCCCCCTGCTCTGTGTGCACCAGTCATGCAAACACTGAATTGCTGTATTCTGTTTTTGCTGTTGTACGAGGCTGATGTGCTGACTGTAACGTGAAAAGTACTTCTTGGATTCTCCATCTCTGGAGGGCATGAAGTGGTGAGTTTTTGGAAGGTGCTCTGCAGTCAGACAGACACAAGCTGGTGGCCTTACTGTATGGATAGCTGAGAGACCATGGGTGACTCTCACAGAGTCAGCATGTTACCCAGGAGGAAGGTGAGAGAGTGCAGAGTCCGGCCCAGCGGTGTGCTCTATGGACTTGCTGGCTTCCATATGAGTTGGGACATACATCACTATAAAGCTCTAAGCCACAACACGTCCCTGTTCAGGGTATTGTCATAGAAATCTCCTGTCATTTTGCCTCAGCACAAAGTTAGAGTTTAGGCACAGAAGTTTCCCATTGGCTGGGGGATGTGCCACCCTGAGACATTGTCCTGAGGGGTATGGTCAAGGTACCTGTACGTCCTGCCATTCCTGCAGTCATATGGAGCCCAGGCATGTTTGGTGCTGTCCATGGCAAGGCAGCTGGGGCTGTAATCCCTTCTTTCCCACCACCAGCTGTTTGCTTGCCTATGGTGGGTGGTTTTCTCCCTCTGTACGGTGGTAATTTTCATTTTCCTCTGAAGGAATTGTTTTTCACACCTTGTTCATTGTCAAGACTTGCTACAGTTTCCTCTGGGGTCCTGGAGGGAAGAATTGCAGTGCCTACACCAAGGATGCCTGAACACAATAATTGGGTGAAGCAGCTCAACCTAGAGATGGATGAGCTGATTTTTGTAAGAGAGAAAAATGGTAAAAGCAAGCTCTCCTTCTTTTTCTTTCCTGGACTGCCACTCATTTCCAGAAACAGACTGGCTTTTGTCCTTTTGGGAAGGTACAGATGTGTTCTTGGCATCCCTGGGCATTCTCCTCTGCGCTCCCTGCTGCTGTATCTCTCCATCTGGGTGTGAGGTGGCAGCAAGGTCCCTGGGAGGTAGTTGCTGACTGACTGGCTTGTAGCCTGAGCAAAACTGTAGAGGCTTCTCCCGAGCTTAGATGACTTGGTCCAACCCAAGGCCAGGCTGGAGCAGAGACTTGCTCTGGTCCTAACTGACGGATTCCCTTCAGTGGTGTGTACCAGGCTGGCAAGGTCTGTTCTTCCAGCATGGGTGTGAGCTGAGAGCTTTGACATCACTATCATCTTTTTCTTATAGTAGCTGTGGAGATTTGTGTAATTTAGTTAATTTTTTTTTCTTGTGAGCTAAAAGGATTTTTTAATACATTTTTTACCCTTTCTCCACCAAGTTGTTCTCTACTTGTGGAATGTCTGAGTGACATGCAGCTCATGGTGGTTGCACTGCTGTGACATGACTCTTGCATGTGTCTTCACTCAGAAGAACCATCAAGCTTGGAGAGCTTGGCAGGCTCAAACATCATCTGGAAACCAAAGTGCTTGTAGGTTCAACCATCGGTGGCGGTGTGAGCTCATACTGTTTCTGAGGGCAGGTCCCTGCCCTCTGAGTTGATGTGAGAGGGAAAGCCCTGTGAGTGCGCTGTGGAGGTAAACCCAAATACTCTTGGTTTAGATGTGTGGAGATGAGACTGCTCTCCCACATGTTTCCAAGGTGGAGAGAGGAGCCAGGAGAGAGTCTGAAAGATTCTGTAGCTCTGTCTGGCATGGCTGGCTGTTGGAAATAAACACACAGAGAAAGAGCTTTGGAAGTGGTGAGCTGTGTTGAGGGACACTTGGGACAGCATTAAAAATTCAAAGCAGAGCTGTTGGGAAGTGATGGCTGTTGAACCAGAAAAGTGGAATGAGCCTGGCAGGGGAAGCTGGGAGAGTGGGATGAGGATAATAATCTCTTGAGGGAAGTTAACAAGGCACAGGAGAGAGTAAGCTTGAGAGGTGGGTTTTGGGTGGCACGGTACAACTCTGTGGGTAATGATGGCTGATATCAAGGAGAAAACATGCTCTGGATGAGCCTGGAGGTGGACGGGTTGAAAAACTGGGTCCATATCTGTTCACACCTGTAGTCTTTACCATTGTGCTGCTGCCAGTGTCTCCAAGGTGAGCTTTGGTTTGGTGAAGGGTACAATGCCATTTAAAATGTAAAACGTCTTGAAATGCCCTGGGAATGGGTGTTCATTGCTCCATCTGGAGGGCCTCTAGGGATGCAGGGGTGGCTGAGTGCAAAGGCCACCAGGTTGAGGTACCCCATCGTTCACTGGGACCACAAGGGTCAAAGTGACCCAAGAAAAAAATCTTCAGAGTGAGGAACTTCAGAGGTCTGTGAGGGATGCTGGAGTGTTCAAAGTTTGGGCTTTACGATACCCACGATGCGGGCAGGACTGCGCCTGTCTGCTCCCTGTCCCTGCAAATGTGTGCGCTGTAATTTATTCCTGAGCAACTGTGTCACAGTGAGGGTGACAGAGCCCTAGGACAGGCTGCCCAGGGAGGTGTGGAGTCTCCTTCTCTGGAGATATTCAAGACCCATCTGGAGGCCTATCTGAGCAATCTATCCTAAGGAACCTGCTTTGGCAGGGGGGTTGATCTCTGGAGGTCCCTTCCAACCCCTACAATTCTATGGTTCTGTAATGTAGAGATGGGATGTGCTGCTCCTTCTACCCTAAAGGAAGTACAGCAAGCTGCCAGAATGCCCCTTCCCTAGCTCTCTGATTCTGAAATTATTTTGATTTTGAGGGGGAAAAATAACCTCAAAAAGTGAAACTTCCCATCAAATCAAAGTTTGACTTCTGGGTTTGAAGGAGGAAATAATTGTTTCTCCAGCTGGATGCTCTGTGATGTTTTTGGGGCAGGGCATGCCAGCCTAGTTTCTGTCATTTTCTAGCACCCCCAGATGCCAGGAGCTGAGGGAGGAGCCCATGTTGTGGGTAGGTCAGCCTGGCAGCAGTCCTTGCTGGGCTGGCTGCTCCCCAGATGCTCCTTGCTGGGCTGGCTGCTCCCCAGTCGTGCTGCAAGGTTTCAGAGCATGAAACTTTTAATGACTTCAGCCAGTGAGTTTCAGTGCACTGTGAAGATAAACAATGCAGCTACTATTTTCTTTTTCACTGGTTTTTGCTGGTTTGTTTTTTTATTTATTATTTGAACAACCTAAAAAAACCCCAAACCTCAAACTTTCACTGTTTTTCTGAAAACCTTCTATGTGTTGGTTATGGTGTGGGGTTTGTTTTGTTTTGGGGTCTTTTTGTTTTGTTTTGTTTCTTTTTTTTTTTTTTTTTCCCTTGTGGCAATTGGGTGACCTATGAAATACTATAAGCAGCACAGAACATTTATCCAGTGACAGCCTGAGGTAGCACAGGCAGCTCTTAGCGGGTTTATTTTCATTATTACAGCAATTTTAGGGCTGCATGCTGCAATTTTCACTTGCAGTGAGGTATTAAATTGAAATTACCCCAGATGTAATTGTCACACAAAATAATTCTGGACATGGTGGATTTAATACTTTTCCAAGCTGTGGTTTTTATTACCCAAGCAAGTGCCAAAAAACCACTTGTAGTCAACAACTTAAACTGAAATCTGCTTTCTGGGGAGCCTGGATATTTAGCTGCAGTTACACCGTGGGGGGAGGAAGGAAAGAAGAATAAGGGACCAACTGGAGGAAACATGGGAGGGCTCTTGGAGGAAAGGCTCGGGGGTAAAATCCTGGGCAAGGGCAGAGTCAGGACCACTGCAGGGACCCCAGAGGAGCCCTGGCAGATGCAGCAGTTCAGCCTAACCCTTTTTCAGGTTGTTTTCTGGGGAGGCGAGTCCCACCTGGGGTGGCTAGATAGTCACAGAGGCAAAGTGAGGCTGGGGGTGGGGTGCTGCCAGGCCCCTGCCTGCTCTGCAGCAGCAGCGCAGTCATCGGTCCCGTCTGCGACGCGATGAGCCTCCTTAGAAGTCAGGGCCAAGTCACAGATCTAGAGGAGCTCTGGAGGTGCTTGCGTATGACATTTTGGTGTTACCCACATGCAGGCTGTCTAGCCAGGCTGATCTGGTATGCAGACATCTGGAGTTCTGAAAACAAGTTGTTGCCATGCATGAGGAGCAGGCTCAGCCAGCGTGCAGTACCCCCAGCACTCCCGCTGCCGGGTGATCCAGCACACATCCACCACGGTTTTGTTTATTAGCTCCTTAATTGTTGTAATAACATGAGTAAAGTAGTGATGACTTTGTATTTTCTGCCCTCTTCCAGAAATAGCTTCCTTGTTTGCTCCACACAACCCCTCCTGGTGCTGCACTGGAAGTGGGTGGAAGGAGACGCATCTGGAATGGTTAGGAGATAATGGTGTATAAATACCACAGGGAGAGCAATTGTCGTAGTCTGTCCCTACAGCCCCACAAAGCAAATGAGAGCGGAGTCTGAGCGCAGCACATCAGAGACCAGGCAGCAGCTTGTTTCTTCTGTCAGGCTGGGAAAGCACAGCTGAAGTTGGTTACTGGAGGATGCAAGGGGCTGCTGCAGTGACCCAGACAAGCAGCTCAGGGCACAAGCTGATGCTGTTTACTAATTCAGAAACACTTTGCTTTTAGCATCCCTGAGATGTAACTGTGATGAATGAGGGTGTTGTCACACGGGGCAGTGTCACAGAATTTCTTTCCTGCATGCGGAGTGGCTGTGTAACTTTGTCATCCTTGGAAGATGGACCTAGAATTAGAATGGGTTGAATGATGAATTTCTGGGGTTGGTGACTACACTGAATGAGCAGGAAGGTAATGAGAAATTTGCTTTGGTCAAGTTGAGGCAGGATTTGGGAAGGGTTTTGATGAGAGAAGGCACCAATTTAGCATGAGCTTGCAAATAGTTTGTCACAGCCAGGATGTCATTTTTTTCCACCTTATTTTTGTAATTATTTGTCCTGGTTCTGGCCAGGCCAGAGCTAACCTCCCTGGGCAGCCAGCACAGGTGAGCTGGGTCAGCACAGGTGAGCTGGGTCAGCCCAGGCTGTTTCACACCACCTGACATCACTCCCCCATAAAAGGGGCTGGTTGGGGAAGGGGCACTCCTGGGTGTCTCCAAGGCAGTCTGAGTGTGGGCTGGGGTGTTGGGCTGGTCCTGGTGTCCTGCAGTACTTTGTTATTGTTGGGTCAGTAAGGTACTCTGTGTTATCACCAGGTGTGAGTGAAATTTGCTGTTATTGTTCCCCTTTCACGGTGCTTTTGTCAGTAAACTGTCCTTATCCCAACTCTGGGAGTGAGCGAGTGGTGTGTGGCTTGGCTGAACCACCACATTACTTCATTTGTTGCACAATTTTTTCCTTTCATTTAGGTCACTTTGTAAATAATCAGAAATGCAATTTCAGAATGAAAAGGTGGAAAACATCATTAAAATAATATCTCAAGTATTTTGGCATTTTGAAGGTGCAACCTGCTGTGCTGATGGCATAAACCAGCAATATCTGGCTACTATTACTGGCTTTCCCCTTCCTCCTACCCCCACCTTCATTTTTTTCATCTGTTTTTACTTTGCCTTGTGGATGTTGTGCTTTGGGGGAGTAAAGTGATGGCTTGGTGAAAGAGTGGCAGCTCAGTCCTTTTTCCTACTTCGTGTGAGGATGCTAGTGGTAGCACTCAGGCAGTGATGCAAGAGCAAGGAAGTGGTGTGTGGATGGGAAGGGGCATGACAGCTGGGATGAGGAACTCCTCAGGCGGGGCACAGGGTGTCTTCCTGCCGCTGGAGTGGCATCTTAAGGCCATCACAGGAGCTGATAGGGACTTGGACAAAGCAGCATAGATCTAAGAGGTATAGCTGGATTTCCTGAACTAAGAATATGTTGTCATCGGTCTGTAAAAGCCACAAATTTCATCAGCTAAAGGTCAAAGTAATTGGACAGTCTACAGGACTTCCTCCTGGGAGGGAGTCAGCAGAGGCTGTGGCTGCAGTTGTGGTTTTCACCCTGTGCAGGCTGGCTTGGAAATGGTTAATTCCTGATCTTCCTGGTAGTCAGGTTAACCATTAAGGCAGAATGAATAAGAAAACAATCAATTTAGAAACAGGGCCTGGCATACCTTGCTGGTGGGAATTGCTGCTTTGAGAGGTAGGAGAGAAGCAGCTCAGAGCTGGAGCTCCACCAATGGATGCTCTTACTGGTAGGCATGAGAGTGCTCAGGCCTGTGCCATAGTTTAAGGAAGAAAAAACCCTCATAATGATGACCCAGTACTTCTGGAATGACGCCAAACGCCCCACGAAGATCACAAAGCCATGGAGGCAGCATAAGACTTGCAGTTGGCCTTCTGCAGCTTACCTTTGTGCCTCACCTTTGGTGAAGGACCTGTTCCTGATACCGTTATGCTAGCAGCCGTGAGGAGCATCGTTGCCGAAGGTGGTGTTGACCTAACTGGTATAAAAAGGGAAGAAGGGCTTTGTCTTCCCACTGCCTGGTGGCACCAGGAGCCTGTGCCAGCTGGGAAGCGATGGTTAGAGAAGAGGGCTACAGGGTTGGTGCCTCCTTTTTCATCCCTTCCTATTAGTGACAGTTAATCTCTTTTTGCTGCTTTAATCCTTGGTGTCGTACTTGGCAGCTTCTGGGCTCTTTCAGAACAGGGTGATGTAGAAAAACTTTTTTTCTTTTTCTCTTCTCAGCAACAGCTTGAGGACAGTGCCCTGATGGACTCTGCTGCCTCATTAATGAGGCGAGCTCCCACTTTGACTCCCAGTGCCTGAACAGCCTTTTTTCTTCCTGCCTCCCCAGGTGTACGACTCTGCACTATCGCCAGGACCTGCCACCAACCAGCGTCATCATCACCTTCCACAACGAGGCCAGGTCCACCCTGCTGAGGACAATTCGGAGGTGAGAGCTCCCAGTCTGCTCATAAAGGGGGGTGAGCGGGCCAGAGGTTTTTGTGACAAGAGGTGGAATCTGTTGGCCCTCGCTGCGGCAGTGGGACCAGACCTACCAACTACGGTCTCAAGTGATTAGAGAGAAATTAGCGTGAAAGCTGATCTCGGGGAGGCTGGTTTTACAGCGGGGTGCTGAGGAAAGTAAGTAGCTGCGCTTGCCTTGCAGGGTCTAGCACGGGGTGCTCTTGAGGGAGCAGCAGCAGATTAGACAGAGGCTGGGATAAGTGGTTTCCCATCCAGCTGGGTAGCAGCACTCAGCTGTACTATTGTCCCAGTTGTCTAGGGACAGCTATTATTCTGCAGATGTCTGCTCCGGTACCGCTGTTCGAGCTTCTCCAGTGACCCATCGAGTGCCAGAAAGGCTTGCTAATTGAGAAGCCCTAATGATGCACATGCGGACTGGATTTTCAAGGACAGTTTCTGTACTCCTCCGGATGGACGGTGGAGTGCTCTGGGCATGCGGCCATTCCTTCATTTGTCGATTTGTTCTTGGCTGTGCTTTGCTGTAGTGGAGAGACTAAAGGCTTCGTTTTCACTGCAGGTTTTTGAAATCAGCATTTAATTCAAACGTGTGCCTTGAATCTGCAAGCTCACTTGTGGGAAGGTTCCGTGACCTTTGAGGGGGTTGTCTCCAGCTCCTGGCTGGTGTGTTCCTCTGTTGCAAGCTCGGGTGTGCTCTGTTCTGCGCCGGTAATGGGTGTTGTGCAGGTGTGTTTCATGCCCACATACTTGCGGGTTTGTGCCATGCTGCAAGCCTCGTCGGTCGGACGCTGACTCCCCCAAGGACACCTTGCTGTTGTCACTACCAGTCAGACTGGGGTTTCTGGCTGGGTGGGAGACTTCAGCTGTGCCCTGTTCACTGTCGTGTCCTAGCTGGGTTCTTTTCTGCAAACAGCATCCTTCCCCAGGTGAACGTGCCCAGTGCCACGAGTGAGTTTGACAGTCCTGAAATTGAATTCCTGCTCTGCTTTATGGTTTCCTGCCCAATCCCATCTCCTTTGCTTCACACTTAATAATCTATCACCGCTTTCTCTCTCCAGGGTGTGTGGATTTTGGGTGTGCATAGCACTGACACTCGGTGCTGTGTAACACCTCCTTCATCCTGGACCTTCTCTTTTATCTTTACTGTGCTTTGCAGAGGCTTACCATTCTCCAGAACCCACTGTGACAGAGGGGGCAAGGCAAAGGCAAGTGCAGACCTCTAGTCCCTGAGATCTAGGATGCTTGCAACAAGTGCAGGGATGGACTTCAACCTTATTTCTTCCCATAACTCAGCACTTGGCTGTCCTGGCAGGTATGATCATGAGGGATGCTGTCACCTAAGAGATGTTAGACCTGTGACAAGGCTCTTATACCTAGAACCCCTTTATCTGGCTTCATTAGGGAACTGTTCATTGCACTGATGGTAAGGTTAGAAATAACAGGCAGCTTTAATTTTTCCTTCTCCTATTGTCCTCTGAAGTTTCTGATTTCGAGCTATTAAAAGACTTTCCTCCTTGTTCCTCTCATCTTTGCTTGACTTGATTAGTTGGCTTTACTGCCTGCCTTACCTGGTCATGTGTGATTTCCACCACAGCTGTGCCCCTGTGCACTGCTCCTCCCTGTTCACATGCCCTGGTCATTCCAGTACTCCTGTTTCATCTGCAGGGAGTTTTTCCCCAGCTCTAGGTCCCCTTCTGAGCCCTCCTTCCTGGAGGCTGACCTCCAAAGAGTGCCAGAACCCTGCAGAGCATCCCACTAAGCTGCATCACAGAGGCAAGCCTGGGCAGTGAGGAACCAAGATAAGAGCATTGGGTCCCCGTCTGTCGTGCCTCTCCCTGGGTTGACATCCAGAGCTGACCCTCTTTCTTTTGGTCCCTGTGGCTTGGAAGTGGCCTCCTGGTTTGAGGATTCACCATTTTCCTCCTGGATGCAGTACTTAGAGGCTTGCTTTGACCCAACCGGCCCTAGAGGTATGAGCCCTTGGTGGCAAGTTGTGCTGATGACATGGCTCCTGTTCCACTCCTCTCTGGCCCTGACTGTGTGTGTACTGCCACCTCCCTGCCTGGCTTTGGACCTGAATGAGAGCTCATCTGCCTCTTCAGCCTCTGTAGGTTAATTTACTGTGCCTTCTAATGGATTGCTTTTTTTCCCCTCTTGCTCAACAAATGCTTATTTTAATTAGATCTTCTAGATAACTCCATCCCATGGTGGCTGTAGCAACATGAATCATTTTCCATGGCCACTCAAAACAAAGTCTGTCCTCCTGATGCTGCTTTGTGCCTTTTGGAGCAGTGTCTGGCCAAGTATCTCCAAGCACTTCAAGCACGGTAGTCGTGGGCACCTCTCCTACCCTATTTTCAGCAGTGTTTCTCCACAGTGCACTCCTGATATAACCCAGCTGACACGTGGATAGACTGAGGAGCAGTGAGGTGATTTGTCCCTGGCTGGCGAAAGATTTTGGGTTGCAAATGTTGTTTCCCGAGTTCCAGTGAGTTGGGTTTTCCAGCCCCACTGCCAAATGAGTTTTCCATTAATTGCATGGCAGGAGGAAGAAGCTTGGCAAAGAGACGTGGCTTGGCTTGGCCAAAGCTGTGGGGCCATTGGGCACTCAACCCCCAAAGGGAGCAATTAGTACAGGGCCCCATATGAACACGAAGGGGTGGCAGAGGGAAGTGCTGGTGAAAACACCCTCTAGCAGGGATTGAAATGAGCTCTACCAGAAGGGGCCACGCACATGATGAGCAGGAGAGATTTTGTTATTCCTTTCCTATTCCTACACTTTTCCTGGCGTAGGAATAGGAAAGGAGTGCTGCATTGCAGGCTGGGCCTGTTGTCTTTGGCTCGTGGTGAGGACATGAGTGCCCCAGTAGAGACACCAGCACGTGGCCCCTGCAGCACCCCTTATGCAGGGCACGTTGGAAGTGTTTGTGACAGTTTATGAACAGTTTGCATTCTCAGAGCTATTGAGAAAAGCCACTGGACTGTGCTGAATAATGAATTAATTTAAAAGTTTCATGATCTTTTCTCTGTTTGCCAGGTAGAAGAAAAAAGGGTGGTGGTGGGGGGAAACCAGCACTAAATTAATCAAATGCCCAAATCTTTGCAGATGATGTAGTCAGCATTTATAAATGTGTGTATAACTGCTTGGTCAGTGTGTGCAATTGTCCAGGCAGTAGGGGATGGGTGATGTAAGAAAGGGAAAGAGTGGAGAAGAGGCCAAAAAGGAGGAGATGGTGAATAGCAAAGTGGTTCTTGTGGTGACTCATTTTTTATGGTGTAGACAGTGAAGAAACAGTGGGCTGTTTCAGCCACTCACTTTTCAAATGACCTGAGGCAAGTTTCTTATCCTACCAGTTTGGTTTCATGTATTTCAAGCTCCAAGGTTCCATGTATTTCAAGCACATGAAAGTTGGTGAGAGTCTCCAATAGCATGGGGATGGGACCATGTGAGTGAAACCAAGGAGGGAAGGCAGGAGCAAGGGAGAGAATAAGTAATACAGAGCCATTTAAGAAAGAAACGCACCATTTCCTCTTTCCTCTCTTTCCATGCTGTACTAGCCTGGATTTAAGAAGGGACTCCAACTCATTGCCCAGCTTCAGCTGCTCAGCTGCTTCAGAAGGAGAGCATAAGCATGTTCCCAAGGCCACAGGAGTCACTGGAGGAGAAGGAGCCATGTGTCTGGGAAAGGAGCCATGCTTCTTGCCATCTGGGGCCAGGCTGGGTGCTGGGTCTCTCAACAACAATGGCTAGTAGTGCCTCCCCATATTGTAACCCCCGTGGTTAGGGGGATCTACTCTGTGGCTTCTTTGTAAGAGTATCTTCCCCTTTTCCTTGCTGACCCTCCTCTGCAGGTGTCGGCATGCTCACATGCCAAGATGCAGCTGCTGCTGGGGGACCAGCTGTGCTTTCAGGATACAATGCAGTGTGACATCCCATGCCAAGGGCTGCAGGAAGCAAGGCTTGGTGCATGCTGCATCCCTGGAAGCATCCTTGGGAGTGGCAGGGAGAGAAATGCTGCCTGCCCAGGAAGGAGGGCTGGAGGATGCAGATGCGCAGGCAGCCTGGGGTGATGCTCTGCTCCCAGGACATTGGTAACCACCATGGTGTGACTTTCTCCAGCGGATTGGAGATGCCTTGTCCAGTCAGTGCTGGCACAGGCTGGGCAGGAGAGGAGCACGGGAGGGTGAGATAGTCTAGTTTACTCTGCTGAGTGGTCTTTATTTATTTATTCTTCAAACTTGCAGCTGGGGAGCTCAGAACAGGAATAAGGAAACTTAAATTATTTACCTCTCACTGACAAACCAAACCACGTCTGTTGGCAAAAGTCCTGATGCAAGTGCTGTGAATACCACATCAAATATTTAGATCATTAATTAGAGGGAGAATATCATACCTTTCATTTTCTTGTGCTTGTAAGAAAGAAAAGTGATGTCCTGGACAGCCAGCATCTCGCACCTTCCCCCTTGCTGCTACGTTGTCTGCATCCATACACATCCAAGGCAGGGAAATGACAAAGCCATGTGCTTCTTTCCTTAGGCAGTTGTGGCACCGTATAGAGTCTGTACCTTAACTGAAATGAGCCTGATTAAAGGAGCAAAACCAAGCCAGGTGTTGTGCAGAAACTGCATAATTAGCACTTTGCTAACTATTTTTTTTCTGCTTTTTGCTTAAACCCTGGACTCTTTTTTTTTTTTCCTCCTTAATTTGCTAATCATCTCTTGCGGTGAGGAAGTACACAGCCCTCCATGTGCTTTTACCTTTTCATGTTAACATTAGAGAACTCTTGAATTTCAAAGAGCTTGGTGGGTATTTGAAAGAATAAAATGCGAAAGCCTCAGTGTAATCAAAGCTCATTATGGTTATTCTTGGTGTGATGTCTCTCTTCCTACATAATTAGCCATTTTGGGTTGTTGAAGCAGTTCATTAAGGTGGGCATTTTCTTGCTGTGCTCTTGGTCTGATTTCGGTAATTGTGACCCTTGGCCCTTTTGACACTTTTATTGTACTCCCAAAAGTGGGGTTTTTTAGTTGTTGTTTGGTGGTTTGTTTTTTTTTCCTTAACAAGTACCAATATGTTGCCATGGGGCGAATTATTGGGTTCATGAATTCCCAAAAATCAATGTCCACAGTCACCTCTCTGAAGCAACTGTTACTCTGCATGATGACCAAAACCATAATGACCTTTGGTCAGAAGATCTGAATTCCTCCCTGTAAACATTTTCTGTGTCTTATACATCAGTGAGACCTTTGTGTTGGCATTTAATTGCAGATGACATTGTTAAATCCAGTGTTTACCTTGAGGGGAGGGATGGGGTGCAGAAAAGAATCCCAAGAAATTATTGAGGAGGATAAAAAATAAAGGTGAAATTCTCTGTGGTTACATCTGCATAACACCTGCTAAATCCAAACAAAGAAAACTTCAGGGTTAACTTTTCAAGATAATTCAGCAAGAAATCTGGTCTTCTGGAGTTGAAAACACAGAAGCACTTTCTGCACTAGAGGCATGAGTTTTCATTTTGATGGTAACAGGGCTAGATGATCTTTCAAAGTCCCTTCCAACTCCTGATGTTCTGTGCAAGGGGGTTTTGGGCAATTTAAGGGAGGAAGTGTTGTAGTGTGTGGCTCAGCAGAACTTAAAAGCTGTTTTGATTTGTTAAAAGTGTGCCCATTGCTGCAGTGTATCTACTTGTGTTTGATTTCAGGGAAACATTCTATAAATAACAGGGGACCTCAAAGCACAATAGTATTAACTGGCTTCTGATTTTACCTTTATAAAAGGAAAAAAAGCCATGCACACATGTAAAGAAAGAATAGAAAGTATTAACAAAAATTCAAAGCTGGCTCTGGATTTTTAAAAGTGCTTTTGTAGTTTATCTGGGAAAAAAAAATCCCTGTAAGTTTGGAAACATGCTGTAGCTGGTGCCTCTGTTTTCCATCCTCCCTGAGAAATGCCCCAGGAGGGGTGTTTATAATCTCCTCTGTCTCTGGTGGCATGGGTATATTATCATGGGATTAATAAAGCACTGGTAGAAGGTGCACTGGGGATGTGAATTTGGCTTTGCTGAAAAGCCATCATGCTTGCACTGACTGTGATGGGAATTTGGCTCCTGCCACTGTGGTGTTGCAGCCTTTGGTGGGGATCACTTTGTGCCTGCATCAAGTGGTCCTTAGCTTGGTGGCGGTTTTGGGGCTTGCAGGTGTCAGTTCACAGACTTGGCAGGGCCATAATGACCTCATAGTCTGCTGAAATCAGTGGATGTCTGGTCCCTTGGAGCTAAGGCGCACTCAGATTTTGGATCACACTCACCAAGGGCTTTTTTTCACGTAGGATTTGGGAAAGTGAGTCCCACAGGGAAGTGATAGGTGAGGCTGCCTGCGGTGTCAGGGAATGTTGTGTCACCCATGGTGACATCTGTCATTAACCCCATGGAAGGGTGATGGTTTGTGGAGCTGGGGCAAGCCTTGGAATGCTCCCTCCCTCATCAGTCTGTATGATGACTTCTCTGCCCTTGCTCTGATCAGCCCTCTACATCCTATGGATGGCTGTCGCAGGCATTCAGGGGACACTGTCCCCAATTTTTGGGGTGGCGGCATGTGGTCAGCAGCAAATGGCTTGACCCCTGGGTACAGTGGGAGCCTGCAGCTGAGCAGAGCTTGGGCTGCACATGTCCCCAGCCCAGGGCTCTGAAAGCTGTCCATGCTGGGTTTTCTTCTGGAGGAGGTCCCCTGGGGGTGGGGGGAGGCGGGGAGAGTTCTCCAAAGCACCAAGTACAGCTTAGAGCCCAGGTCTGAGTCTACAGGCCAGTGCACCAGTTCTGGGTGAGTTATTCAACAAAATCAGAATCAGCCCCTGTGTGACCACCCTCCTGGTAGAATTAAACCCAACGCTGTGCTTCTGGCAGCTGAATCTACAGGGGAGACCAGGCAGAGGCAGGCTTTGATTATTCAAGTTGCCCACTGCCTCCCCTCCCCTTCCTGCTCCCGGCAGGTTATTTATTTATTTTGCTGGCTTTTTTACAAGTCTGCTGCTTTCCCACAGGTTTCACCACGTTGGGTTTCCAGGCAATCAGCGCTTGTTAAATATTCCACCGAGCATGATATTGCTCTCTCTCTACTGATGCTGGGCTGCGGTAATTTGCTGAACTCAGCTCTGGCATAGGGGGATTTATATATATATATATATTAAATAACAAACCTATTAATAATAATAATTAAAAAACATTTGACAGGTGGGAGCAGCACATCTAAATTGCTCCGTGTGCCCCAGCGGGAGGAGGGGGTTTCGGCTGCTTTCTCTCATACCTAGCGCAGGCTGCGGGCGCTGGCAAGGCCTAACCCCACGCAGCGCAAGCCTTCGGGGTGCTGGCTGTTAGGGCTCCTGCCATGGCTGCTGATAAAGGATTTCTCCTCCTCCTCCCCACCCCAAGCTTAACAAACAAAGCATCAGAAGTGTGGGGAGGGAAATCGTAGCTTTTGCCAAGGCCTTCAAACTGGAGGAAGCTGGGTTTGTGTTTCCAGGGGAAGTAATTCTTAGAAGTGATTTTTGAGGAGCTCCACAAGGGAGGTGCCAGCCTTACCCACTCTGGTCTGAGATAAAAACCCTTCTGGATTTCCGCTGGGGGAAAAAAGCCCAAATAACCAAAACCAAACACATGGAGGGAAGATCCATTTCAGGTATCTGCCTTGGGATGTCCTCCTTACAATAAAGTCCAGCACAACTCATTCTCTCTAGAAGGTTGTAGTTCTAGCACCTCATGGGGTGGGGGTACACCAGCACAGGCAGTGGGCACCTGGCAATAGGCATAGGTACTCCAAACCTCTCCTGGGTGCTTGTTGTTTCTTTCTGCGAAGATTTCATCAGAGAAATGCAGCCCTTTCGCTGAATGTTCTCAGATAGCCAGGACTGATGCCATGAGACCCCTCTGCGTTCCTACCAGTTGGGTTGGTAGCTCCCAAGCATCCCTGTCCCCTGGGGATCCTGCCCTTCAGAGCCTGCGTGACTGGAGCCTGGTCCAGGAATCTGGTTTTCTGGACTTTCCAGATTTTTGATGGAGCTGTGAGAGCCTGAGAGGCCAGGGAGACCTGTCAGTCAGGATCTAGAGGTACCAGGGGCTTGTTAGCTAACAGCAGGGTGTTTGCCTCCTTATGCCAGTGGGAGGCTTGAATGTTTCTCCTAACCCTGAGCAGAAGGCAGGGTCAGGTGTGAAATTTGTTGGGGGGGGGGTGTACGGATTTTAAATCCTGTGTGAAAAGGGAACCATGCTTAGGATGAAAGCAAAGATGTTTAAATGCTGGCAAAGCCGATACGACCCACCTGGCTTTATCAAAGCCCATGTCAAATGCTTGGATATTTTTAAGATGCTCTGGAGTTTTCTCCCCCTCATTATTATTATTGTTGTTGTTATTATACCTTGTTGGCATAATTAAGGCAAGATTGCAGCTTTCAGCCCCATTTCACAGTGTCTGTCCACCTGGAGGGAGCTGTGAAACTGCATCCTCCAGCCTCTCTCCTTCATTAAATAGGTGGGCTCCAAGCCTGCTCTTATCTCCTCGGCAGTCTCTGAGATGCAATCAGCTCACAGATAAAAACAGGACTGTGCTCAGCTGTGAGCTCTGTAAAGACGGGTTCGAGCTGGGTAATTTTCTCTGTGTTGGCCCTGCTGTCAGTGGACGGGGTATCATTAGCTCCGGTGGAGGTGGTGAGGTGACCGCAGCTTTGCTCCAAGCCCCGTTAGGAAACTTGTGGCCACGCACGTGCTGCTGCTGGAAAGGCAGCTTCTCCTGGATTTACGTGTCACTCTGCTTCTGCTCACGAAGGTGAAGGTGGTATGGGTGAATCTCAGCTACTTCCCAGGAACACGGGGCACTCGGCTCTTAGGTCAGGCTACAGGGACCTGATAGCTGGGCACTGTTGGTTACTGGGGTGTGGTTGGGGGGATGTTTTCTGGATCTTCCTTAGTGTATCCTTTCTGGTAATCCAAGCTGGTCGTCTCTGCTTTGGCAGGGGATGGTTCCTTGGCTTTCCCACCCCATTTGCTGGGTTGTTGAGTTGGTCAAGCACTGTCACGGATTTTCTCTCTTCATTCTTTAGCGTGCTGAACCGCACCCCAGTGCACCTCGTCCATGAAATCATACTAGTGGATGACTTCAGTGATGATCGTAAGTCACCCTTTCTATGTTAAAAATGAGGGCCAAACCCAAATTGTCTGTGAGAGGCTGGGATTTACACAGAGAAGGGGGAAGGGTTTGTTGAAGTGAAAGGAAACGTAAAGCTCTGTAGGTGTAGGGAGCGAACCCCGCTGTGCCGGCTTTGCATTGCCGCATAGAGAATTCAAATTCCAAATGGCCAAACCTCTTTTCTGGAAAATAACACAAGAAAAGCTGATGGCAAATCATTTTACACCCAGCAGACATGAATTCAATCCTTACCTGGTCATATCCTGCTGAAGCCACGATGTCTTTAATCTGACTTTAGCTGCAGCCAGGAGCAATTCTGGGTTGAACCCCCTGATGTATGCATATGTTCTGCATACGTTTATGATGTTCTGCATACATTTATGTAGGTGGCCAACAACTCTCGACTGATTTGGATTTTTTTTCCACCCTCTTCTTCACCCATGTAAAGAGAATTTCCTGTACAGGCTGCCCATTTCTGAGATGCACCATAAATAGTGCTGTATGCAACAGGCAGCCCACATCCTCCTGCCATTTAATAGTGTGACTCAAGTGAAATCAATAGGTCTGATCTCAAGCAGACGTCAGTAGCTGAAGCCCCAGGGTCTCCCAGCTGAAGACCTTACCCAGTGAGATGGGTTAGTGGAAGATCCAGTTGCTGGGAGTAAGCGCTCAAAAAACTGTCTCAGGCATACAAAACATGATAAAATACACCTGGGCTGAGTGGTCTGTGGCACTTAGGTTTCAAGGAGCTGCAGAACATAGCCATTTACTAGGAAATGTGAAAAACAAAGCTAGAGAGGTTTATATATATATATAAAAAAAAAAGGATCTACACTTTGCTTTTGAATGCTATAAATAGGCAATGCCTCAGAGAGCATTAGGGAAAGATTTCACTCGAGACCCAGTTCTCAGCATTGACGGCTCCCTGGGGAGTCGCTGAAGCCAGGGGAAGGGTTTGCAGTGATTTCAGTGAGCTTTGGGGTGACTGGGGGCCAGGCTAGGCAATCCTGGGGACCTGGCACACAGCAGAGCAGGCTTTTTGAAGGAGGAGGAAGTAAATGCTGGTTATTTGGATAGACACAGCATTTACCTTCCAGAAAGGAGAAAGGTCTGTAGAGATGCAGTTCCCTGTCACAGTGTGGCCAGAGCTGGGGAGAAGGAGGAGGGATGGGTTTCAACTCATCCCAGGGCAGCCAGGGGGAAAAAATTTCCCATGTAACTTGGAGCAGCCCCTCGGCTACTCGAAATCAGCGCTTCTCAGCTGTCTTACATCTCCTTTCCTGTGATAGTCTGAGCCTGCTGGCATCTAGTCTGCATGCATTTACATAAAATACATGTATTTGCATAATATGCCATACACACACGGTCAATTTTTTTCCCTTGCAACCCACCCCAAGCAACCGATGCTTTTATCTGCTCCCCAGTTGTGCCTCATTTCTCACCTCTGTCCACCTGCTAACCTTTTATTCCCTGGGATGGAGCTGTTCTGCACACGGGTTCTTGCTCTTCCCAGCAAATTCCACTGTGGGTCTGTAGTTAGCCCCTGCCACTGCTGCTCCCCTGGTGTGCGTAGAGCAATGCAGCTCCATACTGTAGCTGTTAAGGGGTACCTGTATGCCGATGTCCCTTGTCGCTAAAGAAGGGGATGAAAGTGCCTGGAGGTCTGTATGGTATGTGGCAGGGTGGGTAGCAGGGTTGGGGCATGCACACATGTGGTTGTAGTGCTGAGGTACGCCTGCCTGCAGACCCAGATCTTGCTGGGAGAAATCCAGGTGAGGAGGGACACTGGGGCTGCAGGCAGCACCAGGGCAAGAGCAATGGCAGCAACTGCGTGCAGGGTCACAGGCTGTAGGATCTCTCAATCCCATGGAGCTGCTGCTGCCCAGGGCACAAGGAGCTGCTTCATGGGAGTCTCTTTGACCATCCCTTTCTCCTCACTACGTGCTCACAGGCCACCTCAGGAAGCTCCTGCCTTGGCAGGCAGACATACATCAAACCGCTTATGAGTTGCTCTGCAGCTACTCAAAATAGTCTTCTGCATTAATGTGCAACAACTCAGACTCTGACCCCAACCATGGCTCTTCTGTGCTGAATTTACGATGGAATTCAGCTGTTCTTGGTGTAAATCTGCTGGGATTATGCTGGCTTCATGAAAGCTGCTGCTCTGCCAGTCCTGATTTGCTCAGTGTGAGCTGAGGGCTAAAACCATTCTGCCCTAGCAGTGCTGTCGCGCCAGCAAGGCACCAACCAGTCCACGATGGGGTCCTCTCCCTGCTCCAAATTTCCCCTTGGGATGATTTCTGCTGCCAGAGCCCCCATGAGGGCTGAGGGTGACATGTCCTCCCTTTGTGTTTCCCAAGCTGATGACTGCCGCTTGTTGGGCAAGCTCCCCAAGGTGAAGTGCTTACGGAACGGACGGCGAGAAGGTAAGAGCTTCCTGCTCATGACTCAGATGGGGAAACCCAAATTTTGGGAGGTGTGAGAGGGGTAGATCTGGGGAGGTGTGAACCTCAGTGGAGTGAGTGAAGAGGGAAGTCAGCAGCTGCTGGGGTTTAGGGGGGCCCTGATAAAAGGAGATGTGATTAAGGGCTGGGAGTTGAAATAGATCCCCCTCCTTTGCTGAAAAAGATGAGACTATTAAGATATCCAGTGAGGCTCAGCTGTAGCTTATTAGCCAGAAAATTAGAACAGGCAAAAATAAAGCCCCAGGTCTTATTTTTAAAGATGTTTGCTCTAATGAAAGAGAGGGGATCTGCTCCTGCTGCTTCTGTGGGATTTTTTTTTCTTTTTAATTAATTAATTATATTTGAGAAATTTAGAAGGGCTATACAGAAGATGATGACTGTGTGCCCTACTGGGACACTGCTGGCAACCTTTTAGGTTGTTTTCCAGCTCCCCATAATCTGAATGGGTCTTTTCAAGTCCTGCTCTACAGCAGTAGGAAAACAAAAAACAAAGAAGTTTTTTCATCCTGAAAAGTGGAGGCGTGAGTCCAGGTGTGTATCAGGTTGGGGAGACTGAGGCGTGGAGAGAGTTTGTCTGTGGACTCCTCCTGCAGAAGGTTTCAGCAGTGCAGGTCTGCTGTCAGACTGGCATCGCGCCGCTGTGGGTGTCAGACACAGATTCGCATTGGCAGGAGGGTATGGGAGGTCTCTGTAGGTCTACACCTCCCTCTGGCTTACCTCACTTAGTACATCACTAAAGCTGTGTTCCTCAGGACCTGCCAGGATTTGGGGAGGCCTGGGGTCAACACAACAGGCCAGTCCTACCTACAAGACAGAGGGATGTCCTTTGTTGCAGTAGGCAGCCCTGGCAAACTGTATTGCTTCAGGCTTCGTTCTGATGTCCATTTCCCTCCAGCTCAGAGGCTGTTCCTTGGCCCCTTTCCTCTGAGGAGTTCTGATACGAAATCGGTGACCTTCCATGTAGACTTGATGTGTGGCTGCTCCCTGAAACCATCTGTCTCTGTCTGCCCCTCTCTCTCCTCATATTACTGCTGTTTCTCTTTCTTTAAGAAGCTCTGCTCCCTTTGAGCAACCTGTGCATCCTCCTGCTTGCCAGCAGACCATCTCCTTTCCTAGGCTGGGGTTCACTTGAGCATCAGCTGCAGGCAGGAAGGGTGTCAGGAACCCAGATGACTCCTGTATAAATAAGTGATTTCCCACAGAACTCCCCTGTCCTGTTCCCTCACAGACTTAGATTTATTTAGATTTACTACCTGCAGGGCTTATGAAAGCATCTTGAGCCCTGTTTTGCCCCAGAAGGTGAAAGCAGAAATAATCACACAGATTAAGGACTGGCATAAATGCCATTAAATCATTAACCTAGGTGGGGCCATTTATCTGTTTTGGTGACCTTGGGAAATGATCGGCATGCCTTGCAGCATTGGGAAGGAGACAGTGAACCCAACCCATTTGTTTTATACAAATGGGGATAAATCTTTAATCTCAAGGGGATGGGCAAGTACCAGAGACTGTGCTGGAGCATCCTGGGGATATTGCCCAGTGGTCTAGGTGGCAGCTGACATGGTATGTCCCTGAACAGGTCTGATCCGGTCTCGAATCCGAGGGGCAGATGTGGCACAAGCAGGAGTCCTGACCTTCCTTGACAGTCACTGCGAGGTGAATAAGGACTGGCTGCTCCCACTACTGCAGAGGATCAAAGAGGTGAGTGCTCCTGAGAGACCAAAGCCACCCTCGGAGGGACACCTCATTGACATCCACTCAGTGAACATGACCAAACCAACCATAACCATCTGCATGCAGCCATCCAAGTAAGAAAGCAATGAGCTTTACAGGTGCAAGGTGGCCTTTTCTGGTCTCCCTCCACTCAGCAGGCAGGCAGGGTTACCTCTGTGGCGGGGAAAGCTTGTGGGTGAGTAGGATGAGGTCCCTCCTGGGGCAGCAGGGCTCTAACTGACAAGCACAGGTTGAGTAGTGAAAGGGGAATAGGTGGGCAGTGCTCCAGCAGAGTTTTTAATTAGGCTCATGTAAAATACTCAGTGCTGATGATTTAAGGGAGTGACGGCTCCTTGAATAGGGGCCGAATTTAATTTCATGCAAATTAAGTGCTAATAAATTGATTTAATAGGATTTAAATTCTGCTGATTTCAGAGCAAACAATGACACCCGTCTTTCTCCAATGATGAGTCTCTCACCAGACGTGTGCACGGAGGCTCCCAGTGCCTTGTCCCTCAAGTCAGAGGGAGCTCTGTGCCAGTGACCCGCTAGCACAGCAGGGACAATGCCTTCAGCTCCCATGGTTGGGTGGTCCTTTCCCTTCTCTGTTCCTTGTTTCCCCAGGCTTACTGCACCCCTGATTCCTAGTATTTATTACTCAGCAATTTTAAAACTACTGAATTATGTTGAAATAAGGGCAGCTGAGGAGTAAAGAGAAGCCAAGGCAATGAGTTATGGAGAAACCTGCTGAGCTGGTGTTCCCAGCTGAGGGGACAGTTCCCCTTGGCAAGGCATCCTGCTCTGCATGCCTCCATAGGTCATAGCTTTGCTGGCTGGGCCAAGCGTCCACTGTGTGCAGCAGCAACAGTGTGGGTAGAGGTGGCATGGCACAGGGTCAGGTCCCTCCACGGTGGGCAAGGTCAGTTGGTGCTGCTGGGAATCATAGTGCAGCCAGTGCTGGAGAGATCCCAAGCCCGGTTTGTAGTCACAGTGCTGCTGGTAAATGGTAATCTAATGAAAGTGAAAGTGGCCTTTTCATGTTACCGATTCCAGCTCTGGTGGCATGATGGGAACAGGTGCTCTGATGCTCTGCTTGAGCCTTGTAGCCGGCCTGCCCCAGCGTGGGGTTCAACACTAAACCTACTTCATTGGTTGATCCTCTGAGCTGTTTTAAGGCAGGCATTCCTCATTCTCTGCCAAAGCCCTGCTGTATTCTGGTGATGAACATTCAGAGCAGTCGTTCCTTTCCTCAGCAGAACTTCTGACGTGGTTTGGCAGCAGTGGCAGCAGGAAGGGGGCAGGCAGAGCTGCTTTCCCACGCAGCTCCAGGACTGCCCCATGCTCGTGGTGATTGTGGATGTCACCATGCAGTATTGCCATGGGAGTGTCACAGCATCATGGTCTGAATATAGCATTAAATGCATGTGTCACCTCTGTTAACTTCTTTTTGTTTACTCTTCTGGGTTAAATCCTTCCCTGGCTGGAAGTAAGGCAGCCTGTAATCCTGCACTGTTGTTGGTGCTGCTCTTACCCTGCCCGGTGTCTGGCAGCCCAGACAAAAAGCAGCAAGGGAGAATTGCTATGGAGAGTGTTGCAAGACATGGAAACCAAGTGGGGTCTTGCTTGCTTGTTTTTTAACTGTTCACAATAGCTGTGGGGTAAGGGCAGAGGGTCCTCTGTTTCCTTCTCCCCAGGCCCACCATATCTATCCTTTACATCAGGGTTAGAATAGCGATCAATGAAGTGTATGAAATGTTACTGCTGCCACCTTCAGGATGTGCTAAAGAGATGGCTTTCCTGTCCCACTGCTGCTGTCAGGATTAGCTGCCTAGAAAGCTTTTTCTTTCCACGTTACTCCTAGGAGGAGCCTGCGTTGAGCTAATGCGATTTAAGTTTCACGTGAAGGAGCAGTGAGTGGCTCTCACCACCACCAGCCATCCCATTGTGCGTTGCTTCTCTTGTATTTTCTCCAGCAGAGCAGCTATTCCTGCAGCTTTCCGTGGTGGGAAACACCAGAGCTTCTTTGTGCCACCATGCACCCACGTGGACACCTGTGAAGGTGCCCCCTGAGTGACACCTCATGCTTTCCCAGCAGCTGATGGCACCCCTCCCCAGACCCATGCTAGATTTTGGGTGCGGGCAGCATGTGCCCAGCACGTGGGTTTGGAAACAAGCAGGACTAGAAAGTTTAAGAGCAAGTGTGGAGGGAAGAGGGGAGGTCTGGGGAGGTCTCAGAGAGCAGCAGTGACAGCAGTTGTTTTGCACCAGTGTGTTAGTGAGCATGGGCCTTTGTTTTTACTTAGAGAACCAATACCTCTGAAGCCATTAACAGTGCATTTCAGCTGAATAACTTCTCCAAAAATGTAATTACCTAGCCCAAGGCATTTTTACAGTATGACTCAATGAGCTCACCCCAAAACTGGGTTTGCAAATGGCACTGGGATGCACCAATGGATTGTGAGCCTCCAGTTCCAACTCAAGCATCCTCCCCCCACCAGTTTGATGCTCTTGCCATGCCTGGTGCTGCTGTGGGGCCAGAAGAGTAACTGTGGCTCTCTTTGTTGACCATTGCAAGGTCATGCTGTAGAAGTTAGGAGACAAGCTGCAGTCAGGGTCTTTTAACCTTGTTGAAGCATAGCCAATGTCTTCAGGACCATTTTCAGAGTTTCCCTGTTGGTTTAGTTCCGTAATTTGGTTGGTTTGAGAAGCATATTGGAGAAATGCATTCTCAGGTTTTTGAGAATTTAATGTAAAAGTGGATCAAAGATTTGGGTACTATTAATATTAATGTGCCCTGGCATGGGAGGGTATAAAAAAAAGAAAGAAAGGTGAAGCTGCCTATAATAAGATCTGGTGCTCAACCCAAAATAAATCATAGCAGCAGCGCTGTGCTCTTGAGCATGCCGTGCTTTTCTACTGAGGGTCAGAGAGACCTTCATGAAAGCTGAGTAAATATAAACGTCCCCGTGACGTGGCAGGGAAAGCAAGGCAGGGAACAGGTTGTGCTGCTGAAAGCTGCCAGCACTCTGCAGTCATGCACCCAGCAATGAGGTGAGGGGGATCTTCTTGCAAGAAGTGCAGTGGGTATAGGCGTGGAACTGAAACAGGGAACAAGCGTGGACTAGTTAGGAGTGCTTGCCAGTAGGATGATGATTAGATACGATCCTTTCCCCATAGTGTTCAACACACAAAGCAGATGCTTCGCTTAAACCTTTCCCTTGCCCTCAGGCAACGAAAGGATGCTTGGATATATTGAGCTGTGGCAGCTTAGGGAGCACGGTGCAGCAGCTACGATGCCTCTGAAAGGCTCGTTGCGCTTGGACATGATGACTTGAGTTTCTCTATGCAGTATGTAGGTACAGCAGACCTTGCCCTTTCAGTGGGATGCTTAACTCTCAGCAAAAGTCAAGTTAAGACACCAGACTTGACGTTGTTATGGAAATACCAAGTATGTTTTGTGCTCATTTGAAAACCTGAGCTCTAGTCCGGCTCCCAGCTCATGGCCTTTGGTTGCTTCTTCGCACAGCTGCATTTGAATACTTCTTTGTTAGGACTAATTTCTAAAACAAATTCTTTTCCCAGTGACAGAGCAAGCCTGCGTGTGCTCAGATGCTTTCCTTTGCATGGCTGTGAAGAATGATTTCATCTGTGAGGGTAAAAGCTCGGAGTTTGAGCTATAATTGGAGTTTGGGATTTTTGAAAAGAAAAAGGGAGATAAGAGACCAATCAAAGCTGTCAGAGTGTCTTTCTCCTGTAGATGTTTTTGTTCATAACTGTTTGTATAATCTCTTTGCCCATAACAAGATGTTAATTAAATCACCACCAGCTATTTAAAATAATTTGTCTCTTTTTTTTTTAACCCTTTCTTACCTTTGGTGTAACTCTAACTGTACCCCCTGATTTGTACATTTTAAAAATGATGATATTTAAGCTGCTCGCCTGCCTGTGTTTTCCCTCTGTCATTTCAACTGCTGGTTTGTCACCTGCCATCTCAGCTCCAGTAGCAAGTATTTAAGAGAGGTGAATGGGGAAAACATCGGCAAATTTACAGAAGGTACAGCTTTGCACACAGATGAGTACACACACAGCCTGGGCAAGGGGACACAGGGAGACCACAAAGGGCTGTGAGTGAATCCAAAGCTGGTGAGAGATGGTAGCCCAGCAGTATGCAGTCCTTTTTCCCAGGAGAGACAGGGCCTGCCTTCTCAGGCTCCCAGCAGTTCCTCTGCCGCTTGGTGCTGCTGCCATTAATCCCTAGATTGAACAGATGTGATGGCTGAGAAGGAGAAGGCACTGATGGGGCTTTTGTCCCTGACAAACCTGAGTGAGAAACCTGAGGTTTCAAGTCACCTGGTGTCTCCGGGAGTTTAGAGCTTCCCTTGACCAGGTTTTAGCAGTGTGATCTGAAGTAACAGGTCATTTCACTTCTGCTTTCCAGGATCCCACCCGAGTGGTCAGCCCTGTTATTGACATCATCAACTTGGACACCTTTGCCTATGTGGCGGCCTCCTCGGACCTCAGAGGAGGTAAGTCCAAGTCAGCTGCATGCCCCGTGGGCATCCATTCCCTGGTGGGAACGGGCACTGGCCTGAGCAGCTGGTGGCTCCGCACTGCGCCGCTGGCTCCCGCTATCCTGCGCAAAGCCTGTTAGCGCTGCTCAGGGCTCCCCGCTGGCTGTTCTCAAGCTGTTTTAGAGACAGGTGAGTGTGCCATGAGGAATGGTGTTTGCTACAGTGGATAAGGCAGCCAGGCAGGAAAGAAGGGTCGTGTCAAAGCCACCCTTAGCCGCACGGAAAGCCGAGCTGCCGAGAAGAGCAGATGGGAGATGTCTAGGCAACAAATAGAGGATGCGACTGTAGTGCTTATTAGTATGCCTGTGCTATTTGTAGCACGCAGTATCCATCAGAGCGTGTATCTGTGTGCACAAGGGGACAAAGTGAGGTTTCAGCGGCAGCTTTAATTCTGACTTTTCCTGTCTTTGGAGTGCTTGACTTTGCAATTGTAATGCAATATGTTGTTTCTTGTTCTGATGCAGCAGTAAAATATATTAGTCGTTGGACAGCTCTCCCAAGAGCTGCATCTCTGTGGCTTAAGTAATTTGAAAGTGGGGAAGCATGGCTTCTGCAGCCTGCGCTGCCTCCTAATCCATACCCATTTCTAATTTCCCCATGGTACTTCTCTGTTTTGGCTTTAGGTTTTGACTGGAGTCTGCATTTCAAATGGGAGCAGCTTTCCCCAGAGCAGAAAGCCAAACGACTTGATCCCACCGAACCCATTAAGTAAGTCAGGAGGGGGAAGGAGGCTCCTGAGGTGTGTGGGGCAGAACAGGTGTCTCGTTTGATCTTGTGTGTGTCACCATGCACCATAGCAGTATGATATTCCTTCAGGACAGCTCTGAACTTATAACACCTATAGCAAGTTACTGGGTAGCTTGGCTTTTGCAGCACAGCTTCACCTCTCAACATGGAAGCCTGAAGGTGCTACAGAAGTAGACGGGGTGCATTTGTGGTTGTGTTTTGGTCGTGCTAAGGAGGCTGAATATGGTTAGAAGAAAACCCTAGTGCTCCAGACACCTGCATCTCTCAGCTCAGCTATCGCTTAAAAACAAGGCAGTGTCCTCAGTGTGGTGTCTAGTCAAGCCTTTCCAAACCAGAGCTACTCTTCCAGACCTTGCTGAAGGCTCCTCAGAAATTGCAAGAGATAGCAAAACAGAATGGGAGAGATGCCATCTGTTCTTATGCTGTAGGATGGAGGGAGTCCCTCCTTCTGCTGAAAATCTCTCCTGGAAGCATGCCAAGTGATGGTGTCTGCTGCATCTCCAGCCCTGAAGTACTGGGGTGGACAGAATGGAGGAGACCAAGTGCTGAGGGGAGCTCAGGGTCTCAGAAGGCTCACAAAGGAGCAAAGCACTACCTCTCTTTAGGATGATGATGTTTAACAGGAGCTCTCACTAGCATCCTGAAGGCTCACATTCCCAGTTGCCCTGCCATGTAGGGTGCTACTGAGACTCACCTGGGTGCAGCAGTCACCCCAGTTCCTCCTGAGCCTATGCTAAGACATCCATGCTGTCTGCAATTGAGTGGAGACAGGTGAGTCTTCTAGAGCTATCTTCTGGGTCTGCCTTCCCCTCCTCCATGGATCTTCTCTCTGCAGTTTTCTTAGCTAATCCAAAGAACGAAAAATAACCCTGTTTTGAAATAGAGATCACACAGCTAGAGATGGCTTTTAAAAAGCCCTTCTGAATTGGCTCTGCCTTCCCCTCCCCAGTAGAATGGTGCTTTTAATAGGCTGGCTCCAGGCAAAAAGCCCATCTGAGTGAATAACCCCCTGAGCACTAAGTGCATTTTTGATGCTGAAGCCTACAATCAGGGCTGTGAACTTTGGGCTTGTAGGAGTTGTGCTGACGGGTGCATTAGCCAGTCATTAAGTGCCAGGCAATTTATGATTGACAGCAAAATGCCAACGCAGCTGAAAGAAAGGCTTAGATGCTTTTTGAGGTGTGTTTGGTGAGAAGGAGATGCATAGGTAATGTCCTGATGATAGAAGAGGAGGCAAAGGGTTGCTGCTTCTGTGCATCCAAGTGCTGCAGTGGTGTTTAAGAATGTGTCTCCCTCTTCCCTTACCCATTCTGTAGGACTCCCATCATTGCCGGAGGGCTGTTTGTGATCGACAAAGCCTGGTTCAACCACCTGGGGAAGTACGATAGTGCCATGGACATCTGGGGTGGGGAGAACTTCGGTGAGTCACTCTTCTTCCTCCTGTGCCTTATGTGCTGGCTTCTCTTCCTGAGTCATGCCAGATGGATACAAGGTCAGTTTGGACTTTGCTTTGAATGCTCTGCATGGTTTCCCTCACTTACGGTCTGAGGTAAGGCATTTGACAGCCATGAATGATGGGAAGTGAGCATCTGTCAGTACTTGGGACTCCTGTCTTCCACGCTGCTTTGATTTTTCTATAGGTAAATACTCTCAACCACAGAGTTTTCAGCTTTGGGGTAACCAACAGATGAGAGAACGCCACACATCCCCTCCCATTCCTTCCCAATCTTATTTTCTCATTAATAAAGCAAAGACGTTGTCCTATTCCATTGTCTGATGACAGCATTTCAAAACTCCAAACTGCAGCATCAGTGCCTCCCTAAGTTTGCAGAGTGCCTGAAACAGTACCTCCATCGACATACTGCAAGCAGGTGGCAAAGTAGCATGGCTGCTTATCCATTCCTGGCTGAGCACTGCCAGGTACTCCTTGATATTATTATTTTTTTTTCCTGCATGGAATAAAAGGTTAAGAGCTGTCCTAAATTCAGTCACCTCTTCCCATTATCATGGGGGCAAGATAGGCATGAAAAAAAATCTCCTTCACGCAAACTTGAATGGGCACATGAAAGAGATAACAGCCCATCCCTTGTGTCCCGTGTCAAGAGGAGCGGGATCAGGCTGGGCTCTTCTCTCTTTGAAGCCATAGCGGTGCTGCAGATCAGAGCAATGAGCTGTATCCGTGAAAGAAGGGGGAGGCACTCCATGTCAGGGAGAGATCAGAACCTGGCTTTAATAGCTCACACCTCTAGGGAGTAGGACTGGCAAGGAAGGATCTTGTGTCTTAACATATACAGCAACGCTGTCAGTCATCTGAGGGAACAGATGCCGCTGCCTTGCAGTAACCCATCCACTGCCTGGCACTGTTGTTTCCTTCTCTTGCTAGCATATTTTATTTATTTATTCATATTTTGCTGTGCAGCCGGATCTCTCGCCCTCCTGCTTTCTCTCAGTGGGTGGGTGTCTCACCACTGGTCTGACCCAAAGCATCTGTTCCTCTGAGTGGGGTGGCTCTGAGAAAACCTAGGAGGGAGCAGCAGCAGCCCTCCCCGCCTCCAAAAAAGCATTCCAGAAGGAAACCAGACAGAAGGAGCGGGACTGCTGCCCTGCACCTGACCCACTGTCTATCTGTTCGTCACTCGTCTCTGACAGCAGACAGCATGAGCTGCTCCTGGGAGATGAACAGTGATGGGCTGGCCTACCCTCTGGGGAAGCTCAGTCCTGAGAGCTTGTCCAATGCCCTGCAACAGCAGGCATTGCGCTCCTTACCTGTGGCTGTGGCCTATCCTATGGGGTGCAGTGCTGGTGCTGTGCTTCGGGGCTGGTCCTGGCCAGACACACACTGGCTGTGCTGCTGGGTGTAACACTGCCTCAGGGTGTTGGCCTGATGGATTAAAGCTGCAACAAAGAAGTGCAGGTCTGTGTAACAGCAGGGCAGATCCCATCTTGCCTGTTGCCCTGAGAGCAGAAGCATGTCTGGCTCGATGCTGTGTATCCTGTAGACAGAGCAGTGGAGGGCACCATGACCCACCTCTCCTTTGCATGCAGGCAAGGGCTGCTGGTTGGTTCTGGGCAGGCTGCAAAGGGCAGAAGCTGACCAGTCTGGGTGTTTTCAGTGAACTGGTCACTTAGTCCTGAAGGGATGCTGTACTCTAGTCCTGGGGACCATTGCTGCTGCCCTGAATGTTATCAACTGGGCAACTAGAGGGGCCTGCGCTCCAGGCAAAAAAAACCCCAAATCATATGTGTTCGGGTTAGGAGGAGGACATTATAGGTGTTTTACTTGTTAAATTTACTTAATCCCCCGAAGATAGATTGATGAGTAATGGCAGAAGGACTTGCAGGTCACCAGGCAGCACTGAAGGTATTTTGCCAAGCCCAGTGTGCACCAATTTGTACTACTGCTCACATCTCTCCTGGGGACACCTGTGGTGCAGAGATCCCTCGCGGGTCAGGTGAAATCCACTGCTGGTTCCTGTTCCCCTGGTTCCCCTGAGCTGGCCCCATGCCATGCCTTCACTGGTGGGACCCCTCAGTTCACCTCCTCTTGAGGCATTTAGCTCTCAGCTGCCCATCTGGAGGCCTTGTTTGTTAGCTGCCACGGGTGGCTCCATGGGTTGTTCATACCTGTTGAAACCTGTGCTTTAATTGTTTCTCCTGGGACTGGAGCAGGGTCTGCAGGGTACAACATGTCTGCAGCAGAGAACTTGGGCTTCTTATCATCTCCTACCTTCTCAGCACTGTGTGCTCATTCCCGTTCGCAGTGTAGAGATGACCTCAGCTCACCTCTTCATTAGGCTTTAAATTAAGTGCAGACGAGGACTGAAGGGGGCAAGTCTTTCCCTTGCAGCGCTTCAGGCAGTTGCTCTTTTCCCAGCCTGAGCAGAAGGACCAGAGGAGGGGAAGGCACAGCGCAGCAGCCACACACAGCAGCCACGCTGCAGTTTGCAGCTGTTCGTCCCCCTTTATCAGGCACCCCTCAGATCTACGCAGTAGTGCCAGCAGCATGGCTGGCGCTGTGACACACAGGAAAATGAGAGCAACAGCCACGTGTGAGGGGAACCGAGTGCAAGCAGCTTAGAGTGGCCGTGTCCTGCCGTAATCTCATTTCCCTGCAGCTGTGATTAAGTTGCTCCCAATATAGCACCAGGACACAGTGCAAGGGCACGTTTTATTGGCCTGTTAGTACCCAGCGCTGGGGAAAGTGCCGAGGCTCCAGCTGTTCTTGCCTGTAACCACAACACTGACGGCAAGGGGAGGGGATTTCTGGAAGGAAAATCCTTCTCCCTGCTGTGCTTTCCCAGCCCAGTCTTTGCTGGCCCCTGCTTGATTTTTGGACCTGGGTGTCAAGGTGAGAGGGCTCTGTGGCTGTGCCAGCCTCCCGTATCTATCTGTGCAGGAGCCAGGAGGGTGCGCTGGGAGCAGGGACAGGAGTGCTGTGAAGCCTGCTCCCATCTCAGTAGTGACCCACACCTTGTGACTGAGCCATATATGCTGAGAGTAGGTGGCATCAGAGGTCCATGCTCCCAGTCTCTTTTGCTCCTTGAAGCAGAGCTGTTTTTGGAGGGCTGGGAGTGGAGGAGGATTCTTATCCACGCTGCCCAAGCAGCCTTCTTGCCACAGGTGGGATGTTATCTTGCCAACATCCAACCTGGGGTAAGTCATCCTAGAGCTGATGTATCTGAGGGGACTGCCAGGAACATGAGCTGGCAAAGATGATGGGTAGCCTTGTGTCTGACTTCTGCAATTAAGGGCGGGAGGGAAGTGAAAAGGAATTTGTAGTATTGGAGTAAGTACATGCTACATACAGGTCTGTACTGTCAACAGATAAAACAGGATGCAAAGAACTACAGAAGCCATTTCTATTTCATTTCATTTATTTTCCATGCTGGTTCTGTCTGAGCATGACTTTCTGACAGTATAGCTGCAGATTCAAAACTTCACAGGCATTAGGAGCAGATGGACCCATTAGATCAGCCATTCTGCTCACCCGTCCTACCTTGCCAGCTAGGATTTCATCCAGCTCCCTGCCAAGAACCCTGTAGCTTCTGGTGTCGGTTGTGCCACGGGCTTGTTTTCCTCCAGAAGGGCTCTGTGGACCAGCCAGAGGGCAGCTTGAGGCAACTGGGAGACACTTCCTGTACTCACAGCTTATCCAGATATTTTGGAGGTTAATCCCTCTCATCACTGACCTTTGTGTGTCTTTTTCAACCACTACATTGCTACTTATGGTTGGTACATGTCGAGCAGGATAAGCTCCTGTCCATTTTAGGATGCATGATGGATGCACAGCTCTGTAAACTTTGCAGAATCAATGGTGGATTCATAAAGATAACGATGGTTGTATTCATTAATAAACGGAATTCATGGCCTCTCCCGGTGAACGTGACAGCCCTTTCAAGGGAAATGACTCTGAAATAGGTAATGCAGAGGTAATGAGGGGAGCACAGAACTGGCAAGAGCGTTCTGTGATGTATGTGGGGCTGCATAAAAAGGAACCTACTTGCTGTCTTGCTCTTGCCATCATGATAGTACCTGCTGTGCTATAGGCAGGTTTCAAGTACACTGACTTTAAACAGATGCCAGAAACTTTAAAATGTGTTTTTAAGGAGTTGTGCCTAGAAAAGTCCCTCTGATAACTGATTTACCCCAGTTTAACGTGGCAGAGGATGAAGTGAGAGGTAGCTTCAGCAGCCAGCCTGCTCTAGGACAAAATGCTGAAGCTGCTTCTCTTGTAGAAATCTCTTTCCGTGTGTGGATGTGTGGAGGGAGCCTGGAAATCATCCCCTGCAGCCGTGTTGGACATGTCTTCCGGAAGAAACATCCGTACGTCTTTCCAGAGGGAAATGCCAATACTTATATTAAGTAGGTGTTTTGTGCTTGCTCTACCTTTTGTGGAAGGGAATGAGGTGCTGCCTTGTGGGGAGAGGGGAGCAGAGAAGATGGGGAGGAAAGTTTGTTTGGAAAACTTAGAAATATCCCTGGGCAGGAATCTCCTGAGCCAAAGAAAATGCAAGTCAGTATGACTGTCCCTGAGGATTTCTACAATGTTGAGACTATGACAGAAATAGGACACTTGCACGGTACCTTTCATCGGCTCAGAAATGGAGAGATGGCCCCAGCATCTCCCTGAACAGTAGCTACTGTAACAGCAAATGGTTTATACCCTAAGGTTGTCAGAACACATTTATAATGACCTGAAATGAGGCTGCCAGCAATGTCGTGTCACTACCCGGGGCTGAGCATGGCTCAGCTGAACCAGAAAATTTGGTTCCTGATGTGTCTCTAAGAGGGCAGCCAAGCAGCGTGCTGGAGTGGGTCGCTTTGCCCCAGGGCTGGTACTGTCTCTTGAGCGGAGTGCTTTGCTGGTGGGGACACTGAAGGGGAACTGTGATGTTCCAGCTGAAGGGGACCTATCTTCGTGCTTGGGATACAAAACAGCCAGCTGAAATGGGCCGAGGTCCTGGCAAGGAAGGAGGTAGCCCAGAAGTTGGAACCAGCATCGGAAAGGTGATGGGAGCAGCTAGTGAAGTTAGGAAGGATTTTTCTCCTCTTACAGAGCATGAGGCTGAAGGTTGCACATTAAGTAAATGACAGAGAAACACACTGGGGGAAGTTATATTTAACGCAGGGTTGTTTCTCAGCTAAGCTGCGTATGTGTGTGTTTTCACACCAGGTGTGGCTTCCCCAGTGCTACACAGAGCCAACAACAGTATTTGTGAAGACCCTGCTGCTTGCAGCGAGGTTATCGCTGACCCTGTCTCTCTGCAGCTTTCCCACACTTTGCAGGAAACAACGAACTGGGGGAGTGCAAATTGCATCCCTCTGCTATATCTCATGTGTGATTTCCAGCCACGCAGTGTGTAAGGCAGGAAGGGGAACCTGGCTTCAGAAAGGCGGCGGTGAGGGGCACAGTGCATCAAGGAGGAGGGCTTGCTTTTAGTAGTGAAATCAGACTCCTACAGAAGAGACTGGGATGGGGCAAAATCTCCACTGCCCGAGTTGCACAAAACTGAGTGAAATAGCAAGGTCTGTGTTTCATCACCTGCAGTAGGAGTAGGGGCGAGCTTGGATGGGTATGGCTCTTCTGGCTATGTCCCAGGCAGAGGCGCACAGGGACTTTGGGGAGGTCTGAATCAATGCCTAGGTGTCAGCCTCAGTATTTATCCCTATGTTCTTTATAAACCCAAAGAGGATCAGGAAGCCAGACAAAAACACCCTGCTCTTTGTGGAAGGTTAGGTGCACAGGTGTAGATGCTGTCACTTAGGCATCTCTCAAGCCGGAGCATTTAGGCTGTTGCAGGGGCCTTAAAGAGAGGAAGAAGCTCCATGAATCAGCAAGGGACCAAAAAGCAGTCTGAAGAAACATATCTGTAGGCATTAGAAACTGGGATTTTATTAACCTTATGGTATCTATCAGCCTTAAACTTATATACTTATACTACTTATAAGTAGTATATAGACTGAGAGGAGAAGCAGCTTCTGGCAACCTGATGCTATCTGGTACTTCTGTTTAAACAGAGATGTTAGCAAAAAATATCTCCACCTTTCTGCCAGATATTGATTTTTTTTTTCCCTTCCTCCCACCCAGCCTCTACTTCAGTGCGAGATACAGCTCAGGTTCTGGTGTTGTGCTGGCTTCACATGCAGGTGATCTATGTTTTTGCCCTGAGGCACCTGCAGACCTGCAGTGTGGTAGCAATAGCTTGGAGGCACTGGTCTGCCTTGGAGCAGGAACTTGGAGGCCTCCCCTGACCCAGGCAGGGATAGGCAGATAGGCATGGAGCATCAAAGCTCTTTGTAAGGAGAGTTGGTGCCATCTGAAGCCAACAGAAGAGTTCCTGAGGTTCGTAACCTTCTGCAGACATCTGGCTGGTGTGGAAGACTGACACACTACAGCACTGTAATAAGGGTGGTTTCTCTTAAGTTTTGAGTGCTGAGATTTGGCCCAGTGAAATCCAGGAGCACAACGTAGGAGAGTCCATACTGGATTGAAGCAATGGAAATATTTGCCTTCAGTGTTTGGCAAATTCTGCACCACTTTTCAAAACTCCACCCAGCTGCTGAATAAAATCCCAGGCATGCCTACCAGGGACATGGCAGTTAGGAGAAGCTGTGTGTCTAATTCTGATGGATGCAAAGCATACAGCTGTGTTTGAAATGGTGAATTCATCACCCAAACTTTTGCCTTTCCTGATTTGTCCCTGGAGTAATGGGGAAGAGGAGTATCTTCTCTAGCAGTGAGGGCTGAGCTGGCTCAAAGGCGGTTTGTGTGAAGCCACAGACCAAGTTGAGGATGGGAGGAGAGCAGGATGAAATAGTTGATGCATTGTAGAAGATGTCACCTCAGAGGCTTCCTTGGTTTCACCTGCCTTTTATTGCCTCCTTCAGAAACACCAAGCGCACCGCAGAGGTGTGGATGGATGAATTCAAGCAGTACTACTACGCGGCTCGTCCTGCGGCCCAGGGGAGGCCTTATGGAAAGTAAGTGCCTCTCTCTGCTGCCTGTGCACTGCCTGTTGTGGTTGGTGTTCACTGTGACATCACCCTGCTGCAGGAACCCACCCACACTGTTTCTGTAGTAACACTCAATTAAATGCTAATGGTAGGCAGATGCTATAAGCACAGCAATGAAACGTATAAACAGCTAGTTTATATGCTGTGGTAGTTCATCCCAGTGACTGAACCATATCGAGGTGGGGGAAACCCCCTCTGCTACATCCTGCCCTTGGCATCACGTTTGAGCACTTCTGGTCCCAGAGAGGAGTTTGGCAGAAGAGTCCAGCTGGCAGCTGAGGGGTAACAAAATCACCACATTCTGGGCCTACTAAGGCTTTATTGGAGTTCGCCACTCCTTCTGTGAACAGTCAGGAGGGCTGTTAAGTATTCGTGCTAATTTCTCATTTTCATATGCTCTTCCTTCCCTTAGAAAGTTTCCTTTGGGCCATAGAGGGTTCTAAATCCAAACCCAAGTTCTTTGTGGCTTCTCTCCAATCTCCAGGATACATAAATTGAAGTCGTGGTGACTAGCCTATTACCATTGAATTCATATCCTCTTCCCATCCATCGGCACCGATCAATGTTCTGTCCTGCTAAATATATAAGAGTGTAGAGAAGATAGCCTATGTGAAGGGAAGGTACTGGAGGCTTCCTACTGGTGTGTAAATGCCAGATCATGACAGCTCCACAGGTAGAGGCTGGTCCAAGACAGAGCTGGAGTTAGGAAACTGTCACTATACAGTATGATCCTCAGCAGGAATTTTGCCCCTGTTAATGAACAAAAGTAGTATTACACCATGTGATTAACTGCTGCTGACGTAAAGGTGTGCTTAGGTGCTCCTGAAAATAAAGGCCTGTAAACTAAGAGTAGCTTATAATAGCATATATTAATTTCCTAGTACAATAATATATTACATTATGCTTACTGCATATAGTAGATAGCATACTTTTTTTTACTAATAATTTTTCAGTGACTACTTTTCCATGAACCTTTTAATCCACCAAACTCCAGCCTCCTTGTTAAAATGGCACCAGGTGAGACCTCCAAAGAGACAGAGATAAAACAACCACCAAAACTCACGTAGAAGAGAACAGGCGATAGAGCCGCTGATGCTCTTGTGTTTGGTGTCTGTGTACATCTGTTGGGTTTCTCTCAGCCTTCCTTTCCAGTGCCTTGGGTCTCACCTTCATGATTTCCATTGTATCTCTATGATATTTTCTTCCCGCAGTGTCCAGAGCAGAGCAGATCTTCGGAAGAGGTTGAAATGCCACAGCTTCAAGTGGTACTTGGAAAATGTTTATCCTGAACTTCGGTATGGATATGAGATCTCCACGTGTCTCTGGCAGGCCAGTGGTTAGCCCATTCCTCCTGCCCCACCGACCTCTTCTCCATACCTCCAGTCCCCATACCTCCCCCTGCTCCAGAGACACAGGCACCCTTGGCTTTCACAGAAGGGCCATTGTGTCTCTGGACACAGGTCCATTAATGATCCTGCTTTCTCTAAGCCATCTTATAGACTCCGTGGCTCTTTCCTGCAGGGCTGGTGAAGGGCAAAGCACCAGTTATTTCTCTTAGCTTTTGGGGCTTCCTTCAAGTATCCATGCTGTGGGACAGGTTGTATAGGGAAACAGCCTGTTTTCCTTAGAAAAGTATCCTAAGGTGGAAAATCCACCACAGCCTCTGGTGGGTTGTTTCAGTATTAATGATGCTTGCTTACCAAAACCCCACCTAATTTCCAGTCCTTTCATGCTACTCTGTGATACTCAAGACTCCTCTGTTGTGAAACCATCCACTCTGGGAGTCTGACCTGTATTCAGGTGGCTGTGCCTTACCCCTTGACTAAAATGTTGCTTAATATGCACTTCCATGGTTGCTTTTGAACAGATCCCTTTTAGTCACCAAAATTACTCCAAAACATATTCCCTTAGTCACTATCAAGAGTCATCCTCAGAAAGGGTATAAAAGTTCTGGAGATATCTCAATGGACTTGCTGGTGCAGTGGCTGAGGGCAGAATCCCACAGTGTGAAAAGGTTTTATAGCTATGTCCTGGTTTTCTGGACAGGCCAGAGTGAACTCCCCCAAGCAGCCAACACAGGTGAGCTGAGTTAGCCCAGGCTGTTTCCATACCACCTGACATCACTTCAACCCCTGTGAAAGTGGCTGGGAGGTGAGGGGTGGGTCCATGCAGCTCTGGGACAGTCCATGTGCTGTCAGACATGGGGTCTGTTGTTGCGTTGGCACAGTGCTCTGTGTTATCACCTTGTGGGGTGGGTAAAGTGCTTGGTGTCATCACCACATGGGTGTGTGTGTCGGGTGGGGGTGTATTCTGTCCTGGGCTCTTGTTGTTCCCCTTTCGCGGTGCTGTGTCAGTACCTGTCCTTGTCCAGACACATGATGCTCTGTCTGTTTCTCCTCCTAGGGCAGGGGTGAGCAAGTGGCACGTGGTGCTCACCCACTGCCTGGGGCTGGACCATGACAAGCTGTTTTCTTGCTTTTCTTTTGCTATGTGAGGCATTGCACAGCAGCATGGACAGGGAATGCTAGGGCTCTGTGGTGGCTTGTTATAATGTTCCCCATTTCTGTAAGCTGCAGGGTGACCTTCAGCCTCCTCACAGTCTATTCCTCGCTCCTCTGTTTGCCTTGTGCAGTGTTATTTATTTTTTCCTCCTATAAAGGCCAGCCATCAATTTCTTGAGTGCTACTTCTGCAGCATCCTTGTCCATGTACAGCTCGCTCTGATTCAGTATTGTAATACATCTTGCCACTCTCATTTTCTGAAGGTGAAATGGTGAGACTGCCCCTTTCTTACCCCACTTAGCCTCCCTCTGAGCCTGGAGAAGCAGGGATGTTGTTTTCACTCTGTTCCTGCAGGATTCCCAAGGAATCGCTCTATCAGACTGGGATGATCAGGCAAAGGCAGAGCTGCCTGGAGTCGCTCAAGTCTGAAGCCCAAGAGTTCCCTGTCCTGAGCTTAAATCCTTGCAACAGCAGCAAAGGCATGACAGCAACAGCACAGGTAAGATGTGTGATGCTGGCTGGAGGGAAGGCTCTGGGGCAGCCACAAGTTGATTTTCTAAGTTTGCTAAAGTTCTGCTGGAGAATTACCCATTCTGCCAACCCCTTTCCTAAGGTAGCATGTAGTTAAACCCTAGTAAGTTCTTCTTACCTCAGTGGACGCAGCAGCAGGGACTGGTGCAGGAGCCACAGTACAGGGTGGGACGCTTCTCTCTGCTGGCCTGCACTGAGCACTCACTACTACTCAGGAGCATCATGCGCCATTCATCTGCAGAGATCAGAGAAAGACAAAGAGAACTATAATTTCCTCTCATCATTCAGCCTTATTTCTTTCAAATTCACTGAATTGCAGTGGTATTTGTAACTTCATAGTCTCTGTTCTCTTGATATTAGATTGCCCATTAAACTAGTGAGGATTTAATGAGGATGATCTTGCTTGCTTCGATCGCGGTTTTTTTCAGTCTCACTGAGACGAGCAAAAGCTGTATGAAACAGTGTTCTCAAAAGCATATTCTGGGAAACATTAGAGCCAAGAGCAGGTGCACGTGCCTTGCAGCCTTGTCGCTGGAGCAAGACCCCGAAGACACAACTTCAAAAGCTGCCTTGGCTTCAGGCTGCCTTTGCGGTTTTGGGCCTGTCCGTAAGTTCTCTCCCTGTTCCCATCTATAAAAGAGAGAGGGTAACAAACACTCGCTTCTTCAGGGTGCTGTGAAATAATTTAACGGGCAAGGATGTGCTTGCTTCCACTTGACTCTACATCCTTAACCCTTGTGGTTATGCATTCAAACCGGGTAGCTATGCTCATAAAAGGACAAGTGTGGAAATGCTGCAGAAAATGCCCTTGATTTGTATGTGCAAACGAAGCATCTCGTTCTGTGCATCTCTTTTGCATGCAGTTGCATGCCTGCCTTTAGTCTGGAAAATGATATTTGTTTCACAACCTGGTAAAATCAACAACGGCTACTTGAGTTTTGGTCAGATAACATACTGAATGTAACTGCAAGTACAACAGAGCCACAGTTCTTGCAGTTTAACTGGTTTCCAGGGTTTAGAATTCTTTTTCATTCTTCCACTGCTGCATGGACTTTTTAGACAAACAGCAAGAAAAATGAGCTGATGAGAGCAGGTCATCGTGTTTTGTAGGGTCAACTCTGCTGAAGGAAAAAAAAACCAGCTTTAGAGACAACTGCAACTTTCAAGGAATTGGATGTTTTTTAAAACAATCTGGGGAAGGAATGGAAAATGCCACTGCAAGCTAGCGTTTCAAAAGGAAATGGCACTGGTCTTCCAGAAATATCAATTTGATGGGATGTTTTAAAATGAGAAATGTCATGCCGAAGAGTTGGATTGTTACATTCCCATCAAACACATTTTGGTTTGACTTTTCTGAGCAGGAATTTTGGGAAATTTTTCATGTCACAACTTTTCATGTTCCCCTTCTGATTCTGCAGCAGTTTGCAACAGGTCAGCACTTCCCACTGGGTAGTACCTCTGCTTCTTGTGCACGTGCAGGACTAACTCTGCAGGGGAACAGAAGAAGGCACTACAAACACTGATGAACAGCTACACTCAATACACAGGCAGGAATAGAGAAAAAACCTTTTCCTTTTATCTTTCTCTCTTTCTAGAATAGCTCTCTGTTCCTTGTACCTGTGGAGAATATTTCAGATGAAAGCAGGATATTTCAATTTTCATTATGAATAGAAACTTGTATTTTAATGACACATTTGTTACAAGAACACCTGGACTTGTGGATGACATGGGGTTATAGTCACCAGTCTGTGTGGGACAGATTAGGCAGCAGTCATGAATGGTACTTACTTAACAACTTTGATACAACCAGAAGAGAGCAATAATCTTCACTTTTAACATACTGAAGTCACACCTGTTTACCCTAAGCTTCATTATTTAAGAAATAGGCTTAGTTGAATTAAAGCTCTGCTTTCCTAGCATTCAGTAGGTACTATGAAAATATCCTGGCCATCCAGATCCTTTATTATCAGTCTTAGTAGCACTGATTTGGTTGTTTGATTTCCCTTCTGAAGCTATCTCCCTACTAGGCTCCCCAGGCTCTCTCCCAATGTTACATGCATGAAGTCTCCGCACCAGGTTTGAGATCTGAGCTGTCACACATGGCTGTAGCTTGAGGAGAACAATCAGGTGCAATCAATTGCTCTTTATTTTTTTCTATCTGAAGTGCAGGGGAAGAGTGTTGTGAGCCCTCTGGCCCCATCAGCAGTTTGGATAAATTGAGAAGAGTGATTGCAGTGAAATCAGACAGGCTTTATACCCCAGGCAGGTCTCACAGATCCTCCCTGGTGTTGTCCTGAATTACTAAAAGGGGCACTGAGGCACAAGAGGACTCCTGCTCTTTATATAGGAGAGCTCTGTCTTTTCATCCCTGGAATCCACTTGGCTCTTCCTCTCCAAAAGGTCTGGTAGCAGTTAGGGCACTGTCCCCTGGGGTGGCTCTCATAAGGACCTGGCAGAGACCTTTGTGCATGCTGTACTGGCCATGTGAGTGTGACAGAGCACTGGCACAGGCTGGCCAGGGAGGTTGTGGAGTCTCCTCCTTTGGAGATACTCAAAACCCAGCTGGACAGCATCCTGTGCAACCTGCTTTAGGTGATCCTGCTTTAGCAGGGGGTTGGACTAGATGATCTCCAGACATCCCTTCCAACCCCTGCCATTCTGCAAATCTATGATTTTTGTGATCTTTGTCACAAGAGAAATGCATCTAAGGGCAAATAGTTAATCATAATTTTGTCCTGGTCTGTCTGATGAAGATATGAGTGGTTGGGTTTTTTCAAACTAAGTATTAGTTGATAATAGTTTCTGGAACAGATATTTGACTCTGTAGAACATTTAGCATCTACCCACACTAACCTGACAGTGTCCCTCCTGAGACCTCTCAACCACAAAAATTCTCTTCTGACCTTCCTTCCCTCAAAAGGCGTTGTTGTTCTCCTCCATGGGCATGTCTTGCCCCAGCGGTAGGCCATCTGGAGCTGCAGCTGCCACAGGCACTTTTAGCATTTTCCCTCTCCTGAGTTATGTGTAAGAGCTAGTTGCATCCCAGGGCCTTCTGATGAGTGAAGCACTTTGGTATCCTTAGGTGACCCATGCAGTCAAGTGCCTTGGGAAATCCTTCCCTGTGATTTCAAGAAGATAATAATTAAGGGCTGAGGTTGTTCCTGGCTTCTTCAGAAGCATTTTTCTCTAGCTGCTACCCTGGCTTTAGGGTATGGTTGACCTCCTGCTCAGCAGCAGAGCACGTACTGCTCTGTCACGTAATGCTGGGCTCCCCAGGGGCTGCTCCTCACTAGGCCGAGGGGCTCCTCTCTCCTTCTGCCAGCCAGGCTGCGCCAAGCCAAAGGTCACATTTTAAAATAATTTCCTCAGTTCACAATGATGCTGAGTAACAGTGGCAGGTGCCTGCTCAAATGATGCTAAAGCCTTGAAAAATAGTCACAAGCCTCAGATGGGGGCTAGAGTTATCTGAGGCTTCAGAGGAGGGGATTGTGCTGTGGAACTAGTCACTCTGCTCACCTGGTCCACCTTCTTCCTCCTTCTCTACCACCACTTCATCAGAAATGGCTTTGTCTTAGAAAAGGCAGGGGATCTTGATCTCACTTTCACCTCATTTGTCTGTTTTACCTTGATGCCAGGGATCAGCTCTCTGCCCTGTTGGCATCTTTTCAGGCCAGTCTGCAGCTTAAAGCTGTGTCAGCTCCTTAAACGTTCCCCTCTTTGGAGTGCCCTGGGCTGCCCCACTCACTGCAATCACCAGGGTGCAAAGCTCTGCCCTTGTTGCTGTACTGGCCATGCGAGTCCTCCGTGTGCCAGGGTTGAGAAGATAAAGTAGTTTCTCATGGGAAAAAACCATGAATTTTCATGCCATCTGATACAAATAAGGGAAGAGATGTGGTAAGATAGAAATTTGCATGGCTATTTGCCTGTATTCTAATTCAAAAGCTTTTAATGGATTCTGTGGTGTTGAAGTGACTCCCTCCCCTGAAATTCTTCATTTTATGCATCATTTTCTCTGGCTTTCATCTAGGGCTGAAAAGAGACAAGACGTGATTAGAACTGGATAAAACATTTTCAACAGGACTGGCTTCCATAAAAAGCCATTCTGCTAAAATAGAAGAGCTGTGTGAAAATCTGTCAGTTCAGATGAGACAGCAGCAGGACAGCCTGGGGGCAAGAGGGGAGGATCCAATGTCAGTTATCCAACAGATACATATATCTAGCTCTGAAGGCCTCACTTCTTAAAACAAAGAACAGCTTAGGAGAGATGGTGACCACCACCCTGTTTATCCCATGGCACCTTGCTGACTGAGAGGGTAGTCCTGCTTAGCAAGTGTGAAATGTTGGGAAGGCTCGAACACACAGAGCCTGGCCTGGAAAAAAACCCAACCATGGGGAACCTCTGGGACAAGCAGTCCTCTGTGAGGTGCCTCAGTGAAACAGGGAGGTTAAGAGGTCAAAGCAAAAGCAAGTCCCATGGGCTGAGTTAGTTGGGAGAACTCATGTACATGAGTTACAGGATTAGCTTGCTGCTGCCACAGAGCCTCATGGGTACAGCTCAGGCCTCGTCCTGAGCTAAAATCACCAACAATTGTTTAAAAATTTAAAGTGTTTTTTTCAAAGCAGCTTATAGGAATGAGGGCAACAAGAACAGGTGTTGGAGATTACCCGGAGGGTTTGGTTCTTCACAGATGCAGGACTAATTTGGCACCTGATTTCCCGGGCTGGTAGTTTACAGAGCACATGACTGTATATGATTGGGATGTCTGGGATGTGTTCACTGTAGGATCAGGTAAACTCTCCTCTCATTGACAAAGGAGAAGTAGTTGCCAGAAGGCCCTTTGGGTGCAGACTGTGACTTTGAAAATAAATGCTTGTTATGTGCTGAAATCCTGGGCAGCTCTTGCTGAGAAGCTTGGGGGCAGGCTTTTCAGAAAGCCAGGTTTCATTCCCATTAGCTGGTGGGAAGTAGTAGGTGAAGAAACACAGGGTGTGAGGATCACAGTGTGAAGTCCTTGTGGATCTGGGTCTGCTGTGCAAAAAAGTATGTTTTCCCTTCCAGGTGGCTAAGAACTTGAATGAAGTTGGATTTATATTCCCAGGAATTAACTGCCTGTAGCTGTCTGTTTTGAAGTCAGGGAGAGAAGTTTGAGCTGCTGGTGGTGACAAATGCCGAAGGGGTGGAAGCATTTCCCTGCTCTAATAACTCATGCTAGTGCAACCCAAAGCCTCCACCATTTGAAGTCGAGGGGAGCTGCAGGTGTTCTCAGCTCTGAGATCAGGGTAGCCATTCTTCATTCCCCCTCTGGCACTCAGTAAGGATTTCAGTCTCCCAGGAGAACCTTTTCCCTTAATTTTTCTAGACCCAGCCTAAATTGCCATACGTTTGCTGCCTCCCCCTCCATTGCCAGCACCCCCACTCACCTCGCTCCTCCTAGAGCTCTGACTTTTCCATATCTCTCAATTGTTTTGCTTTCTCTCTGCACCTTTCCTTTCACAGCAGCTTTCTCAGTTCTTACAGCCTGTACCCTGTCGAGGAGTTTGTCTTTGCTCTTGGGGCATTTTGCTGAACCCCTCACTCCCTGGCCTTGCTCATTGCATGCTTACTGCCCTCTGCCAGCAAAGACTGCTTTTTGTCTCCCAGTGCTGCTCACCTGCCCTGTCACAGCTCAGCGGCTTGCTTTGCATTTGCTCACACTGCTGCTTGCCTGAACAGCTCGCTCAGAGCCGTTCACACAGCTCTTTACAGTTGATCCTGCTTTGCATCCTAGCTAAGGGTGCTCAGAAACCTCTTCCAGCCCCACTCTTTTTTTTTTTTTTTTTTTAAGCAAAAAGCCTTGCTCCAGAAGTCGCTCTTCAGAGTTATGTGAAAGCATGACTTGCAGTTTCCCTCAAGCCAAAGTAGCTCTTGTCTGCTCGTGTATGCACAGAAGCAGGAGGGATTCCCTTGCCTGGGCAGTCTCAGGTGCTCAGGAGGAGCTCTTGGGTCATAGGGGCACAGGTGAATGATAGAAAACATTCAACTGGAATAAAGGTTAAACTTCTATGAAATACTTCTGGGCTAAGCAATTTGTGTGTACATGCTTTGTCCAGTACGTTTGGAAATCCTGGTCAAACTATTGATGCCATGAAAAGCCGGAATCAAGACTCAATAGCCTTGGTGACTATTCAGCAGGTACTCTTTATTGCAGTGCTGGGCACACAGGGGATCACTCCTCCAAATGTGTGTGCCCTAAAGGGTCAGTTACACAGCTTTTATACAAGGCACATGCATATTCATAATATGTGCACATATGCATATTCATAATATATGCATATTCATAGAGTTTCCAAGGAATGGTTCGTTTTTCCATTATGGTAACTCATTACCATCCACTCCCACATGTGCATTATAATCTCTTGGTGGGCTTCAACGATGTTGGATGGTCGTTTACTTCATTCACTCTTCTTCATTAAATGTCCTTTTTGGTAATCTTTAGCTTTTGCCTTGCTAACAAAGCCGGGGAGCTGGTCTGCAGCCTTGAAGCTTCCTCCTGTTCTTCTTTCCCCCTCTTCCTCTTTATCATTCCCTTCTCAGAGATCAGTTGTTCTTCCTGAGGTATCACAATGTGCTAACATCGTGGTCCTTTAGGCAGGACTTTGGACATCCTTTTTTACATAGTTTGTTGCTGATGCTTATGTGACAAGATTAACATTTGTTGTGCTTTGCGCTTCACTATCAGCTACTTCTCTTTTTCTGCCAAGAAAAACATCCATGGGTGGAAAAGAGGATAATCCCAGAGAGCTCCTGTTGCATGGTAAGCTTTACACTGGGCAGAGTCTCTGTTCCCCCAAAGATTGTTTCTTGGGCCAAGGAGCTGATGAAGAGCAGGTGAATAATAAAAGTAGCACAAGGTCTACTTTTGGTCTAAGACAGCCCAGGGGAGCAGGAACAGCAGTGGTCATAGCAAACCCACACATCAAACATTTGGAGGTTGATCCCGTTCCTGTGTTACAAAGGGGAATGTTATCCCTGATTTTTGTCATATTGGGGAACAGAATCCTGGGAATTGAAAACAGTTGCTACATACCACCTCCTCTCACTGCCATCTGCAAAGCATTTCTGCTGCTCTCCCTCACAAAAAGAGGACTGCACATTGTGTGTAGTATTTCTGCTTTTCTTCTACTGGTTTTCCATTCCCCAAACACAGCCCAGGTCTGGCTATGAAAGACTTTGCCTTGTGAAGCATTTTCTCCCAGCAACTTTTTTAGACATTGTTGTGAGTTTGCATGGCAAGGCTCTGGTGGAGGAGGGGAGCTGCAGGGGTGGGTTCTGCAAGAAGCAGCTAGAAGCTTCCCCCAGGCTCAACAGAGTAAATACCAGCTGGGTTCAACGCCAGACTGGCTGCTGACCAAGGCTGAGCCCATCAGTGATGGTCACAGCACCTCTGGGAGTCACATTTAGGAGGAAAAAGTCCAAGCGGCCACTTTTTGCCACCACAGAAGGGAGTGAGAAGATGTAAGAAACTGTGCAGACACCAATGGCAGTGAAGAGGGATGGGGAAATAAGGAGCTGCGTTTACTGGAGAGAAAGATTCCCCTGCAGCCCACGGAGAAGACCATGGTGGAGCAGGTAGACACATGGACACAATGTGAGCCACATTGGAGCAAGCCCCTGGCAGGACCTGCAGCCCATGGAGAGAGGCCCACACCAAAACAGGTTTGCTTAGGGGACTTCTGACTCTGTCGGGGACCAGGCTGGAGTAGCCTGGGCCTGAGAGACTGCATCCCATAGCAGTGACCCACGCTGGGGCAGCTGATGAAGAGCTGAAGCCCTGTGGGAAAGGACTCACATTGAAGAAGTTTGTGGAGGACTGTCTGCTGTGGGTGGGACCCCACGGTGGAGCAGGGGAAGAGTGTGAGGAATGCCCCACTGCTAAGAAGGAAAAAAAGGAAAACAACTCCTGAGGAACTGACCAAAACCCCCATCCCTGTCTCCCCCTGTGCCACCTGAAGGGGGGGGGGTTGAGAAGGAAGAGAAATCATGACTAAAGTGAAGTCTGCGAAGAAGGGAGGGGTGGGGGGAGGTGTTTTAAGATCTGGTTTTACTTCTCATTACCCGACTCTGGTGTCACTGGGTGTGTCTCTGTGCAGTGTAATAAATTAGATGCTTTTTGTTTCTTTTTATTCTGTGTTGAGTCTGTTTTGCCTGTGACACTGATTGCAGAATGATCTCTCCCTGTCCTTATCTCACTCCTCAGCCTCTCAATATATATTTTCTCCCTTGTCCAGATGAAAAGGGGAGTGATAGAGAGCTCTTGCGGGCTTCTGGCCTCCAGCCAGGGTCAAACCACTGCAGACATTTTCTGTGATACCTGCAGAATCCTTATGACAGTCCCCAGTTTTGGAGAGGCTTCAAACATCCTAGTGACTAGTCCTTTTGCCTTTTTGAAGTCAGTGAGGTTTGTGCTTGGTTCAGTGGGGCAGGGTCCAAGTCAAAGTGTTTCCTTTTTGGGTAGAAGAGTACCAACCCTGATCTCTTGTCTCCTTTTTCTTTGTCTTTACAGGAATGGACATACACATACAACCACCAAGTCCGACAGCAGCAGCTGTGCTTGTCTGTGTACACCCTCTTCCCGGGTTCCCAGGTGTTGCTGTTACCTTGCAAAGAAGGTGACAACAAGCAGGTAAGCCCTTTCATCGATCCCCCTTTTCTTTGACATTCCCTTTTTTTCAGCACAGTATTACTGCACATCAAATTGCCCGTGTGCTCTGAATTCATCCGGGAAGCACAGTCTGCCTGGGACTAGAGACTCTGGCCTGTTCAGCCCTTTGCCTCTTAAATGAGTGTGTTGATAAGTATGTCTATTAGTCCGGGTGGTGATCTGGATACTTATCTCCAGAAGTCAAACCAAAACTGGCAATTTAGTTCACATGGGCTGCCAGTCAGCCAGCAGATGCTAACATTTCTCTGCAGTTAATCATGTGCTGGCATTTGAACCAGCGACCTGGGGAAAACACTGTTAGTCATACATTATCACTCCGAAGCCAGGCAGAGACTGAGCTTAAGTGAGGGTGCTTCTGGTGGGAGAAATGCCCAAGCATGTGTTCTGCTGTGTGTGGGCTAGGGGACCCTTTACTTTCCAGTATCAGGCCACAGAGGTTTAGTGATGACTGTCTTCTCGATGCTGGAACAGTATAATAAAAGCATAACAAGGAGGAAGTTTGTTCACCCCTGTTTCTCTTCTCATGTGTGTCTCTCCTCAGCATTGGGGTAAAATTGGGTCACACATTGAACACATAGCTTCACGCTTTTGTTTGGACACTGAGACGATTGGGGACACAAATGAGAACATCAAAGAGTTTGTCATCAACCCTTGCGAGAGCACAGCCATGAGTCAGCGCTGGGACATGGTGATGTCTTGACCTGCTGGAGGATTCACACAGTGGGGGTGAGCACTGAGACGCTTCTACGTGCAGTCAAGATGCACCAGATGGAGCTCAAATGCAAAACTATTGGGGATCCCTGTGTATCATGGGACAGGAGAAGAATCATTCAAATAAGGATAAGGACACGGTGCTCCAGGTTGAACCATGAATGTTGTCTGCAAGGCACGAACCTGGTACTGGCCTCTTGGTGGTCATACATTCAACGAGAAGGGGCGACAAAAAAACCAAGCTTGAAATGTTTTAGAGGGATACTGTGACTCCTGTGATGGACTCTATGGAAGTTCAGTGTGCACAGTATGAATCTCTGGAGACACAGCTGGAAGAGCCTTGGAGACCAAAAGGAGACTTGGGCTCAGCAAAACAAGCATCTCAATAGCTTTTGGGGGCGTGAGGCCAGTGTGCAAGTGGGATATGTGCCAAGGGATGCTAAGAAACATCACCTGGGATCAAGTGGAAAAACCCCTGAATTATCTTTGCACTTTTCATTGTTGTGGATGAGTTTGCCTTCTGCAGACAGCGTGGGTGGAGCTGCCTTGTGTGTTTGCATTTGTGTCTGATCCACGTACATGTTGTGTATACAGAGGCAGGCCAATCATTTATGGCTGTGACCAGGCTCCAGCTAGCAGGTAATGGGGAGTCTTGCTCAGTGCTAGCTGCACATGGGGGTTGTTGAATCTCCAAAACCCAAACAAACAGAGGATTCAGTGTGAGAGGACATAAACTGCTGTGAAGCTGGCAGGAAAGTCAGTAACATGATTATTTCTCTTTGAAGCCTTGGTCACTGAAAACTCCCCTATAATCTCACTATACGTGTCTCACTGCTTCAGATCTGGAATAAGTAAAATTTTCACTTTTCTTTCATAAAAGTAATATTTTTGGTAATTGAAGGTAATTGTGTCATATTTGTGTTTCGCAATTTCCTGACTACAGAGGAAGGGACTCCCATGAAGTGCTGCTACTGCAGGAATGAAGGAGGTACTCTACAGCTAGAGATCACTCTTAGAAAGAAAAAGGATATTACCTCGATCTCCAAGTATCTTGTACCCCAAAACATGAAGTACTGAAGAAAAGGTTTGAGATTCCCCCAGTCACACCTGTGAGCAAGGAACCCAAGGTCATGCAGTACCTTTCTCCCAAAGTCTTTTAGCATCAGCGGACTTGGCAGAAATTATTTCTTCAGGTTTTGGAGATGTGCTATTGCTATGTGATAGTGAGGTGACTGCCAAGGGAGAATAGGACAGAAGGCCTCAGAAGGGGTCTTGGGAATTAGAGAAGACTAGAAGGTCCTTTTCAGCCTGTCCTTCAGAGCAGATCAGCACAGATAGCTGGCAGTGAATCATCTAGAGCTTCACACACAGCTCTTATGTAGTAACAACTCTTGAAGAGAACTTTTGTAGGACTGTCAATATGACTTATAAAACATACAGTTTGTGCCTCTCGAAATGCTAGGGTTTAATGAAAATCCTATCATTTGTTCTCTGTGCTGCAAACTATAGGGAAAATTCCACAAGCTTTGAGCCTTGAAGTGCTCTCAGCATCCCTTCTTGAATAAATTGCTGGCTTTCATGATTTTACTGCCTCAGTTTCTCATCCCTTGGTGCTGGGAGAAAGCTGTATGTATAAATCTCCCTGGCTTTAGAGGCAGAACCAATATAACTCTTTATTTACAAAAGGTCACAGGGTATAAATGCTTTCCATGTGCTGCAGTGATTACTAACCTAATCAAGCTCCCTTGATGCAAACCTCAAGGGCTTCTGTTATGAAAGGGCTGGAGTAAGCTGTCATTTCACAGTGGGAGATGGCATTATTTCCATGCCACCACTTTGAGCAGGAAACAAAGGGAAATATTGGAATGGATCCCATTTCACAAAGAAGGGTAGTGACCTTGGACTCCTGTGTAATTGAACTGGGGAAATATCACACCTACTTTTCACACTAGTGATGACAGGCAAGTGCTAGTAATTCCCTGCAAACAAGGGAACCAGGGAATGCAGCTCCCAAGAACTTGCAGCTTAACATGTTCACTTCTGTACCATACCTGCAGCCTGGTGCAGGCACTTCAATTCTGAAAACTTAAGGACAAAAGAACTTGGCATCAGTTTTGAAGCCCAGCACTCAGCAGGTATGCTCTGCCTAGGACCTCAGACAAATCTAGCTTTGTTATTTTCCACCTAAGCCAAAAATACCTGTTCTGCTGACAGCCAAAGCTCCCTAAACAGGTAATGCTTTTCTTTGCCTTAGCAGAAACAGCTACCTCACTACACGTGTGTGTGCTTCAGCACAAAGGCCCTTGGGACCTGCAGGGTTGTGTTCTAGGAAGAAGTTACTTGAGCAGCTTTCTGCCTGTCTTGCATTTCATGAAAACCAAGAGCTATACCAAACCCCTCCTATTCCAAAACATTTGCTAAGCTGATCACCGTCAATTTGTTGGAGGGTGGTGGAAGGCAGGCAGTGGGGAAGGTACCATTTGGCGTAGTGTCTCCTAAAAGGTAGTAGCATCATTCAGCTAAGACTCTTGCAAGCCCAAAAGCCACCAAGTACCTAACAGACCCGGGGAGCAGCAGCCACTTGGCAAACTGGTGATCGTGTCTTGTGCACCCACTGGCTGTAACCCTTCCAGCTTGTTTCATGGTCCAAGAAATGAGATTGGCCCTGTGTATCAGCAGTGTTTTTGGAGAAGCCTGAGGGTGTCAGCCTGACTCCTGGGAATCTTTATACAAGCAGACAATGGAATGGAAGTCTCCAGAGTTAGCCCAAATATGGCATTTAGCACATCTCCTGGTTAGTGTCTCTGTAAAGAGACCTTGCATCATGTCAGGGGAAAGGTGGACTGCTGCTGAAGCCCAACTCATACCTTTAGGTATTTTAAAATATGCTGGTGACAGATGAACCTTTTTTTGCTTTGTATTTGTTACTTGCCTAGATATTTAGTATCATGTTGTGAATAGATATACATGACATTGTTAGGTGTATCTAGGTGGGCCCCTATGCCCATAGCTCTTAAGCCCAAATGTAATTTGGTAGTAATGCTTTTTGGTAACATTTTGCACTGACTTGAAAGAACAGAAGATGAAGTAGGAAATGTGGTTCTAATCTTACCTGTTGAGCTTGGTGACAACCTTAATGATCTCCAGGTAAGTCACTTCTTGTGCCCTGGGAAAATTAGTTTCAGAGCAGGGCTAAAACTACTGCTGTGTTTTTAGAGAGTCAACCAAAGCTATTAAAAAAAAACCCCACCTTAACCTTACCCTTCCCTCATGAAGGAAACCCATGTTTCAGGGAGAACAAATCTACCTGGGAAATTCTTACAGTCCCTGCCTTGCTGCTCATCTGATTTCCACATGTTTTGTGCTCATCCTCTTTCTGTACCAGTGCAGTACCACGAGATAGCACCAGAAAGCATCAATACTTGTAATCTTTGCTTACAACTTGATGATGTATTAACTTAGTAGTCAAAAGAAAAAAACTAAATTCAAAGACCTTTGATTATTCAGTGAAGCAATAAGAAAACTTGGCTGGTGAATGAAGATGGGAGTTCAAGGTCTGTTCAAAACAATCACCAGCCATGGGTTCCAATCCCTTCTACTGCTTCTAAGAGTGACTGGCTACTGTACTTCATTTCCGAGCCTCAGTTTGCCAAACTTTTAGTGAAGACTAAGTGTTTTGAACAGAGAGAAAACCAAGTATTAGTTTTTGTTGCACACTGGACTGGCAGTGGACTGTCAGTCTCTGGTTAGCCCCATGGTCCCTTATGACCAGCCTGTACAGGGTCTGGATTGGATGGAGTTAATTTGGCTCATAGCAGCCTGTATGGTGCTGTGTTTTAGCTTGGTGATCAAAACAGTGTTACAACATGCAAGTGTTTTAGTTAATGTTGAGCTTGCTCAATGGCAAGGCCTTCTCCATCTCTCACTCTGCTCCCCCAGCAAGTAGGCTAGGGTTGGAAAAGATGTTGTGAGGGGACACAGCCAGAGCTGCTGATGCAAACTGACCAAAGAGATATCCCCTACCATATAACTTCACACTCAGCGATAAAACACGGGAGGAGTTTTTCCATAGTAGTTGTTACTCAGGCTGGGCATCAATCTCCAGGTATTAAATGACTGACTTTGCATTACTTGAGATTTTGGGGGGGGGGGGGGTGCAGAGGGGGAGTGTCTTCTCTTTTCCTTCACTTACTGAACTCTTTATCTTGACCCACAAGTTTTTCTCACTTTTGCCCTTCTGATTCTTTCTTCCATCCTAATTGGAGGGACAGTGAGTGAGTAACTGGGTAGGCAGTGGCACAGCTGCTAGCCAGGGTCAACTCGTCACACTGCCCTAAGCGAACCAGGGTCTGAACACCAGTTGACTGGTGTGCTTTATGGCTTGGACTCTGATGACAACAGTGCAATAGGGTCTGTGCTGCTCAAATTTTAGATCTTAAAAGCTTTATTAAAAATCTATGGGCTAGAATTATTTGTAGGTGCTAAAGGAAGCAAAATTAAGCAGATTGAAAACTACTGATGACCAGCATACAAGCAGCAGAAGAAACTGTAGCTCATTAATGTTGTAGCTAAATTAATTTTGAATGATTAGTCCAGCTCCAGTTTTAATATTATGTTGCTGCTTTAGATGGCTGAAACGTTTAAGGAAGTCTGGTATGGGTGTCCACCTCACATTGAGACTTATGGGTTGAAACCCAGTGGAATGATTCCAGGTTTATGGATGTTTTCCATATGTCCACTGTTCTGTTACTCACTGGAAGTGCCTTCAGAACCCTGTAAAAATAAAAACCTGTTACAAGCTACTACCTCTCCAACTGAGTCTAATTAAGCTTCAAGCTGAGCTGGATTTTAGCTTAGAGCTGGTGAAAAGCAACACATAAACGTGCAGGTAAGAATGCTGCTATTGTGGTGTAAGGGGCTTTTGTTTTCTCTGGAACACCACTAAGGAAATCCAGGCTGGTTGTGTGTGATGTACTAAAGGAAACCTGACTGAGTTTCAAGGTTAGATGTTGCGTACACGCTCATCTAGCAGTTATCTGTCAACTGTCCATCTCAATGACTGCTGTATCTCGTTTTTCTGTGGTTTATGTGAAAGAAGTCTCCAGACAAGACATTACTACTGTATGGGGTTAAATGCAGTTGGAAAACCAACCAACCAAGGGGGGAGGGGGAAAAAAGGAAAAGGAACATTGAAAGCTTGTATGTGACCTCACACATGTAATAAAAGAAGGGTATTGCAAGATCAGGACTGTTCTCAGGCTGAAAGGTATTGGAGCCTACAAGTTAGTAGGAATATGTTTTGGTTAATTTTTAAGAGAAGGGTAGAAAAAAAAATCATAAGTGTGAACACATTTACTTATTGTAAAGTTACTTTTTCCTGCAGTTTCTACAAGCCAGGCTTTCTTACCTGCAAACTGGCAGCATGACCTCCTGGCTGTGGGCTGGAGCAGCAGTGCTTTGGCCAAGTGAGCTGCAAATTCAGCTCTAGTGGGTCAGAACCAGGGTGTCAGCTTTGTAACACAGCAGCAGAGCAAAGTCCCCTCGATCCTCCGTTTTGTTACTGAAAAGAGCGCATCACTCTAGAGTGTTCCTGTGGTCCTTCAGAGCAGCCATGCCTGTATCAGGTGTTAAACATGCACTGCAGGGTCCCAGCTAACTCTGACCATGGAGACACGTTGTGATCCATGTGTCTCTCTGTCTCTGCAGCAGACATACAGTGCTATGCTTTCTTCTCTCAGCTTTGGAGAAGTTTCCTAAACCTATTTTAATGCAGGCCAGCATCCTGGTTCTGTATTGATGTTCTTGCATTTGAAATGTTTTTAGATGAATCTGTGTTAGAAGCAGTTTGTGCAGTTTTCCTGGATTCTGATCCTGCTGACAATCCCTGGATAACCCTCATGGACATACAGCCTATTTTCTCTAGCAGAGATGATTGTTTTCTCTAAATGTAGACTCAGACCCAGAGTCTACATGCAGTCACAACCTGACCCAAGGGTATTACTAACCTCTCCTCTGACCCTTGGGCTAAGCCAACACATTTACATAGCTGTTCATGGCCACTGGTAACAAGGCCAGCAATGATCATTTCACAAGAGGTAGAAGAGCATGTAGTGTTGGGTGAGAGTGCTCCTAATTGTCATTCTGAGGCAGACTTCACCTCCTCACTAATCCTTGGGGCGCTGATCTGGAGAGAGCTGTGCAAGTTAAGGTGAAAGGGAGTTTTCCTGGAGGGTTGGCAGTGGTGGCAACCACCTGCAAGTAGTCTGACTGACTGATGAGCTGATGGAGGGCAAAGCAGGTGCGTTCAGAAGATGCACAGTAAGTAGTGGAGATGTGAGGGGCCTGCTGCTGCAGCAGCTCAATAGAGACTGGGGACTGTCCAGGGATGTTACAAATCATCTGAGGATGAAAACACCAGCTCTTGGGTGCAGAGAGCCTGGAGGAATAAGGTCAGCAGCCTACACTTTCAGGTTTTTTTTTATTTTAACCGGTAACTGATCAATTGGCTTGAAATGTCTGCCCTAGAATGCTGTAGGAGTTAAAACAAGTTTGCTTATCTGGCCACAACATATTTTCACTTCTGTTAGTGAAACTGTTGTTATAGTGGCAGTGGATTATTCAGAGCCTTGGAAGTGCAACTTTGGACACGGCAGATAGATTGATAATGTGCATTACTTGTCCTGTCTCTGCAGCTTTGCATTGCCAAACACTTAGTATGTTTGCAATGGATCCTTAGCTTGAAAGATCACAGCTGTTGCATCTTGAAATTGATTTTCTTCTGCAGAGAGATGTTTGAAGCAAAAACCAATTTGGTTTGTATAAACTACATTAGATATAAGAAGATATCTCTCAGAGTGCACAGGATCACCTTTGAAGCCATTTTCACCCTACCGTGAATAACAAGTTGCACAATAAAAGGAATTTCTTACAGCTGATCTGATCTCTACCCATCCGTGAGTTGGCTCTGAAATGAGATAAACCTATCAGCTCCAATTCAGGAGAGGTGTTTCATATTTCCCAGTCATCTCAGAGAGACTCGTGAGGCCTGGTAGTGTCACCCAGAGACTATTACCAGGCCAAGCGAGGCAGCTCTGTGTGCTTTGGGGGACTTGCCTTGCAAGCAAGATGCCAGGATGCTCCCGCTGCCTACAGGAGGCAGCAAGCTGGCCTGTGAGGTTCTGCCTGTGCTGCCAGTTCGTAAGTGGTGACTCTGGTAGGTCACACATGCTGCTTGCTTTTCTCTCTGGATAGATTTGGCGTCTTGCGGTGTTCTCCCCTTGCTCGCCAGTTCTCTCCTTGCAGTCTGGTCCTCAGCTGGTGCCTGTTTGTTTAGCTACTCTGGCAGCCAGCCTACAGAAAACAGCAAAGTGGAGAGTATGCTTTGAAGGGAAAAGCCACGAGAAAGAAAAAACATAACAAAACCAGCACCTTTCCCTCCCTCCCCCTGCCCTCCCTCCCTCTGATATCTCTTGATCTTTTGTAAAAGGTTTTCCTGATGTGTAATAACATTTAATTTTTAGGATATCTAAGATGTATCAGGGCTTGGGACACTACTTTGGTACTGGAGATACAGGTTCGCTTGCAGTACAACTCCTGCCTGGAGTCATCCCCCTTCTTCCCTCAGCACCAGTCTGCCAGCTCCACTTGTGCCAAGACTGAGTATGTTTTGTGGGTCCTGCATTGCTGTTTTCCCTTGGCAGGAGTGTCAGGTTGGCTCATGAACACTGAGAAGCCATTCCTGAACAGGAGCAGATGGAGTCCTAGTGATAGATGCCAACTCAGGTCGTGCCTGAGACAACAGGGAAAAAGACTCTGGCTGACCAGGCCTGGGTCAGGCACTGGAGGTTCTGTCGGGGACAGGGTGTGACAGAGCTTGTTGTCTTTGGTGGCAGAAAGCAAATCTTCTGTTGGTCTGCCCGTATGCAGCCGTGGAAATGAACGGTCCCATATTCATGTATCGCAGTAATTAATGGTTGTTGTCAAAAGGAGAGCACAAGCATCCAGAAGGAAAAGGAAAAATCATGGTGCCAACTGAATTTTGTAAGAAGTAACTAGATTGGGGGAAGAAAAAGAATGTGCCCTTAACTTGACTTCAACTTGCCGTAGCAAATAATAATAGTAGCAGCTGTGGGTGGACTATCCAGTCTGCGATTTAAAAGGTCAGTCCTGAGCTCTTGTAATGCGAGGCAATGGGTAGCTAAAAGCTCTGCTTTCTAAATTAGATGTCCTGTGTGCTGAAGTGTGCAGGGCCGTGCTGGAGCCTGGGGAGCCCTTATCTCCCCAGGCTTACAGTGATAGCTATAGCTTGCAGAACATCACTGGTGTGAGTGCTGGCTGCCCGTGGTGTGCTATACCTTCCTGGTATGACACGCCTCCTTCTGGGGGCAACCAGTACCCACCCAGTGAGAACCTGTTTACCTTTGATGACACTTTGGTGGAGCAAGAAGCCAGGGCTGTTTAGGTAGTTGCAAGTTGTTCCTTGGAGGCTGCTTTTTCTATAGCACTTGGCTGCCTGGTGCATCCCGCAGCCTCCTTGTCATATTATCAGCTGATTTAAAATGACTCAAATAAGCCCTTATCAGCACATGAGACCAAAGGATATTAGTGGGCATGATGACAAAGGAAGGCTTTTATGAGCCACTTCATAAAGCCAAATCCTCAGGAGCTATTGAGGCCATAATTAGATTTGAGGATAATATGGGTTTGGGGTTTTTTTCCCCCTCCTATTTTTTCCTTTCTTTCTTTCTTTCTTTTCGGTGGCAAATCAAGGGAAAAATTGGAACACTTGGTTCATTCTTGTGGAGTCAGAATGTGGCTGCAGGCTCTTTACTCAGTAACACAAAGGGATTACAACTTGATTCCAAGTAGCCTGGGAGAAGTGTGAACATGAAAGTATACCAGTCTTTTGCAGCAGACCGTGTGGATCCCATATGTATGTGCCTCCCAAGCTTTAGGAGCGATTAATAATGAAATCAACTAATAACAAGATCTGCAAGGCGTAGAGAAAATGAGCCGGTGTTTTGTTATGGGGAGAAAATGAGCAAACCAGCAGGGGACATGCTGATGGTGTTTGATTCATGTTGTCTCTATAATCCCAGCTGAAGTTTTAACAGCACAGGAAGATGAATTACCCACTCTAACCAACACACGGATCAGCATGGGGTTTATTAGAAGCAGGCTATCATTTAGCAATGTCAGGAGTGCATTTATTATTAAGCACTAGACTCCACAGTCTAAATGGAAAACCATTACTCCTTCTTAGACACCAAACAAGGTATGTTCATAAAGCCAAATGGCCAATATATTGTATGCCTGCAAGAACACAAATACTGGGTCCACTTTACTGGACCTCTGGGCTTTCTGTGTTTAGCTAGAGACAAATAAACCAAACTGCTTTAACTTCACGGAGGACAAAGCTGTATGCCACGTGCTAATTTTGACTCTCAAAACTCCCTAGTGACTTCAGCCTAGTGATTTGTTAAGACACCAGAGAAAGGATTTTGGCCTCAGCACAGAGAGATTGGTTAAAAATTATTGCACGTGGGCCATAGTACAGAAAAACCATGAAAAATCCCCTCTGTGAGAGAGAGACTTCTGCACACATTTGGAGGAGCGACCCCTGTGTACACAGCACTGCAATAAAGAATACCTGCTTAATAGTCACCAAGGCTATTGAGTTTTGATTCCAGCTTTCCGAGGCATCAATAGCAACTAGATGGCTTTCTAATACGCTCTGTGTACTTGCAGCCTGGAGATTGCTCAGAGTCGTTCCCTCTTCCTTAAAACTTCTGTCCTGGCCCATAGGAAGACCAATCAGGAAAATGTGTAATAACATGCAGCAAGCATTTTTGGTTTTATTTATTGCTACATTAAAGTACCCAATATGGAATTATGAGTAATATAGTTCCAGTAAGCTACCACTTAATGTAGTAATATTTCAAGCTGGATTTGTGGTAAAGGCTTGGGGCTAGCTGCTTTTTCAGTTCAACCTTGCAAATCCAAAGCACTTCTGTAGGACCAACAAACATACAAGGCTCTCAATGTGTAGCACAGCTGAACAACTCTACATGTTTCACAGTTCTGCTACTGCTGCACAAACAGCAATCACAGCAACACTGTTCTGGTCTAAATGTGGGAAAGAATTACAGGAAACAGCCATCTGACTGATGTGACTGTCCATATTTGTGGGCTACAACAATTGGCTTTGAACATCACAAAAAAAACTCCACCAAAACGCCCAAAGAAACAAATGAAAAAAAAAGAGTAAGGAGAAACTTTTTCACTGTGAGTGTGATGGAGCACTGCCCAGGGAAGTTGTGGAGTCTCCTTCTCTGGAGATATTCAAGACCTGTCTGGACACCTATCTGTGCAATATGAGCTAGGGAGCTACTTTGGCAGGGGGTTGGACCTGATGATCTCTTGAGTTCCCTTCCAACCCCTGTGATTCTATGATTCTGTGATTCTCTGTGTGTGAAAACTTTCCTTTGCAATTTATAAGGCCAGCTCAGTCATATTTTTAACATGTTCTCCCAATGGCCCTAATGGGTTATACCTTAAAATATGGAAAGGTGGATTTTCAAAATTCAGAAGCTAAACTGCAGAATGAGCTGAGGGCTGGGGCAGGCATGGAGCACATGGCAGACTCCTTTTAGCTTTCACCCTTTTTTACCAGCTAACTGGGAACAGCTGATTTCTGAAATCTAAGCAGTATTACACAAATTTCTTAAAATGCCACGATGCACTTTAAATTAATTGCCTTCAGTTCTCAAATTAGGCATTTGTGAATATACTTGAAGAGAAATGTGGGATATGGGTTATGCAGAATTAATACTGATCTTAAACCTGATCTTCACCAAAGGTTGCTTTGTAAAAAGTAAAATGAACTGGTTGACATTTCTAGTCCTGTTTCTTGTCATGCATTTGGAAGGGGGTGTGCCCAGTGTCCATTTGAATATGTTAGCAACTGAAGCCAGTCTTTTCATCTGTCTGTGTGGGGCAAAATATCTGCTGTTGGTCTGGGGCATGGATCTATAGGACCTTGCTATTGCAAGACTTTTTCAGTTCTCCTCACCTTCGGTGCTCAACTTGTCCAATCAAATTTAAAATCCTTTTGTGTTTCATTGCCATTCCCATCAGCTATTTCTACTGCTGAACAACAGTCTGTCACTGTTCCCTGAATTCCTGTAACCATTACCCTCGATCAAGTCATAAAAGCAGACTTGATAGCATCTCAACACGAATGATTTTCATCTAGGTGTGATGAATACCTCTTGTACTCCAATAGCTTGGATTTGAGCCATGCATAATTTTTGCATTATTTATATCATTACTGTTTAATTGCTGCAATTAGCAGCATCGCTTTCTCTGAGCCATCACTGTCATCGTATGGCCTCCACATTATAGCAGGCTCTCACTTCTGCAGGCTCCCACCTGTTGGGGCAACCTATGCTGATTCTCATTTATGGGATGTCCACATAGAAAATAAATACATGCTTCCCAAATGACAAGTCTGATTTCTCTGCTGCAGTGTGACTGTAGGCAGGAAGACATTCTTCTGAGACTATCAAAGAAAACTGTGTTCAATTGGCCAAAGGAAAGAGACTACCTGAGCTGCTACCTCTTCTTTGTGAAGGCACCTAAAACCCTGTGAGTGCAGAATGGTGCCTTTCTGAAACGATCATTTTTCATAACCTCTTTGTGTACTTTCTCATGGCCACACAAAGTACAGTAAAGGTGGAATCAGGTCTCAAACTGGATTTTAAGGAGCTTTATGAACTTAATTTATATGTCACCATGACATTAAGTTCCACCTAGAAGTGATATGAGAGAGTGGTGAGGTGCTGAAACAGGCTGCCCAGAGAGGTGGTGGCTGCCCTGTCCCTGGAAGTGTTCAAGGCCAGGTTGGATGGGGCCCTGGGCAACCTTGTGTAGATCCAGGCCTGGAGGTTGGTGGCCCTGCCTGTGGCAGGGGGTTGGAGCTCTATGATCCTTGGGGTCCTTTCCAACCCAGACCATTCTATGATTCTAGGATTCTATGATTCTATGATTCTATGCATGTTGTTTAGGATAGGAAATGAAGCCCAGGCTGAGAGTGTGTATCAGGAGGCAGACTGATGCTTAGTTAAGGCTGTGACCACAGTCTTCAAAAGCACTTTAGTTGGTCACATAATTCAGAAAGGGACTCAGTTCAGAGCTATTAGGATGATGCTTCTGGAAGCTCTCAGTGTTTCCTACTGTTTGGTGAAAATGTTAAATGGTGGACTAGTGACAAGAGGGTTGGCTCATAAGTAGCTATCGAGACTTCTGGTGTCCTCCATGAGTGCTTTAGAAATCTAATCTCATCTAACCCACTGCGGCATCTGCAGCAGGAAGGCTTTATGCGAAGCCAGTATTGGGTTTGTAAGACCTAGGGGAGCCCTGACATGATGGACTGAATGGAAGCATCCCATAGGCAGGCACAAGACCCTCTGCTTTCACCTTGCAGCAGGTCTGAGTGAAGCCCAGACTATTATAGCTGCCGGTTCTGTCTTCACTGTTGCTGACATTTTGAGCTAAAATTTTCAACATTACTCTCTGTCAGTCTTCTGTACTAAATTAAAATCCATTTTAGATAATGTCAGGGATGCCAGTACAACAGGTTATTAATCCTGCAGCTATAACATCCAGAGAAAGCTACTGGGACTACAGTGCACTCATGGTGTCAGCCAAGTACCAAAGTCCACACCTCCATAACGCAGAGGAAAGAACATGTTTCTCTGAAGTAATCACTCTTCCAGTAATCTGTCCAGCGCTCAAGAGATTATACAAATTAAAACTACACTCTGTTATTCTGAAACAAGATTAGCTTTTAAAGGAGGGTCATACTTTGTACTGTGGTTGTTTAGCTTGGGAGGTTCCTGACTGCCTGAATCTCCAGCTTACCACTCAACGTTAAGCTAACAACACCATCAACCATCATTACTTTACTGCACAATATCCATCAAGCCTGGTATTTATTTAGCAGTAGGAAATCATTATCCAGGTGAGGTATTCTTCGTACTTTTAGAAATTTTACATTAAATAAGGGTCAGCCATCCTGCCAATGGCATAAAACTCACTTTAGCCTGAGTATGAACACTTACTTTGAGTAAGACAGAAAGAAATTCAACTTGTATGAACACTTACTTTGAGTATAACAGAAAGAAATGCAACTTCCTGATATGCTTTTATGCTTTTAATTCTCAGTGATTTGATTTGATTGTGTGTGTGTGTGTGCACTGAAAAGGCTGTTTTTTTCTGCAGTGGCAATGACTCTGCTGGGAGTTCTTATTGTTATATTCATTAAAGTTTGCTTACACAGACAAAAATCACTCAAGCAAAATCACTGCTGATCACTCTGCAAGTGGGAATGATGTCGAGGTGACAGTTATATGGGCTCAGTTGTGTGGATATAAACCATCTTCACTGGTTGGAAAAGCCACCTTGGGAGGGGCTCAATCTTTTCATGTTTGCTTTCAGGAGCTTAGGAATAAAAGCAGCAATTACAGACTGTGGCTTTGGGTCACTTTAAGTCACCCGGTGATGAACGTTTATGCCACATATTACCAGCTTTTTAAAAGGCACTGTTCTGTGCCAGTGGTTACCTGCTGTATAGATAATTGTAAAACAAACTCCATATTCCAGTTGACACCCTTTCTAATTACATCTCACCTTCATTAGGCTATTAAAGTGATAAATGCTAGCAATTACAGTGATCTCCAGTGAAAGCCCTCGGTCTGTGGCACGCACAGACTGTGGTGTGAATGATTTGCCCAGGAGCCCAGCAGAACTCTGCCAGTGCAGCAAAGCCCTGAACAAAACAACCACAAAAAGGGGGAAGGGGTGGGGGAGGGAAAGACAGAAAAAATGCCTGCAAAAGAGCTCAACTGATTAGAGAGTATCTGACAGTAAAGTCTATACCCAGCATCGAACTGCATGGCTGGCTGGGGCTGATCCGCTGCTGTGACTGGCAGCTTCTTTTCATTTTAATTAGATCTGTGCAGGAGGAAAGGAAGTGAGAGGGTCCAGAGTGTGCTTTGGCAAAGAATAAGGTGTTTTGGATCCGATGCTGGTGGCTGTGCCATGGTCCTTGTGTGCCCACATGTTGTGGCTGTCCTGTGTTCTTGCACATGCAATCTCCCTCGTGCACAGAGGCAGCTTTCCTGGGACTGGCATAGGTGGACATCTCTGCATCCCTCACACGAGATGGACACGGATAAACAAAAAGTCACTTTCTGTCACTAGAAAGGGATGTGGTGTGTGTGTCAGTTTGCTGGGGCTGTTGGGAGCACTGCCCTGGGCAAAGGGGAAACACATGAGGAGGATCCTTAGGTGCTGAGTTCCCCATGGGGAAGGTGCCCTGGCCCTCCTTACTCCCAGACAGTCTCTTCTGGAGAGTCAGGGAAAGAGCTGGTGAGATTTGGAATGTGGGTGAGATTTGGACTTTCTCCCCGTAGAGAGGTTTGGGAGAGCAGCAGGAGGGAGATCCAGGGAAAGGATAGGGTAACCTTGCTCCAACACCTGCAGCACCTTCTCCTCTGATTGTTTTCTGCAGGGCTGTTGTTTTCACTTTTTTCTCTCAGTCCTCTCTGTCTTCATGGCATTTCACCTTTACTTCAGCACATTCTCCCGAGGGTCACAAGCCAGCAGTATGCCCTCATGGTCAAGAAGACCAATGGTGTCCTGGGATGCGTTAAGAAGAGCATGGCCAGCAGGTTGAGGGAGGTTATCCTCCCCCTCTACTCTGCCCTGATAAGGCCACATCTGGACTGGTGTGTTCAGTTCCAGGCTCCCCAGTTCAAGAAAGACAGGGAATGACTGGAGAGAGTCCAGCGCAGGGCTACAGAGATGATGAGGGGACTGGAGCATCTCGTATGAGGAAAGGCTGAGAGAGCTGGGTCTGTTTAGCCTGGAGAAGACTGAGAGAGGACCTCATCGATACTTATATATCTAAAGGGCTGGTGTCAAGAGGATGGGGCCAGACTCTTTTCAGTGGTACCCGCTGACAGGACAAGAGGCAGCAGGCACAAATGGGAACACAGGAAGTTCCATCCTAACATGAGGTAAAACGTTTCCACTCTGAGGGTGACAGAGCACTGGCACAGGCAGCACGGAGAGATTGTGGCATCTCCTTCTCTGGGGATATTGAAGACCCACCTGGACACACTTCTGTGCAGCTGGCTCTAGGTGGTTCTGCTTTAGCCAGGGGATTGAACTAGATGATCTTCAGTGGTCTCTGCCAACCCCTGCTGTTCCATGAACCTGTGATTCTATGGTGTGCCACCACTGTGGCTGAGGTGCTGGGCTGGGTGGGCCCTGCAGTGGGGCTGCTGTGGGACCCGGCTCAGGGCTGATGGTTGCCTGCTAATAGTACATTATCCTGGGCACACACTACACAGAGGAAGAGAGATATGTCCCCAAGTTAGAGTGATCCAAGAGCTGTAACTCCTGTCCTCAGCTGCCCATGGGTCTCCTGGGGAAGAGGGAAGAGTGTTTGGAGTAGTGTTATTCAGCACACGTGCAGCTGGTGCCCATCGGAACTGTGCTGTCATCCCAGCAGTGAAATCCTCCAGCTGCTTCCCCGAGCCTGGGTGCCTTGAGATGGCTACAGCCCTGAATCTGGCCCCCAGCCTGGTCTGAGGGGGGTGGGGGTGTCAGAAGAGGGGCATATGCCAAAACCAGAGCTCTTCTGGTGCTAGGGAATGGGCCTGAGGGTTTGGAGTCACCTTGCAGTGCCTGTGCTGTGACTGCCTGATGGGTGGCTGTTAATTGGGCGTATATGATTTTACAGCAACTGCTGCAGATCTGCCCAATTTCAATCTCATAACAAATTTAATTTTAAAAGCTCACAATGCTTTGTTATTGCCACATGTGCAGTTCAGTGGAGAAATCAGCCAGACACTGCTGGAGCAGATGTTTCTTTTCCTGATGGATTGAGTCAATACCGGAGACGGAGTGATAGAGATTTTTAAATTTATTTTTAAAAAAATAAACATGATAGCTTCTGCAGACTTTTTCCTGAGGCTTTCTGTAGGGAAGCTGCTACTACTGTGAAGAACATGCCCTGAGCTGGACCCAGGCTTGCCCATCTCCTCAGGGTCAGTGTCTTGGGAGCCAAGCAACCAGGGTTTCCTATGAGTAAATCATTTCCCAGAGAAGGACAGCCAGTCACATCTTCTTATCATTTCGGATCTTCCTATGGACAGATTGAGGGCTTCTCAAATGTATTCACTGTCTGAAATTATTTGCTGAATATGTCCATTAGTAATTTCTGAATTTTTCAGTCGGTGAGCAGCTGAAAGTAAAGTATTTGAGATTCAAAACCCTAGCTGTGCTGATGTGTTGATTAGCTGGTCTGAATGCATTAAGGTTCCTGATGTGTTTCTGTTTTCTGACTAAAATGAGTGTGACCTTTAAATGTTTTTTACTACTTAAAATAAGTCATTAAAATCCTTAGCAAGGCCAATGCCTTAAGAATATGATCCAGAGCAGCTGTCGGCTGCTTGTTGACAAATGATAGCAGTGGATTTTCCTTCAGCTTCTTTCAACAGGAATAGCTTTTTGATCTGTGCATCGCCTTGCCATATTTGAGTGTCTTGCAGAAGCACCCTAGGCAAATCATCAGCATCTGTCCCATCTTATTTCTTTCCTTTTCCCAGAAAAAGAACCAGGTGGAAGGGGATGATTTGTTTCGGTATGGATGCCTTCTCTAATAAGGAGTGTTCCTAGCAAAGCTTTCTGCATCTCGTTAGCTACAGGCTGGACACTGCACTTGTCTGTTGATGTGGAAATTCTGTGTGTTTTCACGCAGATGATCGAAACTCGGTCTATTTTCAGTGACTGTCTACACAATGCTCAATCTATTTTCTGTGACTCAAAGGTGTGCTCAGAATACTATTTTTGAATATATTCTTGTCAGTAAAATTACTTAGAAGCACAATTGTAGAACAGGAGTATTAAAGTAGCAGGAATCCAGAAAGAAAAAAATAAACCCCCTGAAAAAGAGGAAAGAATTCCTCAGAAAAATAAGAGGGGGTTTACAGGCTGCTTTCATTGAATACCACCCCAATTTCCTCTCAAGCAGGGATGTCCACAGCCTCAATGGAGTTCCCTCTGTTTCCAATACGAAAAGCACTCCCAGGCTGACATCACCCAGGCATCTCCAGGAAATAGTACTTTTGGTCAGTGGGGGAAGAGACAGGAATCAGTGGGATTTGCCTGGTTACGTACAAAGGTGGAGTTTATACCTCGTGTAGCTTTCTATGAAATCACAGGTGCTACTATGACTATGGGGCAGAACACCCTGTGGCTGAGAGGGCAAGGCAAGGCCAGGCCTCAGGGCTGGCTGGAGTTGTTTGTAAGTGATTGACTCAATGAAGAATAAATAAATGCATGTGTGAGTCAAATCCAAGCTCAGGTTTTTGTGTTGGTGCTAACAAGGCTTTCTGGGAGTTTTCTTATCTAAAATTCTTCTTTGGCTACCACAGTTCAGGCTCTAATACCGACTGCAGATGATGACATAACCACGAGTCAACTTCCCTGTGCTTTGGTGACACCTGACTCACTGTCCAGGAGGAATTTCAACTTCAGGTAATAGCAGGTAGTAGACCTGGTCTTTGCAAATATTTACTTTCCAAGTACTTTTGACACAAGCTTTAACAAATGGCTTTGCACAGAGACAAGTGTAAGGGTGGATGTTAGGGAAGTTCTCGAGAGGAATGCTGAAATGAAGAGCAACGTCAGACTGGCAGAGAGAGGCAGTGCCTTGAGTTAGGGCTATTAATAGAGATAAAGAAAGGAAACGGGAATGTGCAGGTGTATAAGCCTCTCTTCAGGTCTGAAACTAAAGCCATCCTACCCAAAAAAGGTTGGTGTGGTGGTTTTGCTGGCTAGCAAAGAAGTGTTGTTATTTCCCAGATAGTAGTTTGTGGATACCAATCCCCTGTCAGTCTGGATCAGACTGCCTTCTTTTGAGTGGAAGGTAAGTCTGTCGTATGGACACACACCACTTGGCTTTAGGGCCAGACTGGGGCCATTGGTGTCTCCCATTGTATTTATCAGTAGGGATGAAACCTCAGCGTCTGTGGCTCATTTGTGATATCGCCTTTAACCCCAGGCTGAGGTGTTTATCTCATCCCAGAAGATGTGCCACAAGGCATGCTGAAGTTGCAGAAACTTCTGTCAAAGTCAGTGACCTTCAGGTTAGATCCTGAAGCCAGCAGGCAGTTGTTCATGGTTTCATTTGGAAATCCAGGCCTTGAGCTAATCCCTGGTTAGAGAAACAAGAATGGCAGGCGTGTTTCTGAGATGGACTCTTGAATTGTAAATGGGAATTAACTTTCCAACTACATGCTTTCTGATTTTGTTTTAGACTGTCCTCTGTGAGTGTTTCACCAGTAAAATTTTCTCACTGGAGTTCAGACAAAGGTCGGGTACAAAGCACACAGCTCAAACTGTGGAGCACAGCCTTGGCAGTCCCAGCCTTCAGCGTTGTCCACTCTGAGTAGTGACGAGGAGTTGAGGAACTCTGCCTTTCACCTATTATTCAGTGTTGAATGAGATAATAGAGCATAACCTGCTTCTAAAATATCACTGGTGGTTGAGGCAAAAAAGGGCAAAGGGTGTGTACTTGAAAGGAGGAGGAGTTAAACTGATTGTATATCCGTACTGGGTCTCTGTGGCTTGTGTGACAGGTTTGGTAAAACAGTAAGTTAAACCAAGGCACAGAAACTTTCATAAAGCATAATTTTTATGATAATCACTTTGCTTTTGCACGGCACATACCCGTGCTCTCTAAAGACATGCCCAGTGTTTTATTAAGCCACTGTAGTTAATAAAAAAAGGAAAAATTAAAGATTAACTGTTCTGAAACTTCCGTGTGTTTTTTATATGCCCAGTTGTTAAAACACAGTAAAATGTTTTTAATCATTCATCATTTTGACATGGAGTAATTCTTTGTTATTACTGTTTGGATAACAGAGTTTCTAGAAGCTCCAGTTAGGGATCAAAGTTTTATTGCATGAGGCACTATACACACATGATAAATAGTAGCCTGCAGCCCCAAGGAAACTGCAGGATGGGTTATCACACTATATAAGTTTCAGGATTTGTCTCCCAGCAATGCAGTGTCATCTTCTCTCTTTCTCTCTGTGATGGCCCAGTTATCCAGTGTGAAATCCACCTTTGTGACTTTTCTTGCAAGATTTTGCAATGCTCTCTGTAGCCCATAGTTAAGAGGACCATCCCTGGTGCTTTGGCAGGAGATATAAAGAGAGTAGAGAAGAGGAAGGTAATTTGTTCCAAGAATACAATCTATCACAGCCCGCAGTATTTCCCCTTCAATACCATTCTCTGTCACTCACTACTGGGTCAAACGCATTACAGTTTGATGCTACAGTTAATGGCTACTGAGGCCTGGTCTCAGTATGCTGCAACAAGCCTAGTAATTGAAATTCAGGCTGCAGGAGAGAAATAGCTTAGTCTTCATGTCAGCACATCCCACATATGCTTATACAGAGTTTTCTCTTGGATGCAGAAAAATGAGGGGTTTGATTCAGTATTGCCTCAAATTCTTAGGCCATATTTGTGAATAAAATGTGACAGTACAGAGAGATCCTAGCATTGATTGTTTTTAAATTCCAAGTATCTTCTTGCTCTGGAGAACCAACTTTTCATGGCTTGCTGTGGCAGAGTCAAGGTCCCTGATTTGTTCTTGGGAGCTGCGAGGATGGTGTTGCCTTTTCCATTAGTGAGTCAGAAGAGCTGCTTCACTGAGTTCTGCTTCACACTCACTCCTTTTCTGCATCTCTGCATGTCGCTCCAAGCACCAGACTAGCTGGAGGAAATGAGGTGACTGGGAGAAGGGCGAGAACTTTCTCACCAGGTGGGCTGTGGGGGATGTGACATCTTCTAACAGCTCTTGCTCCATCCTAAATCCTGTTTTATATTAGTGCTGCTATACTGAGATTAGTGATTTAGTTTGGGAGTTTCTAATAAACTCACCAAATTTAATGTCTTCTGTTACAGAAAAAGTTAAAACTGAAAATGCAACAGGAATTGGGGCACTCTCATGCTGTTTTCCAGTTCATTTTCAGACTCTCCTGGGTGCTTCCCAGCATGGTATTTGTTGTGGTTTTACAGAGCAAAGTTCTGGTGGAGAAGGGCAGGGGGCTGCAGTGGTGGCTTCTGCAATAAGCAGCTAGAAGCTTCCCCTAGGCCAGACAGAGTAAATAACATCTGGGCTCAAAGATGGACCCACTGGTGACCAAGGCCAAGCCCATCAGTGATGGTCATAGTGCCTCTGTGATAACATATTTAAGAGGAAAAAAACCTGCAAGCAGCTGCTTTTTTGCCGCCAGAGAACAGATTGAGAAGATGTAAGAAACTCTGCAGACACCAAGGTCAGTGAAGAAGGGGGAGGAATAACTCCAGGCACCAGAGAGATTCCTCTGCAGCCTGTGGAGAAGACCATGGTGGAGCAGGTTGCCCCCCTGCAGCCCATGGAAGTTGATGGGGAGCAGAGACCCCACATGGAAGATGTTGTGACCCGCATTGGAGCAAGCCCCTGGCAGGACCTGCAGCCCATGGAGAGAGACACCCATGCCAGATCAGGTTTGCTGGGAGACTTGTGACTCCGTGGAGGACCAGGCTGGAGCAGCCTAGGCCTAAGGGACTGCACCCCATAGTAGTGACCCACACTGGGGCAGCTGATGAAGAGCTGAAGTCCTGTGGGAAAGGACTCACGTTGGAGAACTTTGTGGAGGACTGTCTGCTGTGGGTGGGACCCCACACTAGGGTGGGGAAGAGGAATGCCCCCCCTCCCAAAGGAAAACCCCCATTTTCCCACACACACTCATGCCAGCCTGGGAGAGAGATCATGAATAAGGTTAAGTCTGTAAAGAAGGGAGGGGCAGGGGAGGTGCTTTAAGATCTGGTTTGACTTTTAATTTTCTGACTCTGGTTTCACTCTGTGTGTGCAGTGTAATAGATTAGATGATTTTCTTTATTCCGTGTTGAGTCAGTTTTGCCTGTGACACTGATTGCAGAATGATCTCTCCCTGTCCTTATCTTGACTCCTCTCAATATGTATTTTCTCCCCTGTCCAGCTGAAAAGGGGACTGATAGAGCAGCTTTGGTGGGTATCTGACCTCCAGCCAGGGTCAAACCACCACAATATTGTACCAGCTTTTCTCACCTCAATGGGGTGTGACCATTTCCAAGTCTGTCTCACACTGGGGCAAGTCTTGTTGAGCTTTGTCTACTCTTTCAGTGTCTGTTTTCCCTTTCAGGCATTGCTTGGTATTTTACACTTTTTTACTGAATGGAATATCTTTCACAGAAGTGATCCTTGCTAAAGCTCCTGAAATTCTGCCTTTCTATTTACATTCTTGCTCTATATTTTTGCACCATTTCTATCCCAGCTTGTAAATGTTGCCCATAGCCTCCTGTGCCTGACCTCAGTTGTTTTGTAAGGTTTAGTCCTCCCCTTCCTCCTCCCCCAAGAAGGAGGAGATCTTTAGAAAAATAGTGCAGTTTTGCTGGAAAAGTTAAATGTAATCTGTGATGTGCTTCGTTAATACATTGTAGAAAGTAGGTAATCAGGGAAGAACATTAGTTGGAATGTCAATGAAAAGTGTCAGAAGTGTTCACTAGGGACCATACTCTGTTCTCTGTAGTGGTATTTTGCTCTCCCTATGGGCACTGAGCCTTAGCTAAATTCTTTATCTATCTATATAAGGTATTTAATTAATACCTCAGACATGGTATCAATCCTCATTGTTCTGTGTACTGATAGAGCAGAGCTGGGAGAGCAGGCCTGCATTATCAAAGCATGTTATGCAGCTCTGAAAGGAGACTTTGATCCTGACAAAGGAGCTTGGGGCTGGAACTGTTCTGAAGCTGCTCATGCATGTAATGGGAGCCTGCTGTCAGCACAGTGTGGGCAAAGAGGTTACAGTAAAGGGCCAGCATGGGAAGCAGTGTGCCAGCCAGCATGCCTGATGCACCACGGGCTTGTGGCAACAGGCTGGAAAATGAGATCAAACACAGAAACCTTTTCTTTTCAAGGGTGTTGCAGTGGCCTGTACTGATACATTTGTTCATGCAAGTCACAGCTGGCCCCTTGCAGTTCGTAGAAAATAGAATGTGGGGAGGATGGTTTTCTCCACAGCTGTTTGTGTGTCTGAATCTGGGCTGAGCCCTGATACGATGCTGCTCGTGATGACTGCCCCAGAAGTCACCACTGGATGCTCAACCTGAAATTCTCCACTTGCTCTCTAGACCTTCACCACATGGATTTTGCATCTCTTTCTTCTCAGGCGGGCTTGAGTCTTCCATGTGTCTTAGGCACTACAGCACCCACCAGAGCCACATGGCAAAAGAACAAATTCCCCTTCCTTCCCTGTCTGTGCTGGTATTAAAAATTCATCCAGGTAAATCCCTAAATTCTATACAAAATCTTCTCGCTTTTCCCTCCTCTCTTGAGATGTGCCTTCAGTGGCAAAACTGCCTGGATTACTGGAGGAGCCCGCTTCTGTCTAGAGCTTTTCTCCAAGGCTTTGCCTCCCTTCTTTTGCCTTTTAAATAAGCGGTCAAAATCTCCTTTGGTTTGTGCTGAAGCAGCACCACTGAACGGTGTTGCATGGGTTTGGCCTCAAGAATAAGCTGAGCAGCCTTCTTTATGGGTGGTGGTTTGGTTTTCACTCGCTGTCAGTCAGATGAGCCAGCTCAGAGACATCTGGCTGCAAAATCGTCAGGATGAGCAAACATGGCAATACTCAGGCTGGTAATGTTTTAGGGATGCTTTTCTTAACAGCCCAACCCTGTGATGCTGGCAAGTGCTGATGCTGTTACAAAAGCTGTTAGATGACTCTTGGCCAAAATCATTCATAGAGAGAACAAATGGGTCTCTGGTGAGAGGGAGGGACAGAGCGCAGACTGCATTTTTCACAGAAAGCTCTAACAGCAACTGAATGCAGGACAGTGGCAGAAGCCATCCTCCATCTTGTGCTGTGGTTCATCTTCTGCTGAGTAGGAGATGCTGCGAGATGAGTGAGTTTGGGCTCAGTGTATGTGAAAGGAACTGCGGAATGTCATGTATTGAGACCAATGGATGGTAACATTGCAGATGACACTAAGCTGAAAGTGTTGATCTGCCTCAGGGTAGGGAGGCTCTTCAAAGAGACCTGAACAGACTGGACCAATGGGCTGAGACCAACAGGATGAGGTTTAACAAGGCCAAGTGTAGAGTGCTGCACATGGGACATAACAACCCCATGCAGGGCTACAGGCCTGGGGGAAACTGGCTGGAGAGCTGTCAGGCAGAGAAGGACCTGGGGGTGTTGGTTGACTGCTGACTGAACATGAGTCAGCAGCATGTCCAGGCAGCCAAGAAGGCCAATGGCATTCTGGCTTGTATCAAAAATAGTGTGGCCAGTAGGTCTGGGTGATTGTGCCCCTGTACTTGGCATTGGTGAGGCCTCACCTCAAGTACTGTGTCCAGTTCTGGGCTCCTCACCATAAGAAGGACATTGAGGTGCTTGAGCGAGTCCAGAGAAGGGCAACCAGGCTGGTGAAGGGCAAATCCTATGAGGAACGGCTGAGGGAGCTGGGGATGTTTAGCCTGGAGAAGAGGAGGCTGAGGGGGAGACCTTATCACCATCTACAACTACCTGAAAGGAGACTGTAGAGAGGTGGGCGATGGTCTCTTCAGCCAGGTGACAGGAGATGGGACAGGGGGAATGGCACAAAGCTGTGCCAGGGCAGGGTCAGGTTAGATGTTAGGAGAAAATGTTTCACTGAAAGAGTTGTCGGGGCCTGGAACAGGCTGCCCAGGGAGGGGTTGAGTCACCGACCCTGGATGTGTTTAAAAAAAGAGTAGATGAGGTAGTTAGGGATATGGTTTAGCATAGGATGGGAATGGTTGGACTTGATGATCTTAAAGGTCTTTTCCAACCTTGTGATTCTGTGATTCTGTAACTAACACTTGTAGTGGGGCACAATGGGAATTTATCCAAGTGCTACAGACACATGTTTTAGGCATCCCATGTATTCCAGAGAAATTCAGCCTGATTCTGGGAACCTCATACCTATGCTCCCTGGGGCTGCAGAGAGAACGGCCCATTGCCCAGTCCCAGAGGCAAAAAAACTGTGCCTGTCCCACTGTCCTGGTTCTGGCCAGGCCAGAGCTAACCTCCCTGGGCAGCCAGCACAGGTGAGCTGGGTCAGCCCAGGTGAGCTGAGTCAGCCCAGGCTGTTTCCCACACCACCTGACATCACTCCTCCATAAAAGGGGCTGGTTGGGGTAGGCTTTTCTTGGGTGTCTCCAGGGAAGTCTGAACTTGGCTTGGTCCTTGAGTGTGCAGTCCTTTGTTATGGTTGGTAAGGTACTCTGTGTTATCACTGGGTGTGAGAGAAATTTGCCGTGGGCTGTTATTGTTCCCCTTTCATGGTGATTTTGTCAGTAACCTGTCCTTATCCCAACACAGTGGAGGCTCTGCCTGCTTCTCCTCAGGAAGTGAGTGAGCTGTGTGTGGTGCTCAGCCGCTGCTTGGGGCTGAACCACCACACATGACAAGATGACTGAGATGTACATGCTCTTTTTCAGACATTAATAGCAAGTTTCTGTATTTTGCTATGCTCTTTCAAGACAGTCTTGCTTTTTAAACTGCTAGGTACCTTGGAGGTATGTATTTTTAGGTTTTATTGCTTCAGATGACGTCACTTCTGTTGGATCAAAGAAAGATCAAGCCAGAGTAAGAAAAAACAGGAAGCGGATGTTTTTTATTATCAGCTGGTAGAGTGTTATCTGGGAGTGTTAATGTGAGACACCAATTTGATTTCTCCTTCTCTCATTTATTTGCATTTCATGGAACCAATGTATTCAAACAAGACCAACACTGTCAGCATACAACATGCTCACTGGTGGAGAAGTTCCACCAGCTCTTCTTACAGAGCAAGGCTAGGATGTTATGTCTGTGACTTCCAGCCACCTCATGTTCTTGATTCCACAGTGATGGTATTAGGGCTTGCCACAGGTACCTTCAGATCCCTCCTCTTCCCTGCCCAGATTTGGGTGGTAACCCCAGTGCAATATATGTCACTAGTCATCAAACAGTGAACTGCAAATGTTTCTAGTAAACTGTCTTAATGATCTGCAGGCCAAGTATTCTTCATTAGAGGATAGCAGGAATGTTTCTGAAAAACACACAGGTGTGAGACTGTTGCAGTCTGTTCACACCAAGACAAAAGCAAAATTTAAAGAGTGGAATCATTTATCTCATGTCTACAGGGCTTGTAGAAGGGCTGGAAAGGCTGAGCAAGGGCTAATGTGCTGATGAAAACAAGACTTTCGTTTTGGTATGCCCTCCACAAAGGTCTGACTCTAATGGAGCCCCTGCTGTTTCATAGACCCTGATACTCATTTATGAAGAGGTAGATGAGGGACACCATGATGATGAGGACAAAACTGCCCATTCACTTACTTAGTGTACACACTTATTTACCAAGTAGTTAATAGTGAAGTTTGGTAAGCCAAACAGCAATGCTATGACCAGATGGAAGGGTATCCGTGTCCTTTGCAAGGATAATGTCATGACAATTCAGTTCAAAAAAGGCTTTGATGTTAGTCACGATGGTGGGATGGGCCCATTTCTGTGGAGAGGTTCAGTGCTAGCTGCTGTGGGGCCAAACTAGGATTTCAGTTTTGTGGAAATTTAGTACATTCAAATGCATTCTTATTCTGTTCTTCATTCAAATGAAAAACAGTGTCTGAAATTATCTGAGAAACCAAATTCTGAAAAATAATTTCAGAGTGAATGTAGTGAGCTATTGCAAAACACTTGGAATCTTTATGTTGTAATGTTAAAACTTCCATAGAATCATTTGGGTTGGAAAAAACCTTTAAGGTCATCAAGTCCAACCATTAACCTAGCACTGTCAAGTCTAAAACTAAACCATGTTCCTAAGCTAACCCTTTTGGTGAAGAAACTGTTCCTAGTATCCATGCTAAACCTCCCCAGCCACAATTTGAGGCTATTTCCTCTTGCCTTGTTGCTTGAGAGAAGAGATTGAGACTCAGCTTGCTACAACTGACTCAAGAAGTTATCAAGCATTGGAATGAGATGCCCAGGGAGGTGGTTGCATCACTGTCCCTGGAGGTATTTAAAAGACAGATGATTCACAGAGGATCCTGAAGTGATGAGTTTTTCATAAGCAAAAAATGAGACCATTCCCAAATCAAAATGGAGCCTAGTGGCGCTATTGTGTCTTTCTCATGGTGAAAATTCATTGCTAGTGGCTTTCATGTTTGACAGACTGGCGTTTTTCTGAAGGAAAAATATTCTACTGGGAAATTGTAGTGCTAATATGGGTGTTGGGGTTTTTTCCTTCTTTTTATTTTTATTCTTGAAGAATACCCACTGGTAGTTCTGAAGTCGGTGGATATTTCTTCTGAAAATAGGGCTCCAGAGAGAGAGATTTTTTTCACAACAAATCCCTCCTTCCTCAAGTGGCAGTAGGATCTAGCTGCATGGATTCATTATGTACTGTTAAGCAGCTGCCACATTTCATTCCAACAGCAGTTGTACTTCATTTACAAGCAAAATGATTCATATGTGAATATGGCAAAGTGCTGTGGCTCATGGTGAATTTGCGCCGAGGGCCAGCTCGTGGGTGAAGGCTGGGTAAAAACAGATGTTAAAGTAGGACTTTGCTATTTGTCTGATAGTTTACATGGTTATAAAAGTTTGTGCTTTAGAAGAGCAGGTCCTGCCAGAAATACAAGCACGTAAACACAGAGCAAAGGAGATTGTGAGTATTATTATTCCTGGCCTCCCTGCAGCTTGACTAAGAGAAGCAAATAAATGGTAACACTTGACCTACATAGAAAATTATGAATGAGGAAATGAAATGGATTTACAGAGTTCTTCTATTAGTCCCATTAGTACTGAAAAGGCAGTGAAAAACCCAGACACTGCAGCGAATGTGAAAGTGATTGAAGGAAGATTTCCCCTTTAAGCAAAACATTGTTCTGTGTGCTATCCTGGAAAACTTCCCAGCCTGTTTCTTTTATTTACCATGGTGTAAATTAGGAGTATTTCTGCTAAAAAGTGTGTGAACTTCACAGGGGTAAAAGCAGCGGAAGTAAGAAATGAAGATGTATGCCTGAAATGTTGCAAAAGATAGCAGTCTTAATACTTCAACACATACGCTCTGTGGGTGGAGTGAGGAGACTTGCCTTTCTTAATGCCAAAGCTTCCACCGGTACTTGGCCAAAATTAGGCTGTGTGTAGTTGTGTTCCCCCCACCCAAAGATGATAAAAACTCACTGCTTCAGGGAGGCTGGTCGCTATGCAGAATAGCAGCCTCCCCTCAGGAAAGCTGGGCAAAGGAGAGAAGTTTATTTAGTTTAAAATCTCCTTTAAAAGCAGCCCAGGGTTTGTGCATTTTTTTGTGTGTGTATTTTTATTCCATGGCAGGGAGGAATAAGGTTCATTAAATCCCAAAATACATGAAATTCTGCGGTGCCATCTGAGACCTCACAAGCCATGCTAACTGCACAGAAAGCACTGGTTCAACGGCACTTCTAGGTACTTGCCCTCTAGTGCCAGTGCCCGCTGGACCAGAGGAGGGAACTTGTTGCAGCTGTTGGGCTTAAGCATAGGAGCTCTCCTTTATTTGTGCTCTTCATAGACTCTTTAAGGTTGGAAAAGACCCCTGGGATCATCAAGTCCAACCACCAAACAGCCCCGAGGTGACTGATAACAGCATAGAAGCAATTTTGAGTTTTCAGTGATCCCTCAGCATCTTCTGCTCACAAGTGGATTAAACTGCACAGTTACCCTGTGGTGTGTTAATGTCCCTGTTCTGCAAAAGCAAACCTCAAGTTAGGGTGATGTTGCACCTGCCACGGTCTCACAGGTGTGCTGTTAGCCCTGTGCTTTTCATTCAAACGTGTCGTGTTTGGGTTTTTTCCCTTGCAGGATTCCACCAACACTTAGAAGAACAAATAATCCAAAGGCTCCTTCCTGTGCATAAATCACTCAGCCTTCTGGGTTTTCTTCTCTGGAGCCACTGTGAAAATGGACACATCAATATAGCCTTCTGCAGAAAAGCTGACAATCTCGAAATGGTGCCATGCTGTAATAACTGCAGTCTCCTGCCGGGTTGGTGATGATGCTTTCTAATCAACTTTGCAATGAATATTTCTTAAATCATGTTAATCCACCATTTAAGCAGAGATATCAGTTCCAGACAATGAATCACCATACCTGGAGGGGAATATACCTGCCGTTTCCCCGAGAGGAGGCGATTAACAGCATGTGTGCTGTCAGATGAGCTAGCAGCACCGGCATTTATCACCCCAGAGCTCCTTTCCCGCAACGAAGGAAATCTTTGCTCCCTGCTTCTAGTGCAATCAGCTTTTATTTATGTAGTGGTTGTGGAAAATAGCTCTTAAAGGAAAACTACACCTGTTTTGGTCTCTGGGGCAGGTTTTTCTCTAATTTACATGGATACATTTCCTGCTAGAGTTCAGTAAACATTCAGTTCTCATGCAGAAATGAGAGCCCTGAAATGTGAGTAAGCAGGATGCAGTGCACAACTTTTGAAGATCCAGGTCTGGAGACCCACAAAACTCAATTAAACATTGATGAGGAAGATGAACTGTCTTTTTCATGGGCACTGTTTATGTTCTCATCTCCCCAGGCTCCTAGGGATGAACTGCTAACGTTCCACCTCAGAAAGCCTGCAGTCCAAGTTGAAAGTCTTGTTCTGAAGAAATTTCTGAGTCCAGGTGATTCTGTTACTTTGGGTAAGGAAAGAACTGCACATTGGTAAGTTGGTTTTTTTTCTGCTAAACCGTGAGCTAAATGTCATGAACTTTCACTGCAGAGTAACCTTTCTCTTGATGAAAAAGCTGTGGTAGCTCAAAAAGAGAGGGTAATTACTGGGATAAGTACCTAACCTGCTGTGTACATGCAGCCTTAGCCAGAGCTGACTTTCCATTTGCTAGCTTGAATATTGACAGCAGTGGTGCCCTTGCACAGTGCTTAAAGTCCACTTACCATGCAAGTGCTCAGGTGACCTTTGCAACCACTATGGACTTAGGTGCTGCCATTGCTGTGTCACACTCACGTGTGGCTTGGCTGTCCTGAAGGCAGCATGGATGCTGCCATGTGAGCTACAGAAACAGTGAAGCATAGAGATATTTTTTTGAGAAAGGACCTCATGAGATCTTTGACTCTTACTCGTGCTCAAAGCAGGGTTGACTTCCCAGGTAGTGATTCTGGTCATAGTCTCATCCAGCTGACTGTCTCCGAGGGTTGAGATGCTCCATGTTCTCCAGACATCCATTCCTGCGCTGACCTGCTCTGAATAATATTTTTCTCTCCAACCATGTGTAATTTCCCTTGCTGCTCCTTGTGCCTATCACCTCTGCCCTTCTGCTGTGCACCTTTGAGAAGAGTCTGGCCGTACCTTCTCGGTAACGGACTTTTAGTAGGAGACTGCCATTAGGTCTCTAGGCTTTTACCGTCTGGCTCCTAGCCTCTTCTCTCACATGTGTACTCCAGCCCTCTGACCATCCTGATGGGTTTCTTCTGGGCCTGCTGCACTTTCAATATCCCTCCTGTACCAGACAGCTCTAAACTGGACGTAGCATTGCAGATTTGGTTTTAAAAGCACTGCACAAAGGGGAAGGACTCCCTATCTTGACACTCAGGCTTTGCTGCAGCTCGTGTGGCCCAGGGTGGTGTAAGCTTGCTTTACTGCAAGAGTGAGTTGTTGGCCCTTGTTTGGCTGCTGTACACCAGGACACCAATGACCTTTTCTCAAAAAACCTGTTTACAGGCTGTAGGGATGCACTTTGCATTGCTGCCAGGAACATGGACCTGAGAACATGCTGCACCCATTCTCTTGGATTTTAGGCGTCTCTAGGCTATCTCAGCTTGGCCTCACAAAAATGAAATAGTCTCTTCCTTCCTGTACTTTCCCTAGCTACTCTAAGACTTAGAGATTTGGGATAACTGGGGACAGTCCTGTAGGTCTCCGAAGCATATGGATAACTCTTCCTCAGGCAATCCTGGAGGAAATGAACTTCCCAGGTGAGTGAACTGATGTGGAGTTGCATTAGAGCCCTGTGTAAGTGCTAACAGGCATTGTGCTGAAAGCATCTGCTGTTTTTACTGCGGCAGAAAGAATGACACACAGCTCTGATAACTTGTCTCGTGATGAGTCCTGCCAGGCTGTGCCTGGACCCAGGATGATTGCTGCATTTCCTGGTGATGGGAGGGAGGAGGAAAACAGATAACGTGAAAGTGTGAGAGGTGCAAGCAAACACTCTTTTCTTAGTAGAGTTAACAGCGTCTGAAGTGATGGGAAGCTATCTATGGACATATGTCAACAGACAATTCATTGTGGGTGGCTAATAGAAGCATATATGTACCTCCACAGTATGGTATCTATTAAAAAACAATTACACCCCAGCCAGATTGCTTACTTTTGGCCCTGAACTCGACTTCACCTTGGTTACATTTACCTAAGGCGTGGCAAAAGGCTGCCTTATATAGGAGAACAGGGATCGTGCCAGCCTGTTACTTCATTGGTGTTGACCAGAGAGTTACACCGGAGGCATCGCAGGTAAAACATGACTTTGCTGTTTTACTTATTGTGAGATGAAGCAGCTGAAATACAAGTAATAGTGCTGGAAAAGCACCTCAGACCCATCGAGAAGAGTCTGTCTTGGGGATACAAAATAAATTAGAGCCCCCATCCTTAATGTTACCTGGAGGAAAAGAAAAAGATGAATTTGTTGTGCTTAGGAATAGCCTTACAGTAAAAAGGTAAGTTCTCAGAAGTAATTGGATCAAGTGGGAGTGGAAATCCTAAGAGGAGGATGATTCTATAGTTACTGCATGATGCTGTTAACTGAGGTAGAAAAAAGGTATCTGGAACTGTCCTATGCTATTACTGCAAAACAAGGAGAAAATTGACTTAATAAATAGCCAGAAGGGAGTACTTCACAGACTGTTTGGAGCAGAAGGTCGTGCAAGATGCCACTGGGAAAGTAATCTGGAGGGTTGTCAAAGTGCCTGGCTTTGGTTTTGATTTTCTGAGGTACTCAAGTCTTTCACGCATTGTATGTACGAGGAGGGACAAGGAGCTCTCGTCCATCGGAGGTTTGGGACACTCAAGTTCAGGTCACTGATCTGCTCTGCAGTTTGCAGTCACTGTGGGCATACTGCTGAAAAGCAGCACTCTCTCATTAGTTTTTTTTCTCTGAACGCAAAGCAAACCTCATGCCTGCCTTCATTATAAGACAATTCTGGAGCTGACTCCCCAAAGTTCTTACAGTGTTCCAAATACACGAATGACAGGGTCTTAGAGCAAAAGAGTGCTTGCTTTACTGTAGTGTGTATTGAATATTATGGGTGAGATGAAATGTACATTGATAGTTTGGAGTGCTTGAGAGGAATTGGGAAGAAAGGCTGCTGGCTTTTTGGCTTTTCTGGTATTCTTTGTAGTGTTTGAGACAATTAAGCTGCTGTTGCTAAAGTACAGAAACCCAGCTAAGTCAATACCTTATGGAAATGTTTTGAGAAAATCGGTGGAGAGAAGAAGGTGGATAGTTATCTACAAAGTAGATACATGTTTCTAATTGCCTATTTTCACTTCCTACTCTCTGAAAAATATCAGAAGCCATTGAAGGAAATTATGTCTATACTCTGACATAAATCTTTATGCAAAGTGTAATTAGCTGTCTGTAGCATTTGCCACCATTGAGTACCTGATTATAATAGTTGCTTGACATATTTCGTGAATAAGTGCAGGAGGGAGAGGAGACAGACACACCCTTTGTTCCTGGTTTTTAAGCTGTTTAATGCAGAAAATGGTGGGTACTTGGGGTTCCCAGGTTATTTCTATGGAGGTCACCAACCTTTTTGCTCTGATGTCCTCAGAATCTCCCCTTTCCTTCCCATCCTTTCCAACTGGCACACTTGATCTCTTTTTCTCCTCTTTAGCTTTTCCACTGCTCCCCTTCCCTCCCTCACATTTGGTCATTTGACCCTCTCTCTGATTGAGATGGCAAGAAGGATGTCTCTCTACTGAGAAGGAAGAGTGCCCAAAAAAGTGCAATCGATGCAAATCTGGGTGTGATCCCTTTCTCCGTTTCAGATAAATACATGTTTGGAAGAGATCCCGTGACTAAGTAAATGTATGTTTAACCCCCTCTGAACAATAATTTCCTTCCTTAGTTGAGAGTCAGTCTCTTGTTTGTCTGTGTTTCACAATAAGCCTGAACCAGCTCTTGTGAGTGCTTAAAACCCCTCCTCCTCTTGTTTCGTGGCAGGGAGCAGTGCAAAGACAATGCCTCTGGGACCCATCGTGTTATAACTCTGTCCTTTTACAGTCTGTCTGCCTTAGAGTTCAGCAACTGTAAGAAGCTCCTGAACCAGACAGGCAATATTCTGCTTTAAATGCTGTTGTGATCTATGCCGTTGCTGATGCACCTGTGAGATGCAACTCGTGGCTAGGGCTCAGGATTTTGCTCTGGAAAAGGTGGACAGGACAGGTGTGTGTGACCCCATGGGCTGCCTATGCAGTAGCACAGACAGATGCAGAGCCTTGTGTATCTGTGCACGTGCCCCCCAACACGATGCTGATGAAGTTATTCCTGCAAGGGAAAAGTATTTAAGTGTATTATTTTCTTCAGTCTGGTTGCTAATTTATTCCGGATATGTTAAACAACATAATTAAACACACACACATGTGCTTAAAAACTCTTGTTCTCTGTCAGAAGAGAGGGAACGCGTGTCAGGCCCAGCCTTCAAGCTCTGTTAGTTTTAATTTGAGTTTTGGAATTAGTAATCAGTTTTGCTGGAACACTGTTGCAAGAAATAGATCTTAGCATGCATGGGGCCTGGGCACAGTTTCAAATGAGTATTTGTTAAGAAGAAGCCATTCCCTTGTCGTGTTATGGTACATTACATGAGATTTATTTCCACTGTACTAAAAAATGCAAGCCCAAGGGGAATGTTCTCTCTTTTTTTGTTGGCCAAGGGTGATTTCGGAATTCCATTTGAATTCTTTTTTTGTGGGGCTTTTAATTAAAGCAATGAGATGCAAACCCCTTCATTTTTCTAGGTTGTTGTTACAATACCAAGAGGCCAGGTGACTTGAGAAAGGGGATGGCACTAAGTAAAAGGGGTGTGTGTGTTGGGGCTGTACTATGCTTTCAGTGTGCCTGGTTTGTTTTGCTCACGTGTGAACAAATGACATTAAAAACCTGAGACTTTGCTCTTACAGGAGGTATCTGATCTCTTTGTACCACACCAGGAACATATCAGATCTACAGATAAAATGGTTGTGATAGGAGAGTGAACTTTCATCTACTAAAAATTAAAAACCACAGTAATAATAAAACTGATATGGCATCCAGTGGCTTGAAAGTGAAACTGAAACCGAGTGATTTCAGGCTAGAAATTAGCACTGCAAAGCTAATTAATTCTAGGAGTGGCTTGCCCGGAGCATGTGCTGTATTTCCAAGTGCTAATATATGAGTGGGTACATCTTAAGTGAAAGCCAGGAGCTTGGGTGAGGAATTGTCACATCAAGTGTAGTGGCATCTGTCGTGCAAGAAGCCAGGGGAGGTGAGCACAGGGATCCTTCGTGCTCTTAAAAGTCTGCTAACACAGGGTTTCACCAGGGGCTTCCCTTTTCATAAGGAAAGGGTCAAAAGGGGAATTATTGCTTAGGAAAGTTAAAATTTTGGTTTTATGAAGGCAAGTGTGAATGACAGGTGAAAACTGGTGTGTATCTTGAATTATATATTGATCCAGCAACACATAATTTTGTGTGATGGAAGGTGGTGAAGGATCCAGGAGGCAAGGCAAGCTGTGTAAACTTTCTGCTACTTCTCTGAACTCTGAGATCAGCAACTGAGATCTTTAGCTGAAGAAAGATGTCCAGGATGTCGTGCATGTATGTGTGTGTCTGTGCATCCACATGGCTTAGGAGAGGACACATGAAAACCTGTAATCTGATTAGACAAAACAAATAATGCTTTTTAAGGTCTAGCGCTCTGCCCCTCCCAACATGCAGGTTTTCCTCCTCCTTGTGCCTTTCTCCTACTCCTGTCCTAAAAGCCCTTCCACCCCATAGTCCAGCATCGTTCTATGATTCTGCCTCTGTGGAAGATGTGCTACCTTGCTTTTGAACAAGTCTAGATCTTTGATGGCAAGAGTCCTGCTGTATTTTTTGATGACTGCAAACGGGACAGAGTTCAGACAGATGATTTTAGCTTCTGCATCCTTCCCTAGCTATGTCAGCACACAGGTTAGCAGGTCTGCCCAGGCTAGGGGTTCACTGAATGTGGGAAATGTTCACTTTTCCTAAGCAAGTTGTCCCTTTCCTTCAATAAATTAACAAAGAGGGGTTTGAAGATGCTCCAGACTGGAACACCTATAGATGCTACGCAATGACTGCCCAGTTTAAATATGAATTTACAATTTTTGATACATTTAAACACTGGCCTCTGAAAGAACTACTGAGTCCAAAACCCACAGACCTTGGTGCATGCTCATGTGAGCAAGTAGTACAGGAGTGATCCAGGTCTGGATGCTGCAGCTTGGTCCCATCTCAACACTGTAGCTGTAGGGAATCTGGTGAATGTCTATGTAAACTGTAAACTCCCTAATCTGCCTGAGGTCTTTGGTGTTGATCCCAAGGAACTGGGCACAGATCCTGGGCACAGATATGATCCATGGCCAGGAGAGTTCTGGGTACCCCTGAGGGGCCTCCCTGCTCATACCACCTCCCTCCTCCCCTGTGTCTGCAGCTCCTGCTCCATCCCCTACGCTTGCTTACACTGCGGATGTACCTCAGTGCTAACACAGTGGTTCACTAACAGCTTTGCTCTCTGTCCTCAGGGAAGACTCAAAATTGAATTTGTAGCAGTGACAGCACTGGTTTAAGATAAAACAGTTGGGATTTGACGACTACTCTTTCCCCAGGCATTTCCAGCTAATAAGGATTTTGTCACTGTGACTGCCCTCAGGTTTTCAAACTGCTGCTCCACAATCCTCTTGGTGGGGAGAGGAAAGTTTCCTTTCCCACATCACTTTGGATTGGGAAACTAATGTCAGTCCATGTCCTTCACAGGAAAGGGGCACAATGCTAGCCTCCAGCTCTGCTATGGCATTGGAAATCAACAGGAGCAACGGGAAGGGCTGGCAAACAACAGGGGCAACGGGAAGCCTCCAGAACCTGAAGAAATTTAATAACCAGGACTTCAACTCCCTGCGAGCCTTGTGTCAGAGACAAGGATTTCTTTTTGAGGATGCAACCTTCCCCGCTAACATCAGTTCCCTTGGTCCCAACCTGCTCCCAGAGGATAAGCTGTATCAAATACAGTGGAAGAGACCAACTGTGAGTAACATCAGCCAGGAGGGCTATTTGTAGCACTGCTGCTGAATGGGAGTGCTGGTGGCCAGGGAAGAGATCTGTGCTAAGCACGGAAGTAGACCCCAAAGGGAACACTAAGATCACCATGCTGCAAGTAGGGATGCTTGCTCTGGGATGTGTGTAGGGAAGATAACCTCTGCGACATTAATGAATTCATTTGGTACATTTTTTAGGAAGCTTGTTTCCACCTGTGAACCTGACAACAACTAGTTGTTGTCACAACAACTTTCATATGCTTCTAGAGGACTTTGTGCAAAGCTGAAAAGCTGTCAAGTTCTATTAAAGATCTCTTGTTTCTGTAATAGAAAACCACTGACTCAGCAATACCTATTTCAAAGTAATTGGTACAAGGCATGAGATGAAGTACTTTTGTCTGTTGATTCCCAGTTGTAGCTTAATAGGCAGTTGTTATCATCTAGCAAATGGATATTTAAATTGGGAGGTAGAATCACATGCTCAGCTCTTATCCTAGGACCTAATTAAGGGAATCTTTCCATGGTTGGACTGTGCTGTATTAGCACTGCTGTGTACTGTTTCCTGCTGGTGCAGACACTGGATGACATGTGCTGCCCTTTTGCTGGGTTTTGCTGAACACACTGTTACTGCCTGGGGCCTTTGGTTTCCCTGGGTTGGAGCAAATCAGTTCACCTCTCTGCAGGCAACCCCCTGGGGTGTGGAGACAGTAACTGTGAGACTGTAGAGACAGGACAAGATGACTATAAAACATTTATTTGGATGGCAGCTGCAGGCAGGACAATGATGGTATGCTGGAGCCTAGCAGAGTGCTGGCCTTGGCATAGCAACAGCAGAGGACTTTGAAAGCAGTGGGTCCCAGAAAGGAAGCAGGCTAACACAGGGAGCCCACATAGCCACTGGATATGGATGGCCAAATGGAAAACTGAGAAGCCTCAGCCCTGGTGTAAAAGGAATGTGATATGGTGAAATATCAGATGAAGCAGAACCTGAGCCTGGACACCAACAGAGATGTGGCTGCAGTGTTGTAGTGAAAGGGATGGGGTCTAAGGCTTGAACTTCTCACAGCTCACTGTAGAGGCAGGACTTGATAGTGCCAGAGAAATTGTATTTGCAGAGGTATGGGCACTTCTAATCTGGGTTGATGTGTTACAAAGTGGTTTGGTAGGTGTGGAGGTGCTGGCTGCTGATGTCTGGATGTCCTCTATGGAGGTTCTACAAAGGGAACGTTCTCCTTCAGAGAAGCTGAACATCTGGGCTTCTCCTCAGGTAGTCTTGATTCAAATTCAGGCCCAGTGAGAATGCAGCTAGTGCTGCAGTTTTTCCACCAGCACTTTGCTTACTGGGTTGTAGCAGGTGGGAAATGTGTCTCTTCAAGTGGGGGCTACAGTAGGAGAGTAACTAAAAAAACAGAAAGGAGAGGAGTTAGTTGCTACCGTTTCTAGACTGAGAAAGCCAAATATGTGATAACTAAGCCTTAGATTCACAAAAGATAAATGTGGATATTAGAAAGGACTCTCAGGGGTGTTTTAAAGATGAATAAACTAGACTAAAATGTTATGATACAATTCTGTTAAGTACTAACTACCCCAGTGTTTTGGAGCAGCAAAGAAGCCTAGGATTTCAAAAGGATGCAAACTGACTTAGAAATTTAAGTACAACTAATTTTGAGGCACTGTGGTGTGGGATGCACATTTATCCTACTCATTTATCCTGAGAGTTGTTTCACAGGCAAAGAAACTGATGTGCCTTGCCAAAAGCAGAACGTGGGGCTGCTGGTGGGGCAGGTGTCAGGAGAACCCCTTTCTATTTTGCTGAATCTGTGAATATTAAGCTGATGAAGGAAAACTGGTTTAAAAAATTTGCAGAGGTCCTCTCCTTCCCAGCATTTCCCTTTCAAAGTTTTTTTTTTCTTTTTTTCCCAGCAACCACTACACATCTGTTTCCAGCATGACCCCACCACATTGACTGAAACCAATCACTTGCAAAAATTTTCTGGGGCTGTTTTGGGAAGGAGCAAAATGAAAAGTCATTGCTGACTTTGCCAGAGCTCTCCTCCAGGAAATGAAACCATATGCTCATGGTTCAGGGTTCACAACACAAACATTGAAAAGGCTTTTATTCTGTTATAGAGGTTAAGGCAGCATCACCAGCTGCTCTTCTGTAACATACTCAAGGAACAAGAATTTAGACTGCTGACTCAGCTGGCTCACCTGGAACAGAAACCCAGGAAGTCAGTGCTGAAGAAGGCTCAATTTTATTTTTTTTCCCTTGGTTTGACCAAAATTTCCACATGTAGCCATTTCTCAACCTTCCTGCTAGCCAAGATGCAAGATGAAGGGCAATGGCATCAGCTGCCTAGGGAGCCCAACCAGAAGTTCTCAAAAGTAAATGCAATACCCATGCTGTGTCAGTGTCATCACAGCATAGCCTCCATCTGGCAGAATAAAGCAGAGGCAGAAGAAGCCATTAAATAGCAGCAGAAATAAAATTTTTAAAAACCTGTATTTTTTTGTCTTGTGAGGCTGGTGTTGTGTCCAGTTGCCTCTGGAGTTTGATCTCCAGCAAAGAAGAGGGAAGGATGCAGTGTTGGGAGTCAAAGTATCCCAAACCTGAAGTTTTCCAGTTGGGCATCTTTCAGCTGTGCAAGAAATCTTAATCAACTCTTTGCTCTTAGGTCACTGCAGTGCTAACTGTAAGGATACATGAACCCAGGCGTTTTAGCTACCTAAACTACTTAGCAAAAAATACATATAATTTCCCAAAGGAAGACTTTTTCCTTCTTGACTACATCACCTAGAGAGTGAGTGTAGTTGCCTGCTGAGACAATGTCCAATTTAACCTATGTCTGTATTTTTCTCAGCCTTCACCCTTAGCTCCCTCTGACATTAAAAAGAAATAGTAAAAAAATGTCTGGAAATGTGCTTGTGGCAGAACTGGCATCTTGATCTTACTATTCTTAGCCTCCATCTTCTGAGTCCTGTAGTATCTGGTTCTTTAAGTGGTAGATAGCAATTATAAATTGTTCCAGATCCAACCCAGCAGTTGAGCAACGTGCTGCTACTATTTTACCTTGTACATTGTCAAGGGGGGATTATCAATTACAGGCAGAGTTGGGAGACTTTGTATCTGACAGTAATGTATAAAGTAGAGAGAAAACAGCTTGATTTTTCAGACTGCAGTAGTCAGTGGTAACAGTCAGAAACTACCTATTTTTACTTATAAAGTGACCTGATTTAATATGGGAGCCCTTGAAGGGGAAGGCGAATGAGGAGCACCAAGACATCCATGCTTCCGAACTGCACAGTAATTGCAGTTCCCCTTCAGATGGGGACTGCTCCAGGCTGTGTTCTTGTCCCCAGGCCCTCAGTTTATGCCCATTAAAATGTGTGCAGTTTCTTACAAAGATTTGGCATGTGGTACTCCAGCCTTACTAGAGGTGGGGCTGGAGGTACCAGATACAGCAGGAGCTCTGCAATTAACTGGCCTCTCGGTTCACCCGCAGTTTGGCGGAATGGAGGAGTCCTGTTTTAGACTGAACAAAGTATTTTCTATAGCTGGGCTTTTCTGAAGATCAAAGGGAAGTTCTTCTTGATGAATTATGTCAGGTTTTTAAAAATGGAAGTGCTCCCTTAAAAAAAAAATTCCGAATTCATTGTTTCATTGCTTGATGCTTTTCCTTCACACAAAGAATTGAGTAGAATAGAGGAAGTCACAGAGTGATATGCTGTTGCTGAAGATGAGTTTTTAATCAATGTTTTAGCTAAAGATTCATCTCTGTTCTGATCACAATGCACAATACTGTATAAATGCAAAAAGAAGCTAAATTGGGGTGATCCAGATGATGTGAACTGTGGTGGTGCTGAATTCAGATTGTTTTATTTTCAACATTGGTTATATTTTCCAACATGTTTTGTGTGAAGGGAGAGAGACTGCCACATAGATGGCAGTGCCTTGGCCCTGCACCAGGGGTAGCCCAGCATGGTGCTACGATGCCTGTTATAAACTTTGTGAAGGATAGTACATGTTCTTCAGTGCTTATGCTTTTTAAGGCTAAAATGGGCAGAGGATAAAGCTGCTGAAGGGTCTTCAAGGACACAAGCTACGGCTCCTGCAGTTGCTCACCCTTTGGTCTCTTGAGGACCTTGTAGCTACCTTATGGAGTAAGGGATTGCTGAGCAAAAGCTGGTGTAGTCCCTTGGTGAGGGGAAGGGGTTGGCAACCAGAAGAGAGGGAAAAGCTGGAGGACAGACAATGGAGGTTTGAGGGTGAAAAACAGCATTAAAAAAAAAAATTCCAAGTGCCTCTTCTCACTGTTAGAAGTTGTATGGTGAAAGGACTGTCTGAAATAGCCAACATGGGTTTTCCTCTGAATCATCACAGTCTGTTCAGAGCATCAGGGCATGGAGCTGTTGGGTATTTGTCTAGTGTCAGTGGAAGAGTAGGATCTAGATGAATTTCTTGCATAGAAACCACAGAAAGAGGCTGCTTTGATATGAACTTGAGCCAGAGACATACCTTGTTCCCTTAGCACAGTCTCAGGGAGCTGTGTTATTGCATGTGGCATCTAAAAAGCAATGGGTAAATGGGGAAAATGGTACAAGTGGAGTCAGTGCTTGTCTGCTGCAAAAAGTGATTTGTTATTTGATTCAGTAGTTTTTCAAAAACGCTTGTCCATATTTTTCCTTTCTTTTTCTGTCCCTTCCCAAATCAAATGTAACCTTCTTTCAGAAATAGAGTGCCTGTCATGATTCTCCACTGTTTTTGGTGATTATTTGTTTATTGGTATTTTATTTAATTTCTAGGAATTAATATCAATGTTAAGGGATTTCAAACTCAGGAGCTTACTGAACCAGAATGGACCCTTCAAAAAAGTACTTTGGAAGTTAGGATCTTTCCAGCCAGATAAATTGTGTGTCCTGGTTTCAGTCAGGATAGAGTTAACTTCATTTGTAGCAGCTGATGGAATGCTGTGTTTGGGAGTTACAATGAAAGCAGTGCTGAGAACACCCTGATGTTCTTAGTTGCAGTCAGTCAGTCAAGGACTTTCTCAGCTTCTTCGTATTTCTCTATTCTTGAGAAAGGAGGGGCGAAGCCAGGACAGGTGACCCAGATGGGCCAAAGAGAGTATTCCATGCCAATGACGTCCTGCCCAGCAGAACGGGGGGCTGAGGGGAGGAAGAAGAGGGGCGGTGGCGGGACGCGTGCTTCTTGGGAGGACGGTCGGGTTCTGGGACAGCTCTGGGTGGTACGGCCTGAGTTGTGTGGGTCGGGGAGAAACTGCATTGGGGATCAAGAGTTTCATATTCTTTTGCTCTAAAGTCCTGTCAGCATTGTTATATTTTATCTTTCTGTTCTCTCAGTAAACTCTCCTTATCCCAACCCACGGGCCTCTTAGTTTCTTGGTTTTGGAGTTATTTGCCCCTTCCTTTTCCCTTCCCTTGTTTCCCCCTTTTTCCCTCTTCCCCTGCTCTTTTACTTTAAGAAGCAGGCAGCTGCGTGGATCTCGGCCCACAGCCGGGGTGAAACCACGACATTGTGCTAGAGTTCTTCCTATATCAGTCTTGGCCTATCTGTAGATGGAAGGGAAGAAAAGACAGATATATTTCAGGCAAGAAATCGGACAACAGTTTGATGTTAACCTAAAAACTTAGCTCTGATAACACAGGTGACAAATAAAGAAAAACATACTAAGAAAAAAAAGGGAAAAGGAATGTGAGCTGCTTTATTAAAGCAAGTTACAGGAAATGTATGGCAATGAGGCACATTGCTGTCCTGCACTCCCTGGAGGTCTGTCCCCACAGGTCTGTTCTCTGGCATGAGCCAAAGCGTCTCACCAGTAGTTCATGGTGGAGTTCACAGCCTCAGTATTTCCCAGGGCACGCAAGGTCCTTGGATTCTGTTCAGTACTTCTCCTTGATGAAAATCAAAATCAATTCACCTTATTTTTGAGTGTGCACGTGCAATCAGTGTAATTGAGCAGCAGCAGCATTTCCAGGCAGCCATTGTCTGAGCCCTTGCCTACTCAGCTGATTGCATCTGACCTCGACTACAGAGTTCGTATCTCTGGGCTGAGAAAACTGCAGTGCATCACCATTTAATATATCTGTCTTTCTGCACTTTAGATGAGAGGGGGTTATTTGCATCGTATCTTTGTTCCTGTTGCTTTTGGAAAGGGCTCGTTGTGGGATTGGAATGCACACATCCTGTGTTGAGGGGAAAGCAGCGCTCCTCTGATGGTCTCTTGATTCACCTGCTTCCCTGTTTCTCATGCTGGGGAGTCAGTCAGCAGGGCTCTATATGGCTGTGGTGGCCACAGGCAACGTTTGATAACACCATGCTGCTTTAAAATTTGCACGGAGTGGCCTGAGTGGGAGGTTTCAAGACCTCTAAGAAAACTGCATCTCAAAGGCTCAGGGCAGACAGGGGTACCTCCCTTGTTTGCCTCCTTTGTATTGACCTCCTTTGTTTGTGCTTGTCATGGTTTTTTAGTACTGAGCCCTGCAAAGCAGGACTTTACTCTCCCACTTTTGGGCTGCCCAGCTGTGCAGGGTCTAAGGCCTTCATTCCTCTGTTGTGTGAGAGAGCTGGAGCACAGGAGGGCTGGGGTATTTTTAAGCAACTGAGGCATTTCTGTTGAAAACGGGCAATTAGGAATTGAGCTATGCTGCTGTAAAGCAAGGAATTGAGTTCTGGTGGTGCTAGCAAACCCCTTGAGATTAGACTGTTTTTTCCCATCTAAGAGAATGTCAAAGAAAAGCAGAATATGAGTTTTTTAAAAAATAAATTAGGCAGATTCAAGGGAACAGATTCCTTATTCCCATGAGGTCTAATAAACAGAAAACTGGGTAGAGTCTCCAGCCTAGGAAGCCCTTTAGCCCCCAAGTGATGGAGAGTGGGAGGATGTATGCAAGAGGAGCATTAGTTTCAGCTTTCTCAGTTATCCTGCTCCCTCTCCAAGCTGTCAGAGATGAGGCATTGTACACCTTCGGTGTGACCTATCAAAGCTTGTCCTTTGTTTTGCCCTCCCTCACTACTCCAACTGGCTTATTTCTGTGTTAGGTATTCCGTGAAGGCTTCCTGTGGTTATGGGATGCGTGACAGTGATGTGCCTGACCCCTCCTCGGTGCATGGCTAGGCAGTGCCCAGGGAACTGCAATGCCGTGTTTGCTTCTTAATCCAGATCAACACTATTACAGGCACAGCAGTGATGCTGAATTAAGATTTCTCCAGCTGAGAACAGATTTTGGCTTTCAGTCAATAGCTGCCTTTTTATTTTTCTTAATTGGTGTGGTTTGAATAGGGAGCCCTGTCGATCAGGGTGGCAGGATGTGTCAGGAAGGTGGAGCTGGAGCAGGGGGAGCAACACAAGTACAGCTGAAGGGAAAGATGTGGTGCTGTGTCAGGAGCAGAAGCAGGGCTGGGATTTTACTGTAGGGTTAAGGTGATCTGTTTGGCAGGTGGCTCTGCTAAGAGTCATCTCCTGCCTCCTAACCCTCTGTGGCCTTCTGTGAGTACTCAGGATCACAGGGGGCCAGTGGGGAAATCCATGGGAAAGTGGCAGCGGCCAGACCGCCATTCTGGGCAGTGGCAGCTGTCTGCAGTCAGACTGGCTTGCACTGCCTGTGAAGTCCCGCCTCATTTTCCACAAAAATATCTGACCATGTCCTTTGCATGTGTCTGCCCATGGCCTACATCCACGCTACTCACCTCCAGCTTCCACAGACTTCCACTTCCTTCAAAATTTCAAGCAATTGTAAAAATGAGTTTAGAAACAAATGCATGTACAGGGAGCTCTCCTTCCAACTCTCAAATTAATTCTCCATCTTGCCTTTGAATAAGCAGTACTTCTGTGGTAATACCATTCTGTAGAAGACCAACTGGCTTGACCTTGAACTTCTCTTTTATTTTGAATATATAATGAAGTCCTCAGTGGGCCAGGGAAAGCGAGTGATAATAGTTTTTCAGGCGGGGTGGGGGGGTTGTGGGGTGGTGTGTGTGTGAATTCAGGCAGAGTGCTTGACTTGTAGCTGATATGGTTGCCTTCACTGTTGGACTTGGAGATACTCCGAGAAGAGACCACATGCCTCTTTGAGCTCCCTGTTCTTTCCCCCTCCAGCTAAAACTGAAAAGTATAGGGGGAAATGCCACAAAGTCTCATCATAATTTCTCAGTGAAGACGGGCGCTGCTTCTGGACAGACATAGTTACATCTGTACTTTCTGTATTTGTTATGCAATTTAAGTGCTAGCAGACAGTGAGACTTGCACATGTTGTGCAGCGGTAACTATGTGCATAGCTGCGTTTTCAATAATAGATTATAGTTTCTCATGTTTTATCACTGCTGTGTCCTTGCCTTTGAAGGATGAGGAGTTAATTGGAGACTTCTTTTCCCTCCAGTTCAGAAGGCCTAGATTTCCAAAGCATTGCACCCATCACAATTATGTCCTCTTGAAGCTCTTTCAAAAACCCTGCTTAGTTCAGGCTCCACAGAGCCACAGATCCTTAAAGGGAACAGCCATTCCACCACCAACTTCAGAGGTCACACTCTTCCAGAGCTCTTCTGAGTATCTGGTCTTGCAGCTCCCACCACTGCCCCCTCCTGCCTTTGCTTCAGCTTTTGCTTGTCCCCTGCCCTTCCTTGGCTCACACCCAACACTGCAAAGAGCTGGTGCTCTGTGCAACGCATCCTTTTGAAGTGTGATCATTGTTGGCCAAATCTAGGACACTCATGTTCCCTTTTCCTCAAGCTCACAGAGGGGTGGGTACACTCAGAAGCACAGACCTCTTGTTAAAACCTCCCCCACCATTTCTGCCCTCAGTGCATGTAGAAAGGAGGGCTGCTGCTGTTCCAGCCAATGGTACTGGTGTCAGCTCAGTGGGAATTCACCTTACATTTGCTGTTTGGCTTCTGCAGAGGAACAGCTGCTGAGCTGTTCCATGGCTAGTAACTGGGCTGCTCTCCAGTTACTGCCTGCTAAGCCTGTAGGGAGTGCTCTCCACTGGAAGCAAGGTGGGGATTATAGTGAGAGTCTTCAACTTCAGCTTTTGTTCTTTCTGATAGCCTCAAAACTATCTGTATGCAGAGTCATGGAATCATAGAATGGTCCGGGTTGGAAGGGACCCCAAGGATCATAGAGTTCCAAACCCCCTGCCACAGGCAGGGCCACCAACCTCCAGGCGTGATCTAGACAGGGTTGCCCAGGGCCCCATCCAACCTGGCTTTGAACACCTCCAGGGATGGGGCAGCCACCGTCTCTCTGAGCAGCCCATTCCAGCACCCAACCACCCTCTTTGTAAAATCAAGTCATATTGTCTGGGGCTGACCTCAGATCATGTCTTTTCTGGTTTTAGACAAAAGTTCTGTTTTCTCTCAGCAAGGAACCTGCTTCATGTTTCAACTCATCCCCATCGTTTTCTCATGAGGGAGACAAACATCTTGGTGGACAACAGGGTATTTGCTGAGGTATTCAATGGGCTGACCTTTCAGCTAATCTCCATAACAGGTTAGCAGGATCCACACTGTACTTAAAAGCTTTATTGTTGCAGCACAGTGCAGAGCATCAGCCCTTTCCTTGGGAATCCCATAGGAGACTCAGCTGCCTTCCCATTAGTTTCAGGCTCATGTCTCTGCATGGTGGTTACCGCCATGGCAGCTATACACTGTAGCACATCTACCAGAACACAGCCACCCTGCCTGGGGCAACTAAGACTTCAACAACCTCAGGAATGACAGGGGAACCAAAAGACCCATTTCTTTATGCTGTTGTTTTTCTGTGATGATTGTTGGCAAGCCAGACACACAAAAGCACAGGCCAAGTTCAGACCCTTGTCATGCAAATTCCTCTTTCCTTCTTGTGGGAGGCAAACTACTGTCAGGGAAATAGAGGCAGGGAGAAGAGGAAGCTGGGACAGATGTAGAGGGGAAGGTGGAACAGCCAAGTGCTGCTGCTTCCCTGTGTGATGACCAACCACTGCTGCTGGTGACCACCACTACTTAGGCCTGCTCCCATGCTATAGGTAAATCTCTCATTGCAAATCCCCAAAGTCCTGGAATGGTTGTGAATGGCTATGTGAAAGCATCTGTCCAGGAAGATGGCTGCCCAGGCTGTTTTTACCAGTGCTATGGGAGCATGATCTGTCTGCCAGCCTGGAGCAGCAAAGTTGTTTTGCATCACCTCCTGATAGGGAAACTTCTTAGTGGAGTTTCATCACCATGAAGTCACCTCAGAAACCCAACAGTGTTTGCTAATGCTGAACTCATGCAACTGTGTGAGTCATGAGTCACATTGTGTACTGGTATGGTGTGCAGCATGTCACATCAAATGGGGAGAAGAAATGCCAGGGCCTTCTTAAGGAAGAGCTGCTGTATTATTTTTCTTACTCAGATGTTTTGTCTCCCCCTTACATCTTCATTTTCTTAGGTGCGCGATGACTTTGCTATTTAAAGCTGATTACTCTTTCAAAACAGAGCTTTTCTTGGTTGGGGTGTGCCAAGGGTTACTCACAGGGGATGCCTGGGCCATTCCTACTTGAGAACTCGGCTGTCGCAGGCCAGTTCAGACACAGGTGGGAAAATGGTTCATGTTTCTGTGTGCAAAGCCAAGCCCTGAAGCGTTTCCCACTTCACTGCCCAAGCAAGACTGTCAAGGAATGCAAGGAATATTCTCTCTGAATTAAAAATGTCAACCAGGCCTATGGGATTTTGCAGCCAGGGATCAAGCTCTCTTTCTCTTTCCTCACGAGAGTGATGAAAAGCAGCTCAGCCTGATCTATATTAGTCCTCCATAGAAACACAAAAGGCTCAGAGAGTAAAACGTTCTTGAATCCAGCACTGAGCTGAAGTACAGACTCTGCTCCACTTTGCTTGGTAATCCCTGTGTGTCTGCCCTACTGTCCCCCAGAAAACCACCTGATTTGGCAGCCAGGCTCAGAGCCCACTCTGAAAGGTGTAGCATTAGATAAACCCAAATGAGAACTCAGTGAGCACCCAGCCTCAAGTCCTCATCCCTAGGAATAGCCATGCAGACTAAAGAAGAGATTCCTGAGTATCTCTAGTTCTGTTCGTGACAGGCCATAAAATAACTAGGGCTCAAGAGAAATACTTATCAGCTGTGGAAAAGGTGGGCAAGCAAGAGTCTTCAAGGGATAGGAACACTGCAGGCAAAGGCTGGGTACTCATACTGCTCTTTGCATTTTCTTTCCTCCAGGAAATTCAGCGAAATCCTTATTTGATCACAAATGGAGTTAGCAGATTTGATATCATGCAAGGAGAAATAGGTAAGTTCATATGCCTGTTTTGGAAAAGACCGGCACAAAGCAATGACCTGTGATTGCCTTGCTATGTTCTGAGCGCTTGGTGGGAAGACACAGACCATGGTAGCTGCAGTAAACAATTAGTGCAGGCAAATCCAGACTCACACAAGTCTACACACAATTTATTGCAGATATTTAACAGGATTTCCAAATGCAGCAGCTCTTAATTTTTATTGCTTATATAGGGCACCTGCCCTTTATGTATATAAGGACAAGCATAGAAAGGAAGATCCAACTGAGATTAGGCAGATGCTTCAAGTACAAGGGTCAAAACCAGTTCTGGGGTAAGTAGCCCCAGCTCCAACATGTTTAAGAATTAATTTTCTTTTCATCCTAAATGTTTTTATCTGACTTTCTCCTATCTCTCTTTTCTCTCCTGTGGAAATTTCTGTCCCTCTTCTCTGATACTTACTCAGACATGTGTCTGTGCCCTGTATCAGTTCTTTTTCTCCTGGCCCACAACCATCTTTGTCTTCGGGAGTAGCTCTGCTCCAATATAGAAAAAAATGCCCTCCCATCCCTCACCCCATTTAGAGGTTTGAAAATTTCCTAACCAATGTTCTAAACTGCAAGTTGCAACATGACCACCAAAGACAGGAGGAGTGTGAAGGTAGAAGGAGATGCTTGGGTGGCATCAGGGTTCCCACAGGACTTTGCTGCTGAATGCTGAGTAGTTGTTCAATATTTTTGGGAGAGGGAGACAGAAGAATCTTGGTTTCTTAGAACAATCTGCTTCTGAGATGTTTTAGATGTTGAAGTACACTCTTCTGAAAGAGTTATGGTCCATGCCAGTAAGTAAATGGCTGAATGCACTGTATTCTTCCCCTCCCCTCCCCTTGAGGTGACTGCTGGCTGCTGGCTGCCCTGGGATCCCTAACACTGCAGAAGGAACTTTTGGAAAATGTTTTACCAAGGGACCAAGGATTCCAGGATGATTATGCTGGGATTTTTCATTTCCGGGTATGTATTCCCCGTTGTATCGGTACTGCCTGGACTTGGCTGCTTGGCTTATATAGGGGTCCATACTGCAGTCCCAGATCTCGACACCCTTGAATGTGCTGGCTCCCAGTTCAGAATTCTGCAGAAAAAAAAAATCCAAGTTTTCTAATGATTCCTTGTGCTCCAGGTGGTGCAATCATACTTCAGGGAATTCTAAGCTTTTTTCTTAAAGTTACTACTCCAGAGGTACAGATACCAGCTGTTCAGTTAGATTTGTGTGCATATATGTTTTAGATGGCATTCTGGTGCCTGCTTTGATTTGGACAGGCTGTCAGCATACCTGTGTTATCTATTTAGACTCATTTTCTGTATCCCCATACACTTCACCTTCTTCTTTTAGCTCATAGAAGTGGCTGGAAATTACAAATCCTTGGAGACAGATCAGAGGACCAGGCTTTTGATATTTTGAAAAGAGATTTGTTTCTGGGAGAAGAGTAAGGCTTTTGTGTAAATCTCACTTTCTACCAACTCCTGAAATTCTCTGAATCTCCCAGGAGGGTGACTGGGATAGTAACTGGCCAACCATGCTCACTTGTATCTGAGTTGACTGAATATCTTTTGGGATTAGAGGTACTTGTGGTACCATTAAGCTCCAGAAGCTAGTCTGGGTGTAGAGAGAATCAGTATATACTTGGCCATTTATCATCCTGGTTTTTTATCACACATCTTTTTTGTTATACGCAGTTTAGTACCAAGAGAAGAGCTTTGCCACTGAGACTTCTTTGACTCCCTGGGGGTCTCATGGAGCAGCACCAGGAGGATTATCTTGTGGGCAGGCTGCTCTGTTTCTTTGCTCCTCAGCATATCAGATGTTTCTGTCCTGGCCCATTTCCAGCATGCAGAGGTGCATGAGATAAACTGTCTGAAGGAATCTCACTCAGCTTAAAACACATTAAAAGGATGCAAGCTTGATTGTCTTTCATGAGAGCTTTGAAAAGATTAGTTAGGAGCAATCCTTAAATCTTAAGCAGTATAAATACCTTACAGTATTTGAAAATGTTTTCCCTGTCATCTTGTCTGCAAATCAATGCAACTGTTTCTGGCTTTCCTTGAGCAGTAAACCCCTGAGAAAGCTACTCTGAATGGAAATGCTTCTCAGTAATGCCTTTCAATTATTCCATCAAAGATATTTTACTGCCATCCACAGGCTAAGCCACCAGTCCTTAGCTCAGCGAAGAATCGCAAACAAGGCGTATCATATGCTAATGTACAAATTTTAGCTTATAACTTTTTTCATGTTTTTGGATCTGGAGCCTGTTCCCTCTTGGGAATACAGCAGGCAGTTCCAGTCTCCCTACACAAAACTGTCTGCAAGAGTTAAGGGTCTTAAGCACTTAATCAACTGTAGTGAAGATGGGTGATGGTTTTTTTTCTAGGGAATAATTACAACGACATTATTAAACCAGGCTTTCCCTTGATCCGGTGTTTGTATTGGAATCACTTTCTCTACCACAGAATCTCTGATGCCTCTGAGGCAGGGTGTGCCATGAATTGTGACAATGAGCAGCATCAGCTCAGCCTGGGAAAAAACAAAAAATACTCTGGGGGGTGCAGGGAGTTATGGCACAACGCACCCGCTCAAAACAGAGCGAATCTGCCCTGAGCGTTAATGTCCCTGCTCTCGGGAAGAAACTGATGAAATCTGTAAAGGCCATGAGTGGTCAAGACATCAGTTTCAGGACATGTTGAAAAGGTGCCTTCTAATGCTATGCAAAAGAGAGTGATTGAAAGGCATGGCATTTTTCACCTTGCTCACTTCCAGAACTGGATTTCTCAAAGATCCTTGTCAAAAGAAAAAAAAAAAAAAAAAAGAGGCAAAATAACCACACACAATTCCCTCTCTGACCAGCAGCACCCTAGGTGTGTTGCCATCTTGCAATTGTCCATTTATTTTTCCTTCTCTTCTAAGCCCAGGAAAATAAAGTCCTGATTTCAGAGGCTCACCACAAATGTGGAAGCAAAGAACTTATTTCTTTGCAGCCTGCTAAGTAGGGATTCTTTGTTTCATTTAGTGTCACATTCCCAGCTGCAGTATACTTTAAATCTTGAGGCTATAAAGAAATTTCACTAAGCCAGACTCTCAAGATAAAAAGTGAAGTCATTGGCCCTCTTTGAAGGCATATGGTGAAGAATGGCTTCTCCTGTACCACTCTTGTACTCCAAGAGTATCCTAGGACTTTCTATAAGGTTTCTCATTCCTGTTGTGGCTTTTCTTGTCCTTTTGAGACCACGATCTGAAAGTCCAGGGCGGTCAGAACAAAGTTGCTGTCTTTATCCAGCTGAAGAAAATTCAGGGCTGCATTTGGAAGGCCTCCAAGCTTGAGCTCCCTACCAAAGACGGCCAAGGAACCTGGCTTTTGGAAAAATGTCACTCAGTGGGTTTGGACTGCATTAATCCCCACAGACATTTCCATATTGTTCTCCTTGTTTACCTGTTGCGTTTTCAAGTTAAGCACCAAGGGAGATGTGGCTAGATGTCACACTTCTTCATACAGACCTGCTTCCGCATGTGACAGGGTGACATGTCAGGTGACTGAAAGGACATCTGCTGTCAGGTGACTGAAAGGACATCTGCTTTCAGGTTGACCTTTTTGCCTCTCTCTCTCTCTCTCTCTCTGGTAGGCTTTTCCATGATCACATTCTGCCAAAATCAAGTAGAAGTCTCAAACCAGTCCTGGAGCTCAGGTTTGGAGAGTGAAACCCTGCCACCTCCTGCCACCACTAATGTAGGAAATGAGAGGCTGGGGTGAGGCAGAGCATAAGTAGGATCAAATCTGCTGTTGGCTTAGTGGACTGTAAGCTGCTTTTCTGCTGGGTAGATCTGGTCTTGTGCTTTTCTAACAGAACAGCTCATTTTGGGGTTTTTCATTGACCAAAGCTGTTGAAATAAAATCATGCTAGACTAAATCTATTGCTGGCATACTTCCACTGAAGTCCTTAGCATAACTGCAAATAAGAGCTTGGCCTCTTATGATTGAGGATCATGCTAAGCTCTACTAATCTGCTAATGACTCTGGAAATGGCTCCTTTAGTTCATCCCCACAGATCTCTTTCCCTATCTTCTCCCTTGAAAGTTTTCTTCAGCTGGAGAAACACCTGCTCTGTCGACATGCTGGAGAGACCACCTGTGTCCTCCTCATCTATCAAGGAGATGGATAACACCTCAAAACAGTCTTTAGTCACTACACTGTCCCTGTCCATGACAGCACATGGGTCTTAATTGAAACACAGAGGAAAGAAAATCCAGAGACTGCATCTTGACAGAGGCTCTCTGGCCAAGAGCTGTGCTACAGGGGAAAAATCCAAGTGCAGCTGAGGAGTAAGGCTCACCGAACCATCTGTGTGATTGTTCTTTATCATCCTGAACACTTGCTATCGCCCAGTAATATTAGCATATTCCCCGTGTTGAATCTTTCCTCCCACTGATTGCAGGACTATTTATATTCCCAAATGACTTCCCTTGCCACTCGGAAATCCAGCCACTTGGTAGCTTGTTTAACAATGTGGACCATTAGCCTGAAGCAGTTCAGGAGAGAACTTGCATATATCCATGCTTTAGATGAATTCCTGTGCTATTTCTGGAGGCTGTTTCTTGGCGTGAATATTAGCTCTTAAAAGAGGGTCATGCTTTTCTCTCTCTCTTTTTTTTTTTTCTTTCCAGTTCTGGCAATATGGAGACTGGGTGGATGTAGTGATAGATGACCGGCTGCCGTTCTTAAATGGAAGATACCTGTCTGTACACCCTCGAACGTCCAATGAATTCTGGCCATCCTTGCTGGAGAAAGCATATGCCAAGTAAATATACCTGGTCTATTCTTCTACCTGGTGTTGAGTGCCTTCTGTGAGTGGTTTCACCCTCTGTTTTATTCAAAGCAGACAGGGAAGAGTTCAGGCTAACAGTGCAGTGAGTATGTTGTGCTGTGCTTAGGTAAGGAACTGTGGCAGAACGCAAACACAGGGTCAGCATAAGCAGGAGATGCTGGTCTCAGGCTGAAGACCTAAATGCACCCAGTCCAGTTCTGTGACATAGATACCTGAGAAGTAAAATGAATGGGCAGTGGCTGGCGGCACAGAAAGGACTGGGCATCTCCTCCCTATCTGAAACTTACTTGCCTGTTTTCTGTATTTTCCTCTGTTTAAAACTCCAGACTCCAAGGAGAGATTACCTCTGTTTACAGTCGCTAGTCAGAGACCATGCAGACATTTGGAGGAGGCAATGAGAGGAAGCATGGCTGAAGAAGATGCCCAGGCACAACACATGCTCTCCTGCAAGCCTCTAGTCAGCTCTCACTGCACAGAGAGCTCGGACTCTTGGCTGAGGTCCCTAGAGTATTGCAGGGTTAATAACGATTAATAAGGAGGTAACTTTGAGGAGTAAAGAGATCAGAGTGTGGTCCTTTAGCACCTGTAACATTGCCCATTATTAAATGTGCTGAAAATCAATTCCTGTGCTAGGGGTAATGTGAAGGACTGGAACTTGGGGCATGTACCCTACATCAAGCCGGTGTCACATTTGCAATGCAAATAAGACCTGACGAAGAGAGCTCATTATTCTGGCAGATTTGGTCAGAAATAAGGAAATGTTAAAGCAGCATCTGAGTGACTTAGGAATAGATGCATTTTGCCCTGAGTTATCTCAGAAAAGTTGACTCAGGATTCGGTATCAATTTGCTGCATAAGATTTTAATTACAAAGCAAACCAAACCTCTATTAAATTAAAGTTGCAAGTGATGCTGTTTATGAGATTCCCATTTGAGAAGTTCTTCCCATGGCAAATTCTTTTCATCAGTGCAGGACAAGGACAACCCTTCAAAATACAATTAGCCTCAGACTTCATTTGATTACATTCATTAAATACAGTGTGTATGGTGGGGTTTTACAGCATGCTCTACCTGTTTTAAGTACAGCATGTTCCAGCTTATTTGCTGTCTCAATAAAAAGCACACAATAAAAACAACAAGGACTGTGTTTGCAATATTAAATTATTATCCTATTATTGCACTCTAGCAGAGGAATTTGGAACAGTGCTGTTCTGCTGGGACAGAACTTGTTTCTGTCTTGCTTTGGGAGCATGGACAAATGCTTTCAGCTCTCTCATCTTCCTCTTTCTCATTTGCAAAAGGGATACTGGCCATTTATGTGAAGAGTCATGACAAAATATGATGTAGAAACAGTTCAGCTTCACTTGATCTGAAAAATCCATTTAACTAGTCACCCTTGGCTCCCTTCCTGTTCAGAAGTAGGAAACCAGATACTTTAAGATGAGATGCAGCTCATCTCCCTAAAATGGCTGCGTTGGCATGAGTTGCATGTTATTATTTTCCACTGCCTGTAAATGACTCTAGACAGCTGCCTTGGAAGGGAGTGAATACATAAGAAAAAGTCCCTCTTTGCCTCATTCTTTCCATAGGCCATGTGTTGTGTCTGGGCATGTATTTCAATCCCATTTCCTTTCATTAACTGGCCCCAGTGTTTACACACTCCAGGCTCGCCACTTTAATGCCATGTCCGTTTTGGAAACTACCACTATTTGTTTTTATTAAAACACAGTGTAAGGACTAATCAATGTGGGTTTTTTTCACTCCCGCAGGTTACAGGGCTCCTACCAGAACTTGCATGGAGGCTACCTTTCTGATGCTTTAGTAGACCTCACAGGTGGAGTCCAGGTGCAGTTTTCGCTGAAGGAACCCCCTCCTCATCTGCAGGAGATACTAAGAGCAGCTGCCAAATCTCAGTGTCTGATGGGGTGTAGCACCTCAGGCCAGGTACGTCATGGGGACAGGAGCATGCCTTTCTTGGTTTACCATGTTTGTTTAAAGGTGAAGTGAAGAAGGAAGTCCATAACCACTCTGTGTAATAGTTACAGCTTATGGATGCCTGGGGAGAACTTGGAAGTAGAAAGTATATAAGATTATGCAGAAAGCCACGTAAAGGCTTTTGGGCAGATGCATTGTCTGTAGGAGGGGGAGGTCTCTGGGTCCTCTCCTGGGTAATCCCACTGGGATAAAGTGGTATCCCCTTGCAGTAGGGCTGATTTTGTCCTCATAGCTTTGTGATTGATTGTAGCAAGGCCAAAATGCACCCCTCTCCTGCAAGAGGATGCTATTATTGCATTACAGTTTGCAGGCTATGAGTATTAATGCTAGGAAGTTGTATAAGGCTTTGTGATGCTCAGCAAGTATCTTGCTAAAAAGCTGCTAAGGCTTCCCTTATAGCATGTGACCAAAAAGTATGCAGCATTGCTCCTTTAGTGCCTGGTTCATCAGGACAGCTCAGCTGCTGCAAATAAGCCAAGGACTAGCCCCTCCACTCAGGTGGGGCTGACTCTGAGCCCTTGGTGGCAGGGAACCTCTGGAGTTCTAATCCTCTCAGCCAGTCTGGGTCATTCTGCAGTTGCTCTGGATCACTGAAGAACCTGCAAATGTGTGAAGACCTGTGACTTTGTTAAATTTACTGAACCGCTTCTGGCTGCAGTGGGAGCAATGGTCACGTTCCTCTGGAGCCACTATGTCTGAGATACTGCTGTAGTCAAGGTCTTCTTTTCTGCCATACCAGATGGGAGCTGATGGCCATACCTCAGTGGTGTGGCAGAGAGCTAAAAGCTGTGCTTTCTCCCTTCTGCAGCTGAGGAACATAGAGCTGAGGAATGGGATTGTACAGGGTCATGCCTACACTGTCACAGGAGCTGTGAAGGTAAGAGCAAGGACATGTTCCTGACTGGTGATCTTGTATGGGTGTTCCACTGCAGGGCAGTCACACTCTTGTTCCTTTTAGAGTTATTTTAATTCACTTCATGCTGAGGAGGGATTACTGAAAACAAATAGTTCAAATTCCAGGAGATGGAAGGTTTCTGGCACAATGGGAAGAGGAAGGATATCTGAATCCTGTCATCTTCTCTAATGGAAAAATGCAACATAAGTTCACTTTTGTTTGGGGACATTTCAATAGCAAATACATCATTTCTGGGGATTTTCATTCCATGGTGACTATTAAAAAAAATCACCTTTCTATTTCAAACAGGAATAAAAATACTGTCTGAAATTCTGGGATTTGTCATATGACGCAAATCTGCATTTGTTCAGCTCAATCACAAGATGCTAAAAATCACTGTGTGAAAAGTAAATAACTCACTGGTTCAAGAACAGTGTTTCTCCATCTTTTAAAGCTGTTCTATTCACACAGAACTTCTCCTGACTAGATAATAATATTGCAAATCTGAAAATAGGACCAATTTATCGCACAGATCAAAAGAATTTACATCCAGAAGTCAGAACTTAAGCTGTAGTGCATACAGGGAGTGTTAACAGTGAGCTATCATGCAAGAGAAGCTACAGCACATTTTAATCTAGGAACTTAAAGTCCTTTGGAAAGGGGGAATTGTTTCCTCCTATGTTGTTTTCTCCCTTACCCCCTCTCTTCAATGGTATCCCATATGAGCCTGGCTTTGGTTAGTAGCCCTTTATTGCCATGGCACCTTTGGTGTCATCATCATAGTCTTCTTGGAGGATGGCTGCTTGTAGCCAAGAGGCTCTGAAATAGAAGGATGGGGGTTGCAAGGCTCCAAAGAAGCTCACAGCTGGTTCTCCCTAAGAAGGATGGAAGAAGAAGGGTGGAAGGATCCTGAATCCTGTTGGACAGCAAGCAGTCTGTTTCAGCTTCCTGCTGCTCATGATGTAGACAGAGAGGAGAAGCAGTCTTTGCCTTACCTTACAGTTGTGCCCCTACAACTGAGGGGGTGTCCTATGGGGAAATGACTTGAGGCTGGACAGGAGCTGGGCCTTTGCCTGGGAAGAGACTGCCATGACATTTGTTTTCAGTGTTCCCTGTGTGCATAAGAAAAGTCAGAAACAAAAAGGCTTGCTTCTCCTCTCCAGTTCCACCATTTCACTTTCACTGGTGAAAGTGAGCTGCTTCTGGCTTAAAACAGCCAACAGCAAGAGGAGAAAAACACCAAAACTCCAGCTGTTGGAAACCAGGGTACGCTATATATAGAGACACAGATTTTATTTATCATCTTGACGTTCACTCCAGGCAGTCTAACAGTGGCTTGGTTCCTCAAAGTCTGTGTTTGCTGACTCACAGTGTCAGATGTGCAGGATTAGGCACTGGACTTTCCCAAGGCTGTCATGCAGTGTGGCAGGGATGCTGCTGCTTCCATCTGTGTCAGCTATTCACTGTCCTTGGGAAAGAAGAATGGGTGTGGCTTTTCTCCCAAACATCATTCCTTTACAATGCAGCAAAAGCAATGATTGAAATGAGACTAGAAGTTGAAACAGGCCTCCATTTTAATACTCATCTCTTCACTGAGTATCGCAATTGTGAAAAGCTGTGACAGAGTTTATTTTACTTTTGTCTTTACAGATACCATACAAGAATGGTTGGAAACACATCATCAGGATCTGGAATCCGTGGGGCCATGGGGAGTGGAAGGGGCCCTGGAGTGATGGGTATGGTTTTAATGCTTTAATCTCATAAGGAAAATCACTCTTTATTATAGGCTTATTGTAAAGGACCTCTGCCTTGCACTCATTATAATGAAATCTAATTTCTAAATCGATTCATTATGAGTGTTATTTCCCTCTGCAAAGCAACTGCCCACAGGAATCTAATCCAGGGAAAACGTCAGTTTTATATGTGCTCCTTACTAGGCCTAGTGCAGGCATCTCTTTGTCTCTGCATACATTTCTCCCAGTGGGTCATTCCAGGTAAGCTGTTATTGTTACCTAAAGCAAGCTCTGGCCGTGCCCCCAGACACTGGCTTGCTGCTTTTACTAAATTCTCCTGTAGCAACTGTGCATCCACTCCCCAGCTCCTTTGTCCCTTCCCACGAGCCTTTAGCTGGGAAGGAAGGAAGGAAGTGTTTAGGAAAGTGGTCCATGAGCATAGGGGGGTGTCTTTATGCAGTACTGAGCAGAAGCAAAATGGGTCCTTGGTTACTGCAAAAGCAAAGTGCTGCTGGAGGGCTTGAACTGACCTCTTGTTTCCTAAGTGCAGCTTTTTAGGTGCAAGGACCACTTTGTTGCTGTGGTTAACCTCTCTTCCCTGAAAAGGAATGATACAGAGGAAGACTGCAACAGTGTTTCATAAAGAAATAGATACTAGTTTTCCTGGTGGAATTGCATCAGTGTTTTCCTGACTAGAGAGATGTTCAGGTGTCACTCTTACATGATTTAATAGCGTCCTACCTGTCCCTGTTGCTAGGATTGCTCCAAACTTCTCTGGTTAGAAAAGGCAGGCTAGCGTGTTGCATCTGGGTGGGCTGGCAGGTGGCACAGTTGTGTAAGGTTGGGATAATAGCTGTCTGCTCAGATAGTATCCTCCCATTTTTGGAAGAGTGAATGTTGTGGTCCCAGACAGTGATTGAGCACCACATGCCACTCGCTCACCCCTGTCCCCAGAGAGAAACAGACAGAGCCCCGTGGGTTGGGATAAGGACAGGTACTGACACAGCACCACAAGAGGGGAACAGAAACAGAGCCTGGGACAGAAAAGAAAGAAAAGAAAGAAAAGAAAGAAACACACGGGGATGACACAGCGCACCTTACCAACCCAAGGTGGTAACACAGAGCACTGCACCAACGTGATGACCAACCCTATGCCAGATGGCACTGGAGCCACATGGACTTGCCCCTCCCTTCCCATCCCCTTTCATGGGGGAGTGATGTCAGGTGGGGTGGAAAACAGCCTGGGCCAGCTCAGCTCACCTGTGCTGGCTGCCTGGGGAGTTCACGCCTGACTGGAGCCAGGACAGCAAACTATAATACCAACTGTAATTGAAATGTCAGTAGAGCACATTCACAGGTGAGTTGCATAAATCAATAAATTACTGATTCCTGCTCTGTTTATTTATCTTACACTCTGTAGAAAGTACAATTATCACTTAATTATAAACATGATGCTTGGAAACAACACATTTGGCTGGCTAATGTGCCCTCTACTTGCCAGTGTAATGTCAGCACTACAGAGTGCTATGACTTGATACTTCACTAGCCTCTCCAGCATGAGGGGGCAGGTGACCAGGGCTTGGAAGGGAGAGGCAGGATTCCTCATCGCAGGACGGGCAATTAATTCAGGCACAAAAAAGATGTAGAGCTCTCTTTGCTGGCCTTGGGTGTCAAGGTATTGACCATGGTCCTTGTCCTGGGTTTGGCTAGGATAGAGTTAATTTCCTTTCTAGCAGCTGGTGTAGTGCAGCTTTGGGAGTTAGGATGAGAGCAGTGCTGGTGGATGTTTTAGTTGTTGCCAAGCAGTCATGGACTTCTCAGTTGTTCCTATCTCTGCTCATGAGAAGCGAGAGGGGGGGGGAGGAGCACCTAGGAAGGTGGGAGGGGGGACAGAGAGGGCAGGTGACCCAAACTGGCCAAAAAGGGTATTCTGTACCAATGACATCATGCTGAGCATGAAGTGGGGCTGGTGGGAGTGGAGCGCATGGCTCCAGGGCATGTAGTTTTGGGGATGGTCTGTTTTTGGGATGGCTCTGGCTCTGAGCTGTATGGCCTGAGTTGTGCAGTTTGGTGAGAAACTGCATTGTGTATCACCAGTATTGTATATTTTGCTATAAAGTCCTATTATTGTTATATCTCTCTGCTGTCCCAGTAAACTGCCCTTATCCCAACCCACGAGGTTTGGTTTTCGGTTTTCTTTTCCCTCCCTTTCTTCTACACCCTCCTCCCTCCCCCCTCCCACCCCAAAGTTCCCCCTTCACACACCCTCTTGGAGAGAGCGGCTGCATGGTGCTCAGCTCTCAGCTGGGGCAAAACCACAAGAGACCTGTTTTCTATGTGCAGGCTGCTCACCCCTCCTTATCCCTCATGACTTGATGGGCTAGTTTGAAGAATGGGTTGGCCAGAGGGATGGAAAATTGTGCCTCACATCTGCTTTTTCATTTGTTCCTGTTTACAGCTCTCCTCAGTGGGACCATGTTGATCCTAAATGTCGAGAAGACCTCCTCAGAAATAAGGATGATGGAGAATTCTGGTATTTCCCTATCAATCGTTCTCTCTGCCAGGTTCATTACGACAAAAAGAGTCATTATGAAATAAGAGTAATTTCATCAGATCCCTGGTCTTAGTGATGACTCAAAGCACCCCATGTTAGCTGTGAGCAAACAGCAAATTGGAGGCTATCCTGGCCCCATGGTTTCAGAGGAAACAAGACTTGGAGAAATGGAGCTGGACAAGATTAAGTAACAAGCTGGTGGAAAAAAAAAAAAAAAGAGAAAAGATTGATAGAAGTAAAAATCCTGTTCCCTGGGACCTAGTCATATTGTCACACTTTGACAGTGTTGTCACAGCTTTCCTCTAAAAGCTCCTAGCTTGAACCTTGGACCGCCTGGTGCTCAGAGGGGACAGGTGGCTTGTACAGCTTGTTCACTTGACTGCTCTGCAGGTGCTTGTGCTTTTTCAGTGCCTCTGATCACTCTCTAATCCACTTCAGCCATGTTTGAGCCATCCTTTAGAAAAGTTATTACTACTCCGAAAGCGCACACGTGCCCCGTGGGACTGAGAGTAAAGCAGGAGAACAGCCCGCTGGTCTAAGATGGGCAATTCAGGCTTGAGCAAAGCATGCGTGCAGGGCAGGATGCTGAAGAGGGACAAAGCAAGGTGCAGAGGCAGAAAGGTGCTGGAAATAGCAGGGCTGCACTTAGGTAATACTGAACATGCCCTGTAATTTCCCTGGGGCTTTATGTGCAGTTTGAGCAGCCCAAATGCATTGAGGGCTGATGTCTTCTGCAAGCTCAGCTGTGGCCTACAGTGCTCTGCAGGTGAACGTTGAATCTTGCTGAAAGGTCAGATTTTCTTCTTCTCTGCAGGATGTCCTGTGAAAACTTCCAGGAGCAGTTTTCCTGGCTGTATATATGTAACAGCACCCCAACGTTTCTGGACTTTGGAGATCAGCGCTGCACAACATGGTCTGTAGAGAGGCATAGCAACTTTTGGCATCCAGCCCTTGCTACAGGCAGGAACAACCGTTCCCCAGGTAATGAATGCTCGCTGCGGTCACCTAGTCCTCTCCTCTTCTCCACTGGTGCTTACAGTGAAACATTCACCCCAAGCTGTTACCAACTGTTAATGCCAGGCCTTTCCCATTACAGCACCTATGAGATAAAGAGGGAAAAACAAACCAGCAGCACTTGCTTGCTCAGTAAGGAGACTTGTGATTTAGAAACCCTAAACTCTGTAAAGCAAAATGTCCTTGTCTGTCTTCTTTCAGCCTGTTGCAGTAGGGTTTTTTTGGTACCTAATTGGAAGATCTGGTCTGGGAAATATGTAGCTGATTTTACAGAGCAAGAAATACCCCAAAATTAAATGGATATGAAATTGTCCTACAAAGCTCTATTTTTGAAGGTAGAAAGTCTTTTGAGCAGATAAGACCACTGTTTTTACTGCCTGGACTCTTCTGGCATTGCAAGCTCCGATTATGATTTTAAAATAAAATTAGTTTTATATTATATCACATACCTTTTTTTACAGCTACATCACTACTTGGGCTCTGTTTTTCATCTAAGATGGTAGCATGGGGTCTGTGAAGGATCTTTTTTTCTGCAACGCTGATCCCTGAATCAGCAGCAAACCAGTTACGGCTCACAGGTTTCAGCCTCCTCGTCATAACCTTGATCACTGTGTCTCAAGGGGTGATAACAAAGCAATGCCTGTGCTGTTGCATACTGTGGGCACTGGGACTGGGCAAGGAAGTGCAAAGGCTGAGCCCTGTGGGTAGAGCCGTTTTCCTTGGAGCTGTGTTTTCCACAAGCCCTCTAGCAAAGTTCCTGTCTAAGTACAATTGCAGCTTTTGAGGCCACCCAACACAGCTACATGGCTTAAAGTCTAGACTGATTTAAGCAGATGCTGCCATCTCAGTCCTTTTCTCCCAGTTTGGGCTTCTTACCGCTTTCTCATCAGGGATGCTTCCTGTTAACCAAAACCTCAGTCTTTTCTTTCTGGTGCTCAACACACTGTCTTCTCCATCACAAACACTGATGAGAAAGAGGGGGAGAATAGCTTTGAACCATATTGGTTTTTTCTTTTATGTGTTTCTGATCTCTGAGCTGTAGTCCTTTGCAACTCAGACAGTGGGTCAAGGGGCTTATTAAGTATCTCTGCTTTTCTGCCTTGGGGGAAGTATGCCATGTAGGTGAAGCAGATGTAGAGGGGCTGAGAAATTTGCATGACTTTGCCAGAGTTTTCTAGAATGATTAGTGTGCAATTAAACTCTAGATGCCTCAACTCCTACTGGTAATGTAGAGGCTACAGTGCCCTGTTGTGTTGAAAGGATCTTGGAGTAGTAAGTACCTATTCCTCTGCGTACATATAAGCAAGATCTTGCACAATAGGCTAGTAGTGGAACATCTCTATGACTAATATTAATCTATTAACACTTTCTCAGCAGGTACGGTCTCAACAAGCTCTCAGTTTTTTTTCCAAGTGCCAAATCATGAACCCAAAACCTATAATGTAGTCATTTCACTCATGCACAAACAAGCTGAGGATAAGCGGGCTGCAAAAAAAAGAAGATTGGCTTTTTTATCACCATGGTAAGTACAGTCAGGTATCAAGTAGGCACTGGTGTTTTCTCTGTGATTAATTATGCCCCTACATGGAAGTGAAAGACCAAATTGCCTTTTGGCCTGTAAAAAGAGAGTGGTTAGTAGTTGAAGTGAATTTCTGGATGAATTCTACCACAGAGCATGACTGGAAAAGTAAAGATAGGCAGGCTTAGTTTCCTTTAATCCTGTCTTAAGAGATGAAAGGCTGAACTTTGAGTTATGTGGCATCCCAAAATAGCCCGGGCAAACTCAAGGAGACCCCAGGATACAAGATGTGCCAGGGCAACATCCTCTGTGCCCAGCAGTACTGGCGACATGCTTTGCTGGACTGGCACAAGGAATGACAAACAGCAGTAATCACAGCACTTGAGCCGTGCTCCAGGTCTAGTAGGAAAGCAAATAGCCTTTTGTTCCCCAAAATGGACATGTCTTGCTCATCCCTGCTTTTCTATCACAAAAATACCATGCAAAAGTTATTTACAAAAGGCATAGAAGGCTTTGCTCAGGACCAGAGCAGAGGTAATCCACTCAGATATCTGGGACCTCCACTACAGTTTGCTGTTTGTTTGGGGTTTTTCTTGATGACTGCCCAGGAAGGAGCCATTTCAAGGGCAGGTGCTGTCAGAGCATTACCAGGCTTACTGAAAATGCAGTTGCTAGTGTGGATGGATGCTAGCCTTTTCCAAAGTGTTTTTATTATTGGCTGATGAGGGTGGGACAGAGTTATTCTTAACCTGAAGAATGAAAGGAAACAGAGATTGCTATGACCCTAACTTCACTTTCTCCTGATCACTGGAGAGGTTTACCCTAGTCCCAGAGCTTGAATAATTGATGTCATAAGTCTAGCAGGTACTCATAAAGGAAGAGCATGGCTTTGTAGTTCATAAAAAATAGTGCCTGAGAAGAAAAATAAAAAGAGCATCCCTCCAGCAAATGGAACTCCCTATTTCTACACAAGGAGATCCTCTGCTTGGTACAGATATCAGGCCTGTAGGACTCCACAGGGCCAGCTGTGTCACTTGGAAAGAGCTGCTGCTCCTGGTAAATGGGGAGCTCACTCCTTCCAGTATCCTCATCAGCTGTTCCCCAACAGTCACCAGACATGAAGGTGCTTGCATGCTCTTGCATTATGCATGTCCACATTGATTAGTTACCTGTTCTAAGAGGAATGGGATGTGATGGCATAGGTCTTGGATCCCTTGGAAAGGGGTTGTTTAATCAGGAAGTAGACAAAGGGACAGATTATCTCTATTCTTGCTTCACATTTAAATTTTCTTTCTTTGACTCCAGTTGATGCTCAGGTGTGTTTATTTAGTTTTTCTTTCTCTCTTGGTATGTTCCCAAGGAAGGATGAAATTCAATGAATGTGTCAAGTCTGGATGACATGGCCTCTGTGGGCTGTCAGCCCATAGCTCACCTCAGGCTAAGTCTGGGCATCTGATCCCAGGTGATCTCCTGCACAGGATCTGAAGGGCAAAGCCAGAACAGGCAGGTTACTAGATGCACCAGGGTAACTGTGGTGTACCCGGCCAATAAGGGAAAGGGGACAGTGATGCTGCTCTGTCACACCGTAGCTTTTAGTAATGTAATGATATTGGTACAAATCCACAGGGCAGATTATACAAAGAATATTCCCCAACTGACATAGCTTAAGTATTTTAACATGAGAGCTGGTCTACCAGCACCTCGCTGCCAGCTCAGCACCCTGCTCTGGTAGCAGTAAAAGCCCAGTCCAGTAGTAAGTCAGGGAAGGTGCACAGTGCTACTCCCTTGGATTATTACCCACTTTCTAGCCTCAGTGTCTGAGGGCAGTCAGAGGTGGCATCTTTGCATAAAAATTTGCAAGGGGGTTACTTTGCATGAGGAGACTGCAATTGCTAAGATTCACCTGGCTTTACTTTTTCCCTTGAACTGCTTTCACTGCCATTATTCATTTAATAGCAACATCACTCATTGTTCAGTACCTCTTGGGATGTGTCAAATTGTTGCTGTGAAGTAAGAAAGTATACTCCCTTGGCAGGATGAGAGGGGAATGCAGTGCAGGCAAGGATGCAAACCAGAATGGACATATCTGATAGCTCTAGGAAGCCTTTGATTAAATATAGACGTGGAATACTAATACATGGCTGTGAGGGAAGTTTAATGTTGTGTGATAAAGCTGAGCAATGTATAGAGGCTGATTCTTCTCTCACACCAGTTTTTTACTCCACTGAGATATTAATCTGCTTCTGCTTTTTACCAGAAGGAATGTGGAATGAGACCCAAAAGTAAAAAAAAGGATTACACCATTTATTTCTTTGCAGCACTGCCCATTTCTATTTGCTCGAGATCCGACCCATAATACTTGGCAGTCTACATACCTCCCAGCTGTCTGTAACAGTAGTCATCTTTTTTTCTTTTTTTCCCCTCCCAAAATAGCAGTTTTATGTTATTTTCTCCCAAAGGCATGGCTCATAAATAACTCTGCCACGCTGTATAACCATTCTAAATGGAATTTATACACGGTGATGTATTTTGGTGAATATGTTTAGTAAGGGTTTTTTATTATGCTATCTTTACATGTCATCATAGTAATAGCTGCTGCATTATATTTGTTTTATCTCAGCAAAAAATGCTGGAATAACAGAAGAAAGATCAGGATATTCTGTTTTCCTGTGACACTTGCTGGAAGGTTTGGGTTGTGATTCTTGAAGCATTGTCATCTGGGTGAGATGCTCAGTGGGTCTCTGACCACTCTGAGTCACGCTAGATCTCAGGGAAGTTTTAGCAAGAGTATTCATCCGTGATTCCTTCATGAACTCCAGTCTGCTTGATGTTAATTGAAGTTCTCTTCAAATCGACTTACATTCATTTTGCTTCTGTATCTTTCAGTTCTTCCACCCTTGTGCATTTTTAATGTTTCCTTGAACAAAGTCCATCACCTGGATGGGCTTTTTATGCCACTGGGGAGGTTAAGGCACGTTGTATGCAGTGTATATTTAGAAAGCCTGAGGGAATGTAAGACTGCTGTGGATGTACTTTTTCATTTACTTTGGTTCCTGACATGGAAGGGAGATGGCCAGCTAGATTTTTCTTTCAGGAGGATTCCAAAGTTGTGAAACAAATGTTTTCCCTGACTCGAGATGTGACCAGCTACTTTATCTTGAGCCCTGGGACCTATGCTGTTGTTCCTGCTACAACAGAGGACCAAGAATTTGAATTTCTCTTACGAATTTTCACAAGGCATCAAGACTACAATGAGTAAGATGATAAATACTCCTTATGGGCTCCAGACTTACAGTGTGCCAGGATTTAACAATTTAATGTCAAGTTAACTAATGTGGCAGTTTGCTTTTAATGGACTCTAGAAGTGGGTTGGGAAGACACAGCCAAGCATTAAGCACCTTGTTGAGGAGGTTCAGACATGTAGGTGGATGCATAGGGGTGGCCACTACAGAACAGGGCAATAGCTCATATGCAGCCACCTTGTAGGGTGGCTCAGCTTTGGTACAAGGAGCCACACAAGCAAACGATAATTGTGAGATATACCACTCCCCCTCCCCCTCACCCCCCCCACACACACTGCGGAGAAATCTCTCAGATCTTGTTTTTCTTACCAGCTATTCTGTATTTTCTTACAGTATGCTGGCTGGCCCCTACACAGATCAGGCCTCATTCTGCTCAGAGCAGAGCCTAAAGAAGCATAGAGCAGTGAGATGCCTTGATCGTTTCACCCAGCCATCTTATAGATGGGCTGGCAGGGCTCCCTGCGGGTATGAGAGGGGCCTTGAAGATAAGTTTAGTGGAAAAATGGTATCTTAGCTCATGCAAAGGCAACTCTTATCACATTTTTACACAAATATCTTGCTGTGCTTTCTGTAAAAAAAGCAAGCCACAGAATTCAGCCTCACCAAATGACCTTCAAGCATCCGATATGCAGTGGCTTTCCTTCAGCAAGCTGTATAGTGGAGGTAATTGCAGTTCTTACCTCACAGGCCCGTATCTTAACAATGAGATTGCTTTCTAGGCTGTGGCCCCTGGCAAAAAATATCCCTGAGCCAACTAGGGTGACTCCTTATTTATGGAAAACAAACATGAGAAGTCTGTGCTCTGGACTGGACTGGTTTCAGCATGATGAATCATGCACAAGATGTCTCAGCCTTGTGAGACAGCACTTTCCAGGATTGCCTCTGACCCTCACAGACCTTTCCGAGCTAGGCCAAGCATGAGGATCCCCTTCCTGTGGATCTTTGCTGCACTCAACTATATAATAGCGTAGATGCTATAAAAAATAGTGTCTGGCTTGCCTGCTTTCTCTACCAAAAGCAAAACTCAAGCACTGAATATTGCTACGGAGCCTCAGAAGGCACGGTGACTCCAACTCAATTTCAGGCAGCCTGCAGACACTTAAAAAAATGTTGTCTTTTAATAGCCCAGGTGCCATTTTTATTTCTGCCTATTAAACTAGGCAAAGAGAAAGCAGATAAAAATTTCATGTGGCTCCAGGCAGGGCAGCCCTGTCTTCTGCGTGGTGAGGTTAGTCCTGGCATGCCCGAAGTGAGACAAGCTACCCTGTCTCTGCTGCTGGTGCCAGCAGGTCTGGCTCGGAGAAGGCAGTGGCCCCAGAGCAGCCAAAGACTCAGACCTGCTCACGTCTGCTTGCACAGAGAGCCAGGGCTGGTGCAAGAGGTTTGGCTGAGCTGAGACAGGGTGGGAGGTGTGGGTGCTGAGCACCGCGGGGGGCTGTGGCTGGGTGAGTGCTCCTGTAGGTGCCTGCCTGCTGCAGCATCTGCAGATCAGCGCTCTGAAGAGGCCCGGTCTCTGCCAGTTTGACTCTTGTAACTCTTTTCTAGGAACACAAACTCCCCGCCCAGCCCTGTGCTGCCAATGGTAAGAGTCTGTGAAAACTGATGAAGCTATGGGTGGTGGTGAATGGTTCCCAGGGAACTGACCTTTCATTAGCCACCTCTAATAACTCCTCTTCTTCCTTCCTTAAATACCTTACACCACTTTGCTCTTCTGTCCTTCCACCACTTAGTACCTGCCCCAGAGTTTGACCCTGGCACCCCGCAACCTTCCTGGGAGAGCACGTGTCCAACCTGGGGTACCTTTCTGAAGAGACAGGAGTGACAATGAAGCCCCTCCTCGTCACAGGTCTCTTTCTGAGCCTGATTTTTGAAGGAAACACATCTCACGCAGTCCCTCTGTCAGCTTGTACATCTGTCCTTTTCACCTAGCCAACTTTAACACTCTGACCAAACAATTATAGCAGGGGAGGAAAGGATTTCAAAGAGGCTAAATTATTGCAATGTCTGTAAAATGGGTATGCATTTGGGGGGGAGAAATTTGATGAAGAAGTCATACCTTGATTTTAGTGTCTTTTGAACTAAAGAGTGGGGGTCATACATACCTTCTCCATGGGAAGTGCTGCACCCTATTATAAAGTGCAAGACTCCATGGACCTGAGCCCCAAAGTAGATTCCTCCTGATTTTCATCAAGAAGTCTTCACAGGCGTAAGGGAAATTACACTTGAAAACTGGTAGCACCTCTGCTTCAACTTGCATTTCTGTCTGCCTAGCCCAGCTACCATCTCTTGCTGGGCTGGCAGATGGCCAGTGCTGGTGCAGTCCCTGCTGCTGCCTCACAGCTGAGAGGCTGTTATTTATAGCAGCGCAAACCCAGTGCGCATCTTTGAAGCCAAAGGTGTAAAGATGCTTCCGTAGAACAGAAAACAGAGTCCTTTCCTTGTGATTCATTTTCCAGCCTGCAGTTAAGTCCCATTAGAGGGGTAGTGTAAATGGTGGCTTATTATCTCTTTGCACTGACGAGCTGTCAGTTTACTTGGCTGTTGTTGTTAGCCAATGTTTTGACTTTGATGAATTGTGGTACCCATACTTTCTGCTCTTGTTCACACATTTGGGCTTCACTGGTGTGAATTATCTTGTACAGAGATAATTGGCATTGGGGCTTAGGCTTAGATTTTTAAATTTTAAAAAAAACTTTATAATGTTAAGGAGAGTTTCCCCTAGTGCTTGGTGGATCTATGCACCAGAGTATTGAAAAACAAATCCCTTAACCACTAAATTGCAATTGCTAAGGTACAGTCATGACTTTCTTGGGGTTTAGAAGGTACAGGAGAAAGGAAAAGTCAACTCCTGGTTTGTTTTCTTGGATCACATGAATCTTCACGTGCCCTAAGACAGTGGTTTTGACTGAGGGCCATCAATAAGGATCAGGCTTTTTATCTCTTTATTCAACAGTTTTTATCTCTGTATTCAACACTCTGGATGTATTCTGTTGTCTTACTCAGGCCTTGAGCTGCTCCTTCCTGGTGGTATTAAGTGATAACATCCAAATTATGGTTCTTCCTTCGCTGCAGTAACTGTTCTTCACTCCTAGTCCACTTTACTTTCTGGGTGCTAAAGCTGCAGCCTGTACTGTACATACCCTGCCCTCCCTAAAGTGCTGGTTGGATCTGCAGACTTCTGCTTCCAGTTGTTTTGTAACTGAATTATTTATCAGTGTACTTTGTCTTTTATCCAGGAGGAACCAAGACAGAACCAGAACAGCTCCTATAAGGCTGTCTTCCTAAGATACGCTAAGCAGGTATTGTATCTAAAACATCTTGCTAAAAAATAAAGGTGGCATGTGGGCTTGCAAAAAGAAGACCTGATCTCTGATGTTGATACAAATCAATTTAGAAAAAATGGAGTTTTTTGAAATGTAGCTCCATCCTCAAGTGGATACCCTGAAAACAGTATTGATTGACCTGCCCAAACCCCTAGAAAAATGGGACATCCAGCTGGGATAGATTGGCTAGCCCCATATATCAGTGGAGGACTGGAGATGTGCGGTTGTGCTAGTGATGGGCTTGCATGTGTCTTTTTTTGGCTTTGGTTCGTTTATTTACTGAAAGCAATTAGAAAGCCTTGGGTATTCCCCCTCTCATCAGCATCATTTTCCATTTGCCTTCACAGTATTTGGAAACCAGACATCAGTCAGCATTTGAGTAATTGATTCCTGCTCTTTCAGAGCCAAACTCTGTTTGTTCACAGGAGATGCTTTTAATGGTTTAATAAACTGTTAGAAAGAACAACTTGACTTAGTAAAGAGGAGGGGAAAAAAAATCAGTGCCAAAAGTGTTTGCACAATGGATCTCTTGCGGTTAATAGTTATATCAATATGGGAAGGTGAAAATGAACACGGGCTACCATGCTGAAATGCCCTGGGGGTGTCTCAGGAGGGAGGCAATAAAACTCACTGATGGGTGGCTCAAAGGAAAGCAGGCAGCAGTGCTTCCGCTCTCAACCCACTCACCCAGCTGCCTGCTGTGCCTGCCCTTTGGCATCTTCCCAGCAAGGGGCTGGTGAGGTCAGCAAGTGTTCCCATCGCTGCTGAAAATACCCCATGGTGATGTCAGTGTCTGTAACTGCCCTGCAGTGTCATAGGGAAGAACAGAAAGTTGGCCCAACAGCATGGAGGGCTATATTATGCTTTTGAGGGGATGTTGCTGCTGCACGGATATAAGGAGGTCCTCCTTGGTTGCCACAGAGTGAAGAAGTTTTGGGTATAAGTGACACAGAAGAAAAGCTTTATGCTCACACCCCCTCTCTGCATTTTATTCTGCATTAGGGCTCAGCTATCGATGCCTCACAGCTGCAACAACTCCTTAATGAGGTGATCCTGCAAGGTAAAGCTTTTACAACCCAGCTAATGTCTTTCATGCTTCCCTATTCTTAGCCTAGTGTAAATTAGACAGAGGATTTAGTGGTGTCCTGATGGCCCTCAAAGAATCCTCAGCACAGCTAGCTGTACTACTGGATTTTGAAAAATAAGAAGTGCCTTCACCAGGGTTCCTTTTACGTGTACAACACTTGGGTTTTGTTTTTTAAAGAAAACCAAAGTGATATTCACATGAAGAAGGCAACACAGCCCAGACCAGCTGCTAACAGGCTCTTCAATGCATAGACATCAGCAAAGCTGTGCACCTGCTAAATTTAATTCTCTCCTCCCAGTTCTGCCAAGAACTGCTTGGTAGAGCTACTTTACTCTTTGCTGCCCTTCTCCTGGACGTCCCTCCAACCCCCTTGAGCCATCATTCCTGCTCCGTGCCTCACCAATGCAGCAGGAACCCTGTCCCTGTCTGGCCTGCACCAGCAAGAGCCCCAGGGAGCTGTGCCTCACACTCTCCTCACCGTCACACAATTTCTTCCAGTTCAGCCCTGGTCTGCAATGATCCTCTGCAGAGACCTCAAGCTGGCTTTCAGCATTTCCCAGCCTTCTCTACCAGCCCATTTTGAAAACAGCATGGGACAGGGGCCCAGCTGGAGAGCTTGTGTCAACTCAGTCATGCACAAGGTTCCAAATGCTCTTGGGACTCTCCATTCAGCATAAATGGCCTTTCCTGTCATTTCCCTTGTCTATATTTCAAGAGGGAAGAGCTTCCATCAGGGTAAGAAGCTGGGCAGAGACTGTGCAGAACAGTAAACTCAAACAGGGTGCCTGTTCCTGGGAAAGGGAGCAGTGGAAAAGTCTGAGACACCTCAGATGACCTCAGTGGACCTCAGCCTGGCACATAGCCCTTGCTGCTGTTTGACAGCCTGAGACAAATCTGGAGCTTTTCACCTATGGGAACTGATGTCCTCCTTCCCTCTGACCTGACGCCTCTGTCACCCCCCTTGCTATTGCTAATTCCTTTTTTTTTTTGTCAACTTTTGCAGATGAAATTGCCAGCCTGGGAGGAAAATTCAGCTTTGATTCCTGCAGAGCCATTTTAGCTCTGATGGATGTATCCTTTCAGCAGAAGCAATAAACTTCCCCAGTGCTGCCCATCCTTGCCTTGAGTTACGGTCGAGCTGAGTGTCCCACTGTGAGAACCCACAAGGAAACACTAGCCACAGTCCTCAACAGCTAACTGTCCCAGAATCTATGCAGGGCATTGCCATGCGTACCCTGGCTCTGGTGGTCTCTGATGAAAATTGAGGTTCAGCCTTCTGCTACCAGCTAACTCTTTGGGCTCATTTTCCCCTCTGCAGAGTCCAGGGTTTGGCTAAGCTTCATCCTTGGGCACAGGGTCAGGTCGCAGCAGAGCCTAAGGTGAGGAGGCAGCACAGAGCTCAGGCATAACTCAGCTCTTCCACCACGGCTGCAGCCATGCTGGCCTGTGATGGCAGCTCGAGCAGCCTGCTAGCACTGCCGGCAAAGCTGGTGTTGGGGGGAGAAGCGCTGTCACTGCGGAATCACAGGCACTTGCCTGGCAGGCCATTCATCCTTCCCAGTGTACCTTCCCTATTTAGATGGATCATGCAGCCTTTTTACTGTTAACAAGACAACACTGGAAATACATTGCTGGCCGTTGTAGAACAAGCAGGCTCCTTGATGAAAACATAAATTCTCCCCTGTGTGTTTTCTCCCCCTTGCTTGCTCGCTGTCTCTTATCTTCCACGCCTTGTAATAACTTTGAGGGGTTTTCAGAGCTTTACGAACTGCGAGAGAATGAATAAAAATTACAAGTCCCTCTTTCCAGCTTTCTGCAGCTAGCTGGTGAAAGAGCTTTCCCCTTTTCCAAAGCCCCTCCCGGACTAAGTGAGTGCTGTGAAGGCATGGCACATGCAAAGAGCTGACAAAGCCAGTGCTCTGCTTTAATTCAAGATGGATTTTTCATTCTCCAGGCTGCATACAACCCATGTACAATGTGACCTGGCCTGGCCTGCAAAGACAGGGTCAGCTTTTTTCAATCAGGTTTCATGGCAAGTGTCACTTGTATGCTTCTGTTTTACTGGTGATGAATTCTGCTTTCTGGGGGGTTTTGCCATCCCAGCTGCATTAGGTGAGATGCTGCATGTCTGCTCAGCACTCCTCAGTGGTGTACAGGAAAGGAGCAGGTCCACTGGCATAGTCCTTTGAGACTATCCACGGGAGATGTCTGCCAACACCCGTGGCTCCTTCAGCTCATGGTGGGGAACTGTTTTCTTGCCCAAAGCATATGCATGGCTCAAACACTGTGGCCGCCTTCTGATAGCAGGCTCCTTGTGCTCTTGGCTACTTCAGTGCCTCTTGGGCCAGGTGGACCCAGGAAGAGCTAATACTGCGCTGCCTGGTGCAGACAGGCGAGGCAAGGGGTGTGTGTGTGTGTGGCCTGGAGTGTGGGGTCACGTTCAGTGACTATACATCAACCAGAGCCATCACTTCAGGTTCCCTCGTGGTTAAAGGCACCATAAAAATAGAAACCTTTTGTTGTCTGTGAGCATAGGTATGAGCAGCTGTACAGTGTACCAAAGAAAGTCAATTTAAGTGTAATTGAGAGCAGAAAAGCTCTTGGCTCTCTCAATACAAAGTAATGAACAGAAGAGGCTGCATTTATGACTTTTTGTGAAGGCAGCATCCTTGGGAATGAAGGCAGGCAGGTTTAGCTCTCATTAACTGTTCAATTCTTAACTAAATGCACAGCTCAACTCGAATGGACAACTCACTCTGCAGGAGTTCGGGAGCCTCTGGCGAAAACTCACTAAATACATGGTACTCTTCTCTGCCAATACAGTTTTCTTGGGCTTTCCATCAGCAGAGAGCAGATGCTCTGTGATACCAAAGGACTGTGAGGGGAAAACATCATAAACGTTGCATGCTTAGTGGGTCAGAGTTTCATCTTCTCGTGCAAAAGTCAGGAGTTCAGGAAGCAGAGGTGTGTGTGAAGTGCTCCAAATGAGTAGCCAAGGCTTTTCTAGTGCAGGTAATTTTGAGGAAAAGGTAGGAAGGCCAATTAGGCTTAGAATTTGATGGAAATCTCTGTGTGCCATCACTAACATTTTCTTTTAAAAAGCTTTTTAAGCTAAAATAAATGTCTTGAACAGTCTCCTCTAAAAAATGTCATTTCCTCGTTGCTGTAGTTTGTGGTGAAAATGTGTACGATCCAGTGAAGGTTTATCTGGGAGAAAGGGCTAAGCATTAGGACTGGAACCAGTGATGATTGTATTTAGGGTCCCACCTAAGTCAAACAGGTTCTCAGGTCCTTCTCTCCCTTCAGTCTTGCTGCAGGATGGGAAGATTTCCTGAAGCCTCAGATTTGTGTGGGGGTCTACTTTTTTCAAACCTCTTGAGATGGTCTGATGCAACCTAGGACATGGAGTGCCAGTTCCCCATCTAGCAGTGGTGCTTTTCCCACTGACAGTACCTCAAGTGTGGCTTGAGGGGTTTCAAAGGTGTGTTGGGAAAGGTGACCTCACACCATTCTGGGACTCAGGGACTCCTGGCTTATTTAATGCATCATAGACAATGTCCTTTTGTCAGTAGAGGTATATTCCCATTGCTGCCCACATGCATAAACCAGGGAGAGCAAGCCAAAAGGCTTCCAGCCACCCAAAACTGTGGGATTTCTTGCACGGTAACAATACTGTCTGAGCTTTCTGGAAATGGGTCTCCTTTATCATGGCCACCCTGTATCACCTGTTGATCATCTGCCTATTTATTAAGGAGGGAAAGCATCCTGCATAATTAAATGTATTAGTCAATTTGGGGACTGCTGATCTGGGCTTGAAACCTGCCTTTACACTGTTTTTTAGGATATATTCATCATGGAAGATAGAAATAATTCTGGATTTCTTGATGTGTCTGAACTGAAAAGCGCAGTACAGACAACAGGTATGTCCATAGGTGCTGAGCAGCTCCCTTTCTTCTCCCTGTGGCAGTGTAGGATGAAAGGATGAAAAAGAGAAAGGAAAGAAAAAAGGAGCTTCAGGGACAAAGTGGTTTGGATTGACAGTTAGATCACAGCTCTGCACAGAGATCTGCATTGTTTTAGTGCATCGACTCAGAAAGGTCATTTCAGGGAGAAACACCTTGCACAGCAGCTGGGGAGCCAGGAGTGAGGCACAACGAAGCACAGCACAGAGCCTGCAGACTGGTTCCTGTGTACTATCTCTGGGTCACAGGCAAAATACACCGCAGAGGAAAGGAGCAAGAAGCAGTCAGTGCTTGTGCTCACCCCAATTCTTGCAGTTTCTCTCCGTGGCAGTGACAGTCTGTCAGGGAAAGCACAGTGACAGGCATTTATTTAGTTTGCACTGACCTCTGTTGGCTACACGGATGCTGAAACTTGCAGGGAATGCAAGGGGCCTCTTCACACCAGCAAAGTATTTAGCTGGATCGTCTCTCTGAAGACTTGGTACATGAAACACAGCTCTGAGAGAGCAATCCTTTTATAGTCGTAGAGCAGGGAAGCTCCCAGTAAATCTCAACGAGCTTGGAGCAGTGGTGTGTCCCCAGGAGAAGCCTGCTGCAGAAGCGCTGCCTGTGGAAAGCATCGGCTCAGGTGATGGATGCAGGTGTCATGTTCTGTGTAGCTGAGAGGCAGGCAGAGCATTAGCCTCTGCCTGAGGATGTGCCAGGTGTCCAAGGAGAAGCTGCCAGGCCCGTTCTGTAAGAAAGGCGCCAAAGTAGAAAACTGGGAGGAAAACTGAGAAGCCCTGGCAGCCAAAACAGTGCGGCGGCGTGAAGGTACAACAAGGCACTGCTAACTGGCAGATTCAATACGTGATAGGCTATAAGCAGTTAGCAGGGAAAGGGAATAAAATGATAAGTTAATTCTTGCCTTTTCTGAGCCAGACAGCTGTGTCTGGTTCTCTGCCTTTGCATTAGGATGATCCCTGTCCTGGCTTTTAAGCAGGAAGGAGCAGAAAGCCCCAGAAAGCCTTTGGGAGGTTGATGCTACCTCTGGGAATGGCTGTATTTAAATACAGCTCCAAGCCAGCTGTTCCCTGAAGCGTTCAGTGCTTTCTGCAGCAAAATACTGAAGTATGTGCTTAATTTTTACTGTTGTCATAATGCTTCAAAGCATAATAATGATGGGTCAAATTTTCTGCCAGAGCAAAGCAGGCTAGCTGCATTAACAGCAGTAGCAGTGCTGCCCTGAAATGCAGGAGCATTGGGCTGGGCTATTTACAAAATCCTCACTGGCAATATTAAATGCATCACAAAAGAATAATAAAAAAATAAATAGGGAAATATCCAGTCTGTATTTTAAAGCTGGAGTAAAACCAGAGTGAGGAATCCAACAGACAAAAGGTGTGGGGAGTAACCTTAAAAATAAGCAACAGCACATACCTGAAATGTCTTGGGAAAAGAGAAGACTGACACTTTGGCCTCGTTGGTGAGGTTAACTGAGACATTGCCAGGTGAGCAGATTGCAGAGCAAGTATGTCCTGACTGTCAAATTGACGGTGGTTTATTAGCGTAAGATAGGATTATAGCATCTTGTAAGCAGCATTGCAATATTTGCTGAAATCTGCTCTTTAGACAGAGATTGAATTCCCACTGCCTTCAAAAGGTTAAAAATGTGGTAGGATTCACTGCTTACTACTACTGTGGTTCTTGGTAGTAGTTTAAAACCAGATTCAAAGTAAAAATTCCATAAATTAGATTTTTTTTAATTACTAACTTTTCCTCCTAGGAAAAAAAAACCAAAACCCAACCAAAACACAGATCTAAAATCAGGTTTATCTTAAGCCCAAATGTATTTCCATTATTTAAATAGTCAGCATTGTCTGTCTGCTTCCTGCTGGAGACTTTCTTCAACTAGGCTCATGTAACCAGAGTTTGTCAACTTAGTAACCCACCTCCACCAGTTGTATCTCCCCCTACACAGGTATAAAGAAACCATTTCCTTATTTTCTTCTCATTCAAATAATTTAGCTCCACAATGAGTTCATTTATATCTGAAAAAAACCAGGAAAGCTACTTCTCTTCCAGCTGAGCCACTCAAAACTAGGGGTGAGAAAATGAGACTTCTCTGAAACCTCAGAGAATGCATAAACTGAAGCTATTGGTCCAGCCTTCTGTAGGAAATTTCTCTTTTCTTTAACAAATCAGCTTTTAGTGCAAAATATATTTAAATAATTTCTTTTATGTAGCCAGCACATTCAGGGTAGTTTTATTTAACTAATAAAAGAATCATTCTAGAAGGCAATTTTTGTTCATTCAATTGAATACCAATTTCCATCCAAACAGATTGTGACACAAATACTGAATGATCAGCTAATAAAAAAGAAATTCACCCTTCACCATTTTCTAATAGAAGAGAAAATGTAAAAATTAAGAATCCCAGGCATGCAATACTGCATAATAGCATGAACGTGCAGTGTCTCCCTGTTTAGCAGAGAGCACCAGTGGTATAGTAAATGCTATGCTCAGACTTTAACAGCCATGAGCCAAAGAAAATCACCCTTTCTTACAGAAAATAAAAGTTAAGAAGGCAAAGTGAGGTAGCACTTGGTTATTTAGCTCAATGTTTTCTGCTTGCTGACCGAACCCACAACTTCAGTAAGTGACTAGAAGGACTTTGATTTGTCCATTGCCCTGCTCTGCCTGTTCAGCACAAACCTGGGGGAAAGGCAAGCTGTTGTCCAGGAATGCAGAGGAGACCCAGCATGACATGGTGGAGGGCTGAAGGAGGGCCCCAGCTTCTTTGCAAGGTATATGAGGCCGTCAGAGCCAGTCCATCATTCCCCAGTGAGTCCTCAATGCTGTCATTCCTCTTCCCTCTGCAGGTCTGGCTGCCAACGAGCAGCTCCTGCGCCTGATGATCCTGCGGTATGGCGATGCTACTAGGAGAATCGGCTTCTCTGACTTCGTGTGCTGCATGCTGCGCCTTGAAACCATGACCAGTGAGTCTTGGTGCTGGGGCCTGGGTTGGGCAGGGGATGGATTTAGGCAGGGGAATTTGCAAAGCCAGACTGAGGGCAGTGGCCAGAGGCAAGGACCACACTGCTAGACATGATAGTACGTGTCTAATGGTGTAGCTTGGTAATAATAAACCTGCCCAAAGTACCCAGGCATGGTCCAGGCATCTCTTTGGGCAGCCTGTTTGCCAAAAGCCAGATTTGCCTCCATCTCACAGGAACAATTGGCTGGAAGACAGCAGTTTAGTGCTGGGAATGCAGCAGCTGTAAAATGCCTTTACTGAAAGGGGCTGGAAGGAGGTCAGCTTCCAGCTTCGCATCAGAGCACCCATGGGCTTCAGTGGTGTGGTGGTTTGACCCTGGCTGGAGGCCAGGTGCCCACTAAAGCCGCTCTGTCACTCCACTCTTTAGAAGGACACGAGAGGAAAATATATGAGAGGCTTACAAGTCAAGATAAGGACAGGGAGAGATCATTCTGCAATCAGTGTCACAGGCAAAACAGACTCAACACGGAATAAAGAGGAAAAAGAAAGCATCTAATTTATTACACTGCACAGAGACACACCCAGTGACACCAGAGCTGGATAATGAGAAGTAAAACCAGATCTTAAAACACCTCCCCCACCAATCCCTTCTTTGCTGACTTAACTTTCTCTCCCTTCTCACACCCCACCCCACAGGGTGTCACAGGAGGAGGGGGTGGAGAAGGGAATGGGTTTTTTTGTCAGTTCCTCACGAGATGTGAGGAACCCCCAAGCCTGGGGTGGGGGTGCGCATTCCTCACACTCTTCTCCTGCTCCAGCGTGGGGTCCCACCCACAAGAGGAGACAGCCCTCCACCAACTTCTCCAATGTGAATAATTTCCCACAGGGCTTCAGCTCTTCACCAGCTGCCCCAGCGTGGGTCACTTCTGCGGGTTGCAGTCTCTCAGGCCCAGGCTGCTCCAGCATGAGCCCCCATGGAGTCACAAGTCCCCCCAGCAAACCTGCTCCTGTGTGGGCCTCTCTTTCCATGAGCTGCAGGTCCTGTCAGTGGCTTGCTCCAACATGGGTCACAGTGTCTTCCATATGTCTTCACCATATGTCTTCAGTGTGGGGTCTCTCCATGGGCTGCCCATAGGGTCTCCTCATCATCTTCCATGGGCTGCAGGGGGACAACCTACTCTGCTGTGGTCTTCTCCATGGGCTGCAGGGGAATCTCTCTGGCACTTGGAGTACCTCTTCCCCCCTCTTCACTTCCCTTGGTGTCTGCAGAGTTCCTTACATCTTCTCACTCCCTTCTCTGGCAGCAAAAAAGGCACTGCTTGTGGGGGTTTTTTCAGCTTAAATGTGATCCCCTGAGGTGCTATGACTGTTGCTGATGGGCTTGGCCTTGGCCTTGGTCAGTGGCGGGTCCAGCCTTGAGCCTGGCTGGTGTTTACTCTGTTGGGCCTGGGGGAAGCTTCTAGCTGCTTCTTGCAGAAGCCACCAATGCAGCACCCCCTTCTCCACCAGACCCTTGCCACTCAAAACCACAAGCAGTGGTACCATGTTGTCAAGTGTTTTTCGCTGCCGAGGAGCAATGGTAATGTGTAGCCAGAGCTTCTTCAGCTACTGGTCCTTTTTTGTTGTGTGAATTTAGCCTGGTCTCTGCATGTTTGTCTTTAGAGCCCCTGTGCGCTGAGACTCATTTTCTAAAACCAAGATGTGTCTTTGTGCTGATGCCCTTCCACACAAGGTTGAGCATCCTGCTTCACAGCAGAGCTTCCTCGGGGAGGGCTGGGGGTGTGGAGTGTTGCCAGGACTGCTTAGGGAGACTGCATACATTCATACCCAGTGAAGAGGAATGAGACAGCACATCTCAAGTAGAAGACTTTCTCTTTTGGTTAAAAGTCAGGGAAGTCTGAATCACAGCAAAGGGTGGTGGATTTGGGGTTTTTTGGGTTTGTTTATTTTTTTTAACTGGAAACATGTTTTCCCACCAACTTACATAAAAATCTCTCAGTTTTTTGGTAAGAAGAAGGTCTGTGATCCCTCTCAGTGGATAAACAAGCTCATGCCCTGTGCTGTGTCCAGTTCTTGTTGGCAGCTGCGAGGAGGGAGTGTCTGTAAATGAGCCTTTGCCGGAAAGTTAATGGAATTCTGTTTTGCAAAAGCACCATTTTCACTACTCTAATAATAAGCATTTTGACTGGAAATTCTGGTAGTTAGACAAACCCAGCAATTGTGACCCGTGTGCTAGAACATCGGTACAGCAATTTAGTTCATCTCTGGAACGAGCTGGGTTTCAACAGCGCGTGGAAATAAGTGCTCATTTTTTCCCATGTGCTTTTTAGCACCGATGTTTTCCGGGCCAGTAGCGGTCAGCAGATCCGCCCGGGTGGCACTGCCTAAAATCCCATTTGGAGGGCGTGCAGCAGAAGCAGCTCAGAAAGTCAGAGCCTGTCCTGATTTTAATGCTTTCATTAAAAAACAGGTAACTTGTAAACATTCATTTTTTTTGTGATTATACATGTCACTCGCTGTAGATGAAAATTCTTTTGCCTAAATTAGTACCATGGCTTTTCTTTTACCTAAAAAAGATCTTACATTTTAAGTGCCAGTGTTAAGACAACTCCTTTACATCTATGTGGAAAGGAATCTCTAAAAGTTTCATTGCTGTCTGTAATGAGTATCTTAAAGTGCTCTTAACTCTTCTGGTTATCACTTTACAGAGGGTTTAATGTGGAATACATTTCTCAAACTTTTCAGTTCATTGTGAATATCGTTACAGGAGAGGATAAGGGTGCCAAGTGGGAATAAAAGGCGGTTCACCTTTATGAGGATGTGAATGCATCAGGGAAGATAAAATCTGCCCCATTATATCATTACTCATCCTTTCAAGATAAACAGAGATGAGACCCAAACCAAAAGCAGCAGCTTCTTTGCAAACTCTATTTAACTGGGTTTAATGAGGCAGTAAAGGGACACTTACCTCTACCCAGAGAAGGTAATTTCAGCGCTGCCATTTGTTCCTTAGAGGACCACTGGGCATAAGCCGGCGTCTGCAAATACAACCTTGTCAAGGGGACATTTTCCCCTTGGATTTTGACATAGGGATTTCCTTGTTCTGTGCCTTTCTTCAGAGGAGTATTGGCTGGATGTTCATCTCTCTGCTTTCTCTCTGTAGGCAGTTCTGGCTGCCTCCTAAGGGACATAGCAGCAATGTGCCCTTGCGCCCTGTTCCTACAGTCTTCCAGCAGCCTTCTGCTTTTGTCTAAAGCTGAGCAGGTTTCAAAACATTTCTGATCTTACAATGCCTTTTCCATTCAGGGTGGGAAATGAGCTCCTGGAGAAATGTGTCATTCAAGGATAGACAGAATTAAATTTATTTCAACTTTTTTTTTATTACTCTTTATAACAGCCCACTTCTAAGAGAAAAGTAATTTCAAAATAAAGAGAACTCAAAATACTGTGTTTTGATTTTATCCAAACGCTTGGGTTTGAACATTTCTCCTAGACAAACTGCAGTGTAAATGTGCACATAGAATATCAATATTTGAATGGATTTGAATTTTGTCATGGCAAAGTGTTCATCAGAAAACTTTCAGCAATGTTAATTTCAAACTCTAGCTGAATAACAGCAGCATCTGCATTTATATTCCCTGGAAAAAGCTCGCAAGGCATACTAATGACTTCAAGATAATAATTTTCTTTAGGGCACACTGTGATCACTCACTGCTAGAGAGGATGGAAAAGGACCAGCAGAAAGTTTCCCTGTGGGAAGACGTGTTTCATTTGTCCACAGTCCTGTCAGTCTTCAGGCGGGAGGTACAACTGAAACAAGTTATGAGAGGAGATGAAAGCGGTCACATTGAGCGCTGCCCCTCCCCATGCTTTTGCCACATTCTGGCCCTGTGCTTGGGGTGCCTTTCCAGGCTGCGATTCAAGGGCCAGGGCAGAGGAAGTACCCAGCACAGAAATTACATGTGGCTCAGCGGGACAGTGTGTGCAGACACCCAATCCAGGCCAAGGATCCCACCATTGGGATCACAGCTCTGCTTCTCAGCTGCCACAGCCGTATGTCTGTGTTGCATTCTTGCTTCATTGTCATGCAATCCGGTTTTCTTTGTTCTAAACCTAGGTGCCTTTCAAAACTTAGCAGAAGGCAGATCGCAAATTTTGATGACGGCAATGGAGGTAAGACTGCTTCTCCTCCTCTCCCTTCCCCTCGCCTCATCCAAAGTGGGACCACTGTGTCACGTTAGCAGGAGGGTGAAGGTAAAGATGATGTGTGATATATTTTGCTTCTGACACCAAAAGCAGTGAGAATTTCACGTGGCTGGATGTGCACAATGGGTGGAAGGTATTTCCCTGAGGTTCCCTGGCCCCAGTCACACCACCTTGTTGGGGTGAGGACAGTTCTGTGGTGGTCCTCCCTCATCAATGCCAGTGAGGCTGGAAGCACTGCTCAAAGTGACCTTGAGGAAGTGACAAAAAAAATATCCCATGCCCTCATTTCTTACAGCCCCACGTGTTAATTCTGAATCGTGAAACATCTTTGTTTTTAGGAAGGAATAGCAGACAAATGCTTGCTGCTGATGTTTGTCTTAAAAGCACAGCCTGAAGGATAGCTAGCCAAATGGGGATACATCAAGCTTTTTATTTGCTAGTCTGAAGCAAATATCTTGCTGTGCTCCATAGTGATGTGCCTGAGTGCTATGCTTTATCAGTCTGGGGACTGTTATTTGACAATACAGTGTTTAAACTTTTTTTCCAAAACCTTTTACAATCTTGCCAGCTCCTGTTTTTGCTCATGGTTAGTTCAGTGGCTCGTGGTTCATTAAATCTTTGAGCTGAGCCGAGTTTCCAAGCAGAGGCCCTGAATGTTCTTTTAGGGGGTAGTCTGTACGACAACCACATTCCCAGAGCCTTGCCACCTTGCAGTCATGCAGGTACCATCCTTTCCCAGCAATTGCTTTTGCTGCAGCTGCTGCAATAATTTATCATGGAAAAAAACATATGGAAGCGTAGTGTTTGAACATCTGAATTATTATAAGGGGAAAAGGTAGTTCCAAAACCCTTTAACTGTCCTGTGCAGGACAAAAGGACCATAGTCACAGCCTGAAGATACTGGCATGCCCAAAGGCTTAGCGCAGTGTCACTGTCTAAATGCACCTTTTCTTCTTTTTTCCAGTGGCTGACTCTTGTCATGTACACCTAAAGAGATGTCAGAGCTCAGCGTGGCCGGTAAGGAATCCCCTTAGTGCTATACTTACTGAGAAGAAAGGGGTGGGTGCCCTTATAGCAGCCACAGTGAACATGAGTGGGGGGTTTGCAGAAAGCTCACCCTGCGGTTATGGTGCAGTGTGAGTGAGGCTGGAGAGGGGCTACAAGGGGAATTGGTCTTTGGGCTATTTTTTGGGCTGTATACATTGCTCAGGCCACCAACGGCCCAGTCAGCGACTTGCCTTCTGCTCCCACCTGAGGTAATACATTTTCAAAAGATCAACTAGCAGAACTTGTCTTTTCTCTCTTCTTCTAAGGGATGCAATTACTCCTGCATACCTTAGATAGCTGCACCACATGTAAAGTGAAGTCAAGGGTGGGTGTATGAGGTCACTTAGATTTCTTAGTCAGGCTGGTTTCACATTTTTAGCTGATTTATGTAATTTAGTTTAGCTTTGAACCGTAGTCCCTAGTTTGTGCTTCATTTGATATTTGCTCCCTCCATGTCGTGCCTGGAAGAGGGGCTTTTTTGGCCTGAAGTTTGCCTGGACTTTTCAGTTCTGCTGTGTGGTTGGAATGAAGGACTCTGCCTTTTCCTGAAAAAAAACTTGTCCTCTTTATACATTCATAAACCACCTTGGCCACCATGCTTTTAGTAACCCACTGAGACACAGCTGGTCCCAGAGACCATGGGTAGAGCACTAATGCTGGTCCCAGACAGCTGGCACTGAGAGGAAACCCAACCCCTAATGAAAAGGTACAGCCAGAGAGCCAGCAAAGAGCCAGCAGCCTCTTGCCATTGTGTTGTGGTTGACCCCAGGAGCTCAGGGTGCACCCTTGGGCAAAGTAACAAAATTTCCTTATCAACCCAGTGCAAAAATACAATGAAAACCTAAAAAAAAACCCCAAACCAGGACCTTCACTGAAATCCAGGGACTGCATCAAGATGAGCATTCCTATAGACAGGAATTACAGTAATAAATAATATATGAGCAGTATCCCTGGTGTCTTACATCCTGTTTCTGAAGGCAGTCGACACTGGATGCCAGCTTTGGTGAGAAGTTGAAAGAGGAAATGTATCATCAGGATGTAAATTCCACCCCCCATGGAGAAAGGATGGTAGATTCATACCCGAGCTAGGGACAGTTCTGTGTCTTTCACCCTTGGTTCCAGGGCATCAGTCGTATCCAGCTGCTCCTCTGTCTTGGGTGCTCACTGCATCCTGTGTGTTCATCTGCAGCAGGAACTGGGCTTCACCACTCAACACTGTGATGCTGTCACCTGTCTGAGCTCTGTTTGCACATGATTTATTGTTTGAAGGTCTGCCCTTTGCATTCAGGGAGTTTTTGGACAGTGCACCTTCCCTTTGCAACAGCAAAGGTGTATTTTGATGTGTTGATGTGTATTCACATCACAGGCCATTCACAAACACAGCACCCACCCCTTGCTACACAGAGTATCATTAGGTAAATATGAGACTAGAAGGACCTGACTTTGGGGGGATGAAATTGATTAAATTATTGCTTGCAAGTGATATTCATAGTCTAGTCATCTTCTTTCCTTTCTTGAATCATTCATAAACTGATCATAAATTCTGCAAATATATCATTAATCATCATTTTCACCTAGCAGTTTTGAATTAAATTCTGCCTGTAGAGTGTTCCTAAGCAGTTCACTAGAGCAACTCAGCAGCCACTTGCAGCTGGAGGCTGGGCAGTCTCAGCATGGGCACCTCAGAGGACTGCAACTCTTTAAACTAGAGCCTAACAAACCATGAGTGATGTGAGAAAACATACTTGGTGTTTGTTGGAAAATGTATCTGTTGGAAAAAATATTCTTGTTGGTGATTTCTAAAGACTGACCTCCAGCTGTCTGTGTTTTGAGCGTTTCTCTCTACCTCTGTCATAGGTGGCTTTTCTGGTCTTCAGTATGACACAGCCCAAGGCCATCCCATCCAAGAGCCATTCACGGGGCTCTTGAAAATCTGAACACTGTGAAGGAGGGAAACCAGATTTCTTTCGGACATTTGCTTATGCATCGTGGTACTCTGATGCCTGGATAGAGAGTCCTTTTCAGGCAAACTGGAGTTCTTTGCGGAGAGGAAGTAATGAGGGAGATCCACAGGCAAGCTGGTAGTGCCAAGTGGAATCTCCTCTCATCTTCATGTCAATAGTATGGTGAATTTTCCTGGTCAATGCACAGAAGTCAGGAACAGCTCCGTTAACTTCATTGCAAGTAAGAACAGAATCAAGTCTTTTGCATGGAAGGAGTGCCTGTTCCTTACATAGCAGAAATAATTAAGATAGTTTTATGTTAATTACTTCTTAATTTGCTTGTGTGCCATTTCTCAATGCCAGAAAAAGGTTGAAGAAATTAATTGTAATTCATAAATAACACCGGGAGCTTTGTGATTATTTTTTACTTTTTATTAAAAAAAAAAAAGTTTTGTACATATTTGAGTTTGTCAACTGTAGGAATTCCATTTTATTTGCTGTGGCAATGGAGAGGCATAGTAGAGTCGTAGGACATATTGTTCTGTGTATTTTCCTGATTTCCAGCATCTATATTTTGACTGTCTTGGAAGAGACAAATTTATTTGAACTGCATTCCCTTTCCCTGCCCTGATGTCTTTAAAAATATAGGGTTTCTTCAGATGTAATTCCTGCTCAAAAATTAACTTAAATCTGCTAAATAACTGTAACCTTTCTGTATCCCCCACACAGACTCTGCTTTCATATTTTTTTAACGTGGTGATGAAAGCAAAGCTAGTGATCTATTCTACTCTACTATTGAAAAAAATATTCTCTGAAGACTCTATTTGTGAAAATGCCAAAAAGAAGGATGCAAATGTCGATGGATGAAAGCAATTCAGGGTTGCCATGGCAATATAATTCACACCATGCCTCACACAGACCTTCCACACAAGTTTCCATCGAGGCATCCACGTGCCAGCAGCAGATCTACTCATTTGGCAGAGAGATGTTACACACTAGAGCAACAGCCAGGTCAGAAGGTAACGAAGGGTTCCCTGTCTTTGTTATCCTGAGGCTGGTCTGCAGCAGTGTCTCCTTCTGCAGCTTGGAGAGCACTGCTCATGTTGGTAGGCCTTACGCAAGAGGGGACTGCCGAATCCAGCCTTTCACTGAAAATATGGGGGAATGGGAAACCAACAAAATTAGACTGCTCCAGTATTTTTCAATTATTTTTAAACAAACTGATCCCTTCTCCAAAGTGTGACTTAGACATCCCATCTGAAATCATTAATCATTAATTAGGCTCTCTGAAAATAAAACCTAAATTGGCAAAGAGAGAAAATAATAAAAAAGGTGGCCATGGGAAAGCAAATATGCTTTGCTGAGCCGGCACATCAGTAGATCCATTTCAGAGAAGTACGCATGTTTAGTTTAGTCTGGGAGTTCAAAAAGGCTAAGTAGAAATCTGGGAGTACTTCTGTATGATGTCCACCAAGCAGTTCAGGGATGCTCAAGCTGGCTCAAGACCTGCTGGCAACAAGCTATTTGTACCTACACAGAAGTCGCTCATGGTAAAATGGTGAAATTCAGTTTAAGTACATTCTTCTTGTGTGCAAGTCCACGCTATAAGAATACCAAGCAGTTAAGAGCAGCACATTAAGATCAGTCTTAAAAATCTTAATTTGCAGACAATGTATTGCATTTCCTTCCTTTTGTTACAACACATAATTGCCTTGCTGTGGAAGGCAGTTCTGCTTGTCAAGAAACAAAGATCCTCATCTCTAATAACTCAGTCTGGCCAAGGACTAAAATGTTTCTTCTTCATTAAAACACTAGCCACGGACACCAGGCATCCCAGGTGAGAAGCATTGCTGATGTGTAAGGCCTGTCTCCTCGGCTCTTCTCACACAAGGGCTGTGTGCGCGCCCCTGACAGACCACTGTGGCTGGTCACTGCTCCAGCTGGAGCCCACTTCCACCTCCTTCACACTAGCCCTTCACCCTGGTGTGTACAGTCTGGGTGTGCCAGCAATCCCAAGGATGAACCTATGGCCCCTTCGGGTTTGTGGGCTGGCGCCTGCTTGCTGATCCCATGCTGGGGCAGAAAGTAATAACTCACTGCTGTCAAGCTGAGCGTGGCTGCCTGCCTGTGGCGTTGGAAGAATTGGTATTCCACTTGATTTATACTTCCAACCAAGCTAATTAAGCAACAATTCAGGAGGAATCCATCATTGTGACAGACTTGTTGATTAACCATCCCACAAGCAAAGTCAAGGGTGTTTGGTAGCCTGAAAAAAAAATTAAAATCGGGTCAATAGGGAAAAAAACAATGATTTGGCCTTAGTACAGCAGCGATTAGTATTTCCAAAAGCAACAAGAAGCTTAATGCATTTCATGAACACAAGGGCTAACATTAAAAACAAAGGCAGCTCCGATCAGTGAAATGTAAGATAAAGAGGGAAAGCTTCTGCATCTCAACTTTGTGTGATTTAAGTTGTGAAGGCCAACTTTATGGGATGGTGCACCCATTAAAATCTTTTGTTCAACCTCATCTGTGTTTGCCAGCTCTGAAACGTTAGTGCAATCCCCATGAGGTGTCTGGCATTTGTGAAAGCTCTGAAATTCATGCAATTATAATAACATCATCTCTAATTTTATTTTTTATGAAAATCAGTTTCTAGTCCTCAAGGACGCAAGTCTGAAAAGCCTTAAGAGGATCTGCTATTAGAAATTGAAGAGAAAAACCTCAAACAAATGCCTTATTTTTAAATCTTCATGATGCTAAAACCCTCAAGAGGGTAAGAGGCAGGCAATGTGAAGAAGCAGAAGCTGAAGTGGATGAGATTAGTGATGCTGAACTCCATAGGACTGAAGATGGGATAAAGAGTTGATGAAATTAGGTAGGATCTGAGAAAACCATTAGCATTAGAAGGACTTTGGTGTAACTGTGGTGATAGCTGGCTCTGCAAACATAATCTCTGGATGTAGATCGAGAAGCCCTGCTGCTAACTGCCCTTCTCCTGGGCCCTGAAGGTCCCATGTCTGGTGTCTGCTTGGCAGAGGCTGTGCCCAAGTGATCTCAGGATGGATGGAGGAGGAAGCTCTCACATGTCATGTCTACAGAGCCTGATCCTGCAGCTGTTCCCAGAGCATGCAGCCTGGATTAAGGCTTGCCCAGGAGCCTCAGAGGCTGTGGGTTTGGTGCCTATGCTTAAGTGAACCTATCCTGCAGTTGTGATATGGGAGACTGTAAGTGTCCATGGCCAGTTTCAGAGTAATTGAACCTTTGGCTGGGCCTCAGGTGTCTCACAGACAAACTGCTGCAGGATTTCTACGGCATAACTAAACCACTTCTCAAGAAAACCAAAGCAAACCAGACCAAAAGGGCACATTATCTCATAACCTTGTGCATGGCTAAAGCAGGGAAGGCTGGGTTTGACCCTGGCTGTGAAGCAGGGAGCAATTTTGCTGTGCCATGGCAAATGCTGTGACCACGGGCTGAAGAGTCACAGATATCTCTAAGGTGAGGGTGCAACAGTGAGGGATTGGTATGGCCATGTGCAGCCTGGGGAGATGTCTCCAAGCCTGGGAATCCTCAGTTCTTGCTGCTGCCTTCAGTGAGACAGTGACCCTTCTCCCAGTACCCTATACACAGGGGGCAGGTGAAAAGCCCATCAAGAGAGACCTCCCCCATGTTTAGGTAGCTCAGCAGGAGCATGGGCAAATGTTTGGACCATTTCTCCCTGGGAAGTACCAGCTGTGCTTGGCATTACTGTCCTTTAGGATCTCTGTGCTGCAGGGCTGGAGCTGAAACAATTTACTGTCACCTGGCAATTCCTTATCCAAAATACCTTATCCTGCAATTCCTGGCTACACACCTTGCACCTATCCCCACCTGATAGCTGCACCTTTTAATTGGGGTGGGGTGAGATGCCCAGGCAGACCAAGCATGCACTGGCCTTTTCAGAGCAGGTTTCCCAGAGCCCTCCTGCCAAACTGGCCTGTGCTGCCAGCTGCGGCGCCAGCAGTGCCCTGGCCCCAGTGTCCCCGGCCTACTGCCGCACTTGGGCCCATTTCTGCTGCATGGCAGTGACATCTAGAGGCTCCGTGGCCTGAGCTCTCGCTGCTCATGCTGCTGGCAGCACTCGGTAGAGAGAAACCGGCTCCTTAAGAAGCCCCTGGGAACTCCATCTATACCCTAAGTGCGAAGCACTGCAAGGCTTGAATCCAAGCTCCTTCCCAGTCCTCCTTCCCTAAACTGCCTGTCGGAATGATCTTCGTTGTAGCACCTGGAGGGAAGTTTGGAAGGACAAAAGTTTGGGGTGAGGGGGAGCAACCCACATCGCTTCCCTGAGAGACAAACTGCTCCAGGTGAGGCTGCCACTGGTTAAATAACACATACAGCTTTCCAGCCCAGGAAATATTATGTCCTTGCTTGATAGGCCGCACATCAGGTTCCATGCCACCCAGCACCAAACGCAGAGCTCCCACAGAAACACCGCTGTATTGAGGCCGGATTATTGTGCAATCAGTATTATGTATTTTAAAAAAATGCATTCAAGAAAGAGGAGTAAATATCTCATCTCCATAGGCTGAACTCTTTAACCAGTTGATGAATGCACCTTCTGAAGAAGCATCAAGTTGCTTCTGGGTTTGAGCTGAAATGGCTACCGTGGAGAGAGGGAATGTTAGGCCTTGCATGAGGGGTACTTGTTGGAATGTGTGTTCACTGGGTGGTGTAACAGAGGCAGTGTGGGTCTGCAGAGCCTGAAACCAGGGAGTGTTGGAAACATTCAAGAGAAAGGTCAGGTCAGGCCTTTTTTGTGAGATCAAAAATCTCTGGATGATAAAATGGGAAATCTTGAGAGGATGAGAACAGCCAGAGAGAGAGCAAGGTGAGGCAGGAGCACCACTTGAAGCATTGCCATCTCCATCCTCCTGCAGTGCATCATTCCTAACGGTGCCTGGGCGAGGCTGAACATATCCCAGTAGATGTTAGAGCTCAGATTAGGGGTTCTCAAGCCAAGTCCACCTAGCGAGTGTGAGCACACAAACATGACAAGACCATTAAAGCATTCCAACCTGCTGCCCTAGCAGCATTCTCATGAGGTGAGGATGAAGGTAACCCCCCATAAAATTAGCTTTGGAGCTAATGTCGATCTGGGTCACCTTATCCATGGGTTTCCTGCAGGCTTTGACTCTGTTCCAGGTGCTGGCAGGGCTAAATTTATGGTGGACCTACAAGCTCTGACTCCTTCCAGGCATTAACAGACAGCTTACCTGACAACTTTATGCTAACAAATACTGGGAAATGTAATTTCTGGCTCAGCTCTTTAAGCAGGAGATGGATCCAGCCCTCCTATTTAATGTTCATTTAATGTGAGCAAGTCCTAGAGAAGGCAGACATCTGCAATCACTCATGTCTGCTGCTGAGACATGAAGATGCAACACTGCAGGCAGTTCTTCATAGGCAGCAGACTATTTTTACAGCCAAATTCAGAATATGGGATAGAGGAATTTGTAAAACTGATTTTTGGGGTTTTACCCTGATGCAGTTTCACTTTGAGGTCTTATTATTCACCTCCTCTCCGAGGCTGGGAGAGCGTTGTGCTGACTGGTCACATCGAAGAGGCACCAGGCCGAGCAAACAGCTTCTCTCTGCTGAGCTGGAAGTGTCAAATTGAGGAAGGCAACAGCCAGGAGCTGCTTGCAAAGCTGCTGAAAGGTTCAGGAAACTATGTGGTACCTACGCCGAGCCATCACAGCTGTGCCCTGGGATATGCCCTCCATGCTGCTGGGCAGGCAGTAGAGTGGCACACAGCCCCATTGAGTGCTGTTACTGAGAGGGCAATTTTGTATGAGAGGCTAAGCAAGAGCCTTCAGATATTTCAGTGTAATAATGTACTTATAATACAGCCAAGAAATAATTGACATTAGGATTTCTGACAAATATTCATGGCTTTTAAGGCACGTTATGTATGAATTGATTCTGTTGTTTAGGTAAGAAAACTGAGGCATAGAAGAATTATTTCCTTGTGACACAGCAAGTAAACGGCAGGGTAAGCAAGATAAAAAGGGGCAGCATTTCCAAAACTCCCTTCTGCTTTCAACTGAACAATGGGACAGCCTATAGAAAGGCCTGAGGCTCAAGGGTAACCTGTGGCCAAAAGTCAGCAGTAGAAATTTTTAGGTCATGAACTGATTGTTTCTCTTTATTGACAAGATATGCTCAGATTAAATGAAGACTTCATTAATCCAGACATGTTCCATGTCATGTGGAATGCAAGAGTTCAGCAGATGGAGCACGATGTTCAACTCCGGCCCGTGGGTCTGAGGCAGTGAGGTCTGGGTGATGATAGCTACCGGGGTTATGGTGGTATCCATCCTGGTGTGGTTTGGAGGGACACGATGGCAGAAGAACCTGTTTGGTGCTGTGCTGGGGTGGAGAAGTCATCACATCATCCTTTTACTGAGCTTTTTGAGCGCTGCACAATGACAGGGTTTTATGCATTCAGACAGGTATTTACCAACTTCTTTGGGTCATCAGCCTGTACCCACTCTTTGAGAAACAGGCAAGCCCCAAACTGTTTTCCTGCAAGAATAATGACGACATGCAAAGCCTTGGAGTTTCCTGGGCCAAAGCATTTGAACAAACTTTCCACCCCCTCCACCCTGCAAAACGGACAGATTAGATAAGAACTTCTGGGAAGCAAAACAACCATAAGCCCCTGTGCTGCTGATGTGGAGACACTCCCCTGAGACCAATCTCAATTTGTCATTGAAGATGTGCGTTTTAAGTACTCATTTGTCTCATTTACATTATATTCATTCCTCATAAATTCCCTGTTTCTCTGTTTCTCGCCTCCACAAAGTTTACAAGTGAAAATTATTTGGACGGGGAGCTGGCCTGCGGGGCAGAAGAGCCTCCCGCAGTTTCAGGCCTGAGCTGCAGATGGCAGAATTGAACTGCAGACTCATTTTGAGACCAGCACTCTTGCTCTCCAAACCAGGTACTTTCAACCGACAGATCAAGGTAGGTGCAGCATCTAGTAGGGGACGCTCCTGGTACACCACCAGCACGCAGGTTGCCTCAGGCATGCTAAGGTCCTCTTGTGAAATGGTTTATTCTCCTCCACAAACATGGAGGCTCAGGGTCGATGTTGCTGGTGCTGATGTTGCTCTGAGGGGGCTGCACCCACCTTCCTCCACGTGTGGAAGAACAACAGAAAAATGTACAGAGAACAGCAAGAAAAATAATCAAAGTTTCTGGGCAAATTCTGGTTGAGCAAGCATTGCATAGATTAGGATATCTTAGCCTGGAAGAGAGATGATTACATGGATGGTAGAGAGCAGGTGTGTAAGAAAGGGTATTCATTGTAATACAAGCACCAGGAGCAGCAAATAAATCACTAACTGTTCAGTCAGGCAGAAGGAGGTACTGCTTCACATGGCCTGGAAATGGAAGGGCTCATCTCTGCAGGACACTGGGGTTGCCCAACCCTCACAGATCTTCGAAAAGCAACTGTAGGACTTCATTGGAGAGGAATCAATCGAGGGGTGCATGCTCAAAGGCACCCACTCCAGTTCATGAGGAACCTGGTCCTTGTCATTGTATCCTTCTCAAGATGTCTGTTGTTGGGGCAGGAGATTGTGCTAAGGGCCTTTTCAGCAGCCTGATCCAGCACTTTCCATGGCGTGGGGAGCCAGGTGAGGGGATGCAGCAAGGTGTGCAGCTTCCACTTCCAGAAGACCTTTTGTAGGAGAAAAACTTAAGCCTGTGACACAGCTGGAAGAGGCCAGAAGATCCAAAATGTGTTTAAAGAAAAATAAATCTCTTCACCTTTAAGTAAGTTCTGAAGATAAGAAGGTGATTATGATTCCTGATTTTGAGTTTCCAAAGGTGTGGGATACCAATGTTGTACCATCTCCTTGAGCTTCTCCATTTGCACTCAGCTAGAGCCAGTGGGGAAAGGCAAGGTGAGCTCCAGCATCGGGACTGCTGTGCTTTGGAGCATCCTTTTTTGGTAGGCAGAATTTGGGCCTGTGTCCTGCCTATGGCTCATACCTATGCCAGGCCTTTGCTATTTTGGTTGCTGCCTCTCTTCCACAGTCTGTGTGGGAGCTGGCTCCTTTGATCTCTGTGGTGAGATGCATGGTTTTGGTGAGAGGATGCTGTGTGTGCCTGTGTCCCTGATCACAGCCCCAGCAGACAGGGAGCCCAGGCTGCCCACATTCCTCCAAGTGCAGCACAAGGCTGGAGCAAGCAAACCCTGGGTTCAGCATGGCTTTCCTACTAAGAGGTCTGGTTAATGGATCTGGATCTGCGTGACAACAAGGGGGAGCAGGAGGAAAAGAAGAATCAGGCAACCATGGTGACCCACACCACTGCACAGGTGCCTCTGGAGTTACAACTTCTGAGCTAGCGCCTTTCTCGAAACGTATTTTCCCTTTGAGGAAAAACAACTCTTTTCCCGTTTTAATTAGGCTTAATTGGCAATATGGGAACAGCCCTAATTTCCTGGCAGCGCTAGTTTCAGCGCTGCTGTTTTAACTAGCAGTCAACGCTCTGCTGTCAGTGTGGCGGGACGATGGCTGCAGCAGCTATTAAAGCCGGCAGAGGGGGAACAGCAGGGCCTCGGCACTGCGCTCAGGCTGGGAACGGTGATGCCCTGGTGGTAACAACTGGGTAACACAGAATGCTGATCAGTGATAGCTCGGGTCCATCGGCTTCTTGGCATCAGCCAAACCACCTTCTATGCTGCTCCTCTGGACTTTTTAGCTTGCCGGCTGATGTGGTTTGACAAGAGGCCTTGGTGTACTTGCCCAAAGGCGGATTACCAGAGTTACAAGGTTTCCAGGTCTGGTATCCCTTAATAGTGGTTAGGTACAAATGAAGCAAAGAATAAAGAATGGTTTAATGTTCCAGCTGAAACACAGGCGGAGATGACACCTGATGACCCCATGTCTCCACAACCCTCCTGCTAACCTCAGGGCTCAGCACCTGGAACACCCAGAGGAGATTCTTGCTATTTGTGGTGGTGCATCCAGGGCCTCTGTGCCCAGAGGCAAGGTGGGTATTGAATCACTGGAAATTAACTCAAACTGTCAACTTGAGCTAAGGATGAGTGAAGAACTGAGAGATGGGAAGGCGGGCCTGGCCTCTTCATCCTTTATTGGTGTATCCATACCACCCCAGGAGGTAATTGAGATGCAGGAAAAATGCTGCTCTGTCCAGTGGCAAGGCCATGATTACAAGGGAAATGGAACACATGCTCATGTGAGATTCATGCAAGTCATTTGGAGCTGTATTTATTTTTGTATTTATGTATTTATTTTTGACTGGCAAATAAAAGGACCTGTTAAGGTGGAATCAGCTACTGTTTTCTGGTTAATAGTTACAGGAAAAGAAAATGTATGGATATACGTGTTTCTGATCACTTGTGCTTAGTAAAGGTGTGTTGGCAGAATATTCCTCACATTTTTGTAGCTAAATGAAGAAAAAAAAATTCACTTGGTTACTGTCCAGCCAGGAAGCAGAGCATGTCTGATCTTTGTTTATGCCATACCCCAGCTTGTTGCTGTGGCAGGTGACAGGGGGAAAGGACCCACCTGAGCACCGCCCTTGGCTTTCCGCACTGGAAGAGGGTCAGCCTGGCCCCGTGCAGCATCCGTGCAAACACTAATCCATGCAGGCAAGCGTGCTGGGCTTTTTCCTTCAGCTGGCCTGTCTCCAGATCCGCTGTAATCTCTGTGTCTAGGGCCTGATTTCCGCTTATCCTAAATTTGCTCCAATCCTGGGTGTAATCCTTTGTTGGGGTGGGGGAGCGTAATTCTATTTATTGAACTACTTTTCCGTAATTGCATTTGCCGGGGGCTGGCTCTCTCTAATCTGCCTTCCCCCAAGGCTCATGCAATCGCGCTGGAATCCATTTATGGCTGCATATGCAGTGAGGGGCAGCCAGGCACATGTGGGGGGGTGTCTGTGTGTGTGTGGGGTGCATAGGTGTCCCCTGTGTGTGTATAGACACATGCAGTGGGTGAGGGCTCTGAGTCCTGAGCATGGCTAGCCTGGGGCACCAGCATCCTCTTGTGAATTTTAAGTGCTCCCTTACCTTGTGTTTTTAACCGCATGAGGAAACAAAGCCAGAGTAAAGCAAAGTAAGCTGGGTGTGGAGTTTTCAGGGCTTTTTTTTTTTTTTTTTTTTGGTGTAGAATTTGGGCTTTTTTATCTTCTAATTCAGGACCAGACACATTTTAGATAGCTGCAATTCTCCAGGGTCTCATCTTCCCATACTTTCCTCAACTCTTCTTGAGGAATGACAGACATGGAGTGAAGAGTAAGCAGCTGCCACAAGAAACTGGTGGTGAAGCACCCTGTTTTAAAGGAGTCTGTGGACATCAGAGATCTTTCTAGCTCACAGGCATCCAAAATGTGAAATCATCACAAGAACAGAGAAAAGTATGGCTGTGAGAGGCTGAAGGCTTTGAAGGGCAGAAGGGTCCTGAGGATCATAGAATCTCCTGAGTTGGAAGGGACCCACAAGGATCATCAAGTCCAACTCTTGGCTCCACACAGGGCCAGCCAGGTCAGAGCACATGACTGAGGGCATCGTCCAGGCACTTCTTGACCTCAGCCAAGCTGGGTGCTGTGACCACTTCCCTGGAGAGCCTGTTCCAGTGCCCAACCACCCTCTCAGTAAAGAACCTCTTCCTAATACCCAACCTAAACCTCCCCTGTCTCAGCTTCATGCTGTTCCCTTGGGTTCTGTCACTGGCCACCAAAGAGAGATCAGCACCTGCCCTTTTGCTCCCCCTCATCAGGAAGCTACAGACCATGATGAGATCTCCCCTCAGCCTTCTCTTCTCCAGGCTGGACAAACCAAGGGACTTCAGCCTCTCCTAGTAAAACTTCCCCTCCAGACCCTTCACCATCCTCATTGCCCTCCTCTGGACACTCTCCAATAGTTGTGTGTCCCTCTTGTACTGTGGCACCCAAAACTGCACCCAGCTCTCAAGGTGAGGCCGCACCAGTGCGGTGTAGAGCAGGAGAATCACCTCCCTGGACCAGCTGCCCATGCCGTGCTTGATGCACCCCAGGATACAGTTGGCCCTCCTGGCTGCCTGGGCACGTTACTGGCTCATGTTTAACTTGCTGTCAACCAAGACCCCCAAATCCCTCTCAGTATGGCTGGCCTCCAGCATCTGATCCCCCAGTCTGTGGGTGCAGCCAGGGTTGACCCTTCTCAGGGGCAGAATCCAGCACTTGCCCTTGTTAAACTTCATGCAGTTAAGGATAGATCCTGTAGTCCTGCTCTGTAGAGACAGACTTTCTGGCTGTCAGAAGGGAGCAGCTTGCCTGCAGAGCCTGGCTTCTCCACATCACCTGAGCCCTTTCAGCTTAAAACCCCTCCTGCCCTGCAAATATGGAGTCAAAAAGGATGGATAAGGTCCTCAGTAGGCATTCTCTCAACCCTACATGGCGGCCATGAGTTGGATCGCCTGGCTTCATACTACAACATGCTACGGCTACATGTTACCCCGTTAAGCAAAGGGAGCTGAACTACACACATCCATTGCAAGAATTCCTTGTCCTTCCCCTCTTATGATTTGGTTGCTAATACAATCTAAATAGTAAATAGTATTTTAAGCATCAGCTCTAAGAGACTTTGTCCCGAAACATGCTGGGCTGTTTTTGAACAGCAAATTGAAAAACCTCTAAAGAACAAGACAGGGGAAGAGCCAGTATTACAAATGCCCTCAGAATCAGGTAGCTTAACTTCTTTATTGATCTTCCCTGAAAACAAAACACTAGAGCAAAGGGGTTAAGGGAAACATAATAAATGTGAGACACTTTTGACATCTTAAAACTGAGATTGTAGTTTTAGGGAAGACATCTCAATGGAAGTGCAGTGTCAAACTCCCCAGGGTTTCCCAGTGGCTTAGCTGGCAGTTTTCATAAACCAAACCCACTCCTTGTGGCATTGAATCAGGAGGAGGCCAATGTCCAGCTCCCATTTGTCTCTGCAGGAAGGGGCATGATCAGGCACCAATTAGAGTGGGATTGAGGAGGTGCCTGTGGGTGCCAGACAGGGCAGGGCTGGAGTGGGCAGATGTGAAGAGATTTGGTCCCTGAGCAAGGCAGACCAGGTAGCATCAGACCTTCACATTAACTTTGGTCTATGCTGGACTGGGACCAATTTCCTATTTGGCATCTGTTTCCAAACCAAACCTTAAAATTCTTAAGAAAGATTGCCAGTCATGCTGTGCCGAGATACCAACTGGTGCTGGCCCCAGGTGGGATGTGCGTGCCCTTGCCCAGGCAAGGACAGACCCCTGCCCGTACGCCTTCTTGTTGCTGCTTGTCCTCTGCCTGAAGCGGTGGCATCTCTTTGCTCCAGAGATGCTGGAAGGAGTAATGGGAAACACTTGGTTTGGATCAAATCGGCACTGGCTCAGACCTGTCCCTAGCATCAAGCGGAACCTTTCCATGATGCGTCCTGTGCTCTTCTGGCCTCCAGCCAGGGCTGGAACTGTGTTTCTGAAACGTTACCACAGCTGCAATGAGTTTCCCAGTGCGTGGCTGCATGAAGCTCTGTGGATGACTGGGAAAAGGATGGGGGATTTTCACTGCTTGTCTGACCCTGCTCAACAAACCTGGGAAAACCGTCTGGTGGGTTGGCTCTGCAAGCAAGCTGCCCCCCCTCCACCCCTCACCTCCCCACCCCTCTCCAGCACAAATCACAGGGAGTCTGTTCTCCCACTTCCTTCGTGCTGCCCCTTTCTAAACACCAGAAGCAAACAGCAGCATTTGCAGGCTGTCAGCTCTGCTTGCATGGTTTCAAGCACAGCTTAAACGCTTCCCCCCGCTTTCTTCGTCTCCTGGAAGCTTCAGCTTTTCTCCTAGGATGATTTTTTGTTCCCAGCAGCCATGAACTGAGCTAACAGTGGTAGGAAAAGATGCTTCATCTCTTTTTGACTTGCATAGCTGCAGCTCTGCATTTCTGAAGGTTTAATACCTAGGGAATACCAGAGGGAATGAGAAATGTCAATATTACCATATAGTTTTCCTTGGGTGATAGTGAAATCCTCCAGCTATCAGGTTAAATTAAAACCAAAAAAGAAATCAAGTTTAATCACAGTTTTGTGATCTTTTTTTGCCTTGCACAGGAAAAGATCCCATGGCTACACTAAAAATGTATTAGATGTTTCACTGGCATTGATTTGTTAGAGAAAAACTTGCATTCTTTGATCTGAAAATCTCTCTGAGCAAGGGAGGAGCAGGTGTCCCAGGCTCAGGAGCCAGGACCTCCTTGAGATACTTAAATTTGAAGTTTCTACTTTAGACCAGTTTCTGTTTTGTGCCAGCCTTTCGCTCTGTTGTGAGCCAAAAAAAGAAACTGCTCTGGCTTTCTGGTGGCTTTCAGATAAGTTAACAAGCACCCTCAGGAAATGAACCTTCTGAAATCACCTCTGAGCCACCCCAGCACCTGTGGGCCATGACCCAGCATAGGGAAGAACTGGCCTGGGGCTGCTGGAGCCCCTCCATCCAGAGGTTCCCACCATGGCTTCTCCCATGCAACTGGTTTGGAGCTCTTGGGAACCAGAACCAAAAAAGGCTTTTCATTCTCCATTCCTGCTCGGGTATTTTGAAAGGGAGGACAGCTGGATGAATGTGGGGGTTTGAAACAGGAAAGGGGAAGAAGATGTTTACCAGGTGAGCAGCCAGACAGAATAGGATGGAGGCATGAGATTTAGAAGACGCCAGCCATCATTACTGAGGAGAATCCAGCATGCCACCGCTCAGCAGAGGCAGGGCTGTGAGTCTGCAGCGGGGAGGGCGAGGGAACAGAAAGGACCAGAGAGGACATTGATTTTCTTAGAGGAAAAAGTGAGCAAGAATGACCTCAACGGAAAAATATTTTCTCTCTCTCTCATTCTGTCTCATGGACAAATATAGCTCTGCACATTATGCAGAGGCAGCGTACAAGCATGCTTGGAATGAGCAACTTGGGAGGCAAATCGCTACCACTTGTCCTCACCCTTGTTTTTTGGCTTTTATTTCCTCTTTTCCCTTTATGTTCTCCCTTCCAGCATGGCCTGTCCCCAACAGTTGCCACAAAGCCACCTTAGAGTGAGAGGAGAGTTGGTTGCCTGGGGTGCAGCTGGAGAGAACACTCTCACCAGGAGAACAAACACTGGTCTTCACAAAATGATCTGAGAGGAAAGATGGGTTGAACTTGGATTGTGCAGGTTAAAGAAGAAGGGAGAAATGTTTGGATTGGATGCTAGAAAGGTCTTTCCAGCAGTAAACACTGGAGTAGGCTGCCTGGAGATCTCGCTGTCACCTGTCCCGGGGTGCCTTTATGCACCAGATCAGCTACACCTGTCCAGGAAGGCCCAGGCACCCACAATCATCCCTCCTGACAGACTCATTGCTCAATGACAGGCCAGATGATGTTCTTCCTGCCCTGTTCCTGTGAAGTGTCTTTCTCTTTCACTATGAACATTACAGAACCATTTTGCTTGGAGTCAAAAGTCTGCCACGAGCCTTCAGCTGTTGCAGTCATCTCCTGCTTCCCCAGCCCCAGCTGCATTTTCCCGGATGCGGCAGCTCCCGCGGACCTGCCTTGCTTCAGCGGTTTCACAGCAGCTTGTCCTTGGTTTGCTCCCATGCAGAAGACAGCTCGGAGGGGCTGGAGGGGCCCTGCCAGCCCCAGTTTGCATCATGGAGAGAGCAGCAGCAGAAACACCTGGGCGTGTGTGTGTGAATTTCTAAGCAAGGGTCAGGTCCTCTGATTACCCCCTGCTTGTGTTTCACTTGCAGCACTGAAAAATTCAGCCTTCTGGTGAAACATAGAATCATAGAATCACCTGGGTTGGAAGAGACCCTTTATATCATCGAGTCCAACCATACCCTAACCCTGACTAGTCCACCTGTAGATCACGTCCTTAAGGACTTCATCCATGCGCCTTTTAAATACCTCCAGGGATGGTGACCCCACCACCTCCCTGGACAGCCTGTTTCAATGCTTGACAACCCTTTCAGTAAAGAAATTCTTGCTGATATCTAACCTAAATCTCCCCTGGTGCAATTTCAAGCCATCCCCTCTCATCCTATTGCTTGTCACCCGAGAGAAGAGACCAACCCCGACATCTCTGCAACCGCCTTGCAGGTAGCTGTAGAGAGCGATAAGGTCTCCCCTCAGCCTCCTTTTCTCAAGGCTAAAAAGCCCCAGGTCCCTCAGCTGTTCCTCACAGGACTTGTGCTCCAGACCCTTCACCAGCTTCATCACCCTCCTCTGGACACACTTCAGCATCTCAACGTCCTTCCTGTAGTGAGGGGCCCAAAACCGAATGCAGTACTCGAGTTGTGGCCTCACCAGAGCTGAGTACAACGGAACTATCACTTCCCTACTCCTGTTGGTCAGACGATTCCTGATTCAGGCCAGGGTGCCATTGGCAGGGAATTGCTCAAAAGAAATCCAAATGCAGAGGCAAGTGGCTGCACACCCAGGACAACCACTGCTGCTTCAGGGGAAGGAGGGTAGGGTGCACCAAGGTTTGGGTGCAAAGAAGAAATCCTGACATGTGTTGCCAGCAATAACCAAAAATCGACCCTGTCCTCCTCCTCTAGCACCAAGATAGAAGCAGGTCTTGAGCCTTGGAGCCAGCTCATTAACCAGACCATCGGGGCATCACTCTTGTTCATCCTCCCACCATGGGCCCAGGACAGAGATGGGATTTGCAGCCCATGGTCTCCGAGGACAGGGTGGCAGGGCTGGAGAGACCCTGAAATAAATTACTGATGGCAGAATGCATGGGGCCAGTCTTTTTGAACCCAAGGTGGCTGCACTCACATTTTACATTTCTGTAAGTCTGTGAGCTTCCCTTGCCTTGGCCTGGGAGGCTTCTGCCCATACTGGCTCCTGGCAGCTCCCCTCTGGCACCCGCCGCGTCTGCCCCAGCAATTCAGGTCCGCTCCCTCCACAGCCCTTTGGGGTCTGAGCATTGGGGCAGGGCCCCTCCTTGGGGGAAGCTGCACAGATACACCAGGGGCTTCATCGGGCTCATCCTCCTACTCAGGAGACAGTAAGCAATAGTAGCAATATCAATAACAATAGCGATAGCAATGCTTCCCTTCCAAATGCCAGAACAATCCCCACGTTGCATTTATGAGAAAAATAAAATAATAAAGAAATCAAATGTCTTCCTCAAACCCAGGCTGTGAGGTAGTTGGGAACCGGTACAAGTATGAGCATCTTCAACCCACAGCTTAGCCACTATGCAGAGGAGCCAGACACCACCTCCAGTGCTGTCACCAGGATGTGCTGCCCCTCGCCAAGGGGGAAGTGAGGAGAACCAGGTCCAAAAGAGTTGTAGTCACCCCTGTGGGCAATGCCGAGTTCGACATGGACAGTGAGGTCTGTGGCAGTGCAGAGGTAAGAACAGCCTCGTCTCCCACAGTCGAGGCTGCTGCCTGCTGTTACCCAGCGTTGCATTTCTTCCTTTTCTTGGAGAAGCATGACGCCAAGGAGAGGTGGCAGAGGTCTCTCCTCCACAAAGCTAGTTGTGTCTGATTTCCTAGAAATCAATCAAATGGGATTAAACCAAAGCAAACAGATCAATTTGTAAACAGAGAGACTTTTCTCAGTCTTTCATAAGTAAAAAAAATAAAAGCAGCAATTACCTCCCCTGAAAAAATAACAGCAAATATCATCTGCTGGGACTGTTACTTCCACTCCCGGCTGGGAGGCAGATGGGTGCTGCTCCCAAATTTTTCTGTGAATGGCCTGGGAAGCAAAGCAATTAGGCAGGAAAGAATAAACCATTCATCCTAGCAGAACAGCCAGCAGAAGAGTGGCTGTAAACAAGTCAGGCTTGCTTCCCCCTTTGTGAGATGTTGCAAAGCTGTGAGTGTTGGGAGGAAGCATGAGGATGACATGGTACTTTCTCACCTAAGGAGTCATTTGTGCTTGCAAAATATTAAAGATTAAGATAAAACCACTAAATTCCCCCAAGCTTTATACAGAGTTTTTGCACTGCAAGAAAGATTTGGTCCAATACTGGTGGCTGGGGGTCAAGCCAGTTTGAAAATCACCTTAGGTTTCCAGCCCTTGCTGGTGCAATGCCTTAGCATCATTAAGAGAGAGGCTAAGCTCTTCCTTGCAATGACTCTGGGACTGATGAAACCCACTTTCACCCCAGGTCTTACCACAAATGTTCCCCAAACACCATGGTTGCCGTAGGACCACGGTGGGGAAGAGGGAGGAACAATAGCCAGGAGCCAAACCCTTCCTTGGTAGCCTCATGTTGGGGACCTGCCCAAGCACCATTGGCCAGGGGCTGAGGGAGAAGGGAAAAGAGAGAAGGGAGAGACCCACTGCTGCAGGTACATGTGGGTAGCGCTGGCGTTGGGCTGGAGCGGTGATGTTCAGGCACTGCAGCTGCGCCTCAGAGGGTTCGTACACATCAGCACAACTTCCAAGGGATGACAAAACTATTCTTTACCATGGTGCTCCCAGTCATTTGAGGTTTTTGATGGAAATGCCACCTCTTTGGCAAAGCATTGTGTTTTTTGAGAAGTCAAACTTTGGTCAAAAATATTGTGCTGGGGAGAAAATGCCAAGCAGTCCAGTCCGGCCTGCCCGAGTCATACAGCCAGGGCCTGAGGCGGGCCTGTGAGCAGCGTGGAGGTAGGGCTGCAGATGTGCTCCCTCAAAGACATTACTCAATCAAGCAGCACAGGACAGGATGGGAAGGAAACAATAAATGCAACCAGAGAGACAACAAATCTAAAGCTAAGAAAGAGAAAGGGAGAGACTGTGCTCGTCAGCTATTGAAAGGAGAGGTGATGGGCACGGGACAAGAGGAGAAAGAGCTTTGCTATCCGGGTGGTCACCTGTCTGCATTGGAATAGGCTTCTTAAGAGCCTGTCACAGTCTCTTCTAGGCAAATGTCTTAGGAGACAACAGCAATTTTGTTTTGTTTGGCGTGTTCACAGCACCTGATGAGCAGGCTTCCAGAAAAGCTCCTTTGATTTTTGCTCCATGAATTGTGAACTCATGCTTCACAGAAGGAAATTTCTGTGTCATGATAATCCCTGAAAAATGTCCAAAAATGGTGGTGCCAGAAGGGTCTGCCTCAAGCAAGAATGGGAAGCATGAGCCATCTGAGCACCTGGGCTGACTGCCCCTCTGGCATCAGATCTCGGAACTTGCATCCAAGCGGTTTGGGAAGAAGCACCACCGGTTTGGTGTGCTCATTTTCCAGGTTCTGTACAATTTCCTGGCAAATAAATAAAGACTTTGTCAAAGGTTGGTTGGTTTTGGGCTTTTTTCTCCTCTTTGAGCAAATACAGTATAAAACATGGTTTTGTGTGAAAAGCCTGCAGCCACACAGTGATGGATACCTTTTTGCTACCATCAATCATGTGGAAAAGCTGTTTGGAGACTGATACCTCTAAATAATCCCCTGCATCTCTGAGAAGTGATGTATACAGCCATTCAGCCTGTCTTTGGGATGATAAAAGCCTTCAGATCAGTTCCCTTACATCTGCATCTCTAGGACCTGATGACGGGAAACCAGGGATACAAATCTCTTCAGGATCTTTTAAAACACTTCGTTGCAAAGTTGGCAGTGCCTTACTGATGAAACCTGGCAGCATTATTATTTTATTATTTATTTGGTTGGTTGTTATTTATTTATCATGATCAGCACTTATTAGGTTTTTGAGTTATTGGGCTGTGCATGGATATCCTGGCAGAGCCAGGGGACTTCTTCCCCTTCACTCCACACAAATATATAGTCCCTTCTCCTCTCCCAAATCATCTAGGGCAATGTCTGCTCATAAATGATGCCATGGATGGCTGGCTGGCTGGCTGGATGGATAATTTGCCAAGTGCCCAGTCTTCCCATCCTATAGGGCACAAAAAGATACAGGCACAAGTTTATATGCAGAAGTCCCTTATCTCCAGCTCCATCCGTCTGAGCAAGGGCAACTGACAGATAGAGGTGGCCTTGGCCTCCCCCAGGGATGCCCTATCCCTCTATCCTACCTCAGTAATGCAGATTCTGGTCCTTAGGGGCTTGCTGCCCCTTTCTCCATCAGGCTATCTCATAGACTGCTGCTTCTCTCCTTGGGGCCTACATACCATCTCTAGAATCATCTACCATTGATCGACATGGGACAAGCAAAGAGCCAAGCAGGGGGAAATGGATGCTCTGGTAGATTTGGAAGAACTTGATGAATTATTTTAATTCTCCAGATCTAATTTTTGCACCGTAGGGGTCCAGATGACTGAAGGTCCATCATGACCTTAGATGAGAGGTCAGAGACAAAGTCCTTGGATCCATCTGGGGTTCTTTCTCGCCCTTACCAGAACAAGCCATTGAAGGAGTCTGAGGAGCTTTGCTTTTCCTACAGGGTACCTGATTTAACTAATTTGCACGTGTGATAACCAGAGTAGGGCTCTAGGCCACCCTTCTCCAAGCATATGTGCTGACCTGGCTGCTTCATGCTCTGTGGCTCCACACATCCTGTGGCAGAGCAGGCTGAAGGACAATTATTTTGTGCTAATTGAAATAATGTCTTCCATTAAGGTGACTAGCTATTAAAGCACTAATTTTCTTCCAGAGCAAGATACCAAGGAGAAGACTGAGGCAACATGAGTTTCTTAGGACGTACCTCTAGCATCTTGCCTTGGTCCTTGCTGCCAGAAAACTGAGACATGTTTAGCAGATATGTGCTCTGACAACTGTAGATCCTGACCGTTTGGCCACCAATGGAGACTGAAGCCAAAAGCATCACTGTAAAGACCTTCTGCTTACAAGGGCAAGTGTAGGGTCTTGCATCTAGGGAAGAACAAGCCCAGGTACCAGTAGAGGTTGGAGACTGGCCTGTTGGAGAGCAGTGTAGGTGAGAGGGACTTGAGGGTCCTGTTGGGCAGCAGGATGACCATGAGCCAGCAATGTGCCCTCATGGCCAAGAAGGCCAATGGCATTCTGGGGTGTATTAGAAGGGGTGTGGTTAGGAGGTCAAGAGAGGTTCTCCTCACAGTCTACTCTGCCCTGGTGACTGCGTCCAGTTCTGGGCCCCTCAGTTCAAGGACATAGAACTCCTTGAAAGAGCCCAGGGCAACCAAGATGATTAAGGGAGTGGAACACCTTCTTTATGAGGAAAGGCTGAGGGAGCTGAGCCTCTTTAGCTTGGAGAAGAGGAGACTGAGGGGTGACCTCATTAATGTCTATAAATATGTAAAGGGTGAGCGTCAGGAGGACAGAGCCAGGCTCTTCTCAGTAATGTCCAGTGATAGGACATGGGGCAACGGGTGCAAGCTAGAGCATAGGAGGTTCCATGTGAACATAAGGAGAAACTTTTTCACAGTGAGGGTTATGGAGCACTGGCACAGACTGCTCAGAGAGGTTGAAGAGTCTCCTTCTCTGGAGACATTCAAAACCCACCTAGATGCATTCCTGTGTGATTTAGTCTAGGTGATCCTGCTCTGGCAGGGTTGGACTAGGTGATCTTTCAAGGTCCCTTCCAACCCCCAACATTCTGTGATTCACTATAAACATACGCACTCAATGCACAAGAAGGACATTGCAGAGTCTTCCCATTTCATGTTGGGTACAAAGATTGAGTGTGATTGTGACCAAGGATTTAGCCTTTCCGTACTGCAGGTGACCCATGGAACAGCTCTGCAGATTCTCCAGCCTGCACAAAACCCAGGCCTGCAGCTTTCCCTGTGGCACTGGGCTGCTGTTCACCGTTACTCCACACACAAGAATATTGTACATCTGACAAGACTAATGGAAACATCAAGAGGGGTAGCAAGAGGAGACAAAAATCACTTGAAGGCAGCTTCTTGTCTCCTCGAGTCTATATTACACAAAGTAATTACAATAAATACAAGATTAAGTACTACCAAAAACAAGCTGTGTGTATCAGTGCCCCTAAGCAAGACAGTGCCTGCGATGAGAGCTCTCAGGGGAGATAATCTCTGCCTCTTCCCCTCTGTGCACACACAAAACAACGTTCTCATCATTCTGATGTCACAGCACATTCAACAGATGAAAAAAACCAATAACTAAACCAGGCCCAAATCTCACAGACACATCAAAGGGGGCACAGCCGGCGGAGGAAACAAGCACACATCCTAAATCAGCCTGCATCAGGTTGCTACGCAACCAGGAAATGAACACATGTTGCCATGACGATGTCAGTTCATCATCATTCAGTGCACAGCTCCAACAAGTGCAGCAAGTCATAGGTGTGCACATGCTGGGATGGACAAATGTGGGATGGGGCAAGAGCATCGCAGGGTCATGGACACCACAGCTCCTCAGCCCCAGCAGGCTGCTGGGAGACCTTGCACCTTTTCCTCCTAACATTTTGTGGTTCAGCATTTTCCCTGGGTGTTTCCCACATGATCCCACACCTGACATCTGCGACCACGGCCACGGATAGCATACAGATGGGCAGCCCCTCCTGTGTAAGGCAGCAGCATCCTCCCTCTCTCCTTGCTCCCACAGGATGGCAGCTGCCAGTGAAGCTCTGAAGGGAGAGTGAACACAGGGGCCAGGAAGAGAGGGAGCTGCTGCTTGTCACTGGCAGAACACACTGCTTCACAAGCTCTCACAGCAGTAGTATGATTGCTACTACGCTGTGATGCTCATGATGAGTAGCACCAAAAATAATAAGGTGACAATATTAAAGACCAACAACTGAGTCAACTGGAACGACGCATAATGCCACATTAATCCAGGAAGGACGAGCAAGCCAGTTTGTGTAAGTAACACTAGCTTGGCATCACTGTCCAGATCCTGCAGTGCTGAGCTCTTCAGAGGTAGGACTGGAAGGGGGGCACGTTGTTAACCAGACCTCAATGCCAATCCCAGCCCCAACATACCATATTGCAGCACTCAGACAAGGATGCTAGTGAACATGGTCTCTGACTCCAGTTGAAAATAAGTGCTGTGGGCAAGCACCATGTTTACTATGCTCCTCCACACCCAACTACTGCTAATTTGCAAAAGCCAGCTGTTGAAGCCTCAAGAAGGACAAGCACTGTAAATTGTGGTAAGAGAAGAAAATCTTGCCAGGCAGGTGCAATAGCTAGTCCTGTCCCTGAACACGTGGGAGGGATCACGAGTGGCTTCTGACTGCGATGCAGACAAAACAACAAATGACCTCAAGTCATCAGATAAGTTATTCACAGGTCACACTGGACTGGCCATGCCAGTTAATGGGGGAGAGGGAAAAGTCCTAGATGAAGACAGAGCTGGAGGGGAGGATATGAAACAAGCCCCTGTGCGGAGCTGATCAAAACCAAGGTTGCAGCCCCGATGTGGCAGAAGAAGGGGCAGCTGGATTTGAACAGTGCAGAAAGGATACCTGCAGGCTGGGATACGAGCGGTTGGGTTGGGACAGTCTGCTGGTTCCTCTCTTTGCTGTGTCCATCACCCCAGTAGGTTGTGAGCAACATTTTCTTCCCTCAGATGAAAACCACAGGTCCTTGGTGAGAGAGGACAAGGTCTAAGCATTGCTGAATACCACCTAAACTCTGCAAGAACAATGACCAGAAACCAGACATGAAGGAGCTTCTTATGAAGTCAGGTGTGAAGCCTGCCTGGGTTTCTCCAAAAATCCTGCCAGCCTCCCACATGCCCTGCCGGCTGCTCCCAGGCCTGCTACCTGCACCTGGGACTGACTCTGCAAAGTCAACAGGAATCATTACAGAGGCTTTTGGGCCAAGGTTGGGCAACAGCAGGCACCTTTCCTTCTCCGAATACTCAATCACAGAATCACAAAAAGTTGGAAAAGACCTTTAAGATCATCAAGTCCAACCATTCCCATCCTATGCTAAACCATATCCCTAGGTACCTCATCTACCCTCTTTTTAAACACATCCAGGGATGGTGACTCAACCCCCTCCCTGGGCAGCCTGTTCCAGGCCCTGACAACTCCGTCAGTAAAAAATTTTCTCCTAACATCTAACCTGACCCTGCCCTGGCACAGCTTTGTGCCATTTCCCCTTGTCCCATCTCCTGTCACCTGGCTGAAGAGACCATTGCCCACCTCTCTACAACCTCCCTTCAGGTACTTGTAGGCAGTGATAAGGTCTCCCCTCAGCCTCCTCTTCTCCAGGCTAAACATCCCCAGCTCCCTCAGCCGTTCCTCATATGATTTGCCCTCCAGCCCCTTCACCAGCCTGGTTGCCCTTCTCTGGACTCGCTCAAGTACCTCAATGTCCTTCTTAAGAGCCCAGAACTGGACACAGCACTTGAGGTGCAGCCTCACCAATGCCGAGTACAGGGGCACAATCCCCTCCCCAGACCTACTGGCCACACTGTTTCTGATACAAGCCAGGATGCCATTGGCCTTCGTGGCCGCAAATCCCTGCTCCAGGGATGTATTCAGGGTTGAAGAGCTGAAGCCAAGAGAGTTGAATCAGTGCACTGATCCTCCTAAGCCCAGTCCCGCTCATGGTTGCTGTTATCCCAGAGCAAAGTGTGCTGGCAATGAAATACCAATTCCATGTGTGGCTCTGTTGGTATGTATTTTGCCTACATACCCAGCAAAATGCTTGCTTTCCTTCTGCCTTTCTTTTCTTTTTGTTAATTTAAGGTTGCAGCTCCTGGTGATGTGGTAAACACATCCATAGGAGCAATGCTAAGAAAATGGAAAAATTCAGATCATTTGCCAGTCTGCTCAGGCTTGGAGCGGCACCCAGGTTTTGGGTTTAAAAATAACCTTTAAATTTCATTTAATAACTGCTATCAAAATCCTATCTGAATCCTAATGCATTTTTTTCTTCTCCTTCTTCCCGCTTTCCGCATCCATCTCATCTGAATGACAAAATACTGTCATTACATGTCCTTCATGTCTCCGTATGGCTCACTGCAATTTAGCTGGTATTTGACTCAGCCGCTTGAAAGAGCAAATCCTAACACCTCACATTCATGCAGCTCCCTTCCCGGTGAAGGGAAAAAAACCCAACTGCTGGCATCACACAAAAGCTTCTATATTTTGCTTTCCGTGTGTGTTTTCCCCTTTGTGCTCTGTGGCTTTGCAAACCTACCAGACTCACCCAATCAACACAAATCTATTTTCTTTCCATTTTCTTCTTTGTCCCTCTGTTCTGGAGAGAGGCTGTGTTTGTATATACACACACCCCCTCCCCCTCCCCAGGACCAATCATGAGGGCAGGCAGGTGTTTTTTGCCTCATCTGTGCCCTGAATGTCAAGCCCTGAATGTTTGGTCTTTGATCCAGGGGTGCCTACTCTGCAGAGCTGCAGTCATGATGCCCCTGCCCTTTTCTCCAGGGAAAGGTACCGCTGCGCAAGCCCTGCGGTTCCTGTGAGGAAAGAGGTGGACAAAAGCCCCTCTTGGTCCCAGCTTAGTGCTCAGGTCATGGTTACATTAGGGCCATGTGGGTTTTACCCAGCAAAGGCCTGCAGGATGGTTTGGATGGATGGTTTACATCGTTCCTTGTTTCACGGGTATAACAGAGATGGAAAAAATAGTCATTGTCCCTAAGGAAGTCATTAGGTTTCCACATTGGGCCACGTAGAAACCAGTTTGTTACCTGAAAGGGTTCCTCAGGAGGAGAATAAAATCAGGACTAAGTGTTCTTACTCACAAACCCTACCCATCCCCAGCACAGCGTTGCTGAGGAGCTCTGTGGCAGAGATGTTTTCTGTGCACTACCTACCTCTCCTCTTCCTTCTGTCAACATGCCTGGTCCTGCCTGAGACCTTTGTGAGGCTCTCAGTGTCCTCAGCATCCCAGGGCAAGGCACTCCCTGGCTTTTTTGCTCACTGCACAAACAGCCAGCTCCTTCTTGCTGCATCCCCATCGCTGCAGGCAACACACGGAGCAGATCTCATGTCAGAGGGACTTGGGGTGAGCTTCACCACACACGGTTGCTCACCCCGGTCCCCTTTGCCCATTGCCTGTCCAGTCCCCACTTCTAACGGATGCCTTCCCAGACCCAAAGCAATGTCAGAACGGAGCAGTAGCCTTCTGTGTCTTCTCCATTCACTCTGCAAGCGGGCAATGAAAGCTGTGCTCTCAGGCCTCGTGTGGCAGCTGCAGGGTAGCAAGCAAAGGCTTGGAGAGGGAGCCTCAGAAATGGCTTTCAACAGCTGGCAGGGGGAAAAATAGCTCTGCTGGCGTATGGCTATAAAAAGGTTTATATGCTGCACTTTGAAGGAGAAAATTGACTCCATTAGAGTCAAGTGGCTCAGTGCCTTCAGCTGTGTCTGGACACTTCTGATTCGCAAGAGAATTGCTTTGATGGCTGTCGTCGTGCTCCTTTAGCAGAGCCGTGCAACCCATGTGCTCAGCCACCTGCTCTCTGCACCGCTGTCCCTTCCCCATGCCCGCTGGACCCCAGGATGCAGGAAGAACTGTGTGGAAACTCTCCACGTGGTTGTAAATCTTCCCTTGGTCCTGACGATGTTTTCCCAGCTGCTTTCGAGCCCACAGCACCTCCTGTCCTGCGGTGCTCCTTGTTTCCATTGTTTCTCTCTCATGGGAAGAGCACAGGACTGAAGATGGGAGCAGGATAAGTGCCTCAAGCTCAGATGGACGTGGGCAGGGATTTGGTCAGGGTCTTTGGTCAGTGCCTCTGGCACTTCTTGCGCTGGATTTCTGACTGCAGACCTCCAGCAGGCAGTGAAGAGGACCCATACTACTCATTACTCGGGTTCGTCTTTGTCTCTGGCAGAGATCCTCCTCCTCTGTCCTCCTTCCTGTGCTGTGCCCCAGGGGATACTACCCCCAGCTGCTCTCAGGCTTGGAGGGACATGAGGTTCATACCCCTTTGGGACCATGTTCCCAGTCAGGAGTGGTTGTACCAGGCACCATTTTGCTGTGGGACCACCCACTTGGGTGAGGACTTCTTTTCCCCAGTCTTGAAGTATCCACTTCTCAGATGAGCCAAGGGGCCATTGCTGTCTGCTACCTCTCTCCAGCCAACCAACATATACCCATGGCAGCCTGGGCAGGCACTGCTGTGGCTGGATCTGGATAGCTGGGATCCAGAAAAAGAATTCTCAGCAGCATTTTTCAGATTGGACTTGGGGGTTGGTTGTCCTTCGGCTTCTGCAGACATGCAGCTGAAATCAGCAGATCTGTGTTTGGACCAGTGTTCAAGCCCCCCGTGGAAGCCTGGAGTTTAAGATGATTTCTGGCTGTGATGTAGCCTGTGTGTTGGCTGCTTCTGTCTTTGTAGATTACTCGTTTTGTTGCCACCACACACGTTGTGTACACACACAGGCCTTCCTGGCACAAGCGTACTCCCTACAGGAAACCCACACGCTCATTGTCCCCCTGTATGGGCCAAGCTGATCAGGATGCTCACAGAGTGCAACGGGTGACTGAGGATGAACTTTCCATTTTCATTTCAGAACAGCAGCCCCAGCAAGCAGATGTAGCCAAGTGAGGCTGACATTTAAAGCAACTACCAAGATTACATTACCAAGATTATATTTAATATGGATGGCCAAATCTTTCAAACAAAATCAATGTTCTTTTACTTAATAATACCCTTGCCACATCTTAATGAAGGTTCCTCCAGCTCAAGGCCCTATTTTTCTGCAGTCATTTTGTTGTGTGATATTGCTGACTGCATCAGATGCTACATAATGCTATTTTCATCTGTTTCTATTGGATTTTATGCGCTCCCATCCTTGATTTGCCAATTGCCGGATCAATTAATCAAGGGACTCTTAGGGGAAAAACATTTTTATTACTGAGAAGGGGAATTAATTTAAATTCTCCATCTTCCTGCAGCATCCAACATCTATTATTAACTCTCCCCACCAAGCATGGACAGGAGGACAAGGCGGCACCTACGGACAAGGCGGCACCTACAGATTAGTCCGTGGCCACCTGAGTTCTTTGCAGAAATAACAATCAGGGTGGGCTGATGGCTGGTCCACCCTTTGGTTCTCACACCAGAAAAGGCACCTGGCCAGTGCCTCTGAGCCCAGCCAGACCCAGGGGGCCCAGGGTGTCCCTGTGCAAGGCTGAGCCTGTCACTGCCAGAGCCCAAGGACTGAAGAGGCAGCACCAGAGCCCAAGCAGCAGTTGCAACAGCTGTGGGCAAGACAAGAAAGGCACTTGTCATCCCAGTAAATTCATTCTAATTAGCGATGCCTGAAGACATTTAGTTGAGACAAGAGCTGTACTAAACCTCAGTGCAATGACAGAGCCCAGCATAAGCCTCTTCTGAGAGCTGGTGGGAAATAAAGTTAATTTCTGTACCAGCTGATGCTGTCTCAGTGTGAACTGTACCCCAGCAGGGACTCCTGAGCGTCCTCTTGTCAAGCTGGAATTTCAGTGCAGGCCCAGCTCTAGTACTTTCTGTGAAGCAGGCTCACAGCCCTAGAACGAGCACCAGCGACCACGTTTTCTCCCGTCACCACAGCACGCGTGTCACTCCTACCTGTGAGCATGCTCCTGTCACTTGGATCGCTGTAACATTGCCCCTCGTGATTCCCTCTTTGTGTGTACTCAGGTGTGCACACTCTGTTCCAAAATGCAGTGTGCCCCTTCCATTGGGAGACTCTCTGGTGGGTTTGGTGGCTGAAGCAACCAGCTGGGAGGCAGTCCTGAGCAAAACATGAGCTCCGCACACCATGTCCAAACACTTCTGAACTCTCAGAGATTTACATCCAAATGGGAGTGTTTTGGGGTTTTTTGCTCTGGATAGGCATGTACCCCTGCATGACAGCCCCTCTCCCCAAATCCTCCTTAGAAGCAGCCCAGATTTGGGGGCCAGGCTGCCACCCAAACTGGTTTCCCATGGGCAACTCCTCATACCCAGCTGACCAAAGGCTGGTGGTCCTTCACCTCTGAAAACATCCTCCCTCAGGGTGTGGGCTTACAGAGATTTCAAATAAATAAATAAAAGGATTATTTAAATAGTGTCTCCGAAGAGAAGAATAAAATTGCATGATCCATAATCCAGTTTGCTGGTTTTCTATCCCATTAACCCCCTTGGTTGCTTAATGAGGACATGAGGAGCTGCTGGGCCTGCTGGCAAACGATAAAGGTAGGGATTTTGTGTTCTAGGGTATAAAAATAAAAAGTAATTTCATCTGCCTGGGCCCACAGCTGGGGGCTGAGATCCCGCTCCTCACCGGAACCACTTCTGATGCCATCCTGGAGATGCTGGCAGGCCTGACAGGGAGGACAGATGCCTGGAGAAAGACTGGGAGGTCAACACTGCTTTCGCAAACCATAACAAAGCACGGCTACTTGGGCAGGTCAGAGTGAACCCCTGGGATTACTGGTACCAGTAATCCTCTGCAAACCCTGCCAAGAGGGACACAACCTTTGCTGTGATGGGTTGTTAACTCCTCTGTGCAATTTGCACTTCTGTAGTGTTATTGGTATTTCAAGCAGAGGACAGGCTCACTCTGACCCACACAGGCCCATCCATGCCACCTTGGCCTGGGGGAGGCTGCTGAAGCATATGAAGACCAGGACCAAAGATGTCACTGGGGATGTGACAGGGATGCAAGCCATCTGAGGCGATGGCCAGCCTCACAGGACAGGCTGTGTGGCCAGGGTCTGCTCTCTGCCTCTGGCAAGCAGGTCCTTCGCCAGGCCTAAGGGAAGGCAGAATCTGCTCCAGGGCACAGTATTTAGGATTTTAAAACAGTAAATGACATGTATGGACACTGCATCAGAACATCATTGGGCCTATGGGGTAAGGACCACTCTTTGCCTACACTGCTCTGGGTAAACCAGGGGACTGAGCTGTGCTTTGGGACACCGTGGGCAAACAAATGCACTTGTAATAGTCAAAACCAAGAAAATGGGAACTCTTATTTCCTTCCACCTTTTCCAGTTTCCTCAAAAAAGCTCTCATTAATGATCTTTATTTGTGCAAAACATTACAAACACCCCTCCAGCTGGCTACTCACCTCGATGTCTCCAGCCTGCTGCAGTGTGAGTTTCCCCACTCTCGCAACATCTGGGGGAGCGTGAGGCAGCAGCACAGCTCCTGCAGCCTGCTCCTTGAATGGGACGGAGACAAGCCTTCCTCCATGGGCTCCTTTCAGCTACAGGTGGGCAACACCTGGCAGGAACCTTCCTCAGGTCCCCATCTCACAGTTTGCAGGATTTCCTTGGCAGGAGGACATGGTGGAATCTTTTAGCAAAAGAGAGAGCTGGATATCTTCTGGCTTTCAGCTCCAAGGTGAACAAGACGTAGTCATCCTTATAACCTCCTCAGCTACATCCCCATAACAAATCTGCCCTCAGATGGCTCCTGCAAGATGTATTCTGCCTGGCATTAGTGAGCCCTAGCTGGCTGCATGACATTTGGGCTGTAGACATTTGGGCAGCCTAGCTGGCTGCAGACATTTGAGGCAACCCCAGGCTGAGGAAGGTGCACAAAGCATGCATCCCACCAGCACCCAGAGCAGGTGTCAGCACAGACGGTACAGACCAGCCTCCATGTTTGGTACCAGCCAAGGACTGCCCTGAGCCCTGAATGAAATCAATCCCTTCTAGTGGCCCTACACCCTCTAAAAGAGGATTCATTTCACTCGCTTTCAGGTGTCGCAGTTTTGGGCAGTCTGGGTGCTGGGAGAGAACGGGGGCTGCAGAAAATGGCTGCTGGAAGGAGCTGCTGGAATTCTCTGCAGGCCCCAGACTGTAAACATCGGCCAATTCAAGGCCAAAGTTGCTGCTGACCAGGGCCTTCACATAGCAGAAATGCCACTCAAATGCTCTCCCACTGCAGGCCAGCACAGCACTGGGATGCAGCAGGCACAGCCAGGGTGAAAGCCAAGGACATCATAAAAGATCTGCTCACATGGGACATGAGAAACCTGCAGCCTGGGCCATCCCCAGCCTGTATGTTTCTGCCACGCAGAATGCCTTAAGTCACAAAGCTGGAACTCAGAGCAAGCAGGTGAGCCCAGCATCCTGCCTGTGAGAACTGTACCTCTGCAAGTCCAGAACTGCCAGGCCCAAAAAGGAGCTTGACTTTACAGCATGGTGGTTATGGTATGGATCAAGAGGGGTTTTTTCCTCCTTTAGGCCAACACCACAACCAAAGCTTGAAAGGTGGCTCAGTGCAGTGTGGATCCTGCCTTTCAGTGGCAACGAGCATCTGAGCATAGCATCACACCCCCAGCCAGAGCTGGAGAGGCACATCAGGGCCTCCTGACCTTGGCTCCTTGAGCAGCTCGATGATGCCCTTCTGCAGCCGAGTTGTATTTTTAGGTCCTTCTCCCTGCTGATTCATTAGGGGAGCTAATGTTCTTCAAACTGCCGGGTGTCTGACCCTTGAGGTGTGTACGCCACGCACTCCTGATAAATATAGACCACTTCAATTACATAACTTGTCTAATAAGCAGTGGCTGTCCTCCCTGTGGGCACATGGGGCACCGGGAACCGAAACACCTCTGCCAAGGGTGTGAATGGATGCCTCGTTATTTATTTTATTCCCACTGTCTTCTGTTTTTGATGACTTTCTGCTGTATCAACTTAACGAGTGACTCAGCGAGGTTCGGTGGCCCTGGAAGTACTCCAGGTTCAGCGTGGCTGCTCCGCTCTGACCACCGCTGCCTAACCTTCCCCTCTTTTTCGGGAGACGTGGCAGAATGGGATGGGGAGGGTTAGGATTTGGAGATGTTGGGTTCATCTCCTAACTGGGTGAGCATTCGTCAGACTAGGGATGACTGAAGGACTTTATACCTAAGGGTGCAATGGTCTGTCACTGGGAAAGGGGCCTGGTTTGTTTAACAGGGCAACAAAAGCACCTACCTGCATGCTATGTCAAGGCTTGCAAGGTCCACGTGCTTGGTAATAAAGACACCTTGGTACCAAATAGCAAGACTTCAGGAGTGTTGAGCTCTGATCCTACAGAATGAATGTCTGATAGCTTTAGGACCTAGATGTGGCTGCAGTAGCTGAGGGATGAGATGCAAAGCAATCATTAAATAGAGCATTCAAAAGACAGTGGGAAGCTCATAATTTGTAGCCATGACAAATGTATGCAGAGGCAGCAGGGCTTTTGTGCAGTGATTTTTCACCCCTGGTCTCTGGTTCCTTGTGGCACTTGCAGCAAGAGCCTCATGGAGAGGACACAGAGAAACCACACCTGCCCCATATCAGGAAATTTGTCTCCTTGAGAAATGTTCCAGGATCTGCTGATCATGAACCCGTGTGAGCCTCCTATTATTTAGAAAGACAAGTAGCTGCTTCTGTCAAGTACACCCAGCACTTGCCACTGGCTTGGCCTCGCTCAGCCAGGCTGGCTGAGAGCAGCATCGTGATGGCAAAGAGGGCTGTTGAGATGGCTTGAGTGATATTTATGACAAGGACTGTTGTTTTATTTGTTGTTCCTGCTGTGCAAGCATTCAGCATGCCCTGTAATAACTTTAACAGCTTTTATGCAACCGCTAGGAATGATGAAACTAATTAAAGCTTAGGTATTTAACCTCCCTGGTTTTATTCCTGTCTTTATTCATCAGTCAACAATCTGATGTCTTCCAGTGTCCCTCACTATCAGCTTCAGGCTGGAGTGGGACAGCGGGCTGGTCCAAAAGCAGGGGGCTCTACTCTGGCCTCCAGAGAAGGAAAGAGCTGGGCTTTTCCTCCCTCCTGACGTGCTGTGGCTTGTCACCAGGCTGAGGAGAAGGGACAACTGTGACCTAACAGACTCTTGGGGAGCTGGATCCCCTTTTTACCCACAATAATAGTCTGTAGCATAGTGTGGTGGGTGTCCCCAGCAGCAGTGCATCCCCAGTAGGTGTCCTCAGTCCTGCTGAACCCCCTGAGTAGCAGGAGGTGCATGACACACACCGCGGGTTGGTGGCACACCAAAAAGCAGAGACCAAACTGCCTTTGCCCCAAAGTCTGTGCCCCACTCACAGCTCCACAGGTCTGAGGGTCTGCCCCTGCCCACAGCAGAGGACACCAAGCCCCACCGCTCCTTGCCTACAGCACCCTCCTCTACCTCCTAGTCTTAAATGATGCTGAAATTCTGCTAAAGACCTTCCCGCTGGAAGGACTCAGTAGGAAGCAGCTAATGCAACCTCTTGCTCATCCACGGTACTCATGTCCAACAGATAATAAAGCCACAGGCTCCTTTCTCATTAATCCCTAATTAGGTGCTCTCTCACTTACATAGCACTTTCTGTCATTAGCAGTAGAAAGCTGAGAGCCTGCCTTTAACCTTCACATGTTGTGAAGGGGCAGAGCCAAACACCTTGCTGTGATCCTGCATAAAACATCTTCTGCTCTCTCTCAGGAGCTCCTGGAAAAGACACTCATGCCCCACACCTCCCCCCACCCCCTTCCCTGGCAATGGCAGAAAATCTAAACATCTAAAGGAGCGTGGTGTCTGCTGCAAGGTGGCTGGAGATGTCACACATCCAAGTGGACACTTGACCACTGAGTGACCGCAAGGTTAGGTTTGCCCTTTCATAGCTGCAGTAGCCAAAGTGATGGACCACAGGGGGCTGATCCAGCTACGGTGCTCCTGGCAGCTCACCCCAGTGTGGGAATGGAGAGGTCATATGCTTCTAGCTGGACTTCTGCCTCCATCACTGCTCTTCACCAGTTGCTGGGAAGGAAAAGGAAGACCCATCAGCTCTCCTGCTGCAGAAGAAGCTTGCGAAGATCCCCCAGTGGGCTTTTAAATTGCTGTACAGGAGAGCTGTTTGGCCATGGCAGCGAGGCACTTGGAGCAAGCTCAGCGACATGCCAAGAGCAGGGCAGAGTAGCCCACATTGAGCTCCATGCAGCCAGACTACTCAGAGACATTCAGGGTCTTAATTTAAAGCCAGGCCGGGCAGGTGGGATGTAGGCCGAGGCACCCCACGTCCTGGCTCTGCACAGGCCTCCCCGCATGCGATGCAGCTGCAGGAACAGTGAGAAGAGAGAGGAGATCACAGCGGAACATCAGCTTCACCCCAGTTACTAGGATGAAGGCTCCAGGGGCTGCACATGCTGGGCACAGGCAGCTGAGCTCCCGTATCTGGATAAAATACCCGGTCCCCGCTGCCACTGGCAATGTGACCTTTGCTGCCCGTTACCCCGGCAGCTGTGGGTCAGCCGCACCCCACCCTGTCCTGCCCATGACAGCGGGACTCGCTCACAGCTGAGTTCCTCAGGGACCAGGAAAAGTACCTGTCCCAGAAGCACAGGCAACCTCAAACATGAGTGCTAGTGCCTGGTGCTGGACACATCCCTGCCATGCTGTAAGTGACATCTGTGCACTGTCCCTGTCTCCAGCCGACAGTACCCACAGCATCTTTGAGAAGACCAAGGATACTCTAGGGCTGTCAGTCAGGAGGGCTTGCACATAGCTGCACCTTTCCCAAACACTCCTCTCCAGCTTCCCAGCTGGGGGATGAAGCTCCATGGTTCTGCAGGATGCTGCTCTGTGGCCCACGGTCCTTGCAGTGGTGTGATGATCTCACCTTGTTCACGTAGCAGTGCAACGGGATGAACCAGCTGCTATGAGCCCACACAGAAGACCAGCACTAGGTGGGAAACGCTGTGGGTCTTTCCAGGGGCAGACCAGTCTGGGGAGCCTGTGGTATTGAGCAGTCCTCGAGTCCTGCCTTGTGAGCCTGGCCAGCACAACTTGATGCACATGAGACAACCCCTCCAGAATCATGTCTACAATGTTCTCCTGGTTTAAGCCACTCAAGCAGTGTCCTAAATCATAGAATCATAGAATCATAGAATTGTAGGGGTTGGAAGGGACCTCGAGAGATCATCGGGTCCAACCCCCTGCCAAAGCAGCTCCCTAGGACATTTCACTGAGATAGGCATCCAGACGGGTCTTGAATATCTCCAGAGAAGGAGACTCCACCACCTCCCTGGGCAGCCTGTCCCAGGGCTCTGTCACCCTCACTGGGTAAAAGTTCCTCCGCATGTTGGTGCGGAACTTCCTATGCTCCAACTTGCAGCCATTGCCCCTTGTCCTGTCTCCACAGACCACTGAAAACGGGCTGGCTGATTCCCTCTGCATCCCCTGCTTAAGGTAATTGTAAACATTAATTAGGTCTCCCCTTAGTCTTCTCTTCTCAAGGCTGAACAGTACCAGCTCACTCAGCCTTTCCTCATAGGGGAGATGCTCCAGGCCCTTAATCATCTTCGTAGCCCTCCTCTGGACTCTTTCCAGGAGATCCCTGTCCTTTTTATAACAGGGAGCCCAGAACTTCTCTCTTGCTTCTGAGTGGGAGAGAGAAAGAAGGAAGGTCTGGAGCAGGAAGAGAATCAGAAAAGCTTTGTTTGCTGTAAAAACAGGTTGTTTTGCTTATTTCCTTTAAGTGTTTGCTTCATTGTCATTAAGGTCGGTTAGAAATGGCATGAGCTCAGGTCCTGAACTCCCCGTGTCCAGGACTGCAGGTTGTAGTCTGATCTAACTGGCCCCTGAGTGCTAGAAGGGGACCCCCTCCCACCCTTGCAGCAGAGGAAAAGTTTCCCTGCCATGACCCTGAGGCTGATCCACTGGCCCTGATGTTTTGTACCCATCACAAAGCACCAAGGAATGCCCCTGGGAAGCAGGGACCTTCACGTCAGTAGCTATGAGAAGGACACTTCTCAAGCGAAAGGAGGTCAGAGCTGCCCTTTGCAGAACTCTTTGAACAGCACTGGGGTAGGGGAAGCAGTAGGAAGCAAACCTGCAGACCTACCAGCATGAACATCTCCACTGGAATCATTTTGGTGGGTAGTCTGGAAGGAAATCAAAGTGCTGCAGTGGGGAGGGAGGTGATGAGGCAGCTGCTTGCCGGGGAGATAAGCTGAGCTGAGGAAGAGGAAAGGAAGCACCTGACTGCCAGGCAATGCACAGACTGCATGAGGCAGCCCTGTCTGACAAGGGATTTTGCAAGTTCCCCCAGCAAGCTGGGCATCTTCCCAGCCTGCTGGTGGGCATCTTACTGACAGTGAAGGATTACTCTGTCCTTAAAGAACTCAGAGTCTTGCACAGCTGCCAGGACAAGAAACAGGAGGAGCTGTTTGCATGTCTTGAAACCCAGCACATCAAGTGAGCAACTTGAGCATAGAGCCATAGAATGATTTGGGTTGGCAGGGACCTCAAAGATCATCCAGATCCAGACCTCCTGCCATTGGCAGGGACAACCTCCACTAGAGCAGGTTGCCTGAAGCCTCATCCATCCTGGCCTTAAACACTTCAGGGATGGGGCTTCCACAACCTCTTTGGGCAACCTGTCCCAGTGCCTCACCACCCCCATATTCACCATTTCTTCCTAACATCTAATCTAAACCTCCCCTCTTTCAGTTTGAAGCCGCTCTTCCTTGTTTGGAACCTTCTGGATTGCTTGTGCCCAGCTGTGTTGTCCCTCCAACAGATCATAAAATCATAGAATATACTGAGTTGGAATGGACCCACAAGAATCATCATGTCCCACTCCTGGCTCATTCAATTTGGACAGGAATAGTTCTGAAAAAGGACTGTATTCTAATCTGTACATCCTTGTATTTAGCTTCTTACATGCACAGGCAATATCACCTGAAAACACCCTGAAAATAAAAAATACACATGGGTATGCTGTGACACCCATCCACTACGGTCCTCCAGCAAGTATCATCACTGTTATTTATACTTGGAGGGAGAAGGCAGACACGAGCCTAATATTCATGAAAACAACAGAACAGTATAGTTAGTCCTACGGGGAAGAATGTCAGAAAGCCATCTTGCTGTTTGGTTAGCACAACTCTGAAACACAGGATGGAAGCCAGAACAATATACATTTGCAGGAGTTTATTCTGACAATGTGTTTAGTTGTTCAGTTCCTTCAGACATTTTTCCTCCTGAAATGCCTTTTTTAAAGGCTAATCCCACATATTAAAAAATAACCAGCTTAAAAAGCAGTACAGTACATCTGAAAAGAGTAAACTGCCAGTGGGATTGTTTCTAGGAGGGAAGGGCCCATGGAAACTGCTGTTTAAGTTGGCAGGACACCTCTATTTCATAGAAGAAAAAAATGTTCCTGTTATAAAACACTTCTCTTGTTAGCAGACGCTGCACACAAAGGGCCAGCTGTACTTTGCTTACCTTGCTTGTGACTATTCTGTTGTTATCAAAGTCATGCAGTGTGAATGCTCATTCTTGCCTGTTACCCTCCTCTACAGACACGTCCCACTGCAATTCTGTTGGGGTGATCGAAGTCCCCCATAAGGACCAAGGCTTGTGAATACGAGATTGTTCCTATCTGTCTGTAGAGGACCTCATCCACACTGTCCCCCTGGTCAGGTGTCCTGTAGCAGACACCCACTATGACATCCCCTGCAGTCCCTCTGATCAGAACCCATAAGCTCTCAGTCAGCTCCTCATCCATCCCCAGGTGGAGCTCCATGCACTCCAGCTGGTCATTGACAGAGGGCAACACACCCTCCTCTCCTTCCCTGCTTGAACTTCCTAACCAGCCTGTATCCTTCCATCCTGATGTTCCAGATGTACGAGCCATCCCACCATGTCTCATCTCTGTAATGCCAGTAAGATCACAGCCCTGCAGGCATACTCATGTCTCCAGCCTCTCTCTGTTCCCCATGCTATGTGGGTTTGCATAGAAGCATTTAAGCTGGGCACCCAGTGAGGCTGACTTGCGAGCTGGAGTTCCTTTGAAGTGTTTTCCCAGTGGTTCCCTGTTGGTTCCTGCTGCCTCAGAAAACCCTGGGTCATCACCCCTAGACATCCAACATGCTGCAGTGTCTCTGAGCAACAGGCTGAGAACCCTCTCCAGCACCCTCAATTTGGGCACATCCCTCCAATTTGGGCACTTCCCACAGCCTGCCACAGGCAAGGCTGATACTAACCCACTCCCCCTGCGAGCCTAGATTAAAGCCCCGTTGCTAAGCCCCACAAGCTCCTGGGGAAAGACACTTTTTCCCCTTTGAGAAAGGTGACTCCCATGAGGAGTAGAAGATTGTAGTCAGAGGGCTGCATTAGGCTAGGGAGTTCCCTGGTAACATCCTTAACAGGGGCTCTGGGGGGCAGGCAGCAGACCTCTCGAAGGGGAGGGTCTGCCCTGCACATTGGGCCTTCTCTTCCCCTCCGAAGGGAGTCCCCTACAACTATAACCCCCCTTTTCTTCTTGGTAGAAGTGGTCACATGATGGGGTGTGGGACTTCCTAGCCTTGGTGCTACCTCTGGTGTAGCTTGACTATCACCTGTGTCCTCCACTGAACTGCCTTCCACATCCAGAGCCTTGTACCTGCCATACAGAGGTGGGCAATGAGGAGGAGGTTCAGCTACCTCACCAAGTATGGACTTGCCTCCATTCACTCTCTCCTTCTGAGCCACAGTCTTCTGCCTGGCAGGCGGAGGATACAAGGTCCCTCCACCTTGGGTTTTGCTTGGTGGTTGTTCCTGCTTCTCTTTCTGGGAGGACACAGCTTGGGCCCACCAGGCTGTTTCTTTCACAGCCTCCCCAGTGCTCCTCAACCTGTCCCCTTCTTCTCACAACTCCACCCCCAGGCTGAGCAGATCGTCCACCCGGTCACACCTCAGGCAGCCGTTCTCACTACTGCTCCTGGTCACCAGACCAGGCTCTGGCACTCCCTGCAGCCCGGGGTCTGGGTGGTCACATGGTTTTGTAGCAGCCCTGGCTGGGTAGCCACAGTTCTTCTGGTAACCAGACAGGTCTGGGCCTTCCAGCGGGTGGATGCCGTGGCCAGGCTCTTTCTGAGGTGGGGATGACCACGGATGGACTCACTTGGCAGGGTGGCTGTGCCCTCCCCACACACCTACCTGCAGGAGCTGCTGCCCTGTTTGCCCATCCTGCTCGCTGTGCTCCCTGGGGTGCTCTTGTACGGGAGAGGGTTTGGCATCCTTTGCTCTTGTCCCTGCCCACGGTGAGTCAGAGTTGCCTGTGCTCAGGAGCATGGAAAGAGAAGAGATATCACCCCAACTAGCAACAAGCATGCATGGATGATGCCAGCACTGGTGGGGAGCCTGTCAGGTGAACATGTAAAGAGGCTCCCCCACAGGGCAGCTCATGGGCCCTGCTATCAACCTCTGCGTGGAGGATGTTCTCTCTATCCACTTTCTCTAAAGACATTGAAGTAAGCAAGTCACTTAATGCAGACCTCTTCCTTCAGCCTCTAAAGCAAGATGACACGCTCCCAACCAGCTGTACCCAGCACTGGCAGGAGCCACCACCTTCCCTGGCACCTCATTATCCCTGACACCTCCTTTCTGTCTGGCTCAGTGTTAACAAGCACCCCTTCCTCTCATTCCTCACCAGCCAGCCAGCAGACTATGAGGCAAGGCAAGCTGCTATGGCAGGCCATGAAATACTGCTGGGGGAAAAGGGGCAAAACCGGGGTGAGGGGGTGTGTGTTACTGCCAGGTTAGTGCTCTGCAGAAACCTTCTGCCTCCTGCTCCTCCTGCAGCATCTTCTTGTGCTCTCGCACCCAGCAGCAGCTTGTCCTCCTCTGCTGGGTGTCGTCCCATGGATGCGGAGGGAAGGCCTGAGGGTGAAATCCTTGGCCTCTGTTACCATTATTTTCTGTAGCAGCAGGTAAAACATACAAAGAAATATTTTCATCACGTCTTAGAGCCTCAAGGAAACAAAGAGGAGAGTGACAGGAGATACAAAGTCACTCAGTACAGAGCATGGCTTATTTCGACTGTCGAGGACTGATGGGAATGCTCTGAGCATATGCATGCACTGCAAATACCATCTCCAGCTGCAGAAACTGCTGCCAGCAACTGTGCTTCTTAGGGTCTTTCAGACACATGGCCCTTGCTGGAGACGTGGGTGTTTTGCTGTGGCTGCTGTGGGGTGCAGCAGTCCCAGCAAGGCTGTTCCTCATTAGGGAACCAGGAGCACAGCAGCTCCCAGCAACACGGCCCTTGCCCATCCACAATGGCTCAGCTTTATGGCCAAGGCAGAGATAAATCAAGGAGCCTGCAATCTGAAGTTACATTAAACACGGGCCCCCTAAGAACATGAACTGTGCCATAGATCATTTCCTGTGTCAGTAATTACATGAGTGGTAACAGGTTATGGCTAAACTGGAGGGCCTTCCTACGTGTCAGTACCTAACATGCCCTGTCAAACCACAGCTTATTCTTATCTGGTTAAGCAGCAGAGCGAGGCTAAAACTGAGCTGAACCTCTTGCACACCCAAAGGTTTCTGCATCCCTTTATATGAAGAGAGAGTCTAGAAGAAAGACACACCACCCCAAGAGCAACAAACCATGGGTTGAGCACCCACATGGACACTGGCCTGCCCGAGATAGACAGCCATGTGGTTCAAGATGAGGCTTGTTCCTTACTGCTGCATACAGATATGCATGTAAAAAGAAAACACTGAAACTAAACATATTCAATGCTTCAGGTCTTTATTGTTGCTGTAGAGTAACTGGTACACAGTTAAAACATTGTAATATAATCGGTGAACTCTGAAAACTAAGGCTTTCTGTTGGTTTGTGGTATCCTGATATTTCCTTTCACACAGTGTACATATAAAATCAAGTTATAAAAACACGGATCTTTTCTGAACAACAGAGATGGATGCAATGCACAAAACTAAGAACTACATTTCATATGATCCAGACCACATCTTACAGACCAGCTTTGGGCCTCACAGCTTCATACCCAAGAGAAAAGTCTTGAAGTCCTGCTACCCAGGTGATCTTGATGGCAAACACAGATGGCAGGATTTCAACCTTCAGTTCCAAGCAAAGAAGAGGAAACCCCTGATGCTGATGAGGAAACATCTGATTGAGCAAATGAAAGCAGGCTCCTTGAAGCATGTCACTGATCTCAGACAATGCAGGCAAGACCCAGCAAGCCCTGTAGGTCCCATAGATAGAGCAGTTCTGGTTGAGTACCGTGACTGATCGGACTGCAAGAGGTGTGCCGTGACTAATGAGCTAATGAGTGAGGCAAGTCCTGGAGCCAGTATGCATCCCGTGAAAGAGGGGGGTGTGATTCCTGAAGTATTCCTACTACCTTTAACCTAACAGCACTGAAAGCATTTCAAAGTGATTTACCCAGTGCAGAATTGTTTAGATTGGAAAAGACCTTTAAGATCACTAAGTCCAACCATTAACCTAACACTGCCAGGTCCACCACTAAACCATGTCCCTAAGTGCCATCTTAATGTACTTCAAACAGGGAAACAGGTTAAGAAAAAAACTGTCAAAAACATCCCTATATTAGAACCTTTTGAGTAAAAAATTGCATTTTGACCAAAGAGAAAAATAACACATTCACAGAAAGTTCCATAACCATTTCTTAAACAAAGAACCTTCTCTATCCACAAAGCTTTTTTTCTTTTTCTTTTCTTTTTGTTCATCTTGACTTTCTAATCGACCTGGAAAATGATGCACATAATCTTCAAGTTTACCAGCCAAGACCCTTCCCTGTGAGAGGATTGTCCACTTAACCACGTGCTGCCCCGCATCATGGAGGCAGGCACTGCAAATAGGACATTAGCAGCTGACCAGAAGGGTATTCTTTCTCTTCAATCCAAATACATGAGAGGGGAGGAGTAATAACAGATTTGCAGGGTGTTTACTGCATGACAGTAGGTTACATGTTTGGCTCCAGATGGGAGAGAACCCCTTGTAAGGGTCAACGATGGATTGCATTGGATGACACTTGCAGAGTCCAACTCCAATCACACACAGACAGAAATCTTTCACTGCTCTGTCACCAAGATCACACTGATGTTTCTGATACATATGATGACACCACAAAGTGCTCTGAACGACTAAGAAAAGTGTAGATAGCTGGTGTTTATGTCACCAACACAATCTGTCCTCCTGTCATTCCTGAAGACTATATTAAGGCTATTGGAGTAGGCTGACCATGGTTACTCCTGGTATGACAGCACAGCCACGGCTCAGGACAGACTGAAGCTGTTCAGGTCTCCTCTGCATTAACCATAAATGAGGTTTTTAGGTTTTTCCTTTGTGGTGATTTACCTGGATCTGCAGGGAACTGCACCAAAGGAGAGTGTTAGGCGAATTAAAACCAGGCTATGTAAATCTAAGCTGCAACCACACTTTTTGATATCACACAGTTAGGTTAAAAAACAGTCCTCACGGTGCAGAAAGGACCTTCTTCCACTCGTGATGATGAAACACCAGTTGTCAGTCGTCAGCTACTCAAATATGAATGAAAAAAAAATCATTAAGAAACATAACCCTAAATATAAACCTAGTTTTATTTATTTTTAAGAAAAAAGGGATTTAAAAAATCAGAGTAAAACAGATGGCCTCGAGCTCTTTCCACACAAGAAACAGTTATTAGTAGCACAGATTAAAAAATACTTGTCACCTTGCAAGGGACAGCTGAATAGAGGCTGGTGATTGTTTCAAAAAGTGGCCTTTGATACAAACACATGAGACAACACATTAAGAATTGTATTTTAGAAGAGAACAGACGCACTTACTGTGCTGACCTGATGTTTGAGAGACTCAGCACAGCACCAGGTACATTTTGCACTCTCTACTTTCACACTCAACACAGCTCTGTTTAGCTCAAACAAGCCTTCACATAACAAACAACAAACATGTAGTAAGTCAGGAAGGTTTTGCAACAATACACTTGATCAAGTGGTCTAATGTTTTTGAGGCTGAAAAATAAATCTAACTTGAATTGTCTTCTAAGTGCTGGCACTGTTCGTGTCTTTCACTATGTGAGCATGGGCATTATTTACATAGGGCATATAAGGAATATACTTGCAAGAGTCTTGTTGGAGTTTAAACCTGCAGATTGTCTGAATGTCATGAAAATAAGGGAAAATGTAGTGGGAGCCCTAAAAGACACACACACAAACCCTCCCCCCCAAAAAAAAAAAAAAAAAAATTAAAAGTGAAGGGGATTAGAAAGACAATGATCATTGAGCTGCAAGAGATCCAGGAGACTCCTGGAGTCTACAGATGACAACTTTCTGGTTCAGGTATTGGACAGACCGACCAGAGGTGATGCATTGCTGGACCTGGTGCTCACCAATGTGGAGGAGATCATTAAAGGTGTTAAGGTTGGAGACAGCCTGGGCTGCAGTGACCATGCCCTAATTGAGTTTGTGATCTCAAGGAATGTGGGCCTGGCAAAGAGTGGGATCAGGACCCTGAACTTTAGGAGAGCAAACATCAGGCTATTAAAGGACTTGTTGGCCGAGATCTCCTGGGAGGTGGTTCTTAGAGACAGAAATGTTGAGGAAAGTTGGCTACTCTTTAAGGATGCCTTTCTGAGAGCTCAAGAGCTCTATGTCCCTCTGACTAAGAAAGTGGGCAGGAAGGGCATGAGACCAGCATGGCTAGGCAAGGACCTGCTGGTCAAACTGAGGGAAAAGAAAGGCAAATACAAGCTCTGGAAACAAGGGTGTGTAGCCTGGAAAGAGTACAGGGATGTTGTCAGGACTTGCAGAGATGGGATCAGGAAAGCCAAGGCAGAGATGGAACTGAACTTGGCAAGGGATGATAAAAACAACAAGAAGGGATTTTACAGGTACATTGGCCAGAAGAGACAGGCCAAAGAGAGTGTACCCCCTTGGTAAACGAGAAAGGAGAACTGGCTGCAACGGATGTGGAGAAGGCTGAGGTTCTGAATGAGTTCTTTGCCTCAGTCTTCTCTGGCAAGCCAGGATTCTCATAATTCTCAAGTCCAAGAACCTTGCATCCCTGAACCTCTAGGTGGGAACTGGGGGAGTAAATCCCCCCACACTGAAAGGGCAGAGCAAGTCTGAGACCGCCTCATGAGACTGAATGTCTACAAGTCTATGGGGCCGGATGACATGCATCCCAGGGTCCTGAAGGAGCTGGCTGATGTGGTTGCTGAGCCACTCTCCATCGTATTTGAAAAGTCATGGCTGTCAGGAGAGGTCCCTGGGCACTGGAAAATGGGTCATGTCGCTCCCATTTATAAGAAAGGGAGCAAGGAAGACCCAGGGAATTACAGGCTGGTGAGCCTCACCTCTGTGCCTGGGAAGATCATGGGACAGATCCTCCTGGATGACATGTTGGAGCACATGAGGAATGAGAGCCTGATCCGGGACAGCCAGCACGGCTTCACCAAGGGAAGGTCATGCCTCACCAATCTGGTGACCTTCTATGATGGAGTGACAGCATCAGTAGACAAAGGGAAGGCAACCGATGTCATCTACCTGGACTTGTGCAAGGCCTTTGACACAGTCCCCCACCACATCCTTATCTCTAAATTGGAGAGATGTGGATTTGATGGGTGGAGCCTCCAGTGGATAAGAAACTGGTTGACCAAACGTAGACAAAGGGTGGTGGTCAATGGGTCTGTGTCCAGGTGGAGGCCGGTGACAAGCGGGGTCCCCCAGGGGTCTGTCTTGGGACCGGTGCTCTTTAACATCTGTATCAATGACATCAATGATGGAATTGAGTGCACCCTCAGCAAGTCTGTGGATGACACCCAGCTGAGTGGTGTGGTTGACACCACAGAAGGAAAGGAAGCCATCCAGAGGCATCTTGACAGGCTGGAAAGGTGGGCCTGGGTGAACCTAATGGGGTTCAACACTGCAAAGTGTAAGGTGTTGCACTTGGGCCGGAAGAATCCCAGACATAGATAGAGACTGGGAGAAGAGCTCCTTGAGAGCAGCCCTGCTGAAAAGGACTTGGGGATTCTGGTAGATGAGAAACTTAACATGAGGCAGCAGTGTGCTCTTGCAGCTCAGAAGGCCAGTGGTATCCTGGGCTGCATCAGAAGAGGGGTGGCAGCAGGGACAGGGAGGTGATTGTCCCTCTCTGCTCTGCCCTCGTGAGGCCCCATCTGGAGTACTGTGTCCAGATCTGGGGCCCACAGTACAGGAAGGATGTAGAACTGTTGGAGAGGGTTCAGAGGAGGACACAAAGATGATTAGAGGGCTGGAGCACCTCCCCTATGAAGAGGCTGAGGGAGCTGGGCTTGTTCAGCCTGGAGAAGAGAAGGCTGCAGGGGGACCTCATTGCAGCCTTCCAGTACCTGAAGGGAGCAGAGAAACAGGAGGGGAATCAACTTTTTAAAAGGGTAGACAATGGCAGGACAAGGGGGAATGGACTAAAGCTAAAGGAAGGAAGGTTTAAATTGGATATTAGGGGGAAGTTTTTTACAGAGAGAGTGGTGAGGTGCTGGAACGGGCTGCCCAGGGAGGTGGTGGATGCCCTGTCCCTGGAAGTGTTCAAGGCCAGGTTGGATGGGGCCCTGGGCACCCTTGTGTAGATCCAGGCCTGGAGCTTTATGGCAGGGAGGTTGGAACTTTATGATCCTTGGGGTCCCTTCCAACCCAGACCATTCTATGCTTCTATGATCAAGCAGTCAATGAGAACACTGCAAAGAGCCCATTGCCTTGGGCTGTGATAAGGCTGAAACCCATCTCCTTTACCTATAAGAGGACAGCCATCACATCAGACACGTTTCAACAGGTCTGGCTGACACCCACCGAACAAGCAGTCTTCTTGCTCATCTATATGGACACCTGAAACGCTCAAGGAAGCAACGTGAAAACCAAAATAAATGCTTAAAAAGATACCTTGCCTCCTCTGACAAACAAAGAAAATGCTTTCAATCAATTAATGTCTACAAGGAGACCTCTCAGAAAAACATTTACCAGCTACTCAGAGAGAGACACTGATTTTTGCCCTTGCCAGAAAACACCACCAATAAACCAACAAAGAAACCAGCTCTCCTACTCCACAGGCCTGTATACTACAGTAGGAACAAGTCTCCCACAGGTAACGGGGAGACCAAACCAGTATGAAACACTGAGAAAGCAAAACTTAGCTGCACAGATCTATTAAGCAATCAGTTAAGACTTAAACAGAGGCAGAGCCAGCACTGTTTTCTGTACTACAACACAAGACTCCAAGGCTTGAAAATCCTTCAGGGTGACCAAGCCAGAATGGTTGAACAGTGGTAGGTTCAGTAGTGTTCAGGAGAACTTTTTCAAAAATGATTCTTTAAAATAAGTTTGAATATTTAAAGTAGAAAAAAGAAACAGAACTACTCCAACTTCCACCTACCATCAAAACATTGTTAAACTTACCAGCTTTCCAAAAGGGGTGCTCACCTATGGGATTACACCAAAGTTGTACATCTGTCCCTCTCAGCTGGACCGTTTGGGTTTCTACATCAAAGTTCAGTGCATGTCCCATTTATTAATGTCCTTACGAGTATTCAATAATCCAGCAGTTTGTTTCTTAATTACAGCAGAATGCAGTTGCTAGGTGCTTGCAAGAGCAATGTTGAAATTACATTCAGAGATAAAAACTACCATTTCCATGTGTAGCAGTAACTAAGAACTTTCCTTCTTTTCACAGAATCGAGTGCAAATGTCTAACAATGGCGAGAGTAAAAGACAATTCTCATGCAAAAATTCCTCCCTCTGCATAAAACTTGCAGGGCATCTCAAACCCATCCCCTTGAACATCTTTCTCTCCTCTAGAACTAATTGGGTTTCATTTTCCTGTTGTGAAATTGCTGCTGCTTTTTATAATACCCATGGCAAGCGAGTTCAATCAGTTCCAGCCCACCAAATATCTTCTGCTGCACGACAAAGAAGGCGATCATGGCTGCACAATACCAGCGTGCAAAGCTGTACAGGTACAGCCCTGCGAGCGCTCCCAGGGGGAACACCGTCCAGTACAGCAGCGAGATGCACTTCACTGCCAGGACCCTGAGCTCAGATTTACAGGGTGGGATAACGCTTTGCCCTGTTGCACTGAAGCACCTTCCACCTTCGTAGAAGCGTCGGAGCCTCTCCTCTTTCTCCTCCCAACGCTTTCGGCACCAGAGCTGCAGCTCCTCCTTGGAAGTGGGCACTGTCTCTATGGGATACCTCTGGATGTGGAAGTGAATCTCCTTTGGGAAGTTGCCGTTCAAAAGGTGCTTCTCTGTCTGAGGGATGTTTTGGGGGTATGCCACAGTTATGTCATGGATGGCATCGAGATTGTTACCTAGAAGAAAGGTTTGGAGAAAAATATCAATACGGATAATGCACTGGTCAGAGCACTAAGTCACTCCAAGGCGTGGTGGGGAACTGTTGAAATGGCTGCAGAAATCCCAAAGATACGTTAGCAATGCAGGGCATGTTTCATCTGCTGGAATTTCTAAAGGCTGAGAGGTCAAACTTTTCCCAATCATTGTCTGTTCTGAACCTGAGAAAAAAATTTGGGAACAAAATTATACACAGTACAAACGAATGTAGAATTACAACAGTGACCAAGAGGATAAAGTCAAATTCAAAGAGGAGATGCACAACTGGTCTTGGACAAAATGCAGAGTATGCAAGACTGTCCTGGTTTCAGTCAGGATAGAGTTAACTTCATTTGTAGCAGCTGATGGAATGCTGTGTTTGGGAGTTACAATAAAAGCAGTGCTGAGAACACCCTGATGTTCTTAGTTGCAGTCAGACAGTCAAGGACTTTCTCAGCTTCTTCGTATTTCTCTATTCATGAGAAAGGAGGGGCGAAGCCAGGACAGGTGACCCAGATGGGCCAAAGAGAGTATTCCATGCCAATTACGTCCTGCCCAGGATAGCGGGGGGCTGAGGGGAGGAAGAAGAGGGGCGGTGGTGGGACGCGTGCTTCTTGGGGGGACGGTCGGGTTCCGGGACAGCTCTGGGTGGTACGGCCTGAGTTGTGTGGGTCGGGGAGAAACTGCATTGGGGATCAAGAGTTTCATATTCTTTTGCTCTACAGTCCTGTTAGCATTTTTATATTTTATCTTTCTGTTATCTCAGTAAACTATCCTTATCCCAACCACGGGCCTCCTAGTTTCTTGGGTTTGGAGTTATTTGCCCCTTCCTTTTCCCTTCCCTTGTTTCCCCCTTTTTCCCTCTTCCCCTGCTCTTTTACTTTAAGGAGCAGGCAGCTGCGTGGATCTCGGCCCACAGCCGGGGGGAAACCACGACAGTCTTTTTGGCGCCCAACGTGGGGCTCGAAAGGTTGGGATAACGGTAGATCTGACCCTGACCCGATAGACCCAGGGTGAAACCATGACAAAGACTAATCTTCAGTTATTTGTACCTGTACTGCAAGCTGAAATTGCTTTTAGCTAATGGGATACAGCTTGGTGTATGTTCCTGTGAACACTGAACGGTTCGGTTTGATCTGGAACAAGCAGCACACACAATCCTAATTTACTAAAGTTTGAGAAAACACATGTGAAGCATATGCTAGCTAAATGTCAGTAGCTTGTTAAATCTAGGGTATCTCTCAAAGGATGAGGAGTATCTCTGTAGCTCAGCTGGCTTTGCAGAGCGCTCTGCAGAATCACAGAATGGCAGGGTTTGGAAGATCAGCCAGTACAATCTTCTTGCCAGAGTAGGATCACCTAGAATAGGTCACAGAGGAATGCATCCAGGTGGGTTTTGAATGTCTCCAGAGATGGAGACTCCACTACCTCTCTGGGCAGCCTGTCCCAGTGCTCTGTCATCCTTAAAGAAGTTCTCCTCATGTTTGGGTGGAATGTCCTATATTCAAGTTTATGCCCATTGCCTCTTGTCCTGTCACTGAGCACCACTGAAAAAAGACTGACCCCATCCTCCTGACCCCCACCCCTCAAGCATTTATAAGTATTGATAAGATCCCCCTTCAGTCTTCTCTAGGCTAAGAAGTCCCAAGTCCCCCAGTCTCTCTTTGTAAGAGAGATGTTCTAGTCCCCTAATCATCTTCATAGCCCTTTTTTGTACCCTCTCCAGTAGCTCCCTGTCCTTCTTGAACTGGGGATCCTAGAACCACACACAATATTCCAGATGAAGCCTCACCAGGGCAGAGTCGAGGAGGAGAAGAATCTCCCTTGACCTGCTGGCCACACTTTTCTTGATACACCCCCATGATGCCACTGGCTTTCATGGCCGGGAAGGCACACTGCTGCCTCATGGTTAGCCCATTGTCCACCAGGACCCCCAGGGCTTTTTTCACAAAGGTGCTTCCCAGCAGGTCAGCCCGTAGCCTGTACCGGCACATGGGGCTACTCCTCCCTAGGTGCAGGTTCCTAGACTTGCCCTTGTTGAATTTCATTACTCTCTCCAGTTAACACAGTTCACAGAATCACAGAATCATAGGGGTTGGAAGGGACCTGGGGAGATCATCAGGTCCAACCCCCTGCCAAAGCAGCTCCCTAGCTCATATTGCACAGGGAGGCATCCAGATGGGTCTTGAATATCTCCAGAAAGGGAGACTTCACCCTCCCTGGGCAGCCTGTCCCAGGGCTCTGTCACCCTCACTGTGAAACAGTTCTTCTGCATGTTGGTGCGGAACTTCCTGTGCTTCAGCTTGAGGCCATTGCCCCTTGTCCTGTCCATCACAGTTCCTTTAAATCTGGCCAGTCAGTGCTGTAAGGAGGTGAGCTGCTGCTTACTGCATTCCAGTGCTGGTAAAGACAAAGCACAGCATAAATGGTGGAGCAGCACAGCTTCAAGTAACCCACATACAGTTAGCTAGTTGGATAACCCAAGTGAGTATCCTGGTTTTGGCAGGGCTACAGGTAATTTTCTTCCCAGAGCTGGCACAGGGCTGCATTTGGGATTTAGATGAGAATCATGTTGATAACACACTGATGCTTTAGTTGTTGCCAAGCAGACAAGGACTTTAGAGCTTCTCACACTGCTCTGCCAACAAGAAGGGGATGGGAGTGGGGCGGGGGCCAGCACCCAGGAAGGTGTGAGGGGAAACAGCCAGGACAGCTGATCCAGACTGGCCAAAGGGATATTCCATACCATAGGACATCACGCTCCATGGGGGGTTGGCTGAGAAGTGACTTGCCTCAGGAACTAGTGGAGCACTGCCTTTGGTTGGTGACCAACTGTGCTGTGTGCTGCTTACCATCATCATCATCATCTTTTCTCTGTCCCATTAAACCGTCTTTATCTCAAGCCATGGGTTTTCCTTTTTTTTTTTTCCTCCTCCTTCTTTTCAATTCTCCCCCCATCCCACTGTGCGTGGGGGTGTGTGTGGGCAAATGCCTGTGTTTGTTTTAGCTGCCTGCTGGGTTACACCACAACAGTGAGTATGCTGACATATTTACAGAGCAACTGCAGATTAGAATTGCAAAGGAACACTGACAAAAAAACTTCTCTCCTCTTCATTACCATGCTTCATTGAGCCAGTGCTCTTGAAAGGACATCAGGATTGCCAAAGTGGGTGTCGTGGTTCTGGCCAGGCCAGAGTGAACTCCACCAAGAGCCCAGCTGGCCCAGGCTGTTTTCTACCCCACCTGATGTCACAACCCCATGAAATGGGCTGGATGGGGAGAAGCAGGTCCATATAGCTCTGAGACAGTCCCAGTGTGGTCAGATGTAGGGTCAGTCATCGTTTAGGTGCAGTACTCTGTGTTCCCACCTCATCAGGTCAGTAAAGTGCTCAGTGTTATCACCGTGTCTCTGAGTGTGTGTGTGGGGGGTGTGTGTGTATTCTGTCCTGGGCTCTGTTGTTGTTCCCCTTTCATGGTGCTGTGTCAGTACCTGTCCTTATCCCAACCCACGGGGCTCTGTCTGTTTCCCCTCCTGGGGCAGGGGTGAGCAAGGGGCGTGTGGTGTTCACGTGCTGCCCAGGCCTGGACCACGGCAGTAGGGTTCACTAGCACATCTTTGCACTGAGCGTCTTTAGGTTTTGCACTTTCTAAATACCCTCCTTACCACCTGGCCTCAGACCAGACATTCTTTTTAGATTTTATAAAGTAAATTCTGCTAGTGTAAAACTGATCTAAAAATAGGCGTGCGGTGCACTGGATGTTGCATAACCATTAAGTTCTGCCAGCAGTGATTTATCCCACTGTTTTTATTTGGCTGGCTGGCTGGCTGGCTCAGGGCGAAATAGAATTGGAGACTAAGAGCTGTCTCCAGTTGCAGCGACAGAAGACTTTTGTTCTCATAGATGATGTCACTTCTCGCAAAGATGATCAAAACCTACTCTTTAGCTCCTCTCCCCCTTTTCATTTGCTCCCCATCTCTGGCATTTTGGCTTTCCTTTATGGCTCCAAAATGACAGGGACAGAATAGGAAGCTACTTTAAGAGGCTACGTGCAAAATGATGTATCTGAAGTACAGCTCCAAATACCACAAGAGGGGAAAAACCCTGTACAGCCTTTAAGAATATTTTATAACTGTGGTGTCTGATAATGATCTCTCTTGGGCAGTTTTGTGGCAGGTTACTTGGGTTTTTAAAGTGCTCCTAGGAGGTCTATCAGAACTCAGTACCCAATACTCCAGCTTTTGTCTTGCTATGGGAACACATCCTATCTAAGCAGAGAGTCACCATCTTCTGCACAGACAAAAGTTTTCAGATCTCATTCCAGGAGATGCCAAAATCAAATGTGTCTTAGAAACCCTGCCCTTAATAAAAGCAAATGATGATCACCTTGCTGCACCTCAGCATTTTGAAAACAGCTTGCATTTTTCCTTCTCCAAATATTTCTGCCATTAGAAGGAATTACAGTCACCATACAGGACATCCCCTAATTGGGGTTGCCTTGTGTTTTAGAAAGGCATGCTGTATGACCTAGAAGGGCTGCTACAGAAGCTTCTCTTCTTGTCTTCCTCCTGATCCTTCATAGCTCCCCAGATCCTAGTGGCACATAAAACCTACACACCTTCCATCAAGAGAGAGGCCAGAAAAATTCAGTCTTCCAGAGATCCTTGCTCAAAAATCATCTTCTGTGAAGAGAGGTTTTTGGCTACACGAGGTTCTCACCCACCTTACGGTCCTTTGCATCTTTGCAGCTCAACAGTCAGCCTGCCTTTACATGCAGGCTGTTTACGTTCTTGAAGAATCAAGGCTTTACACCTAAGGATCACTGGCACAGAGACCATGGGCAATTGATTAATCATCAGATTTGCTTCAGGCACTGATTTTCTGACTCTGTGAAAGTGTTGGACTGGCAGGACTGGGCAGGACTCCCTGCACCCACACAGCTGGTCTGACCCCTTCAGCATGCAGGTATATTTCTACCTATGAGTTCCTCATTGGGAATAGGGAAGCCTCTATCCCTTACCTATGGATCTGTGGCATCCCCAGGCAGGTGCCTTCCAGCAGGGCTTCATGCTAGACTGTGCAAAGTCTATATTACATCATGGCTTCTAAATTAGTCACCCAGAACAAAGTTCAAAGAGCTGTGTACAGGAGGGTGGGTATTACTCTCTCTGCATTGCAAATGGGGAAACAGAGGCAAAGGGTGAACTGCTCATTGTGTCCAACTTGAATCGGTATGTCCTAATTCCCAGTTCCAAGGTTCACCTATTAAAGGATATTTTACACAACAAGAAATGCAGCTTCAAAGGTAGATTTAGCATATCTGAAAGCAGAGAGACATCAGAAAGAGACAAGAGCAGAATACCAGGTTGCAGATGCAAGGGGATTAGAGCCTTTCTCAACAGGCCCCTTGTTTGGGTCATACATATTTAAAAACTCCACACAAATGGCAGCCTGAAGCTTTAATTCCCTGGCAAACCAGGCATGTGGAAAGGGCCAGCTTCAATCAGTTTTCTACAGCGACTGAAAGAAACCTGTCCTGCTAGCGTTCTGCGCAGTGAAGGCCGCAGGCCCCACACTGCACACCTGAACAGAAAGGGTTTGCATATTCTCTGATTTATCAATGGGATCTTTTAATATGGACAGGGTCAAGCTTGCTACAAGAAAATCTGCTAAAAAGAAGAAAAGCTCCTGCTGCAGATGAAGGTAGAGCATATCTGGGCAGGGACAAGAATTCCCTTAGGCTAGGCTTAGTCAGGCAGTTTTGAACCTGCATCCTTGGCTAGAGCATCTTTAGTGTCTCCACTTCCCTCTGAAGTTAATCTCTTTTTCTCTGCAGTCTGGAGATAGCTAACAGCACATGCTTCAGACCAAAAGCAAGGTGCCAATCAACCAGTGTAAGAAAATGATCCTAAGTGAAGAAAAAGGGCAGTTCTGACTTAAAAATTTTCCACCCAAATTTAAAGATCTGCTTAAAAAAATCCCAAACTGCTTCTGCACATTTTAAGAAGAAATTGCCCTAAGGGAAGCCACATCATTCTACTTCTCTAAGTGGCTCAAACATGAAGTAAACAAGAGTCTTTGCACATAGTTCAGAGAAGCTCTTGGTGGACAAACCACTTAGTGGAAGGTTTTTAGTGACAGGAGGGATCTTCTTTATCCCAAGTGTATCCACATCCCACTGGGGAAGGAATGAAGGGCAGAGAAAATCAAATAATGTTCACAGTTTTGCATCTGAAATCTAATTAACCTAAGAAACTGCCATTAAGGTTAAAACGTCAGGCAGGTAACCCAGCTCTTCCTTACAAGACAACACCAGTTTCAGTAACTTCACAGTCTCATGACTTCCTTTCTGCAGCGCTGGAACCCGTATCCTTCATACCTGTAAACAATATTCTATCCCATGCTTTATAAAAGCACCTCTGAAAAGGAAAGCTTACTACAGTGCTCAGGACTGAAGAGAAAATTTATCTGTAATTGTTGTTTTGCAGCTCTAACCTGCACAACATGCAGACGCTGATTAATCCGCGTAGCGGTCTCCGTTCTGGGATGACAAAGTGCCTCAAAAAGCACTATTCTTTTTCTTTTGAAACTTTCTGTGCTCCAATCAAAGTTATTTATATTTCAGGCTCTCTTGATACATGACATTACTTCGTGCAATCACAATGCACAGCTGGTTGCTTTGGGCATTGCTCTCAGAGGTGGCAGAGGAAGAACTTAACCAGGCTCATTACTAAAATAACAGCAGCAGAGGAAGATGACTTCTTTTAGAAAATATTTCCAAAGAAAAATTAGGACATTTTCTTTCACTACACCAGCTGTTCCATCAGAATTTTTATTCCATGTTAGAAGTGGCAGCATCTGGTAGCCCAGTTGAAGTGAAGCTGCTGTTATCTCCCTGCCCTGGCTAGAAGCGAGTCTGAGCACATATTCCCAATACACACACACACACAGAGCGCACGGACACAGGCAGACTGACACATGTGGATCAGCATGGACAGAAAGCACTGCACTCAAGCAAAGTGGCCGCATCATGTTCTCTTCCCTGGGTGATTAGTTGAAAGGTCTGATGGTGGGAATTGCATACAGGCTATGGATCCCTCCAGGAACTGGCCATAGACAGTCTATGGTGTAGCTGCCCCATGGTCCTTGTCTTCCCAGGTGCTGGTACACTGGCACATGAGCCCCTGTGGCCACAGCCCCTCTCCTGTGGCTGGCACAGATTCCTTGCACAAACACACGTGCACTGTTGATCCCTCCAGTAACTGGCCTTAGACAGTCAGGGCAACCCACTAGCTGGTCTTCAGATCCTCTCTTCTTCAGCTGCCTCATCCAGAGACAAACACACAAACTGATCTCAGTTAACCGCAGACCTCACAGTCTCCTCAAACACAGGTTTGGGTCTTGTAGTCCCTTCCAGTAGCAAATTGTGACCATCTGACCTCTCCGGGATCTGACCAGGACTTGTGGTCTCTCTAATACCTGGGCTCCCAAGCCTGTTGCCCTACTTGCCTGCTAGTCCTGCTTGGGAGTCACTAGTGATCCCATACAGACATATGCATCTGCATGGTAGATGCAGACCCTGGTCTCTCCAGTTGCTGGCAACTGGACCTCTATATGCACACCCCAAATCCCCTCGCCCAGGAAAACAGTTAGAAATGGAGTTTAATGAGAAGATGGAACAAACTGGACTGATCAGACACAAGGCACAGGCAGGTACTGACCAGCCCCATTTATATGGGATCAGCTTCTTTTATCCCTCATTCCTCTATTTTCCCAGACTTATTCCTCCCAAGCCACCCTGAACTATCCCTTTCCCACTTTTAGTTCCTCCTCTAAATACAGCATAATAAATTTAATACAATCCCCAATTGCTCCTCCTGGGCAGCCCCTAACAAGTCCCAAAGCCCTGCAAGCAGTATCACCCCTTAGTTTGTCAGGTGATGGACAGAAGCCTCTCCCACTGACTCACTGTGATTGTTGCTACCCCTGGCCCACCAGCTGATGGCTCTCCTGCTACAGCCCTCGGAGGAACCAAGGTGGGGGATCTGTTTCTCTGTCTGGATTTTAGGGTTTTCTCTACCTCCCACTGCGCTCCGTGTGTGTGCAGACAAGCTGTTCATTCACAAGCTATTAAAAACCCTGACAATCAAGAGCCTCTTACTTGGTTCAGAATAAAGGTAAACTGGAAATTACTTTTAACTGTGGGTATTAAATACAATGTCAGGACAGTATTTTAATTCCAGGGGGAAAAACATCCTGAAGGTACAAGGAAGCATTAAACTACTTTAAGCTGCTTTTCAATACATTTGCCAAGCAAATACTGAAGGATAGCTGCAATTGGTGAGAACTGCCTGAAGGGATGCTCAGCCCCACAGCGCAGCCGCAAGTAAGTGGACTGGTTGGAGAGACCCACGCCCTGTGCTGCAAGGATTGCTCAGGAGCTCCAGCATGGCTCATTCCTCAGTTTTGAATTGTGTCAGTGACAAGGACACTTTCTTGCTCATACTTGGGACCAAGCGATGCTGAACAAGCTCACTGCCAGACAGAAGGATCTATATAAGCACCAACTTTATATAAGCAGAGACTTGAGGGCCAAAACGATGATTCAGCACAAAAACTCTTCAAGCCAAAACCACCCTCGGTGAGCTAAAAATGAGGGTGGGCCCCAGGCAAATCCATGCTCAGACTCTCAGCAGTCCAGAAGGTGAACAGGCAGCTGAGTCTCCTTGGCATTAACAGTGGTGGCTATTACCCATTTCCATCCCTAGCAAGGATCTCTGCAGCTGTAATTTGTCCTACTTTAGTTCTCATTGGCAATACTTTAAATCATACGCGGATTATACAGTCTCTTCCCCTGTATCGATCCAGCAGTGAAGATGCTATTCTTAACCACAGTACATCACAGAACAGTGCGCCGACGAATCGTTGAGCCAGAACAGGGAGAGGTATACTGATATGCTCTCACAACAAAATATTCACCATAACCTTAAAATAAGCTGTTCTGTGAAAAGTGGGACCAACATGTGAGGCCCTTGGCCATTCTACTCCCCACCACAAAATAACTAGAGCTGCAAAGCGGCACACTTATCCCTTCATCACACAGCTCCAGATGCTCCACGCAGCTCCAGGCTCCCACAAAACTCTGGTTCTAGCTTCCCCCACCCCTTAATATTCTCAACTTTGTATATGCTTCCTTAAGAAACCTGGCAGGAGGAGGTTTCGCATTTCTGTAAATAAACTCACCAGCAACATAATCAAAATAGATATGAAAACAAGTAGAACAGAACTAATTATGTCTCACACAATATCTGAGTATTGTACATTAGCTTTGAGAAAAGGATATATTTTTGGACATTAAACCAAAAGCCATGTAAAACTGCTTACTGGGAAATATTACTGTCTTGGCTCCTGAGATCTGAGCCATTTTTCTTTGAGAACACAGTATCAGGAGGGAGCAACTTCAAGGATTTACAACCCCTCCTGGGAAGTATCATCCTTGTGAAGATTTAAAACTTCAGGCAGCCCTCTTTAAAGCAGCAGTGTCACCCAGGGTTAATCTAAATCACTTTCAACTCAGTAGTTATTGGAAATCTTTTTTGGGTAAGTGTAGCAATCAAATAAGCAAACAAAAAAGACAGAATGCTAATGCGGGCCTTGATTAACAGAGAAGAGCAATCCTACATACCAATTCTTACTCTAGCTATTTGATTTTCTAGCAGCATTGTGATACCTTGTGACATAAGGGAAAGGGAAGACCTTCCACCTGCCCACAGGAAGGACTTAAGGAAACTGCACCTCTTGTCCTTGAGAGTGAGAGCCCAGGGAAGGGACATCCCCTGGGGAAGGGACATCCCTGGCCAGCAGGATGGAGCTGTGCTCTGGGTGCTGCACGCAAGAGTAGAGGGCAACCTGGTCCCCTACAACAGTACTTCCAGAGATATAGAGATATAAGGACATCCTCAGAGATACCGGGATCATTACATATGTTTAATTCTTTTCCTAAACACACCTAAATCACATAGTTTTGCAGCCTGATACCACATCTCATTAATGTGTAAAACAATACCACTAATTGAAACTGTCAGGAGGGAGAGGGGGTGGGAGGGGGAAAGAGATGCACACTGACTTTGAAATCTCTCTAAATACCTCATTTAATTATTTTAAGACCAGATTGGAATGTTATCATCATCTAATCCGATCTCCTGAATAACACAGGCCACAGGAGCTTATGCAGAGCGCTTTCAGTTTTGCCATGGGATGTTGTAAGACAGACATCCTGCATTGTCTTAAAGCTTTTAACATGAGGTAGGCAATTCCTCCTTTTTTTTTTTTTTTTTTTTTCCTTAAATCAGCATCACTACACTGAACTTGGACTGCCAATAAAATCTAATCAACTTCAATGCCTCGTACTGACTGAGTGATTCTTCGCAGGACTATAAACCAGTATTACTACAGCAGGAGGAGTAGCTGTCCCTCTTCTCTATTTGAACGTGAAGGATGCTGTTTTCTTCAGATGACACACCTGCCAGCCCCCTTCCTCCTCTCCAAACCAAATCAGAGCTAACACAAGAAGGAAGACATGGCATAGTTCAGCTATGGTATGAGAAGTCAGTGCTGAGGGGAAGCTGGGAAAGCCAAGAGTGGATCACAAAGCGTGTTATCCTGGTCTGCAAATTATATTGAATGATAAACTGATTCTTAGTTTGTGGATTAAACTGTACAAAAATACTTCAGCCCCTACCAAGCCAGAACGAAATACAGAAGATTTAGTTTGTTACTACTACTTGCATTGTTTGCACAGCTACACTTTACAAGCAAAATACAAGCATGGGCTGTGGTGCTGGATTTCACATGTTTCACACCGTTTTACCACCTCTGTTAAGGCTTTACAGATACAGCTCTATCTTGCCATCTCCCCCTGGACGAGGGCCCTCAGACCCCAGCTGCTACCAATGCCACAGCCAGCTCCTCTGAAACACCACACGTGGCTCCTGGGTACCGCTCTCAACACAAACCAACTAACGACTTCTGGAGCTGAGTTTGCTCACTGAAAAGAAGAATGTCTGAGCAGGTGAGGGAAGGGTGTGCAGGGGAGAGGAGGGACCCAGCCATTGAGATGGGGAACGGTGGGGAACACACAGACGCAAGGGCTCCATCTGCAAGACTGCCCGGGGGTTGTTGTCTCCAGTCCTCCCTTCCCAGCTCTGAAGAGCTATTTAGCAAATTACAAAGCAAAAGCTAGTTGAGCTATATTTAAAAGTACAACATATGTGGAGGAGGGAGAGGAGGGATAAAAGGGTTGGAATAACAAGTTATTTCCAGTCACTAGGGATGATCAGGCATAACTGACTCACCACGCTCTACTCTATCATTCCCAAACTATATTTGTCAAATGCAGATAACAAAAATGCCACGTTCCTTCCCTCACCTGCGTATCTGCTCATTCCCATACTACTTATCTGCCTTCGTTCTCACGGGTATGTTACATGTCAGGAAGGAGAAGATGTTCCTAGGTTTATAGTATGCTGCTAAGTCATACAAAAAACTATTTCCTATAACAGACAGACACGGATGCACTGGTATGCAATCCTCCATCTCTGCTCAGCTCTAACAAATTTCCTGGCAAACAGCCAACCAATTCTGACAAGAACCACAAATGTGCCTTAAATAAAGATAATTTACTACACTGCAGTGAAATCCTTTTAAAAAGCATCACACGTACTCTACCTTGTGATGTCTTTCTAGACAGGCAAATACACATACATTTGGAAATAGCTCTTTTTTTTTAAAAAAAAAAAAAAGCTTTTATGAAGAATACGAAACTAGTCATCCAAGTATTTCTGGAAAGCCAACTATTGTGACAATAGAGCAAAAAAAGAGAGATAACAAATATCCTTACAGTAAATGCACAGAGAGAAAGCAGCTCAAGCTTGTTGTTTCTTTGAATACAACAGACTATCTACTGAATTACTCTGTATTTGAAAGCACCAGAAACCTGGGAAAGTAACAATCGACCCATGGACATTTTTTTTGCTCTCTGCCTGGATGAACAATCTCCCTCCAATACAGACGGAATCAAACATCAATCTCTACCAGAGAAAACGCATTCCTATTCCAGTTCTGCCAGAATCCAGCTGCTGCATCTGCAGTTTCCACTGTCATTTCTGACTGGCCTCGTTGAGTTAACAGCAAAGCAAAACCATTCTGGAACAGTTTACATACACAACTGCCATTCCAGTGATGCTCAACATAGCAGGATATTACTGCTAGGTAAACAGCACAGCTGGCTTAAAACCTGGGAATTTCTGTTAAAGATGTAAGGAGAAGCGGTCTGTATGCACTGCCATGCCGGAGTGCAGAAACACGCATTAGCTTTCAGCATTATGGATCCATTTCAGTCCATGGATCACAATGGGACTCCTCCCAGGGTGCTCAGGGAGCTGGCTGATGTCATTGTGAGACCTCTCTCAATTATTTTTCAACAGTCTTGGGAATCTGGAGAGGTCCCAGTTGACTGGAAGCTGGCAAATGTCGGCCAGATTTTCAAGAAGGGTAAGAAAGACAATGACCCTGGTAATTACAGGCCTGTCAGTCTTACCTCAGTTCCTGGGATAATTATGGAGAAAATCATACTGGGATTTACTGGAAAACACCTAAAGGACAATGCAGTCACTGGTCACAGCCAACATGGGTTCAGAAAAGGAAGGTCCTGTCTATCCAATCTGATTTCCCTTTACAACAAGGTCACCCAGCTGGTTGGCCAAGGGAAACCAGCTGATGTTATTATTTTGGATTTCAGTCAGGCTTTTGCCTGACAAAACATCCAGCATGGGCAAAATGTCCAGCATACAACTAGACAAAGCCATAACGTGTTGGGTGGACAATTGGCTGATGAGTTGGGCCCAGAAGGTGGTAGTGAATGGGGTTACATCTGGCTGGTGGCCAGTCACTAGTGGGGTTCCCCAGGGCTCCATCTTAGGTCCAGTTCTCTTTAACATTTTCATAAATGACCTGGACTCAGGACTAGAGGGTGTCTTAAGTAAATCTGCAGATGACACCAAGTTGGGAGGAGCTGTTGACTCTGTTGAGGGTGGAGAAGCTTGGCAGAGAGACCTGGACAGATCAGAGCCAGGCAACCACCAACAGCATGAAGTTTAACAAGGGCAAGTGCCGGATTCTGCCCCTGAGAAGGGTCAACCCTGGCTGCACCCACAGACTGGGGGATCGGATGCTGGAAGCCAGCCATACTGAGAGGGATTTGGGGGTCTTGGTTGCCACCAAGTTAAACATGAGCCAGCAGTGTGCCCAGCCAGCCAGGAGGGCCAACTGTATCCTGGGGTGCATCAAGCACGGCATGGGCAGCTGGTCCAGGGAGGTGATTCTCCTGCTCTACACCGCACTGGTGCGGCCTCACCTTGAGAGCTGGGTGCAGTTTTGGGTGCCACAGTACAAGAGGGACACAAAACTATTGGAGAGCATCCAGAGGAGGGCAATGAGGATGGTGAAGGGTCTGGAGGGGAAGTTTTACTAGGAGAGGCTGAAGTCCCTTGGTTTGTCCAGCCTGAGGAAGAGGAGCCTGAGGGGAGACCTCATCATGGTCTGTGGCTTCCTGATGAGGGGGAAGAAAGGGGCAGGCACCGATCTCCTCTCTTTGGTGGCCAGTGACAGAACCCAAGGGAACAGCATGAAGCTGTGACAGAGGAGGTTTAGGGAGGGTATTAGGAAGAGGTTCTTTGCTGAGAGAGTGGTTGGGCACTGGAACTCGCTCCCCAGGGAAGTGGTCACAGCACCCAGCTTGGCTGAGGTCAAGAAGTGCCTGGACGATGCCCTCAGTCATGTGCTCTGACCTGGCTGGCCCTGTGTGGAGCCAAGAGTTGGACTTGATGATCCTTGTGGGTCCCTTCCAACTCAGGATAGTCTGTGATTCTATGATCACAATTAAAATACAAGCATTATAGAAGCTACCCTTCCCAATATCCCTGTTCACTATATTGGATGTTACTTATTTCCCACCAAGTCTTCCAAAAGCATGGCTTATGCTCTTTTCATGTACATCTATTTATTTTTTAAATAATTTTGTGATTTTCTAGTACGCAGGGCAGGAATTTTTTCATCATTTCCTCATTGATTTTAATAATTTTCCAATTGTTTTAGATAGATGAACATTAAACCCCAGCCGATCTGCAGGCTGAACATCCAACTTACTTCAAGTCTTGCCTTTTGTGAAGTCATTACAAAGCCAGTGTGAGACACTGTGAGGAGCAGAGAAAAATAATTCACGACAGATACTCAGAAGGAAGCAAGTTGTGGCAATTTTTGCTCAGTAATCGATGGATCAAAGTGCATCTTATCTCCTCAGAAATGCTGTGGATTTGTCAGTTCCCATCAGCCCTACTTTCATACCACTGGAAGGATGGTGCTATGAATAGCATAATACCATGCAACACCGTATTGTGACGGTAGCAATATGTAAATAAATGACAACCATTAAAGAGATTTTATTCTTGGCTGCTAGTGCATTAAATCTAGTCTTTTTTTATAATTCAGAGAGAGAAAGTTCAGCTTCCTTTCCTCACCTCACTTTATTTTTGTCCCTTTTGTTGATGGCTACAGACGAGTGACATTCTGGTAAATCGGTGTATTTTGCCATCTGTTCTTATCACTACCCAAAGCCAACCACCAGAGAGTACTCTTCAGCTGCCTAGTGACCTGACACCGCTTTCTAACCCTGCCCTCTTCAAACCCTCCCAGGCATCACTCATGAATACTGCAGCCCCAGGAAGAGCAATCTGGAATTAGAGGTCAACTCGGATTCCTCGCCATTCAAAAGATGGGCTAGATAATATAGCCACTACTGTTACATTTCGGGTACGTGAGAATAAACTGAAAATAAATAAGAAACTTTTGAGAGACTTGGCATTACAAATATGGCCCATGCTATATTAAAACACTAGATGAAAATGTACCCTGCCCCAAAAATAGAGAATGAACCAGATGTTGAAAAAACACCTGCTAGCAGCCACCCCAAATATTTGGATGGAGTGCTTCCGTAGACGTCCTTAGCCAATCTCTCACATTTCATGCCTTGCCAATTTGTGCTACTGCCATTCTTGGTCAGAGTGGTTTGTTTTCATTTCTGTGTACAAAGCAAGAGGAATGCAGAACAGCACCAGCAGCCTGACAAGGCAGAGTGAATTTAGCACATGGAAATTGCGAAGCTTATAACTTCTCTCTGATGGATATAGAGCCATTATAAGGCCAAAGGTGGTGCTTTTGCTCCATCATGTTTTAAATCCAGGACAAAGATTTTGCTCTGAAAACATTTCATACTCTGCTGTTAGTAGAACTTCTGTTTTATTATCTGAATTGGCAGCTGAGGTATGTTTACATGGAAATGAACTCATCTATACATGTCGTTGAGTGAAATCACTTTGGGCTGAGCAGCACTCAGGCCTTCAGTAAGCAGAAAAGCCCTAGTCATGAATTTGTCAACAAAAGGAGAGCCTCTAACACACTCTAATCTTATATTCCTTACTGTAACCCTCTAGATGTAACTTAACCCTTTGATATTCAACCCTAACATTACTAATTCAGTTTCCATGGGTTTTTTTCCCCTCTACTGATTGACCCCATGAACGGTGGAGCCCCCTGACATGAGAGCATCCACCACTGCACATAGCAGGCATTTAGACCCATGCCTGCTTGCACTGAGATATGAACTTATTGTTTGCAATCCCCTGGTGCTAAGACAGTTTCCACCAGACCATGATACACACAAGAGGACAAATCTTATTAAATTTAATCAGTCCAGTACTTGAGGGAGCCATCTTAATCAGAAAGGGATTTAATGAAAAGCCACAACTACAATGAATACTCTTTAATTACGACTGACTAATATTTATCCACAAAGAGGAATTTGTTTCAGGATTAGTCTAAGACCTGGAAGAAGCCAAAGACATCAATTCAATAATGGAATGCCTAATTAAAGTATAATGGAAACCTAATTGTGATATACTGCTGTGTAGCGCACATGATTTATTTAGAACAATTGCTTTTCACTGGGCTCATTAGGGAAAGTTAAACAAAACACAATAGTAAAAAAAAAAATGGGGAAAAACAGACACACTGGAACTTCCAAGATGATTATAATCAGCTGATGAAAGACACTGACTTATTTGTCAGATAAAGTACTGCCATCCCTCCGTGGGCTGTGGTTAAAATTTCCAAAACGGATAATGATTATATAGTTCCTTTCCTCCCTAACAACATGGGATCAGACCCAAACCCTACTGCAGCTACTTGGTGGAGCTTCTCTGGTGGAAAGGAGCCATAAAGTTGAAGTGTCTGACGGCCTTTGGTTCCCTCCTCACGCAGAGAAACCTCACATAACACATGTGCCCTCCCAGCTCCAACGGGGGAGGCTGGGGAGGGCAACCAGCACAACCTCCCTCCAGTTCGACTGACTGCTCTCAATCAGGTAGTGTCTCTTTTAGAAGGCATGGCCCTACAGGTACCCATGACACGTAACTCAGTGTCTCCTATTTTTCTTTCCTTACATAAAGCATAGAAAGCAGCTCAAGTAATTCTTTCTGTAAAACCAGTCATATTCCTGTTTGTGTCCTAATGGCACTGGGGTGGTGGTCTCCCCACTAACATGGGTTAGCTGTTACCCCCTCACTCAGTCAAGCCAAGGTGAAGGACATGCACTGTTTATCATGCTTTCACAGCATCAATGCAAACAGTGTTCTGCTGGCCCTCTATGTTTTCTTTCCTTTCACCAGTAAAGCGCTAGGAAAAAGGAAGCATGGAGAGGAGCTGCTCCTCCACTCTGTGGTGCCCTGCAGAAAACAGGCAAGGAGAGGTCTGGGAGCAGATGAGCTTCCTCTGACAGTGGCTGCTTGAGCCTCTGATCAATGCCCTTAGTTCCAAATCAGTTACATTTAATTGGTGATGTAAGAATGGATGTACCAACAGAAACAGTCATGACAGTGCCATGGAAAAGAAAAAGGGATGCTATGGATCACAGGATGTTTGCAAACACAGCATCGTGGCCTGTAGGTGAATGAGGGATTGTCGTCATTTTCAATGCACAGCAGCAAAAAGATCTGTCTCTAGAAATACAATGATTTGCTAATGGTTTTGTTCCAACTACTGCGCTCACAGAGGTGCTTAGAAAAATTATACTAAAGTCAGTCCTCTGAATGAAAATGAGCAAAGACTGCTGAGAGTGCCTGAACAATCATTCCTGCGCCCAGAAGGCAGCTGAAGCCTAGGCAGCCATCTTGCACTTCCACATGCGTGACGCTGTCAGTCCGGCGGGACGCTGTCAGTCTGCCAGCCTGAGACATAAAAGCTGGATTCCTACCTCAAGCACAGTCAAGTATGGGCCAGCTGTTCATCTTCAGATCTGGTCTCAGTACTGCAAGAAAGAGGTCTAGAGACCACTTATCCCAGCAGCACAGCGGCCCAACACTGAGCCAAATGCACCGCTCTGCTCAAGAGAAGCAGACCAGGTTTAGGCTCATAAGCTAAGCACCACACCTTCTGTTAAAAGCATGGGCTGCAGTGGTCTTTTTTACACAGATCAGAAGGCGACCCCGTGGCAGCTAACGTCACCGCTGTAAATCCCTGCTGTACAGGCCCAGAAGTCTCAAATCACTTTCCTGAAAACATCTGCTATAAACTTCCATCTCTGAACTCCAGTGGAACACTTAACTCCACTGGCACTCTGTGCTAGAAAGCTCTGACACCAGTCATTACTAACGTTTTTAACATATCTTTTTGACACAAATATGAATATGTACATAACTAAACCACAATGAATAAAATCATCTTAGGCAGTTCCATTTATTTTATACAAATTACAGAAACAAATGGCCTGTAAGTTAAAAAGTCCATTGTTGTCAGCACACAATTGTTTTCCTTAAGTATTTTAACTCGGGAAGAATTAAGTCCCTTAAGTTTCACACAGTGCACTGAGAGGACAATACTTAATTAAGGGGAGAAACTATTTGCCACAGCAGAAAATCTGTTTGAGCTGTGTTTCCCATAAACATACTTTGCTGTATCTAACACATTCAAGTTCAGAAACTTTCCCTGGAGACAGCCTGAACACGGTCTCTGGGTGTTGCTGCCCCCAGGCTTACCACTGAAAGCACAAAAGGCATTGTGTGGTCCTTGCTCCACAGCCTCCTCCGCTGAGAGATCCTGAGGTGTACAGGAACAGCAAGCAGAAACTGGAAACACACACATCCCAGGAAATTCAGTAGTACCTTGATATCTTCCCTCCAGTGCTTGCATACATAACACAGCTCGCTACAGTCAACATCCAGCCACGCAAGTCTCAACACTTTCTCTCAATGGCCACGAACACGTTAGGCACCATCTGCACAGGCTTCAGGTGAAGACTGCTATCCCTACTCGTGTTTGGTCCATGGGCATAACCAACTGTGGCCAGCTTCAGCCAGGAGGGAAAGGACAAGAAGCCTCCTCACCACCAGTAAAAGCACCAACACCTCTGCTTTGGAGGAATGAGAGTCAGGAAGATACCTGGCCCAGGGCTGGTAGAAAGCCCTGAACTGCCTGCAGGAAGGCTTTGCCATGGTACAACACAATGTCTTCATCAGCCAGGAGTAACTGGATGTCTCCCATTTTCCATCCCAGTGGGAAGGACAAAGGCTGTCCTTACAAAACAGAACAAAGAAGCTGCTACTGAATCACATGGCAGGTCAAGAAAGGCGGTGAGAGAGTTCAAATTTACCTGAAGAACATAATCTCTCATCTGAAGAACAGTTAAGAGTTTTCAGGAGCTGCAGAATGATGAGCTGCCAGTTGATCTTTCACAAATAAACTATGGGGCGATGAAAAATCCGGTGAGCTTGGCTGAGTTCAAAGCCAGTTTAGCTTTAAGAGGTAGCTGTGGTACAAACCTCTCCCGCTGTGTGCAAACACAACCAAAGGAGAACTTTAGCAGCTTTGCTCTACTTTTTGAAACATGGAAAACATGACAAATGCTGAAACTCAAAGTTCACCACTCAGCACGTTTTCTGCCTAAGCAATGGTGACACAAAGTAACTCCCACCAAGCCTTCTATCTGCCCTGCTTCTGGGAGCATTAAAAGCAAGTAAACAAACCAAACAATAAGCAATTATAGCATGAATATCTCTGAAACTACACACAATTAGTGACTGAGGCAAAAGAAATGCAAAACAAAAAGATCTCTTATTTTTATGGTCCTGAAACCATGTCAACCTACAGTCATGAGTTCATTAAGTGCCAACAGCAACTTCAACTGTGTTGCTCTACTGTAGGAGTGGTCTTTCAAACTGTCAAGGCGGACGACAAAATTCATTCTGCAAACGGACAACTTCTGTTCCAACACCTGCAGTAACTCACGTTTCGGTGGACTGCACACCAAAGAGACAAATTCTTTCATTAGTTTATCAGAGAAGTTGTACACCAAATCAAATCATGGTGCTAGAAGAGTGAATATGATGCTGCAGTAACAGCCAATGTCTCAGGCTGCAAAATGGAGTATTTTTCTAGATCAATCCATGATCTGAGAAGTCATCATGGTATCACTCCACTCTTGCAAACTGCAGACATGAATGAATAATTCCATCTATAGAGTAAAGCCCTGGCACACTTAGACATTTTAAATTGACTGGTACATTGAGTTATGGTGCTGCCTGTGATGAAATAACGTCATAGGCAGCAGCACCAAGATGGAAATGAATTGGCTACTGTCCACCTGTCTTCACTGACTTTCAAAAACATTCTCCCTTGACACTAAGAGTGACAAAATAGGTACCAACCTTCTTTTAGACTCATTTATAGATTATTTTACCTAATCTGAAATAGGAAGCTGATGGAGGTCTGGAAGAAGTCTATCTAACATTACTGTATTCACATCTTTAAAGTTATTTTGTCTACTTCTCAGTTACAATCACAGGGGCTGTTTCTGTTTTGCTCTCTGAGCCACACACCTTCAAGAGAATGACCAGAGATGGATATGGTAGCAGACTGATACAGCTCCACCTACACTGCCCTCCTTGCAGTCCCAGGGCAGGCGCAGAGTCCAAGTTAACTGCCTGTCCCTCGGCACTTTCCAGGACCTGTAGGCAAGTCCCACTGGGACTCCCAGAGGAAAAACTTCAGATGTGTCCAGTGCTTAGGAAAAAGAAGAGTGTGGCATGAAAGCCACGCTGCACAGAGTGTTCCTGATCCAGGCAGCTCAGCCAGCAACACACCTCGAGAAGTTCAGACCCTGCGCTTTGGTTTTGCCATCTGCAAGAGCAGTATAAATTACAGCTATCTATAGATAGCATAGGGATACATAATTAGGCTTTACATGGCACTTTGAAAAAATATGCAACAGTACTCATACTCTTTAAAAAAAAAAAAATTATATACAGTAAAAGGGGAAAAGACTAAATGAACAATTACCTTCTCTTGTATTCCTGTACTGGAGACACACTTCTACTACCCATCACGGCCCTTGATCTGTGACAAACAATTCTGAAGTACACTACAAACCCAGAAATGTATTCCCCAAAGCAAGGTGAAGATGCCTAAATGCTGAGGAAATATATATTGTCAAGGAAGGATTCTAAAACTGATGAGAAGTCCATCATTTTATCCTGACATCAGCAGGACCTCAACTAAAAATGTTGGTGCTACAGCTGATCTGTGTAGCTGCTTCTGCTTTATTACACATGATGCTTTCCCTGAAAAATTACTATCTGAAATCATTAACCAGCAACAATACCTGTCTCGTTTTTGCATACTGAAAAAGGGAAGAGCAGAACAAAATACCAGTAAATGCATGATGCCCCAAATTCCTGATTCTTAAGTATACATTCTCAAAGGGCTGTTTTAAGAAAATATTTACTTCTTGGTTGTTATGGTGATCATCTTTTCACAGCAGTTTATAAAAATAGGAATGGCTAAAAATAAAAATCCGAAGGAACCTAAGGCACTAAAAAAGGAATATGGCATGCAGATTTGTCTGCTTCAGAATAAATCTGCATATAGTGTCCTGCAGCAGCACGTTTTACAAAGGGAATTAAAGCCATGAAATTAACATTTTAATGAAGTAGAGAGACCATTGACGTCAGGACTACTCACTGATTGCTGCTTCCAGGTGGCCTAATGAGATGAAAATGAAGTTTATATCTTCAGCTAGTCTAAGCCAGGCTTGTTTTGTGACTGTGATTGAATTTAAATGAGAAGATACTGCTGTGTGCAAACATGTCTAGGCTGGTAAGTAGCCTTATCAAATCTAGGCATAATAAATGCTTGATTTAAAATATTTTACATTAAGAAAAGGGATTTCAGTCTTCCTTTCACAATTCAACCTAAACACAAAGCCAAGCTTTTGTCATTAATTGTATGGCATGCCACAGCTTGTGTACTGGTTGCTTCAGGAATTCCCATGTAAGATTTTTATGGTAAAATGTGCTCGTCTATCGATCAAGACACAGAAAACACTCTGCATTACAAAGGTGAAACAGGAAATCATAAATCCAGTGTAGCCTGAGGATAAGCCACAGTGTGATATTTTGGCACCAGAGGCACGTCAGGCATTAAGGTACAGTGATGGAAATGCAAGACCACCATATGTTGTGAAACACAATACACAATAAACAAGGAACTGCAGCACATCATAAATTCCGTGTTCCTAAATGCCACTGAGAGCTGCATTTCATTTTCTGACTTCACTACTCGTAGTGAGCAGACATGTATAAATATTCTTCATTACTTCTTATTAGAGGAATGACCCAATATTGGCTTTGCTTTAAATGCTCTATTTCTACCCAGAGAACAAGAAAACCATAGCAGTGAGGACATACCTTTAGAATTCCTGTGAATAAGTTTAGTGCTGCTTCACTTTATGCCCCTTGTCACAGTATTAAAAAATAAAAACAAATCCAAAGCCAGACTCAGTTCATAACACTATACATATCATTCAAGTTTAATTCCTTCCTGGGTTCACACATCTGTGAAGTAGCTTTCAACCTAATTTCTCAGCTTCTCAGATGCCCTGACATTACAATCTGCTGCTGCTGTTATAATTGATCAGCACTAGAGATGAGAGCAGGGCTGGAGCAATACTGAAATCGACTGACCCTCCAACTCAGTTCTTTTCCTAAGTCTGCAAGCTACAGTTCAAAAACAGCAATGAGGGGATTTGGTTCAGTGTCCTTACGGGATACTTCATATTTGTCCATTATAACATAAGGCAGGAAAAAAAAAAGTAAAAAAAAAAAAAAGAGTCCATCAATAGCTTTTCAATCTTTCTAAAATCTGAAAACTTCACAGGGAAGCACTGCTATGGAGACCCAAGGAGGGGCTACTAATGTTTACTACTTTTAGCAGTCTGCTTGTAAGCCTTTTATAGGCATCGCTCTTCCAGGCAAGAGGCATCTCTGTGTACAGTATCTGTATTTTTCTTCCTCTTTCTCTCTTTCCCTCTTCTCTCTTTCTCTCTCCTTCTGTGTCCCCTTGGAACAAGGGCTTTGCATGTGGATTAGATCTGAGGATTCAGTAAGTAGACTTAATGCCACCACTGAAAACATAACAGTAATATCATGCCTGATCCCACTGCAACATGGCCAGGCCATCTTCCCGGCTGTCAAGGTGGAGATTTCCAAAATCTCTGTCTGAGGTCTTCCTAGGTATGAGCTACAGAGAGATGGCTTAGCAGGACTTAATGAAACATGCACTATGCCCTGCCATGGGAACTCAGCTGCAGGGAAAGTGGCTGCTCGAAGCAGGAGGAACAGCTGCAGACACGTATTTGAGATGGTCTTGTATCATCAGCAGAACGATCCATGTTATCACAGGCAAATAAACACATCTGAGCTCAGGACTGCTCTCTGACCCCTGGGACTACCTTGAATGTGGAGCCTTCCGATCCAGTGCTTACACTACTGGAACTGCTGAGACAACTGCCCTGGACAGAGGGCTAGATATAAATGCAACTGTTTGATATGCTGCCAAAACAGAAACGCAGCCTGCTCAGTGTGACAGCAAACACCTTTCTCCCCAAAAGGTGGGTCTAAGCCATGTTTGTTGGGATGTGGACAAAACAGCCAAACCAACCCAGTACTAATCTAGCTCCGAAAGTGGGATCTTGCTGCCTCCTGCCCTGCATGGGATGCTCCCAGGGGCAGCCCCTGGTCCCACACATGAGCCTTTCCAGCACAGGGCGCTGGCAGAAGCTACCCCTGCCAGAGAGCTGTGCTGTGGAATCTGAACACCTGACTACTGATGGAATTGGGACACGTGAATTCCCACTGCTAGCTCAGAGTCAGGGGAATTCGTATCTGGCTGGACTGGATGCTATATGCACAGCATGTTTTCATATTAGGAACGTCTTCCTTCACCCATCAAAGGGGATAAGAACTCTCCGTTTCCCCACCCATCCGAGATGTGGGTGCAGGCTTGTCTTCTCATGGCAGAAGACCCAACCTGCAGCTCACATCTGTTGTGTTGGTAAGATGCAAAAACAAGATTACACAGAACACAGTGTCCTCCTGTAATTCATATGAATTCTGGGCCAAGGGTTGGAACATTTTTTCTTCGTTATTCTACCATTGCCTAGAGTAGCATTTTCCTCTATTAGTTGCTATTGCCTAGAACAGCATCTGGAACAAGTTAGGTAGCCAGAGGAGAGTAGCAGACATGAGCTCAGTGTGTTCCCAAGACCTGATTTTCAGAGATACAACACACCTGCAGCTTTTAGCAAATTCATCACAGAGCTAAAGGGCTCAAAGCTATCTGCAGAAATCAAGCCCATGCTGATTAAAGGCACTCAGGAAGTACAGCATTGCTTCCTACACACCAGCTACATGCTCCGGAGGCTTACGGGCATTTGCTCCAAGTTTGGAGTATTTCAGCCTGGGAGGTGACAAAGACATGAATAACCTCAGCAAGTCCACATCTGAGAAGGATGTTCACAAATTCCTGGCTAGCAACAGATGGAAAAAGCAAAGGCATGAAACCACAGCTGTTCCTTTTCTGAAATGGTGAAGGACCCAAGAGGACCTCCGAGCTACACGCTCCAGGAGAAGTGAGCAGCACACCCTCCTGACTCCCTTACGAGGTGTAGGCACTTACTCCATTCCTGTAGACAAACACCCTCTGCCCATCAGGTTTTAGATTATGGAATAGGCACACTGACACACAGGCACTAGACACATAGGCGCATGTCTCACAGGAGACTCCAAGCTAAGTGAGGAGAAAATAGCAGTGTTGTAACCAAATTATGCTAAACCTTTACTTTTCAGTACCTTTAAAATCCCTCCCCCAGTATCTGTATGCATTCATTTATCTAGAGTAGCAACAACTTCAGCAGATTCCTGAAATCAAGATCTTCCAGGATCTTGAAATCTACAAGTGCAACATGCCACCCTCTGCCATCAACCAGTGATCAGCTCTGACACCTTCACACACAAAACCTTTCCTTGCTGTCAACAGGAGATACTCAAGAAATGGGGCAGTGCCTCAAGAAAAGTGCAGAACCAAGACTGGACCATGCCACCCCCTGCAGATGTGGAGTCTAAAACTCCTGGATATGTGAATTTTGCTGAGTCCATCTTTAAAGAAAGAAAAAGAGTGGAATGGTTCCTTAGCTTTTTTCATTCCCTTCAACTAGAAGAAAAAAAGCAGAACTGACTAGAGTTTGTAATTTTGGGTACAGGACAGGGTTTGGGGTTTTTTGTTTGTTTTGGGAGGTTGGGTTGTTTTTTTGGTTGGTTGATTTTTTTTCCTCCAAACTGAGGTTCCATGTTTCAGTACAGCTACTTCTATAGGGTGTTTCCCTCCTCCCATCAGTCACCAAGCTCTTTCATGATGATCCTAAGTGATGGGAAACTGACAGAACAGCTATCTTCCTTATGACAGTGTAGGATGCTTAAAGCTACTTCTGTGATATATTAAAGCCAATACTGTCTTTAGTGAACAGCTCATTTCAGGCTTCCCGTACTTTTCAGTTTCAAAACACAAATTTCTACTGAATACTTAATACATATATTTGTAAACTGACAGATCAAAGAGCACTAATTTTTGATGCATCAAATATTTCTGTTGTAGAAAACACTGTTGAAAATGAGGAAAAAACCCTAACCACGAGTACATCAAATATTGCACCTGAGACAAGACAAATCCCCTGCTTTCCCTAGTCCTTCAGTTTTGCTTCCCTAACTTGGTGCTGCTCTACAAATGGCAAAGGGCTTGACCAAAGAATTAACTGCAGAGACAGAAACTGTAACTCTGAAGCTCACCTGGGTTGTTTATAAGAAACCATGCGAGGCATGTACCTGTTCTATAATAAAACTCTGAGCAAACATTCCAGCCAAAAAAATAAAGAAAACCAAGATTTGCAAAGGGGCATGAAAATGACAGCCCCCAACCAGACACGGGCACTTTCCTCCACGACTTTTCTCACTGCTATAAAAAAAGTATTTATAAAATTAAGGTTAATGTTTAATCTTTGGAATTCGCAGGGGGTTTTGGAGATAGGAGGATTATGTTCTCTGTATACAACGTGTACAAAAAGCACGCGTGCTTAAACCTGTCCGATTATCTTTTCTGTCTTTATGAAAGATCTAGAGTTTCCATCCTAAATTACACACAGGATTCTTTCTTACAAATGATGCGACTCGCCCATGTAAATGTAACCTGCCAAGAACTCCTTAGCGTAGACAACTGCACGGCAGGCACGTTTCTGGCCACGGCGCAGGTGAATTGCCTTGGCCCCTCCCTCTCCCACCCACTGCTGCAATCCCCAGAGCGTGGAAGTGCAAAGCTGTTTCATGTAGCATACTGGGAATACTCTTACCACGTGCAAAATGGGCAAAATTATCTCTGAAAAACATTTCTCTTCTAGGAAGGGCTCTTTTTTGCTTGTTTATCACGTATTCACTTTGTTTTGCAGATAGGAATCAAACGTTTGGGTCCTGGTTGGGACCTGCAGAAGGTTATTACCCTACGGTTCCTAACAACTTTAAAGTTTTACAGATGAATCTCAGAACAATCCAGAGGGTTTCAGGGAGAACATGATTCTCTTTAAAGATACCCAGGCTGGTTGGTTCAGATTTTTAAATAGTTTCTGGGGTGTTTCACTGCCTGCTTCTGGAAATTATTTTCTAAGTGCAGTAAATCCACATTTCTCTGATGCTTAACTGATATAACAGTTTAAGAATGCCTTACTGAAACAGAACTTGAGTTTGCACTTTTCCATTTCTTAAGTAGAAACATGATGGCACAACTAAATGATACATTCACTTCCTGTTTCACGCACAGAATCACAATTAAATGTTAACCTTATACATTTCCAGAGGAAATCAATCAAGGTTTCACAAAAGTTATTTTTATATTCCGCCCCAAAATAGAAAGGAAAAGGGCTATTTGAAAAAAATAAATATAAAAATAAGTGCAGCCTTCTGAAAGCTGATGAAGTTGTATTTGGTTGCATTCCTTACCCATACTATAGCACTGAACGTCCTGTGTATGAAAGAGACCCCAACAGAGCCACTACAGAAAAAGCTGCCTGGTTTGGTTTTACAGAGGAAAGCACTGACAAATTCAACCTACTCTGGCATTCTGAAAATATTTTTTTCATATACCAAAACCTAGTACACTAGAGCTTAAAAAAAGAATGTAACTTGAGTTTTTAAAATTTATTATTAAAAATATCAACTCCTGACCTGAAAAACTAAAATATCTCTCACTCTCTCTCTCTCTCTCTCTCTCTATATATATATATATATATATATATATATATGTTGCTACATCCATAGCTGTCCTAAAAAAGCAAGTTGAAGCTTTTTATTCCTGTGGTTTTTGAGTAAATAAATTATTCAAATTGGACAGGACGTGATTACTGACAGCATTCTATTAAATGTGCAAAATACATGTGGAGGAAAAATAAAACAATGAAAAAAAAAAAATCAAGCTCTTTTTTTTCCCCCAGTTGCCAGAGAACCTAATAAAAACATATTGTGTTTCAACATGTTTGAAAAGAAAAAAGATGCCTGCAGAAGATGAATTACATAAAGAATACTGCTTGGGTTTCGTATAAATTGCCTTATTTTCGTTATCAGAAAGCTAATGCACTAACAGTCCTGAAATCAGATGTGCACAGCACGCCTTGTGTATTTGTGCAGTCCCTTGACCACAAATGAAATTGCTAGATTAGGATCTAAAATCTAAAAAACGTCCTTTAACCTCTGCTACCTGTTCATTCACATGCAGAGTCACTAGTGCCTCGAACGGCTCACAACCCCTCTGTGTATGCTTATTAATTTTCCCCGTGCCAGCAATCTCTTTCATTTCTCCTTATTTCCTGCAGCCCACAAACCGTATTCCCTGCAAGCAGAGGAAGCCATGAAGCAGCCAAATGTGATTGCTGAGGCAGTAAGTGAATAAGAGAAGCACCGCGTTACGCAGCAGAGCAATACATAACATGTTGTTCTCCCCTCACATACATTATTTGATTTCCCTGGACACAGGATTAGTGAATGAGTGATGAAGAGCTGATGTCACTTCTTGTTTGTACACGTGGTGGCCGCAGTAGGACACAGGTCAGGTAAGCACATTCATGTAAAGCCATTTTGCAAACGGCATCAGAGTACGGTGACCTACAGAGTTTGCTGCAGGCCCACCTCTCTTCAATGCTAGCAATTTTAAAACCAGCACTAAAGGTTATTTTGATAGGTTTGGCTTAGCTTATGATTAAAAGTATTACCTCTAACATTTACCAAAAAAAGACTCCTAAATCTTTGCTTTTAAAAAATCAGCCAGTGATGCTAGGGAAAACCTTAGCTTTCTGTACAGATCTGAAAAGATTTTAAAAAACCCAAACCCCAAACATTTAAAGTTGCATCTCACAGACCCTTAGTCCTTACTAAAGATGTTTATATAACATTTCCAAGCTATTTTATGTTGATATACAGATCCTGAATTTTATTAACAGAATTTAGCGTGATCAAAATCCTGGTAGGGAATGTCTCCAGCTGGTCTTCTCCATCCAAAATGTTCTCTAGTCCATAAACAGGAAAAACTACTAAAAAAGCCGACAGCATTGTAAGGCTACAGGCACATGCAACCCTGCAAATGTGCGGTTTACAACATCAACAGCTATATGGGGAGGGAAAAAACCCCCACCAAGCCCAAAAGGAACATCTCGTAACAAGTTTTAAAACCCTTAACAATTAAAAATTTTTGATCAAGGAGATGAAGCTTTTTACAAATATAAAAGCATCAGAATGTCCAGATGCAGAAACAAAGATATTCTAGAAGGACACTGAGGACGCTGCAGCATACAGGAACATTCTTTTGTACATCTACTCAAACACAACAGAGGGTGTGCAGGAGATGGAATCCTTCTGTCGAATGGACAGAGGAGCAAAAGAATTTTAACACGGGATGTATCCAGAGGTAGAGGTCAGAGAGAAGAGAAAGGAGAAAAGGTCACGTTCAAGCTTTTAATAGGCAATAACATTTTTTCTGGAGGATATCGTTCCAAAACTATTTGGCAAACCTTCAGGACATCCATCAGCACAAGCAAATTGAGGGTCAGTTGGCTACTCTGTGAAATACCGAGCATTTTATGAGTCATAAATTTAATAAAATGTGGATGTGCTAAATTTACTCCACTCCCAAGTCACACCCTTTTTTGGTAACCTCTGTCCAAGATATTCTTCAATGCATCAATAATGGGAACCCTCCAAAAAAACTAAACTCCAAGGAATTAAGACTGAATAAAACCAGACAATACATGAATACTGAGGTCCCATTTAAGGTAACAAAAGAATAGGGTAAAAAACTCAAGACACACACACACACAAAAACCCCAGATATGTTGGTTTTGCTAGAGCATTGTAATTAGTGATGGGAGAATCAGCATTTCACTAGGCTCCCTCCCATAGTTACAGGGTCAGGGTCCCGTGAATAGTTCTGCTAGCCTCTGACAGATGTCTCAGGGCTATTTCACTGACAAATCTCAGTTGTTAAGATGAGCCATTTCCCCACGTACTCTGCACACAACTGCAGAACGTGTCCCTGCAGTCTGCCTGCCACAGCTCACGAAAGCAAATTTTTCTAGACTCAGAGTTGTAACATGTATAGAACCGTCCATGTCTGTAGCAAACCAGCAATGATCAAGACAGCAGACTAGGAGCCTTTACTTCTTTAGGTGATTCATAGTCGGGCTGGTTACTCCACTTTCTTTGTTTCTTGCAGCCCTCCCTGAAGCAGCTGCTTAAGGAGTTTGGATGCTAGTCATTTTCCTTTGAAAGACCTTTGCTGCTAACACTCTGCAATGCCTTCTCAAATCCCATCCTCTGCTCGGATTTCTGTATAGATTCTCAGTTATAATTTCAGCAGACATCCTCAGTTATAATTTCAGTGCTCTGTTTCCTGAGGCACGGGAGACTCACTGTTACCCCAACCTTTCACAGTATCCTACCTGATGCCCCTAGCTTTTCTATTTTTACCATAAGCCCTTTGGTTCAGCTTTTAAAATTAGAGTGGAACGGAGGAAGAATTACTGCCATATAAAAGAAGAAAACCCAAAACAATCTCCCCCCAGCCTTTACATGAGTTGCCCCAAGGTGGAGACCCAGGCAAAATTTGCAGAGGTCCTCACAGATAGGCTCTGCTATGGTTTTAAATCACTCCTGGAAGGAAGTCAGCAGTGGCGAAAGAAGAATCAGTGGATCTCAATTCTTTTGCTGTCGACAAATTAGCATGAGTCATGAGGAAAAAGCTGGGTGGAGCAGGAGAAGCAAGACCTAATTCAAGAAACCACCAAATAGAAGCTTGCACTCAACCAGACACTTATATGTTTCCCCTTGCAGGAAAACAGGGGAGACAAAAGAGGACAGGAGGCTAAGCACAAGTACAATGGGCAAAAAGTCAGGTTCCCAAACAAATCTTCACATAACAAACTGTATCAAAATACATCAGAGCATGTATTAATGGACCTTTAAAGACATTGTTTTAAAGAAATCCTTTTCCTGGCTGAGGCTCTGAATTTCAAGCTCCAGCCATGAAAGACAGACAAAAAGAATGGCTCTTTTTTGGAAATTCAAAGAAAGGTCAGCAGTGTTTTACAAGGATGACTATATAGCCCATCTTTTGCTGTTTTTCAAAAATGCACATTTGGTTTTATATTCCCTTATTACAACTAACTGCGTATTTCCTCAGGAGTTTCAATTCATCAGACGTTCTCAGAGAAGCTATAGCAGCCAGCATGAAATGAACACATTTAGGAGATTTACAGAACAACAGACAGCATAGGTAAAAGATTTTATATCATGGATACAAATAATTACCCTTCAAACCAGCCTTCTGAATATACTTCTGCTCAATTAAACTCTTGGGATGGTGGAGAGGACACCCACTTGCCCCGCAAAGACCATGCCCACAGGCAGACAGGTAGGATTCCACTGCTTCCACGAAGTTGGCTATGAGGTTACTATGAGGTTCAGCTTCAATGGCTCCTTTTAAATAGTTCAGGTGTTAAATTTCCATTATGCAACCTCTCACAAGGCTAAAATTGCAACTGCTGGTAAGGCTACTGAACTATCTCAATAAGATAATTTTGTTTCTGTCTAAAGGGTTTTGTTTGTATTTTCTGGGGTGAGGAAGACATTTGACAATTTTAGAATGCTCTTACCTCGCATGAAGTACAACATGCCATAAACCATGTCATGATTTTATCAAAACCATTTCTTTATTATGGCTTCTACAACACTGCTGGCTTCTAATTTCAAGTAAACCACTTTTAAATACAGAATAACAGCTATATTTAGTGGAACATCTGGTTTCTTTTGTCATTACTCCTGTTGTTTCAAAAACAAAACAGGAATTAAATCATACAGTATCTGTAATATTTGTGTATGAAACAGCACACAAACCAAAACCAAGTGATGAATGTCTGGAAGTGTAATTAAGGATCTTTTACCTTGCAGTATTCCAATAATTTTTAAAGACAGACTAATCTGGAAATGGAGACTATCAGCATTTTACTGAATTTATTTTATACCAAGTATACTGCTTAAACTTTAACCACTACCATCCCCCAAAAAACAAACAAACCCCTAAAAGATATTTTAACAAGAGAAAAATCGTTGAACTGTGGTTAAATATTTATAATGAATTGTGTCAACAAGGTGCAATCAATTTAAAAATAGTAGTGTCTGACACAAAATATTCAAGCTGACTTGTGATGAATTAATGTTTTTCCCTTGACTGGTAGAAACAAACCATCAAATTCTTAGTAACCTCTGTCCATATATACATGAGGGGACAGCAACTACCAAATTTCAGGAGATACTGGTTACCCAGTAAAAGAATGAACAGTATCCCAGGAAATGGCCAAGGCATCAGATTTAGACATTTATTTTGTAGCCCAATGAATGTGTGAGTGCAAGGAACAGATTTTCATATAATAGAATGCTTTGGGTTGGAAGGAACCTCAAAGATTATGTAGCCAGGTATTAATGGACTGCACCCTCCTGTTTCTCTTAACATCACTGCCCACAGCCAGAAGGAGGGATGAAAAGATAACCTGCTATGCACCTGAACCCTTCAGGGACTGTCCCAAGACCCTGAAGTCCCTTTTGATGGCTTTGACATTGCATATTGTGGCCTCCTCCCCACCCACATGGAGTAGTAGAGGATTGTAGTCAGAGGGCCGTACTAGGCTAGGGAGTTCCCTGGTAACATCCTTAACAGGGGCTCTGGGGGGCAGGCAGCAGACCTCTCGAAGGGGAGGGTCTGCCCTGCACATTGAGCCTTCTCTTCCCCTCCGAAGGGAGTCCCCTACAACTATAACCCCCCTTTTCTTCTTGGTAGACGTGGTCACATGATGGGGTGTGGGACTTCCTAGCCTGGGTGCTACCTTTGGTGTAGCTTGACTATCACCCGTGTCCTCCACTGAACTGCCTTCCACATCCAGAGCCTTGTACCTGCCATACAGAGGTGGGCAATGAGGAGGAGGGAGTTTGCCTGCCTTGGCGAGTGCAGACTTGCCTCCATTCACTCTCTCCTTCTGAGCCACAGCCTTCTGCCTGGCAGGCGGAGGATACAAGGTCCCTCCACCTTGGGTTTTGCTTGGTGGTTGTTCCTGCTTCTCTTTCTGGGAGGACACAGCTTGGGCCCACCAGGCTGTTTCTTTCACAGCCTCCCCAGTGCTCCTCAACCTGTCCCCTTCTTCTCGCAGCTCCACCCCGAGGCTGAGCAGATCGTCCAACCGGTCAACACCTCAGGCAGCCGTTCTCACTACTGCTTCTGGCCACCAGACCAGGCTCTGGCACTCCCTGCAGCCTGGGGTCTGGGTGGTCACATGGTTTTGTGGCAGCCCTGGCTGGGTAGCCACAGTTCCTCTGGTAAGCAGACAGGTCTGGGCCTTCCAGTGGGTGGATGCCGTGGCCAGGCTCCTTCTGATTTTTTAGTGCCTTTTTTTTTTTAAAAAAAAAAAAAAAAAAGCTTTGTTTGGTTTTCGGTTGGGGCTTTTTTTGTGGGTTATTTTTTTTTTTTTTCAGTGCCCTGTCTGATCTCCCTGCCTGCCTGCTAATCAGCTGCTAATCAACTCATTCAGGCAGGGCTCCCTTACTCTGGGCTGCTTTTAAGAGAAGGAGGGTGTTGGCTCTGTGAGTGACCCTGGCGTGCTTACGCTGCTTTCAGATGTGCCGCCAGTGATGCTGGCATTGCCTACATGACGACAGCAGCCTGCCCACAAGCTGACAGCTTTTTTTGTGTAGACGTGGACTCATCGGGTGCCAACCTCCCACAAAATTCAAGAAGGGAGATACCCCGTGGTCTTTTCAGGTGCAAACTCAATCAGGTGCCTATTTATGTGCGAGAATCAATTATTTTCCTCCGTCAACTGGTCTAACTGCCCTGCTGCTTTAGGTTAAGCTGCAGCACTTGAGCTGGCACTGCCATCAAAACAAAACAGCTTCATCCATCTCCCTTGCTCTCCAGCTTTGGCATTGGCATCGCAAGGCTGCTCCCTCCCAGCACGACCACTGCTATGACACAACATTTGCAGGCCAGATGGTGAATCATATAAGAAAAATTCTCCCGCTGAAAAACAATCCTTTTCCTGTATTTTCCCCTCAGTGGCAATTGCTGGTTTACATGCACATAAAACTACACGGTTGGTTACAAAGCTTTTGGGTGGACCAATAATCCCCTCGAGTGCCCTCCACCCCAGTTGTGCAACTCATTGAGAAGCAAGCAGTCTTAAGGATCACATCCTGGTTTTATTTTTACTGAAGTTCAGCTGGAAAATAAAACCCCAAACTTCCAAGTGCAAACTCAAACATTCCAGTTAAAAGAAGTGCAAATACTTGACTGCATGTATAGCGTCAAATTTGTACGTATTTCAACAGAGCTAAAGTAACTTGCCCTAGCTAAGAATCCAGCCTTGCAAAGCAGGAAAGAAGCAGATCTCCATTGAAGTTGGTGAGAGCTGCATTCCTGCTGAAAGTGAGCAAAACAACTTTACCCATAAGGGGTAAGACGTTATTAGAAACAAAATTCTTTGCATTCTTTTCATGGAAAGACGTTTTGTACAGTAAGATGATATCCTAAGAAACTAGCCTTAGATGGTTGGATTGAATCTGCACAGTGCAATGCCAACATAGCACTCGTTCTCCAGATCAAGCAAAAATCAAAGTAGGACAAGCTGTCCAGTCCAGATTCCGTTATTTGGTCTAAAAATAAAAGTTCCTGAACACCAATTTTATGAGAGTATGAAACAACTCAGATGACAACAGCTAATTTCCATACTATAGAGTAGGCTTAGTACCTCCACATTACAATTTCCCAGCTCTTCCATTACAAGACCTTACTGTAATTGCTATGTACACCAAGTTCAAACCACTTGGACTGAAGTGGTTTATATTTGCAGGCTCCTTCAGCCTCAGATTCCTTTTTTGAAGGGGAGAAGGGCCGCCACAGTCTTAGCTATAGCAATTCGGCTCTATCAAAGACTGAGGCTATGGAAAGAAATGTTTCTGCTACTTAAAAAGTCACTAAAAAAAATTCACATGGTTTCTTCTTTGGAAAGGACCAGCATCCCCAAGCCTTGGAACAGGGACTTGGAAGTTTGGCAGGAGCCAGTATTTGTGTCAGTAATACGCCTTTTGCCAACTTCCAAGAAAACATCCCAAATTTGGCCAACAACTTCAAACTTCGAAGAATCTTAATTCTGCATACACTCAGCAAACATTTTATAGAGTTTACAGCTGAAATTTAAGAAGAATCTGTCCTTATTGAGTATTCTCAACTTCTAGCATTCAGTTCATGCACCACTCCCTTGGTGTAAAAGGCGATGCCAGGTCCCCTCACTGCTCCTGTGTGTGACCAACCACACAGCATAGGGAAGGAAGCATTCTGATACAAATGCAAAGGGGACAGCTATTTAACAGGTCTGCAAGGGAATTTGGCCATCAAAGCAGAAACCCAGCCTAGGGAGGGATGGAGTCAGTATCTGCTTCATGATCCGCTACTGATTTAGTATTTAAAAACATTGTAGAATAACATAAAATACATCAGTAGTAGAGAACATTAGGTTGTAAAGTTCAATACTAAGATGCAGGAAAATGCCAGACCTAAAGTTGCCTTTGCCTATACAATGAATATTATCTTTAGTTCCCTGATTATATACTCCTTTGCCCCAGGACCTGAACTTGCAGTGAATCAGGGTTATGTAACAACGGAGTGCAGGAGCTTTGCTTCATCTGCTGCAGGACCAGAAAGGTCTGCACCAAACAAAATGGGGGGAAGAGTGGGGAGAACAGGACAAGTTCAACTTTAGGCAGTTGAGTCTCAAACCAATCTGCATGCTAAATAAAACTCAAAAGAACAGTATGCTATTTCTGCCTGTTTCATAAACAGAATTTAATTTCTCATCTTCTGGTTTGGCTGACTGGAAATTTCTAGGGTCAGTCTTACAGTGCTGCTGAGCACCCCCAGCTGCAAGCTGCACGGAAAGCGCTACTACTGAACAATCAGCCCACAGGCGTCTAAAACCAGGCAGCAGGCCTGACCTTAGTCTTGTTGCACTTCAGTTTCGCACATGCATGAGACAAACACAGGCATAATGAAAAGCAACTCCTTCAAGATCAGGAAGCACTCCAGTACTGGATCAGCAAGCAGCAGAGATGCTTATATGGAAATTGTTTTCAGAGAAGAGCTTGAACAGTGCAGCGTATAAACCCTGGGGCCACACACTGAAGATGAGGAGAAAACAAAATATTTAGAAGTTGTTCCTTCAGTGAGGGCTCAATGAGGCAGAGGGTGTGTGTGTGGGGAGAATGGCAGGCAATCATTTAGCTAAAGACCAAATCATCTCATATATACATGTAAGAAAGCCAAATTAAGATTCCACAAACAGCTTGCTTACTTTTGCTGACTTCTGAGTGCCAGATTTTCCAAGCATTACAATGTTTTTTCTCTCTCCTTTTAACTTTGCTTTCATTGTTGGTTTCATCCACATAAAATTACCAGTCCCCCAAATAGGTTAAAACAGTCCTTTAAGATCTAATGATGTTGGATGCTGAAAGGTGTTGAGAAATCTGGCCTCGCTGTTGAAGAACACATTAGGCCTTCAACGATTCAGTTTTGCATCAGCTTTTAAACTCAAAGCCCAAACCTGACCTGTGAAGGAAGACTCAAATTTTGTCATGTCAGTGACTAAGTCTTACAGGTTTTCACTTATAAAGCAGTGCTCATTAGCACTAATTCATGGTGATTTTTCTATCCTCTGTCTCACATGTATAAATGAAAAGTATACAAGTTCGACTTGAACTTCACATGGAAGTCGTTGATTTGGAAACAAGCTAAGGAAAAAAAAATTAGGATTTTGTCACTGTGTCTTGCAGCTCAAGTGTTAAAGCCTCACCTCAACTTTCTACTTGTAAGCTGTCTGCAGTAAGAGTATATTCTTATTTTGGACATTACAATATGAACTCAGAAAATGCTTCTAATGTTTTTTTAAAATTATCCTTAACATAAACACTTGTCCTCAGCCATGTTAAGAACACCCAAAATCTATGCCATGCACAGCACTGAGTAATAGAGAGGTAAAAGTTTGTGCCCTGCATGTCTCTGGCTGTATGCTTACTGCAGATTAAGGACCCGTCTTGCAGGAAGCTGAGAGGTGGCTCAACTAATCAAATTCAACAGTAGATTAGAAAGAAGGAACAGGACTGAATTTGCAGCTCTAAGCAGAACCCTCTGTCATGACAAAGAATTTGACAGACACTGATCTAAATGCTTTGGGATTTGTATTTCAAAATTGAATAGCCATATGCTTGCCATTGAAACGTCCCAAAGGCATCTGTTCTCTAACAGTTTCTGAAGTTTGTTTAACAGTGCATATTAATGTACATTTAATAATTGCTTTTATACCCTCCTCCCTCACCCTCAAAGACTATCAGCTCCAAGAGCTGTAAAAGCTCTTACATAATCTAGATCTGAACTTTTTATATACCTGTGGACAACTCTAAAATGAAGTAATATCAGCAGCATAAATAAACTACACATAAGAAGTCAGGAAAAGCTTTGCCATATATCAAGCAACCTGCAGCAGAAGGCCAATACACTTTTTCAACTTCTTCCTTCTCCTCACTCCTCAGGTTTGTTCTGCTCTCAGCCACCACAAGTGAGTCTCCCATCTCCCACGAGAACAGGTTACCTGTTTGCTCAATTCATGCTGAAGTCGTTTCCCCAAGGAAGCAGCATGACGCAGCTAAGCCTGCACTTACCTCTGCTGGGACTGTTCACACTTGACATTCTCAGTCCCTGGCAGAGAGCACACCCCTTTTCAATTACTTCCATCGAGCTGTGGGAATAAGCTAGTCCTAACACAGTGCTGGCAGTAACTATGCCTGCTTATCGCACTGGTTCAACACCGGCCCCTTTAATCAGCAGAAGCGATAACACAGGCATGATAACCACCAAAGTTTTAAATTGGCTTTTAAGAGGCCAACTTGTATCATTATTTCTAGACAAGACCATACCAATGAAGACCACAGGTTTACTGTGAATAAACCATACGTTAAAATACCTACCTAGGAAAAGGCAATTTAAGAAGAAAGGCTCTATTTCAAGTATGATTTTGCTCCTTTATTCAAATGCAAAACAGTGCTGTTGCTTATTATATTGCCATTTTCAACGTTGCTTAATTTACATAAAAATTAACCAGACTCTTCTTTTGCATGCATCAAGTATTCATGGTTAGCTATCTATGTATATTTAATATATTTCCATGTCATCATCCATCGCTGGATAATTAGTTCCTGGAACTCTTACTGTGTTTCAAACAGTGAAAGGTAAGAAGATCTTATTTAACATCAAGTTTCCATTCAACAGATGAGTAGCAATTTCCCACTCATCTTCACCTCTTGTGTGTATCGATACTTTTTCTGATGTTTTACATTTAAAGGGGATGCATGTTTGAGTTACTGAAGAGACACGTCAGGGGCATCCAGTCTAGTCTAACTGGGTTAAACAAGCACTCAACACAGACAGGTAAATGCTGACTTTATTTCATCTCCTTTATATTACCTTCTCTCCACGTCGTATTATGTATCCTAACATACTGACACCCGAGACAGTTATGCAGAAGCAGCCTCACTGAGCTTTAGAATAAACTTATTAATATCTATTGGAAGTACCAGGATTTTAAACATTCTCATGAGCAAACACTATACAACTTTTTGTCTTGTGCAACAACACGTCCACCCACCTTATCAGTCCAGTCAGTATGGAATTTTCTACCAACTTCAACAAGGGAGGGATTCTGGTAAAGATCTGAAGGCCAAAACACACACTTACAATTATCTTAACCTAACTTTGTACCAAAGGCCACAGACATTCCTGCAGAGGAAATTCTACCTTGTGATAAGAGCTGTTAGAGAAAGCAAAACACACAAAACTGTAAGATATTTGTATTCTAACAGTACACTAAGACTGAGCAACATTCAGGTACCGCAGTGGCTGGGGTGTGGGTTTAATAGCCATTTCCCTCCCTGTTATGATGCTTAAAGCTGTTTGCAGTTCTGGGATTAAGTTCCACTCACATCTGCTAATCTTACACTAGACACTCTGGACCAAATTACATCTTCGGTTAGCAAAATGACTACTTGCTGTTTGTTTGCCAGTGGAGGTTTATTTGTTCTTTTCCAGACTTAGTGTCACAGTCATTTAGTTTCAAGGCCAAACAAAAATTCACGGAAAAGCTACAGCTGGATACCTTACCCCAGGTCCTTTCTCTCTGCTCAGATGCTATTCAAAGCTCTGGTAAAGACCTTCCTGTCCCTCACCAAGTTGTACTTGCACGTTCTCTGGCAGCATTACTCAACATGGATCTGCCTTCAAATCTTGGTAGATAGGATCATTCAAGCACATAACCCATTTGAAGCAAATTCCTTTGAGAGCCACCAGCTGTCCAGCTGTCATCCAGAAGGCAAGTTTGGCAGGGAGGACCTTATTCACGACTGTTTATAAATCAGAGTACAGCAACTCAAAGCTGTCTCTGCTGCATAACATCGACCAGCCTATGTTGGTAAACAAAGAACTACTGAACTTAACCAACCTTACCTCTCATTCCTGCTGGATTGGATTTCACTCAAAATGTCATATACAGGGTGTGTTATTTCTGCTGGAGAATGAGAGCATAAAATAAAAAAGGAACTAAAAATATCTGGTATATAGACTAGTGTGGAGAGCAGCTGGGTAAGGAAGCTCTCAGTAATGTTGACTTGGAAATCACTATCACAAGTGTCTGCCGAATGACAAGGAATCTGGATCCATGGTACAATGGATTCAAACATCACTGTACTGGGTAACTGCCAGAGATCAGAACAACAAGGCTGGTGAAGATACACAGAGCAGAAACCTCACACAGGCTCCAGCCGAGTCCTTCTGGGAAGCTAGCAAAGCATCGTGGTCTTTTATGGTTGAGAGAGGGACCTATCCAAATTTCGGCTTCTTTCAAGAAGAGCAACAAGCTAAGCATAATAAACAGAAATTACTAGTAATTAATTACTCCATAGCCAGTGCTGGAACAAGACTGTGGTAGTGTGTGCAGAGAGTAGAAAGAAGAAATGTCCAAAAGACAAGAAAACGTGAGTATTCCTGATTTTCATTCTCTTGAACTTCAGAGCTGACAGTTTCTTCCTTCTGCTCTCGTATGAAAACAGAAACAAGGACATAATGGCATAAGACAGAAGGAAAAACAGAATTAACTGTCTTTGGCAAAACTGGTGAGGCCACTTACAATACTCTTCTTTCAGGCCTGAGGCACCAGGACATGCAGAGGAAAAAGCCACTGTAATTTAGTGAAGGATTACACGGAAGTGTGTTTGGAGTGTTTATTGCAGGGAGGTGTAGGAGATCCTTCAAAAAATCCTGACAGCGTTCTAACCAAATATATGGAAGAGACTAAGAGTTTGAATGATGTTGAACGACTGCCCAGTAGTAGGCACAGTCATTTACCTACAAGATAACTGGCTTTACTGGCTGATAAAGATGTCGCTGGGCATCAAGGCTAAAATCTAAGCATATAACTCAGAATGGGCTACATCAAAGGCAGCAAATTCCAAAACTGCTGTAGGCTACCATGGAGTCATTTCCATTTCAGAACTGCATACTCTCTTCTGAAGGCTGGACTAATTCGACCGTTTTGACAAACACAAGCTCTGTGGTGACGACGACTATAAAAAGGCATAACTGCTTCCTTGCCCACCCATCCCTTGACATCAACCTGCACTTGATGGCTTCCAATTAATCTCTCTCAGATCCAAGGTTCTGCTGATAAGCATCAGCTCCTCCAGACCAGATTGCTTTTATCTCCTTTTGCCTTGGTTGATAAATCAGAACACAGAACATTTGTGTTCTTCATCTAAAGTCGCCCACAAATATACAAATACATTAGTTACAGCTCTTTGATTTTGACTAAAGTAGATTATTATGGAAAAACAACAGAAAGAATTTATCTCATCTATGTCAGCATTTTGTTTCTCTTGTAATTTTAAGTAACTCCTTTGGTTTATTCCTATTTAACCAGGCTCCCTAGTGTATTTATCTGGTTCTGAACATTCTTTTGTATAATAAACACTGCTGAAAAATAACATCTTATGAATTACAATAACAGCCTGAGAAAGATACTTTATCCCTAAGCTACACTAAAACCAGTTTCTGATAAGTCATATTTAGATACTCTCTGAAACTCACCAAACATTTTCAAACCCCAAGTTCGCTTCCCCAAACCTTTTTTTCCCCAATAAGAATACCTGGTTCTCAGAGTTCATTGTAATGCTAATGAAAAACCTTTTTTCATACTGACTTAGTTGAAGGATATCCTGTCCTTCTGCTGTATTATTAATATTGCCAAACCACTGGAAAACTAAGTGCAAATGCCAATTCACTTAATGCTATCATTCAGCTGTACAGAATTTTCCATTTTAGCTACAGTGTGTGCTAAGTAGCAGACAAAATATATTTTATGTTCAGTCCTCAGTGCTTTTGTTTATCTTGTGACAAAAGCCTGACCAGCATATTGCTCGTTTCTTATTTGTTGTAATGGGTTTCTTAGTGTGTTTATTTTTTTTGCAGGAAAGATTTTTTTTGTCAAGTGTCTTATTTCTGGGATGAGAACTATGCTGGTGTTCCTTTTCAAGATAATGTCTCTTGATTTTTGTCCACACCAGATATACACAGCAAATTCCATGGAGGAAAAGGCAACATGACATTTCTGCTCTGTAAAGTACAATTTACTAATGAAATTCAGTGAAGAAACATATAACTTGAAAATCAGAATGTCTTTTGTGATTTGTTGTGGGGGGAGGGGGAGCTGGCTTTTTTTTTGGGGCGGAGGGTGGGTAGAGTGTACGGAGATTTTTGGTTGTGGTGGTGTTTTTTTTAAGAGAGCAAACTCTGAGATCTAGAAGATGTTTAGTATGTAGCCATGTTCAAGTATCCTCTTTGATATAGCACCACTTCCTAATGTGTATTCTGAAGTACTCAAGCCATGTAATTTTACTTATAATACTGGATTAGGAAATCTGCTGTCAGAGTATCCATCTTCAAAGCTCTCTTACTTCTTTCAGCTACCTCCACTACTTCCATCCTTTCATATTTGTCACAACTTTTCTACTAAAATAAAGCTTTAAAAAAGTTAGGAACATGTTTCTGGATAGCAAAATACTTTGAGAAAACAATGCTGAGGTGACAGTGCAAAGGAGTTATTACAGAACTTTTGACAATGAAAGCAGCATTTCTGGAATTATAACCTGACAATCTCAACTTTCACCTTTCTCAGAGGCAGAAACTCCATTCATTTCCTCAGGTTCAGCGCTCAGGCTCTTCCAGGGAACACTGCAGAGTGTGCTTTATTCCCTTGTAGCTTCTTGCATAACAGAACCACCTCAAAGTTCTGTTGGTAAAAAGCTCTTCATTCTGACTCCAAGGGGTTATTTTTCCTTTCTTTTGAAATGAAAAAGCATGAAGCAGATAGTTAAAAGTTTCCCATTCTAAGCAGAGCAGATTGGCTAAACGTGATGCCTGTTCTCTCACTCCAAAGCAGACACCACAAGAGGGCTGCATTCAGTCTGGCTTCTCAAAATTCCTCTTCCTCAGCACTTAGTTAAGCAACCTGAACCTTCAGCACTTTCATTCTGAAAAGATGCAGTATCTCATGAAGCCTTTTTGTGTTGTAGGTCAAGGCAGCGCATCCCAACAGTGGATTCTGGAATGTTTTCCAAGTGGTATGTACCTGCTTGGTTGAGTTGTTCTTCTCAACCAGCTAAGAGGAGGTAACGGGGCTTCTAGGAAGAAGCCAGTGAAATAATTTTGACCACCACCACTGCTAAACTGGCTTGGGGAGGCCCCAAAATATTTTGCAGACTGATCACGCTCATTTTGCTCGTATTCTGGACTAGTTGAAACCCATCTTGGTTTCATTACCACAATGTCTTCAATTTGGGTGTAAAACAGCCCTTGTCTGCCTATGGTGCTTTCAGTCAGCTCAGAGGAAATGGCAGAATAAAATCATTCTGCTTGTAAAAAATCATGGGGAATACATCCCTGCTGCATGAATTCTCAAAGGCTAATTAAGATTTGTTTTCTCTAAACTGTATTAACAAGGTTTAAGCATATAATGCTCACCCTAGGCAGATGGCTGAGACAGAAATCAGCCACCAAAACTCCTCTCTCTCGATATACATACCACACCTTACAGGAAAAAGCCCACCATTTGAGTCATAGGCTCATTATATTCCATCAGCATTGGGCTATTTAAGTTTAATGAATTCTGTGCTGTCCACTGCTATCCAAACAAGATGGGAAAAAGAATATGCCGCTGGTTGACTGCAACATGTGACAGAATACAGAAAGTCAAGAGAATTTATCCCTTCAAGGAAGAGAATAATCCTAAGAAAATGTTCCCTCCTAATGTACAACACTGCTCTTATAAATCAGAAATTATATATGTATTATGAAATTGAGTGCATGCATACGTGCATGGCTCAGTGTGCAATGTTAACTGAATTCCTTAGCACCACAGGTAGCATAAATCATGACAGATCTCCCCAGCCTCTCAGCGTGGCTTGGAATGCATTATTAACAGGCTTATTAAATATTTGCAATGCTGTGGACACACCGTGCACTATTTGAGACAGCTGCAGCTTAGCTGCTACCTGCCTCAAAAAGACACAGTCCTAGCAGATGCCATGTGAAGAATGGGAAGGAAAGTAGGAGACACAGAGCTGCTGAGCCTACGTTTCATTTAATTCTCTGATCCCTGCTACAAGAGCAGCAAAGCAAAAGGCTGTCAGAGGACACCAAAGAGCTTTCAGGTCTTCTGGAAGGAATGTTTTTTTGGATAAGTGAAGGCAGAAGTAGCACTGGTTAAATCAGAGTGGTGCTGCTAACAGGATGAACCTGGAGAGCACTTAAGCAAAGAATCCTTTTGAGGGATGTTTTTGCAAAAGCATCCAAGTAGATTTAAAGAACACTAATTCTTACAGGATTTTAAATGGGACTTATGTCTCTAAGGTCTGCCCTCTGTGTGTTTGGCTTTTCAACATCAGTACCCATAGCAATTTCCAGGCAACGCAAACGTGCCATTGCTCACAAATTCCAAAGTCTCTGAAGCATTTTTGAAAATGTCTCTCCTTTTAATTTATTGTGCCCGTTATGCTTTTCTCTGAATAGATGTCCTTATCCTCTGTGCAATGCCAGAAACCATCAGGACAGGCTGGCTTCTTTCAGAGCAGCACAGTGAAGAACTGGGGATCAGAACAAGTCAGCCAAAAGGTTGTTGAGATCCCGGCTTCTGGAACTGACTTATACTCACCAAGAGAACTCACTTCAATTGTCATACTGCAAGGTCAACAATGACTACCAGCACAAAATCACCGCTTTGCAGAAGCCTAAATATAGATGAGAAGCCTTTCAGAGATGTTTATTTTAAGGTATCATCAGCTTTTAACAATATGAAATAGGATTAAGGAGAAACACTGCCATATTGAATGCATACTACAAAGTTCTTAACTGATAGCCCTTCCACAGAGAGATGAATTTATGGAAAATATATTCAAACTTATATCTATAATATACTTTATTATAACAGATATTTCACATTATACATCACTTCAAATAACTGGTGTGGAACCTAGGCAGCAAAGGGAAATCCTTCCTATATCTACCAAATTCTGGTGAGAACACTGAGGCCAAGGTTTTATTTCCGGCAGTTCTGGACAAGGGTGACTAAGTAAGTCCAAACGACAGCAGTATTTCAGATTACATATAAGGTGATGAATGAGGTGGAGAGCTGAATTTATGCTGAAGTTCATGTTTTGATAAAAATCTGTTTTAAAAAGCATTTGTACCCAACTACAACTTTTCCCAAGCTCCTCTGCCCTCTTATGTTTTTCCTTTTTCAGTGTCTGTACCATAGCAACATCCAGGACTCATGAATGTGGCAGAGCTCTCAACATCTCTGGAGCAGAGCCTTGCAAACGATCGCCAAAGTCAGGGAACTGAGTCAGCTAAGAAAAGCATGATGCTGGGCTAATTCTAGTGTACCCTGAAAATAATGGCAGAGGACTGGGTGGAGGGCAAACGGAAGAAGAGCTGAAGCTGCAACAGCAGAAAGGAATGAAACAAACAAGATAATGTTTAATATAAGCAACAAGTTTTGCCTGAAAGTTTTATTGCCATCTTACAGATTTGGGGGCTATATCTGGACATCTCGAGCACTGCAACATTTCCAGTAACCAGAGTGATACTCCATGGACCTTCTCCCCTGCCAGTAATTACTCATATAAAAAAACTGATATTGGGAATACACAAAAGACATTTGCAGCAACTTTTCATGCAGCTGGAAATGAAAAGAGCTGGCATCTGCAAAAAATGGAAGAGTGGGGAATCCATCAAATATGACTGAGAAACTGATTTGGGATTAGCTTGCTCAGCCTGTAGATGCTGTTCTTTCCCTAATAAAACACATCAGGAAACATCATCTAACTGAAACTAAAGCAGTAGTTTGTCCTGGAAAAGGTCTGTTTAGGCCCCTCTCTACACAAGGCTCCTTGAAGCAATTATCTGCCTTAATAATAAACACAGACAAGAAATGGGTATGCTGAGTGTAGAGCATCTGGTATTGCCATATGAAATAAATAGATATCAATACTATTCCTCTGTTTATAGGACTTAATTTCAACTTCAACAATAATTAAATAAGCTACTAATCCAACCAACATCACCTGTAACATCACAGATCGTCTCGCAAGAACGAGCGGTAATTAACAAACCTGAACTTTACCTGAGGCTCACCTTGTCTCTCCTGCAGCTGAAAGTTCTTTAAAAAACAGCCACAAAGCTCAGTACTCTGCACACAAAACTCCAAATCCCCATGACCGTTCTTACAGTGTCCAGTGTACAAGGGTGGAGCGAACAAACCCACGAAGGGCTTGTTTGGTGTTTCGTGCAGGGGAGCACCAAGGGTGTTACAAGACCCTGCTAAGGTTTCTGTGCTGCCCTAAGGCTATAGGAAAACACAAACCAAAGAAATATTCCATCGGATGAGTGACCTTTCAAAATGTACACCCACAGAAATGCTAACCAAGCCTAGACCAGCAGATACATCTTGTTACACACATTCTTGGTCCACCACCTAGCCAAAGTGCATGAACAACCAGAAAGAACATTCTTAAAAATACCCTGAAGAGGAGATAACCATTTGATTTTTAAAAAGCAGGAATATTTTCTTCAATTCTGAAGAAAGTAATTCTAGTTTTTACTGAGCAATCACTTTTTCCCAAACTCATCTGAGGCCAAGCCTCACTTCTATGTATGTGATCTGATGAGCTAACATCATTCCAGGCCTCCCATTGAAGCAATTAAAAAAAGTCCACATTCGCCAAACATTACCACATCGTTACCACAGACACTGTGTATTCTGAGTTAAGGGAAAACAGTGGAAACCTCTAATACCTCTGTGGGGTAACTGCTGGCAAATAACAACTTTGCTATATGCTTACCACAGCGGCTATTAATAACCTGCAAGGAGGTAAATGGAAGATGATCTGACACGCGGTCTATCTGCTCGTCACAAGCCATCACTTGCGTGTAAGAGAGCATAAGGAGATACTTCAGTAGATGGGTCTTGGAAGGGTCAAGAATGTAAAACTTGAAATTCTTCTGGTGAGTACCATGGGTGCATGAGTGGCACAAATACCACGCCAACCTGTAGTACACTACCCTACAGGTAGTGACTTTTACATGGATCCACTGTGAACCCTCCAGTGAAAGGCTGCATTCCCTCCTCAAAAGTAACAGAGAACGGAAAGAGAATGGTTTGGAGAAAAACAATTCCTTCCCAGGGAGGCTGAGATGATGGATTGTTTCCCACAGAGGTGGGGCAAGTAGTGCAGAACACTGCTCCAGCAGGACATAAGAAACAGCAACAGAAACTTCAATGCGTACCAAAGGCCAGAAACGTCTTACAAAGCTGGTGCTCATTTTAAGAAGTCAAACCCAACACATGTTTGCAAGATTTGGTAATCATCAACGGTTAACGTGATTCTGGAAAAAGTCAGGCTGCCCTTTCCCATGTTCCAGATTACAGAGACAACTGTCAGCATTTGCAATAAAGTGTAACAGCCTGCACCTGATTTTCTGCATTGCTGAATTTCACAGACATGGCCCATGAGACAAGTGTGGGTTTCCACATGATCTTTGTTAGGTTTTTGGGTAGTGGTGGTGGTTTGTTGGTGTTTTAGTTGGCTTGGGTTTTTTTGGGGGTGGGGGTGGGGTGAGGGGTAGTTGGTGTTTTGTTTGGTTGGTTTTCTTTTAATTAACGAATTTGTTATAATCTCTACCACCACAAGAAAGGCATAAAAGGCCTACAAGCTTCAATTTACATAACGGCATTTCTATATCAAAGGTTATGTCATTTTATGCACGGGATCCAATTCTCATAAAAGTACAAGTTCAATTATAATGGCAACCAGTGAAGCCCTGATACTGCATTTTCAGCTAGAGAACCGCTCAAAGCTCTTACACAATAGCTCTGCAATTTCTGAGTATCCATCTACTCAGCATCACAACTCACACAGAGCACAGAGAAAAAAAGAAGTTGGGAAGAAAGAATTTCCTTGCAGTAAGGAACAGTGGTTTTGACTTGCTGTTTAAGCTCTACAAATCTGATGGACATACGGGTGAAATTAGTCGATTGAGGACCTAAAGTTAATGCTCATGTGGCCACTTACATTTTCCTATTTCCAAAACAGACTGGTTTTGGTTTATACATGTACAGAGCAACCAGAACAAACAGGCACAGGCTGCTCTGAGAGAGAGCAGTGCCGATCAGTGTACAAACTCTGGCCTCGCCAAAACCCACAGAAATTTTGGCAGTGTCCCAGTATATCATTCTGGGAGACAGAGATCTGCTCAGTCACGAAGAGGGAGACTAGCTTTTATTAAAACAACAGGTCAAACCCTTAACATCATACGATGTGTGGCCCTTCTATGTCCTGTACCTCTGCTACACAGAAGACAAAGCAGGCACAAACCTGAAGACTACTGAAGTCCTGCTTACATGGTTCAGTCTGAGCACAAGAAACAATGAATGTAATTCAGCAGACGCTTCTATGAGCAAGACCCACATGCCTCACCCAGTATTTATATGAAGAGGAAAGAAATGCTGTGTATCAAACCAGAAAGCAGTATATTTAATACACACATCCATTCATACACCCCACCCACTACAGCCTAAGTGTTTCAGTCAATGAACAGAGCTATTGCAACCTGAATTATACACCTGCATCCATTTTCCCTTAAAAACCCCCAAATATAACACACTTAGAAACTGGCATTATTTTGTTTTACATCTGACAGAACAAATGACATCAGTCTTGTAAGCTGTAGGCAATTTGGACATAACTGTGCAGAGAATAGAAGCATCACCTGTATCAGAAGGCATGACTTTGGCAGTATCATGGTAGCATTCCTCATTAACATTTCATCCACTCAAAAGCAGCCTCCTATCTCTCCCTCTTTCAAGGTCAGAGTAAGAAAACAGCTATGAGAGCTAATACATGCTGGCTACTTCAAGTTGGAGGGTTTTCTATAGGAAATGCTAAATTGAGTTTCAACTTGAAATACCATTTGCACAAACACATAAAATTTGAGCGTGTCAGGTCATGTGACAACTGCAGGGCTCAAGACTGAATCATCTCCATTAAGCTACTTAGGACTTTACATGAGACTTTACTATATTCTCCATGCATAGCAAGGACACCCAGATGCCACTTACAAGGAGCTCCTCTGTTTGGCTACTTCACACCCCAGCAAAGGTGGGTGCCATATGTGCCAGCTTTCAGTAACTGTTGATTATCATCTCCTATTAATCGTCTTAGATATATAACAGTCTGCAAATTGCAAACTGTCTCCCTAGATTATTAGCTCAAAAGTGCCATACAGGAACCCAAATAAAGAGCATTAAGAGTACATAAATACATGTACATGGATACTATCTACATAATATAGTTAGTAAGCGTCACAGCATTAAAACATTCACTTAGAGATATACATATCCTGGACTGGACACCTAAATACAATCTTCCTACCCTAGCAATGAAACAGATTGAGCTACTTGCATGCAATTACTGAAATGATGTACAACCATAAAACTCGGGTATAAGCAGGTTTCTGACTGCATAGATGGAACATTTATTTGGGAGCAAAGCTATCAATTTTGAATCAATCATGGAAACAGGATGAGAATCCTGTTTTTCACCAGTGAGGACATGCAATGAAAGCAAGCATGTAAAATTTGTGTCTGTCTTTATTTTAGGATGGTGCAGTTGGCAGCTGTTATCTGCAATAATAATTTTTTTCAGTTGGCTAATTATGAACCAGAAATAAATTCAAAGCTGAAATACTATAATAAGGCAATAATTCTGACTCTTCATCATAGTGTAAAACATAAACCCCATAATAGGAACATCCAGTCCAGCATACCCAGATATTAGGGCCTGTTGATGGATATAGAGGAAGTGTCAAAAAGAGGTCAGTTAAAATTTAACATTGGCGGAAATGATTGTCTGCAAAAGTATGAATAATCTTCTAATGATGCTTTAAAATCTCAGCCCTGTCTTAACACTTACTGTTTATTTAGTCCTGAGAAAATACTTAAAAGGCAGAAGCAATTTTAAGAAAATATTCGTAAACAACTATTTTCTCTTGACAGACTATTTGGCTACAATTACAGATATTATACCAAGATGATATATGTAATTCAATGAATCCAGACAATATTGGATCAAATCAACTAGTATTATTTTCCATCTCTTTGAAACTGAACATTCAAGCCATCTGAACTTTCAATGTCATTTGGCACTTGAGAAAAAACTTTATAAAATGCTACCAGGCCTGGAAAGCTATACTTAATTTCTGAGTAACCTTCTGACCTTTCATATAAGGATCTCACAAATTAGGTCTTCAAGAGCATTACATAAATCAGAAATGTTTTAAATTAACTTTTTTAAAGGTATGCTTATATAAAGGTCTTGTTTAAATTCATGCATATTCTGCCATTTTCCAAGTCCCATATTTTGTAAAAGGAAATGATTTGCCTTAACCCAAGTTCCGCCAAATATGACTCCATATATAACATGAGGTGGTTAAAGAGAGGTATATAATGAAGATGGATAGATATGTATAAACATTAAAATCACAACCAGTCTTTATTTCAGTGTCTAGAATTCATTTTCTGCTGCTCATTCACATGTGTCTTTCCAAAAATTGCTCACCTTCGTTCCCCAAGGAAATATAGCTTAAGCTCTAGTAATTTTTCACCAGGTGCTGACTGAAAACAGGATTCATAAGAGCTGAGGCTAGACAAATCATACACTCAATCAAGTGAGCAGAATGAGAAAGAAACAAACCAACTATTTTGTTTCCCTTTGCTTTCCATCAATAGGCCACTGAACAGTGGAATACTCAGAATACACTGAATAGTGTTCTGAATAAAGCAGGTGGCTTTCCAGGTCACTTTGGCCAAAGGTTTGGTCTTCCACAGGCTAACTCCTCTGGCTACCACAGGAAGTGATGAAACCAACCAAATGTGCTTCAACACTGAGAAAGCGTGCCATTAATTGAGCTCATACACTTTTTAAGTATTTTGAGAGACTAGGGGCAGAGTACCTGCAGAAGCAAACCTTAAAGCATGCTAGGGAACAAGGCTGCTGCTATTTTGAGTAACATGCATGAGTGAAGATTAACGAAGAATCTCACCAAGCTGCTTTATCTGCTGCAGAGGCTGTCACAGTCTATTGGAAATTCAATAATCATTCCCAAGAAGGATGATATTCTTGCAGGGTGAAAAAAAAAGCATATATTTTGTTAATTTATATTTAGCCTAAGTATATTTCATGCTTTTCTGTTTTCATTAGTCCTTACTGAAATTCTTCTTCCTCTCTTGCTCATTTCCACATCTTCAGGTAACAGCATTTACTGCCTATCAGGCAGCAAGCTGATCTTATCCAGCTACCCTGTGGGCTTTCCCTCATTTGTGTTCTCATGTCTATATTGTATTTTCTCTTAGCATGCACAAACAATGACGCTATATTAAACCATCCTACTTTCTTATTATTGAGCCAAAGGAATACACTTCTTCAAAAATCAATGGCAAACCGAATGTATGTCTTTCTCTTGGTTAAAAGATAGCAAGAGCTGCAGCCTTTATTCTCCTGAGTAATTATACAACTAAAGCACACTCATAGTCTGTGTCTGGGTGATTCTAAGGTTTATATGAATGAGGAAAGAGTAATCTGATCATTTACAAATAAATGAATATTTTCACTGGCTCGGCACCTGAGCACAATGAAAGGTAAAACCAGGCAGCTTTTACCTGGGTTTCTGCTTAGAAGAGTCAGCTTAGGGGGTAGCAGCAATCACTCAGGAAGAGCTAGAATGTGGAAAAAAGGTAAGACACTCAAAAGCTAAGGAGATCTATCACCTAATCAATTTTTATTGCTTTTTTTGGTGCAGATTGTATATTTTTTTTCCCCTAAGCTCCCATACTCTCAGCAATTAGTTAGAAACCATCATAGCAGCATCTACTGTCAAAAGAGATGAAATACTAAAAATAATGACCATATAAGAGCAAGAAGTCAGCCAGAGGAATTTTGAGTGCTGGTCATCACTGGCAAAAATCCACCCACATGGTTTGAAAATGTCTGCCACCTATGGAAAGCAAAGGCCTGATAACTGCTTGGATTAAGCTGTCAAAAATGCTGATAGTGCTTCCTCTAGGAAGAAACTCTCCTGCAGCGATACAACCAACACTTCAGCGAAGGTTATTTTCTCCTGATTCTTCATTTGCTATTCAGAAGGCTTGCTAATAGTTATTTTTATGCAATAACAGGTAATGCTTTCATGCTACAGCTTGTGATGCATATTAATCAGGGTTCTTGCCAAATTAAATTAGTTTTTTCAACATTCAAAAAGCAGTTAAACTTCTAATGACATTTTCCCCTCTCTCTTCATCAACCTATTTTTGGAGCAAAATAATGTACTCAGGCCTGAAGTAAAGACACTTGAGCCTCAGGAATGGAAAACAGCCACAAGCAAAAATGTATTCACAGGAGAGCTACAGGGCAATAAGGTTGTCATCTATGCACAAAAATACTTTCAAAGACGTAAACATGATGTTAAAATCTCCACCACTCCCTCCTGCACGTTAAAGTCACACACACCCTGCTTTGCACTTGTGGCTGTGAGCAGGGAAAAAGGAAACAAGTCTATTCTGATGATAAATGTTACTATTGTAGCATTAGGAGAGTTCAGAAAGAGGAACTCATGTTAACACCATAGCCTTAAACAATCCTGGTTTTCCCTGTTACTGCTGGTATCAGAAATTAGAATTGTAAAAAAGGCATTCTAATAGTATAAACCAAAACAGAGCTGTGCAATAACACTGCCAACTGAGGCACCTGTATGTGAAAATCTACCTGGACATCTATATTGTACAGATGGGGAAAAAAAAAATATATATATATGCAAGTATATAATATACTGAAGTGTTTTAATGTCAAGCAGCTACAGTTACATTGTCCATGAAAATAAAACATTTCAACACAAATGGTCTGTATTTGGCACATTTGAAAACCAATTCTTAATTAAGTAATAATAAGTAATTTAAAATTCTCAATAGCACACAGTCATAACATATATAGCTTGCCTATCAAGGTACCCAATACCTAGCAAATTCAGTGGTAAAAAGACATTAATATTTTGAACAATATTTGCCTTCCTTAAATAAAAATAACACTTAAAAGCATTTGGAGGACTGGACAAAAAAAAAATTTTCCTGTTTTCCCCAGATTTGTAATGCATAAAAATCAGTAAAACAAGCCTCAAATATTTTCCTTTTTCCTTTTTATAACCAAATAGTCTAATTTGCATAGATCTCTCATACAGCAATAGAAGACAAAAACATTTCTATAAAATTAGAAAATGACTGTATAACCAGAGAGCTCATTTCTGCAGCAAAGACAGGAACAGTTGTGTTTTTTTTTAAGTTGATAACATTTTCAGTGGAAAACATTCCTTTAACTGAAAATTTATTCCAGGCTAAAAATATTAATATGCACTAGGTTAACCTAGTGATGAGAAGTTTTAAGTAATACAACCTTTTGAAATTGAATATATGGCTTTTTTTTTTTTTAAATTATAGCAAATTGAATAATAAACATTCAAGATAGATGAAAATTTAAGATTTCCACCACTGAATGTCTGATAAAAATAGGGTCAAATTGATACATGGTCCAGCTGAACAAAAATATCAAATGTTTATTGTGACCTTAGGATATCTGCTCAGTAGGAATCAGGAAAAATACAACTCAGCTCTGCACCTGAAATCCAAGCAAGGATTCCAGCAAGGAGGAGAAGCTACCAGCAGGCCCTTATTCTTTTTAATAATCTCAAGCTTCTTCCTTTGTCAGTCTGAATAATCAGCATGTGTCAAAGATCTAGAATCACTTTTCCCTGAAGAACTAGCCTTTAAGTCGCTTCCTATCTACTGTACATATGTATTTTCTTCGACCACACATTCATATATCCTGTGAAGGCTCACTCAGTATTTGAATCACTGCCATGCTGGCATCAGTTAATGGTTACTCTGTTACAGCCTCAAATCTCCAGGAAATGCCCGTTCCAAACACAAGCCACAGACATCTCAATCCAACAAGCAATTGCAGCCTTATACCCTGTTCCCCTGGTAATAGTGACTCAATCTCTACCCCCAGATAATACAGGGATAGAAGACCATTTCTAGGTAAAAAGCAAGTATCGCACGTTCTTTTACCCACCACTCTGCCAAGTATCACAACGCCCCTTGTACGGAGCTCCTCCGAAGTCACCACCACCTGACAGAGCTGGCAGCACTGGGCAGCTGGCACGCTGCACCTACACACTGTTGGGCATTCCCCTTGCCTGTTTAACACAGCAACCTGTTCTCTCAGCTCTCAGACTTAAAACCAGCAGCTTTACAGTGTTACAGACGTTTGTGCGTTCAATACCAACCACCCACCTGGGGTTAAGGACCGGTACAGTCAGTAAAGTCTGCAAGTCCTTGGGATGTTTTCTGCTATTTTTCTGAAGTTCTTGTTCTATAAACAACCTTTCATATTAAAAAAAAAAAAGTGAAAATGTTGTTTTCTCATTCCCTGCATATCTCTTGGTGGTGTTAGCATCTGTTATCAGCTCTCTCTCAAATCTCCCCACGTTACATTCATTTTAAGTAGGGCTGCAAACAAGGGCTTTTTTCTGTGACCAGGATAAAGTTTTCCCAAAAATCACACCAAGCAGCTTTGTGAACATCAACTTCTGCATCTTGGGTGAGAGTAGTTAATCTTTAAGGAAAAAAATCAACCATATAAATTCAGAGCAGGATTACCTTCCCTCAGATGCTCAACCACAAAAGTGAATCCGGTAGTCCGCGGATGTAAGACGTACTCGTATTTTTGAAGTCCGTTCTTTTCAGCAAATTCGTTACTGCGGCCTTTGGTATTGGCTGAGGAAAAGAGTGAAAAGGACCATTTTCTATTAGCATGCAGGTAGAGCAAGAATTAAATGTAAGGATTATATGACAGGAACAGTAGAGCAGCAGTTCACACAGTACAAACGTGTAACAGCTTTTCAGACGGAGACAGACCGCCAGCGTGCTGTCAGTTGGCGGGAGCACGGTATGAGGAAGAGTGCTGTGGATTGCAAGGAAAGCCTTTTTACCCTCTTGGTTTGTTTTAGAGAATAATCAGCAAATCTCTCAGATTTATCAAATGCAATCTGAAGCCTATTTATGAAAGTCTGTTGATAGCTCTCTTTACACTTTGACACCCACTCTACAGTAAAATGTGTCAAATGGCTCGATATTTTTGTCTTTCAACTCAAAAGGCACAGTGTACGTTTGATATTATGTACAGAATACCTTGAGGTCAATGTTTAACCACCATAAACTTATTTTTGCTAGACAACATTAAATGGAGGAGAATAGTTAATCTAATACATTTACATGGTATTTTACATCATTATTCTGAACTTGACACACTTTATTCATCAACCTCTGCTGGACATTCATAATGGTTTATGTTTTTGACCAACCATCTCAGCATTGAAACACATGCTTACTACTGTACACAGAGTACACAGGAAGCATCTAAGCATCTAGAAAGCGGTGCAGCTAAACGTAGTGACAAACACGTTTCAAACATCTGGCAAAAAGAAGTCTCTCGTGAGCAGACTGAACAAAGGCTTTTCAGAGCCAATTGCTAACAGACCACTAAGCAAGGAAGACACGGACACTACAGCGAAAACTTCTGAAGAGAAGCAGAGAGGAAGCAATTTGTTCTCCAGTGATGTGTAGGAGCCTCTTCCAAGCAGCCTCACCCTCAAATGGACTTTGTGAGCTACATTTACTCCTGCGTATTGTGGGTATTGCTGTGCCTGCTGCCAGGGGCCAAAAGGCAGCAGACATGTGCAATGGTCCTTTGGCAACATAAAAAAACCAAATCAGTTTGATCAGCTAAATTATTAAATAACTTGTATTTATATAAGTTTTATAGCTGTTTTAAAAGACAAAATCCCAGCAACAGCTCTATGAAACAAAAATCGTTGCTGAAATACTATATAAACTTTTCCAAGCAGAAACAGCTCTTGAAGTGTCCTCAGTTTATCTCCCATCTCCGTTAATGTTAAGTAATGCAAAACACACTGCTGCTTAATAATTTAGCAGAATTGATACTTATAGGTAAGGCGTTTCCCTTAGGAGCATGACAGTTCTTCCTGTAAAGGAGCAGCAGCACAAGTGGACAAATCGACAGCAATGCAGTAATGCCACTTGCATTATTCAAGTAACACACCTTTCCTGCACCTTTCTTCTTGGCCTAAGTTATACAAGCTCTTTCTTCATCAAGCAATGAGTCCACCCTAAAGGACCCTCTACCTACCTACTAATAGATGCTATGCTATGTCAGTACACTGAGAAGTTCTTTCCCTTGTGACCTGCTGTTTCCATGGGTAGGAATACTGCTGCTTGTGCATGCAACCCTGGAGATTGAGCACGCAGATTTCCTGACCACGTGATTTGGAGGAAAGGAACACTGTTGCATGGCAGCCAAACAAGTGATTCAGTAAAGAGAAATCAAAGATGTAATTCTTGCTAAATTGCCAAAACGTACAAATACTTGAAAATATGAGCTCTTCAAAAAGTGTTTAAGTTAATTTAATGAAAATGTGAAATACTAAAATTACACTTGGCCATACAACTTAAATTTAACTTTCTTTGGACATATGCATTATATCTTTAACCACAAGTTCTAAGTATCTATTTTTGTCTGCCTAACTACTGCTCCATTCAATTTTAAAGCTGACTATTCTGAATCAGTGAAGGAAGTTGCCTTTAAGCCCTCTACCTCTGTGATGGCAAAGCTTGCAATGTGAGTCATGAGAAAAACTTGGGATGGCAGAAAAGGCAAGAGTAACCTGGTAGTTATCAAACTCTCCCCTGAAAAGCCAAATTTTACCTCTTGGACATAACTGTCTTGCTCTATTAGCTCAACAACTTGAACTGCTTATTTTCGACAAAAGAACATGGATCATCAATCACGTTCCTATAAAAACTATGTAAGCTAAGAGTTCCTTTCCAGATTCAGTGGCAATTCATGTAAAATGCTTTAAATTAATCTATCACAAAAGTTTTTAAGCTAACATGTTGTTTCTTCCAAAGGACAGAAGAAGTATCGTCTTCGTTTTCTGCACATCCAAGTTTGGGTTTCACTTTGGAATATTTGCAATCTGCAAATCAAGTCAAAGCTTTGAGACACAAGTGCCATAAGCCTATATAATGATAAGCAATCTAAAAAATGAAACAAAATAATTACATCTAAGTCTTAGGTATCTCAAACTGCAAACAGTTAATGAGCAGCCAGAAAACCCTCTCCATGTCTGCTCACTAACACTTTGTTTCAGAGGGAGCGTGAAAACGAATCCTTTGTGTTTGCAAAGCACTCCTATTGCACCGCAGGAAAATCAGAGTAAATAAGCAGCCTCATTTTCTGAGCAACATCTAACTGATGCTGTGAAAAGATGTTTGGGACCTCCACTGCCCATTGCATTGAAGTAATCATCTTCAGACCTCTTTGTGCACCTCCCTGGACGTGGAAAAAACTCACTGTAAACATCTGCAAAACATCTAAAAATGTGCGAACAGCTGGACATTAGCACACCAGCCAGCACTAGTCAGCTATTTCCTGATATCTGCATCCCTGTCTTGCCTCTGGACTGTAAGTTTTATTTAACAGAGATTGTTCCCTTCCCCTTTGGCATATAATGGGATTTTAGAGCTAGAAGAATGCTCCCAGCTCATACGATGATCACTGTCATCTGGAAAAAACATCTCCCTCTTCCCTTCCTAACAACTACCAAACCACAGCTCTTCGTGCATTAAACAATGTTTATTACAGCAAGTCAGGAAGGTCAAAGAGTTTTGATGCTATCCTAAAAGCAATGGTAGGATATGCCTTCACTCAACTGAAAAGTAAAAATAATGCCCTTCCACCCCTTCCTGCTACTCTCAAGTATTTGAAGAAAACAGTCTCCTAATCTGCTCTTACTGCTGAACAAAGGCACTCACTGCCCTCTTATCTGATGTAAACTCCTTGGTGCCCACCGCTGGTTTGGATCCCTGTGCAAGACACTTGTGCCTAAACCTTCTGGGGGAAATTCAGAGCAAGTCTCTCGCTCAGCACTGGATTCAACACAAGGCAGACAATGTGATTTCTCCATTATATGAAACCCAGAGGTTAGAAAACTGAAAACCCATTTTATATCCTCTCCAACCTAATGGAATTTGCACAACAAACACCTCTCTAAAATCCCTTATCAATAGGGTACATTGTCAGTGCTGCAAAATGCCAATGACTCATCATTCAGTAGTCCAGATTATAACATTGATTCTTAGGTGAAAGATGCTTTTGTAGGCCTGATAGTGAAAACACTTCCTTAAAAAGAGGAAACATATGTTCCCTTCTTCTAGCCAACTAACACAAACTGCATAAAGCAGTGCTTGAAGTGGGGACTGGAAGTGAACTCACTTTGGGTCTCAAGCCCAAAACGTCATTCATGTCATTCAGCTAAGGATAATGCCCCCTCTTGCTCATTCTCTCCAAAAAAATATGAAAAAGCATTCCTTTCTTGAAAGAATTATTTCTTTTTTACACTGCATTTAAACCAAAGTAAATATACCCCCAGAATTTTTGCTCATCATACCTATTAGGTAACTTTTTTTTCTGGTTTTGTTCCTGTGCTACCTTTGGTACATCATCTGATTACATTTCTGCCCATTTGTCTCACAATTATGTGGGCAAATCCCATTTATCATATTTGTAAATTACTGGAAAAGCTCAGAAAGTCAGCACTTTCATACTTCAGAATTCCATTCAAAGTAACTAGAGGAAGAAGTTATGCTAACATGTTTTCTTCCTTTATGAATTACAAATTAAGTAGTTACATTGCTTTTTGCCCCTGCAAACCAGAGGATAACGTGAAAAACAATAGTATTTTTTTCCAAGTCAAATTGTATTATTAGTTTGTAAGCTAGCTTTGCATTAAAACAAAAATCTTCACAATTTGACTTTGATGGTAGGTGTAAATGCGGCAGGAAGCTGCCTTTGCACAAGGGGAACTAAAACTCCAAGCCTTGTACCCAATGAAAAGCTCACACCCTCTTACAGATTTAACATTGTCCAGGCTGATGTGCTTTCCTGGACATGGCTCAAAAGCATAAACTTCCTCATCATGGAAAGCTGATTCCAAATACTTCAATACAACTATTTCTGATCAACTCTCAACTCAGGGCACGGAAATTTGAATATTAAGCACTACTTTTTCCTTTAGTCTGACTTGTGATAGAAGTATGGGTGCTCTTCCACAACTCCAAGTGCTCTCAAATGATATTGATATACCAGACAGTGAAAGCATAAACAAATACTCCAAAATTCTGTTTTAAAAATTGGAAAAAAAAATCCTCATTTATCTATTAGAGGTTTGCAGAGAAAGCATAAAAGCTATATTGGCTCACAGTTGTTGTAGGTTAGCCTCAGCCAGAAGCTGAACACCATGTGGCCACTCACTCAGTCCTTCCTGCCCTGGTGGGATGGGAAGGACAATCAGAAGAAAAAGGTAAAACTTGTGGATTGGGATAAGGACAGTTTACTGAGACAGCACAGGGAGAAGGAATTAAGACCACCACCACTAATCACTGCATATGTAAGGCAGATGCTAGTGCAATTTGCTGACCAGTTGATAGCTGATGGCCAGTCCCATCCCTCAGCATCAGCCCCTCCTCCCTGGCCAGCCACACACCCCTCATACACTAAGCTTGACATCACATGGCATGGAGTATCTGTCTGGCTGGTTTGGGTCAGCTGTCCTGGCTGTGTCTCCTTCCTAGCTTTTTGTGAAAATTAACTTTATCTTAGCCAGAAACCAGGACAACAGTTAATATTTTAAGAAAAAAAATCAAACAACTGTTTTAATTTGTGCTACCTTCAAACTATTACACATTAAAATCAACCTGTACAAGGCTTTTGAATATTCTTCTGCATTACTGAAGCACATCACATTTATTAGAAAAGTTAAAAATCCAACTGCAGTTCACTGTTACCCTCTAGACAGAACATAGCATGTAATCCACATCACAACTTTCCTGCCAAAGTCTAGGCTCTAGCCAGCTTTCCTACTTCTTGTTGAGTGCTCCTCAAGGAAAAAAGGTCTGTGCAATCACACTCTGTCCACCTGTTTCCCATAACTTTTGAAGCTATTGCTATCTGCAGACAAAGTTGGACAGAGACAAGAGACTGAAAGACAATTAAGCTCCACAGATGTTTTACAAACCCCAGTCACTGAACACAGGGGAGCTTCTGAAATCAGAGACCAGGGGAAAGCCAGGGCAGGCTCCATGGTCATTTTGGGTGTCAGGGCTTCCAGCACATGCAGTGGTTTGCTGGTTAACACAATGCCTCTTGCTGAGAAAGCAGCAAGAGACTCATAGGGGAAATGTCACAGAGAAGGGAACACAAGGAAAAAGGACAAGTCAGAGTGAAGAAGAGACCACGTAGAGATGCAGATACAAATCCATAGGAAATGAGGCCTGAACAGGCACAGAGCAATAATTTGTTCTTATTGCTTTCTGAAGAATTACTGAATAGAGTCTAGTAAGGAACACCAAGAAAAATGAAAGACAAGCAAAACTGTGGGTTGTGTTCCAGCTTTCCACAAGCACTAGACTAGATTGTTGCTTTGTTTTCTTCAGGACCTCAGAAACTCTGGTTATATGGTTATCTGCCGAGGGCTTCTTTTAGGCAATTACAGTAAAATACCTTTGATGCACTTAGCTTTAACCTTGAAGTACTCCAGAGTGAAAAGATGACAACCTATCAGAAATAAGTATACAATTATTACCCTATACATCCAGTCCACAATTACATTGTACAGGGTTCATAACATTACCATTTTTCATTTATTTACATAGCATCTTCAACTGCAAACTACTTTGCCAACATGAAGTCAGGTAGTGCCCCATGTGTAAATACAGCCATACTCCACATTTTTGGAATGGGAGATTTCAAAGAAATCTGAAAATATTATCCAATTTCAGATCAAGGAAAAGGTACCTATCATTGCCTTGCAGCCACGAAGAGGATAAAAAAATGACAGTAGCACAGATCTGCCTGGTGATTCTGCTTTTCACTGAAGTCCATCTAAAATGTAAATTTTCTTTTTAAGCACCAGAAGAATTTTGGTTTTGGGATTAATTGGCAACTTTGGAATTTGGCCAGAAAACAAAGGCTGTTACCTCTTTTATTTGTGAAATGCTCCCTAGGATAGCAAGTGACCATTCAGAGCAAAACTGAGCTTTATTTCTTACTCTGAAAGATGAGGTTGCAACAGGACCTAATACATGGGTAATATAACAGTTTTCTGACAATCATTTTTCAAAAAGCTACACAAATTACATTGCTACATTCTATCACTCTCATACAGCACAAACTTCTTCCTTGGTCAGGATTAGCTTGTCAAGGGATTTTGCCCTGTCTCCTATAATATTTTAAAATCCATGAGCTAATGTTTCCTGTGAAGACAATTAGATAAGGATTGCTATTTACATTCACAGAAAAAGCCCCAGGCTTGTGCTTGTCTCCATACATCTTATTATGCACAAATAACACTGTCAAGGTGGCACTGATTACCCATGGGAAGTTGATTACCGACGGGAAGTTAGAGTGGTAACCAGCAGGCAGTTTAACGTGTCAGGAGCCAGCACAGCTGCCCAAGGAAGCGGTGCCCCATCATCCTCCCTGCCCACACGTCCATCTTTCCCACCTCACTGCTTCCTCCCTGGGCTGATTCAGTAAAATAGGGGGCAACGATCACCACTCCCCTGTGGAGGCTTAAACTGATGCCCGAACGGCAGCACCGTTAGGGCAGATAGCCACTTGACTATCTGAGTCTTGACTTAAGGAGTACATGTTACATATGTATGAAGGAGGAAACACAGAAAAACCTTGGGGAAAAAAACCGTTCAGAAATCCCATTAGAGATTTTTTTTTTTTAATATTAAGTGTAGAATCTTGTCTACATTAATTTTTTTAATGAATGGTATCAACAGCATATACTTAAATTTAGCCTGAGTAATTTATAGCAGTTACAACAGCGGAGAGAAAACCCTGCATTTCCTTAAGCAACTCCACACTTGGGAGCTTTCCCACCACCGCCTTTGGGGCTCCACAGCACAAGTGCTAACACACTGAGGCTGGCTCAGCCCTCAGCTAGTTATTCTTTTTCAAAACTGCACTACAAAACTTCAGTTCTTTAAAATGCCTTGTCTCTGAGGAATAGAGGGAGGGATTAGAAAGTATAAATATATGGAATAAATTACAAACAATCAAATTCTTTCAATCATCTTGAGATGGAAACACCTGTTCAGAAAGAGACCGTGAGTGACCTGAGAGTCATCTCCATGAATAAGATTGAGATTTCATCTCGTAATTCAGAACTAGGAGGGGGCAGCTGTTCATCAGTTCAAAGAAAAAAAAAAAAAAAAAAAAGGTAATTTCCATCCTTCTTTCTAATTTCAAAGTGAGCAATTCAGCAAGAGATACCACATGAAACAGTCCCAGAACATGCAATGGATTTATCCTCTTTCAGGAAGGCTGAAGAAGTGAAGATGATTCCCTACACAGCGGTAGCATCTACATACTATACATACCCATTTTTAAGAGCATCAGGAATACAGAAGGAAAAATGCAATATACATTAGTTATTTTTATACTGTGCATAGTAGTCAGTGATCTGACATTGCAATAAAGTATGATTTCAGAATATCTGCAATGGAAATAAATCTTTTAAATGAACTAAAGGTAGAAGTTTAATGGTAATTGAATTTCTATTTAAAGACGACGCTTATCGAGTCACGCTGCAGACACGAAGAACCACAGAACGTTCATACATTTTCTTTTATTCACAACTGAATTGTCTTCAGCAGCTTGCTACTGATGCCATAAGATGCCTGAATTAATGTAAATATTATATTAATAAATAATGATACAGGATCTAGTTCATTAAATTTACTCTTCTGGTAATGTCGACGTTTGTTTTAGGGAGATATTTTTCTTATAGCAGCAGATACAGATTGCTTACGTGGCCTAAGGTACAAATATCTTCATCATCTCCTCTTAAAACACCAGGCAAGAAATCTAATAGAATCATTAGTTCTTCTCCTCAGTCACTCTTCCATAGGTTTGAAAAGATTTTGTAGTGCTTGCCCCGGGAATACAGAAAATGGGAACATAGGAGTGATTTATTTCAGGTCTTGACACCTACTTTTGCTAATGCAGTGTACGCACAACACGGACCAACCTCAAACCAGTTCCATCATCAGATGCTTTGAAATGCAACCGTTATTTCAGAAAGACTGGCACAGCCTCCCAGTAGAGCTATGTTTGTGTCTCTCAAATGAAAACAGCGGATAGGATCATTAATTATAATTTCTCCTGTCTGTGAGAACCCAGTCTTACTCCTGCCTTGTACTTTTTTAAAGTAGTTAAAACATAGAAATTCCACGTTGAACGTTCCCTGAGGAAATGACAACTGCAGCCTACCTGTAAGATCGGTTCCTTCCGGGAAGATGAGGAGTTGTAGTGGTTCATGAATGTCACAGAAATAATCCAGCATTTTTTCAAAGTGACTCTTATCATCTTCCCACCTTCTCTGAATGAAAACAAAGGCAGCAACCTGCATTGCCCAGCCTAAAGTTAAAAAACAAAACCAACAACAAACCACCTTTAGTAACACTTCACTCTGATACTTACATGGTGTCTGTTATTCCAAAATACTTTATAAATTGTTACACATTTTGTTTATTGCCCACCTGTCCTCAACTCTGATTAAGCACACTTGCTTATCTTGTAAAAGGAGTTTTGGTTAGGAAGAAAACAACTGTGTAATTTAAATAAATAAATCTATATAAATTTGAAATGGCCATGTTTTTGCAAGAGTTAGAAAAGTTTTCCAGAAAAGAAGAATATGGTTGATACTGTTATGGAAGGAGCTGTAGTGAGGTGGGTGTGGGTCTCTTTTCCCAGGTAACAAGCAGTAAGACAAGAGGAAATGGCCTCAAGTTGTGCCAGAGGAGGTTTAGACTGAATATCAGGAAATATTTCTTCTCTGAAAAGGTTATGAAGCATTGGAACAGGTTGCCCAGGGAAGTGGTTGAGTCACCATCCCTGGGGTGTTTAAAATACACGTAGCTGTGGCACTTAGGGACATAGTTCAGTGGTGGACATGGCTATGTTAGGTTAACACTTGAAGTTAATGTTAAAACTCTTTTCCAACCTAAATGATTCTATTACACGAAGTAGGGATAAAGCCACGGTCCTCGCTATAATGTCCTGCTTCACTGCAGCACTAATCCGCTCAGGGAAGGGCACTGCCCCCGTGGGCCAACACCTCAGCAATGCACTGCAGGGTGGGAAAAAAAGCTGTATGATACAGAGGTTGTTGCCCTTCATAGGGCATGTTAACCACACACACATTGTACAGAACATACATCCCTTGCTTCGATGCCTTCATCTCATATACTTTCTTATAATTTTCATTACTAATAGAAGAACATATAAAGTTGTTCCTTACACTTGATTATAGAAAAAATTTATGTATATCCATTTGTTTGTATTAATACACAAGATAACCCTGAAGATTTATAGCCTGACATCAAATTGGCCATGTAATGCAGTTAAATAAATGAAGCTGCTGCTGAGCCTGCAGCTCAGGGGTCACACGCCATTACCTTCCATAAACATCCATTGCTTTTTTGGCGCAATTTCCTATACGATATATCACGCAAGGTTACAAGTCCTGTTCACTAGTTCAGACTGCAGGATGAAAAATCAGGGCTCCAGTTCCACCACATGCCCATGACGCTCCCTTCTTAAACAGGGCTCAGAAGAGCATGACATTGCCTTATCACCGCACTTGGTTAGCTCGTACCTCATCAGAAAACCTGCAGATAGGTATTCCACATCAAAGAGAAAACACCTTATCTTGCCATTCTCCTCTCTGCTCACCACAGTTCTCAAGGTGTGCTTTGCTGGTGACTCAAAGCATACCATTCTTGCACTTTATTTCAGCTCCTCTTTACAGGGATTCCTTTCTATTCCATTTGTGGCAGTAACTTACAAGGAACACAGGCTGGAAGAGTCATCAATTTCTAAATCAACTTCTTCAGTCACTCAGCCTGCATAATCTATTAACCAAGCTGCATCTCTTCTCTACTGGTTAGGAACATTAACTGTACTGTTAAAGATATTGTGGGGTAGATACCTTTTATTTTTTAATCAACTAAACAACAAGCACAACTAGCATGCCTTCTGCAATCTGTACCTGGTGAGTCTCAGATATTCAGGTAATGAATGATACCCAGACAACTGAATAGTAGAAGCGATTACATGAATTAATGCATGCTCCAAATGCAATCTCAGCAAATCTTTTAAAAATTGCACACTGTACTTGTTAAAAACCCTTTATAAACAACACTAAACTTCCACCACAACTTTTTACTTCTCTCCGTGCATATTACATTCCCACAGCGTCAAGAAGTATCAGTACAGCTTCACTAACAGAGCGTTTGGCTCCTGCAGAAGATACATGGAGATGGCATGAAGCTGTGTCAGGGCAAGTTCAGACTGGGCATTAGCAAAAGTTCACTGGTGGTCAGTCACTGGAACAGACTCCCCCAGGAAGTGGTCACAGCACCAAGCAGGTCAGAGTTCAGCAACCATCTGGATGCTGCTCTTAGTCATATGGTTTATATAGTTCTGAGAGGAGCAGGGAATTGAACTTAATTGCTTATAGGTCCCTTCTGCATTCTATGACACCTCATCTGAAACCAGATTCTTAAGAATGGACACAGCAAAGGAAAAATGCAGAAAACAGAAACAGAGATGCCTTGTACCACACCATTTACAATTCCAGGGAAGCAGATGCTCCGTGGGACAGAGTGGAAAAAAAGATCTGGAAAGTTGTGCCATGGCTCTGGCATTTTCCAGTCATTCCTGCCTCCCAGTCCAGACCTTCTGTGTGTTTTACGTAGCCTAGACACTACACCTAAACTGGTTTATGCAAAAAACATATTGTGCTAAACCACTTTACTGTGTGGTATCCCACATCAGGCCTTGAGTTCTCATTGCAGAAGAGTCTGTAGGCAGAAAGAAAGGAAGGAAGGAAGCAAGAGGGAAAATTAATGTTCACTTGGGAAGCCTGACGATACTTTCCCAGGTCAGCAGCTCCTGAGAAAGAGTGATTTTCATCCGTAACAGAAGGAGCATGGAAAAAACCTCACTACCAGATTCCACACTCTCCCTTTCTCCATGCAGCACAAGGCTTTAAATTATATAGAAACTTGCATATAAACTCTTTCTAAAAATCACTCTTTAACATTCAATGTTCTGGGAGAATTTTTTATGTCTTGAAGTGTATATCTACTTAGATTAAACTGTCCTGACTGCTCAAGTAAGATTATCTAACAGGCAGATGACTAATAGTAAAGGACCCAGGTTTTTCCTCCCCACTCACCCCAGTACAGCATCCTGTGCCAAACTGTTTTACCATCTATGAAAGCAGAAGTGGCTTCCACATTCACTCAAACTTTAAAGTGTCCAGTGAAAGGCAACAAGATATGAATTACAGCCTTTTAACCAAAAGCCTGGTCCATGCATTGATGGCGAGGAACTCCTGCTGTTTACATGTCTCACTGTCCCACCAGATTGGAGCAGGAGAGGAAACCCAGCACAGGCTTGCAGACACATGCCTACGAACAAAGCAAGAGCAGCTCTTGATTTCCATTACACAGCATGTGCTGCTGGAAAAAACAACACGTAACAAGTCTGAGACACGACATGGGATCCAACTGGCAACGCTCAGGGAAGAGTAATTTGGTAAGGCGATTGCCAAAATGAAAGGTTTTGCTCATCAGCAAGAAGTACCTTCTCATGTGCAGCCTGCAGGGAGACACCCTGTTTAGTTAATTATTGCTAAGTTTAGGTCAATACGTTGCCCAAGAAAAGTAATTGTATTTCACCCTTTTTTACAATGGTTTTGATCTTCTAAAAGTTCCCAGGCAACAGCAGTTTTCCTGGCAAACGCAGTATTTGCTTGACTGGGGGGAAAATGGTTGTCTTTTGATTTTCAGATTCTTCAGAAATCATCAGTTACAAAAATGCAGCAGAGAAACAGTGAAGCAGAAGAAATCATAAGGGTGCAACTCCACTTATTTACTAAAACAGTCTTTTGTAACAGATGAAACTTCTGGTAAGTAACATAGGCTGGAAAAGTATACAAAAAGCATCACACTGAGCAGATCTTGTTCAAAATTACAAAACAGCAGCACAAAAACCTACTAGGTAGAGTAGCTAGCCACAGGGATCTTTAAATCAACTTGTCGGAGCTGAAAAAATAAAAATGCCAGCTTCAAATCTCAAGTAACACATACACACTGATGATACCTGTTCTACACTTCAATAAGCCTTTATCAAGACAGAATTCTACAATGGGAAAGGGGAAAAGAATTACACTTAAACAAAAAGAAAAGCTTGCTATTGAACTAGAGAAATGTACTGTACTTAAGAATTTATTTACTGCCTTGGGGATAAAACAAATTATAGCTTATGCAGGTTGAAAATTTGCAGCATTGTATTAAAAATGCTAGCTACAAGTATACATCTTTTTAAAGTCTAAGACCCTGCACTTCTGTTTTCCCCAGCCCAAAAATCTTCTAAAAGAAAACAACACATGAGGCTGAGGTTTAAGTGTGTTTTCATTGCAAAGGTAATTTGGGAGTAGGTAGGTACTAGAGATGCAGGAGTCAATGAACAAAAGAGGAAAAAAAGAGGTGTTGTTCAGAAAAAAGTCTGTCTTTGGCTTTGTACTACATTTTTGTGTATGCATCCCAACAAATTAGATATCTACAAGAAGGTAATGTCTCTGTAGGAGGAATGTCAGGGGTGACATAAAAAGTAAACATACACACATCAAGAAAATGGTATTTCCTATAGCAATGGAACAGAACAGCTAATAGCAAACAAACAAATGGCATAAATGATTCAAAACTACAGAAGCAAGTGGGGAAGCAGAAGGCCTAACTATGGGATTTTTTTCTTTTACACATTCTTCTTTCCTCTCCTTCCACTGCATTATTCACTGGTTTTTCATATCAAGAATTCTCTTGGTTTAAAATAAAAGCATTACTCAGCGTGCCTGTGTTCAGCAGGGATCTGGTCCTGATCAGGGATTTTGAAGCACCAGTGAACCAGACGTCTAGGCTTAATAAGGGAAATCACTCGGAAGCGCATCATCCCACTGCATACAAATAATTAGGGCCATTAACAATTTGTTATTCCAAGTGTTTTGCTACATAAAACATCCACAAGGCGTAACTACACAGTTCTCAGTGTTCCTTACGTTAAGGATGGGTAGGTACTAAAAAGAGGTTAGCAGACAGAAAAATGCCACAGGAAGCCACTAAACGTTACTGTGCCTATATAGATTTCATCCTACAGACTGCTAAAGGGATTTCTACAAATTCAATTCAATCAAACATATTACTCTTTCTTTTGAATTAAAAAGTCAGATGACTTTTAAAAAACTTAATAGCTTGAGTGCAAAAACTAGGAAAATAAATCAAAAGCGAGTCTTGAAATCATCTTGTAATGCACAATCTCTGATGCTGGCAAGTTCTTTTCAAACTGTGCTCGTTTCCAATAATATAATTAATGAGACTACAATGAAATGAACAACTACCATCTGATTTGGTGAATTCTTTGAGCAAATTACAAAACTAGCCAAGTGATAAAACTCACAAATATAGATTCACAGTAGCACTCCCAATTTTATCCTTAAACATCTGATTCAGTCTATTTATTCATTTGCTTCAATCTATTTGCAAAGCGTCTGTTTAAATATGGGTACGATTTCACTCTTGCCTTGCCCTGCCTGACTCTGAACTCTATTACTTTAATCTACATCTGGGTTTAAACGATTTTTCTGGTCACGTTCAGTTTAGGTTCAGAGTGTATTTTTCATACATGTATATACAACATAGTCTACTTTTTACTTGGACAAATATCATCTCTTCATACTTTTTACTTGGACAAATATCCTCAGTATACATGAGTGTGGGACATCCAGACATACACACAGAGACCAATATGATCAGGTGGACGCTGTTTACTCAAACTGTTCACCTGCATATATAGTCCCGCGCCATGCGCTCATGTCTGAATAGCTCCACCCCCACCATATACACGCAGCCAGCCCCTACTGGTTGAGCGCATAGGACCACGTGCCCCAATACACTCTGTGATTGGCTACAAGCCCCACAGTGCGCGTGCAGTTGTTACAATTCAAAGGCTGGATTGCTCACATGCCTGTTGTCTGCGAAAAAGCCTCCAACACATGAAGCCTAAGCCTTTTCTCTTACTAAAACTACATATGTGAACGAACAGCACTGCTAGAAACACAGAATTTTAAAGGTAACTTAAAAAAAAGAACAACTCTGGTTTGGCTGTGATTAGTTTTACTTTTGGTTTCCTCCACAGTTCTCATGCACACCTTTCAGTACCAAAATATTCTAAATTTTATATTTAAGGCACATTCCAATATTGACACTTTCTATATTTCCTTTGTCCTGCTTCATTCATTTGTGGGAGAACACAGTTTGTATTGGAGCACAGGGAGGGGAGCCCTCGCTGCTCACCTGTGGGTCCCCCGCTCTCCTCTGCCCCGGGAGCCCCAGAGCCCAATTCGGGAGAAGAGCCTGGAGAAGAGAAGGCTGCGGGGGAACCTCATTGCAGCCTTCCAGTACCTGAAGGGAGCTTATAAACAGGAGGGGAATCACCTTTTTAAAAGGGTAGACAATGGCAGGACAAGGGGGAATGGACTAAAGCTAAAGGAAGGAAGGTTTAAATTGGATATTAGGGGGAAGTTTTTTTACAGAGAGAGTGGTAAGATGCTGGAACAGGCTGCCCAGAGAGGTGGTGGATGCCCCATCACTGGAAGTGTTCAAGGCCAGGTTGGATGGGGCCCTGGGCAGCCTTGTGTAGATCCAGGCCTGAAGGTTGGTGGCCCTGCCTGTGGCAGGGGGTTGGAACTCTGTGATCCTTGGGGTCCCTTCCAACCCAGGCCATTCTGTGATTCTATGATTCTATGAGCCAGTAGAAACCTCCACTTTAGCTTATTGTTCATTTATAATACAATTAGAAGCTTATTCAAACAATATTTACAGTATAAGGTTTACTTGTCAGGGCAATGATAACCTTGTCAAAAACCTAGCCAGATACAGTGGCCTATGTCTTAGCTGTGAAAATTTAACTGTGAAACCTTCTAGAAAGTATAATCCATTGAAGAGTTGGTAAATCCCGGCCCATACACACCAAAAAAGTGTGAAAACATTAGCAAAAATGCATTGTAGTAGTAGCAGCACATATATCTATATAAAGCACCTATAGATATACCATGGTCTTGGAAAGTATTCTTTCAACATTCCATTGCACCCCTTAATCATGGATCACAAAGATGCTATTTAGACACGTCATAGTCAAATATTCATTGTTTCCTAAATTATGCCATTTTTATGGACAATCAGATGATTAATTCTACCATTGCATTAGTGCTACTTGCACAAAATCTTTGCACCAAAATGCTAAAAACCGCACTGAGGAACATTAAACCTATCGAGTTACAATATCCATCTTGAAAATAACACTTCAAAGCTGATTTTATGCACTATCTAAAATTAGAGTAACATCATTCAAACCTGAAGCAAATTAAAGTGAAGGCTTGAACCTCCAGGATGGCTGGAAGGTTGCTTTTTCTAATACATTTTAAAAATATATCAGTACAGTGGAACAGCCCATGAAAAGATAGGTATTAAAAAAAAGATGAGTGCTGCCCAATACTGGAACTAGGTCCCACATCATTTCAGAATCTCCAAAGAAAGAAAGGAAACAACAAAGCCCAATCAAATAGAGTGAACCTCTCTCAGAGCTGATCCATATAGATGCTCCATAACTCACTGATAACAACTAGGAATGGGAGCCCAGAAAACTTGCCATCCTAATTTCTGCTAGTATTTTTTTCTGTGAGCTTGGAAAAAAATAATCAGTGTCTTTATCTCTTATCATTTATAAAATGGGGAGACTGAGAAAGGTTAACATCTGATCTCACCACTTTTATGTGTGTTTTGGAGAGGCAAAGAGTCCTTATGATACAGAAAGAATAAGGAAAGTTTCAATGGAATACAGGCTAGTATTTTTTTTCCTTGACAGAGCTGGGAGAATTTCCATGGTATACCTTTGAAAATATTCCTATTATGCATTTCCTCGAAGAGCTATGCTAGGAAACAGGCATGTCAGTATTTATTCCCCACAAAAAAGCCTGTAGAGTTACAGGCAAATTAAGCTGGATCTTTGTTTCACAGTATAATCCTTCTCTCACACTTAAAACTTCAAAAGAGTCTTCACTGTGAACAACTGGTAGAATAACAATTGTGTTTTCCATTAGAGAGCGTGCTTTTCAACTTCTATTTTAAAAATCACATCAGATAACAACTCGAAGGTAATTAAGCCTGGCAGCTCATAATTGAATTGCTAGAAGACAAAATGTCACAGCTCCTCAAAACTCTCATTTCAGTCTATTTTAACATAACAAAGAAACTTGAGCAATACTAGAAAGTTCAGTAGGTTACATTTTTAATTTTTTTAAACCAATATGCTCTATTGATAAGACTCTGGATGCTAATCCAGCTATAACCCAAACAACGAAGCTTTATGATGAAGTATTTCTACCCCTACCCATGGAAGGAGATGTTGGCAGCACAAACACCTCCATGCCGATATAGATCCATATAGATTCCCTGCAGTGTGCTGCTTTAAATTGAGTTAAGTGCTAAAATTTTCTAGGCTTAGCAACACGAATATTTTACTTCATGGCAGCTGATCCATCATAGCTGTTGGTGTGCATGCTCCTAGCCCTTGGCAAAGGCAGGATAATTTGTGTTGGTTTGCCCTGCTTCATTGAAAACTAAGATGACTCAAGTTACTTTGAATTTGCTCCTGGCAAAGCTCGCACACACAGGCAGCTATAATGGATCAGCTGACATGCAATAAGAAGTTGACTGGGCTAAGCCCAGTACTGAAATAGAAGTTTGGTTTGTTCTTTGGTTTTTTGTTTTGTGGGTTGGGGTTTTTTTGGGTTGTATTTTGTTTTGTGTGTGACAAGTGAAAAAAACCAACTAAAAAGCCCCTATGTCTTGCAGTCTCTTCTAGAGCCATGCTACCCACGGAATAACTTGAACAGAGACCAACACCTCAACACAGTTACTCTATTATCTCTGCTCCTAACCATTCCAGGTGTGCCCAGTTCGCTTGTCCTCTTTTTCCTTCACCACCTCATCCTTTCCTTACCTGCTCCTGCCCCAAACTGTTCCAGTTATAATTCCCTCCTTTATTTCTCAGTGAGCCTTTAAAAAATGGTGAGTCTTCAAGATGTGTCCATTGATGGTGCCTGCAGCACCTCTAGACTTCACATTTGTATGCTGAGCTACAGTGCTAATTATCTTTTCCATCTGCACTACACAAACTAGGGTTGTTAATATCTCAGATTGCAGCCTGGCCCTGACATGACCCCCTTTGGTTACCCTCTCTCTTCTTTCCATCAATTTAACTGCGTATTCTCAAATTAAACTCAAATTTATTTTATTTTGTTTTGCATGTAGACATCGAGGTCATTTTAACCACTAAAATCCAAATAGTACTGCAATGCAAGTTGCAGTAACACACATGAATTATCCATCATTAAAACACATCACCGCTTCCAGTGAAGCCTTACTGGTTCATATCAGAACAAGGCTTCTACAAATAAAACTATTAAGAAAAAAATAAAAAGGATATAACTAACTTCTAGTCATTGCCTGGTCATCTGACAGTACTGTGTGTGTTCCTTGGTACCTACTCAAACGGTACATGTTCCACAGCACATGCTGAACAAACTGCATCATAATCTCTATCACTTCCAATACTATTCCTTAGTAACAGGCAAGAATATAAATTGCACATAGATACTACAAGTACTGCAGAGAAGCCCTATCTCATCAGGCCACACAGGAAACTGTCCATGCTGTTAGAAACTCTCCTTCAAAACTGGCACTGCAGAATGTGTCAGTAGTTTCTGATGATGTCAGATGAGAAACTGCGGCAACAGCAAAGAGCAGAGCGGCGCTCCCTCAAGACACTAACTTTGGCAAGTTGTACTGAAATGCTGCAAGAATGTTTCCGAAATTGAGATTACTGAAATCTAATACCTCTTTTCAAAAATTTTCCTGCACACCATTTATCAAGCCAAAGCTACAGTTCCAGGAAGAAAGGACCATCTGTTTTTCTTTGGGCTTTTTTAAGGCTCACCTTTAATCCATTTCAAGTTTTTTCATACGCTGGAATGCAAAGAATTAATAACTTAAGTAGATGAATGAGTCAATGTGTCTCTGTGAAATACCAACTCCTCAGACTGTAATTATAATTAACCAGAAAATAACGGCTTACTTTTAAATACAGACTCACTAAATCTGATACCTTTACACTTTTAACCTACAGAGGGGGTGACAAGGACTCGATTTCCATTCCAAGCTTCGCCCTTCACCTACCATATATACCACTTGGATAAGTGCAATCTCTCATAGACCTATTTTTATACCCCAAATGGGAAAGTACTTATGACACCAAAATTGCTATGCTTAATATTCACAAGTTGTTCAGAAACATGGAAATGCAAAGTCAGCTTTCTAAACTTTATCTTAAGCAAAATTTTAATTTATGTGCTTAAATAAAGCCTTTGAAAGATCAGAAAAAAATATGCTGAAAGCAATACAATATATTTATTCAAGTATTTCTCAAACTCAAAACAAGACTATCATTAGGTAAAGACTTCTTAGAGGTTCACTTGGCCAATTTATCAATACTTCCATAATCCTATTCTTTTGACCATGTATAACTAATTCATATAAAAATATGAAAAGATGAAACTGAAAGACATGATGAAAGTAGGTGGTTTAAATTCCCACAAATATTACACCTTAAATGATTGCCATCAAAAGTGTCGATTATAGATGCAGTGCACTGAAACTGTCCAGTTGATTTTTCAAACTATCTTCTCACTTGTACAAACTCAGAAATAAACAAATAAAAAAAAAGGGGGGGGGGGGTAGTACAAAAAAAAACCCTGACACACCAATTAAAGGGCTTCACAGAATCACAGAATGTTAGGGGTTTGAAGGGACCTCGAAAGATCATCTAGTCCAACCCCCCTGGCCAGAGCAGGATCACCTAGACTAAATCACACAGGAACACATCTAGGCAGGTTTTGAATGTCTCCAGAGAAGGAGACTCTTCAACCTCTCTGAGCAGTCCGTGCCAGTGCTCCATAACCCTCACTGTGAAAAAGTTTCTCCTTATGTTCACATGGAACCTCCTATGCTCCAGCTTGCACCCGTTGCCCCTTGCCCTTTTGTACATCACTGAGAAGTGTCTGGCTCCATCCTCCTGAAACTCACCCTTTACATATTTATAAACATTAATGAGGCCACCCCTCAGTCTCCTCCAAGCTAAAGAATCCCAGCTACCTCAGTTTTTCCTCATAAGGAAGATGTTCCACTCCATCATCTTGGTGGCCCTGGCTGGACTCTTTCAGGTAGTTTCCTGTCCCTGAACTGAGTGGCTCAAAATGGGACACAATATTCTGCATGCAGTCTCACCTGTAGAGGGGGAGAAGGACCACTCTTGACCTACTAACCACACCCCTTCTAATACACCCCAGGATGTGACTGGCCTTCTTGGCTACAAGGGTACATTGCTGGCTCATGGTCATCCTGCTGCCCACCAGGACCCCCAGGTCCCTTTCCCCTATGATGCTGGTCTCCAGAAGGCCAGTCCCCAACCTTTACTGGTACCTGGGGTTGTTCTTCCCCAGATGCAAGACTCTGCACTTGCCCTTGTTATATTTCATTAAATCTCTTCCCATACAACTCTCCAGTCTGTCTAGCCCTATGAACGAGGCCTGCTAATTCTTGTCCTAGAACTCATTTCCCCAAGAAGACATGCCTTTCCCATGTACTTCTCTTGGGCCTGGTATTTTACAAAATCAGCCATGATCAAAGAACCCAAAGCCCTGCCTGTAGCACCAGTCTCTGAGCCATGTATTTACAGACTGGATCCTTCTATTCCATCCCATGTCATCACCCTCAACTGGAAGGAGGAAAGAGAAAAAAAACTTGTGCTCCAGATTCTTTTACCAACGATCCCGATGCCTTGAAGTCTCTCTTCATTCCCTTCAGACTACAGGATGCAATTTCCTCCCCGTGAGTCTGGAAGATCAGTAGTGGTTAACAGTCTGACGACTGCACCAGGTTGGGAAGTTTCCCAGTAATACCCTTGATTCGGGCTCCAGGAAGACTAGAGACTTCTCCATGCTGAGGGTCAACCTGGCATCTTGGGCCCTCTGTTCCCTTTAGGAGCAAGTCTGCAACAATTAACACTCTTGACTTCTTCCTTGTAGGAGAGGTTGCTATATGGCTGGAAGAACTACCTGACCATGGAAGACCTCTGGTATAGTTTTTGCCTATCATCCATGTCATTGTCAGACTGGCCATCTTCCAGCAGGGCCTCATAACTATTTTTCAGAGGCACCTGGGGAGGCAAGGCAAGCAAGGTGGGTGCTAGCCTTCTGCCACTGCTATGAAATTGCCTCCACTCATCCCTTTCATTTAGGCTTCTGTCTTCCACCTGACAGGGGCAGGATACAGGGGACCCTTGATCCTGGGTGCTGTCTGATGGGTGCTCCCATTTCCATTGCAGGAAGGGCAGAGCCCAGCTCCACTGGTCTATCTCCATTTCAGCCTCCCTAACGCTCCTTAGCCTTTCTATTTCATCTTTCAGCCTTTCAACCTCATCTTGCAGCTGTGCTGCTCGACTGAGCAGGTCATCTACCTGCTCACACCGCAGGCAGCCATACTCACCGCTGCCCCCTGCTACCGGTAGGAGCCTATGGCCTGTACAGCCACATCCATCTGCAGGACCTCTGTCTGGGTTCCCATATCCATTTCGGTTGATGTCAGAAGCTTGATCTACCACCAGGTGGAGGCCATTGTTCTTTGGCCAAGCTGGTAACTTTTTTTTTTTGAAAGTGTTTTCTTATTTGTTTTGGGGTTTTTTTGGTTTGTTTTTTAGTGCCCTGTCTGCTTGCCTTGTCTGACAATGACCTTCCAGTTACATCCACTCACAGCTCCTTTGCTCTCCTTCCAAGCTTCTCTGAGGAGGAGGAGGGTGTGATCTCAATGAGCGACCCTTGGCATGTCTACGCCTCGTGCAGATGATGCTGGCTCTGCCTACGTGGTGTCAGCAGCCTGCCCACAAGCTGCCAGCCCCCAGCACAAGCACGTCACTGTCCTGGCTTCAGAAAGCCCCAAGAAGAGTTCTTTGTCAGCTCTTTTCACCACAGTTCCCTTCCCCAGTGTGGATGTATCTGCTCTAGAGTTGATCTCTTCACACGGCACAGAAGGGCCATTAGAGGCAAGTAGCAGAAATTCTACTCTTACTGATGATATTCAGAGTTGTCTTCTCTAGACACTATTCTCTCCTATATCAGTGCCCCAGCAAGCTTCATATGGAGTAATCTTTTTCCATGAATCTTCATTTAATCCAAGAGTCTCACTTTCCAACTGTCCCCTAATTATGTGACTGTAGAGAATACTTCATTTTTGCAAGAGTCTGCCACCCAAAACACAACCTGACTGAACATGGAGATATGTATTTCAAGGGCTCTTTTTAAATACACTATCACAGCACAGAAGCTGATCATTCTCAATTTTAAGCTGTTGAATCACGGCTAGAGCGAAGGATGCAGTTTAGTTGAAGTCCCCTCTTGTGACTAATAACACAACACTAACAGTTTACTAAAAAGTAAGCTGTAATTCACAGCACTGCAACCAAAGTACTCAAAACCCATATACTGTGGAGGGCACTTGGGGACCTGGCATATTAATAGTGGTTTATAACACTACAGATCGAGACACCCACTCTACTCTACTGCCAGAAATTGTCATCCTGTAACACAAACAACAGGAGTAAATGTCTGTCTGTGCCACCTCTGTCATCACAGCCCACAGAGCTGAGTATAAGCCCAGAATTTCATTAGCAGATTAAGCTACTGTGTCAGACTATGAACAAAACTGGCATGGCGGTCTGCTAACATGGATCTGCCACAGCTCCATCTGCCTAGCCTATTCATTAAATCTATTAGATATGCTCAGTTTATTTACAGAACTAAAAATTGGAGGGGGAAAAAAGTCAACCTCTAAACAACACCTAATAGCATTTCAAGAACTAATTTTTGCCAAGCTTAGCATCCAAGCTCCTGCAGCTGACTTTCCAATTTTATTAGAGACATTAACAAGCATACATACAAATGTTTTGTTACAAACAAAATATATCCTACTTTTGAAGAAATAAGCCTATGAAACTTCTAGACTATATTCCTGATTCAATCTCCCGTTATTGCTTTAACAAGTTGTATATGCAGCTGATTCAAAGATTTCAAAACATCTCTGCTGTATTCTGAAGATAAAACATGTATCTAGACATGTGTTTTCTCATTTCCTGTAATGTTGAGAGATGTGTTCTGTCAAGTAAAGTTGACCTTAATATTTGACTGTTAGGGAAATAAAAAATTTTAAAAAAGCATGCCACCTAGCATGTTGCAAGCTTTTACTTAAGAGGACTAAAGGCCCAGCAAGCAAATGCCCCAACAGCACGACAGTATGAGAGTTCTTCAGTATGGAATCCTGCCAAAATTATCTGCTCAGATAAATGGTCTGACAAAAGGGAACCATAAATAAGGTTACTCTTTCAACATCATAAAGTTGACGCATATCCTGCCCAAACTAGTTTTGTATAAAACAGCAAATAAATCTAAGAGATAAATAAAATGCAGAGATATGCTTTTATTTCAGATAAATCTACCTATTTATTCAAAAAACATTTGTGTGACAATTTTCGGCCTATCTAACGACTTCTCTGAATATGAGCTACTCAGATCTGTTTCCAGCCTCAGCACTATAAATACTGATTATTTCATATCCTGTACAGCATACTTAGTGTAACCAAGTTCAGTTCAAAACTACAGTTATTAAATGAACCATCAACTTTGCAATTGCCTACACAGCTTTTTCTTCTTTTTTTTTTTCCAATAGTATAAATTGGATAGTAAAGAAGCTTGATGAGGGCATTTGCAATGTGGGGTGAAATAGCACCAAAAATAAAGCTCTGAAAGAGACTTTGAAAAGATGCAAAATCTTTTTTCATAATTTTAAAAAATGCTTTTGGTACATAAAGCAGAAATATTTTACCTATAAACAAGCAGCACCTGTACTATCTTTAAAAAGAAATGATGAAGCATGTAGTCCAAGCGTTCTCCAGGAGGTTTCAGGTTTAATCGCTCAATATGCTAGACATTTTCCACAAGTTGTTTCTTAAATACCAAAACTAAATCTAAAGCTATGTGATTTGACAGAGTATGAACAGTGCAGAATTTAAACAAGGGTTTAGTGACCTACCAAATCCTGGGATACTTTTGAGACTGGATTTGAGACAGATTTTTTCAAGTCTGAGGTAGCTGTATCGCAGCAGGCAGTTCCACAGGAACATCCAGTCCATTCGTGTGCGATGGTTCATGATAATGACACTCCTTTCTCCAGGAACAAATCCATCACCAGTGACGACCACCTTGGCACCAAACACCATTTCCAGCAAGGCCTAGAAATAACGTCTCAGAATTACGGCTTTATTCCCAAAAGAAAAACATCAGCCCATTAGCAACAGAAATTAATTTGAATTATATTATTTCACTTCTTCACTCGCATTACCACTGGTAAACAAACTTCTGGCTGGTTATTAATAAAAGCAGCCAGCTTTTTCACAGTAGCAGCCGTTTAACAGAAGAGGAAACAATTACATAGCACTTCTTAAAAAACTCTCCTTTGCAATCCATGTCCAACATTAAACTTAATTTTCTCCAGAATAATATCAAATAGGAACAAAAGTAAGGGAATCAGTATGGGTTATAACTTGGTAAGCAAGCTAAGGAGAGATCGGTTGCATGAATAACCTAACACTCAATATTGTCAGGGCTGGGGAGGCATCAGAAGCTGCCTCGCTTTCTGCTTGGGTCCAAGTAGTGAATGTGTTCGTGCTTTATGACATACAGATGCAAAAAATGGCTAGCATCTAATTGCAGAAAGAGAAGTTGAGAGAAACCCCAAGCAAGCTTGACCACAGCACAGTGATGTAGACCTAGGTCTGTACAGATCTGTAGTGCGGCCTTAAAGCCTGGGCCTCCACCCCACCCTTAGCAAGACGCATCAACCAGCAAACAGCAGTGCAGAACCAGCTCCAAAGTGCCTTCCCAAAATATGGAATAAACTTCAAACTTGGAAAGGACACAAGGCTAGGCAAACAGCTTTCTCCATTTTGCCTAAACAGCCAGTGACGCTAGAAGTTCACATAAAATAACACGTTTCTTGCTTTACCTGCTATACGTGGCTCTGAATGGTCAAGTTATATATCATAGATTGGTGGCTTATAAGAAGGAAAAAGCAGGCAAGAGCTACACAGTAAATTTAAGAGGGCTTGGTTTCCAAACATGGACAGCTGGACCATAAACATGTAACTACTTGTATACAGCAGAGCCAAGCAGCCCGCTCTGGCCAAGTTCACACTGCATTCAAATTGCCTCTTGAAAACAGTTTCTTACCCACAACCCTTCCCAAATCATGCAGGGGAGTGTAGGTTGGTTATGGGAGAAGACCAGAAACAGGCAAATAATTCAAAAATATGGATGACTGAATACTAGTTCCTTGCAACCTTTTCAGGCCTACTGGAACGCAATGGAAAGGTAGAAAATACCAAGAAACAGAGACAGACCATTGATATTACCTAGAGGTATGATTTGAGGCCCTCTGGTCAAGGCCACTGGCAGGACACTGTACAACTCAGTTAGCAAAGAAAAGGAAGAATAAATTTAACAAATAAATGGAAGCACTTCAAATTAATCCTTACTTAACTTTTTCCTTATTCCTCCTCCAGAAAGATATGGAAAAAGAGCAGAGTCTCAGCATTTAAAAAGAGCTCTAGGAAGCAAAACAATATTTCTGTACATATTTCTGCCACCTCTGTGCCACAGAGCCTCAAAGAACACAAATTTCTGAGTCTAAGTCACCTGTAAAACCAGAGCGACATTCTCACAGTCGCAAATGGCTGGAGATCTCAGAATGAAAAGCATCAGATGTAGGAAATATTTAATAACTCAGCTCACTATAGTTTTTGTATAGGTGTAGCTGTCAAGCAACTATGGACCACTTCAAAAGCAGAAGAGGTTGCATAGCTCAGAATGGTAAACAGTTGTCTTTTCAGAAGAGAAATAGAAGCAGCCTTTTTTGATAGTTTAATAAGAATCTTTTTATATATTTAATACCTAGTTAAGCATAACAATGAACAGATGTCCCATTCTACATACCTTAATACTAGTATAAGCCAAACTAAACTGAAACCACTAAGACCCACCTCACTATCCCATCCTGCTGACTGCTAGAAAGGAAATCAGTGGCAGAGGAGTGAGGAAGGTGGAAATTACTTACACATAGAGAGGTCAACGTCAGAGCTTCCCTGCTGAAGTCCAACTGGGACAACATCAGCTTATTGTCTGGACACACAAAACCAAATTCCTGTTTCTCTTTACTAAGAATGGAATAAGTGCAATAACAGAAAACTAATGAAGACAACGTCTGAGCCTTAAAAATGTTGGGTGCAAGATCTTTGCAATCCCTTTCCTGAACCTAAATCCCCAAGGTTCTTATAAGAGATGGAAGAGTCTTTTTCACAAAAATATTCAAATTATTTTGGTTTAGGTCCAGTGTGGGCTGAAATCAAACTCCTAGACTGCAAAAATTATTACATATTAGTTGTAATAATCCAGAATTATAAAGCCCAGGCAGCTAATCAAATGAGCGACCAGTATTTGATTTTGGGGAGTTTGCAATTTTAGAAAAATTGGGAGACAAACAGTGGAAGAGTCAATTTTGTGATGCTATCAGTACTCAGCTAGTACCAGCACAAGAAGAAATAACAATTCTTCTACTCCTTTTACTGGCAATTATGCCTTCCCTCCTAATTTCATTGTTTTTAGTAACAATAAAACAAACAAAAAACTAAACATTAAACAGCTCACACCCCTCAAAAACACACAAGACAAAAAAAAAAGCAGAAACGGTGTGATGTGTAATAGACAAATCTTCCTTTATACCATAAGATACATATTTCTGCAAAACAATGTATCATTTTCCTGTGTGATTTAGTCTAGGTGATCCTGCTCTGGCAGGGGTGTTGGACTAGATGATCTTTCAAGGTCTCTTCCAACTCCTAACGTTCTGTGATTCTGTTTTAGAAAAAGTTAAATAGATCTTTAAAGTCCCACAGGAACCAGATCCTCTGATTTTTAGAGAACAGATGAAGTGCCTTTCCTCAGAAACAATTCAAGGAAGAGCTTTGTTATTGATTTCCAGACTCCTAAAGCTATAAAGTTGATGCATTATAAGTGAGGAGGACTTCATTTCTTAAGGAAGTTTTTTCACCTGAAATCATTTATCTACAAGGACTAAATTCTAATAGGGTTAAGTAAGAGCAACGTACCAGAACAGTTAACAATTTTTCTAATTAGATAGTTGGAGCACACTTGAAAGGAAGAGTTTAAAAGATAAGTCATTTAGGAAGTTTGCAGGTTAAGAAAATCCTCCTGCTTACAAGCATTTCACTTGCTGATCATCATCCGACACTGGAAGGGGATGTCACAGAAAGGCCTTTCCAAGCCTGCAATTAAGCTTATATATAATTATACTGTGGAAGAAGAGGGGGACTGTAGACAGGAACACATTTTGCAACACTGAGCTAAACCCTAGGCCTTAACACACTTCCTATCCGTGGAGACATGTTTTGACAAGAGCCTAAGAAATGAAATGAAACCAAAAGCAGTAGTGACACCTAAATCATGGCGCTACAAATGGTTACCCAGAACTTGGCTCAAACTGCGACTTACCACTGGGAGCGTGAGCCAGGTGGCCACGATGCAATCGGTGACCCAGCGGTACCAGGCCGGTGAGATAAACATCAGAGGCAGAAAAGGACCGAGCATGAATATACTTCCAAAAAAACTTCCCAAGAATAGTGCAAGTACGAAGTATATCCCTTTCCATGACACCATGGCTCTGAAAAAGAAAGGTGGCATTATGTTAGAGAGATAAGAGAAGTACTTACATAACTCTTCTAGTCTGTTAAGTCCAGCTTGAGGTAATATTCCTTCTTTTTTTCCCCCCATGGCTAACGACACAAGATGACAGCAAACGCAACCAGAAAGTTCAACCTCACAAGCAGCAGTAGGAGAACGACTTCATAAACAGCTATTTGGAAGGAGCACTGGGTTAACAACGGGGTCATAAAAGTATCAGCTACATCACAATTCCCTCCACTTATTAAAATATGTAGTTCTTCAGCAAGCCATTTGCATTAACCCAAGGTACAGAAGAGCAATGTAAGATGATGCCTGTTGTATTGAACTTCTCAGCCATTATCTCTGTCAGAGGTAAAGTACTAATGTGAGCATTTTCTAAGGACAGGGCTTTGCCTTTCTGTTTCTTCATTTTGCTGCTTCTTGGCACACAGTGTTGCAGAAATTCATCTTCCAATGAGTTGACACACAAGCTCCTTCAGAAACTACTGAAACCTTGTGAGGCTGATCAGCCATTTCCAACACCAGCTCCCTTTCCATCACAACACGGCAGGCAAGCAGTGACTGAAACCTTCTAACTCACCCTAGCTTCAAGAACGTGTGAATTTTTCAAGTCTGCTGTATTTCAACTGTACTTATCAGTTATTTTCCAACTTATTGCACCAAAAAGCCTTTGGTTTTTAAGACAGTAGTCTAGACTTGAGGTATTTCAGTGTCTGTACTATCAGCTTGACTCCCTTATTATAAATTGAGAAGTACAGCACACAGAACTTCTTAATGCATTACAGCAGAACACTCAGCAACCCTCTGAGCATTTGTAACAGCTACAAGCTTTCACAATTCAGCCGCTACTACCAGCTATGACAAAGTAAATATGGAAATATCAATTCTCTAAATTAGGGCCTAAAAATAGACTGGTTTAATCTACTCTGGACTCAACCAATAGTTTATAAAATCAAAGGTTAAGTAGAAATCACTTCTCAGTCACCGAATTCCTCTTCTGACAGGCTATTTTAGAAACTTTAAGAGCTCAGATAGACTGGACTTTCAGGACAAGAAAAACAGGAAGCTAGTATTCTTAATTATAAAATGAGCAATGGAAAAGTAATCCATTAAGCCTTGTGTACTGTGACATACATGATTTACCTCAAGCGTGTTTTGGGCAAGGATCACAGCAATAATGTTCACAGGGCAAAGCATTCAAAAGTTAACAAATGGCAACATTAGTGTTGCTGGCATATGAATTTGCTTCTGCTACTTCATGTTGACAAGTAACAAGAAAGTATCCCTATTCAGGGACACTTTTAGCTTTAAGCAATTTCTAAAACATCTTTGGAGGAAGGCCAAAAGAAGAGGTACTGCAAATTTGTCAGTGTAGGGAGGATATAGGAAGCTCTGTTTAGCCCAACTTCTGCAGGGGGGTGGGGGAAAGAAGAGGTAACCCTAAATGCAAACATTTGCTGATAGCTGTCTCAAGAAGATTTTAACACAATGAAATTTGAGTTCAAACATTATTTACATCCTGGAGTAGAGAGCCCTCTCTTTCCTGCCACAAGCAGAAATGCAATAACCAGCTGGCCACATATACAGGCACTAAGGAGGATCAAATTTGATATATCAAGGGACCCATGGAGAGTGTTGCACTGAAGAAACAATGCTCCAACTGCCTCCTTGTGTTTGTTACTGCAACCCTGTGTGAAGAAAATCAGAAATTAAGGCAACAGAGAACACAAATGAAACCCAAAGAAGAACAAAACATGAAAGGAAAAGAAAAGCATCAATTGCTGCAGGACTAGAGGAAAAGGCCTCCTGACACAGCAAGATTGGAAACCTACCATGTACTGCAAAAAGCTAAAAAGTGAAGAACACAATAAATATTAGTTGTTCAGCAACGAACTATGAAAAGGATGTGCAAAGTTCCACCTAAAGGACCACAATGTTAGCACACTGTGTGCATTGTGATACCTCAGGAGGAACAACTGGTTTCTGAGAAGAGAGTGATAAAGAGGAAGAGGGAGGAAGAACAGGAGGATGCCTCCAGTCCACAGAACCAGCTCCATGGCTTTGTTAGCAAGGCAAAAGCTAAAGCTCACCAAAAGGACCTGTAATGAAGAGGAGTAAATGAAGTAAATGGCCATCAAGTGTCTCTGAAACCCACCAAAAGGTTATCAGGGTGGGGTAGCTGGGTGGCTGAAAATGAGCTCTCATAATGGAAAACTAACCATTCCTTGAAAACCCTATAAATATGCATATATTATCAACATGCATAATGCCTTTATGTGCCTTGTATAAAAGCTGTGTGACTGACCCTTCAGGGCACACACATTTGGAGGAGTGATCCCCTGTGTGCCCAGCACTGCAATAAAGAATACCTGCTGAATAGTCACCAAGGCTATTGAGTTTTCACTTTGGCCTTTCACGGCATCAGTTCTTTATGTGAAAGATTACCTTATAATTTTATTTTTTTTTAGATGACTGTACCTGAGCTATGGCAAATACCTGAGGGAGCTCTGAATTTTCTCTTAACTTGTAACCAGGCAGCAGCTTTTTAACACTACAGTATATGTTAAGTTATTCTGCATTCCACTGGGTTAAACAGTGTAATGTTTTTCTAGACAAAAAGAGATAACGTCTCGTTTTAATTGATGTAATTTCTCTCTTGCAGGCACGTTTTAAAGGTGTGACCATATGTTTCTTATTGTTTGTCTATACTGCATTATATGTTTACACATGTGCACATGCATTTATGTGGAATAATGGCCAGGACTTTGTCTCCTAATTACCTCCACAGCAATAAAGCACATACCATGCAAACAGGTATGAGAAGAGAAAAACACTCTAACCCTCCTAATGAATTTGAGCAAAACTGCAAAATGAGAAGCCTATGATAACTTGAAGAGTTTACAGCAGAGAGCAACCATCCATCCAGCTAGCCTTCCAAAAACCATGCTTTTAACAAGCTGAAATTGTTAGCACACTCAACCCATTTGTTTTCATTTGTGGGTTCACTTGGTGGAGTTACAGCCTGGACAATAGGTTACATGATTCAAATTGCATCTGCCTACACTTATATACACTCTCATTTTAGCCAACAGTCAAGGGTGAGTATTCATCATACAAACTGCTGGGCCTGTTGATTGCCAACAGCCCATGTCCTGGGCTGGCCACCAAAAGCCTTGCTCTGCATGTTTAGAGCAGGAAGGACAGAGGGAGGCTGAAGTCCCAGGCTTGATTTAACACACTCAACAGACTGGATGCACTGCTGAAGCCATGTGCCCTAACTGAAAGCAGTGCCACAGGGAGTCAGCTCCAGCATCTCCTTGACTCAAAATACATTGCACAACTTCATAAATTGTGCAAAGCAAGGTCTGGTCAGACTAGTTAGTCCCAACTTCGCGTCCTATTTGAAGCTTCAGTACAGTCTGGGATTTGCCATCTCTGAAGCAGCCATGTTCACACCATAATGCAACTTGCCTAACCCTCTTTTGCTTGTCCTTCCTCAGCTCTGCATCCTCTTTTTCCCGGCCCCATATCCCACATCTCCTACCCTATACCCATCCCATATTGCTTGCATTCCGTGCAACACCAGCCTGGTGAAGGGCGACACACTCCAAGTGGTCACAGCCCCTGATGCGAAGGACACCCATGATGGTGAGGCCTGCAAGGCTGGGGTACAGGCTCAGCTACTGAGTCCCGCCAGGCTAGGCTCTGCACACTGGTGTCAACTTGTACTGGCACTACATGGTCTGTGATACCTGGTTTACTATTGTGTCAGTCACCTGAGGATCTGCCAGACAATGCCAAAGGCAACAGGCCATTAACTACCTTAGAATCCATTTGAACCTCAGTCCCTTCTACACCCAGCTTGGAATCAAAGTATCCTCATAGATAGCTATGTTAGACATCCCAAACAGAATGTATGCATTCAACAGAAGTAGTTACAGCTACAAATCAATGCAAAATACACACCTGCAACTTCAGAATATGATTAAAACCCAACCAAATCATTCTAAAGGGAATGTAGGAATTAATGAGGATTTGTAAAATGATCTGAAACAAACGTGAAAGCATACAAGAAAGTAATTCAAGGATTTGACAGTAATTCTGAATAACAGAACCCAAGTGTTTCCAAAGCACAGAAGTATTCCTTTACTGCTGCATGACAACTCTCTCTTCCTAACACAACAATCACTCCCAACATGGGATTTAGTATATTTTACGGCCTTTATCCATCTTAAAGCCACTTGCCATTTGCTGTGTGGGTCAGAGCTGTGGGAAAACAGTCAAAATTATTTTAAGATTCAGGCTGCAAACAGTGAGGAGGACAGCGCCCTCATACTGGGCTTGTAGTTCATCTGATTTGTGGCAGAACTCCAAGTTATTGGGGTACTATACTTCACATGTTGTTGTTGCCATAGCAGAAGGAAAACATGCTCTATCTCCAGGTAACGGGAAACTAATTCTTAAAATATAGTTTTTGTTTTACATTGCAGATAACTTTACAAATTCTTGGCTACAATGGCACAAATTACTTTGCAAAACAGTTGCATTTTTGTAAACTTCACCTTTATTAGAATGTTATCTTGAAATTTTTTCAATACTGTGTGCAAAGTGCTTGCATAGTAACATAAAGCAGAGGTATCTTTCTGCGCTTGGATTTTGACTTGTTTTGCTTATCAACTACATGTTTTTATTCTAGGTACAGCTGGAATGACAGACAAACCGCGGCTTGTTATGATGATGATGACTTCAAAAGGTTTTAAACAGCCTGTTCTCTACAACAAAACTAGTTTATCTTCACAACTGTTTCTATGGCCTGGAAGGAAACAAAGGATACAAAATAAGTCTATCTGGTTAGAAACAAAAAAGTTCTTCTAAAATTAAAGGTCTGGAAGTTAGATAGTAACTGAGACTCACCACGCACTTCATATTTCCCTAACAGTTCCTCACTAATTCAAAAGTTCTTGAGCAAACAGGTTAATTCATCTGCCAGGTTCAATGTGAAACAAGACTTAACCTACAGTATGGAATTAAGCAATACTACCTGGCAAACAGAGCCAGCTGCCCAATAGCTAGAGAGATTTTTCAAGCACTTAGTACTTACACAGTCAGCAAAGGAGGTTTTATTACACTACTGAAAAAATAAAGAAATGCTCTTTACTGCCAATAAAGCAACATTGTGTTATTACCGGTCAGTGTCCTTCCATTCAATTAACACAGGCAATAAAGCTGCACACTCGTTAGTCTTCAAGAACTGAATGGGAAATACCAGACATTTGGTTTAAATCTTTCAGTCAATTACCAGTGGAAAAGGTAAATGTTATCTTCAATTAAAATCAAGCAGAAACTCGCTCAGCTGGCCAGCAATGCCTTTTCTCTCACAGCTCTGCAAAGGAAGCCACCAGTTAACTGTGAACTGACTTCACTCAGCTTTGCGTTTCCTCTAAGAAGCGCAAATCAAAGAGGTGAGGTGGAATTTCCAGCTCTCATGTTGAATTTTGCATTCTGAAACATAATTTTCAAGTCAGAAGACAGCATCTGCACAACAATTTTTAAACACCTTTCATCTGGGTGAAGTGAATTGGACTTGAAGGCGGTGAGCATGAGGGGAATAAAGATTGCCAGCTTCCCAGGCATCCATTAAAGCAGCCATCAAACAAATGACTGAAACTTCACCTTGTTCACTAGTTTAAGGTTACTAAACAAAATTACTTAAGACAGGAAAGCAGGCAGCTGGACTGTCCTTTTCAGCTTGCAAGGCAAATAACACAGGGGTCTTGGCAATCATCAAGCAGGTGGCCAAGTGACAAAACCTCAACCACGCAACGTATCGGTGAAAACGACAGATCCTAGCAGAACATTTCTAGTTGAAATCACAAGGCTTTTCTGTTTGAGAACTTTATGGGCTTTTTTTTTTTTGGTAGCAACATCTCAAAGGAAAATTTTACCAATTTTTGCGCTCGGAGCAAAAAAAAAAAGTAGTTTCTATGTAGCATAGTATTTCAAAAAGAGAATTGCTTACAGGAAGCTTTTCTAGACTGCCTCAATTATATTTCTGATCTACAACTTACCCCATTTCCTTGGCCACGTAACTTTTGCTTGTGCCTCACTTACAAAAGCAGCAGAAATACCAGAAGTTATATGGGAAACAATGACAAGCAGCAGCTGAATTATTAATTGCAGAGATATCCACTCTCAACAGTAGCCCATATGATAGTGGAAAGAAGCTCCATGAGTTTCCACAGACCACTGCACGAACTCCTTTTTATTTCTGATCCTTCTCTTGGGTACTGCAGCATTTTAAGGAACATACAGATGTGTCACAGATCACTATCACAGAAAAAAACGTGAAGAAACAGGCACTGGACCACTAGAACTCCTTGCCTTTCATTCAGTTCTTGCATTTAAATCCTTTAAGGGATTTAACACGTATATCATAAAACAATATAAGATAGGGCAATAAAATGCAATTATCTTCACAAACCACATCCCTGACCCTCTCTAACAGAATAGCAGATACTAGCTTACACATGCACAAAATAAAAAGTACAATACTTAATGAGTAATTTCCGTAAATATTACCAATAAAACATGATTACTGCTGCATCTTGTAATTTATTATCTTTTATTTGCCAAGATTTAATCTGACTGTCATAATCAAATAAAAAAAATTAAGTAGAATATTCAATTTGCTCTTCCAAGTAATTGTGTCTTTCCAAAAGCAAAAAAACCTGGCTGAGATTCTTTGCAGCACAGCCTATAGATACCGTAAGGAGATAATTCACTCAGGGTGCAGTCATGAAATCACTCTGGTGCTTTTTCACTCCTATTTACCTGTGCTCTTTCCACTGTTGCTCCAGACAACCATTAGACCAATAAAGCTTGAATGAGAGCTTGAGCTAAGGTATTTAAAATCATTTGTAAGAGGGTATCAAGCAACAGGTACAGTTGCTTCCTGAAAACAAAGCAGCAATTTATGAAAATGTAGCTTGCTTTCATTCCTTGCTATATTCAGAAAATCTAGACGAATTAACAAGTTTGAGCTGCCCTAGGAAGAGCTGCACAAGTGCAGATACCAAAAGATACCTGATTTTTTTTTTCATTATACATAATACACAGGCACAAATACTTCTGAATTAGGTTTTCTGTGAACACAGCTGTGTCCTGGGTTCAGCTAGGAGAGAGTTAATTCTTTCTAGCAGCTGGTGCAGTGCCATGTTTGGGAGTTAGGATGGGAGCAGTGCTGATAACACACTGATGGTTTTAGTTGTTGCCAAGCAGTCACAGACTTTTCAGTTGTTCATACTGCCCTGCCAATGAGAAGGTGGGGGCACCCAGGAAGCTGGGAGGGGACACAGCCAGGACAGGTGGCCCAAACTGGCCATGCCATTTACATCATGCTCAGCATAAAGGAGGGCTGGTGAAGGGAGGAGGGCATGGCTCCAGGGAGTGCAGGTTTGGGGAAGGTCTGGTTTTGGGACGGCTCTGAGCTGTACAGCCTGAGTTAAACGGTTTGGTGAGAAACTGCATTGTGTATCACCAGTTCTGTGTATTTTGCTATAAAGTCCTATTATTGTCATACTGGGACAGCAGAGAGATAAACTGCCCTTATCCCAACTCATGAGGTTTGCCTTGGGTTTTCCTTTTCCCCTCCCCTTCTTCCCTACCCCCAGAGAGCAGGGCTGCGTGGTGCTCAGCTCCCAGCTGGGGCGAAACCACCACAAGCTGCTCTCTGCACTAGCCTTCGAGTTGCCATGGCCCCACAAGCCTGTCCTAAGCAGCAATGCAAGAAGGCTGTCAGATCATCAAAGATAGGTTTGATATATGAAGAACAGCTGTTGTATTCCCTCTATCCCCCATCTTTAAATAAAACCAAAAGAAAACCCATAACCTTACAACAAACACGGAGTAGTTGTTAGTTCTGCAGTTTTTCTCAGGTATATTATGTAAAACCTGCAGGCCAGCTCTAGGCCCAGTCTACCTGACAAAAAAAGGCTACTTGCAGTCAACAGCTGGCAAACCTAAATCCCGTTTTTTAAAATCTACAGCAGACCAAAAAGCTGAACTACTTTGATAGATAACAGATCCAAGTGAAAAACATGGAAAACCAGATAAAACGTTCCACTTCGTAGCTGGAGATGTTACCAACAAACTAACAAATCCATGGGTTTTTTCCCTCTGGATTAGAGCACCCCAACACTTTTGTTCACAGCTATTCTTGGCAGGGAAGGTGGCATTTACAGTTTCAGAAGTACCTATTTCACAATAACATCCCCAGCTGGGGAACAGAAATCAAGGACTCAGTGCTGAAGAATAGTTACTCAGAAAAAGGTAGTGTTCGGTAGAGTATTTCAAGATCTCTGCGACTGGCATAGAACCAAAAAAAGTTATTGATACACACTACAACAGAGCTGAACATAGAGTTAAAAAAAAAAAAAGTTGAATTTCCAAGGTTCTAAAACCTTTGCTGTGTTTTTGCCACTTACAAGATAAAGTCTTTTCTCAGCCTTCTCACAGAGTAGTAACTCACAACTCCCTTCTGTGTAAGGACACATCTGTGAAATTTCCAGTGGTTTTTCTACTCTAAGACAGAGTTTTCTCATCAGGTTAACAACTCAAAAGAAATAAAGGAGGCCTATATAAACAAAACTGAAACAGCCTATTCAACAAACTACAAAAACCACCTAAGATTGCTAAGATAGTAACAGTGTGACAGAAAACTTAATAGCTCGTGTTATTCTGAAGAGTGCAATCATGAAAACAAAACTAGGTGATGTAAAAGCAGACTTTCAGAGGCCTTAGGCAAGGTACCCCACTAGGAGAAAGCTTCAGTGAGAGCTCCGTATTTACAAAAATCTCTCAGTTTTAGAACAGATTAACTTAAATAGCCCCTCCTTTTCCAGTTAGTATGTATGCTACAAATGAATTCTGGAGGGATAACGTTACAGTGTGGTGGTTTAGTTATTTTAACCAAAGCATCTTTTACTTTTCCTTTTCCTTTCTTTTTTTCAGTCTTTTATACCTTGACAGATGTCACCTGTAAAAACAACTGCTGAAGAATTTTATTCCTTTCCTTGCTATAAAACTTCAGCAGGCCCCATGTTTAAAATCCCAACAGTACACAAAGCCCATTTTCTGAATCTAGCTGTCTGATTCTAGGCTCCACCTAGAATCAACTTGAAGATCAGATGATGGATTTTATCTGCTCTCCAAATCATTAAAGGGCTGAAAATAGAGACGTATCTTCATTTCCCTACTGTGCAAGTCATTCTCACTAAAGCATATTTTCACAAGAGATGGAGAATTGTGCCTACAGACAAATATATGCCATTATGTGTTGGGGTTTTTTTAAATAATAATAAAGATGAATTGCTATTATCAATTGCATATAACTCTGCCAAGCTTCTGAGTGTGTGCAACTGCCTCAGGCTTTTAAAAATATATTTCCAAGAGAAATATCAAAGGAAAAAACACCCTTGCAAATAATATTTAAAATGTTCTAGCCACTTAATTAGAAAAGTCCGTACTTTAGAGAATTTGAAATTTGGCAGTGCTGCCTTTGTATCAGGGATACACAGTACTGTGAAGCACACTTACACATAGCAAACATCACATGTTTATAACAACTTCAAAAGCTACACAAATGATACTTTTCTAGTGAATTATGCTTACAAGCTGGCTGCTTTCCAAGGTAAGCACAGTAGAAAGGATGGATCCATTACCTGGCAGGCTTCAAAGCAAAAAGAGGAAGAATGCAGTAGTTCTGCAGAAAGTTTACCAACGTTTCACTCCCACTAGAAGCAGCAGAGACTATTTATTTGCATTTGATCTGTTTCTGGTCACGAAATGCCATTCTCAATCTGTTATGTTTTGGTGAAGATGGAATGCCCGAAGCGACATAGCCAAAATGACATTGCCAGACTCCTGCTCCACTACTACCTAGGAGTATTTCTGCTACAGGACGTGACAGTAGGAGATGAAGTTCTGACATGCTTTTCAGAGCCTTCTAGAGAACAGCCTTCAAATGCCGTTTGCATAGCCGACCAGCAGGATCAGTCAACAGCGTATCTGGGCACTTCTAAGATTACATTACAAACCAGTGGTAAGAACTGCAGCTTTAACACTCTCTTCAGCTCTGTAATTCTCTTTCCACCAGCTACGAAGGGAAACTTCTCTTCTGACAGAATTCCAAAGGGACTCTCTCAGGGCTTCAAGTCGATCCAGGTCTTCAAAGCCGTTTCGAACACAGCACTGCATTTCAGAGGTAAACGCGTCCTTCAGCATCTGCGCGGTGCCGTGCATAGACACAAGCTTCTCCTGGGATGACGTACAGAGAGGTGAGATGATCTGTACTCCAGCTAATAAAGCTCCATCTCTCAGCAGGGATTCTCAGCCCATACACAGCGCCAGGCTGGTGCAGATATGTTGCTTCTGGTTCCAAGGGTACTGAAGCTGATTCAATTTTTCTTCAGACTTCAAGTGTTCTCAAAGCCAGAAAATGTTTTACCAATACAGTCTAATAAAGCAACTCCTGCCTCTTGTTAAAGCTGAATAACTTTGGTCCCCAAAACATACAGTAAGATATGAGCAACTGTGTGACTCTTGCTTTTAAAGTGTTTTGCATTTAGACGCAAAGGACCCAGTCCTATTAACAAATGAATAGCAAAATGTTTTCTGTGAGCATTCAGCACGGTCATTTTCTCCTATAACAAATTACCAGCATAAGTTGTTAAATAAAGTAATTCAATGCTGAAGCAGTTGGGGAGGTTTATCTGCCAATGCTTATGCAATACTTGACTAAGCTGCCAAAAGACAAATGGTAAAAAACCCAACATCTAAGGCTGTTTTCTAGCTTTTTAGCTTTGTGTATGTAAAATAGTACATTTGAAGCAGAATCTCAATTTCTAATAAACTTTGCCAGAACTGAAAGGAGCTTATTTTAAAAAAAGGAAATAATTAAAAGCTGTTTAATAGGTGTTGTATTTCCCTTCACAAAGACCTAGTCAATGTTACAGTAAGAACAAGTTCCAAGTCAGCTACAAATACATTTGGTAGTTGCAGACACATTAGATCGACATGCTGTGGCAGATAGATGCTATGCAATCCATGAATAAAGTATCCATGAAATAATTACAGAACAGCAAGTGACCCAGTCAGGAAAACAACCCACTGTAGCTATAGATTTTTCACATCTGAGCAATGCTCGAGCTTAGTAAGAGCTATTAGGGAAAAAATAAAGGGGGAGGGCACTGCAAGGGAGAAAGAAGGAAAGCCTTGCAAGAGCTAAGAGCCTCCCAAGACACATTTGGTGCATTGTTATACACCATAGACCAGCTGACCCCCTACATCCAACTAGTACTGCTAATGCTGCTACAAAGGTGCCTTAGCCACTGCAAAGTGATATAGCACAGGAACAAAGAGACAGAACAATTTTTAAAAGACCTTGATTGTTAAAGCAAAACATTCTTTGGATGGGTAAGGAAAGTATGCTGCTCATACTTCAAGGATGAGGGGTTGGAAGCGAAGGAGTACCTGACCTACACTAAAACTATCATGTGGAAGAAAGCAGGCAGGGTACAAGGCAGAGAATCCAGAAAAGGTTACTTAGTGGTGTTCCCTCCCCCTTAAAAGAAATAACAATAAAAGTAATCTAAGAGGAAATGCAATTACTTAATCTTTGCACTTTATAAACCATATCCTAAAAAGGAAAATATTATCCAAATTTGGCAGATCACAGTACCAGAAACATGTAAATCAGGAATCTTCTCATAGCAGGCTCTGTAGTCATGGAACAGTTTTAGTATCAGCAGTGTCTAGACTTCTCTTTTGGACCAGAGTTAAGAGTTAATGATCCAGAAATTAATTATACAGATTTTTATTTTTTTTTCCTCTTGCTACAAGAATTTATCTTCCCTTTCAGTTGTTTCCAAGTGGGAACACAACCTGTCATATGTTTTCCCTTTTACCAAGTGCCCTGACCTTTCAGGAAGAAGAGTATTCAAAACCACAGAATTCCTGGAAAGAATTTGTTATTTCTGATTAGCACACTAATATCACAGAAACAGAAGCTAGAAGATCTTCAAGTGGTAAAATATGCTAATAAGTGAGATACATGGGCATCCAGATGTATAAGAAAACACATACATTTCTAGTTACATTTCAAAAAGAATTCCCAGCTCTTGAAACACCTTTAATGAACTCATTGCAGTGGGCAATGTGGAGGTGATATTTTTACTGGGGAAATTATAAATCACAGACTTGTCAAAAAACAGATGCTTGTGACATTCCACGTCCCTCTCTTCCTCATCAGTGTGAAGCTTCTCCCTGTGTCTCATGAAAGTAGACACACTGCTGAAACTCTCAGTGCTCCTAAATAACCAATAGACAGTGTATCTTTACACACTGGAACACTTTGCATTCAAACAACACAGCTGCAAGAAAGTTAGTCCACTTCTGACATGACTGTAAAGCATGCTGAAGTTAAGGAGAAAACACAAGCACAGCTACAAAGTTGAACACAGAAGCACCAGCATTAAAGATAAGAATATTTCATAGTCAACACTATTACGCCCCAGAGCTAAGTGTCATTTTTCACCTGTGTGTGGAACAGAAAGTTTATCCTACTGTGGTGGTTTGACCCTGGCTGGACCAAAGCTGCTCCATCACTCCCCTTTTCAGCTGGACAGGGGAGAAAATATATATTGAGAGGCTCAGGAGTCAGGATAAGGACAGGGAGAGATCATTCAGTAATTAGTATTGTAGGCAAAACAGAATAATAAAAAAAATAAAAGCATCTAATTTATTACACTACACAGACACACACACTGAAACCAGAGTTGGGTAATGAGAAGTAAAACCAGATCTTAAAGCACCTCCCCCTCCCCCATCCTCCCCTCTTTGCAGACCTAACTTTAGTCATGGTTTCTCTCCCTTCTAACCCTGCCCTCTACCCTAGGGTGGCACAGACAGGGCTGGGGGGAATTATCAGTTCCTCACAAGTTGTTTTCCTTCTTAGCCAGGGAGGGCACTCCTCACACTTTTCCGAACTCCACCGTGGGGTCCCACCCACGGCAGACAGTCCTCCACAAACTTCTTCAATGTGAGTCCTTTCCCACAGGGCTTCACCTCTTCATCAGCTGCCCCAGCGTGGGTCACTGCTATGGGGTGCAGTCCTTCAGGCCAAGACTGCTCCAGCCTGGTCCCCTATGGTAGCACCCCAGCAAACCTGCTCCAGCCTGGGTCTCTCTCTCCACAGGCTGCAGGTCCTGCCAGGAGCTTGTTCCAACATGGGTCACAGCGTCTTCCATACATCTCCACCTGCTCCAGTGTGGGGTCTCTGCTCCCCATCATCTTCCATCCACCTTCTGCTCCACCATGGTCTTCTCCATAGGCTGCAGAGGATATCACTCTTCAGCACCTCCCTCACTCCCCTCCCCTTCTTCACTGCCCTTGGTGCCTGCACAGTTCCTTACATCTTCTCACTCACTTCTCTGGTGGCAAAAAGCAGCTGCTGGCTTGCAAGTTTGGGGTGTTTTTCCTCCTAAATGTGATTCCCAGAGGTGCTATGACTGTCGCTGATGGGCTCAGCCTTGGTCAGTGGGGCATCCAGCCTTGAGCCCAGCTGGTGTTTACTCTGTCAGGCCTCCTAGCAGCTTCTTGCAGAAGCCACCCCTGCAGCACCCCTCCTCCATTAGAGCCTTGCCACACAAAACCCCAACACCTATACTGAGATGTATAGGTGTTTCAATTCCAAAATATTTGTTGCCAGCATGACCACCAAGCAAACACCTTGATAAACAAGAGCAACATTAGTGATGACAAATGGCACAACACAAGGATCAAAGACGTGATGCAACGCAGTATCACGTATTATAGCTCTTCATTTATGCTAGCACGAGTAAACACTAACAAAAGCATGGAAACTATTTAGAGAATAGTTAACAAGACCTTTGAACAAGGTTTCAACTCTTCTCTAAAACTGTTATAAATTAAATAAATTGTGACTTGAGTCAATTTGCCATCTTTCCCAGAGACATAAAACCAAGATGACATGCAGAGAAGGTGCTTTCAAAGCTCATGGGCAGAACAATTATTATGTGAATTTCTATTCTAGTGGAGGCACCTAATGGAGAAACACACACCTATATATGTTATCTCATACTGAGCAGGGTCTCGAGCTTAATTCTCCACGACACCACTAAAATTAAAGCCCTGGTGCCAAGTGCACAGGTCCTCTCCTCCAGAGTTCTGACTTTTCCCCTCAGCGGATCAACCTTAAGAAATGATGGAGGCAAGAACACCTCTGAAAAGTGAAGCTATGATTAAGTTAAAAATTCCTAATTTTGACTTTCACAGGGGAACATATGCAGATCCTTTTCTTGAGTGTTTCCACTTGTAACCCTAAATATGATGTCTTGCATGTACTTTGATCTAAATTTATGCAAGAAGGTAGCTCTTAATACGCAGTCTTCCCATGAGGGTACCTCTTAATATGTAGGTGGCCTTATAAGCTCTCCACAGAAATGCACAGGTAATTATGTTGTTTCAGTCTTTAAATAATACACTTTTCATAGTTTAAACAGAATATAAGTGTTTGCAACTTCTACTATGGTATCGACAAATGCGCTGTGAGAAAAATCCCAGGCTGCTATAGTATCAGTTATACACTTGGATAAACACAAATAACTTGGATTAAGCCTGTGATTTCTCAAGGCTAAAACATGTAATTTTTAGTTTTATGTAAAGTTGCTCAGCACTCAAAACTTTCTTCCCACACAGATCATTTTCACCTGCTCCTCCTGCTGTTGCAGTTGAACAGCCAGAAAGGGGGGACAGAAAGAACCAGACAGGGCAGCAGCGGGAATAAAGGAACACACTCTGTCAAAGGGAAAGCCCAGCGCCATGGGAAAGCCCTGGATCACATCTAAGCAAGGCAAAAGAACATGCCGTCTAACAAAGGCAATTTGAAGTCAATTACAACCCAGAAGATTAATGTTTTCCAACACCCATCTTTCCCAAGAAGCCTTGTCTAACTCACTGAAGGAGAGGTAAAGCTGGCTGTAAGCATTTGGAATAGTGCAATAAGGAGAAAAGTTGAAAACAACTCGAGGAACCGTGGATTCCTGCTACGCACGGAATTTTCAACAACAACTAAGATTTATGATATTGAAATTTTTTTTTCCAACATAGATACAAGCTACAGCTTGTGTGCTTCCTTTCCAATTCAGCCAGACCTGAACATTTTATTGAATCATTATGGTAAGAAAAGCAGCTTTCATAACAGCTCTTTAAAAGATCTCTTTATTTGGGATCAAACATATATATGCTTGCTGGTAAAAGGAATCAAAGTAATGCTGGTAAGAGGAATCAATCATTGGACTAAGTGATATCAAGGATTGCTGAGCAATTAAACCTGACTACTAGTTTTCATGTATTGATGAGAACATCAAAAGCAGAGCATTCAGAAAAATATACTGACGACAAATGTTGACAAAGCTATTCTTAAAGACGTCATTTTCCCTCTGCCTTAGAATATATCAAGAAATGTAAACAACCTCCTACATCAATATTTAGAAAAGTTTTATGGGCAATGCATACAGTAATTCAGTTTAACAGTATTTCTATTCTTATTTACTACTTAAAGTTCTCTTCATTTGTTTGGGTTTCTTGCTATAGAGAATGAGGAACAGACGGGAAAAAACCCAAAAAACAATCAGTGACATCTTTGTTAGTTTCTGTTGAGAAAGGTAAGCTACCAATAGTCACCAAACCCAGGATTTTTAGATCAACAGTTTACTCCTATCACAACTTAATAGTCTTTTCAAAGGATACACAAGATAGGCATATAAATTTCATTTGGAATCATTTAGCTGGCCAAACAGCACATGCCATAGTCCTGGGCTACTCCTAGCATGTCTCACTGCTGTGATCCCATTATGCAAAGGATGTGGAGGTAAAGCCGTGGCTGATGCTTTGAAAAGAGTATCATTAGGGGACAAAACAAAAAAATTCAAAGGCACAAGGCTTTTTTATGGCACAATCCATTTCCTAAATAACTTTCCAACATCAGTAAAGGAACCTTCCTATTGATTCCCTTGCAGAAAGCAAAACACTTTTTGTGCACCTACTATAGTATTGACAAACAAATAATCTTTATTATTTATGTAAACCATTTTTAAAGCTTCTTCCTGTAAATCACATCTCTCTCTGTACCTCAGCCTTCTTTTTTGCCATTTTTTTTTTTTTTTTTAAAACTTGCTCCATAGAAATAAAGTAACAGGGCAAGAAGTTCCCACACAAAGCTCTCTCACTGAATAGGCAGCGATGACAGGATTTGTTAAATATGCGTTTTCTCACCTTAAAGATATCTCACTGGCACAGCCCGAGCACCAGAAGAAAAAGTAACAGTCTCTTGGCAGCACATACAAGCTGCCATTATTGTGATGAAACATTAAACCACAAGCAGCTTCCAGAGAAAAACGTGCTTATGTAAAGGAGCATATTTCTTCAAGTGTTTTAGTTTAAACAGATACTGAAGTCAAAAGAATTTAAGGAATTTTAAGAATTGCCTAAGTCAGCTTTCACCACTTTTGTATGTGTATTACGATAACGTTACTGTGTTTCTGGACTAAGGGGTTATTGATTTTCCCCAAATCTTTGAGAGAAAAGATTAAATTGAAAAGAAATTCACTATCTTCTGCTTCAAACCAGCAAAATAATACAGACTTTTTAAAATCCTGGATCAAAACTACCTTATGCAATTTTGAATTTGCCAAGCCCAGTACCAATCTGTCAAAGAAAGACTTCCTTCATTTTGGTCATATACATAAGTACTTTAGGTTGGGTCACTGGAATTACTTCCCGTATCTCATATCACTTCATTTAGTAGCCTGTTCCTGTAATCTAATTTCACAACAGAAAACTCCATTTGCTCTTCTTTTAAAACAGCAAATATGAGAACAGCTTATTGTCACGGATGTTTGGTCCACAAAGAGTTAACGATTTTAGAACTTGTGAGTAAAATTTACACCCATGGTAGGAAAAGGTAGACACACACTTAACTTCAGGGATGCCTCACTCCTCACATCTCTGTGACATTAGACCCATCCAAACAGAAAATACCACACAGGTTCAAGTTTTTCTTCTGAAAAAAGGGAGGGAAGAAACAGGGCACAGGATGCCCTGGAAGAGTTTCCTCTTATGAATAAAGGTTTTCCTACAACAACATCCAACTATTACTGTACAGCCACGCAGCTTGAAGTCTGAACAAAAAAGTTTCAGCAAAGAATGTTTAGCCCTTTCAATCGGTTTTGAGTTCTGCTTAAGACTCAGGTTATCAGACTAACATTTACATATGTGAAGGATAAAAAGTGACTATAAAAGCTGCCATTTTTCCCCTTACACACAGGAAGTGACTAAACATATGCAGTCACAACAGACTTCAGCAATAAAAACAAACTGTTGCAAAACAAAATGCTTTTGCAGAACAGCTCCCTCCTCAGTTTTCTTTGAGTTTGCTCTTGCTGACAAAAGAATATTATTCCATCAATGCCATCAAAAGACATTTGGAAAAACTGTGTTAGATTCAAATTGTATTAGATTCAAACTGTATTTTAGTTGTCATGGGCTTGTCCTCTAAAGTTTAAAGCCAGAAGATACCATTAGATGATTTAATCAAATGTTTGTGGAAGGCTATTTAATTTAGTTCCCTTAGCCAACAATAGTTTGTCTAGAACGACCTTCTAAAAGGTTGCCCTGTTTGAAAATACCACCATGTGGATATCTAACATCTCCCACTATTATAATATTGGCCCATACTTCGATTGAATAATTTTGTTTCCATAAAGATAACTGTGCAAGCTAATTATGAGCCTTCAGTCTTCATTTATATTATTACATTTGTCCATTTTATCTGTCATTAACAGCTAAGTAGAACACTACAAACAGGGCTGAATTTAATCAGCCAAACATGTTTTCCATATAATCATACGTATTCAGAGACCCTCCTAGGCCAGATGCACGCTGAACAAGCATCACTGTGTCCACAAGAATGTTCCCTTAGCCAGTTCTATTTTCAAAAGAAGTTATAAATTAAAAAAGTAACCTAATGAATGATTAAAAACACATCAGACAGGAAGATTTCCTACTCACTGTGCTGTGAGGTTAACCCATTACCCTCTAACATTCCCAAGGATGTAATTACTATTAATGCTATGAGTACCCAAACCTCCCACCCTGTACACACTCTATATTTAGTACATTAGTAACAGGCTACCAGTCCTTAATAATGGAGTATTTAGTACAGTCATTAAAGCAGTAGATTTTAAGTGCCACTGACTCAAAAAGTTTTTGTCCTTTTGGCATGACACCTATATTCACTGGATAATCTCTCTCCCAACTCAGCAACAGCCACATTTGTCTCCAGTCAATTTACTTGTAACTGAAAAGAGTAAACGGTGATAGAGCTGGGAAATTTAGTTTGCCTGGTTTATCAAGGGACTTTCTGAGCACACACCTGATATGCAAGAACTTGGCCTACCAACAAATACTTGCAGTTGTCTGTACATTCAGACACACAAACACAAAAACAGGACTGCAAAAATCAGACACAGCAGCAAGTTTTTGCTCACGGCTCCTATTTGGTTGAACAAAAAAGCTAAGTAGTCTGTACTGGTACTCTGATGTACCAACACGCCAAGACAAGTTAAGAATTTATACACTGCACATGGAAATGCATAAATACACCTAAATCTAACATGAGCTAGAATATATCTGCCTATTCCTTGATAGAAAACTCCCTTTGTTTTAGAAAGGCAGATCTAAGGCAGCATTGCCACAGTTGAGGAAATTGCCACTTCCAGTATTTGCAAGTTCCTGTGACATAACAGCTGCAGTGTTAATGTAGAAAAGATTTCTCTGGTTACACTGGGGTGAGAGGGTGTGTGAGGGTAGTTTGGGAGGGTTTGTGTTTTTTTTATTTTAATCTTATTTTGGATTTCAGTTTCAAGTTTGTTCTTAAGATTTCAAGTATCTAAAACTTGTTTCAGATGTTGTAATTTATCCAAACAGAAGAAACTATGCTATTAGCAATACAGAAAAAGCCTAGCTAAGAAGTCACCTGAGTTTCTGTACAAAATAAGCTCAGTTTTCATAAAGGAATAAGCAGCTTAGAAGTTAAGTTTTCAATATTAGGACGACTGCACTGCTTATGAGAGGGACAGGTAGGCATATTTCTGGTTAGGAGTAAGCGACATTCTTCATTCAAGACTACCTGTTTGGCTGCTTAGAAGTTTACAGAAAGGAAACAGCTTTTAAAAAAAGTAGTATGTGTTTACACATAGTACCAACATGTATATCAAAACTGAATTAACCCCTGCAGGCAATTTTGCTTCTAGTATTTAAGCCTTGTTTTCCAACAAAAGTGGAATTTAAATAGTTTCATTTGTTGCACTAGGGAGATGATATGCTTTTCCAAAAGGCTTGGGTCTTGTAAATAATATGATTTATCTGAACCCTGGAAGGGGTGGGGCCTTAATTCACTGCAGGAAACATTCAGATAACATTTAAGGAATAAGTTCTTCCAAGAAACACTGCCAAGATCTTCAAGGGCTTACAATGTTTCAGATGCATAGAACGGTTATACTAAATTTTAATCGCACTAGAAGAACACGTTATTGTGGATATTTCTGCAAAAGAAATAAACCCTGTCTTACAGATAGTAGAACCCTGAGAGCCTTGACTTTTTTTTTTTTCCTTTGTAAGAAAAGTTGTTCTGCAGAGTTTTAAGCATGTCCAAGAGTTTGGTCAGACTAGATGCACTCACAGTATGGATTACCATACAACTTTTGAGTGGCAATGACTATAGCTTGGTGAAGGACTGGCATTCTATCAAAATTTTACATCTCTCACACTGGACAATATTTCTGTTTCTCCAGTAAAAAAGAATTATTCATGCAAGTTTTCAATTCAGAAGAGAGATGTCCTTACCACTGCAGAAGAAGCTACATGGCATTTGAGGGAATGAGTTCTAGAGAAGCCTACACCAAGCAGAAAAAACATAACATCAGCACAAACTGGAAATTGCAAGCCAGAAACTATGAAACTGTAACAAATTCCCTCATTGACCTCCTGCCAATGCAAGACCTTTGCAAGCATCAACAGACATCTGCCAAGCTAAAACACCCTACTTCCCACCACCTCTTACCCTCGCACAATACACCTCTGATTAACACCAGTTTTCTTTGCAAGTGCATTTCTTGCTTCTTGTCTTTACCCATGGGCTGTAAAAGTCCAGGAAAGAGCCCATCTGTCCCCATGGGAAACACACTGCAACGTCCAAGCAGTATGCAGAGTAACTTCAATGCTGAATATGCACCTTTGTAAAATCTACGTTACTCTGGGAGGGAAAAAGCTACCTACTTGTCTTTAAAAAAACCCAAATCAACCCAAACTATGGACTTAAAAAGCAATCAGGAAGGAAATGAGTCATGGGGAAAATTTCAGGGAAATTTCACATGAAAAGGAAACCATGAGCAATTTCACAAAATTTTCCATGCTCAGTTGTGTCCCTCCACCCTTTCTTTTCTCTCTCAGACACTTGATGGAAGAGGACAGGCCTCAAAGTACTTTTATTTATCCTTCAATTAGAGGGAGAACAAAACAGAATAGACCACATTGTGCTCCGACACCCTGAAGATTTGCCTGTTGCGTCTTTTTTTTTATTCCATGAGTATTAAAAACATGTATTGCATCAAGAACAGGCATCTACAAGCATTCAAAACCCATGAATCGGATTGCCAAAAAAATCCACCCCAAAACATTAAATAACCACTCCGCTTTCAGATGGGCTGTCAGGAAATTAATGGTTTCTTTCTTGTCCTATGTTAAATGGGCAGGTGGAAAATTCCCAAGCACATTCTTATTTGGGCTGTGTTCTTGATCAGCTGGAAATCAAAGGTGTCAAAAGTCCCAATAAGGTTATTTTATGTCTTGGTTCGACCTCTAATGCTCTGACCCAGCCTATCTTTGCTCTGGCACTACAGAAACCAGAAATTCAGGATTGTTTAGATGTAGGAGAAAGAGATACCTACAGATGAAGGGAGGTCCTCAACATCTCTACTACCAACTGGCTTACTTAAGCAAATTATCCTCTTTCTATGTAAATATCTTAAGTCATCACCTATTTAAGAAAGAAAAAGGAAAACTGTTCTGATGTTCCAGGTAGTCCTGGGTTCAGCTAGGATAGTTAATTTTTCAGATCAACATACTTTTTTTATGAAGAGCACAATATTTTGGAGAACAGATGGAAATACAAGCTGCAAGCTCTAAAGGGCACTGATCTTCCTAGCTTCTCAGAAGACTGAGGCACAGTGCTCTGCTTGATTCATTTACCTGTTCACACACCTACAAGCTTGCAACTTCTAAACCGCGCTCAGATTCAGTCTTGATTCTGAACAGGATTCAAGAAAAGGCATTTCTCAAAAATTTACCACAAATTGAGTCTGCAGGGTAATTTAAATGAATGAATTCAGAACAAGAAAAATTGAATCCTCATAGAAAACATTTGTTTCCAGGAGGTTCACAAAGGGATCCTGTACGGAAATGACATCGTGTTTGTCTCTAGCAGTGTGGTTTTCCAGGAGTCCTCCAATGAGACACCGCATAGACTCAATGAATCACGCTGTCTAGCTTTTGCACTTTCCAAAATAACAAAAAAAAAGACCCAAATGAAACTATATTAGCAATCAAAATAGAAGCAGAAGCAGAGAAAACTAGAAGGTCTTTTCTTACATAGTCCTCTGATTCCAGGTTATGTCTGAGTTTGCATAGCTCTTCCCCCTGGTTTGGGAATTCCAATCTGACAGTGAACAACCTGGAAACACTTCATAGATACTTGCCCTTTAGGGAATGGTCAGAATTAGTAACCTTAAAAAAAAACATCTGAGGGAGGTCACAAGTCCACCATGACTGACACAGGTACAAATGGCTTCAAGGAATCAAATATTAGCTTTTTTAATGTGTCATGGCATAGTTCGGAGTCATTGTTTTATGCAGCTCAATCACGTAGATTGGACAGGTGAAAAGGCAGAACTCTCAAAGTCTGAATGCATAAACCCAGACAGAGCTTCCTTTAGTAAATCCACTGATGAAGAAAAACTGTTCTTTCCTATCACACATATGAACACATTTAAGTTCAATGACTTGTTGATAAAAAACACCTTTGGGGCAAAATCTCTTCAAGCTTTCACAATAGTGAATTCATTGTAACACCAGTAATTTCAACTAAAATAGGAACAACCCATAGAAAACAGGAGTGCATGTGACTCAAGACAGATACACTTCAGCCAGTCACCAGCATTCAGCATGCCAAAGAACTGACCTTGTGAACTCCATTAACGGTTGCCATACACATCAAACAGCTATTCTGTAGTTGCAGATAACATCCCAAATTGGTCTGAAAACCTGCTTCCTCTCCCTCTTGCTGTCATTCCGTCTTAAGTTTCTGATCCTGCTTCTCAGCCCTTCTGTTGTATTAACTCAATACACCAGCACAGCCTTGGTTTCTAATCCCATCTCTGGTCTGCTTAACACGGATACCTGGATCTTCCTGCTTTCTGTAGCCCATCACCATACTTACTACTTCTGATCATGTCACAGAAGCTGGAAGAGGAACAAGCAAACATGAATCAGAGAACCTCTTGCCTAAGATCACTCTCTCCAGAGCTTGTATACCCTGATTTTCCAGTTCTTCATAATAGTATTTCATTTTAGCCTGTCCTAAACTACAGGATCTATCCGTACATGTCCCAATTAAGATTCCTCACTATCAAGTAAAAGAAGAGCAACTGGTATCAATCCACTTGATATCCTAGAAATGAGAATAAAAGCTGAACGTTATCAAGGACCTAGCAGTTGCCCTGGAATTTCTTGCAGCCTTAACAGATGAGGACTAAAACCTTAATAGTCAGATAAAAGGTATACCCTTTACACTTCTTGTTCTCTAGCATCTTTGTTGTGGCATCTACTCTGAATTAGAAAAGAGACTGGTTTATTTTGTAGATTCTTTGGGAAGTTTTGTTATTATTCTAGGGCAGGGAAGGAGAGTAATATTTACAAAAAATCTGGCAAGAAGCGGCAACACCCACTTTTCCTTTGTTATTTTGTCCCCTGTTGCTGATATTTTTGGATTTTCATTCTGGAAAAAGGAGAAAGATGAGGACTTGTCTGAAGCGGTGTTTGCTGGGCTGCTTGCCCTCAGAAAATTGGAAGATTGCCCAGGCTGAATAAAGGAGGGATTCTGTAAACTCAGATCTGATTTGAATTTAGCAGAAAGTTTATGAAGAATGAATATTTGCTGTGTCTTGACCTAAGAGATTTTGCTATCTTGTATGTTGTTGAAGAAAGAAACGACCAGTGGGAAAAAAAAAACCTCATCAAAATTGCCAAACTGAGCCAGCAGTAGTCCACCCAGTCATCCTGTCCAACAGTGTCTTTCTTGCACCTTCTTACAGAGCACACAGTTCAGGAAGAAAGCCTGCAGTAGGCAGTGATGGCAAGTTTATTCTTAGTCTCTGTTAACATTTTTCTTAAGCCATAAAATACATGGGCTTACATCCTTCTCAACATTAGTCATTCATTAGCAGGCTGATCTTGTCTTCTATATAAACAGACCCGATCCATTTTTTCTATCAGCAGTCTTTAAAACCTTCTTCACTACTACTTGAGGATTCAACTCCATAAATTAAAAGGATTGACAGCAGTCAGACAACTTGCCCGTTCGGGCAACAAATCTCACCCCCAGTTTCACTCAGTTACCAGTAGCAGGTAGTCAGGTTGGGCATGAGGTGATTAAAAGCCTGTAACCTTCTTACCAGCAAACAACCAGTGATTCTCATCATCACTACCCACCCTCTCCAGCAATCTTTAAAATAAAAAGTCTAAACTCTATCTTGTTCAAAGGAAAAGTTCCCATTTTTTGCAATACCTCACTAAAAGGCATCGTTAGCTGTGAACGGCACCTCGGATTGTGTAAAACAAGTTAAAGACTTCAGGGAACACAGTAGTAAAGAGAAAGAAAGAAACTAGTAAAGAGAAAGAAAGAAACTAGTAAAGAGAAAGAAAGAAACTAGTAAAGAGAAAGAAAGAAACTAGTAAAGAGAAAGAAAGAAACTAGTAAAGAGAAAGTTAGATCTTACTTCTGGGATTTGTTCAGTGCTACTACAGAGCATGGGATGCTCTTGAGAAGCTGTGTCTCCAAGCTAGGAAGATCTTGTTGAGCTAGCCAGCAGTCCAAGGTGCCAACTACTTGGATTTAATCAGCCTTTAACAGTTGGAGGAGATCCCTGCTCCGCTGCAGCTAAAGCAGGATAGGAACTGGGGAAAGGAAGGACACAGCCATATTACAGGCACCGCTGGCATGACCTTTAAAGAATGGCTGGGAGCTACCAGCTTAGACAGTTGAACCAGTATGACCAGTCATGGAAAAGATGAAGTGTGCAATGACTCCTTATGAAAAAATTACTTGCCACTTTATACAGCCTACGTTGCTACCACCACAGGGGGTGTAAGAAAAGGAAAGAAAGATGCCAGCTGAAGGAGTCAAGTCTAACAGAACAAAAGTATCTGTTAGCCTGCATTATTTATAGTACAATTTATTCATCACCACTCCAGACGATGAAATGCCTCAGCAACTTCCAGAGCACAACAGGCAGTAGTTCTTTTCCCCCCTCCAAAACGTGATGAGTCTAAAACACACCCGCCAATCACTATTTTCTACAGTAACAATGCAACACTATGATTCACTTGCATTAACTCTGACTAAATGTCATTACCTTTAAATAGACAATGCAGCTAGCAATTTAAAAACTAAAAATAGAAAGATATGTGCTGTGAATCCTATGCCATTTATTCCTCATTTGAATATTATGCCATCTTTCAAATGTTTCTGTTGGCGCTTACCAGGTTTTTTACATTTTCACTGGTGGTTGCTTTATTTTTCTTTCACTTATTAAGATAACATCTACTTAGAGAAATGCATCTCTAGAATTTCATATAAAAGGACTACATCATCACCCTGCTACAGTAACCATGCTGATGTGAGCTGTACACACAGAAGATGAGGGGAATATGTGGGAGCAAATATGCAAACATACTCTTTATAATGAAAGGGAGTAGTACTAAAAGTCTTCTAAAAATGTCAGCTGGGGAACTCAAAGGTCAAGACACTCTGAAAAAGAGAAGTTAATCTAAGATTTTCTGTATTTACTCTCTCATTCCACAACGAAGTACAATGTACTCTAGGTTGCTTTAAAGCTCAGAAATTATCTTTCTTGCCATGATTCAGCATTGATTATACCAAAAGTTCCAAGTTTTGCTTGAAGAAGCCAAACCTGCCGATGTGTAAATTGTCTGAGTCTACAGTTTGCAGGATGTAGTTACGTTAACCTCTAAAACTACTACTTAGGTGACAGATCATCATCATCATCAACTTCTAACTTTGCTTTGGTTTATGTAAGAAACCAATCAACAGGTGAGGAATGACCCCAGAACTCACCTCACATATTTTAAACAGCCTTTAAAGCTACCATTCCTACCAGTAGCAAATGAAAATAGGTGGGGCAAGTAATTTTTTGCCAATAAAACTGTTTCACTTCTAACAAAGCATGTTTCAAGAAGGCAAATTAAAATGTACGGGCACATTTTGAAGTCACTGCATTTAGAGCCACTCCAAACTTGTGAAAATAAACAAGCATTTCAAATGGGAGGATTTTTATTACAAGAAGTGACAAGCAGATTTCTGCCACCTAAGGGAAGTACTTTTTTTAAAAAAATCGTTTTCTTTAAACTATCATTCTGAAAATGAAAGAAAAATCAAGAATGAGAGAAAAAAGTGGGGTTTGATATTATGCATGCTCTTGAAGCCTCTTATTTTTTTGTGGCTTAACGACCACATTTTCCTGTGTTTACAGTGCTCCTCACCCTTCTTACAGCAGAAGGCCATTACACAAGAAAAGAAACCGCCTATAGCAAAATCAAGTATGCAGCAAGTGCTTCTCTGTCCTTCCTTCCTCAGGAAAGAAAATTATTCTCCTATGGTGGCTCAGTCACAATGCACATTTAATTGCCTTAACAGCCACTAGAACTACCACTTCAGTTCTGAATTCACACACTTCCCAAGACTCAAAAGAGGAAAGAAACCTTATATACCAAGCAACATCACTTATTCTGCAACTTACTTGAAGCTAAGCATCTATCTCCTCTGAAGGTGATGAGACTTCTAAAGGAATATGGTATCTTTTATTTTAAGAACAATCATCTTCCTCTACAAACCACATATGGGTCATCTCAAACCAGTAGATTGGATGACATTTGAACAACAGAATCACACCAAATGGATGAGGTTGGAAGGGACCTTTGGAGGTCATCTGGTCCAACCATCCTGCTCAAGCAGGATCACCTATACAGACAGTTCTTAGCACCGTGCCTAGTTAGCTTATGAGTATCTCTGAGGGAGACTCCAAGACTCCTTGGGCAACCTGTGCCAGTGCTCACTGACCCTCATAATAGCAAAATTTTAAAAAAAAAAAAAGTGTTTTCTGATGTTCAAGAGGAGCCTCTTGTGTTTCATTTCATGCCTATTGTCCCTGCTCCTGTCACTGGGCACCACTGAGAAGAGTATCCATTCCCTCCCTTCAGGTATGTATATACGCATCAATGAGATTCCCCCTCCATGAGCCTTCTCTCCTCTAGGCTGAACAGTCCAGCTCTCTCAGCCTCACCTCGTATGTCAGATGCCCCAGTCACTTCACCATCCTTGATGCCCTTCACTGAACACTCTCTGGCATGTCTAGTGCACAGAGTATCAACCATAAAAATTTCCAGAAGCATCCATAATGCTCTTACTAGCTGAGATGCGCCTCAGTGTCCCTTTAGCTGCTGCCCAGCATTTCTACAATAAGAGAACATATGGCCCTCTGAATTCAGCATGAGGGAGTTTGTCTTTAAACACTAAAGGATTGTTTCAGGCTTCAGTTTGGCAGCTGCTACAGGCACATCTTCCAACTATACACCACAAAGGCACTCAGACCAACAACCGAGCATCTCAAAATGCTGATAAACTAGAAACCTTGAAGGGGTCTGGGAATGGAAAAGCATCAACACAAGTAAAACTAGCAGAACAAAAACCCTTTCAAAACTAGTTCTGCACAAGATTGGTCTTACAGGATTCTCTATCCAACAAATAAAATTAAGACATATAGATACATAGCTTATGCCTTAACGCTGGTGGGATTTTAGGCATTTTGTGGAAATAAGAAGTTTAAAGTGATTTCAAACATCTAGCAGCATAATCATAAGCCTTTTTTAACTGGTTGCAAATGCCAAGCTCCCAATCAGTTTTGACTGCATTAGTCACTAAGGAAAAACGTAATAATTTCCAGATACTTCCCTGAAATTCTTAGGCCAAACTACAGCAAAAGTAAATATTAATCCCTTTTAGAAGGAACTTCAGAAGACAATTCTCCTCCAGTTGTCCAGGAACACTAGGCATTTGAAGTATTCTAAAATGACTGGCTGCAGTTCAACACAACATGGCTAATGGGATTCCTCTATCAATTGTCCCATAATACTTAATGTAGTCTAATAATTTGTTTTTATAACTTTCCATCTCTAGCTTATGTCCTGTCAGATAAAGATACCAAGCATACAGACGGAAAATAACATCAAGATATATAACTGATCCTTTTAAACTGAAAGTGGGTTTTGCTACACATCAAGAACCAGCTCAAATAAGCTGCAAGATGCCCTATCAAAGACCGACTACAACCTGTAATTTTGGTATATTTAGATCAAATAACTTCAGGTATGTTTTCAGGCTTAACTTTACTGTGAAAGCCAACAAAGACTGGTCTATCAAAGACTGGTCTATCACTAATTAGACAGTAGAAGTCAATCAATGACTAGTGGTGGTTCAGTATCAATTTCTCAGAAGGCAGACATCCTGATCAACAGTCTTTATCTTGACTGCAGAGGCATCAGACTGAAATTGAAGAGAATGGTCCTACATAGCTAATACAATTTTCACAAGAGTTACTATAAAAAGAAGCTTTGAAACATGAACTAACAGATTAGAAGAGGCTACTTTCCTCCCCCTTCTTCATGGAACAATAACCTTATGCTCAATCATGCATAAGTAAATACACAAAGAACTATTTCACCCTGGACAAAAGCAAGATTTAAGTAGGAAGTATAAAGTAGTATCTATAGAATTCAAACTGCAGAATCATTTAATTTTGTTAACTACTTTGGATAAATAACTTGGAATACTGATAGATGGGGTTTTTTTCCTAGCCTTGAAACAATTAGGGGCCCAGATGTTGCATTCAGGAACTCTCCTTGGAGTCTTCTTGGTCTACTACTCTCCTTGGAGTTGTCACTGATCTCTACAACAAAACACACTGCCAGTATAGCCTCAGACTACAGATGAAGTGATTTCACAGTAACATACAACAGCTAGTTTCATCCTGAAAAGTATTTAGGTCAGACACTAGAAGTGATGTTCTCTCAGCCCACTACATTCACAGCTAAAGGATATGGGGCACTTGGAACCACAGGGTGCACAGTCTGTGAACTCTTACCTTCATATTACACTCAAAAAACATTTGGGACACTGAAGCTGCACTGTCAAACATACAGATTATGAAACACCAGAATTAAGGCTGTTCTTTCCTGCCTGGTTTTGATTCTTTTCCAACAGGAACCCTGCCTCATCCAACCTGTATGCTTTGACAGTAGGGATAACGGGCAGAAATTATTTTGTATTTCTTTTTTCTCCTTCTCATAGTGCAGCACTAAAATTAGCCTAAGCTATTAAAATCCTAGCATGAAACCCCTTTTTTGCCTTCTCTGCATTGTTTGTTATACTATTAACTGAAAGTGGTGCATGTCAGCCATTTATTTGCACAACAGATACTTATATTTTTATAACTTAATATCCACAGCAGAAAGTATGCAAGTTGTGCCTGCCTTGTCTGGAATCCTTCCTAAATTTTTTTTCAGAATACTTGTCACTACCCAGGAGATCACAAGCACAATGCACAGATGCTATTAGCTTCAGTCACAGCTGTGAAAGCTTTGCATTCTTTATCCCCTAGGTGTCCAGCTTTAAACCTTATTATTCGATACAAGGATAACAATTAGTTATTGTTAATAACCATGTTAGGATTCTTGCTTATCAAGTAAAAAGCAAAATCCCATTCTTCAGAGTTGCATTACAGAAATTGCTCATTTATTTCAGTTCAGTATGCATCATAAAGCACGTGCAACAAGTAAAATGGGTTCTGCAGACCACATTCCTTGGATCCATAAGGCATTCCTAAAACACAAGCCTCTATGAACGCCAAGTTTTTGAAGGGGAAAAAAGGTAGTGTGTTAATGGAATTACAGACTGTCAATTCAAGTGTGGAGATGTGACATTAAAAAAAATGTAGCCCGTATATCATTAGGTATTTATGCTTCTGTTGGCATTTTAACAAAGTCTAAGATCACAAGCCTAGTGTGAACAGCTGCTCATCTCTAATAGCAATCACAGAACTCAGGAAATGTAATTTCAGTATTTTCAAGGGACAAAAGAAAACACTCTGATCTTCATGAATTTCCAGAAAATAAATGTAATGAACAGGTAGGATATCTTAAATGGAGGAAGACCTAACATTCACATATAAAATACTTACACTTTTCTAAAATCAAAACCTCAACGTTTCAGTGGGTCACATAACCTTAACAACTACGTGCATTCCCTTCAACCTCTTCAGCTGAGCTCTACCCAGAAAGTTCAGAGTCATAACTGTCGCTGTATCTGCTACATTTCAGGGTAGATCTGATAGCATCAACAGATTAATGGGGAAAAGAGCAAAGTGGTAGTTAAACCAAAAGCTTGTTTCAAACCGTTACAGTAAATCTGCATATTCAACGTACAGCTCCTTAAAGCCAGCAGGCTAGTCAGGATTACAGAAAGAGTAAATCCTATTACATTTAGTGTTTCATATGCCTGAATCAGGTTCCTTTTTATGTACACTTCATGATTTCCTCTACAGAAACAAAATGATGCCTCCTAATGCTATTAATTGTTCATAAAAGAAATTATTTTCAAATAAAAATGCTAATGTTAAAATCCTAAACTGTAGCAAATTTGCTTTTGAATATACATTCTGTCCATCAAGAAGAATCAATGAAAGCAAGCTTACAGAACCTGAAGGTAATATTAAGTATAACAACCTCAAGTCTTTTTTGTCTTTTTTTTTTCCCCTACTGGTTACACAGTAGTCAGAAAATATCTTTACTCTGTATTAGAGAAGAACTTACCTAAATCAAGTTCCTTCTGAAAAAAATGAATTGGTGACTTTTAATAATGGTTGCATTTAGGAGAGGCTTATGTAGAACTTCCATAACCTTCTTTCAGAGCAAAAATAGTTGAAATGTTTTAATTAATCCACTTTTCCTTGACAAGTATTTCCTTTACAATGTCTTCAATATAACTCAACATTGGCTGCATCTTTCTTGACAGCTGGTATTTCCTTAACAGAGAATGTCTCAAATAGCTTATATGTAACATTCTTTCTAAAATTCATTTCCTTTCTGTGTAAGAAGTTAATACACCAAGAGGGGGAAAAAAAAAAAAAAAGCTATGTTTCATGCCATGTTGGATATAACAGTTCTAGAGTTTTGCTTTAAATTAGCCCAGTAATGTTTTTGTAGAAATATTATTAACGTGGCTGTAGCTTAACAGTGGGAAGAAGGAAGAATACTTGTCCATAACTTTGCTTCTCTCCAGCTTTCATTCCAACACAGCCTCAACTGTTTATGTTCTAGCTCTTCAGTACATGCCTGGTGGAAATCTGACAGCTCTTTAAGAGTAGAGGAGAGATGTAAACGAGAGAACACTCTTCTTTTTAAGAAGTAAGAGGCTCATGGTTCTACATCAAATAGCTCCTCAAACAGAAATTAAAGATCTTGATAGCATCACTCTAAACACTAAAATTATTCAAGACGTTGAAACTGGCAGAAAAGCATACCACAATCTTTCTCAAGAGGAGGACAGACATTAAGGTCTCACAAGATGCAACTCCTAAGGGTGGGCTACTCATCCTGATGGATCCGATTTCGGCTTTTCGAAGCTTTGCTCTATACTAACACCAAATCCCAAGTTCTTAAGAGCTGGGAGACACACGCTAGTTGCATGCAGACAAGCTAAGATCCCACATGCAAAATCCCAGTAATTGGTATCTTTACAGGTTATTGAGGCCAAAGGCATGCTCTAAAATCTGTAACACATAATCCCTACAAAGGTTGTAAAGGGCTAAATGGCTGGAAGAAACACAGCAGTTTTCAAGTGAAGAAGAAATAAATGCTGATAATTTCTACTTCCTTTTGTCATGCTAAAAGCATTTATGAAAATGTTACTCTTCAGCCAAAACAGATTATTTTCAGTACTGCTAAAAATTTTTGTTCTAAAATATCCTGCAACCTTGGGAACTCACTGTACAACATTATTTTGCAACTATTTTCCTTTTTTTGGATGTCTCCTAGCCGATACACAATTTTGTGATGCTCCTAAGTAAATGTTATCATCTGTGTTAACACTGTAAATACAGCCTACCTGGCACTGAAATCCAAAGCTACCAGGCAGTTTCCCTAAATCTTAAGGTTTGCTTACGTTATGTTTATGAATAAACGATGAGCTTCTAAACCAGCAAAATCCTGTCCTAAATATGCCTTTTTCAGCTAATTCTGCATCTCAAGACACCGCGAGAGATGATGGAGAGAGGAAATGTAGTATGTCCTCCTAACATGCACACATGTTAGCGTTCTGCTCACAACAATGTTACCTTTTGTTCTGAGAGCAAGCTTAATCCTGCATGCCCAGCACTCTTGTTAGGGAAACTACAGACAAGATAAGCAATGATGGTTTGCTTAGTGGATTTCTATGGATGCCTTACGTAAAGATAAAAAAGAAAACAGCCATATTTACCACCTTTGCTTGCCAGCGCCTACATTAAAACAAACAAGACTGTGAGCACACTTGAGGCTGCAGGGATAACTTAAAGCTTCCCTTTAAAAGTAGAAATAAAAGGGGGAAGTATTTGCTAGAGCCGCTTCAAGTGCATTGCGCTGTTGCAGAAGGGTGATGATCTGCCAAGCAGTAAAGGCACAGAGAGAATCAGCCCATAAGAAAAACCCTACTAGCATGTGACTAACACAAGCAAACTTTGCTAGATCCTCTAAACTTTTCATGAGGTTGTTTCATTAATTCAAAATAACCGCAATTAGTGTACTTTCAAAGATATTCTACTGCACAAGGGTGCTGTCTATCACGTCATGTTGCTCTTCAGTAGGGCTAGCCTTCTGCAATTACATTAACAAAAAACCAGTGATTTTAGCTTTAGAGAAAAAATAATACATATTCCTGTGTTATCAACAATCATTTTGGCAATATCCCTATTGTGACCACTCAAACCACATGTGCTTCAGCCTATATTTAATTTCCACACTTCCATAACCACAGAGCCTTTGTCTTAGTTTCACACATCAGCCATCTCTCAAGGTCCTTCATTTATTACCTATTGTAATAACACACATAAAATACAGCTGTTTAACACTTGACATCATTGCAAGCATTTATCATTCAAAAACTATTAAGGTGGCACACAAGATAAACACACAGATCTCTTACTGTCAAAATCTGAATGAGACGTGTTATTCACTTAAAGCTTTGTCTTAAAAGTGGGATTGCTTTCTTAATGCTGGATTTGACACTAACTCTATACTCAAGAGGTGCAAAACTAAATGCTTCTCAATATTTAGAAAAGACACCAAGTTTCTTTCTTAAGAGTAGGACTGAGATACAGTAACTACAATGCCTACCTTTATAGCAACATAAAGATTTTCTTTGCAGAGCATTTTTATAAAAATTACTAAGTAAATTTTGGAAATTTATGACAAAAAATGAAGTATCCATTTTGTAATGAATAGCAGACCCACACAGGCACTGGAAATAGTGGATAAGTGTTGGGATGTTATTTAAAACTTGATATTCAAGTGAAAATTTAAGCCTGATGTTCCTAATAAAAGAACACGCTTTCTTTGAGCAAAGCCAGAGCAAGTCACACCCGTTGTCACTTTCAATGGATAGAAATAGATGAGTGCAAAAACACTTCTTGTAAACTAGGCTGACACACATCTATTTTTCTCAGGAAACTCTAAAACCCATCCATCTCACGGAAAAGGCACAAAATGCCCTAAGATCCATCCTTTTCTGAGGCAGTCTATTGCTGAAGTTCAGAAAGATCAAACATACCCAGAATGTCATATTCCACCTTCCATGGATGGTCTACAATTATTTAAGAGAAATTAAACCAAATACTCCCTTTCCAAAGGCAAAACACATGCTGATTCCCAGAACACTGTTTCCACTCTCTGGTGATGAGTTACACATAGCTTGCTGGCAGTGCATCATTTCTACTTGTCCTAAAGACCAATCTATTAAGCTGGGCAACAGACCTTGAAAGAAATCACTACAATGGTTTTCTTTTTAAGAGAATTCACTGGTTAAGTTGACAGATTTAGTGGTGTTTTCACACAGATGAGGGAAGACTGGAAGAAAGCTACTGCCTATGCAGGAGGCTGAAAGGAAATTAGCCTTACCTTACCAGACTCTACACATTGGCTCAATCACCTTGGCACCAGTGTATTATCTTACACTTGCTGAAATGTTGTACTCAAGAGAAAGAGGTTTTCCATGAGCAAAGAGTTAGGAAAAAACCCCAACCCTAAACCAACCCACACAACCTACCAGAATAGACTGACTCCCAACAGAGACTTACCAGGTAAATATTTCTTGTATTTGCTTTGCTCTTTAAGAAATTTTTCATAGCTTTTGTTGGCTTTGTTAAAGGACCCAGTGATGCCTTCCTAGGAGCACACAGCCCCTAACAATGGATCATACACAGTAGAAAAAAATTTGTCCAGCAGAACTAGAAGCACACCCTAAGTTCCAACCATAGCCTGAAAGTCACTTTGCAATTTGGTTCACTCAAAAAAATTAACTTCCATAGATCAGCACAGAGTCAATACAATCATACAACATGTTAGGAAGGGACCTTTAAAGTTCATCTAGTTCAATGCTCCTGCAGTAAGCAGGGACACCTTTAACTAGATCAGGCTGCTCAAAGCTTCATCAAGCCTGACCTTGAATGCCTCCAGGAACAGGGCCTCCACCAACTTCCTGGGCAAACTGTTCCAGAGCCTCACTACCCTCATACTGAAAAACTTCTTACTACGTCTAATCTAAACCTGCCCTGCTCCAGCTCAAAACCATTGACCCTTGTCCTATCACTACATGCCCTTACAAACAGTCCTTCCCCAGCTTTCCTGTAGGTCCCCTTCAGGTACTGGAAGGCTGCTATAAGATCTCCTCGGAGCCTTCTCTTCTCCAGGCTGAACTCTCAGTTTGCCCTCTGATCATCCTTTTAGTGTTCCTCTAGACCCACTCCAAGAGGTCCATGTCCTTCATGCTTTGAGGGCTCCAGAGCCGGATGCAGCATTCCAGGTGGGGTCTCACCAGAGCAGAGGTGAGGAAACACCTCTCAATTTGCTGGCCACACTTTTGATGCAACCCATCAAGTCACCACTTCCTTTATCTTACCAAAATAATTAAAGGTTGTTTTTCAATTAACACAGAATGTCTAACTGCTATTCAGTGAGCTTGGAAAATTCCCACTGTACCACACAAATTTGAGTAACACTCTGGTTTATGAAAAAAAAACTTTGAGTGAAATTAAAAAGGGTTTGTTCCTTTTAAGTTTCTTATAAGTAATAGCAGGAGCTGAAACAATTGGGTAATTGATAAATTGATAAATTTGCTGTTGCTTACTATTGGTATAGGGCTATCATCTTTTTCAAAACCAGCATTCTTCACATTCTATCATTAAAGTCACAGTAACAAATGTGATTGTGATAGGAAATGGAATTGATCAGCTGAACAGATGCATGATTACTGTAAGATTATTAAATACTAGAAGGATCTAGTACTTCCAGCAACTGAAAAAAGCCAACATCCGTCACAGTTCCACATCCAAACCAGGACAGTATTTCTTTTCTACATCATTTTCACTAAAGAAACAGTGTGTTAAAGCTAAGCAGCACATCTCACAAAAAACCACTGCATTCCATATAATGGACATTTGTCCTCACATTTATCTGCAAAGACATCTCACCCTACCTGCAATCAGTAGAAATGGTCTAGGTGAAGACAAGTCCACTGACAGACTCTTGATCTCTGAACACTTTGCCAACTGGAAAACTTTCTGGTTATTGCACACTATTTCCCCTGCATTTTGGTAAAGGCAGGGATATAAGATTGGTAACAGTTATGGGGGGCTTTTTGCTTCATGGGGTCTTACTTTGGGGGGTGGGGGAGGTGTTAATACCTTTCTAGAAACAAAGTACAAAACATTTGGCAGTACTTCAGGGAGGTATAATACCCACCTGATAGATTAAATTCTGAGTTGCTCCCACTTTTTGGGTTTTTTTTGAGTGCATACTATGTGAATACACCCTACACAAAGCTTAAGACCTGCTACACATGTATTTGTAACTTCAGCTTACCAGCTGAAAAAGGTACTTACATCCTGCCTAAAGCAATACAAGATGACCAATGAAAACTTCAGTAATCTCCAAAACAACGCTTGCACAGAAGACTAGAAGAACAGCAAGCGTCTGACTTGGTTTTGATGTTCTAAGTCAGCTGCTTGATGAGTGGAATTTACAGTTTCTTTCTGAACAGTTACCTTTCAAATTTCAGAAGCACAGCATGAAGCACTTTCAGTGGCATTTATTACAAAGAGACTCTTAGTATCAAGTCATATTTGAGCCAGCCTATAAACAGGGTGGGTTTTTTTCTCCAAATAAAATGTAGAAACAGTTCAAAAGCATTAATCAGCTTAAAGCATTCGTTTTTGCATACATTTTTCTACATAGCTTAAATCACATTAGAACATACTTTTTAAAACACAACTTGGGCTAATTTTAAACATGGTTGGAAAAGTTTGGCCTACACTGATTAAAATCTATATTTAAATGAAAGGAAAATTTAACCACAGAAACTGTACTCATTTTAGAAAGACAAGCGTATCACTGCCAAAGTGCTGTCCTAAGTTTAGATTGCTGTCTGACTAAAACATTATAATTATGAGAAACTAAAATGGATTTCTAAACGTTTCAAGATGAAACAGCCACTGGGTAATTTGCAATATGTGCAATAATCTCCTGAATTCAAACACATAATGCTAATGCTTGATCTGCACAAATGCACGCTGTAGACCACTGCTTGTGTGGAGACTGGGGAAATCGATGTCAAGAATCAATACCAACACTGGGTTAAGAGCAACCATAAAGAAACTTAAAAGCAGTATTACCAAGTGATGTGGAATTAATTACTGAGACATAAAGAATTTTAAGAGAAAAAGTTTTGAAACTTTTGTCTATTGTTTCTGTCTCTCTCCAAGAGCTGATCAAGCTGAACAGAGGATTCTCAGCGCTTACACCTCTGTTAAAACTGCACCATGGGCCATACCAGGCATTTCACACAACCTCTCATGTAGCAAGCCAGGAACATTTTTACCTGCAGTAACCAGAGAGGTTCTTCCCGACAGATCTGTAGGGCCATACAACATGTTTTCTGTTACTTCTCAATTAAGATTTATATTTGGCTGAAATCATGATCATACTGATCATGCAAAAGTTAAAAAAGGGGGAAAAAAATTACATAGTCACACACTAGCCCAAGATCTGTATGCTCATTTCATGTACAACCATAATAAAGGCCAGTTACTTTGAGCAGGAAGTTAAACCTTGATCTGCAACAACCGTAACCAGTTTGATGCAACTAACATGATTTCAGGAAATCAAAGGAACTCCGTGGCTGCTTAAAAATCATCATTATGCATACCTGTCAGTACCTGCAATGCCTGCCATTGTTTGTCTTTGATTTAGCAGGAAAAATGAATGGCTTGGTTGTGTTGTATTTTTTTCCCCTGTAAAAGCCTGCATGTTATCTTCTGAATCCCATTAGCTCCATCATTACACTGATCTGATGGAGGAGAACAAAATCTATGTATTAAATAGCACCCAGGAACTGTGAGCATGTCTGGGGACAGAATAGTTTATAGGAATGCTTCCATGTCTCAAACAGTAATTTTATAAAGGATTAGAGCATTTTCAAGAAAAACTAATTCTCTTTCTACAGGATACACGTGGTGATCCACTTAGCTGTTTCATATAGATTCCTCAGGCAGTCTATTCCTTCAGTTGTGAAGATACAACTGAAGCTGTGAAGATGCCATCAAAAGAGAAGAGCAAATAGAATCAGAATCTCCTGAGTTGGAAGGGACCCATAAGGATCATCAAGTCCAAATCCTGGTTCCACACAGGGACAGACAGGTCAGAGCATGGGACTGAGGGCACTGTCCAGGCGCTTCTTGAATTCAGTCAAGCTGGGTGCTGTGACCACTTCCCTGGGGAGCCAGTTCCAGTGCCCAACCACCCTCTCAGTAAAGAGCCTCTTCCTAATACCCAACCTAAACCTCCTCTGTCACAGTGTCATGCTGTTCCCTTGGGTTCTGTCACTGGCCACCAAAGAGAGATCAGCACCTGCCCTTTCTTCCCCCTCATCAGGAAGCCACAGACCATGATGAGATCTCCCCTCAGGCTTCTCTTCTCCAGGCTGAACAAACCAAGGGACTTCAGCCTCTACTCATACGACTTCCCCTCCACACCTTTCACCATACTCATTGCCTTCCTCTGGACACTCTCCAATAGTTTCATGTCCCTCTTGTACTGTGGTGCCCAAAAGTACACACAGCACTCAAGGTGAGGCTGCACCAATGCAGCATAGATTGAGACAGTCACCTCTTCCAACCGTAAAATATGCTGGTTGACTTAAAAACAACAAAACCACTGTAAGCTCAATGAGAAAACACTTGAGATTAAGCAATACCTTTCAGAACCACTGGAAGGAAAGCAATACCTGCCGTCTTGATACCTAAAATAACATAAATAGCAGGCATTATACCAAAGGATACCCAAAAACTCCACCCAAGAGGCATAGGAGTTTTAATATCACAAATGCAAAGTCTTGGAGAGGCATGTTTAAAAGCAAGATTTTTTTAAAAAAAGTTTTGTTTCAAGGAACCCCAGGGAGGGGGTGAGAAAACACCAAAACTAAGCCTGCTGTCAGATTAAAAAGGCAAATTCATTTTCTCAAAGACATGAAAGGATAGTATGTAAACCTAATGGAGCAATGAATTTTGTAGGGACAAGTAAAGACTCCCCCAGTTTTCAACCCCTAAACATGTAAGAAACCCTAACAGAAACAAATCAAATTAAGCACACTAAGTTTATTATAGCAAAACAAGTTCACAAGAAAGCTAGATCTCCTAGGACAAAGAGACTAGGGAAAATGAACATTTTGCCCACATTTCAGCAAGCCTGCTGACACTGCTCTCTTGCATCTCACTGTACCCTACAGCAGCAGTTGTGGACTTTATAACACAGAATTGTCTTTCAGGAGCAATTTACTTTTTGGCCAGGTCAACAAACCACAAGCCTTTGCCCACACTCGGCAGGGACCAGTTTCAAAAAGTTAGGAAGTTCCGCACCAACATGTGGAAAAACTTTTTCACAGTGAGGGTGACAGAGCCCTGGGACAGGCTGCCCAGGGAGGTGGTGGAGTCTCCTTCTCTGGAGATAGTCAAGACCCGTCTGGACGCCTATCTGAGTGACCTGTCCTAGGGAGCTGCTTTGGCAGGGGGGTTGGACCCGATGATCTCTCAAGGTCCCTTCCAACCCCTAGGATTCTGTGATTCTGTGACTCTCTCAAAGTTCCATTTTACCCTCTCTTGGCAGTAAGTGCTGCCCAAACACCACACACACAAGGCAAACAAGCCAACTCTCCTCAGTCCATAGCTAATAAAACATCTGCAAGACCTCTGACACAGTCCTCCACAAATCCTTCTCTCTAAGTTGAAGAGAGAACAGACTTGATGGCTGGACTGTTCAGTGGATGAGGAATTGGCTGGATGGTCACATAGCTCAACATCCAGATGGAAGACAGTGACAAGCAGTGTTCCTCGTGGGTCCATACTGGAACCAGTGAGGTTTAATATCTTTATTAATGCTACTGACAGTGGAATTGAGTGCACCCTCACAAAGCTGCTGATGATTTCACCACTCAGTTTGGTGTCAATGTGCCACAGGGACAGGATGCCACCCAGGAGGACCAGGACAGGCTGGAGAAGTGGGCCCAGGTGAACCTCATGAGGTTCAACAAAGCCAAGTACAGAGTCCTGCACGTGGGTCGGAACAATCCCATTATCCATACAGGTCAGGAGATGATGTGCTAGAAAGCAGTCCTGAGGAAAAGGACTTGGGGGTGCTCGTGGATGAGAAGCTGGACATGAGCCACCAATGTGCATCTGCAGCCCAAAAGGCCAATCACATCCTGGGCTGCATCACAAGAAGTGTGGCCAGCAGATTGAGAGAGATGATTCTGCCCCTCTGCTCTGGTGAGATCTCACCTGGAATACTGCATCCAGCTCTGGAGCCCACAACACAAGAAGGACATGGACCTGTTGGAGCACATCCAGAGGAGGCCACAAAAATGATCAGAGGGCTGGAGCACCTCCCCTATACAGATGGGCTGAGAGAGTTGGGCTTGTTCAGCCCAGAGAAGAGAAGGCTCCAGGGGGACCTTACAGTGGCCTTCCAGTACCTGAAAGGTGCCTGTAAGAAAGCTGGGGGAGAACTGTTCGCGAGGGCATGCAGCAACAGGGGATGGTTTTAAACTAGAAAAGGGGAAATTTAGGTTGGATATTAGGAAAAAATTCTTCAATATAAGGGTGGTAGATCACTGGAACAGGTTGCCCAAAGAGGTAGTGGAGGCCCCATCCCTGGAGACATTCAAGATCAGGCTTGATGAAGCTCTGAGCAACCTGATCTAGTTAAAGGTGTCCCTGCTTACTGCAGGGGGTTGGACTAGATGACCTTTAAAGGTCTCTTCCAACCTAATGCATTCTATGATTAAAACAGACTATGGAGCTCATTAAAATCTTGTCTGTGTGTTCTCAGCACCACAACCTGAAGAAACAAGGGAACAAGGAAGGGGCAATCTTGAACTGTATGTGGAGAATAGGGGAATCAAATAAGGAAAGAAATAAAGAAAGGACCAAGGAAAACAAAGATTGCTCACGAACAATGATCAGGTAGGAGGAAAGCATAAACTGAGGCAAAGTCTCTGCATGTCCCAAGAAACTGGAAGAAGCAGACAACAAAATGAAAAGGTGTATTTTGTCAAAGCAGAAGTAGGAAGAGCAGGGGCAGAAGCACACTGAAGGACAAGACCAATCACAAGAAAAGGAGATAAAACTGTCTAAACAAATTTAAGAGATAGAAGCTACAGGGAGAAGTCTCGGACAGAATCAAGTAGTCCTTCTGCTGGCTTACAAGAGGATTTGTGCTTGAGACAGTTCAGGTGATTAAGAATCCTGGCATTATTAAAAATAGCTGCTGAAGAAGTAAAGACTCTGCAGTAACAGATGAAATGCATGACAGCTTGCACCTGAACACCTGAGGAAAAGATTTGCTGGATCAAGTAACCCTAACACTGCTAAAACCCCAGGCAGATGTGAAGATGATGCCTCATTACACTTCCCATTTTCATTTCAGATTGCTTTTTGGAGGACGGTAGGGAACGCCACAAAAGCAAAACTTATGAAGACCAAGGAGCTGGAACATACCAGAATCAAGGCTTCTCTGCACAATGTGTTTGGCTTTCATAGTAGGATAAAATATTTTTCCTTCAAGATTCCTGCCTTACTGAGCACACACAGAGCACCAGCCCCTGAGGTCTAAATAAGGCTTTGTAAGATGCTTCCATTTTTTAGCACAGAAGCTCTTTGGTGAAAGCAAATGGCAAAAAGACTGGAAAGACAGAAAAGTTCCTTCACAGACTTACACTCCCTTCACTCTTACCACATATTCCTTACATGTGGCTGACTTTCCTTTTTTAATCCAAACTCTCCAGAAGTTTTAAGGGTAGTTTTCCAAATGGCCAATTTGAGATTTAGTTTCTTGAGGTAGTTTCACATTCTATTTATCCCACAGCTGGCTTATATTAGAGCAAGAGAAGCAGCTTTCCTTCATATCAGATCAACCACTCATTAGAATAGCTGCCATCTGACAGAAAGCCATTCCCATAAAACTGTTAGATCAACTCTCCTTGCAACCATCCCACCGCTGAATCCACTACAAAGAGTAGCAACAACGCACGGCCAGCGATGGCAAAGGAGTGAGACCACACTCTTCAACTGCAGCCCACACACTGACCAAACTATGTATTCACACTGCTAAATTGTACTCTGACTTGCTGAGGAGTCAGACAATACAGCTGCCGCTCAAGCTGTACATTTGGAGTGTAATACTGTAAGAACTGATTACAAAAGCCAATCGACTTGTTTCAGATGTATGTGTTTGAGGCATACTTGGGCTTTCCTCCCTTTTTCATGCTAGCCTCACCATTCAGAGAGTAAGAAGAAAAATTTAAAAAAAAAGACCATGTGTTATTCTCTCTGCATTACAACTGCAGAAGTTTGTGCTTCAGGAGCAATAAAGTAATGCTGTGGTAGCTAGTGCTGAAAAGTCCAAAGGCCCAAAAGCAGCGAGTGGGTGGTATCTTCAAAACAAGGAACAGCTAGCATGAAGTAAGCAAGATAGGGAGATACTCAGCAATCAATATGCAACGTATACTACCCATTACGTGAGCGCAGCTTGCTCTGTGCACTATCATAAGTGGAGATTAAAAACAAAAGAGGCTAGTAACTACTAAGCATGCAGCACAGTGAACCCACCTAAGCGCCAACATGGAGCTGCCCACAGAGTTTAATTGCAGCATTTCTTTTTAGTGTGGCACTTTCAGGGGCCACAGCTGTGTTCCAAACAGCCTGGTTGCGAAACATTACAAGCCTGGCTCAAACACTCACCCTGCCCTTCTTACACAAGGGACCATTCAGGCCAAAGTTTAGCCTTCACCAAAGGGTAAACCTGGCCAAGACTGCAGCTTAGGTGCCAGCACCACCGGGAGAAGCCACAACAGGCACCATAAACGGGGAAACCACCCAGCTACGGTTAGCAAAACCCAGCTGACTTCTGCGTGCAGGCAAGCCATGCGAGGCTCTGCTTTGTGCCAAAAGGAAAGCTACCAAGGATGAGATTGTAACAGCCACCCTCCGTTCATTCCTCTGAACGCAAGAGGAACAGGAGCGCTGGGACCGCGGCTTCGGGGAACGTACACGTTTCACACCCTCCGAACGTGCAGCCAGACAGGTTCAAGCACTCTCCTCCAGCGGCTCCTCCTCTGGCATCGCCGCGGCTCCCGGCCCTCCTACAGCACGGCGACCATACCTGCGGGGAAACGGGAGGCAGGTGAGCGGCTGGCAGGCCGTGCCTCGGCGGCCAGGAGCCTGCAAAGCCCAGTCAACAACGGAGACCCGGAGCCGCCCGCAGCTCGGTCCCGCCGCAGGAGAAGCCGCGCCAGCCCTCACCTGAGACGAGGCAGCGCGGCGGCCGGAGGAGTCTCTGCTCCCCGCCCCACTCAAGGAGTCGTCGCCCCAGGGAGCGCAGCCGCGCCGCTACCAGCACCCAGCGTCGCCGGAGCCGCCGCCGCCGCCATATTCCCGCTGCCACCGGCGACCCCTGACCCCAAATCACTTCCGGTCACGGCTGTCAAGCCGTTGCCATGGCATCGCGCCCGGCCTCGGCCTCCCTTAAAGGGGCAGCGGCCACCCCTACGTACCTCCCTACTCATACCCACGCACACGCGTGTGGGTGACAGGCCTGGGTGCGACCCGTGACTGGAGTAGGGGCGGGCCCCGTCCCACGTAGGGGCACGCCACCGCCCTGGGGCTGAGCTCTGCTGCCCTCAGCCTCCCTCCCCCCAAAGCCAGGGTGCCCTGCAGGCCCCTGCCTGGGAGCCTGGTCCCCATCACCCCAAAAGCAGTTTCCAGCCAGGCCTTTTCAGGGCACGCAGAACCCTGTTACTTCTCCCGCGTGGGAGAGAACAGCTTCAGGCATGCAGACAGCAACAGCATTCATCTTAATTTAGTTATTAGCTAGAAAGGGACAGTGATTCATTACGGTGCTGTACAAGGGGGAAACCCTACTACTGTCGGGCATTAATTTTGTCATAAAACTGCCAGTCACATGTGAGAGAGTAGAAAACAGCCATGGCATGATTTCCACTGCCATTAGGGGATGATTTCTCTTAACTTTCTCTGAAACTGGTTATATTTTCAGTTTATTACACCATGCTTTACAGCGGCTCACTGTTGATGCAGTTAACCTCTTTACGTTCTTTGCACATGTATATTTTTATAAGGTAAACAAGTCTGGTATAACCTCGGACACAAGAAGTAAAACTCCAGGAGGCTTCAAGTAAAGTTTTATGCTTGTGTAAAAGCAACGTAAACCCTTGCCCTGCTAGCTAGAGCTGTTGGATTGAGACCAAAGTGACCCAGGCTCTCTTTCTTACCCCACAACAATTTAATGTGTGTGGACAAACGTGCTTCTCTGCAAAACTCTGGCAAAGTACAAATACCATGGCAAAAAATGATCCCATAACCATTAAGGGATATATTGCTCCATAGCCACTCCCCTGGTGGGATCCCTCTTTTCTACTGCAGTTAGTTTTGAAGAAAACATTGGCTCTTCTGAAATGCCTACAGTTAATCAGTGAGAACTCATTGCCTTAATAAGTACCTTTGGGGAGCTGAGAATTGTGTATCAATTTGGTCAATACTTGAAATAATTTTTTAAAAGTGAATGAGTATTTTGGGAACCTCATCTTAAAAGTATTGGAATTTCTATATTCATCCCTTTGTTTATAAACCTGAACTTTTTAAGTGGTACAATTTTCAACTGAAATGAGAGCACTTCAAATTCGGATGAAAAAGCCTCTCCTTCACACCACTTACAACTTCAAACAATTCCCCACCCTTCTTTAGTCTTCTCCTCTACTGTGTTGACTCCCTACTGCTAGAAACACACTCATTAACCAGTTTTCCAGCATTTTGGATGCACAGGATGATCATTCTACTACACAGTCAACACCTTGTCCTCTTCTACATCCTTCCTCAAAGCCTATCTGTGCCTTGACACGTACATGTCAGACAGTTGCAAGTTATCAAAGCAGCCCTGGAATCCCATCTTCAGACCTGGGCTCTTCAGTGCAAGGCAACAATTGATGTACATCACACATCCAGCAGAAATCACTAAGATGGCTGTGGAGCTGAAGCACATACAAAGAAAGACTGAGGGATTTCTTTTGTTCATTTATTCTGGGGCGGAGGGAGGACGTGGCTGTTGTCTTCTGCTAATGAAAAGTTACTGAGAAAGCAAAGCTGGACCCTCCTCAAAGGTGTCCTAAGTTACAGCAAGAGAAATCACAGTTAGATACTAAGAAGGAATTTTTCAAAATGAGGATGGTGAAGTGCTGGAATGGACTTCCTGAAGATATTGCGCAATGTCTTTGTGCAGTGAAAGTACCAATAGCCTCCGAAAACAACTTTGCAGAAGAAGTGAAGACAACTCCTTCCTAAATTGCAGTGTCTCTTGTGTCATGAGGTCATTTGTCAGGTGATTCAGCTCACCTGACTTGTGCTAACTATAAAACAGGCATTTAGTCAGATCAGATAGTTAAAGATTGATGAATCCTCACTGCTGCCTCCTGAAAATAAAGACAGGATGAAGGCAAACTGCGGAATTTTAGGTCGTAGAGCAGAAGACCTTAGGATGAAAGAAATAACATAGGAAGAATGGCTCAGAGGGGAACATGTGTCTTGAGCGGTCACACGTTGACTCATGGCCAGAGCTCCAGAACAGCCTCAAAAGTTAGAGCAGGGGCAGGGCATCTGCAATGAGTGTGTCTGCAATAGTCCTCTTGGGACAACCCTGGAATGGCAAACGAAAAGCTGTCCCCAAATTATTATACTGCTCTTATATAGGAAGGTGAGAGAGGTGAGACTGCAGTCATATCTACATGTGGCTTTTGGTATTTATAATGCAGGGAAGTGACAGCTCTTTTCATTAGTTTGATTAACGGATAATGGGTAAAAATGCGTAGAGCTAAATGTCTCTCACATTGAAGCTCTCTGTACAGAAGAAATCTGTGCTAAAACGGGTTAAAACCTTGAAGAAGATTTTGTAGCTGACTTTCCAGGGTGACCCCAGACAAATTGCTTCATTCTCCCTATCAGTGTAATAGGAATAATGACACTTTCTTCTTGCTGAGAGTGCTGTCAGGAGATAGTAATCAAAGTTCATAATTTGATTAGAAGGTATGAAACTCTATACAGCTCTTCTCCTTACAATGCCGACTCCTGGCTATACAAACTTCCAATTAAGATGTTTTAGTTTTACTGTGGAGAAAATAATTTACTAAGACAGATTATAACAAGTAATTGTGTTCCTGTTTTCCTTAAGGACCTCAAAGCAATTTTGTACTGTTTGTAGAGAAATCGTTTTGTCTATTACATTGACACGCAGCCAACTGAAGAAGAACATGACATCTTTTCAACCATTCACCCTGGCAGTCTATTAGAAAGTACAAAGGAGAATTTAATTTTCAGTTGCAGCTACACAGGCAAAGTAGATAAGCACCTTGTGCATTACAATCATATACTTAACACTGAAATTCCATGAGGTGAACTAGTATAGCCATTTTGTTAGAAAGCAAAAAGTCTGCTCAAGTACAATAAAGGCATTCATAATGCCCCTACAGTTTTTGTGAAAGTGGAAAGTACAATTTCTACAGCCAAAGACAACAGTGAGGGGAAGAAAAGAATGTTCAGTATTCAGCAAAAAGGAAGAATCTGGCAGACTGGAAATGAATGTGCATTTCAAAAGGCTTTGTTAAAATAATGTTAAGGTACTGGCTTTACCACCACAAAAATAATGCCATTTCAAGCCAACATCAAGCTTCCAACATGTTCAACATAAACCAATACATTTTTTATTTAGAATCATAGAATCTTCGAGGTTAGAAAAAACCTTCAAGATCATCAAGTCCAACTGTCAGCCCTACACCACCATAACCTCTAAACCATCTTCCAAAGCATCACATCTACCTGTTTTTGAACAGCCCCAGGGACAGTGATTCCACCACCTCCCTGGGCAGCCTGTTCCAATGCTTCATCACTCTTTCGGTGAATAAAGTTTTCCTAATATCCAATCTGAACCTCCCTGGCACAACTTGAACCTGTTCCTTCTTGCCTGTCACTAGTTATTGGGGAGAGGAGGCCAACACCCACCTTACTACAGCCTCCTTTTAGGTAGCTGTAGAGAGCAATAAGGTCTCCCATCAGCCTCCTCTTCTCCAGGCTGAACAGTCCCAGCTCCTTCAGCCTCTCCTCAAAAGACCTGTTCTACACAACTTTAATCAGGCTAGTTGCTCTTCTCTACACCCTCTCCAGCACTTCTATGTCCTTCCTACACTGTGACACCCAAAACTACACACAGTACTTGAGGTGTGGCCTCACCAGGGCTGAGTACAAGGGAAGAATCACCTCTCTGGCCCTGCTGGCCACACTGTTCCTGATGCAGGCCAGGATGCCATTTGCCTTCTTGGCCACCTGGGCACACTGCTGGCACACAACCAACACCCCCAGATTTCTCTCTGCTGGGCAGCTCTTCACTCCCTCTTCCCCAAGCCTGTAGCCCCGCCGGTGGTTGTTGTGGCTGAAGTGCAGGACCTGGCCACAAAATGATTCCTGTGGGGAGAGCTGGAAGCAGCAAGATCTGATTTCCAACAACCTTACTCTGTGTATCCCTCAGCCCACCCTCGTCCCCACTGCATTCATTTGTCTCCTCCCCACACCACGGACAACAGCCCCACAAAGAAAGAAGCAATAGGTGTGGGTCAACAAGTGAGTACCAGCTGCCAAGAGAAACAATATGTTTGTTCAGTGAGGGCATGAGTTTCAGTCTCACTCCTCTGGCATGCTGTCTGTATGAATAGATCTTGTAGGAGCATGATTGTTTCTGAGACTACTGCCCTTCCATCAAATTTGACTGAAATTCACCAAAAAGCTTCAAAAGCTGTTAAAGGGAGACTCGCAACCAGACTGAAGCCAGCGTGGCTGCATAAACAACGTTCATGTGGAAAAACAGGCTGAAAAAAATAAAGAGGTGATTGCAGTGGAGAGAAAAAATAAATCAAGGAAAACCTTTTTGGAAAGGGGTGAATGAAAAATGGTGAGTTCTGGCAGCACCTGAGAAATAGAAAGTGGAAAGAGGAAATGAGACAAGATACCATGCACCCACTGACAGGACCTGAAAATGTATGGAATGAGGAATTTAAGATGATTGCAGTAACACAGGAAAAAGGAAGTTTTTGGCTATAGCAGGGGTAGGCTTTACACAGGGTTTTTAGAGATATGATTTGCAGTGGGACCCTTCCGTCCCTTCTGTGTTGGCATAGCTCACCTGGGTGACAAGTGCCATGATGGAGGCCATGGCAAGCTGCTCAGAGAGGGAAGAGGAGAGGATTTGAAAACATCTTCACTAACATCAGCAGTACGCCTAGAACATTTTGTATTTTAAGCACTATTGCTTAATTCTGTATTTTACTTGCAGACCAAGTCCCCTTGAGGCCTGTATCTGAGCCAAGGGAAATGATAGACCATGTGGTACTCAAAAGAAAAGATAAGCAGTATGGAAAATATCTTTAAGCAGCCAGTCATGCCTACCTAGAACTGCCAAAAAAACAACAGAAAGAAAATTCATGTTCACCTGTTCCTTGAAAAAGCCTCAGCCACTTGAATGAGGAGACTCTCTAGGAGGTCCTGTTGCTAAATGGCCTAGGGGCTGTACCTGAATCAAAATGTGTTCAAATTGTAACCCACAAGCTGCTGGTGGGGGATGCCAAGATCCTGCTGTTCACATGAGTATTTCTATTTCCTAAATCATGTCTGAGCAAGTTGCTTTCCTAATGGTCCTATGCCATGTAAACAATTGCAGAGTTAGCCTCAGAGATGTGACAAAATGACAAATTAAAGGGGTGGGAAGAAGAGGAAGAGGAAAGGGAAAGATGAGAAGGGCTCATAAATGCAAGAGGCAGGAGGTCATGAGCTGTGCTTCCCAAAGATCTCTGCCCCAGAGAGCAATGCAGATACCATCCTCAGGACCTTCTCCTAAAGCCCTTTAGGATGGCTCTGCCCTAATCCCCATGCATCTCCCCTAAGGCTCCTCATGTAGCTCATTCACTGAAACTGCAGTACGCCCTATCCACCCGGATTTTTCCTCTCTCTGGGGTTTTCTAACCAAGTCTCACTGCCTGTGAGAACTGAGTTCCTTGATGTCTAGATCATTCACCTTCTCACTTTCATTCTCCTACTTTTCTAGAAGGTTTAAGAGAAGGATATGAGAAGTCCACATAAAGATTTTTACCTCTCTATCTGCTCACAAAAGAAACCAGATAGGCAAGTCCACCCACCCTCTCAGGTAAGGAAACATGCTAACTGTTCATAAGGTGCCTAAGCTGCAATGATCACATTTTTTTCAGACATGGGAGAAGTAGAGAAGGGTCCTTGACTCAGAGGGTATCAGCACAGCAGTGAGTAGAGATTACCATCACCAAATCAAAACAGGAGACGCTGTGACAGCACAGAAAGCTCGAACTGATTTAAGCTGGTATAATATTTCTGGTGCCAGTAAGGTAGGTATATATCTCTGGAGACAGACTAACCTCACTCTTATGCACAGCCCCATGAACAGCAAACAATAAAGACCACTGTTTACTGCCCTACAAATATAGTAACTGGCACAAGTGATATAATGGATTTAGCTGATTTGGGAAACACTAACTTCAAATGTTTTTGCTATCAAATTCAAAAGGCATCTGCAGGTATAACCATGAAAGGCAATTCAATAAATTACTGGGTTTTTTAAACTCCCCAAAGCTAAAGAGAAGATGGATTTAATTCAGAAATGTTTATTTGATTTAGTTGCTGTTTGGTTCACAGGAGACTCCCCGCAGAGGCAGTAAAAACCAAGGCTGCCTTTTTTATAGTGCAAAGATTTTACACTGCAGTTCTCTCCAGTCTTTTTAAACGTGCCCCTCTCTTGTTTCAAACAGTAAGAAATTCCATTCATCATGACTCAGAAATTTCAGAGATGGAAATGATCTATTAAGCCTTATGATCCATCTCCTGAGCAGTGCAGAATTGCTCCCTATAGTGCATTCGTACTTTTAATATTTTGTTCATTGAGTTTATAAGGTCACATTACCGAAGTGTTTTAAAACACGTTTCATGGTTCTGTAGACAAATATGTGGTTGTTGTGTTTCAGTGTAATTGCTGTTACAGATGGACCAGAGGAAAGAGACAAGCGGCAGCCAGGAGAAATGGCAGGTGCCAGTGTTGGGGGGAGGTTATTGTTTTGTTGTTAAATGTGATCAGTGCTGTGCACAGTGGGCTTTCGACTACTCCTCTTTGGAGAATGGTCATTCTGATGTCAGTCATTAGCAATTTGCTTTTGGTGACTTGGGAACAGCATGTTTCCTACAAATTGCCTCTATTAGTCACCAGTTCTTGCCTAAATTTGCTACGACAGAGAGGAGTTAACAGGATGGCAGAATGCATGGGTACATTGTTATAAGACACATACTTTACATTTTTTGAATGCTAAAAAATAATGGATTGTGCTCAAATGTCTTATGCTGGGTTCAGGCTGGAGCTGCACTGCCAAAGTCGGTGGAGCTGTTTGAAAAGCCAAGGCTAATGTACATGAGATCAGTATCTGGCAGCAATACAGCAGTACATTTGCTTGTCTCTGAAATGCAGTCACCTCTGGCATGAAACCTGGCAGCTGTTTCACATAAAACAGTAAGGATATGGACCAATATCCTTCAGGGAAGGAAGAAGAGAAAAAAGGAAGAAGGGCATAGAGGACTTTCACTAGTTCACACCCTTGTGATTCTTGTCACCAGCCTGTTTAGTGAAAGCTCCTACATGGCATTGTTAGTTTAACTACCTGCTGCTTTGACAGCCTTTTATCTCACTGAAAATAGTTGTTTTGGCATGACAGAAAGGAAAAGGAACAAAAAAAAATTAACTTACCTACTAAAATGAAAAATGTTGTGGCAGAAAAAGCAGGCCACGTTCAGTAGCACGTCATCATTCAGCTATGTCATTCTCATTGGAAGCTTCAGTCTTCCCACCATACCACCTGAGCAAGTTCTGCTTTAGGTTACTACTTGACTGCTCTAATGGTCCTAGTATACTTGGTTTGTGAAAGCTAAGCCTTGAGAGAGTGTGGGGGTAAGAGGTTACAAATGTCCTCTTAAGAAAGCTCACTTCACAGTTGTAAGGAAGCTTCTAAATTTGTTGTTGATGGGGTACTTTAGAGATGCTGGAAAAAGGGGCTTTGAGATCATACAAGGCCTTCTGGAGCCTCTGAAGAGATACATGGGGATTTAAACACAGGCTTGTTCAACAAAGGTCAAGGCACAGAAGCAGCAGGGCCTTTGAATCCAAAGTGGCCAATCTTTGGATTGGGATGGTTCAGCCCCAAGCAGCAGCTGAGCTCACTCACTCGCTGAGGAGAAGCAGACAGAGCCTTCATAAGTTGGGATAAGGACAGTTTACTGACAAAATCACTGTGAAAGGGGAACAATAACAGCCTGTGGCAAATTTCACTTACACCTGGTGATAACAGAGTACCTTACCAACCTGATGATAACAGAGCAGTACTGAACAACTCAAGGACCAACCCAACACCCCAGCCACACTCAGACTGCCCTGGAGACACCCAGGAACACCGCTCCCCAACCAGCCCCTTTTATGGGGGAGTGATGCCAGGTGGTGTGAAACAGCCTGGGCTGACCCAGCTCACCTGGGCTGGCTGCCTGGGGAGGTTAGCTCTGGCCTGGCCAGAACCAGGACAACTGATGTAGAGGGGACTGGATGGTTATTCCTCAAGGTCTGTGTAGGAGCCTGGGGGGTTACTGGGGGAAAACAGAGCTTCATTGTTGCTGATGCAGGAGGAGGCAGAAGCACCAGGACAATGGATGGGGGTCAGAGAGGGGACAGAGGAGCCTGCCTTAGGTAAGCCATTCCTCAAAGTTACACAATGGAGAAGAGTAATAACACTAATGCACTGTTATAATGCATTCCTATGGAGATTTAAAATGCTTTGAAAAGGTAAGTAAATATTATATCATAAAGTGGCAGATGGACAACCCGGAGCAATGAGAAATTAAGTGGTTTCCATGTAACTCTAAGGAGAGTCAGAAGTGTGGTGGGGTCTGAAGAGCCCCTTGAGCACTTGGTCTCAGGCTCTCAAATGCCCAGGTCTGGTGGACAGGAGGAAAGCTGGCAGGTTAGGAAGACATTTTCCCTAAATCAGAAAACAAATCAGAACAGAGAAGCACATTTTTCAAGATGAGAGAAGATGTTTGGTGAAAACAACAGAGAAGCATTTTGGGTTCCCAGGATTTTATTACCTTTTCTAGTGTGAGCCAAAGGATCCTATCCAAGTTTCCAGAGATTATTCTTTGCAGGAAAAGCAAAGCCCTAATAAATGACAAAGCAATTGCACAGTAAAACCAACAACAAAAATAATAAAAAGGTGTCTTTTGTTTAATCACCTGGGCAGATCCAGCACAATGCAAATAAAATGTGAGACAACAAGCTCCAAGAGGCAGGTCACATCTACAGAGCAGCAAAATGAGACAGGGTGAGATGCTGCTGAGGAGCAAGGAGAGGCAGAGACTATGATCTTTGTGGCCAAGCTGCTGTTTGTCATCAGGACCAGTGACCCTCAGGAGATTTTTGCCCTTCCCAAAACCTGTTGAAACCCCTTGTTGATTTCTCAGTGATATCAAACCCACCACCTTTCCTTACTACCTCCCTGGGCTTGACTAGTCCCTTTGGGGTTACCATGAGGGGAGCAACCCAGGCTTGGTAGCAATCACAGGATGCAGAGGGACCTCCATCCTGTGGAGGATGTGCCCTGTGCCTTAGAGCACCACTGCCCCATATAATAAGGAATGCTGCCATCACCCTGCTCATCTCTAGCCACAAAGTGCCACATGCTGAGGACAGCCCCCAGCTGCCACTGTGCTGGACTTACAGCTCTTGGTCCATTCCAGCTTCTCTGCCTCTGCTCATTGCTTTGTTGACTCTGAGCAGGCAGGAGGCCTCCTTGCCCGCCTTTGGTTGGGTTCAGCTCATGTGCAGGAGCCCTAGGCAGGTCTTGTGCCACATGTCCTGTATCCTGGAGATACTACTGTGAACAAGACAGGGTGTCCAGGAGAAGTTTTAGCTGGGTAGATCAGATCATGTGGTTGAGGATTTTCTCTACAACACAATAATTGAGCCTTCAACAAAATCTTATGTCTTGCTCCTCCTGGACTGAAATGAGAGCTCAGCCATGCAGCCAGAGGTAACATCATACAGATCTGTAGGACAAGTCCTGTGTGTTCTGTGTTAGTTTAGATTTCAGGGATTTATGGAAAAATATATGTCCTGTCATGTGAAATGCAGTAACTAATAAATAATGATCTGCATTTCTCCAACTGCAACATTTAGCAACTGTTGGTGACTGCAGTGTTGTAACAGCCAGGTGCTGCCCCCATTTCTGGACAGGGAGACCTAGAGCACAGGACTGTTGCTGAAAATTGCTTCCTTTTCCAGAAGGGGTGGTGCATGGCCTCCTTCCCTGTTACAATCCCTCCATGGGCAATAGTGCTGCCAGGAAGAATCATAATCTCCCGTGGGTGGGGGGAACAGCATGATGGGCACATCTCCAGATCACCCTCCCTGGCTCACTACCCAGACAGGCTTATCCTCGGGTTCGGAGGGGAGCAAGGTAGAAAAGCACCATCCGTCTCTTCTGGAAAGGCTGTACATGTGGCTGCCAGGAAGAACTTGGCTGTGATTATGTGAAATCCAGTGCTGTTTGGTCAGTCTCAAGCTGATGCTTTCCCCTGCTCTGACTCATCGTGGACATGATCCGGCATTCTGGGCTAAAGTGAATGCAGCAGCTGAGGCTGTTCGCACGGAGGGGACTAAGCCAGCTTCAGAAAAAGCATGTGGCTTTCCAAACATCTTGCAGTCCAAAGCAAAACCAGCAGTTCTGACATGCTGTGAGCAATAAACAATGAGCTTTGTCAGCATGTCTAGAGGAAATGATAATTCCCAGAGTGTGAATGATGAAATGTTAACCAAGATGGAGGCTTCGGATAGCATTGTGGTTAGGAAAGCATATGTGCATCGCTGTGGAAGAGCTGACACTAAGGCAAACAGCCCTAATTAAGGCATTAAAACCTTCCAGGTCTCTTAACTTACTCCCTGGTGGCATTTTCTCCTGTTCCCTGCATAAGGTCAAAAGTATTGCTTATGCCAAAAGGGAGATTACCACTGTTGTAAATCACCACGTGAATCCGCCCCTCTCTGTCCATGGCTCTTCATCACCTACGGCTCAGCACTGCCATTCATCCCTCTGGGACACACAAGTCTTGGTACAAGTCAATTTACTGTTGCACATACATTACCAGATTGGATATCCCTCTTTTCTCTTCCACATACCAACAGGCTGTTCTGATTGCTCTGGTCTTTCAGTATCACGTAGAATGCAATGAAATCAGTAGGAATGTTTTTACAGGCTACTGTGACCTTGCTAGAAGCCTGGTAGCCCCATGCTTAAATATTTTGCAAATCTGTTGCATGGTTTCAAGGTGAAAAATAGTCAAAGTGTATTTTTCACCTTTGCTTGGAGAGCATTAAAACTATCTCCTGCAAACTATGTGAAACATTTCCAGTCATTCCAGCATCAACATGCATGTATTAGCAGAAAGCAAGAATAACTAGAATCAAAGAGAATGACGCAATGATTCATAGTAATAATATTAATTCCATAATGTAATCACTGCAGGAGTCTGTTGCAATAAGCAACCTCGAGAGTTATCTTAATGTGTGTGACAGAGAACGTTATGTGCATATAAGATCTGATTACATGGTAACTTTTTCCCAATGTGCCCTATAAAACTTGGAACTTTGATCTCACCATCCAGCCCCACATCCTGGCGTTGTTTTAAGAAAAATGACATTCAGTCCCATTATTCAATGCTGGAGAAAAAAAAAACCCTCAGTGTTCTATGGCTATTGTTACCCTCTGGCATTTCTGGCATGTTTCCCTTGTAAATTCATTTTATATGTGGCCAGGAAGTACAACATCTTGTTGCATCATGTAAGAAAATACCGTATTTCTTCCCTATTGCTCATTTCCAATCTACAGAAACATCTATTAGGAGAATGTCAGAAGAGCTGTCATTAAATGTACAGGTTTCAGCCCACAATGCAGTTTCATGCCTGAGTCTCATCTTGAACAAACAAGGTCAAACTGTATTTCACTTTTCTCCCCTTTTAACTGTGACTTTGTATTGTGCTTCTCTCTTTCAAGCATGACAATGATTTTCTTTCCTTCTAAAACCTGGTTTTGCCACTGTCACTTCTGGGCAATTTGGGTTTGGAAGGAGATAAAAATTAACACTGCTGCTTTCTAGGAAAATCCTAGCACCATAAGTTTCCACCTAAGCCTGGCAACCAACTTAATGTGTCAAAATTTAGAGGCACCCTTAGCAAAAAAAAACCAAAAAACCCAAAAAAAACCCCAAACCAACCAACAAAATACTACACAAGAAAAAGTAATAAAAGGACAAACACTCCGGTTTGTGTAAGTGATACTGCCAGGTTTGAGACAACAGCTGGCCACCCTGGAGATGATGAAGGCTCATCTTTAGTGTCACAAGCATGGCCTCTCTCACACTTCTGGTTCCTTTCTCTTCCTCTCTCTCTAAACCAACCCAACATCTGTTTCACCATTCCCATCATCCTTGTAAGTGGTAGTCCCAAAAAAATGTCTGCTGACCAGCAGGTGGGAGGTAGAGAGTCATTCGCACAACCTAAAATTTGTTTTCGTTGCGCCTCCACGCCACATGCACAGTACCTGCTGGTACAGTACCTGTCAGCTCACTGCCCACAGGCAGACCTGGAGCTCTGCGGTGACAGAATCGGATCATGTCTGCCATACACATCCCTCATGACCTGCCTGTATCTCTCTCCATACCATGCCTCCTGCAAGGGTCTCTCTGTCACCTGGTTCATCTGGGAACTAAGACATGGATAAGACAGGTTGCATTTCCCCACGGCCAGACTGGGTCCTCTGACACAATCACAGACCTAATCCTCATGCTTACAATTGAAGCAGGAAAATTTGAGAATATAAATCTGATGCAATTAGTGTGACCTTTCTGCCAGGTGGTTAACAACAGAGAAAATGTCTGGATTTAACATACCTCTGGCTCCTCTTGATAAAGGACTACATTCCAAGCTCCACTTAGAAACCTGAGAAAACTAAACATACCCTCCCTCAGCGCTCTTAAAGAAGTGGATTTCCACCACTCACATGCATTCCCAGATCTTTATTAGGCAAGAGGGAACACAGTCATAAAGCCAGGCAAAACCAGCAATGGCAATATATATCCAGGCAATGAGTTAACCCCTCCTTTTTTTCAGATCTGATGGTGGGGCACCCCCACCCTCCCTTTTTTCTCTGTGGTGAAAAGGTCCCCCAGAGAGAGCCTCATGGCTCTAGCACCTCACCCAGGGTTAGCAGTGCTACTCAAGGCGGCAATGGAGGATCACAACTTTGCTGCCTGTATTACAGACAGAAGAGCTCTTTCCTGCCTGCACAACCCCACAAAGACCTGGTGACAACACACACTGATGTACCTTGGCCCCTCGGGACCAATCAGGCCACATGCCATGGAACAGCAGGGCATGGGCTGAGGCAGAAGAATGCCATCGACCCATGTCCAGTTAACAACAGACTGGTGTTGGAGTGCGGTCTATCGTCTTACACCACACTTACCACACTCTTACCTCCTTGTAGAGCCTGCAGGCAGATGTGGAGGGGGAAGCATTCTTCCAGCCCGCTTTATGGCATGTTTATAAAGCAATCAGGTATGAAAAGGGTGAAACACTTTTCTTGCTTCTGCAACTATGATGCTGCTTCCTCCAAGACAGTGTAATAAAAGTCAGGCGCCCACATTAGTACATTCTGAGCACAAGGACCCTTAAGTCTTCTGGGTCTCAGGTGGCTGGAAAGGAATATCTGTTTTCCAAAACTGTTTTATCATCTCAGTTCTACTTGACAGGGAAGTTGCATGCTGTTTGTTGTTTGAAGGTGGGAACATCACCTCTCCTGTCTGTTGGGTTGCTGTGAGCTGCTCTGCCCAGCACTATAATTTCAAACTATTCCACTGTGTGGAATTAAAAATGCTTGGGAAGGTCTGTGTGGAAAAAGCTGTGTGAGGGAGAATGTTTTCCAGGTTTTACATATTACAGCCTTTTCCCTAATTTATACTTTGTGCCCATCCTAAACCCAGAAACATCACCAGTAAACCTAAGAGAATTCTTCTGATACCCTTTAAACCTACCTTCCCTCTAAGGAAAGGGAAATGCTCTCTCCTTTTGTGAAATCCTCCATGAAAACAACACATGGCCTCAACTCCAGAGCAAGAAGCAGCAGGACAGGAGTCAGGACCGAAGGAGGAAACTACACAGAAAAGACACAGATAGTCTAAACAGCAGCGAAGAGGAAACACAGGTTGTCCACAGACATTTATGCAGGCGGATTCGCTCATCTCTGCCTTCGTCACGTGTGGCTGATGTCCAGGGGAAGCTATGCTGACTGGTCAGTGTCGCAGCAGAGCGGTGAAGACTGCTACGCAGTGTTTGGATAACGCACCCAGCCTTTCTGCCGGCTGTCCAAACACATCGCGTGACGTGGGCAGAGGTAAGAGAGTCGGTCTGGACAATTTCAGTGAGGAACAGGACTCGTCTTTCCCATCCATGTTAAATCATTTCATTTTAGTTCTGTTTTGGTTGGTTGTTGGTTTCCTTTCCTTTTCTCCAGACAGTGCCTATCCAAAAGGCCCTGCGAGCTGCCTGTGCTGTGTAGCTGTTTCCTATGGAGCAGCCATCAGCTGGCAGCAGGCAGTGGGGAGCTCGGCTGTGATGGCTGTGGTGACATCTCTGCTGTAGGATTTGCTTGATGCCCTGGAACTCCTGGAACAGACGGGTATGATGCACACAGGAGATATTCCTGGGGTCATTACACACCGCAGGAAGAACCTGGATTGCAGCGGTCCTGTAAATTTCTTTCATTCATCTCCACTGAATTCAACAGTCAAAAGCAATTTTAAGTACTTAGATCATACAGAATATAAAAATACTTGTATTCTGGCTACCTGTAACAATTCAACGATAAATATGACTCCCTGGTGAACGAACAGGATATCATAGGCTTATTTTATCTTCCAAATGGGTCAAAGTTGAATCACTTTATGGATTTCCACATTAATTTTCTCTTAACGGGTTAGATTTTTACTTAGAGAAGGCATTGTTATAGTTGTCAGACTCACAGTCATAATGGAAACACATGCAGATCTTCTGAAGACATTTAAAATAAGTTTGTTACAACCATCAATTTGGTTCCTCTTTCTAATGAACGTCTTCGTTGTGTTATATAGATACAGTTTAGTCTTATGTATTCAGCTTGTGTTCAGTATAGGTAGATCTAGGAACCTTGGACCAATATGCACTCCTTCATGACTACTTTAAGGGGAATTAATCTTCACAGGAAATAGTGACCTTTCTAGTGGTATCCCTGTTTGTGTACTATTATCTGAAATAATGCCCCTTGCTTCAGATATTCGATATTCAAGACTATATTCAATAATAATATAGGCTTAAAATAAAAAAATAAATTGAAAATGTAGTATCTTACAGGAAGAACAATTTTGCATTTCTTAAAATTATGTGGTTCTACCGTGTTTTAAAAATTCAACTGCCATTTACAAATGCTCAAAGTTTCATCTGACAGCTGGTTGAAAAATGTGGAAAATACTGAAGCAAGCTCAAGAGTTGGATTATTTTGGCTAGCATGAGTATTTCTCTGGGCCTTAAAAATAAGGCAGTGGGATAAAACAAATTCTGATCTTAGTGTTAGATGTGCAGGCAGAGTAATATGTGTGTTGTATTTTCCAATGTATTTTGGCCCTTGTACTCAACATATAAGGAATATATATATCTATACACACACTACATACACACACATTCTCCCCTTTTCTTCACTTGCATGTTCAGTTGAGCTGTGTTTGGATTTTGAAGGATGTACATGCATGTGAGTACATAGGCACATGTACATACACAGACTTAATCCAGCTCTGAACATACCGTAGATGCAGAATTTGTGTTTATATCCCACTTGATGCCTTGCTGAAGCCCTTTAATCAAAGATATCAAAGTATTTTAAAGTCATTTAAGAACCAAATAACCCATGGGTGTGGTCATGAGCTGCTGGTGTACCTTGCTGGCCTATTTCACTAGCAGTGCAGTCAGTTCTGTGCCTCACTGTGTCCACCCTAGATAAAAATTAACCCTCTCATCACTGCCAAAAACTGAATGCATTTCTAAGTTTCCCAGTGAAGTGGTCTGAGTCCCCCAAGTCCTTGCTCATTAGCAGCCCTAAGAGCAACAACCAGCAGTGTTATCGTCCCAAGCCATGTACTCAGGATTAGAACAAGCACTGTTCCTTTAGGTTTTCGTGTCATCCACAGAAGGAAAGACTTCTGAAGCACCCTCAACTCCAAAATCAGTTGCTCAGAACCTCCCAGGGTTCAACCTAGTTTTGTCAGAGGAGACACAAGTGCAGTGAGCATCAGCTGGGTTGAATCCCAAGGGAGGACCAAAGGATTTCTGTTAGACACTTTAATGAGCTGGGCACAAAGCTATCAGCAGGTCTGCTCTGAACATCACAGAAAGAAAAACAAACTTTTAAATTAAAAAAAAATCCCATCAAGGTTAATCTTTCCAAAGCCGCAGTCCATCTGGATGTCTTCTTCCTTAGTATTAATTATGAAGACTTACCCTGTAATTCATAAAGCAGAATACTGAGTCAAATGTAAGCTCGCTGCAGTTGTGTTTAATATTTTGCTTGCTAACAGGGCATCTAATACACCATGAGGAGCAACTCATCAAGCCTCAGGGGCTACCCAAAGCACACAATCCCTCTAAAGGATCAGTCTTCTCCTCTGCCAAATCTTCAATCTCATGAAGTAGTAAGTGATGCTGAAGGCTCATTTTCCCTAGGAGCTCCCAGTGGTGGAGGGGATGACACTTGTACCCAACTCCCAGCACAGCAGTGAGTGGAGCCCCAAGATGAGCACGGGCAAAAAGGCAGATGCCTGGCATTTTTAATTTGGCAGCAAAGAGCCCTTCCTCCTTGGTGTGCCAGTGCTATGCCAAAACACCGGGCTAAACAGACCCCACTATAACGGTCTGAAGCAATGAGACCAATAATGATTTCCACAAACTCCACTGTTTTACATAACGCCTCCCTCCCAGTGGGATAAACAGTGGGATGCAAGGCTGACATTTTGCAGATGCTGGGAGCGCAGGCAGTTCCGGCAGCGGGAGGAGAAGGCGGCAGCGGGGGGAAGAGGCACAGGCGACTGAAATTCATTACTTGGAGAGGTCGCAGGGGTCAGTGACAGTGGCGCTGAATGGATTTTTTCCAGCCGTTTCGAGCTGAGATTTGCACTCTGTAATCTGAATGCTTTTATCTATTTCTGAAAATAGACAGGAATTTTTTCCACAGGCTGCTCCAATCTGGCCATGGAGATACAGGGAAGGATTACAGGGATAAATTCAGGTTTTGTTAAGTGAGCATAGCTTTTCCAAACCAAACATAGACAGCTTTCTCACAGCATAAACATGTGTACAAGAGCTCTCTCGACAGAAGGCCACATCCCCTTGTGCAAGAGATGACAGCGCTAGGTGCCATGCACAGCCCTGGAGCCCTTACCTCCTGTGTTGTGCGTTGTTTGCCTCTCCAGGCCAGCTGTGCTAGAGCCAGCAGGAACTCTCCAAAGTTGCACAGAATGATCTAGATTTGTTTCCCCTGCTAGTTTACTCAACGATGATTTTCTGTTTCACTCGCTTTCTGCTACAGTTGAGCTTCCTCTCTTGCTTAGTCATGTCCTCTTCTGGCAGAGGCTTCTCTGAAAAGAGAGCTGATTCAAGAAATTAGCTAGGACAGAAACTGTCAGGTAGGTGGGTGTATTACAGCACTTTCAGGGACAAGGAATTAATAAGAAGCCAGCTTTATTTACTTTTTACTGTCTGGAGCAGAAAATACGGTACCGGTGCCTGGATTTGCTTTTACTAAAGTGTTTTGAGCTAGAAACTAAAGCATGTGCTTGTGGGGGGTGTGTGCCTTGGGGTGAAATACCATGGGAAAACAGAACCTGCAATTTCAAAGCATCGACTGTTCTCAGGAGGTCTTACCATTCTCCTGGTGTCCCTCAGATCCACCACCCCTGTGTCTGCAAGCAACCCGCCTGCCCACACTCAGGTTGCATGGTCACTCTCATACCTACCTCCTGGTTAATGAGCCATCCACCTTTTTTCCTGTGCTTGAGCACCCCCACTTTATATATAAAACATTTTCCATAAAGCACAGATACACCCTTTCTGGGTGGAAAGAGCGAGGTGCAGAGATGGAACCCTGCTCTCTCGGTCTGCAGGCCCGGGACACGTCATCGACCTTAGTCTGGTGTTTGTGCAGAGTAGCAGGCCAGCAGGTCGAGAGCTTGGCTTACTGTCCTGCCAGGAGGTGGCTCTGCCTAGCCATGTCCAGGTGGCCACAGATCGTCAAAGTAAGCACCCTAGAGCAATAATTCTAGGGAAAAGTGAGGGGGAAAAAAAAGGTAATTAAATTAAGCATTGAGTTATGAATGACAGAAAGAGCCTTTGTGGTGGGGAAGCGTGAAGCTGGATGGAAAACTGTATGCATGACGGGCCATATCAGGGCAGGCAAAGATTGGGAAGCTGTGCCAAGAGCTGAGCTGGTGAAGCAGCCTGACAGCTCTGAAAGATGATGATGGGGAGTGTCTGTCCCCTGTGAGCCTCCTCAGCTGGGGATTCAGAGGGGAAATGGTCTCTTAGGAGGCAGCCAGATCCTCTGAGCTTCAACTGTTTGACAGAGGTTTAGATCAGCCCTTCTCAATGCAATACAGCACATCCATCAAAACAAAAAAAAAACCCTAAACAAGCAACTGAGGGCAAAACCCATTGGCATTCACCCGTGCACTTAACATTTACCAGTAGTCTTTCACCACCCTCCTGTCTGTGCATCCTGCTATTTGCCTGAGCTCAGAGCACAGTTTTATTCCAAGCACTGCCTGGCAGGAGGAAACGCCATCATACGCAGCCATTCCCTGGCACAGAAGAAGAGACATCAGCCATTCCCCCCAAGTCAGCTAATGCTGACAGTAAAATTAGTTGAATCTATAATTTGGAAATTACATTTCTACAATTTACAAGGCTGGTCAGACTGGAGCTTTAAACATCACCTTCTCTAGGAGGAGGAAAAATGCTAAAAACAAGCCCTAGGGAAGCATTCAAAGGAATTTGCTTGTGGGGCAAGACATCTGCCTTCTCCAGTAAACAAATAATGGCAGGCTCCTGTTCAGCCTTGTCTATTTTGGGATCTCTAGCAGTCCTACTGATAATCACTGTTATAAATGTTTACACTGATAGGAGACTGGCCCGTATTGTACAGAGATAATAACAGTACAGTTTGATATTCATGAGGTGCTGATGATCTCTAAATATAGAAATAGAGTAATTATTGCTGGCGTTACAGGCTGGGTTTCAAAAAGCAGATAAATGGAGAAATGGATATGCTATTTATTGCAGCTTCAACAGTAACAACAGGAAAGCTGTCTCCCTTGATTAGGCAAGGACCAGACTGCAGAAGGCAGAGCTCGTGGCGGAGGGGTGAAGAGCTGTGATACCCTACCAACGGAAGGGAAAAGCACAGCTAGAGAAAAAATGTCAGAACACCCACCCAATGCCAGGCTCACCCTGATGCACGGGACTTTGCAAGACTGTGATGAAGCTGGTTGTTGGATATTTTGATACATGAATGTTTGGGGCCATGTTCTCCCAGTCTCTAAAGGGTGCTAGCAAGGTTGCTACCTAATGACCAGGAAGATTCCCATCTGTCCAGAAGCATGTCAGTGCAGCAGTGGCTCCCACAGAGCTGAACACTCGGCTGGCTGGCCTGCCAGTTGTCCAGAGGATCTAAAGCTATTTTGTGCAGCCGTTCCCACCTGCCCTTGTGAGGAGCTTCACCCCTTGCTGGTTCTTCCACAACAGACAAAGCCAGATTTGCTTCAATTTTGACCTTTACCGACACTGTGCTGAACTAAGGACTCACCAGTTTCTGTTGCTGTAGAAAAAAACCCATGTGGACTGGAGCCAGGTTGTTGCCCCTGAGAGATCAAAAGAAGTGAAGCCTTCAAACAGAACAGGGCAGGAACTGTAAGTTCACCTGGGGTTTGGTTGTCGGTGTGACTTTTGACAACAATTTTCTGAAGTGAGATGAGGAAGGGATAAAAGTTACCCACCACTTTCAGACCTTGATCTGAAACTTAATTGCAAAGAGGATGTTTCTAAGGGCAGTAACTCCTTAATTGGTCTCCTTATTAGGCAATTCTTCAGTCCTGAGAGTCAAACAGCAAACTGGAATCTAAATTTCTCCAAGGTTTGGGAACCAGTGCTTGCATGTGAACTCCACGTGGATCACTCCAACACATAAAGAGCTAAAAATTGTTCACACACTCTGCTACTGCTCTTCTGCCCTTCCTATATTTTCTCTGTGGATACTACTAGACAAAAAATTGCAAGTGAGAAAAAAATGGAGGTAACACTCCATAGCGTGTGCATGTGCCTAATATGTTCCCGTAGGCATACAAGTACTGACTAACCCCTGAAATGCAGTATAGCTAAGTGAATTGGGTTACTCTGTGCTGTTGGAGCAGGGAGACTCTAAGTTCCCCAGACTTGTACTGTTTTTTGTCAGGCAACACCTTAAGGTTTTACTTCAGTTTCGTAATTGAGGAAACTAAAGCTCCAAGAAGTTATGTTGCTCGTCCAGTGGCCCATAGCAAGTTACTGGCGTGATTTCCATGGGAGGTCAGCCTTCTTCTCAGCCACCAACACCTCAGGTGAGAAGGATCTTGGTTAAAATAGACATGCGAAGGGTTACAAACTAGTTGTCCCCAGCAACGTGAGCTACATGGCTTTGGAGAAACTCTCCTGTGCTCTGCCTGGCCCTGTGTGAGTATAGTGGAGATAAATGAGTGGCTGCGACCAGGCCAGTGTCACTGCCTGGAGGTCACAGCAACTTGGCAAATGGAGCCCGATGTGTCAGACAACCTCCAGGCTCACCTGCACTAAGTCAGCTCCCACACAGACAGATTCACTATGCGTTTTGCTTAACTGGCAGAGGACGTTCTTGGTGTTGAACATGTGTTTCAGTTGGATAGAAACCACTCAGCCTGTAAGGAATCTGTGCTGCGGCAAAGGCACATCAGAACGGTATTTTTTAATTAAAAAAGAAAAAAAAAAAAGAAAAAGGCATTTCAAACATAGTTTGTACTCTGCTTGGGGAGGAGCTCTCTGCCTCCAAGGAGTTTTCAGGATGCTGAGCCATGACAGCAGCTGTTGCTTCCCTACTTCTTGCTCTTAAGCAATATATTGCTCTGCTAGGCAGGTGATGATGGAGGCAGAGCACCACCTTCTCCAATATAATCCAAAGCTCAAATATAATTCAATCTATTCAGGTTACAAAAGAGACCTCGTATTAGGATTCTGCTTCAGAGCTGGGGAACAGAGGTGTCCACCCTGTTGCTCACAGGGCCTCAAGGGTCCTGAAGGAGCACCAGGGGGCCCAGCAAGGACACAAGAGAAGTGGGTATGCTGGCAGAAGGCTTGGATTCACTGAGAGCAGTGCTGCTGGGAAAGCTGTAGGCTCTACAAATCAAAACGTTAAAAAATGCAGCCCTGAGATCTGCTGCTTTAGAAGTAAAGACAAATCACCAGTCTCTAGGGACAATAGTAAATTTTGCATAAGGGAAGAATGTGACATTAATTCACAACTTCCACATTTTTCCAATTCCCATTTGGTCGCAGTTCAAGGTTGTGCTTCCCAATTACAGCTCTTAGTTACTTTAGTTGTGTTGGTTTTTCCCCCACAAAATATGAATTTTGTCCTGGTGAGGTCAATGATTGGAATTCTCTACCCAAGCAGCTTTTCTCCTCAGTCACAGATGGCTATAGGCCTAGCAGCTACACAAGTCTGAAGGTCACGAGGATCCTGTGGTGACTGTCAGGGTTTCTCGCCAAAACCAGTTCTCTGTGTTGAGGCCTGGTCCACCTCCACATCAGTTGTGTGAAACCAAGGGGTAAAATGGAAGTGAAATAGGAATGACACTAGCATAACAGGTCCCATGAACTACTCTGGCAGCATTTGCTTTGGTGCAGGTTCTCTGCCATGGTTGGTCTTGTTTTTTCACAGTTGTAGCTAAGAGGTGGTAACTTCTGGGGCTTGGAATAACTCGGCATTTTTTCAACAAGTCCTTTGAAGCACAGTGCAGAAGAGTCAAGGCACACAGTGGAGGGGAGAAGGGAGCTAAGATCACAGGAGAGGGTTAGGGTAGAAAAAAGGCAGGAACCCCATATCTTCTCTTCCCACCCAACTTGTCTTATGCATATTACAGAGAAGCATGTCGAAAGCGTATCTACAGATGCAACTGCCAGTCAGTTTGCTGTTTAGGACAGTGAGGGTGGGAAGTGGAAATAACTGTTGTTTTTAGCTCGGTTGAACATGTCCAAACCAAACCTTCACAGCTATCTTTCCTCATAACTTTTTCCACTTCCACTGCCTGCAACTCTCCCTTTGGAATGAGCGGTGGAAACAGTCTTTGTGGGTCATGAGAAAGGATCAGACCTCTAAACATGTTGTTATTCCTGTTTTCCAGCTCTCAGCACTCACAAAAACAGATGATTAAATAGAGTAGGTAGCAGTCAACTGATCCAGCTCTCCTGGCAGGTACAGGGAGTTCTCTGCAGAGGAGAAAAACTGCTGGGGTAGACATTTTCCTTATTGCAAAGTAGCTTGCTATTCTTCACAACCAAAGCAATGCAGAAGCTGCGAAGAGGAACCTCCTCACTAGAACACCCTTTCCTGCATTTTTGTTCAGAGTTACTACTAGATACCTTGTCTGCATTGCCCAGTAACAAACCTAGGAGCAAATTAGCATCTCTCATACTTCAACAATACAGTTTGGGGTTGATTTCTTGTTGGGTTGGGTTTTTTACCCATGGAATTATACAGGAGCTAAGACAACAGGCTTTACCTTTGACATAGGTTTCTTTTCATGAATAATAAAATAAATAATAAGCATCAATGGTGACATACACATACACCTCATCCAGTACAGGCAATTTTTAATTCATGATACCCATACCCTTTAAGGAAAGGGAGCTAAAAATAACTATGAAGTTTGTGTCTTTCCTTCCATAGAGCTACAAGGTCTGTCAGATACAGGCACCCAAGTTAATTTGCTGCCAATGCACAATCACCTCTCTCAGTGAGGTGACTGGCATTTTACTTCTCCTCAAACATTTAGAGCCATTGTGGCAGTATTCTTTTCAAAGCATACAGGTATTTTCTGGAAAAGCATATGAAAAACATGACACACTTCTTGGAAGCTATGGGAAGTTTTAACTTGCTGCTACATTTCCTTTCCCTGTGCATACTGCAGGCGAGAGCCCAGCACAGTGCAGAGGTGATGAAACACAGGCCTGGTGGGGACAGGGGAATGGGAGAAGCCCACAGAGCCTGTCCTGGAGCTCTCTCAAGTGGCTTCAGGAGCCAGGACATAAAGAAAATGAGAGAGGAAGGGAATTATTACAGAAAGGCAGTTCTGCTATCCCAGAATGGACAAGGCTTCTGGCTTACAGGAGGAATGGGTCCCCTTCATTAGCTTTCCCCACTACTCCTCATGACTTCATCTGTTGAGCAAGATCCTTAGTTACTGCTGGGAGAGGAGATGAAGTCACTTATGAGGCCAGGATGGGGAGAGAACTCAGAGGCCTCACTTGCAGGAACATTATGTCTATTGGACTCTCCCATGAAGAGATGAGAAAGTTTAAAAGTAAATCAGTATTCAACTTAAGAAATGTATAAGACCTCCTCAAGTTAAACACCACAACAGACTCAGTCACCAGGGCAGGAGAGGGCTCAGCAGAGGGTATGCTGCTGTGAACCAGGAGCAGAAAACCAGGACAAATGCACAGAACACCGATCTCATGCTCTGGCAACAGCCCACAACCAACAACGACATGGGGAAACAAGTTAGACCAGCCCCCAGAGACTGAGCCTGAAAGAGAAACAATGTGTTTCCAAGCAGAAGTAGTGTATTCCATCATGTCTTCACTCCCACATCACCATGAGGACACTTCTACCCCCAAACTCTGCTGACCCACAGAGATATTAAACACCTGGCACATTTGAGCGCTGCCCAGCAAGACTGATGATGAAAATTAGCTTTTATGGAATGCATGGCCATCCCACATGGCATGCCATTTTGCTTCAGAAGTGCTGCCACTCTTCTCAGAGAAGCACAAGCCATCACAGCCTTTGCTGCACATGTGGGGTCTCTGTCTGGCTTACAGTGTTCCCCACTGCAGCAGCATCAGGGCTACCAGACCAACTGGTGCAGGGGAAGTGACCCTGCTCAGACCCCCATGTACAGAGACTTCAATGCAGTCATTACTTTGGACTACCTGAACAGAAAGTCAAGGTCTGGCAGCCTTGGGACATGGTCAGGGTCACCCAGTAGTCCTTAGACAACACTGCGGATATGACAGCTGGGATAGGCACCTCTGTCAGCCCTGGAGACAGTGAGGAGAATGTAAAACTGCAGAACTAGCAGCAGGCCAGCTCGTGTGCATGTGCAACTGGGAATTGTGCTGCTATAAAGGGAGAGTTTAAAGCCAGCCAGACATTTCTCCTTTATTCTTTAATTTTCTGCCATGGCATGACGCAAAGAGCAATGTTATACAGATGGTCAGCAACGGGGCTGTGTAACAACGGAGAAAAGCGCTTGGCCTAACACATCTGACAGGTATCCATCATGATTAATCAAGGGCCAGAAATAAAAATGACCCCCACAGCACTGGTAGGGAGAGCTGGGAGCTGATTCCCCAGTGTGTCTTATATACCATATCAAAAGGCTACCTGAAAATCCCTCACCAGAGTCAGCCAAATTATTCAGGGACCTCAGCCAACTCAAGTATCTTTTGCTTTATGAGCCTTGAGGACCTTAAGGCATGTGCACTGCTGCTATTCACTGCAATGGATTCAGACCGGCTCTCCACTATCTATATTTATCACGATCCCCTCAGGAAGTGCTTTGGCAGGATTTTGTAATGAAAACCCTGCCCAGAGCACTCTTTGGCATGCAGCAAGCAGCCTTAAAATAGCACAGTGACATACTGCAATAATTACTCATATTAACACTCTTCATTGAGCTGTGTGAAGCTCTGTCCCTGTCTCCTGGCTTGTCCCACCGCCTGGCGCGTGGTGGGATGGCAGGGAAGAGATGGCCTTTCCTAAAGGGCAAAATTCAGCATCAGGCTCAGACCTGCGCCCCTGAAAACCAACCTAGACACAACTGCATTCTCATCATTCACACCAACAGAGAGCTGGCACCAATGCCAGGGTTTGCTTCCAAATCCAAAGTTCACAGATGTTCGGGCAGGATATTTTGGCTCCTCTGTAGCCCATCGGTGTTGTTTGAGGAGACTATTAACAAAAATAAGTGTAAAAGCCCAACCAGAGAATAACTTTGAACCCACATTATAGGAGCAGGCTGGTTATTTGCTGGTTATATGCTAGCTTCCAGTCTGTGCCACATTTTTAAGGGGTTTATATCCTTTGGAGTAAATCTTCCTGCACTGTGCTAACAGTACATCTCATTTTACCTTAAATAGTAAGAAAAAGAGTAGTTTTCAATTAGAAGACAGATGGGAAAGTGGGGACAGCTTTGCTTCAAGTTGATAAAACCCTCAATGGTTCAGTATTTTTGAGGAAAAAAGTGCTTTTCTCTGATCAAAAGAAGAAAAAACCCACAATCCAACATCCTGCTTGGATTGTGCATCTTGAGCATCTGCAGTGTGGTTTTTTTCCTGCTGACGACAAAATGAGCTTTTGAGAAACAGCTTGTTATTCATGCCTATTTACCTAAACTTGTGGAATTTCAAGAGCTCAATCTAACCCCCATCCAAGTCAGTAAATAGAATCCTAAATACTTGAACGTCCTTTGATTAAAACCTCAGGTTCTCTACAACTGCTTGGGGTTCCCCACAGCCATAGTCCACATGTTTCAAGAAGACACTGTCCAATAATTACAGAGGCCAGATCTCTGAACTTCTATTGATGTAACTGCTTAATTTCTCCTTTCACAAGGAGAAATAACACTGCAGTCTCTTCAACATAGCCTGATACAGAGAAAGAGAAGTTATGAGGCTCCTTTCAATCTTTATTTTCAGTGGGCATGATGTCACTTTGGGGGAAATTCACACCTGATAACACACATCCCTTGATTTGCCAGTACATTTGCTGGTGCAGCAGAAAGATACCCCACATATGCCGTGTGTGTGTGTGTTCTAGCCCTCTGTACCACCATAGCGTTACCTAGGGATCTCAAAGCCCTGCCTGAAACCTAGCCATGACTGCATAGGGGATTCTGGCCACTCTCACATCTTTCCTCTGCCCTCCCCTTTTTAGTATCAATGAATTCAAGAGGCAGAGAGTTATCAGGGCAGCCATAAACGGGAAAATAAGGCTGAAGGAACAACAGCAAACAGAATCAGTGTGTAAGGATGTGTTTTTTTCGTTAAGAAAACTCCTTTGGGCCACATGAGTTAATGAACATGCTCACAACCACTTCTGTAAATATGATGCCATGGAAAAATGCTATTCCAAGAAAGTACCTGGCTAAATACAACAGAATCCCATTAACCAATCCTACACTTGTGTTTGACTGCAAAACATCTTTTAGAACGTATCAAGGACCATTTTCCAAAGCTGCCTTTCTCTAGTGTGTCATCAAATCTAGCCTGAAAGCACAGCTCAGCAATGAACTCAGAATCTGAATTTGTAACGGGATAGGTATCTGCCAAACGTACCGTCACCAGCAAACAATGCACTAGTCATATGGATATTTTTTTTTCCATGCACCAGCCTTTATTGAAACTTTTTCAATTAATTCTGTGGTCTCTGGGACTTTCTTCCAAGGTCACCATTCATGGTTGAAAGGACTGCTCACTGAGTAATGAACACTAACTTCTCTGGGGACTTTTTTGTAAGCCACAATCAAACACAATCTTCTGTTAATTGCTTACACATACTTGGTGCATTAACAAGAGGAGCTTTAAATTTATATATATAACCAAACACAACCGAGGAAGGCAAAGCTTAGATATTAGCACCATACGAGGATTCTGTTGATAACTATTCTCTCAAAGCCAGATCTGATTAGTGACTTGGGGGAAATGTTTTATTTGGAATAAAGCCTTTACTTCAGAAGACTGTCTCTCAAATGTGGTGCTGGATGGCTACTCCTGTTCTAGCATAAATTCTTGCCTGTGGTAAGAGATCCTCAATAGGTTCTTGCCCTAATTTCTGCTCTAGATCTAGCTGACTGATGAAAATTCACTCCTAAATGTCTGATTTTGAACCAGACAGGGTTGGTTAGTCAGCAAGACTTCTCCTTTGATGTGCAGCTCCCCTGTCTTACAGCCTGTTCTACCACACTCAAAAGAGTAAGGCCCAAGGAAACGCTGTCAGGAGCAAGCAGGACCTCACTAAATTAAAGCAACCCAGTCACATACCATCCTGCTCACCCATAACATTGGGTTATTTGAACTTGTTGAAATGCTGTTACTTAAACCTGGTCAGTCAGCTTGGCAATTATCAGGGATGGCTCTCAGCCCTATCTCACCATCACCTCTGGCTGAAGAGAAGCTGATGGCACAGCTGACTAACCTGTCACTGAGCTAAGCCACAAGTGAGCTTCCCTCTCCAAAATCTTCCTTAGCCTGACTTGCAATCCAGAGGAAATTACAGTCTCTGTTGAAAGGCAGCATAGAACAGGAGATACCACTCACAGCTCCATGCATTAAGAGAGCTCAGCAGGAGCTCAGGAGGGGTCAGTGGTCTGGGCAACATCTATCTTGGTCTCTTAAACGCCAGTTACATGAGGCAGCCTGCACCACTCTGAGCCTTCCTCTGCTGCTATCAGTCCTCTGCTCTTAAGGGCACTTAATTTACTCATAAAAGACGACCTTCTGGAGACAGCATATTTTGGTATTCAGATGTCTCAGGTGAGGCTACAGGCCACCCTTCTTACACCAGCTAGACAAGACCGGGCATCTTTAAATGTCTCATAACACTGCTTCTTACCAGGTGCACAGAGAGACAGTATCTATTCCCCAGGAGGAAAGCCAGAGAGTGCAGTGATGGAGAACTACCAAACTTGCATGTTTCCTTTCTCACTCTTCCCCTTTGAGGCACTGGCACATGAGTCCTTTAGACTCCTGGACTGCCCAGAGAGCAATCTCAATGGGCACTACAGCTTCAAAAGTGGATTGGATCAAGGTCCTGGAGAAGAATAAAAAGAGATCCCTAGGCCTCCTCTCCTTGCTTATTCTTTATGGTCTTTCTGTAGGTTAAGTTAAGAGGTTTTTCTAGGTATGCCACAATCCATATTACATTATTTTTCCATTGCTAGTTTCAAATTATACTGCTTTTCCCTCTAAGCTCATAAAGTTCTTTTTAAAAGCTCATAAAATTTCACCTGTGTACATTTATGGCTCTCAGGATGTGAACTAAACTCAATTGATTTAGCTCTATTTACCACTACTGAACTTCACGCTGTATTTCATCGCACTGCCTTTTCAGGAGGGATAAGTCACTTCCTCCTCCTTTCCTCTTGCTGAATTCTTCCAGTGTGGACACTGAACCCAAAAGACTAATCCAGTTTTTCCCCCTTTTGTTGGAAACCCACCAATATAAGTCTGGCTTAAAATGTAAATAACTCTGTCTACACCGACAGTTAGCTTAGCTTCCCACCTCTCTCCCAGGCCCTAAATATGTGATCATCCATACCCCATGTTCATAGAATCACAGAACAGCCTGGGTTGGAAGGGCCCTTTACAGGTCATCTAGCCCAACCCTCCTGCGATGAGCACGGATGTCTTCAACTGGATCATGTTGATCAGAACCCTGCCTAACCTGACATTGAATGTTTCCAAGTAGGAGGCAACAACCACCTCTCTGGGGCACCCTGTTCCTAATCTGCTCAAAGTACTTCCTTCCAGAAGGAAAAACAAGCGCAGCTGAAGGGACTGTGACCCCACACCTTTCAGGAGGCAAGCAGTGGAGGTGTGGAAGGCCACAGTTTTAGTCCCGTCTCCTGGAACAGTCCTTCAGTGCTCCTCTGGGACCTTCCACACTAACCTTTTCTGAATATTTACACACAATAACCCAGAGCATGCAACACATACCATAAGTATCACGCTATGAAAGCGCCAGCCTGTCTGGTTACAACACCCACACATGCATTTCTTCAGGCTTTTTGGAGAAAGAGGAAAATGGAAAGGGCAAAATCAAAAAAAAAAAAAAAAAAAAAAGGAAAGAAAAAAAAAAGATGAAAAAACGTCACAGGAAAAAAACCCAACAATGTGTCAAGGCCATAACTTGTGGCCCAGGAAAGACCTAAGCCGAGAGCTATGCAGCCGTGGGTGCAGCCAGGCTTCTCCAGAGGGACTCAGCTTCCAACAGCTATTACATACCCCCGTGGTCTGCAGACACTCTGAGGGGTGTCTGCCTTCAAGAACAGATACAGCCAACAAGAGAGTTAAAATGTCAAACCCAGCTCAAACACCCAAACCCCTGCTAGCACCTTGCAGGCCTCAGGTCTGAAAAACCTGAGAGGCTTCCTTTATCTGGCAAACCTAGGTCAGGTCTCTCTTTGTCTTGTCAAGGTTGGACAAAGAGGCCTTATCCATTTGAAAGCCAACACAGCCGTGCTCGCAATGCTGACAGAAATTACACCCATAAGGTAACTTATGGTAGCCAGACATAAATCCAAAACTACAGGCAAAGTTTAGATAAACACATTTGAGTTGCCATGATTTCTTTTCCCATTTTAGACAGGACCTTGAAAACAGTTTTGATCTCTGGCCTTTTATTTCCTTTATGGCTGGAACATGAAGTGAATCAACATTTCAGGACCTCCAAAATATTTTGACTTGCTTTTGGTATTTGCTTATAAAAATAATTGCAGTTTGTCAGAGGGAGTGGAAGAGATGGGTTATTTTTTCGCTGCTTGGGGAAGGAATGTATTTTCAAGGGGTACAACAGGAACTGGCTCCAGCCTTTCCATCTTTGTGGTTCATTCTCCTTCATGGTTTCATAGTGGATTGTTGTACTAGGCTGGAACGATCTAGTACTGCTTGATTTCTCTCAGCCTTGTGACTTTGGAGCATTCAGCCCTGGTAACCTCACACCTCAGCAGTGGTCACCTCTGCACTGCTCTGACTTACACAGAAGGAGCACGCCACCTCTCCCACATGTGCTTTCCAGGCACACAGCGGCCAAAGGAGAAGGAGAATTGTCACTGGCCATGCAGAGACAACATGCATGATGGATGGAGCTACCTGAGAGGAAGGCAGCAGGTCATAGTTGCAACTAAAGCAGAAAGCTGGCTGACTTCAGTTAAGTGTGTTACACAGAATAAATCATCCTGGTGTGGAAGCTTCTGCTTTTTCTTCTAAGAGTCCAGAATTTATACACTTGTCCTGTCCAGAGATGTGAAAGGACTGGGCTGAAATCTAGATCCCAGGTATGACCATCCCCGAAGTTTAGTAGAGGATCTCCTCTCCTAAGATAGACCAAACTAAATTCCTAGATTCCAGGCAAAAATAAATTTGAGAACACTACACCCAGCTGCAGAAGTTAACTTACCAGGTTTTGGCTTTGGGAAGTTACCAATGGGGCACACCAGACCTCAAAACTCAGTGGTTTTCTTCCATATCACATGCAGTGAGACAGCTCAAGAGAAAGACTCTCACCCAGGGTATTTTAAAGTGAGAGGAAATAAAATAAAACTATCCTCTCATTTGGTTTGATGCAGCAGACCCTGTGTTTGTGGAAAGCAGCACACTGCTCCTGTTCACAGTCTCACACTTCTGGTCGTGCTTCCTGGGGGGAGGTGGTTCACTGCTGTTTCTTCTACTCATTTTGTATTGAGGTTTTAAAAGTCCTATTGTTTTCTTTAGGGAAGAGACTGAATTGCCTTGATAATTGGACCAACAGTCCTTTTCATAAGAGATTGTGCATGCTATAGTACCTTGGGACCATGAGGCCTGCTGCACTCACCAGGTTATGGTAAGGTGCAACCACCAGCAGTAGGGCCGCAGGAAGGAAGTGTCACCTACTGTTCACCAAACAGTTTCCTTGAGGTCCTGGGGCTAGAGGTGTCACCTGTACTGCAGTGCTGAGCTGACAGGGGTCAGCCTGGGCCAAGCTGTGGGCTGCGTATGTGCAAAGAGTAACTAACACAGCTCTGACTGCCCTTCTGGAGGTTGTTACCTGCTCACCAAGCTACTCATGGGAACACTATGAGCCACTTCTCCCAAAAGACATCCTGCTCGCAAAAAAACCACCCAACCAACCAACCCTGGAATGTAGCTATTTACACAAATATGATTCAAATTGCTTGGGATCCTTTGCAGATAGCCACACCATAAGCAGATCTGAAGGATTCAAAATATCTAGGGGAAGTCAGTGATGAGCAACAAGATGCAGTCATTTCTTCAGCAGCTGTAAAAACGTATGTGCACACAGATCTGGTACCATCCCCTCAGCATCTGTTCTCCATCATGTCCTTGTCATATGCCCAGTAAGTACTTGCACTTCGTGGCTGTGGTGATGGTGGCGTAGGCTGAAGGTGCCTGGAGACTCCCACCGGTGCTTTGCCTACCCTGTCTCCTTCCTGTGGGCACCTGTTGGACAACATAGCTCCTCATTTGCCTTGCCCAGGGCCCTGGGTGCAATTTCACACATGGTTCCTATCTCAACAGGCCCCTGTTATCAAAACGAAGAGGCTGGTATTGCAGGGAAAAATCCAGATTTTGTGGGAGTTGAGCTCTGCTATGTTAGAAGCCATCCAACAGTGGAAAACACAAGAGTGCAGAGAAGTGTTGTGGTGCAGTTCCAGGATGACACCAGCTCTGAGCCATGCCTTGGTCACCCAAATACACAGGCAAATATGCAAAGCTAGACCATGGTGTCATCTCTGGTCATGGGCTAAGGGCTACCACCATTTCCAAGCTCCAGCCAAGGGGAACAACACCTCCGTGAGGGGCGTAAGCAGCAGCTTAAGAGACAGAGCTGCTGGAGACCTGTCTGAAGCTTACACATGGCTGCTCCTTGCAGCATGCTTTGTCTTTCAGTGCTCATTACACCAGAGACAGACTTTTTTATTTCAAGCAACTCATCATTTACCGTACCTTGTTAAATCTGCTCTGGCATCAGAATGGGAGTTTGGGGATGCCCAGCCCCAGAAGCAATGCTAGTGACTGTATTTCACGACTAGATCTGATTCCTTTTGTTGTGCTTCCCCTTCCATCTTTCCTGCTCTGTCCCAGAGAAATGGAACCCTTGCCCTGCACTCTGAAACAGAGGAGGTCCCTCCCTCTGAGACAGGGCTGTCTCTCTGCAGCACATTTGTTCTTGTTTAACTTTCCCATAAAAGAGGTTGACACAAAGCAGGGACATTTCTTCAGAGCCTTACTGACAAATGGCCTTGCTAAAAAAAGTTCACGCATCTAAACTTATAAAATCTGAGAAATTTCACATTAAATTGAAGCCTGAAACTGAATCGATTTTTTCCTGAATGGTTTTCATCTTTCCACACAACTGAACCAAGCCCACCAACCTCAAAAGTCCACGTCCAGCCTACAACACAGATCCAGCTCCACAGAAGGGAGCACCTTCCTTTGCAGGAGTCAGTGCTGAGCACAGGGACAGTAGAGACTCTGCAATACCTGGCTGTGCTTCACTCTCTCCTGTACACAAACATTTGGGCCTGTACCCCTTTCCATTTCAATCTTGCTATAGCCCATCCCTTACTCAAATGAGCTTGCCGAGTGCTAGAGGGCATCTTGTTAAAGCCTGTATGGGTAATTAGCCCTGGAGCCCTGGTGAAGGCACTTCCACAGAGCCAGCTATTTTGGTTGTCTGGGTTTGGATGCCCACAGTGAGGTTTCAAAGGGGCCTGAAATGGCCTGATGGTCGACCCACTTCAAACCAGGCCATGTATCATGTTTGGCACTGAGGTGATTAAATATCTCAGCCTCCTGAAAAAAAAAATAATCTCAAGCCTCCACTGAAACTTGGGGTAGGTCATGTCATACACAAAAATAAGGTCCAGGATATTCAGCTTGTTCCCTCAGGTGAGAGGAGAGTGGAAAACAAAGATGCATCCAACAACTTTCTGCAAACAAAAGTTGATCTTTTTTTTCCTAAGGTCACTTGAACATACAAAGGTCACAAAGAACAACAAACCTCCTCCACATCAACCCTTTGCAAAAAACCAGCATTTACAAGAGTACTTGAATTGTTTGTCTCAGCTCAGTTCCTGTCTCCTTTTCCTCCCATTGAACAGGAAAGCTTTACCCACAGAGACTGTGTGACAAATGTGACACACAGCAGAGCCGCAGCGCATTAAGACAGCTATCACCAAGAAGCTGAGGATGGACCTTTGCTCTCTTTGCTTTGGACAGCACCTATAACACTTTTGGTCAGCTCCATCTTCTAGTGAAACTTCAGCCTGCTTGGAGCATCCTCCAGCACAAACCCAGAGCATTACATCTAACAGCCAGGATATCGCTAACCTAGAAGGGAGCAGAACAGGGAAAACTCCTGTAAGACAGAAGTACCAGCACTTCTGATGGTACACCCACAAAACACAAATACAGCTCACTCTCTGCTGTAATTTTTCCCATATCACCTTTGCTGTCAATTCCTAGATTGCCATTATCTTTGCCACCTAAATGCAAATGCAACAAAACTCACTCTCCTTATCTCAGTCCTTCCTTTTCCACAAGCCTTTTCTTCTCTGCCAGCTGGTGGCTGCTGGCTGGGGAAAGGGGCTGCAGGAGGGACTCCTGCAAGTAGCTGGTGAGAACTGTGGTCCACCTTACTGCTGCCCGCTTCTCCAAGGTCATCCTGTTTGCCAGTGGAGCATTGCCATGCTGCCACCATCCTGCACTCTCATTTTGAGATCTGTTGCCATGGCACCAGGGAACAAATCAGTCCTTAACTCTGCCCTGCAAATCTGTCCCAGCAGAGCTGGGCCTGGACCTGCAACCTTGGCTATTTTTAGCCACGTGCTGCATAATGCAGAAGTTGATGAACATCATCACATCTTCATTAGTCAGCTCTTTCCAGGTGCTCAGTGACAGGAGTGGATAGGCAGAGGCAGGAGAAAGGCAGGGATCAAATGCTGAGCAAGGGCAGCTGCTTTCCATACCTTTTGGTGAAGAATTTATCAGTTTCACCTCAATTCCACCATAATGGAGCTTGATGGAAACAGATCTTTGTTCCCCACAAGCTGGAGGAACACAGACCCATCAGCTTCCTTCCCTGAGGTGCCAATGCTGCCTGAGACACATAGGCACACTCTAAGGACGATGGCTTCTCCCCTGCCTTCACCCATCCCATGACCTGCTCACCAAGCCACCTTGTGCTTGCAGCCCTGGCAGCAATGGACCAGGGCAGGAGGTACTGAAGGCTGATTGGGGTCCTCAGATAGGGAGCAGGAAGGACGTTCCCAGCCCTACACTAACCTCAACCTAGCGTCATGCTCATGTAACCAGCGACTGGGTGACAGCACAAAACCCCACAGGTGTCCAAAGCTGTGGCGGAAGGTGATAGCACTCCACATGCCATTAGAAAGGAGTCACATGTCAGTCGTTAGGAAGAACTGAAATGTGTTGGAGATTATCAAATCAGCAGGAGTGTTTTGTGATGAAGGCTCAGGCTGCGCTGGAGGGGTTGGATACCTCTTGCCCAGCAGCTCAGCCCTGGTATGTAGGCTGCCAACCTACTGAAGTAGCAAACTTTGTTATTAAAAAAAATTGAGAATACCAGGGTCTTTTTCACGTGACAAAGCAAAAGCAACATTACAGAGTTACCAACATCTATGAGCTTCAGTTTACTTTAGGTAAACCTGCCAAATCTTGGGTGCTCCCATCCAAACCCAACAGGGTACACGAGCACGCCTCTAGGCAGCCTGCACCCTGAATTCACTGGTTTAAACCAAGCTCAAGAGCAGCTTCTTCAGCAGCAAAGCTGGGCCCTGGTCTGGCCAGGCTGCTGTGGTGAAGCCCTCCAGGAAACCACTGACTGAACTCCAGCTCCAGGCTCAGTCACAGATGTGCCTGGAGCTGAAGGGGTGCTCGGGTCTGAGGTTATTGCATGGACCCCTCTCCCCATCACCCCGAGAAAACACTCAGGCTGGCTTTATCTCCCTGGCTGGCAAGCAACTGTCAGAGAGAAAACACTGAGACCAGAACTGCTGAGGCAGCCTAATTCCCTCCCAGTGCCTCCCAGCCATCAGCCAGCCTAAATGCAGCCAGTCGGCACTGGGACAGCCCTGAGGCAGATGTGCTGCTCCTTCCCATCCCATTCCTGCGCTGCTCAGGACAAGCCACTTGCAAGAGAAGCAGAGCAGCAGCTGGGCCCCACGCTCACAGAATTAAACACTGGGGGCAGGGTTCCTGTGCAGGGCCTGATACAGGGGCAGGTGTTAGAGGGACTCCTCACCTGTGAGTGGTCACACCATTTCTGATGCGTCAGGGAGTAGCTCCACAGAAACCCAAAGAGCTGGGCAGATTCACTCCAGCTGCAGAGCTGGTTACTGGGAAGCCTCACTCCAGATTTTATTTTGTATAATGGGGGGGCTGGGGGTGGGATGGCAGATCAAGGCCATGTGAGGCTCTAAGTCACTTGCTGTGATTTAGGAAACAGGTAGGAATGCAAGCATGTGTGATCACAAGAGGGACCAGTGTCCTCTCTGAGCAGAGTCAGTCAGTCAGATAGTACTGGATAAATGCATCACCGAACCTGAAATGAGCTGTTATGGGTCAACCTGCTGCTAAAAGGATCTTCCTCCAAAAGAGTGATTTGTATCCTGATGCCCATTTCAGGCCACCTGCAATACATGTTGTTTGGGGTTTGTTTTTTACTTTCATGCATGCTATGCTTCCTCCCTGTGCTTAGAAAGACAAAACTAGAGGTGACAAGGTTAAAGTGCTAAGGAGGGTGACAGCCACCCTGGAAGGTGGGAAGAAAGGGGTGGCTCAGCTTGGGCTGAGCAGGAAGATCCCTGTTAGCACAGAAAATTGAAGCCATAAAGCCAGGCTGTAGTCAGCAGGATCACTTCACATGAAGGTCTCATCAGACATTGCCAGCAGCACTGGTGGACATTCAGGTGCTCTGTAGCAGGACCACATCCAGATAAGTGACAGCCATCAGTGGGACTTCCCATCTGCAGGAGCTTCCTGCTCCTAAGGCTGTGCCACATGGCAAGCCAGCATTGCAATGCATCCCGATGACCCATGGCTGAATCAGTGACCTGGAGAGGAGAAGCATCATGGCCTGAGCACACCACCACATCCTGTACACATGGTATCCCAGCCCTGCATTCAACAGGGACATCCCCAGCCAACTTTCCCAGCTTTCTGGCTCTGAGAGGGAGCTGGAGAGGGGGAGCCTGGTGGCAAAGAAGGATCCAGGAGTCAAATTCAGGCAGCTGAAAGAAATTGGACTGCAGCCTTCTCCATCGCATGCTGGAATTGTTTGTTTATCTTACCACTTCCTCTATAAAACAACTTATCCCAGCTGGGTCATACAGAAAGGAACAATAGCCATATATTTTTAGGATCTTTCTGTGAGTCGTTGGTGACCAGTTTTTCTATTTTGTCACTCAGACCATTTTATTTTAGCAAGAAATGCCACCAAGCCATGAGTGTGCAGGAAAAGGGTCGTCCTGGCAGTCAGGGATCTCCCCATGTACCCAACAGCCCCAAACCTGCCTGGTGCCATTGTGTTTGTGCTACCACAGAGCAGCAAAATGCCACAGGTTCACCCAAGTGAGTTATAGCCATAGAAGTTATCCACAACTTGCCAAAGGGTTTGGACATGTGGATGTCCTACCTGTGATAAAGAAGGTTTGAGGGGTTTCTTTTTTTTTTTCCCCTCTTTTTACATTTTTATTTTTTTTAAAATAAGGAAGGGCCTTTCTTCTACATAGAAGTCAAACTGTTTTTTACCTAGGTGTTCATATTTTCTCCCCTGTTGCAGCATCCTTGACCACACAACACAGAGACAGCCCAGAGGAGGTGAGTGCTTGGTGTGACAAGCAAGTCACCTGCTCATTAAGACAATGCAAATCCACAGCCTAAATATAGTGTGTCACAGAAAGTCCCAGTCCAAATACAGCCGTAAGGTACCTCAGGGGAACTCTCAGAGCTGGGAACAGCTCAGACATGATATACAGGCACATGCAGCTTTTTGGCCTTGTTGGTCCCCTGGGCCCATGGCTTGCATGCACCACTGGGTAACATCAGCACTACCATGGGGTCTCCAGCAAAGCAGAGAAAAAGCAAGATAGCCACAAAAGCCAAACCTCTTACTTCTACTCCTTCACCTCAGCCAGTAACAACATCAGGGCAGAAGTTGGGGGTGGTCTCAGAAGCCCTTAGTGAATTAGGTCACGAGTTCTGCCACCTGTGAAACACTACCTAATGGACTGGAATAACTTCTCCTCAAGAAAAAAATAAATTACTAGGTCACAGATTCTACCCTCCTATATCTCTTCCACTAAGCCTCCTCTGAAGCAGTAGCTCCCAGTAAACTGCAGATTTAGCCCACAAAGCTCCTTTTCAGCAGCAGTTTCATTTCTCATGCTCCTAGATGAGATAGCGTAGGTGCAGAGAAGGGAAAAGATTTGTTTCAGCTTGCATGGAAAGGCATGGGAAATTCTGCCCTCTATCAGCAATCATCCAGGCTTCTAACATGGCTTTCTCCTTAGCCCTAGGGACTCCCCATCCTGTGGTTTTCCCAAGTCTATCTCACCCTCCCTACTACCTCCCACTGAGGTCTTTAATTAAAGTGTTTTATCTTTTCCATGCTTAGGGGCAGTTCTGGGGTGCTGATCTTCCCTTCTTTCACTTTGCATGGCACTGATTCATATGAAATAAAGGCACATCCCATACTTCACATGAAGCATTCCTTTTCCAGCTTATGTTCCCAACGATAGCATTTCTGTGGAGCAGTTTTATTCTGTTAGCCCACAAAAAGCTCCATTACTCAAGGCTTTCCTAGATCATCGAGCGTGTTTCTCTAAGGAAGGTTTTCTTTCCCCACAGCGCTGCCTTGTAATAAGTCTCTTACCTCTCTAAAATGCAGGGCTGGAAGGATGCAGGGGAAATGAGGCTACCAGCAAATGCATGGACTCGTGTGGCCATTTCCCAACAGCTTTCACTCAATAATTACTATTTCTGAGGCCACACGTGGCTAAAAGAGGAGATAAAGCCTATAAAAGCAGCTTGCTTTCTTCCTAAATGTATCTTGGTGTGGTGGAGGAAAGAATGCTCATCTGGGTGGCTCCATATGTGTGCACACAGGCATACAGGCATGGAAGTGTCCAGGTGGCATCTGCCACAGCCCTGCCCAGCCACACTGCTGCTCCCAAGCTCACCTACCCAGCGTGTGCAGGGCAGGTATTACATGGGCTGTCCTCCCCTGGGGTTTCTTTCACAGCCGCAGAGTTGGAAGTGGGAAGGAAACCAAGGAGAATCATATCAGCTCGTGCCTCCCAAAATAGGGACATCCCATGGCAGCACTGCAAGGAGTCAGAGGGAAAAGGTAGCCACCCTCTATCAATTAACAACAAAAAAAACCCAACAAAAACAACCCAATAAATCACAACCCTCAACCACCCCCCCCCCAAAACACACACTCCCCTCCAAAACCAAACACAAAACCAAACCCCCACACATGCTCAGATATATTTATTCTTTTTATTTTTCCATTCTGGCCCTTGGCCAGGAGGCAGATTTCTTGTTTGGAAAAACTGAGTGAATTTCAGCAAGTGCAGGGGAAGTATTACACTTTCCCCATTTCCAAAGCACAAATTGTGAAAGAGTCACCCTTGCACATTGTTAAACCCATTAGGAGGGTTTTTTTTAAAAAAAAAAAAAAAAAGCAAAAAAAAGCAAGACATACTGCTACATCAGAGGAGGGTCCTTAATGCCCCTTTAAGGCCACGCAAGGATGTTGTCCCCAAGAGCACTCTGGAGCACTGGTGCCACCCATAGCGTTGCCCACCACCTCTCCCCACTGCCAGCTCTAGGGGATCAGTTGCCCACAGCCTCCCCATTTCAGGGCAGAAGTCCTAAGCATACATTAGACCTCTCCCTAGCTGGTCAGGGAAGACAAAGAACTCAAGCTTAGAGCTGCAAAAGGATGGACAAGCCCCTAACTAACATGCTACAGGATCCCCATGACCACCACCAGCAGGACCCAATTTTATCCAGCCCACATGGATGGCTCTGGGTGCTGGGGACTGTGATTTGAAAGATACACTGAGAACATGTGAAGAGCCCAGGAACTGTAAAGGGAGGAAGCACCCCAAAGGGTGCACGTGACCTGGGAATGGGTTTGGTTACAGCAGATCTGCTTTTATGGGGTGACCTATGGGTCTCAAATCCAGCACAGAAGTGTGACAGGACACAGGAAAAACAGCTGTGCTAGGCTAGAGGGAAGAGGATCATAGTGATGTTCCTCCGTGGTTTAACATGCCTGAAAGAAGCCCTGATTTTATCTAGGTGGTGGAAAACCACTGCTTTGATGCTCAAGCTCCCAGGAGTTGCGTGGCCAGGGCATGCCTAAAAGACCAGACCCACCAAGGCGTCTTTTGCAGAGCGAAGCCTGATCCTGTCCAGTACCACGGAAGGGGAAGGTGCTCAGAGGCTGCTGAGCCAGAATGTGTAAAATCTTCTCCTTAAATACAGTGTATTCTTTGGAGAGAACGAGGGCAAAAAGAAAAAAGTAAATACATTTTTAAAAATAACTCCCCCTCCCACAAATAGAGATTGAGGCTGCAGGAAGGAGAGCAAATACTGGATTTTAAGCATTTCCCTGGGGTTTTTAGAGTGTGTACTGCCCTGCCATTCTAGCCCTCAGTGTCTTTAAGGAGCAGTGTCTGTCCTGTCCCCATGCAGGAGAAGGCCTTCTGCTGTGCATCATGCTCCCTCTGACCTTCTGGAGCTAGAAAGGGGTCAGAAATCAAACCAATTTTTCCGAGTCCCTGCAGAAATGTCAAGCTCTGAGTTTTTCACACACACCTCCCCACCTCACTACAACATTTGCACTCACAGCCCCCAGACCCACACCCTCTCCAAGGGAGTTGCTCCCTCTACTAGCCAGGCAATCCCCTCACAGACCCCCTGAGACCTCCCCCTGGGATGAGGATTTCTCCAGCGGGGGAAGTAAAGCCTATCATCTCTCCCCACCCCTTCATAGGATGCCCCTCCACTGAGGCCATCTTCACCAAACCTCCTGACCCACCAAAATGGAGAAGAGCCCAAGTACAAGATATCCCATAGAAGCACCCTCCCCTCCCATACCAGCCCAGCTCCCTCTACAGGAATGCTGGCCTTAGGAAACCTTGCTCCATCTTTGCAGTTGAGACTTGCCGGTGCCTCTTTTACATTTTTCTTTAACTCCCCCTCTCCAAACATGTGTTTTATGAGCTTCTTGCTGAGATCATAAAATACTGGGTTGGAGAACTATAAATTCACAAGGAGGTATTCTTTGAAGGGAGCTTTTCTTCTTACAATCAAAATAATTATTAAAAAAAAAGGGGGGGAGGGGGAGGTGTAAGTCCCATCCCTCCCTCTCTTGCAAACGCCTTTTGATTTTGCAACACAACATCTAAGTAGGGATCTGAGCCCCTACATATCACCTTGCCTCTCTGGTTTAATCAGAGCAGGTTTTTGCATCCTGGGAAGCACAGGTAGAGGTGAGCTGCAGCCAGCCCTGGCATCAAAAGCAACTTGGTTTGGAGTTTTGCAGGATAATAGTTGCCTGTTGATGCTGGGTCAGACTTCCCACCCTGCTCATGTCAGGAAGCACAGGGCAGTCACCCAGAGCTGAGGATGCCTTGCCTCACCTTTTCATCAGGAAACCTAAAAACACTTCATGAAGCAATCACCACGAGGCTGGCAGGGGGATGGTCAAAAGCCCAGCTCTTTGGGCCCACATACAATGTGATAATGCATCATGTGGGCCCCCCAATCACAAACATGATTTTACCTGGTGCCCCAACTTTCACACATACATCACAGGATACCATGGGATATCCCATGCCTTCCAGGAGAATCACTGGTTTTGCAGATGGGGAAACTGAGGCACAGGAGCTATATCATGACTTACCCAGCAGCTGACAGAGCTGAGCTGCTCCCTTCACTGCCGTGTCCCAGACCCACTGGCTCTTGGGGCTGCCACTCACTCCCTGGTAGGTTTGATTCAATTAAATCAAATCACAGCCTGCTCACAGCATGGGGTGAGCTGAAGGGAACACAACTGACCCTCTAGGTAAAAAATACTCAGCTAAGATTTGGGGCACTTTTAACTAAATCTTACAGCCTTTATTCAAGCAAACCTTCAGCTGAGACGCATTCCTGACGTGCAGCCTTAATTGGCTTATTTAAGATTAACTAGGCCAGCTGCCCAGACCAGCTGAGTCAGCAAGGGAGCACAAGGGGTTTTTACCCCCTTGTCTTCAAACAGGCTGTTAAGGGAGCAAGCTCCATCCCCTCCTGGGGCCCTGCAAGCCTTGACTCGGCTCTAGATTAACTCTAAACCCCACAGATGGCACAGGAGCTGTGGCTGACTAATTCTGGAGCCGCTACTGTAAAATGCCTCTGTCGCTGCTGTAGGCTCTGGCTCCTCTGCTTCATTAGGGGGTGGGGGTGCCTGGCTGCTGGCCCCCTGCCCCTGGATGTCTCCCCCAGGCCTAGATTGTTCCCTGCCTGCAGATCAAAGAAGGGATTTGCACATGGCAGGGCTGAGGGCAAGATTTCTGTGAGGCAGCTCACCCAGTCCCCCATTATCGCTGCTTCTTTTAAAAGCAACAATTGTGTGCGAGGAGGAGGAGGAGGAGGTCACATGAAGGATGCCTGAAATTCTTTCCAAACCACAGCCATTTCTGACCCATCACAAATTTCCCTGCTTACTCTGGCCTGTGAACTCTGGAAAATGCAATTAAAAGAGAAAAAGCAGAGGCCTGAAACCTCTGATTCAGGCGTGCTCACTGACATTCATTAATGAGGCCAGCCTTACACGATGCTGATTCAATAGGAGCGACTGTCTGCTTCCAGCCCCGGTTCATCAGAAGTTCATCAGCCCTCCCTTCCAACAGAAACCCACCCGAAATTCATGCTGCCTTCCCAGAAGTTAAGCAAGTGGCTTGTTTAATAGTTTAATATGGCTGAAATTGCCATGTGCTGGACTGACACGGATGCGAACAGCACCTTTTATGTCTACTTTTACATACATGTGTGTGTACTCATATATATACACTATAACTTCCCTCTTATAGCATCTTCTTTCTATAGCTGGATGCCCAAAGCCCAGCTGCCCCAGTGAGGGGGTGGCAGGCAGCTGTGGCTCCTTTTGTGGGGGCCAGCCTTTCAGGGAGGTGGCAGGACAAGCCACCCTGTCACCAGAGCCAAGCCAGCAACTTCTCGGAACACTGCCCGTCTCCCCTCCACCCACGTATCAGCAAGCAGATCCCAAGGCTCCCTCACTGGTTTGTTACTTGGTATTTGCTTCCATCCCCGCAGACACAGACACACAGCCTCCTCTGAACTGGTTGTGTGCAACTGTGGAGCTCATTTCCACCAGCGGCAGTGGAAAGCAGTGGCAAGAGGAGGTGGACGGAGAGGAATGGCTTCAGCGTGTCTGGAGGTGGTCCTGGGCTGATGATGGGTCTGAGCAAGAGGAGGTGGAGAAGGGTGAATGGCTTTCGCATGTTTGGACGCGGCTTTGGGTTGATGATAGGTCCAGGCAACAGGAGATGGAGGAGGATGAATAACTTCAGCTTGTTCAGAGGTGGCCCCAAAGTAATAGTTAGAGTATTGCAAAATTAAATTGGGGGCTGAAACAGAGAGGTTGCATACCTGGGAGCAGGCGGGGTTAATTGCGAGCAGTCCAGCTGTTCCCTTGTCAGTGCATCAGCCTCCTTACCCAGTAAATCTGCCCCCTGCCCACTGGGTCCCTGTGACATTCCAGGTCCTTCTGTGGCACGAGAGGTTCCTGCAGGTCACGCCGTGCAAAGCTCACCACTTGATCCCCAAAGTAACATTATCACTCTTGGTTTAATACCATTAAGCAAAACTACCTGCATAGGGTCGCTACAGTAACTGGAGAACCTCCTGTGGCCGTGTGCCAGGGTGTCCCGTTCCAGCATGGACCCACCACGGGGCAGGACAGAACCATCCCAGGAATAAACACCCTGCTGCTCTCAGCTGTGGGTTGGAGCCCTGTCTGCCCAGGACCTGTAGAAGACATTGGAATTGGGGGGGAGGCGGGGAGGGAGGTGGTCCACCTCTCCTTCAATTCACAGAATGAGAGAGCCCAGACCTGCCTGATGCTGTGAAGATGGGCAGGATGACTTCTCCAGAGGGGCTGGTCAGGCATGGTTTGGGGGATGAAAGGTGAGAGTCCACCTGGAAGATGGTGTGATTCCTTTCCATGCTGCAACATGCAGGAGCACGCCTGGCTGCCTATGCCAGGGCACTCCTCCACAGAGGGAGCCGCCTCACCGCGGGGTGGTATGTCCTCCCCAGAGAGCCTGAAACATACCCTTTGCTTTCAGTGGGGAATAACTGGGATGAGAAAGCACAGCGCAGCTGGGGTGAGACCCTACATCTAACCCTGATGCTGGGTTTCCACAACAGAGAAATGCCAAAGCCTGACGAGTATAACCAATGGCAACACTGCTTCCTTCAAGATTTGGTCCAGTACAAAACTAAAATGTTGTGGGAAGATTTTAATTTTATGTTTTCCACCATGCCAAAATTATAGAGCTTTTTAAAAGCCACCTCCCCCACCAAAAAAAAAAAAAAAAAACAAAAAACCCAAAACCCAAACATTTCCATACTTTCCTATATTTCAAAGCACAGAACTCAGAAAAATCTGCCATAGGTTTGAAAAATAGAAACTCACTTGACTTAGAGCCCACTGACTGGTTTCTACCTCAAACTCTCAGAGCAGCTTTTAAAGGGATTAAGCAACAACCTCCATTTTACAGATGGGAAACCAAATCACATTTTGGATAAGCATCTGAAAGCCAGTCAAGCAAAGTCAGTGGCAGCATTGGAAAAGCCATCCACGTCTCCTGTCTCCTTCACGGGTTTGCCACCCAGGGACTAAACAAGCAAAATAGACCTCAAACCAGTCATGAGGGAATGCAGAGAGCGCAGATGAGATGCCAATTAAAAAGATACTAAATTGTACCCGCCACAACGTGCAGTTAAAGCAATTAATTCTTTCCACAGACAGAAAAAAAATAGTTTTGAAGTCTGTGGTTTGCTGGCAGATTCCTCCTTATGACCTGTAAATTGGGAAAGGCGGCATGAAGGGCTTTTCCCCTGCCTGGCGTGGTGGTCTGGGGAGCTGGCACTGCTACCTGGGGCTGTGTGGAGGAGACTGGGTAGGGATGAGTTTGGGGGAGCTTTTTATCTAAATTTGCTTGTGGTTTTTTTTTTGAAAAGTGCTGCATTTAGATTACAGTTGCAGCTTTTCAGCTGCAAGAAGTTATTTTCACATCACCTGTGGGGATGGGGAATTATAAAAACAGAGGGGAAAAGCTCATCATGGCTATTTCGGCCAGACGTCCAGCTGTAACCCGGCTTTTCAAACTCAGGTTGTGGTATCTCCACCTCACAGCATTTCTCTGCATAGTTCAAGTGTCCTTAAGAAGGGTGTCCCAAATTGCAAGGAATGTTAATGTGTATTTAAAAGCAATTTCTCACAAGCCACTGGAGGGCTGCTAGGTCAGGAGTGGCTGGAAGGAAGGCTTCCAGTTCCCAGTTGTCATCCCCAGGAACTCAGGTTTTGTTTATTGAGGCCCATTGCATGGAGAGTGACTTTCTAGAAATACTTCATGCTTTAGATGTTCGGCATTGGCTGCCTATCCAGCAGTCTTAGGAAAGATCAGTGCTAGGAGAAACCAATGATTGCCACAGCAAGGCAGGGGTGCTGTACCCTGGCTTCATATGACAGCAGAGTCACACATCACTGAACATGCACACCCTACAAGGGGTACAGTATGCAGTTGGGGCTGTAAAAAGCAAAGAAATAGCCCCCAAAATTCTGAAGCACACAGTTATACTTTCATTTACACCAGCTTGGCTTTTTTTTTTTTTTCCCTGTCTACAGCTGTAATTGGATTTACTGGGCCTGACAGCCCAGTGCCAATTGTGTTTCCATGGAGAAACGGTAGGTCCAGCTCATTCTCACGTGTACTCTTATCTCCAGCTCCCTCAGAGGCACTGCCTTTGATGCTGCCCAAAAAGCAGTCTTGCACCAAGGACAGAAGTCCCAGGGAAATAATCAGGAACACGAAGAAATAATCGAGAAGACAGAGACATGGTCTGCTCATAGCATCCCCACAGCCTTGTACATGGGCTTGAGGCCTTTCCTTTGCAAGCCCTGCTACGAGCAGACAGCACAAAGCTGCAAAAAGTGGAGCATTATGCAAAGACCAAGCCTCCCCAGCTCTGCTTGAACCCCTCTTCAGTGTACCTTATGCAACAGAAAATGCAAAACAGGGTTACAGGGGCTCACAGGAGCTGAGGTCAAGGAGCTTGCACTCCTTTCTCCTTGGGCTGGGCACCTCACCTCTCCCTGCAGTGGGAAATAGTGGAAAGCGCTCTCTGCAAGTGACGTATCCCTCTCAGTGTGCACTTCCACGTGCAGGATCATATGAGTGAAGTTGCCTTTCATCTTCAAGTTGGGGCTGCCAGAAAGCCACAACCAGGCCCAGTCCCATCTTTCAGGCCTAACTGCCCAGGTCTGCTGTGCATGTCCCCAGGAAGCTGCTCATCGCTGACCTGTGCCACCCTCCTTGCCTGAGAGCACTGCATGGTACCAGTGGGGCTCAGCTGCCTGTCTGCATGGAGTGGGGCTGGCCAAACCACTGCAGGCTGCTTAGGGCTAAGGCTGGCTCCCAGCTACACAGCGGCTGCAGTCAATGACCTCACGCCGTGTTAGAGATCCCTCACTTCCCAGCTTCTTTAGGACACCTTGGCAAAGTTTCTCCAGGTGCACCAGCCTACAATCCCTGCCCAGCTTAGCCTTCTGTCCAGAGCTGTTGATAACCTCACAGCTCACCAAATTTGCCAACCCCCTGAAGTCTCTCATCAGCAAGCTTTTGTGGGTGCGGCAAGGCAGGAGGAGAAGCATCCTCCTGTCCATACTGAAGAGGACATAGTCTGCAGGGCGAGTTGTCCAAAGCCACGGCACAGTGCTGGTCCCATGGCCTCAGGCGTTCTGCACCCCCTCACAGCTTCTCCTTTCACCAGCAGTCGCTGCCTCCTGAGCTGCCTTTGCAGCCTGACTGTGCACCCACCGCTACGAATGCCAGGCAAAGGGTGTGATCAATGGTAAGCAGCCTGCATTTTAATTATCCTTTATATAATGCAAACGTGACTGCATTAATAATCCTTGCAAGCCATGCGACCGTCTTATACAACCTTTAATTACTCGGGGAGCTCAGCATTTTCCATTGTCGTGCAGTTTGCTTTACCTTTTATTATCTCACCAGGCTGCCAGGCCCAGCAACACAAAGAGAAATGCTTTCCACAACTTCATCCGAGCCAGGTACCTGAAAGCTTTGTATCTGTTCCAAGACCATCATGTTTCCCTCCTTTTATTTCCTCAGAGCAGAAAGCCAGAACATCACCCAAAAGCATGTCATTATTAGTAAGTGCACACGCACAGAGTGGCTTCCCCTCCAAAAAAACCCCACCTTTGTGTTGAAAGGGTTATTTCCAAGGAGCTATCTACATTACAGTGATAAAAGATGAGACTAATGGGTGCTTGACACATTGCATGGGGCCAGACCCAGCAAAGCACTTAAGAAAGTGAATAAAGCTCTTAAGCACATTTTCCCATTGACTGGAGCTTACCATTTATTAAGCACTAAACACGAGCATATGGGTGTTTGCAGAAGGGGAATTAGACTCTGACGTGACATCCTGGATCAATCAGATTTTTCCAGTAGCTTCAGCAGCAGCAGCAGAAAAAATAACTACTCATCAGCCTGTGCTGAAAGTTGTCCTCATTGCGTGGCAACTGGCATCCTAAAAAGCCTCAGTGGGTTAAAAAGCAGACCTTCTCTGTCCTCTTCCACTTCATACCATCAAAAGCATTCAGATGCTCCTCAAGTTTCTTTGTCCTCCAGGTCCTGAAGGGTAAGATTTGCTCCATTTAATTTCCTGCTTCCCACAGATTCACAGAATTGTAGGGGTTGGAAGGGACCTCCAGAGATCATCTAGTCCAACCCCCCACCCCAACCACCCCCGCAAAGCCATGATGGGCACCTCTGTATGATCCTTTGTGAGACTTCCACCTAGGGTCTGCTGTAATGCTTGCAGGTTTGCTGAGATACCAGATACTATTCAATACAAAGAAAACAACACTTCATCACATTTTCACTAAGCATTGAAGTGACCATCAGACACTGATGGATCACAGTTGTTTTGCAGTGAGAAAAATCCAACAAAAACAATAAATAAAAAGATGTTCCTTTCTTGCAAGGGGGCTCCCTCCAGTGCTGCCCAACCCGTGGCCCAAGCTCCTGCTGCCATGGAGGTGGATAGAGATCCACAGGGGGACCTCGGAGCTGCCTGGAAACGTATCCAAACTCTCAGATCAGCTGATAAAGGGTCTTCCTTGAATTTTTCCCCCTTCAAAATTTTGTACCTCTACCGATGACATTGAAATAGAGCCCCAGCTGGCAAAATGGTCAAAGAAAATTTTAAACACTGTTTCTATGAACCTGATTCCGATACCGGTTTGCACAGGGGTTTAATCAGTGTTACTGCTGATGTGTATCTGCAGAACTGCAACCAGGACCAAGCCTAAAAATAAAAAAAGAGAGGTAAAATTCAGTGCTTCAAGTATTTGTGGATGCTTCCCACCACCCCACCCCTAAGGCTTTTGTGTAAAACTAGTTCTCCTACTTGGTCCCTGTTTGGGATTGTTTCATTAAATAATAGCTCAGTGCTAAGTTACAGAAACGAGTCTATAAAATATTATTAGGCCTGTTAAATGATGCGTAAAAATAAACTAGGTCAGTTGGGAAATAGGGATTTCTGTTCTCTGGAAGGTCACATATCTCTCTCTCCGAGGGACACAGCAGCAAGCACTGATACATAGGAGCTGCCACACTGGCTCAGGCTGGTGGTCCTTTTCCTTCTCTACCTTGGCCTGGCAATCACCACTGCCAGATATTTCACTGTACAACCTCCCCCTGTAACAACCTCCATGAGGCAAAACTTCTAAACCCCCACAGGTTAAGACTGCCAGAGGGTTTAAGGACGTACAGCTCACCAAAAGGTCTCTAAATATATATATAAATATATTCTTTCTGTAGATGTTTCTGTTATTTGTGGATATTTCGCCATGCTTGGCCTCACTTTTATTTTATGGCAGCAGTTCCACATAGATTGGGTAAGGAATACAAATGGTTTCCTTAACTAAGATTTGAAATTTCTGCTTCTTTTAGAAATCAAGAGTTTAGTGCAATACAGGTAGGAGAGGAAAACAGAGAAAGGGATACAGGGAAATTGCAGTGGACAGGAAGCAATGCTGTAGCACAAAGTGTTAACAAAAGCCCTATATACACATTCAAAGGAGTTTTTAACCTGGAGCTAAAACACAGCATCCGTGTCCTGGTACCCATGGTTGCAAAAAGATACGGTAAAATTGAGAAGAGGGCAGAACCAGGTCACAAACGTAGCTTCAGAGCTGGAGAAGATGCCTGTAGGGAGGCATCTGGAGAGCCATCTGTCTTATTGATACGGTGGATTCAATTACGGCATCGAGCACTTAACTTCAGGCACTAAACTCTGTCAGAAAGAAAAAAAAAAGAACAAAACCAAACAGCTGCAGACTGAAGCTGGACAAGTCAAGTCAGAAATACATCAACAGTGCAAGCTTGGAGTTTTGGATTCAAACACCAAAGGAAACAGCAGAGCCTCCATCTTTTGAGGAAGCCCAAACCAGCTTGGCTAGCTGCCTGGAAGATATGTGTTATCCAAAACACAAGCTAACAGACTTGGTGCATGAGCAATGAGGTGTGGTTACATGGAGAAGGTGGGACTGGCCGTGTCTTCTCACTTTGTGCTTTGTGGACAGTGCATAGCAGACTATTTAGGGAGTCAGTTCAGTACAGATCACTTCCCCAAAAATGTATCTTTTCCTAAAAACTGCAGCTATCCAAAGAGGACTGATTTCATGGATACAGGTGTGGAGTGGAAACTGAAACACCTCCAGGACAAGAAGGGTCGGACCCACCCCTTACAAGGAGGCAAGGGCTGGGGTTGGCCAAGTTAGATGGCTACACCTGATCCCTTCAAGCAGGAGAGGAAAGCAGGAGGCTTCCAAAGGAGGGTTCTTTGCTATAAAGCTTCAGCAGAGCTGGGGATAAGAAGAAGGGATGAGTAGCAGGGAAGAAGGGCTGGCAGGATTGTCCTGGCACACCCACCTGCAGCATTGCAATACCTCTCACCTGTCAGCCAGGGTGGTTGGAGACCTCATTAACTTCATCACAATCCTCTGCTTGAGAAAGGGGTTGACTAGACTGGGGTTCTACAGACAGTAGCATAAATAAATACCATTAACTCTCCAACTGTAGTTAATACCTAACTACGGTCAAAGCCCCACACATAGCTACACTTGCAAATAAGTAGATGGATAGATAGAAAGGAGCCCTATCCATCCCCCCAGCACAGGCTCATTCAGGAGACACCTCCAGCCCAGGTGCTACAGGGGCTCCCCCTCCGGTCCCAAACTACCATGGTGGCCAAGGTTAGCTCTGTGCCACCGCCAGGGCAGCAGGAGTGCTGCTCAGAGCTGCTGGGCTCAAAACCCTAGGGGAGCAACACCACACAACCCTCACCCACAGCCCTCAGAATTCATATAAAGTGCCATTTTCATTCAAGGCTATAGAGAGGAAACCTCACCATACAGCCGTTACCCTTTATATGGGCAAACAAAACCAACTCCAGCAAGCTTTCCCTTCTCCTTTAATTAGTTTTAGGCATGTAAACAGTTTCCTGCTTCCATCAGCTTTTCCTGATATAGTAATTAATGTGCCTTCCTGCAGAAGGAATACCGATTGAGAGGTAAAGCCATTGCCTGGAGAGAGTTGGGCTTCCAAGGAAGTGTTAATTAGTCCCTGTTTGAGAAATCTGGTTCAAGCAAGTGAGCAGGTGTTGCTAGAAATTGGAAATAATCTGTACAAACATGTTCTTTCCTATGTGACAGCAGAGCTAATTACACCTCCTTGGGTCACCACTCCATTTTACATAATTTCTCTCTATAGAAAGTGTATTACCACCTGGCACTGTCTGCCAGATGAAACACTTTATCACTTCGTGTCAGCAGTGAATTAACCCCTTCTCCCATCAGGGCTCAAGAGAAAGGATATTGTTATCAACCCCACTCACCTCGAGGACAGGGAAAACCTCTCACATCTCCTTCTGGGCACAAGAGGCACCGTGCAGTGTGCCCTGCCGTGTACCCTGACATCCCATCAACAGCAAGGTTTTGATCTTACTTGGTGGCAGCGTGGGAAGGATTTGGGGATAGTTATGTACTGCATCCCACTTCCATTATCAAAGCTCTGCAACCTCCTGGAAAGCCAAAACATCCCCTGGGGGAAGGTGGTAATTGGAATACCAAGGGAGGACAACACCACAGCAGCAACAGAAGCAGTCACAAAGCCAATCATTCTTTTCATATCTAGAAGACATTTTATGGGCGTGCTTTCACAGGTGCAACGGTCTCATTGCATTGGCTCGATCTCTGGCTGGTGTGAGGTGGGTCTCACATTGGCTCAATCTCTGGCTGGTGTGAGGTGGGTCTCACATTGGCTCGATCTCTGGCCAGGGTGAGGTGTCCGCATACCTCTGAAAAGCTGTATCTGAGTAAAAAGACAAACGATCTCTTGGCACAAATCAGCACAGGAGGAAAGCAGCCAGCTGTGGGTTTATTTGAACAGAAAGGAGTTCCTAAGCACCCTCCCAAAATGGAGGTATCTCTGCATTATGTAGCAAGCGCCATGCAATCTCAACTCCCAGCTTGCACCACATCCGTCGGAAGAGGCAGGGGCCCAGTACAGATGTTGTGAACAGAGAGACGTTCCACGACTCGCTGCCTGACCAGGAGACCTGCATGGCCCCCTGGTCCTCAGTTTGCTGCTGCAAAAGGATCGTGGATGAGTTGGTAACAACCAGGAAGTGGGAGCTGCTGGAAGAAAGGAACACAAACACCACGACTGCATTTGTGAGCAGAAATCTGTTTCTAGTGTGCCTCCTAAGGCAGTGAGGTGTGCTCTCCCCACAGGCAGGTCGTGTTGGAACACACACGGCACAGTCTCTGCTGTGGCCATGTGCCTCCAGTCTTTTATACCAGGAGGAGGACACACATGCAACCCAGGATTTGTTCCTGCCACAGAGACATCCTGGCCCTTCCACCTGTTATAATACAGGATAATAAATGAGGAGAGATGCAATGCTGAGGATGTGATAATCAGCTGAGCAAAAATCCTAGCCCAGATAAGTCTGACACCAAACAGGTCTGAAGAGCGGGGACAGATTCTCAGTATATTGCACAATAATGTGAGTTTTGCCTCTCTTATAGTTTCAGACAGAGTGCAGGCTGAGCAGGGGAGAGCTTTCAGTGAAACACTGTGCATTTAACAAGGCTGAGGAGCTTTCACAGGAAGTCTCTAAGGGTAAAACCTGTTCAGCATCCACCACCATGCCACCTTTCTAGCAGCACTGCTTTCCCCAGCCCTGGACACTTCTGGCTATGTCTGCAGCCAGTCCTAATGAATGGACAGCTGCACTGAGAGCCTTGGGGATGGAGGGGACCAGCGTTGGGGTAGTCCTGGCTGAAGCCAAGCAGAAGTGATGTGCTCCTCGGCAGGACAGCTGCCCTTGCAGTTGCTCCCAGTTCTCCTTGTCCCAGCAGCTGAGCATGGCCAGGCTGGATGGAGAGGGAAGGGGGAGAAGGATCCCCTTTGTAAAGCTGATTCCAGACATGCTGCCCTACACACACACCCTGCATGCAGACCCATTAAGGATCAGCTCATCAGAGCTGGGACCACACTGGGGACAACGTGGTGAAAGCACAACGGGAGCTGGTATTTAGGAAGCAGCAGTGAATTGCACCCCAATAGAAATGCTTGGTTTGGGTCCTATTTTCCTTCCTTGGCCTCTGCTAACCACTTCAGAGGCCCAGTGGGAATGTGTGTTATTTGCCACAGCTGATCAGGGTGGTGTCCTTCTCCACCCGTGGGAGAGCCCACGCTCACACATAGTTTTCCTAAAGCCATTTCCGACTCCCAACCCTACATCCGCTCGGAGCTATCAGCTTACATATCTGAGGGACTGATGTGGCCTTGAAATTATGATATGTGATTACTTGGTCTGTCAATGGGCATAAGGCAGAATGATGGTGATTGTGCCATTCCAGAGATAAGGAGCAGAGACACAGAAATAGTAAATTATTTCCCTACTGAAGTCTTTGTCAGAGCAGGGGATAATGCTCCATTGCTGCTCTGTCACCCCTCTTGATACCCCTGTACTTGATCCCATGGAGGTGAGATGCAAGTGTCTTAGTAGGCCAGCAGAAACATGTCTCTGTCTCTCAGGTGGCCTGCTGTGCCCCAGATACATGTCCTTTGCTCAGCTTTCTCTTCTTTCACTCTCAGTAGGTCTGGTTAGTCTGACCTTTTCTTGTAGACCACATTACTAGTACGATGCTTGCCTTTTTCATAACATCATTACAATGCTGACTCATGTCAAAATAAAGTTCAAGAATTATGCAGAAGGCTTAGAAATGTCCTACCTAAGACATGGGAACTGGCTCCAGTCTGAAGATGGCTACAATTCAGGCCTCTCCCAGACATGACACTGGCTTTCAAAATAAATCTTGTGGGTTAAATGAAGAGATTACCTTGGATACACCTTCAGCTTTCTGAGCCACCCAGTCAAAGCTGCTAAGGCTGGATATGCGATCACTTCACGCAAAGCTGAGCATTCAAATGACGTCTGAAGATGGGGTTTTAAGCAAGCACACACACTCCACAGAGCTCCTAAAAACCTGCCTCCACTGGCAGGCACTTTAAAGCCCAGTGCAAGGAGTGGTCACCATACATGACTCACTCCAGCCCCGAGGCCCTGCTTTATCCATGGGTGACGTACAGGATCTTGCTATGATGGAGAACCCTGGTAGGCAGCAGCCAGGGCTCTGTGCTGCTGCACAGCGTGACTCTATGGGTGTCCTGGCTTTCCAACGTGGGACAGGGATGGGGAATATAAATCTCAATTAACGCAATTTAAGAGATGAAGGCTGCAGTACAGACTCAGCAAAGCTTATGTGAAGAGTGGTTTCAGGCAAGCCCATGACTCTGACTGCTGCCAGTGTACATGTGCACGTCCCTGCATGAAGCTTTCTGCTTACCAGCTCCTCTTGCCTCTCAGTCCTGCAGCAGCTCCTGTTCACTGCGTGGCTGTGGTACCTTCTAGCACCCAGAGAAGAGCTGGGAGCCAGGCTGGACTGGGATTGGTGAGGGAGAAGATCAAGGAGCAATGCTGCTACCTGTTATAACTGCAGAGGTGGATAAAATAAAAGCACACCTTCCCTTGCTCTGACAGCCACTAACCAGTTGCAGAGAAGCATGCTTTTCTCCTGCAAATAAAACCTCTTTCCCCTGCCATCTCGGATGCTTCGGTTTGCAAAGAAAGGCTGCTAATGTGCTCAGCTGTTGACAGAGCAGACTTGCAGGATAGTTTATGGCACCTACTGTACTCTCAGCTCAGAGCTGTAAAACAATATTCACTGTAGCTACTGTGCAGGGCTTGGCTAGTACAGCCACAGCCAGAACTATCCAGCAAGGAAAAAAATGAAGCTATTAAAAACACTCACACACAAGCCAGGAAACATCTTATTATAGATCTGGGTATGAAGAAGGGAAATTAAAAACCCATATCCACACTCAGCATATGCCCAGCTATATTTGTCTGATCCATTTATTATCTGAGCCAATGCAATTTCAGTGTTGCACTACTCCAGTCTTTCACACTAAAAAAAAAAAACAACCCACCCCAACCCCAAACAGCCCAACGCACAAGATGCCATCGCTGGTTTACAGCTGCAGCCTATCCTGTTTCTCTGAACATTTGCTGATTTGGCATCAGCACAATACTGAGGAAAGCAGAGGGTGGGGGCTGGGATCTGACTGGAAGGCGCAGAACGCAGCAAAACAGGCTTTTTCTATATTTATAGCGTCACGCTGTCAGAAAGGCAGCAATTTGTTTGTGCACTGATCTTTAAAATTGTGGCGGTGAAGGCATCGCTTTGAAAGGATTCCTCCCTAAAGATGTACCTTGTGCATGCATTTCTCAGGCCACAGAACAGAAAAGAGGAGCGCTGGCAATGACACACCAGGCATACAAAGTTAAATATGCAATGGAAAACATTACATCTCCGTAAGTTATTGCTCCCATAGTGCAAAGACTGGAAATCAATGCTGCAAGTACTTTATGAAGAAGTAGGAAGCTTGGCACTGGATTAAAGCAGAGCTCACATTCATGGGTAAGTGTGGAAGGAACCCAGTTGTGCTGTAGGCTGAGATTCTCGGAAGCCAGCTGCGGGTGCAGCCTCCCGAATCACCGGTCATCCTGCCGCCTCGGCAGGAGAGGTGCCACAGGGTCCTCCACGGCGTTCCAGTGGGAAAGGAGCTGTGCCGCAGCTGGGTCCCCAGGGCAGGTTTGCAGCAGCTTTATAATGAACTGGAAGCATTCTGCTGGCTGGAAGAGCCAAAATGGTCTGAGTAGCGGCTTCTGTGTCCTCGATGCCACAAGCTTACACGGGGCTCTGCCACACTTGCCTTTATTAATAACCTGAATGTCCTGAGCGGTTTTCTTTTTTGGTTCTGGTGAGTTATTTTCACTGCACAGCTTCCCATGATCACTCAAATTTTGGGAGCTGATTAGACCAACTGTCAGGATAAATCCCCATGGAAGAACCCCCACCCAAAGAACCAAGCGTGTTTCTATAAAAGGCAAGGAGCATGGGCATAGTGCTGTGGGTACAAACAGGACTCAGCACACACCAGCCTTTCCTCTGCGGAGGAAAGCTCATTTGGTTAGCTGGAGTTTTAAATAAAGATGACACTGGCCACTTTTGATGGTAGCTGGCCCTTGACTCCCCCAGCCCCATGCAAGCACTCAAGGCATTACTTATGTAGTAAGGGAATTACATTTCCATGCTAGTTCTGTTCTTCTATTTGTAATGAAGTGCTAGGGATCTGATCTGCCTGTGACTTGCTTTTTCATGAAAATCTGCCCTCTCTTAATACTTCAAACTTCCTAGGAAACACCATCACACAGGGACAGAACATCCTTTCAAGTGCAATTGGGGTAAATGGGTTCACTTTATTCCTACAGCCTGCCTAGGCAGAGATGTAGAGTTACACAGCTGCAGCAGCACTGTGAAACACCTACAATGATATCTCAGTTCTGTAAAAATCAATAGCAAAACCTTCTTGGATCCTGAACTCTATCCAGGCTGTGGAAACAGTGAATTATGCAGAAAAAGCCAGCGTTAAACAAGAGCTACAGGAGTCAGTGCTCAATAAGAGCTTCCAAAGGCCTTCAGGGTCTGCTCCCTCCAGCAACGAGGCATTATGGGAGCTGGCAGCACAGATTTAAGCAACTACAGTGGGACTTAGACAAAACATGGCTTTTCATGCAGGTCCAGCACGGATTTCTTGGGGATATAGGGACGTGCACATCGAGCCGTTGTGGAGACACAGACCTACCTGCAGCGCTCACGCACCTTCCTCCTGCATGTATACCAGCGACAATAAACACACATCCCTATGTTTGCACGTGCAAACAAATTTCCATATCTGCTAAAATACAGTGGCCATCCTGAAGAGGATGTATTGTACACATCTCTGGGGGACACAGCCCCCATGTTATTCACAGCAGCCCACACTGAAAGACAACAATAAGCTGTAAAGCAAAACGCTGGGGAGTGTGCTCCGTAACTCCCTGTGCAGGTAGTACCGCTTATTAATCAGCTACATGACTGCAGAATACTTCCCCTCCCACACTCAGTTCCTGTTCTGGATCGTGATCACTCACTGAATGAGAATTCAGGATCTCATTTTACGCCTCTCTGTTTGCCTTTTTATTGTACCAGACTCAGACTCTGCTCTGAAGACAGGTCTGTTAATAGTCTTGGGTATTTTTGTTTGATCTTCGTCATGGTCTGAGTATCACCAGTGCAAATGCTAACAGCAAAAGGAAGTCCTCTTGCCTCCAACTCAGGTGTTTGGACCCAGACCTGCCAGCTGCCAATGTCGTAGTCCCTGGCTTGGACTTGCTTAAAGCCTATAAAGTCTTCTGGGAATTTCTCTGCAAAATCCATGTGAGGGTATGCAAATTACTTCCTTCCCCAGAAGTTTAACATCGCAAAACCTAGATGTGCTAGCAAACAGACCAGGTTCCAACAGATTTCATAATTCCTGGCAGTGTGACTATTAGAGCTGTTCTAGAAGAAGCTTGCCAGAATATTAGATGGGGAAAAAGCACTACCTTTTCACTACCTTTATTTTCAGAAACATCTGATTTTCTCTAAGTAAAAAAGCTGGTGGCAGAAACTGCCAAAATGAGATATGTCGGGCTGGTGGCTGAGTGCAAAGCAAGCGATGGCACCTCTGTGCAACATAGCTCAGCCGTGCTATAGCAGAGATAGGGGATGCCTGATGGCACCTCCACAACAGCTATGGATCCTGTCATCACAGCCCACCTGGGACACAGGGAAGGGCTCTCCACATTTTGGCCTCAGAGCATGAACTCTGAGGGCAAGCAGTACGCCTGGTCTGACACACTGAAGAAAAGTAGCATTGAAAGCAAATCTGTCTAATGCCCAATCTGCTAGGCTATACCTTCTCCCCGATGCATATGATCAGATTTGCATCCTTACATGTGATGCATGCATGTGCCTCTGTGAGAAGGAGAGAAGAGACCTGCTCTACAATAGCATCCAAAGCTGATGGAGTTGAAAAGACAGAACTGGAAGATACTTTGTTCACAGTCACTAACAATATGGATGTTTTAGCACTGCCCACCACATAGCTAAGATAAAAATAACCTTTCTATAAATGCACCACTGTATACTGAGGTCAAATAAGACTTCCCATGAAAGCACTCCAAGGTATTCAGAAAACAACTTACTATTTATCTCACTGAAGAAAGCTAGCCCCTAGATTTCCTTGTCTCTTTTTGCTAGGGCTCTAAAGCCCCTGGAGGATAACTATTTCAATAAATTGCATAACAAATTCTGTTTCATGGCTGTACATCTCCATCGTGGAGTAGGGAAGTGGTGTAAAGCCGCTTGTTTTCATGAGCTATTTTGAGACATGATGACCAGCCCTGGCTTTCTCAGAATCCATCAGCATCATGGTAAAAGCCTGTTCCCAAGCATGCACCCGTACACCCACCACCGCACGTCTCTCATTGACCTGATGGTTCCCACGTTTTGAGCCCCAAACAGACATTTCCCTTCACACCAGATGACCAAGAAGGTGCTCCACTTCAGAAGGTCTGATAGCAAAAGGAAAGAATTCAGCTCATCCCCATGGTGAACTTTGATCTCCTTGATAACCACTGTGTCTGGTGACCATCTGTGGTTAAAAATGGCTTCCCAGGAAGAAATGCTTAGGCTCCGCATGGGGAGGTCGGTTATTTTTAACCAAAACCTATTCTACCCTGATGTCTCAGGCAAACAAGCACGTTCAGCAGAATCGGTCCTTTAGAGTCAATGTGTGGTATCACAACCTCATGTTACTTTTGGCAAAAGAACCAGTATCACCTACCTGCCCAGGCTCATCCAAGTATGGCATGGCTGCCAAGGGAAAGCAGGATGAAGAAAGGATGACACATTACTAATGTCTAACCATGCATGTTCAAAGTGCAAATGGAAAGAATGAACACCCTTGACCCTACCCTCCCCGATTTACCACTGGAATAAATGAAGCCTTGGCTGTGACTGGATAACTTTCCCCATTGCATGAGTATGCTTCTGTCCTGAGCAGAGGGTCAAGGAGAGAGCTGTGACTCCAAACCTCTTCAGCTCCACGGCTTCTTTGCTCAGACTGTTAAGCACAGCAGTAGCAGGGATGCAGGGACATTAAGACTGGGCTCTATCAGATGGCCAATAACACACTCTGCAAGTCAACGGAGAACACGGGCTCTGTGTCTGGACTCTGACTACTCTTCAAGAAGACCTAAACAAAATAAAATCCAGGAACCCATACAATTAAAACCCTTCCCTCACCCTTTCCTCCCCCTGCCCAATCATGGATACATGGAAAGTAAAAGGAAAGCATCGCCCTGCCTGTGCCTCTCCACTGGGGTCAGCACCCTGCCTCGTCTCTGAGCCAGGGGAGCGAGGGTGCTGCTGGCGTCTGCTGTCACACGCCTGGCGCAGCGTATCTCCTGTAAACACTGCGAATCTTGACTTTGCATTGTTGAGATGTGCGTACGCGCCTGAGTCAGGGCTTTGGTTTGACTGACAGCCCTCTGCTCCAGAAGCCTCCGGAGAGCTTAAGCTGTGGGAGTGTTGGAAGCAAGGATGTTATGTAAGTAGACGGCTATTTTTGTTCAAAGTTTAGCTCTGTACTCTACAAGACTAAAAATACACGCACACAAAGCTAAAGAACACGTTTTTAAAGTGAATTAAGCAGCCTTGCCCTTTCTCCCATGATCCTCTTCCCAGCAGTGGCAACTGCCAAAAGTTCTCTGCACAGTGCAGAGAGCAAGGCTTCTCCTTTGTCACCAACCACCTCCTCTACCTTCGTCACTCTCCAAGACCGCTGTACAGGACCACACACACAGTCACACACACAGACGCACGGTTCTACCACAAAGAAACGTGGTAGGAACACTGGAGCAGAAAGTCAGGTTTACCTTGATGCAGTCACAGGCAACCACTGCAGCCTTGAAGCCAGACTGTGCTCAGCATCTGGGGCAGCCCCCACCTGCCAGCTGCAAAGTCCCTTTTGCATAATGATGGCCTTGTGACCCCAGATGATGAGGAGGGAGGATGCCTCACCAGGCAGGTGAGGGTAGAGCAAGAGGTTTTGGGCTATTGGGAGAGGAAAGGCAGCTTCATAGCTGGCAGCTGCTTTATTTTAGCAACAGTCAGCGCTAGAAAGAAAAGAGTCCTCCCCCAGGGTCTATACCCCAATCTTAGGAGAGCACATAGAGGTGACCTGGCAATGCAGCATCATCACTTCTCTGCTCTGCCCAAATTTTTCTGAGGGATCTTAGGGCAGTGCCTTAGTGCAGATCCACAGAAGTCTACAGAAAGACCTCCAGGAGATGACCAAACACTGAAAGCCAGCATGCCTCTGCTTCTCCCTCTGTAAAATTCAGATGGCAGCACAGCCTAATCTCTCCCAGTGTCACTATTATTTTGTTGGCTGGGAGGGGGTGGGTACAGGAGCCAAAACAGAAAGAGCATAACTCAGACAGAAGCTAAGCCTTTGCTTCTCTCCCATGATATTTTTTAGATGGAATAAGTCAGGCCTGTTATCTTTTAGATACTTTGAGGGGAAAAAAATCCTACTAAACTTCTCAAAGATTTTCTAGTGTTAAAGACTTCAGACGGTTAAATGATACTTGCTAATTCTGGTGCTCTGCTAGGCCCAGACATCTATCCCTGCTGGCAGGTCTAATGAGGACTTTGGTCTGAACAAGAAATAGTTATTCATCATCAGATCTCCTTGCCCCTTATGTAAATGTTCTGCTTCATCTCAGAAGAAAGGAGGGGGGGGGGAGGAGAAAAGCTATAAATAAAAGGTGGTTATTTTTGGAAAAGAATTTTCTTCCTGGTGTATGTGTCTGTGTGCATGTGTAAACAATTATCTTCTGCATTTCTTTCAGCTTATCTAATCTCTTAAACAAATACCAAAGCTGTTGTTTGGGTGCTTGGGTTTGTTGGTTTTTTGGGTTGGTTTTTTTTTTTGATGGTCTGGTCATCTTCATCAGGCTCTCCAAAAGGCTCCTTCAGGGATCAGGTTCTACAAGCACCACAGCTTGTCCCAGTGGTGCCTGTTGTGGCAATCGAGCTGCAAGCAACACATCAGGCAAAGCTTGGCCCTTGGGTTCAGTGCTTGATCCCATGTCCTGTAAAGACATAATTCTCTACAGCTATCTACACAAGTATTTATACCTGCATATTGCACATGTGTTAATTGCACTCACCACCAGGCTAAGGGGGTGACTGCGGGGAACTGCTCCCTGCACCATCAGCCTCCCTGCCCATCAGCATCCTCTGAAGCACATACCTACAGCTGTCACTTTCTCAGAACAGGCTCTTTCCAAAACCACCCTGCCCAAGTGCTCCCATGGAATGCAGGAATAGCCTGCCCTGGGCTCCTGGGAACAGGCAGGGCAAAAGGGATTTCAAAGAGAATGAAGTAGCTGCAGTTAGGGATGGATGACTGCCTTGGGGAGGGGAATGGGCAGGTTTATATATCAAGTGAAAAGCAGCTGTAGGAGCAGAAACAAGCTCCTAGTGGCAAAGGAAAATCTCTCTACAAGAGACAACAGCCTGATAAGAGATAGGGTTAAGTGAGTGGAACATCACATGCCTGGACCATTCACAACTCTCCTTCCTACAAAAGCAACAAGCTCTAGAGGTTGATAAGACTGGAATGTCAATGCAGAGCTAAAAAAACCCTCCTGTGTGCTGCTTTAAATATTCCCAGGAACTTGGGCCTAGTTCTGAAAGCATCTGATTCAAAGACTAGGGAGGGCTCTTCACTCAAGCTTGTATAATGCTGCTTACATGCTGGAAGGCAAGCAGAGGCGAGGAGGCTCGAAACCCTGCGTTGGCCTTGCTGCACGTCAAATCATTTTCCCTGGGAGCAGAGAGATAACCAAGGAAGGGACAGAGAGAACAGAATGACTCAAATGTTGGGCTTGCTAAGATGATAGCAAGCCCATTATGAAAGAGAATTAAAGAGTAATTGTTCTACGTGTGTCTTGTTCCTTATGTCCGTATCCCCAGCCTCTCACTGCTTCCTGGCGTCAGAGACACAAGTTGAACAGACTTTTGGTGCAACAACAAATGCCAGTTCCTATGAGGAATCAAATACATAGTAATTTTTAAACTATACAGCTGAATTTCCAACTCTGTTGAAGTCAGAGCTTTGTTACTACATTCAGCCAGGCTAGAGGTTATTTGACTCTGATCAAACTGAAAGTCCATAGCAGAAGGAGACTTCATTCCAACCCAACCTCCCAATCAAACCTAGTTCTCCATCAAAACCTGTAAGGTCATCCTTCTTTCACTTCAGGAAGTCTGTATTTCCTTCATACAGCTTCCCAAAGATCAATGACTGTTCATGGTCTTATGCCAGTCTGGAAGATGTTTTGAACACTGCTCACCTAGAGGTCCAGGCTCCCTTGTTCTCCAAGTTTCACAGAGTCCTTCAAAGGCCTAGAAAACATAGGCACAAACAGGACTAACCAGCTGCCTTTTCTCCTACCTCCAGTTTTAAGTTTCAAGCTACCATGGCAAGGTTTCCAGGGTGGGATCCTGCATCTAGGAGCTGCAGTGCTCAGGCTCCTAGCCCAATACTTTTGTGGCCTGATCTTGAGAGTGGCAAACACCCACACTGCAGGAACAGTCAGGCAAGGGTCACACATGCTCAACATCTCTAAAAAAAAAAAACCCTCAAATCAAACAAATCAAGCCAATGAAACCTGTTTTATTAGTCAAACTGTGACACCTAAAACCTCTTTCCCAGGTGTCTGAATACAGGGATTTGTCTGAATTCAGCTTTCCTTACTCAACACCATGTGCTACACTGAGAAAAGAGGATCAAGGACCACTTCTTTTGAAGGACATGGTGGTAGAACTTCTTTCAGACAGAGGCCACAGCCACTTTGCTCCTCAGGTTAATTCTCCATTGTCTGGGGCACAGTAGGAAGAGGATGCCCCAGAGCAAGCAGACAGGACAGGTACTGCATGGCTCCCACACTCAGCTGGCCTCCAGCAGAGCTTGGTGGCTGTGGCTGAGTGCAGACTTGCTGGTGCTAGCACCATCTCTGCCTCATGGCTTTCAGGGCACTGCTTCTGGGTGGGATCCTTCACCATACCACGCAGGAAACTCAGAGCCACTTCCAGCCAGATCAGGCTATAGAAACAAGTGTCTGCACTCACTCTGCACCAGCGTGCTCTGCAGGGACCTAGTTCTCCATTCACCAGCTTGGTGAGAAAATTATATCAGGAATCGAAAAAGCCCCAGCAGGCTTTCATGTAAGGTCATCCCTGGGATGCAATAGTCCATGGCAGGGTCTCTGAAGCCCTAAAGCCTTGCTCTCAGCTAGTGTCTTGTTTCCTATTGGGAAATGGAGCCTGCCTGACACCCCCACTGCCATTTACCATGCTTATGTACATATGCTTTTGCTAGAAAAAAGCCAAACAGACCTGCATGAAAATCTGCAAAACCCGAAGGGTCAAAAAGCAAGCTTGTAGGAACTTCTTCACCCCCACCTTCCAGGGCTGAATTGTGAGCATTCATTCATACAGGCTGGCCAAACCCAGAACTGAGGTGTCTCAACTACCCTGGATTTTAGAGCCAAAGGCTAAATTCAGCTCACATAGTGAAGTCAGTGCGGTTTTGTGGGTGCAAGCTAGAATGGAACTTCAGTCTGATGGTTTCAAGAGGGAGGAACAACTTTGCTCTGATTAAAAAAGGAAAGAGAGACAAAATAAAATTCGCCATTCCCTTGCAAATCCCAAGCTCTGGAGTAATGCTGCTGCACTAGTTGCTTTCCTAACAAGGTGACTGAGCACTGGAGATCATTTCTGGCAGGTTTAGGAGATGGCCCCTGTGGGACTTGGTGCTCTCTGTCCTGTTGGACAGTTTGGCTCAGGACATTCATCCCTCTTTTCCCATGAGGTGCTTCCATAATGACAAAGGCAAAGCTTTAAACTTTATGCAATATCAAAGGCTTTTCTGTACTCACTCATCTCACAACCATAGTCTCTGCTCTTTGTTCTGTTTTGGTAGGGACTTCCTATTCCTGTTTATTCTCCTCCAGCATCTCCAGGCAGCCCCCGAGCATCTCATAGCCACCCACTCACCATTACAGAACAAGTGTATCACATCCCAGTTTTAACAGTGTTTGGTGGATTTCCTCTGCTGTTAAAAGAAAAACAAGTTCTGTCTCACCCAAGCAGAATTACTACAACATGGAGAGAAAAAACAAGGGAGACTGAAGGAAAACCAAGGAGGAGAGAGAGCACCTCCAAGAATGAGGAAGATCTCCAGCAAGGAAGCAAACTGCTGATCATATAGCACAGCACCAAGGCTAATACCACCTGCTCTCCTAGGCTGCCCCAGGAACCTCTATGCAGCTTCAGACAGGGCCAGCCACTTTATCCCCCATCTATCCATGCATTGCCACTAGCTAAGATGCCAGTAAGGCAAGATCTACCACTCAATTTTCTCCCATTCATTAACTGTGTCATTTATTTTCAGTCACTGCCTGCAGCAGTAGCTGGTTCTAGAGGAAGTACATGGGAGGCAGGAGGACCTGACAGGTCAAACAGACTCTACCCTGTGCCTCACCACTCATATCATTGCCCTCACATCACCATTGGAAGAAAAGGCAAAGCCTACATTTGGCCTACTGCTCTCCCAGCTAACATAATCCCTTCCAGTGCTGGCTGTGCTGTTCTTGGCTCGCACCCACGTGGGGGTCTCACAGTAGTGTCAGCACAGAGAGCATGGCATACCCATATGGCAGGCTAAAATGGGATGCCTCTAATGACATCCACTTTGTATGTGTTTGTCCTGGTGAGTGGTCTTTAACAAAAGGTGTTCTTAGCACCAGTAGCCAGCAGTTGATGCCACTCAGGAGCTGCCCAGTCACCACCTGGGAGCATCCGTGTGTTAAGACCACAGATCCATCAGCATCACTGGTGCAACTGGGAAGGTCAAGCCGAGGACTGATTGAACAACCCTGTTCCCCACACCATGTGGAAGTAATGCCACTACTAGTCCTGACAGTGAACAGCTCCAACAAGTTCTTCACCCCTGACTCTGTGGGGGCTTGAGTTGCTCCCCACACCTTTTCAGGCAGCACCATCTTTACTAAAGCTGAATTCAGGAAGGTCAGTCAGATCAGGCAAGAACAAGTGTCCACCAAACAATTTCATATGGTGAGGTAGCCTTCAAATACCAACCATCCTCAGGTGTTTCATACCCAGGCAGAACACAATGAGATGACAGTTTCTTCAGATTCAATGATAAATCCCTTTCCCATCCAGCTACCTCTTCCAAAAGCTTCAGAGATGATCTGAAGTAACTGGATGGTTTTCTGAGGTTTCCTGGTTACAGATCTCCCAAAATGTTAATAGCTCAGTAGCCTCATAGCCCATCCTCCTGTGGCCCCCAGGGATTCCTGATCACCCCGATTCATAGCAAAAAGTGCCCATTTCGTACTTCTCTCTGCAGATATTTCTGGGCAAAGATTGTTGTCTATTCAGGGAAATTCCTTTATGGCCACTCCTTTTCCTGGTTTTTCTTCTTTCTTATTTCAGATCCCAGCCTTGCTGCCACAAAAGCCCTCATGGGGCACAAGCATTAGGACATTTCCCTCTCCAGTCCCTCACGAGCAGAGGCAGAAAGCACACACCAGGCAGCCTGCTTCCTCGTGGAACCCATCCCCTCTTCACCCAGCTTCCCCAACCCCACAGCCATGCTGTGCCAGAAGGCGGCAGCCCTGGTGAGCTGCCACTTCCCCCTCTCAAAGCCCAAGTGACCTTAGTGTGAAGAAATGTTTTCCTGGTATTCAGCCTACATTTCCCCTCCACTAGTTTATCCCATTGTTTCTACTTAACCCTTCCTCAACTACAGGGTCACCTTGAGATCTCTAACTGTATGTAGCTGCCATGCACATGTTTGAGATGCTTTAGGTGAAAGTAATTCAGGCTAGCAACTTATGTGTCAGCCCAAAAGACATGGTACGTGTTCAATCACCCAGTGGCTTTCTGTGAAAAAAATGAGTGGTAAGAAGTGTAACCTCAGTGGAACAAACCTGCTTGCCACTTGTACACAAGGAATGAAGTCTGCACCCCCCACAAGCTTTCTGCAGGAGCTGTTTGGCTTGTTCACCCCACACCTGCTCCTGGTCAGACACGCTACACCCCAGTCACAGGCTTGCCTGTCTGTGTGTAAGGATTCATGACTCAAACACAACTCCTCCTTCAGATACAGCAGGGCCACAAGTGTTGGGAAGGGGTCAGTTGGGAACTGCAGTTCCAAGGTGAGGCCTGGGAACAGGGGTATTGCTTCTGATGCAGAGCTGTCCCTCTGAAGCTAGTTGGGATACCTAAGGCACAAAACCCATGGTTGTCACCCTTTTACATTAAGACATCTTAAAGTGAGATGTAGAGTGACACAGGAATATTACAGAATATTGTCTTCTGTCCTCATTGCTTAACTGCAATGAACATCACTTTAACACTTGTCACACTCTCTCCAGAGAGGATTTCACATCCACATCCTTAACAGGGGCATTTGAGACTCAGTAGGCCTTATACTCCAGATCTCCCTCAGGCTTCCTTCTGCATCATTTACCTCCTTTTCAGCCACTTAAAGTTATGCCCCAGGAACTTTCTCCTTGGTCTCAGCACTTCTGTTTGTAAGGATTAATCACAAGAAGAACATTTCTTTGGCAAAAAATAGTTCAAATCTGTCCCTGTGCAAAGTTTTTACTGGTTTCTTGCTGAAAGACACAGCTTCACCAAAGACTCCTGGACCAGACCAGAAAGTTCAAACCAGTGGGCAAGCTTCTCATTTAGGCCAAAACTCAAAGAGAGCATCCAGTCTCCTTGAAACAGCTTTGAAATCTTCCTCACCAGAAGGCCTGTCCTTTGCAGGGATATGCCTGATAGAACCATGCCATTGCCTGCCAGGAAGGGTAGGGTGGTGATGGATAACCTACTAAAAGGCTCCAGGACTCTGTTCCAATCTGTGGTTAATTAGCAGATGCACAGTGCTTGAGGATGCTCAAAGCACTGTTCAAGGGTTAATGTCAAGACTGTTTTCATAAAATGAAAAAAGGTCTGGCTACAACTTCCCTTTGTTTTCCTCCTCCATTCCCCACCTTCCCTCCTGCTGCTTCTTTTATGAATAGGTCTTTACTGTGTCTCAAAAAACCCCTGCTCTGATGGCCTTGCTTTCCTTGGCTGCTTGGAGAGCCAGTCAGGGGGTGGCTTTTGTAATAAGGAAAGATTCTTCCAGGCAGAGGAAGACACTGCCTAAGGCTTCTACGTTCACAGTCTTTCTATTTCTGGCTCTCCCTTTTCACAGGGCTTTGTTTGCTAAACCCTGCTCTCCCCCCACGGGACATTAGTGAGTGTACTTACCTCAGAAGCAGAATAAACTGCAAAGAAAAACCCCAACAACTCTGAAGAGCCCACTCTAGAGACGGGGGGCTTTGCATCTTACCTCTCCGCCTTTTCCCCTTCCAGGGAGCTTGCTGGAGACTAATAGGAATGCCTTAACAGCTTAAATCCTGCTCTGTGGACTCTGATTTGCCTCTTGAGGTGGAAAGCAGAAAGTAATCCTATTTTCAATACAGACAGAGGTAAGACTCTGCTGATGCTGAGCCCAAAGCAATTTGAGAAAGGTCACTGCAATAACGCGATGCATAGGCTCAGAAAGCCCCCAGGAGCTCTGGGGAGCTGGCACGGGATGTTAAGGTAAAGGGAACAGCCACAGCCCCACCCAGATCTCTGACAGGAGGATTTCAATCCATGGCACCAGCTCACAGCAGCTCCCCCAACCCTAGCATCAAAGATGCAACTGTGCCTGCTCCCATGCAACAGTGTGGGCATCACCTCCCTTCCCTCCTGCCTCCAGCTGTGCAGCACAGCTGGGTACCGGCACCACCAACAAATGCACGCGCTGAAGGTGGTGGTCAGCCATGACCCTCCGCCCTTCACCACTCTGCGTGCTTCCACCCTCTTCAGCCAGGTCACAGCTTCTCCAGGGTGCTCTGTGCAGTGGCTGCCACCCCATCAACTCGCTGTGGCTGCAGCCCTTCCTCCTCACACCCTGACGTCCATCACCACTGATGGTGCTGTAAATCCAGGCTGCAGCCACGCTTTGCCTACGAGTACCCATGGGCTCAGTGCTTTGCCAGCTTCACCTTCCCAGGTCAGAGAGCCTCTGAACACCAGGTTTTCTCCATGCCCATCTCAGACGCAGGTACAAGGACCCTGGCCAGACACCATCAGGTGACTTTAGCTACAGCAGGGTCGGAGGCACAGCTTGACATCAGATTTTAAGGCAATGCTTAAAGTTCCTAAAAGTTTAGGTTGGGTATTAGGAAGAGGTTCTTTACTGAGAGGGTGGTCAGGCACTGGAACTCGCTCCCCAGGGAAGTGGTCACAGCACCCAGCTTGGCTGAGTTCAAGAAGTGCCTGGACGATGCCCTCAGTCACATGCTCTGACCTGTCTGGCCCTGTGTGGAGCCAGGAGTTGGACTTGATGACCCTTATGGGTCCCTTCCAACTCAGGATATATTCTATGATGCCTCATCATCACATTGCCAAAGTGCATAAAATACATAGGATACATACATAAAATATGTAATTAGCTCTCTAGATCTAACTTGTCTTCTTCCTGAACCTCTTGACTAAATATTTTCATCATCCTTCCTGTTCAGGCCAGTTTCACCAGTGAAATACACAGTTAACTACTCTCTCATCCTCTCAGGGCTACGAAGCACCCTCCAGGATATTTTCCATCATTGGCTCTGAGCATTTCTTTCCAATGCCTCTTGAAACAAACTGGTGTTCAAGCGCAAGCCTGTCTGACACCTATCCTGAGGTCAAGCCAATTATTTCACTCCTTGCTCACCACTGCTGAGGTAGTCACACTTAGCATCAACCTTTTAGCATTTTCACCAGCTCTAGCTGACTGCAGCCTTAGCTAGGGAGGTTTATGCCTTGTCACTGATGACCCCTACAAAGTCACCAAAAGCAGATGCCACCTTCCCAGCACTCTCCTGAATAACAAATGTTTATTACATCACTCCCTTTCTGAAATTCAAGCCAGCTGGCCCTTCAACCAGAAAGTTCTCTATCTTGGATGCAAATTTTCCCAAGATCTGGCACAACAATTATTTTGATAAGGTACCAATAATAAAGAGTGTGTAGTGGTTTCCAGGAAGTCATCCTTTTCCCTGGAACGGACAGTCAGGGACTTGGGAGCCTGGAGAATCATCCAAGATTACAACCAACTGCCACTGGCAAGGTTTGGCCTGCTCACATGAATGCATTCCCACCCACTTCTTGTCTTGCTAGCCCAGCCAGTTACTGCTGTTTGGTATCCAGCCCATCCCTTCAGTTCTCTCAATCTGAACACACACATTTCCTTATCTGGCACCAAACAGATGAGAAGATATTTGTGTGTCCAAGTCGCAAGAGTGCACCAGTATCAGCTGGCTTAATTGGTGCCATATCTCCTTGTAATTTCCAATGGGGCAGAATGCCAGAACCAGCTCTTGGTTCTCTATGCACCTGCTTGGAGCCACAGCAGGAACAGGGCTTGTCAGAGCAGTGCTGAGTCCTTTTATTTTCAGAAACCACTGAGCAGCTCCACCAGAGCAACAATATTCCCTCGCTGCTAGCTGGCCAGTGCCTGGATGGACACTGCAAGCCCAGAGGTGAAGGACTTTCATAGCCCATTACCCAGCCTCCTGAGCCATGCAGATCCCAGCTGCCGCTGCTCTTGACAGATCACTGTGCCACACAGAAGCTTGGTCCGTGATCTTTTTCTCCTCACACCTCAGCTTGGAGACAGACTGTGAAAACACATTTCCCTGTTCAAGTGGTGTGGGTTGTTGGTTTGTGGAGGTTTTTTTTCCTCTTCAGTAGATCTGCTCCTCGTCTGTCACCTTGAGGGTGCAGGGAAGAAGACTCTCAGCACTTCAGGAGATGTCATGTTTAATCTTGTGCATGTTAGACTCTGGAAACATGCATCATCAGTAGCACTGTGGGCAGGAAACTGAGAAGAGGTGCTGCAACTTGGACACTTCAGGCACATCCATGGGAGGAAGCAGAGATGTGTTCTTTTATCTCAGCCTAACCCCAGAGAACTGCTACCCTACAAACTGCTTGATGAAAACCAGATACACCTTCAGTTTCACACAAGTAACAAGCTCAATCCATTCTCCCTTATGTAAAGTAATGATTAGAGATGGTTATTGGAAATATCAGGAAGCCTTGCTCCCATCTTAAAGCTTTTCAAGCTTGGTGAACCCCCTGAATACCTACCAGGAGCCTGGCAGATCCTGAGTGCCATGGCAGAAAATCCTATCAGCAGTACAGCAGTACCTTGTGGGTGTTTTCAATCGGTAGCACCACGCTCTGTATATGAAAGAAGCACATGATCATCACCACCTCACCTTTTGGAGAGCAGTTAGGAGGTGGAAAGGCTAAGGTTAAGGAACAGCAATGGAAATGAGACAGAAGCACAGAAGACAGGGACAGGAAGCAAAGCTGTGTCCTCTGTGACCAACACAGGAGATGATGTCCCCATTTTCAGATAAAGTTCTCTTCACCCTGAGGGGAAACTCATCCACACACACTGGGACACCATCCTTGTGACCGTCTCTTGCAAGTACCTCTTGAGAGCCCCTTCCTGGTCCAAGCACTTCCTACTGAAGTCACCATCACAGTTTTAGCTCTGACTACAACATGGGTCCTGCCTTTATACCAGAGGCCAGTGCTGCAGCAATACCTCATTTCCAGCATAAGGGACTTGATTATTGCACAAAGATTAGGATGCCTCGCCTCCTCCACAAAGCTCTGTCCAGTAGAGTTCAATTATCTTCATTTTAAAGAAAGCCAGACAGAGCTTGGGAGACAAAAGGATTTTCCAGGCAAGGCTCTGGCAGTCCTTGAGCCCACACTTAATACCACACTGCACTCCCCCGACTTCTGCACCTGCTCAGCACTATGGGCCCTGCACAGTTCTGTCTCTGTGCCATTGGCCTACACGTGCTCAGCACCAGTTAATCTTCTGACACACAAAATCCACCACTGTCAGGTCCCTGCTGGACTCTGCATTGAGGAGCAGCAGGTCACGATGCCTGAAGCCTCATTTAAATGCAGCCTGCCTGCTCACAGGAACTGCAGACACACCAGATACGAAGGACAAGCAAAGGGAGCAAGGGGGTGCTCTGAACATTCAGGGCAGCTTAACAGCACCAGGTATGAAAGTTTTGCTTCAGCAGAGGTCCTGCCATCCAGCTGACACATCCAAACTCTCCACCTGGGGTGTGTTCTCACTTGGATCGACACCTCACTCCACACGGGGTGCATCCTAATGGCCTATTGATTTCAACAGATATCCCAGTACACGTGTTACAGAGGGAACAACAGCCCAGCAGCAATCACAAGTTCATGTGCTCCACACTAAAGGGAAAATGAGTTTTGAGGGGGTAGATCATTGGCAGGTCGATGCGATTCCTGTCGTTTTGGCAACAAGCAGCCCACCTCAGGGCAGGGGGAGCAGGAGCAGGAGCAGCACAGCCTTCCCTCTGTGATCTGTCCTCAAAACCAGTGTCATCCCCTGGTTCAGCTTCCCAAGGCTCCTGGCACCCTCCCAATGTATCTCCATCCTCATAGGTAACACTTGCCAGCCCCAGGTCTGCCAAGGAAAGGCACATCCCAAACCCCATCTGCCTGCCAGTCTCAGGTAGGAGATGAGCTCCTTGTGAGCACAAGGTCTGGGGAACACAACGAGGGGCAGAGCAGCTTGGCCACCCGAGGAGGGGTCTGGCAGGCAGTATTATTTGGGAGCAGCCCCTGCCAAGGAGCAGAGCAAGGACTGAATTGCTATTCTGGGGCTGTTTGCACTTCCTGTTTGGTGTGACAGCCTCAAAGGGGAATTAGTATTTACAGGGCTCCGGTCACGTCATCCCATTGTTCCCATGCAGTCAGGAGGCTGCCAGCAGAGAGGAAGAGAGAGCAAAGCATCCCAGCAGGCTGCCCCAGCCACTGCTCCCTGCCAGCAGTACTGCTTTGCAGGGAGGCAAAGCAAAAGGCTCGGTGAGGTTGGAGTCTTCCCACCTCCTGCCACAGGAGCAGAACAGAGAAGGGCAGTCAGACAGCTGGGAGCAGAGTTTCTCCCTCCTCTGGCATCTTCCGATAATAGGGAAGACAATAAAGGACACGGGTAGGTTTATTCCTCTGGCAATCCAGAGGACACAAATGCACCTCAAAGCCCTTACAGACCAAATGCCAGGAGTTTTAAAGGAATACCAGCTTCTCAGCTGGTCCAAAGCAATCCCTTCTCCAGAGCCAGTTTTCTGATGCACACAGATCAATGCTCTGCCACAAAAAACCTGGTGCCTTCTGCACAGCCAAGATGCTTCCTGCAAAGGGAGGGCATGCCAGCAGGGCCCTGAGGTGCCCCAGAAAGAGAGAGCAGACCCCCTTAACCTACCCTACCCAGGTCACACACATCAGTGTGGATGCACAGCAAAGCAGAGGTCAAGACAGAGAGAAGAAAACAGGAGTCTCACAGAGGGAATTTTAAGAAGGGAACACAGGACAGGAGGATAAAGCAGACATGGCAAAGCAGGAGCTCTCAACAAGTTGGACAGCATAAATAAAAAACACTTTGGGGATTACCTCAGGATGTTTCTTTTCAGTGCCACAGCATCCCTACCAAATACTTGCTCTCAGTGGAAGAAAGGGGCAGAGGGGGGCACACCAGGAAAAGGTCTTGCATCAGTACAAAGCCATAGCTGAAGACTAAGGCATTTTATAGGCAAGAGTAGCCAGGCTAGGGGATGTCAGTAAATCTCTCTGATGATATTCTTCACCTGTGCCAAAAGAGATCTGCATCTCCTGGGGCTGCACAAGGATGAATGCAATAAAGATGATGAAGCACCGAGACGATAAAGTAATGGTGGTTGTGCAAGTTCCCACATAAATAAAACTCTCTGTTTCAACTCGCTCAGTGGTGGAAACTGCCTCAGTGAACACTTTTTCCTAGGTTTGGAAATCTCTCTGTAATTTTACTTGTGTGACCACCTCAGCTTAATGTCAGTTGTACCTTGGGCGCTGTTTTCATGGATCAGGACTCAGTCTCTCCCATGAACAGTACAGAAGCAGACAAACCATTTTAGGCAAAATGAGATACACATGCACAGCTTAGTCTGTGGGAAAGATCCAGCCTCTGAATTTTGACAAATAAATTCAGAGGACCCAGAATTTCACCAGCAGTATTTGCTGACCCATCACGTAACGCTTCATTAAATGAGAACTTCTCCTTCTCTACACCTTTGGCAAGGTTTTATGCATTATCTTTAAATTATTTTGTTTTGTTTCCTTTCCCCATTTAATTTCCTCTTTAAATTCCAAGACAACTGCCTGTGTGCAAGGATAGCAGCTGTTTTATTCCTGGAATTAGCACTCAGTTACCAGACAGACAAACACTGGGCTTTCTGCAGGAAATTCGGCTTTCCTCCTTTCCTGATTTGTTGCTGTTTTCCTTAGGCTGAAGCTAATATCTACTTAGAGCCAGAACAGATGTTTGGGGTTTTGTCTATGGAAAGAAAGAGTTCACTCCTTGTCAGCAGCAACATGTGTCCTTTTAGAAACAGAAATATTTTCACTCTTGAATTTCAGCAAGCCATTTTGGCAGCATTACGAATCCAACCCTTTGGCAGAGTTGTGCAGGCAGTGAAACAGAGGGAGGAGGCTTCTCTGAAATACAGAAGAGCAGAGGGGATCACAGCTCAGAGCTGCATGAAGGGTGCAGGAGTCCTTCCCGCGCTCAGTGTCCACAGAGCCACTGGCACAAAGGTAGTGCAGAAAGGGGCCTGGACTGGAGGACCTTGCTTTTTTGTTGAATGATTCCTCACATCGCAACTGCTGCAGCCCTGTGAGTGGCCTGCAGAACCACGACACTTCACACTTCCACGTGCAGAAAGAACAAAATCCATTCTGGAAGGTTGGGGGTTGTATTTCAGACCAGCAGCAAAGCTACGAAGAGAGCACCATGCACATACCTGCTGTGACAACCGACAGCTCGCTGGGAAAAGATTCCACACATGGGGAATCTTCTTGGTTAGCCAAAGGGCTGTTTTTGAGGGCTGGAGGACAGCAGCACTGTGCTTGCATTGCCATGAGCCTGTTGGAAGCAGGACAAATGCTGTGACAAAGCTTAATTTTTGCCTCAGAGAGGTTCCGTTAAGGCCAAACATACTCAAAATAAGTGCTGAAGCCTTTGGGTGCTGATTTAGTGCTGAGTGAAGCTGCTAAACACCTGAAGCTTCTCCCATACCCCGTTACATTTCAGCCTTGCTCCAGTGACCACGCTGAGGAATGAGGGGATGGCCTCACGGTACAGCTGAACTGTGCCATGAAGACTCAGAGCCCCCATACAAAAAGTCTGGTGCCATTTGGTGAATGCAAAAGGGCACTGCTTAAAAGAGGATGGCAAGTGAAAAAAAAAGTCCTCTAGTCAAGGCAGAGTCCTCTGCTCCCCTCACCCTGCTGCACACCCGCCTTTGCCCTTCCCTTGCCTCTCCTCCATGTCCATGTGCAGGCTTTGGCTGGCCCTCTTCTTGCAAACATGACCCTGCAGCACTTGCTCATCGCTTGTATCTCCACAAGCCTGCTCAGGAAGATTACTCACATAATTAAGGGCCCAGCTACCCTCAAGCATAACTATGCCTTCACAGCTGGTTTTCAGTCCCCTCACCTAACCTTGTTACCACAACACCAGGGAGCTACAATCCCTCTGCCTTCCCCCATCCTTATCATGGTTTTAACTCTGCTTACACCCATGAAATAGCAAAGCACAGCCAACTTTCCACATAGCTACTTCAGCTCTCAAAAAACTGCCCATCAGCAGCCTGCCCTTCTCTTCAACAAAGCACCTTCAAGCCTCCCCACGAAGGTTAACTCTCCGCAGGTCTCACCAAATTCTCACTGGCTCTGGGAAATCTAATGTCTTCCTCAGCCGTTCCGCACGCCCTCAGCCTGGTAGCTGGACACCGATGGGAGCAGATCACGCTTCTCCATGGGTCCTGGGGCTGGGATGATGTTCATAATGGGTAAAGCTGGGTGTGCAACCAGGTGACAGCCAAGGCGAGGGCACACGGGCAGCATGTGTGCTGAGACATCCTTGCAGATGTGAACTTGGATAGAAACATGGAGAGCAGCCCCTTCAGAGAACAGAGCGATGCTGGCTGGGCTAAGCCACCACACAGAGGTGGAAGGGATGCAGGATGGTGAGTCATGCTGGATGCCACCACTATCTGCACTGTAAGGGCTTGCTGTGCCCAGCAGCAGGGAGTACCTGAGCAGGTATTGTCCAAAGAATATACAGGTATTTGACAATCCCAGGAGCAAAGTGGCAAACATATGTGTCAGGACATGCACACTTTTAGGGCTGACAATGCCCCAAGAGCTGGAGCACTACAGAGGAAAATGGGGACAAGAGAAAGAAGAACAAGGGAGTTGCCTCAGCATTGCCTCCTGCTCAATCTTGGAACTACCAAAGGCTGCCTGCTCCTTTGCAAGATAAGGATACGAGGCTGGGACAGCCAAGCACAAGCATCAGCAAATCAAGTGTCCAGATAAAAACAGCAATAGGTTTGATTTTGGCATTAGGATTTTCCAAAAAGCGCCGGGTATGGTTTTGGTCATGAATTTTTGCATTGTTTTTCTGCTTGTTTTTAATATGATCTGGGTTCTCTTCCCCACCCCCATTTCTGAACCTTCGTCCTGCTTTACTTCCTCTTGGGTTTCTTCTGGAGAAGGAAAAAAAGAAAACCTAGTCTGGAAACATTCCTTTTCATTTAAAAGGAAGCTGAAGCTTTTTGGCAATGGGATGACTCCTGCAGCTGGGCTTTTAAGGACACTCTGGAAATTATGAGACGCCTGATAAAATCGTAGGAGTTGGCAAGGCTGTATTTCCCCTGAACGTTTATGACTTCTTTGCCTGTGGGTATCGCTGTGCTGAAACGCCTCTCAAGTTCCTGCTATGTCATGGCATTTGCATGCATTTCTTTTCCGTTCCTTCCTTCTCCAGCCCCTGCCAGAGAGTAGACATTCCTGAAAATCAACTAAACCACACTCCCATAACTTTACAGCCTGAAGACCTTGAAGCAAATGAGCCTTGAAGAGTAATTGTGGCATTACAGGCACCAAATGATGCTGAATTACGCAGCACTTAGCGGACACTGCTTACTGGGTCAGTTTGGGGAAAAACGTTGGATAATGTGAGAAAAAATAACTTCTCTGAAAGATACAGCAATGCTAGATGAAACTCTCACTGTTCTTTATTAGAAAACAAAAAATGGACTCCTTTGGCTCACCCCCACCTTCAGCTGCATGGCGGGGCTGAACTGGAGGGGTCACATTTTAAACAGTTCAATCTGTGCTGGGAGAGGACCCGTCCTTTTAGGGAACATTTCAACCTACCAAATCTATACATCCTCCTCTGGAACATCTGCGTTGTTGTAAGAGGTGCTGAGAGCAACTACACACCAAATCCCAGCTCTTTGTGTATCAAGCATCAGCCAAGATGAACTAGGTCTTGGAGGCAAGTGTGAGCCAACGTTTCCATTCTGTACCTTAACCATCTTCCTAGCATGATAAACTAACTCGTATTGACTGCAAGAGCTGTGGGGTTTTTCGTTTAAAAAATAGTTAGAAAGGAGTTAGAAAACAGCAGTATAACCACTAACCAACCAAAAGAAAAGCACGGAAATAAAGAAGCAAACAGGATGGGTACGTGTTCAGCAATGGCTGATGGTGACATATGTCCAGCAATCACTGACCATCTCTGTGCGTCCACGTGCAGGGTATTTCTGCACGGTGTAAAAAAGAGCTTCAGTATTATTTCTTCACTTGTAGGAATCAAGATGAAATGAAGCATTAATTGAGAAATTAACGTAGAAGATAAGCTCAAGAGCATGCAGGAAATGGGTGTTGTCTGAGGGATGGGAAGTAGATGTTCCCCTGACCAGACTGTCATATGGTAGTGTCTTCCTACCAACACCTTAGCATTACACAGGACCTGGAAAACACAAGACTGCTGTAATGTTTGGAGGTCTTCTTCCCTCAAAATTTTTTGGTTTCCATGGACAAAACTTGAGAGAAGTTGGGAAGGGAGTAAGGGAAGGTCTGTTTAGATCCTCACCTCTGCTTCATGGATACTGCTTAATAGAGTGACAGATGGGGAGGTGGGAGAGCAGGAGCTTAGATGGATTGATCGAGAAATCCCCATGCAGCATATAAGTGAAGTGCCTGGCATTCCTGGCAGGAGAAGATGGGCAGCACATGGCTCAGGTGTGCCAGCATGAGGGGCCATGCCATGGCACCATGACAGCACCTAAGTCACAGAACATTACTTTGCCCCAGGGTATAGCCTCCACACAGCCTCAGACTGGGGGAAGCATGTGCTAGGTTTCCCAGTGCTTACCTAACCTACCGTCATACCACCAGGTCCTTCATCCTCCTTTCTGAGCTTCCCACAGAGGCTGATTGTTCAAGAAAGTAGCAAGCCCCGTGGATTACTCCTGCAACTGATGAAGCAAGAATCTGAGGAAGTACTATGGCAGATCATCGGAGGGATTAGTAGGTGACAGTCTAATTAGGGAGCACATGATAATGCTTCACGCCAGCTGCAGGCATTTCCTGAGCCTGGGATGCTGCCAGCTTTGCCAGCTTGCTTTCACATGGCTCTCAGAGGCAGGCTGCAGCCCCACCCGGCTGATGGAGAGGAGTCTAAGTCCATCGTCCTGCCTGCGTGCAGGCAGGGAGGTGGAAGCAGAGTCTTTAGTTACCTTTTGGCTTGCCATTGTCGTTGGGTGTTTAAACACAGGTGTCTGCTGCTGTTGATACTAAGTGATAAGTGGAGACATTTTTTCCATTGGAAAGAATCTCAAGAATTTCCCCGTTTGCTTTTTATTCTCTTTTCTTTCCCTTCTGCATCATGGTAAGGAGACTGTTACTGGTGGGGGGAGCTGGCACAAGGCAGAGATGGGACGGCAATTACTTAAAATTAGATCCCCCCTCCATTCCCTTCTCACAAACACAGCCGCTCCAGCCCCAAGCCTCAAATGCTCGTTTAAATTGAAGTCTTCCTTCCTTCCTTTCAGCACTCCCTGGCACCTCTAATAGCCAGTCCTTAATACTCCAGCCCCTGACTTGTAAACTGATTCCCTAAAAGAGCAGCCAATAGCCACCTCCGGGGTGGGGGTGGGGGTTAATTAACCCTCCAGAAGCAAGAGGGGCTGCAGCTCCCTTGGTGTCACCTGCATTGTTGATGCTGAATTTGCATCTTTGCACCCAGGCTCACAGTTCAACCTTCTCCTTGACCCCCTCAAAATGAAGAGTAAAATGCTCAGAGCTTGGATTGGCAGCTGGAAGAAGTGTTTGGATGTAAAATAACAGTGCCTTTCCCAAAGGGAAAAAGCAGGCACGAGCTGGGAGAGGGGCCCCTTCCCTCCCTCCCTCCTTGCCCATCTCACAGCACTGAACTGTCTCCATAAAACAACTCAGGCCCCAGGATGCCATCACCAGAAGAGCCCTATGATTATTACTTTTTATGCTTAAGTGTGGCTCAGCTCTATGTTTCGTGTCATTTCTTATGTCATCCAAGCCAGGTATTTTTCCCCCCAAGACAACCCAGGCCTGTTTTGTTGCGGTACACACTGGGGAGCAGGATGAAGACCCAGTGACCCCCTCACACATGTTCACACACCCCACACCCCACCCCCCCCCCAACACCATGTACCACGGGGAAAACTCCCCCACAAGCAGCCAGCTGTGGGGCCGTGTGCGTGCACACCAGCACACGTGTGCGAACGCGAGAGGCTGAGATGCTCCTACGTGCACATCGCTGCACATGCACTTGCCACTGGACAACTGCCCTCCCCCTGCCCCTTGTTTGTCTTGGATTTTGCTGGAAAGCCTGAGTGCAGCCAAGGTACCTCCAAGTCCTTCTGCTGGTACCCCTGCAGGAGTGTATTGCTCCCTCTTGTAGCAATGGTGACACTAATTAGGCAGGCACCATTCCTGCATAGGATGGAAAATATGAATGCTTTAAAAAAACCAGAAAGCAGGGCCTGGGGGGACTAAACAAAGCACCCTGGGACACTAGCTTACCTAAAGCGTTCAGTGGGGCCTATCCACCGAACAAGTGACTAATTGCTGCCTTTCCAGCTCCCCACAGCAATTAGTGGCTCCCATCATTGCCTGCCCTCAGGCCCCGGAGCTGGGGTGGCACAGGGTCCCTGCTGCTGTGTTTCCTGGGCCAGCAGAAAGCCAGTCCATCCCACAGGCATTATTTTCATGTGAGGCTGTACTAGAAAAACCCCAAACCCTCACTGCAATGCAGTGTTGTCCTCTCTTGAAACGCCTGCTTCTGGGCTGGGGAAATTTTAGTGGCAGTGGAGCAGGAGGCGCTGAGAACCTTGCTGCAGGTGCTGCCAGCTCTGTTGAAGAGAAAATAAACCTGAGGTCCAAAACTCATAAACTTCCCTTTTTTCTCCAAGATGGGTCCCTCCCTTTGTCCTCAGCTCACTGCCTTGGGGATGCACATCTTTGCTCATGCGGAGCCTGCAAGCTGCCCCACACATCCATCCCATCAAGGGAGGGGACGATGGGGGATGCAAAAGAAAAGGGGAACAGGCTTGTTTTGAACAAAAGGATAAGAGGCTAAACCACAGATGAAACATTACCACTTCAAGGGGGAAAAAATAGATAACAACATTAGTCACAACCCGGCAAATGAGCTACAGCCGCCTCAGCCTGCGGAAGCTATGAGGAGCCTTCCATTCTCCTCATCCTCCTCCTCCTTCCCGTCCTCCTGCCCCTGCTCCTGCCTGTTTATGATATGGCTTATGACAAAACAACTTATTAAAGGAATTACGCAACTGAGCTCCTAACCCTTTCCACGCTGGATTTTTCCAGAGCCTTACGCTTATCAGGTAATTGTGCTGGAGACACCAGCTACCTGTCACAAGCCCTGCTGCGTGGTTGCTGCTTTAATGAGGCTTCAGCTCCTTAATTGCTTGCATGCTTTGTTGGGAAAGCTCAGTCACACGGGCGCAAAAGTAATCCAGGAAAAGTACTATCAGCGTGCCCAATTACGGGGACTGGCACTGCCTTTGGTATCGGACTCTGCCCGCAGCCTCAGGACCAGCAACCCAGCAGGTCACTCAGCAAAAGGGCATCTTTACACCTCTCAGTACACACTGGTACTGGCTCTCCAGATCCTGGTTCACATGCCCTGTGGGAAACTTGGCTCATAGCACACCCCGCACACTTGTTGCCCTGGAATTGCCCCAAAAGGCTATCTGATGGCCGAGGAAGTATGCAGAACCCTGTGCATAGGTACCTACTGCCTTCTGAGATGCCTTTGGGCACCTGAGAGACCTGCCTAGAGCTAGCAGATATGGTCCAGGGCCTACCAGAGCACCATCCTCTTGCAGAGACAGCCATACACTACCCATAGGACAAAACTCCCTGGGTTCACTGCCCCAACTTGCACAATTGCCTCAATTCAGTTTGGGAAGTTCAGATGCTGATGATGCAGCTCGGCCTGGGCCAGCAGTTGGTTTCGATGTGCCAGTTCCACTGCCAGCAAGAGGCTGGTGCGCATACACAAACCCACAAGCAAAATTCTCTGTGTTACAGTAACTCTCAAGGGTCCAAGCACTGCAGCAGGTTTCGAGCCAGGCACCGTACAGGCACAAGGTAGAAGGCTCATCATATGTACATGTGTACTTGCATGAAGCACACACGCATGAAGCAGCTGGGTGGGTGAGCCACGCTCCCATGTGTGCTGTGCATCTGGGCTACAAGAAATCATTACCTGCTGTTTGAGTTTTGCTTGTTTAAGACACCCCTCTGATGTCCGCGAAACAAACACAGTCACCCTTCAAAAAAGAAACAAAAAACCCTCGCCCCAAAACCCCCTCCAACTGCAGCCCACTGGGTCATCCTCACCCAGTGTCAAGCCTTCTGGTAAATGGTACATAATGACAGCCACGGGGCTTCTTCCCCAAGCACCTCCACACACGTGTGATGTGTAACGCAGAGTATGAAATCCGTATCTCTGTGTAATTAGGAGTGCTCAGAGGGGTGACTCAGACATTCCAGTGAGCTTTCTTCTTTCTTGCCGGTGTGAGAGATGTAACTTCACTCATTTTTTCCAATGACTTTGGACTTTAAAAACAGCAATTAGCCAAGTCAGCTTGTTATCAGCTCCTGCCGCTAACCTGTCCACACGCCAATCCTCCACTGTGTTTTGGTCACAGGCAGAACTTTTTTCTGGAGGACTGAGGCAGGGAGGAACAGAGGTCCTAAATCTGCAAACCCTTCCACAAATCTTTGTCTTAAGTACTTGACTATTGAAACAGCTCTATACTGGGTCTTCATTTAGTGTGGTAAATAGCAGGCAAGACATGAAACAAAACTTTAGAGGCCTCATTTTCTCACTTCTCTTTCTAGTTATGGCTAGGCAAGCATTGACAAGAGACAAAGTGAAAATAGCATCCTCACTAACGATACTTCTCCCACTCTGCTTTTACAGTGGCTTTCACATGCTCTGCTCGCAAAGCGGTTTACTACCTGCACACCACCACATCTGCAGCCAAACTTGGGGGGGAATGGCAATCTGCTACTTACTGTCGCTCACGGGCGTTCAGCCTACAGAATTGTTTCAGAGGGGACGGGGGGAAGCTGCTGTTTTCTCTGGCATACTGGCGGTCCCCATATTTTCTTCCCTCACCGGTCACAAGACCCCAGGAAAGGAGGCTGAAAAAACAGCATCCCTTTCAGGTCCATGGGAAGACTGCAGTCTAGCCAACCTGCACGGGTGAGCCGCTGCTGACAGTATTTAGACTGGCATGTATGGGAGCAGAAACATGCTCCAGAGAAACACTTAAGTACACAACATTTTAATATGAAGAATTAGAGTGACAAGAACAACTTCTCTGGAATAATTCAGGTGATTCCTTGTAAGTAGATTGTGCTTGTCTATCATTTGCTGCAGTGAAACTCCAGTGCACACAGAAAGATACCAAAACCTAACTGCAGCCAGAGGTTTCTCTTCCAGAGAAATTCCCATGTATTGGGGAATGAGCAAGCAAACAGGATAAGGCCCTTCATCTGTGCTAGAGCCAAAAGTTGGGGAGCACATTTAACCTTTTCAGTTTAAATGCTCTCTTCAGCTCAGGTGGGATGAACCTCATGAAGTTCAAGGGTTTGTGAGCCTCTCCAGGTAATTTTGGGTTCAAACAGTCCAGAAAATGTTCAAAATAACTTTTTTCTTGCATTTTAAAGTAATCCTTCCCCAACTCCAAGGGAGAACAATGCCATGTAAACCATGTGCTTCCCAGCCTAAAGGGAGGCCTGTGCTAAATAGCCGTGGTTTGAGAAAGCTCTTCCCTACATCAGGTAGCATCTCCAGGACACGCATGATTTTCAGCATGACCAAAGACAATGGGATGTCCATGGGCTGGGCAGCTCTGAGTGGGAGCGAACATGCTGCTGAATTGAACCTGGCTGGGAGGCAGAGGACGGTTCTGCCTTCCTCCTTCCCCTCCTCCATCAAGATGGGCCAGTACGAGCATCGTGCTGGTGGCACAAGTTGCATGTGCTTTGCCCCTGCAACCTCGCCTTTCACCTTCATGGTCTTCTTCACTGCACACTCTCACTGTGTTTTCCACGTTTTTCCCATTTTTGGGTTGGGTGGGCTTTTTAAAACTTGGTCATGTTACCACATGTCATCGATGCCCTGCCAGCTTGGGGTTTTTTGGTGGCAATCAAGGAATGTGAGTTTTAGCTCATGCAGGATTGGTGGCCATGGATGTATAGACCTTCTTACACCAGAGAAATGGGATGCATTGACACCTGAAGGTGCAAGATCAACCAGGCAAAGACACAAAAGGAACCAGAGGAGAGGTTCAAAGCATCTAGCTTCTGTTACCTGAGACAGAGCATGCAAAACACATGGCTAACTGCATCTTCTTGCCTGTGCGAGCTGGAGAACATCTGAAAAGTCATTCTTTCCAGATAGGCTGTTAACATGAATCACCTTCTCACGTTTACCTCCTTCTGTGGAGTACAGCAGGAGACTAAACAATTATCTCAGGCTGGACACATGTGTTTTAATTACATCAGAGGTAGTTCAGCGTGACAAGCCCAGTGCCAGGGTGAGAGGTGGCATCACAGGGTCTGCAACTGGGAGCTTTTTGCTGGCTCCTGGGGTGAGACTCAGACAAGTACAGCATCTCTCATGACAGCAGTGGCTCTGGAGATTTCTTCTCATCAGGTTCCCTTAAAACTGACTGCTGTTTCATCACACTGGGAACCTCCCCTGCAGACAAACAGCTAAGGTTTGTTTGAAAAGAAAGGTATGGAAAGTCACTGAAAGCAAGTCCCTGTAAAACACCAAATACTGGCTTAAGCTAAATATTAGACTTCGTGCAAACTGTGGCCAAACATATTTTACAGCAGCTAGTAACAGTTACAGGGGTTAGCTGCCCAGATCAAGCAAGGCAGAGATTGGAGGAGGCCCTGGAGAAGCCTCTTGGGCTGCTTCCCCAGAAAACTAGAAAGTATGCTGTGTGGAGAAGAGCACATGGGCAGGATGCAGTCTGTGAAACACACTGAAGCCAGCACCTGCTGGGCAGCTCAGAAGGACCCTGGAACAAGCCAGGACAGCAGGGCATCCATCTGGGGTGCTGGGGGTGGCACACAGCATGGCTCTCACCTGCCCCACGTGAACACCCACAGGCTCCCACGACAGATCTGACCAGGAACTGGCATTCCATTTTAGCTCAGCTGAAGGTCCCATGGGTAGACAGGTCATGAGATTGTACACTACAGAGTCACTTTGTTCTCAGGGAACAGGGGATAATAACTCCAGCATGGATCAGCTGAGCCTGGTAGAGGCTGACAAGCCCCTGCAAAGCTTGCCCTTGGTCCCACTGTCAGAGCAAATAAACATGCAAGACCCTACTCTAAAGCCATCTCTTCCTCCCCCTCTTGTGAGGGTATCCTAAATCCCATCCACTGGAGCATTACCAGATTAAACCCACTAATTCAATGTCAGAATGTGCCAATGATTTCAAATGCTGTGCAGAGGGAGAAGCAAGTTGTGGAGGCTGAAGCAGGGCACGGAGGGGGCAAGAGGCAAATCACACATGCACACACATGAACACACACACACACCCCTCTCAGCACACAGGAAAGGGTTTCCCTACCCACAGGTGCACAGCAAGCAGCTCCACCTCTGCAGCTTGCCCAACCAATACAACTTCAGCCATCTCACCTGCTCCTCCAAGGATGCAAAGATGTTGCCACCCCAGCCACCAAACAGGCACCATTTTAACTGGAGGAAATCCCACTGCTGCTCTCGCTGAAGCTGGGTTTGGTCCTCACCCCCACAGGCAGCATCCAAAGCAGACTCAACAGCCTCAACACTGGCAACAACCACAGTGGAAAAGAGTTGTCAAACACCACTCAGGAAGGCTTGTGCTTGACAAATATTTGTTGAGCTGATTGTAACCCGCCCAGCTCATGCTCCCAAACACAGAGAACCTGTGGGAAGAGTTTAGAACCCCTGTAACACAGCCACCCTTTTATTCCCCCTTCCCTACCACCTGAAGAAAGCTGCAATCCTGGGCCACCTCCCAAGCCCAGCTGAGCTGCTCCCAGCCTGAAGCACAGCAGGAGCGAGCTGTTACCTGCCGCTGACCACTCTGGGATTTTATTGATAATTGCTTTCCCTTATATTGATCCACACCCTTGCAGGCCAGAGCCCGAAGCATCAGCTGATGGGACCCAGCAGAGCTGGGGAGCTGCTTGGCTGTATCAGGCAGCAGGCCTGGCTGCTGTGTTCCTGCAGCTTGCAGTGGAGTTGCAGGCTGCAGGCGCGTGGCTCGCAGCAGGCCGCTGCCAGTGTGCAGCCACAAAGGCACCCGGGCCTGGGGGAAGTTTGGGAGAAAAGTGTTTAATGGAAGAACACGCTCTGGAACTGATGGAGTAGGAGATCTCTGGGCTCCTGAGCTGGCCGAGGGCAGAATAAAGAAGCAAGTATTGAGAATAAAAGCAAAGCTGCTGTGACATTTTCATGCTTGGCTTCTGACATCCCCTCCCTCTCGAACACTTGACTTCCTTGCTTATTTTTATCAGATGAAGCTGATGGTCGCTGCTACGGTAACCTTGTGCGGTTACAGCTCTGGCAGTGAACAAGTGCTCAATGCATGTTTCCTTTGTGGTTCCCTCCCTGCTCTGCCTTCCCACCCCTCAGGGCTCTGAAAATAGCGAGTTTGACTTTGTTGTGCCTTGGTGGCGAACGCTGGCTGTTGCGATGAGCAGGGGTTCGCCTCTCCAGGCTCTGTTTGCTTGGCCTGCTGGCCTCCGCTCTCTCCCCTTCTTCTTGTCCTACCTTCACTGTCTTCAGTGGGAAAAGTACAGGTCTCTGTCCCAAAGTTTGGGGCTGTTTTGGTTTGAGGTTTTTTTTAACATGGAGAATACACAAACAGCTATCCTGGAGCTGATAGCATGGGTTGGGGGAAGAAGCCCTTAACTGACAGGATCATTTATGATATGAAACAGCAAAAAAAGATTACTTCTCTTGCCTTGAGCCCACTTCTTCCCCTTTTAGAGTCATTATGGGGAAGGTGAGACCAGAACATAAAGGTTAATGCTCTCTCCTATGCTGTGGACACCAGTTCATAGAATCACAGAATGCTTTGGGTTGGAAGGGACATCAAAGATCATCTAGTTCCAACCCCCTGCTATGGGCAGGGACACCCTTCACTAGAGCAGGTTGCCCAAAGCCTCATCCAACCTGTCCTTAAACACTCTTCCAAAGCTCCTGGTAGTCATGACCCATGTCTCCTAGAGTGCTACCAGAGCCTCATCAGTTGATATACCAGTGCTTCAGTCTCACCAAAGTTATTTCTGTTGATGGCATGTCACTAACAAGGGTTACAGCTCGTTGTACTTCAAGAAATTTTTTGCTGTCAAGCTCTTCCCCATCCAGTCTGTCTTCACTTCTTGGCACCCAAATTGCACTGGGGTATTACAAGCAGCTACCCCAGGCTCACGCTATGGCACAGCACAGCAAAGCCAAGTCCCACTTGTCCCTTCCTCCATATGAACCTCTACCAAGTGCTATCAGGAGCTGCAGAGGGGTGTAGGCACCCTGGGCTATGTCCTGGATGCACATCCAGCTCTTCAGGCCCGAAACCACATGACTGCAAAGGAGCTTCAGCAGTGAAGCCTTTAGCTGCCACAACCCCATCCTCCTCCCCTTTCTGCCCCTAGCTGACAGCCACCCCCAGTGCCCTTCTTCCCAGGTCTCGTTTTCTTGGGCTCCACTCATCACCAGCTCATGCATGGTGCCACCACCATGGTGTTCCAGGAGCTTCATCCAGGAAACACACTAGGATGAAGCTCATGCTACTTAGAGTTTTCTCCAAACTCAGTGTTCCCCCCTAGGTGTTGGCCCTGAAATCTTTTTCCTCCCCCTCCTAAAAACACCACCTGCAAGCTTTCATTTTCATTATGACCAGCCTGCCCTCACTTGAGCAGAGCTGCTCTCCAGCCTGGCCATTTCTGAGAGTGGAAAATAGCTGTAGAAGAGAGTCACCCCTGAAAGGCCAATGCTGCTGTGCTGTCAGCACCACGGGTAGGGCCTGGACAGAACCGAGGCACAAGGGATGCCCCACACCTTCACAAGCAGACCTTCTGCTGCTGGGAGCCCTGGCACGCTTCACCCCTACCTGACTGTATCCAAACAGGTCACAGCAGCACCCCCTGCCCCCACCCCTTAATCCCAGCTTTTCACCAGGAGACCCTGAAACAGCAGTGATGACCTTGCAGCAAGATGGCCAGACACATACTCGCAAGATGCTCCTGGATGCACAGATCCATTTACACAAGCTGCCAGCGCTTTTTACACAGGGGCATTGGAGAGGGACATAATTAAACTCTGCAATGCTCCCCTCAGATCCAGGCCCAGCTCTTTGCTTTCCTAGAACTGTTTCTTTTCTGTGCAACTCGAGCCATAAAACACCCAGCGTTTCCCCCCACCCTGAGCAAGGATTTAGGGATTGTCATTGTTCTTGTTCACAGATACTTGGTGCCCAGGATTGCTTTTGGATAGCTCAGGCTGTCTCATTTTCTTCCAGGTGACTAGGTTGGAGGATTTTGTTTTGCTTTTTTTTTTGGTTGTGCTTCAAAGCTTCTCAAAGCAGAGCAGCATTACAAGGATGAAACCGCACACAGGATTTAAAATGGGGAGGCAGCAGCCCAGGTTATCCTTACCCGGGAACTGGAAGGCAGTGCTGGTTCTCCTGTTGCTCACAGTGATGAGGAAAAGCATGGTTACAGCAGAGGAAGACTTTGATGCACACTAAGGGGACCAATGTGCTGAGGATGGCTGCTCCCCCTGCACAGTGCTGATGGTGACTTACCTTTGCACTTCAACATAGCAACAATTTTGCCTGGCTGCACCCAAGCCTAAGCAAAAACAGATGCCAAAATTCCTCTGCTCAGCATGTTTCAAGTGACTGTGCTTTGGTGAAGCCAAACAGAAGCAGACACACACCAAAACCAACAAACCAAGTATTTGGGAGAGTGAACACAGGCAGAAGAAAGGTCACCAGGGCACAGCTTGCTGTCATCAGTTACAACAGGGCAAAGCTTCGAGGACAAGTGACTCAAGTTTAAATGAGAGCCAGGAGAAACGTTGTTCTCCATGCAAAGAGTGGGCCTTACTCTACTCATGAAGTTTTCAGGGATGATTCATGGTCAACCATTCCACAGCAACCCATTCTCATTTGGTGATGCAAGTTCCAGCGTTACTGTAACAGCAGGAGCCAAGGACCAAGGAAGAGCCCTCTTCACACCATTGCTCTCCTGCCTATTGCAAGGCAATCCCCCAAGCAGAGTGAACCCCTCAGGCCAGCCCTTACGGTCTGACCCAAAAATAGCATGATGCACAAGGAAGCAAAATGAGTGACTTCATTTTGACATAAGCCTGAAAAACCTGTTTATGTGAAGCATGTGTAGGCAGCAGACAAGGACTGAACATCTTCAGTTATTTCAGACCAGAAATTCTTTTTGGAAGTGCCACAGCTTCTTCTAGAAGGAAAGCAACTCCATGCACAAGGAGGGGAAGAAGTCAAGATATCTTAGCTAGAGGTCAGCTGAAGAACAGGAGAGGCAATCATCCAGCATCACATTTATATTTCTACAGCAGAAAACATCCACAAGGGCTGAGCACAATACGATTCATCTTTGAACAGTGGGTGTCAATGCTGAACATGCCCACAGTCCAAGCACTGCATCTGAGGGTTATTAGTGTATTTAAACCAGTCTCATGCAAACAACTCACTAGCCTTAGCCCAGTTTGTTTGCATAGGTAAGATTAGAGTCTGCTACTTGCCAAATCACAGGAACTTCATGTATCTGAAAGATAGGGGTATTGCAGGGATATTTGCTTCTTATCACCTGATTTTAGTGGAAAATTTAATCCCATTAGGTATGCAGTTCAGATTACTGAATCCTGGCATGGTCATTTTTCTACACCCCAGACACTGCCTTGGTACCAAAGTAGTTCAGAAACACACTCTGAAATGCTGTTTGCCCCCATTTTCCTCTGGTAGCCCTGTGAGCACTACTGTGTGACACGGCACAACTGACCTGTCAAGAAGAGTGGACCTCTACACCCAAACCAGCCAAAGTGGACAACCCCAGGTAGCTCAGCTGAGGCCCTAACAGCACACAGCACTGCAAGACTTACCACACTTGCTGCTCAGGACAGTGTAAGTGCATGCATGGGGAACATACACAGGTACTGCTTTAGTACTAAAAGCAGCTAGGAATAGCCATTTGCTCTCCATGTCTTCACAAGGTTCAGTGAGGAGTTAGACAGCCTCCTGAGTCAGAAGGGACCTACAAGGATCAAGTTCAACTCCTGGCTCCACACAGGGCCAGACAAGTCAGAGCTCTACAGAGAACTTTAAGTAGAGATTTTTTTCCAGGGCCACATAAGATGGAGCACCACTTTGCTGTAGCCCTTCACACAGCACTAAGCAACTGTAAGGAAGATGGAAAGCAAAGATACTGCCCCTTCCCTCAAGTTGATTTCAGCTTTCAGTCACACAGGGCATGCTCTGAGGTCAGCCACACACATAAAACCAGCATCTCCGAGTTGACAGCAGCCTCAGCTGATAGACAACTTTCCAGGTAGCTGCATTAGCCTTGCAAGTCAGCACACCTCAGACCCAAAAATACAAGGACTGGTCATTATCTGGAAGGCTGATTACCCAACCCACTTTGGCAGTAAGAACAAAGCCAGTATGTTTGGAAAGCATTTTCAAACTTTATTTACAACTGTCACAGTGACAAAAATGTAGTTTGAAAAAAATGCTAGCTTCTCCCTGAGGCTCAAAAAAGAATTACAGAAATATAGAATGTATATCATACAACAGGAGGAGTTTTACTGGAGTGCTTTGTTCTTTATATACGTTCAACAACAAATAGAAATATACACAATACTTCCAAAAAAGGATGCAGACAAATATGCAAGTCTTTAGGGCAGACAGCAGGTCTGAAGTCCAAGGATTGCCATCTCATTGCTGCCCACGTGGTAGTATCTTTGATATACAGCTTTGACTTGGTGGTACAGATGGTAGAGACCAGTAAGAGAGTAACACTTAGAAATAAGACAACCGGCTGGTATGCAGGTGTAGAAGCTCATTCCAGTAAGACAGCAAGACTAGAACAAGTGTTACAGATACAACAGCTGAATCCATTGCTAGAGAAAATGGTATCGCCACATCATGACCATTTGGGGACCATCTGTCCACCAAAATGGGCAGGGAGCATGTATAACCGGGTCCGTGCTGCTGGACCAGAGACTAGCTGCAGTGTAGGAACACTGAGTTTCTCCTGCTTTGTGCCAATTCGTGTCCAAACTCCTATCTGTCCAAAGCAGTTATGCAGAGCTGATAAATTATTGCCATTATGTTTAAACACAAGCAAGACAAGACTAAAACAATCCTGCCAATATGTTAAAAGCAGTTCCCAACCCCCACCAGCGTTTAACTACTCATGAGGTATTAAAAATACAAACACACACATGTCCAAATAGATTTTAAAAATGGAACCAGTTCTAAGCAGAGGGGGTGGCATTGGGATTATTATGAAAGTTTGGTTAAGGCCTTGACATTTCTTTCCCTTCCATGACCCTAGGTTTGGCTTAAGTGGTAACGGTTCTCATCCTACCCCAAGACCAACTGGCTCCCAAACTGGTCCCCAAAGCTGTGAGATTATCCCCGTCCAGGAACACAGCGGGTTACCCTGCCAGCAGACCAGCCTCCCCTCCCCAGTTGGAGAAAAGTGACTTTTCCTTGGAGCAGGATATGAAGAGAACAGCCACAGAGTCTGCAAGCCAGTCTGCACTTCACTGAACACCCTCAAAGGTTTTACCCTTGCCAAAGGAAGCGGAGATGCCTTGTCTCAGGACACCGGGGCTAATTTTCTCCCAACAGACCCATCCTGCAAACCCCCTCTCCCACTCATTATCACACTAGATTTGGTGTCTCATTTTTGGATTACCTCCAGGTCTGGCAACACCTCCCACCACGCACATCCCTGCCTTTCTTGCACCACAAAGCTGGAGAAGATCCCCAGCCCTCACAAACCCATCTACCAGCGAGTTGGAGATGCGAAACCCTGCAACCTACACTGAGGTAAGGAGGCATAACCCGCACCCTCTGGCTTTGGGCGCTGTAGATGAGACTAACCACAGCCACCTCAGCAAACAGGAGAGAAAAATCCCGTGTGTTCAAACCTACATGAGCTCTTGGTGCAGGCAGAAGCATCTTTACACCCAGTGCGTGTTACCTCGCACCAACCACCTGCAAGATCAACTAGGGCCTCGCAGTAGAGATGACAAGCAGCAGCCTAACATTGTCCTGCAAATACAGCTGTTCAGCACTGAAGGGTCTAAAGGCAAACAGAGGGGGAGAAAACAGCTTTGGGAAAAGTGGCTGGAAAAGAGGCTCAACAGCAAGAAACCCAACTACTCCTACAGATGCTCACATTACCCTAGGAGGTGCTGAACTAGGGAGAGCTACAGGCCCCTTGTCAGTTGCCATGCTTCACTACAGACACCCTTCCACCCCCGAGACACAAAATGGAAGCAGTAAGAAAGGCAAATCTGAGAGATGACGACTCTGTTCTCACACTTAGAAGCTGGAGGCAGCTCCCAGCCAAACGCTGCCGTCTCTGACTTTCCTCCCCCTCCCCGAGCTCCCCCTCCAGCAGTCCCTGTGTGGTCACCCCTCTGCCATGTGCTTGGAATTTCACTGCTGCCTCCGTCTCGGAAAAATACAGATAGTGATCTCGAGAACAGCAAACATTTCTCTGCGTTATTTCCTTCCTTCCTCAGGAGGTCTGGTGACACCGAGGGCTTCAGTTCTTGATACAGAGAATACAAAAAAACTAAGATCTCGCAGGTGCAAAATTGAACTTGTCTTTTTTAAAAAAAGACTCTCAAAAGAAGTGTGGCTCTTCCTTCAGAAGGGTGCAGTCCCTTGACTTCCCTCAAATGCCATTTATTGCTCCTTATTGTCCTTCTTTGCGTCTTCACAGTTTTCTTCCTCCTCTTCCTCCTCCTCCTCCTGCACAAGGAACTCTTCAGGTGGCCATCTCAGCTCACCACTTTCCACGTCGCCCTCCGTCGGCTCCACCACGATTGAGGGCAGGCGGTCCTTCAGCTTACAGTAACGGTCAAAGTCTGAGGGATCCGGGAAGATCTGAAAGAGACAAGGAACAGCCTGTGAGAGGGGCTGTGCTCAAGCAGTCTTAGCCAAAACCCAACTCGAGACACTTGGGTCACCAGGGCAGACTAGTCTGGACACAGAGTAAACCACTGAGTGACGGGAAGTCTCTTGAACTTGTAAATAAGCCTCACTAATCTCAGAGCATTGAAGCACCCGAGCAGCTTCCAAAGCACGTTTGCTTGGATAGCACCCAACAAACGGGCATCTGCCCTTCTGGATATCCATGCCAACACCTCACACCTTCACACCCTCCCTCTCCCCCAGCCACTTTTGCATTAGCACTCCTGAGTTTGCACACTGAGCTATCTCAGTCTGAGAATCTGAGATCTCATTTCCTGCTGCTGGTCAAGCTACACGCAAGAACAGGCTCCTGATCCAGCCTCTGCTGCTAGGAGGGAGAGGAGGCATATGGCAGCCCAGCACCAGAACTGTGCTGACCCTTGCAGCAAAGCTCTGTGTCTCATGTTGTTCCAGGACTGCAGCACCAGAACAAAAAGAGAACTTCAACTGCATTTTAGAGATAATTTTGGCAGCACTCTGCATGCTACTGTACATCAGCAGTACAACTCAGCAGGACACCCCGGTTGTGGAAGAGTTGGAGACTGGACCGTATTTCTTTGGGCAGGAGGTACCCGTGGCATAGCCAGCAGCTATGTATGCAAGGAGTATGAAGATGCCTATATTTCCAGCCACCCCCCAAGGTGCAGGGAGGGTACCTTACCCCTGCCCCTCCACCCATAGCTTGCCACATGGGTGCACATGCTCTGCAGCGGCACCAGGGCCCACACACTTTGACCCTGCTAGGAATGATGGCAACACCAAAGGTACAGGAAGAACTGCTGGTGTGGTGTTTGCAGTTCTGTGTGGCTGAATTGCAGCATAAACAGGAGATGTTGCTGTCACTCACAGGGACATCCTGCTAGCGCAACCGCTTCAAACCCCAGCTCACCCAGAAGAAAACTGCTAGGTGACAAGAAGCAACTGCTACATCAGATCCCCTGGTTGGTAACCAGAAGGCTGAACAGGCAGCAATTCTTTAAGCAGTTTTATCAGAGTGCACATTTCACATTACAGCTGCATTTAGAACATCCCAAAAGGCATGTTCCCCTCCAGGTTGTAGATGAGGACAGTCAAGCACTGGGCTTTTCTCTGAAGGCCCACTGCATTTGAGCAGGCCGCCACACTGCTCACAGGTACGTCAGTAGGCAAGCAGGATCTCATCTGCTTCGATCTTTGTGGTTCCAGTTAGACAAAAGCAGGTTCCCCCACCTAGGAGCATTAACCACAAAGCATCAGAGTCCTCATACCAATTATGACAGTACCCACCACCTTGGGAAGCCCTGGTCCAAGCCCCAAAGTGAAAACATCATCCCATCAACACAATCTTCAGCCTAGTAACTATTAACCACACCATACCTCCCAGTCAGCATTCATAGAGTGGTTTGGGTTGGAAGGGACCTTGAAGATCATCAAGTTCCAACCCCCTGCCATGGGCAGGGACACCTCTCATTAGACCAGGCTGCTCAAGGCCCCATCCAACCTGGCCTTAAACACTGCCAGGGAGGGGACAGCCACCACCTCCCTGGGCACCCTGTTCCAGTGTCTCACCACCCTCATTGTTCTACATGTTCCACCCTTGCTATGAAGAGTTTCTTCCTCTCACACCATCTAAATTTACCCCCTTCCAATTTAAAACCATTTCCCCTCATCCTATCACTCCATGCCCTTCTAAAAGTCCCTTCCCAGCAGACCCACTTCAGGGACTGGAAGGCCACTATAAGATCTCCCCAGAGCCTTCGCTTCTCCAGGCTGAACCACCCCAACTCTCTCAGCCTGTCCTTGTAGGAGAGGTGCTCCAGCCCTCTGATCATCTCCATGGCTCTTGTCTGGACTTGTTCCAACAGTTCCATGTCCTTCTGATGTTGGGGACTCCAGAACAGGACACAACATTGTCTTCTACTGTTGAGCCGCATTTCTCCCTCTTATCTAAAGCTTCGTGGCAACCAAGTGACCAACCCAAGAAGGCCACTGGGTTACTACTTAATGCAAAGTGAGGCAAGGTAAGTTGGGGAAGGGGCAGGGTTGCTCAGGCAAGCATCTCAGTGCAAAGGTAAGGCACAACAGGAGGGCTCTCTGCTGACAGCACTGCAGCTCCCACCATCCATACAAACTTTTCAAGTGCACAGGAGTGAGTGCAGCCACTGTAACACCAACACTGTAGTATGAGCTACTTGCTATTAGTCACTCCAAGCATGAGCAAGCCAGTAACCATTGTCTTTGAGCTCTGTGGCTTCTACTTAGCCAAAGACAGCTTCAGAGACACAGTGTATTACTGGAAGTAGTCGGTGGTTCTTAAGCATCAACTCATTATCTAAACTTGGGACAGGAAAAAAAAGTACCCTTGACATTACATGGTTTAGAAGGTTGCAATGGAAAAAGGAGTGTGGTTCAGGAGGTTACATAAGCTGATAATGTCAGGAAAATAGCCTCCTGTGCAAGAAAAATAGCAGCATAATAATTAAACTAACCTTTGGCTGCTGTAATTTTAAGCACATTAGGTCAAATTGGAGCAATTTCTTTGAAAACAGCCTGCCAGATTTTTTTTTTCCAGAAACTAAGTAGTAGTCATTTCCTTACAAACAAATACCCCCAAAATGTGGTGCACAGCTTTTTTTAATAAAAACCCTAGCACAATCTTATCTCAAATAGCTGCAGGACAGGCCGAACCCAAGAAGGTCAGGATTTTTTCCACTAAGTCATGCTTTTTAATCATCAAGGCAGCATGAAGCGAGATGTTGCAACTGCACTTTCAAGGGGTGTGGACAGTCAATGGAAAAAGTACACAAAGACATATTTCCTTGCATGTGATGAGCAGGGTGAAGCAGCAGCCAAGCACAGGAACCAAAGGAAAAAGGGCTTTCAGATGAAGACACCATTTGTGCATCTGGGGAGGGCAGGTAGAAGAGTTACCCTTGACCTGACTCCCCACTCACTCCAAAACAAGCTGTGTTGCCAAGCTCCAGCTTTCTGTGGTCCCACACTGCCAACTGCCACACAGTGTTTGTTGGTACCATATGCCTAATCCTGGTCCCACTCCAGATTTAGACAATGGGAAATAAAAAAACAACTCTAAAACTTGCAGCAAGGTCTCTGCTGGGAATACAGCAGCTCAGCTCCAACCTGCAAGTACTGCACCCTTCTGCACATCTGCTGGGTCAGCTTGCATTGCAAAGCCTGCCTACAAGCCCTTCTGCTCCAGTACCAAGCTCAGGTGTGGTGGAGGAAGGCTTGGCATCTCCCCACCACCCAAGGAGTGCAGCAGCAATGGTTTAACCTCTCCCCATTTACCAGAGGGGCCACCTTGCATGATGCTGAAGCAGATGCCTATTTCTGGCTGGTCATTCCATGGGGGACAAATGGCAACGAGTGGCTGGTGGTAAAGGCTACCTAAAAAAGCAAGTTTAGCAGTAAGTCAAAGGCATCTTTCTCCCCCTCACTTGCATTGCATGTGAGGGGCTGCAACTGTTTCTGCTGATCAGATCCCCCCTTCCGTAGCAGAGCCTCAAGGCCCCACAGGGGGCACCTGTATTGCTTCTTAAGAATGCTATTCAACAGTTTTTTTCACTGAAAGACCTTGCATTCACAGGCCTCTCCAGATTACATTTTGGGAACCTCTCTCCTCACAGACTGATCCAGATCATATAAAAGCCAACCAAACTCTTGCCTTGCAGCTAGAAAGGGCAGCAAAAAGCAAAAATTGAAATAAAAGCTTGGGATTCTTTTCTCAAGATCATGTTTGCCTCTGCTTTGGATAATCTAAGTTCTATCATCCTTGAATGAGTCCTGGAAACAAGAACGGAAAGGTTTTGTTGCCCTGGGAAGGCTCATACCTTCTCAGCATTCACAGGGATGAAATACCAAAAGCAGGAGAGATGTCAGATAATTAAGAGGATTAGCTCAGAGCTACCATAATCCAAGTGACACCTGTAATTTAAAACAGCCTCCACATGCGTACTCCTTACCAACATCCATAGTTAAAACATACAGAGCCCACACCCCCCATCACTGGGCTGAAAGCTACTCCAGTTATCATACAGAGAGACTAAGGTAATGAGATCTTTCCAAATTAAGTTACTGTTTCAGGGAAGAGCTCTGCTTCACTGTAATACTGCACAAGACTGGAAAGTCTGCATGGGGAGGCACACCACTTCAGGTGTAGGATACACCCTGATGTACACATCTCACTCATCCTCCCAGCACTAAAAGCGAAGCTTCGCACGTCCCCACGGTACCCAGTTGGTATTCCAAATCAGCACCCAAGTTCTTGAACTGAAACCTCACTGCCATTGAGAAGCACGGCAGGCTCACCACAGGGAATATTTACATCACCTCTCAGTGCTTTCTTTGGAAGATTTTTTTTTCTTCAGCTGTAACAAGCACTGCTAATACCTACATTTACTCATACAGTAGCTGTGACTCAAAGTGAGCTCCATCTAGCATGCACATAGCAGCCTGAGACTCAGGTTTATGAACTATCACATCTCCACACAGACACATTGCCCCATCTTGGGGGACAGCAGCTGGGAAACTTCATACATTAGAGCAATTTTCCAGAGTAACACCACATCAAGTAGGGGGAAAAAAACATGTACCATGACGTTCTGATTAGCTGCTATCTTCGGTCTACCTTACAGCAGAATGCTTCTTTGGGCAACATAGCTGCTGATATGACTGGTTCAGGCTCCTATCTTCAGTCAAGGCCCCAGACTCTGGAATACACATTGACTCAGCCTACTAATCCTGTCCAGTGGCCATGCATTGGATGTGCTGTGTAAACAAGTTATCCTCTATTTGCCTGCTAGCACCACCTTTTTGCAACCCAGTCGCAAAGCCTTCTACAGTACAGAGCACTAGCTCTAATACAGGACTTCCCCTGCACAAATCAAGGTTGCACAGACAGATGAAGCACCTTACAAGTAAAAAGGCCAATAACAGACAAAGCCTAATTTCCACCCTTTGCCATCACCCTCAGGTCAGTAACATGTTGGTCCCAGTTTAGCTGGGGAGATGCAGCAGATGCAACCCAAACCCCTCAGTACCAAGCACCACAGCTCCTTGGAAAAGTCAGTGCTTCATGGGTGCTGGTGAAGAGCTGCCATTCACCAAAAATGATACCCCCAACAAGACAGATGAACCAGGCTTTTGCCTTAGACACTGGCTAGAGATTTAAGCCTATTTACCTAGATTCAGTCTGACGTGATTCACAACTAGCTGTGGGTGTGATTAACCTAGACAGATCCCAGCATGATGCAATCATGACTTAAAGAGCTCAAGCTCCCCATGACAACCAAAACCAAGCTGATGGCATGAAGCAAGCTCAGCCTCCACATGCCAATCACCTAAAAGGGAGCCTAAGGTCCCACAAGGACCAGCAAGCCAGCAGCAGAGCAGCTGTGTCCTGACTTGAGCATGCATTTGCACAAAACCACTTTGGACTAAGTGTTTTCAGCTGCACTCAGAACCCACTCCACTTCCAAGAAGCAAGGCAGGATTCTGGTCAAGGTACTGTTTTGACTACAGCTCTGCAAAGCTATTCATTCAGATTAATTTTAAGTGGCATCATCCACACTGCTGCAAGATGGCAGAGGACAAGCTGGCAGAGTGCTCATGAGACTTTTCAGAGAACAGGTAAATAGCCAATGGTACATTAGCTCCAAATGGCAATGAAAAAGGCCTGGCTCAGAGACTGCCAGGCAGGAAGCACATGAAGACCTCCACAGGCATATCTGTTAATAGTGGGGGCATCTTGAGCCATCAGCTGCATTTCAACAAGTTTTTTGTTTAGTAAGCCCCATGGGAATTATGGGACATCTATTAAAGATCCAGAAATAGCTCTCCACTGCAGGCACAAGACCCAGCATGACATCATCTCTTCAGCCGCATCTTCTGTTTTGTCTATGCCACCCCATTCTGAGACTCATGCCCCAATTTCAGCATTTGTTTCTGCTCAGGCCCTTTCAAGCTGTTGGCTGAAGCACCTTCGGGGTGCTCAGAGCAGCCCAGCTCGAGTACAGCAATAAACCCTGCTTTACATGAAGAAGTTTTGAAGTTAGCACATCAGCTTACGAGCATTCTGCACCTTAACTGGAAAAAGGCATCTCTCTGCTGAGAACACATTTTGCAAGTGAAACTGTACTAATTACTAAACCTACACAGACAACTCTGTTCTCAGTGACATGACTTCCGCAGCCTGAGTTTCCACATCATCACTTCTGAGAGCTGTGATGGCCAGCCCACCAGAGGCCACAAGGCTTCGCTGGGGGGTCCCACCCCTTCAGCTGATGGCTAGACAGACTCTCCAGAGCAAGAGTAGAGGCAAGGCGGGGGAGGAAGCAGGAAGAAGACAGTCTACAAGCCAGGTCCCCTCCGTACCCAGCAAGACACACAGGAGCCCTGTGTGAACTCCAGGGGACAGAGGAATCAGACTGCTCAAGTTCATATTCTGAGGTTGTTTCCTCAGTCTGTTTCTAAGTAACAGCAGAAATACTTTGAAACAACGCTGTTAGCTGGACAAGTCTGCCTGCAGCAGATACTGATGTGCTTTACAGCTCCAGCAAAGCTGCTGTACCATCTCCTCTGGTCCAGTTTCACATCTGCACACAGCAGCAGAAGCAGCCTCCAGGTTAACTGCTGGGATCCTGTGGGCCAGCTCCCAGGCATTCCCAGCTGTACACAGCCCAAAGAGGGACATTTTGAGGTCGCTTCTGCAGGAAAATAAGTACAAGTTCTACTCCTAGAACAAGGGAAGCTTCTCTAACTAGAAGTTTGCATTTCCCACTTCCAGCTCCGTTTTTTTTGTGTCCCATAGCCAGCCAAGGGCAGTCACACACAACACAGCCACCCTGCTCCACAGATGAGTGGAGGAAGATGTTGCAGCTTAGAACAAGCAGCCTCAGTGTAGGAGCAGTCATGGTCCATTAGCCCTGTCTGGTTTTAAGTTATTGCACTACAGCCCCCAGACCAGCATACAATTTTCCATGTACCAAACTCTCTCTGTCAGCAAGATGAAGCACAAAGCGCCAAAGTCTGAGGTAGAACAAAGAGTTCATGGTGCAGTTTGCATCAGATGTGTCCTCACCACTTTTAACTTGAATTTTCAGCCCTTTAAGAATGCTTTTCAGATAACCTCAGTGTCTGCTGTGACATTCTCAGTCTAGCAGACAGGGGAGGAAGGCTGCTGCTCCCCAACCCTCTTTACACTAACCAGATTTAGAAGACGGCCTCATGCACAGCCCACACACTACATCTGCCTCATCAGGACCTTCCATTCCAACACTGCAGCCCTTTCTGCCATCAGCTTGGCTTACAACAAAGCCAAGTGCCAGCAGGCAGTCCCTACCTCTTGCAGGCATTTAGAAAAAAGCCATCTATGACTAGACCACTACAGAGGAGAGATCCAGGATGCATAAGCCCTGCATAGATATGAGTCGTCAGCATTTATGACTCACCTTCAGGTTCAGATGATCCACTCAAAACTGAACAGGCCTGTTCCACTGTTGGCCTAGGCAGACTTACCAAGGTCATTAGCACTTGGGGGAAAACCTCACCAAAGCAGTCATTAGAACAAGCAGGGCACCTAGATTCTGCCCCCACTGGGAAAGTTGGATGGCATTTGACCTCACTGGGTTAAGCCTCTTCATATGGTGACCCATAAAGACAGCTGAACATCCTAGGCAGGCTAGTTTAATTGCTTCAGATGTTCCCATTGCTGCACACTTCCTCTATAGGAGAGGAGAGAGGCTACCCGCTCTCCGCTAACTCGAGTGCTGAAGCACAGCTATTTCCATGCACACCAGCAATAAACCAAACAACTCGTACTATCCAGATCCAGCATTCTGACCAAAAAAGAGAGAGCAATGCATCCCCTTCTCCTCCCACTGGACACCTCAGCCATGGCCCAAAGTTCAGTTGATTTCATGCTTCAGTGCACTGTTACTACCTTGTGGCTCATTTTTCAGATGCAAACATGCAAGCATAAACCAGCACACCTTATTTGAATGCACACTTAGAGCAAGTGCCTCTGTGCAGGTTGTGTAACATCTGCAAAGGAAGAAGCCTGCATCAAGACCTGCCATTAAGAGTCAGTTGATGCACAGACCAGATGCAAGTCATCTGCATGCGCTCAGCACCCGTGCTAAATCTCATCAAGAAGTCTCCTGGAAGAGCAGGAAAACATGGATCTAGTAGGCTGATACACCACTCCCCATTTGATTAACTGTAAGCTAGGAAATGAAATGTATCTTGAGACCAAAGAATTAAGGCTAAAATAGTTTTGAAGACCACCTCTTCATCCCAGTCACACTGATGTCAAGGTTAGTAGCTAATTAAATTAATCACAACATTCACAGTGAATGCAGGTCTTGCTTTCAGGTATCTCCAGTGACATTTTAAGGCCTGTTTAGGCTGTGCCCAGCCTCACTGAATCTCACCATTTACCCACTCCAAAAGCCTATCAATCAGGAAAGCCAAGAAATAGATCAAAACCCTTAAGTGCCATACACACACACTTCCCTCCAGCTCCAGGCAGATTATGTGCATGCTGCATTACAGACATCCCCAAACCCTCTCGGGTCCAGTGAATGGGGCGAATCCCTCTCTAACCAAGCTCCCCACCTCCCACTGAACCCCCATGAATGCCAAATGAGCTGGGGGGCAGGGGAGGGTCCATCACTTCAGAAACAACCAAGTCTTTTGCCAATCTGGTCTGATACTGAGTGGTATCTTAGACAACCAGCTCCTGCCAAGCAAACATTCCAGTCTGTTGACTAGTTCTCACTACAGCAAGACCTGCTATTAGGTCAGGCTATGGAAAGATACATTAGACCAAGTTTGCAGTCCAGCCCAGGCAATTCCATAGGGAATTACTGCCTAAGCAGCTGGCAAAGCACTTACCTGATACGACAGGCTGTCCTTGCGGGGGCTTAGCCCAATCTCATCCATAGATGGGGTGTTCATCATCACTTCAGTCATTTCAGCTGATCTCAGATAATCAGGGCTAGAAACAAACGACACCATTCAAACCATCTGAGGGGCTCCAGAAGGGCCGAGCAAGATTTAAGTAGCATCGGGAGACACAAGCACGCAGAGGAGGCTGCGGACGGTCTATTTCTGGTCCCTTCCTTCCTGCCCCTCCCCCTTGGAAGGGGACAGAAGGAGCTAACGAGCCAGCACTACGCCCCCTGCCCCCCAGGAGAGCCCCTCCCCGTCCCCAAGCGCACAGCTCCACACCACCTCGGGAAGCCGCGGCGGCAGCGGCAGCTCCTCACTCCGCTTCCTCCCGCTCTGCCCCCTAAGGGGGGAACGTAAAAAACCACCGTACGCAACCAAAAGCGAGCGCTGGGCTGTTTTGTTGGGGTCTTTTGTTTGGTTTGGGTTTTGTTTTGGGGCTTTTTTTGGACAAGCTGGCGTGCTTCAGCTCCCGCTGACGGATTTTACAGCCTCGGGGACTCGCACGGCAGCGGCGCGCACGGCGCCAACTCCAGCTCGGCTTTTACAGCCGTAATGGCATTTCCAGCCCGGGCAAGCGAAGCGAACTCCGCCGCTCCGCAGCTCCTCTCCTTTCGCATCATCCCGCCGCTGCCGCTGCGCTCGCCCGGCCCGGCGTGCGCGCCCCTTCCAGCCGCTCCTCTCCCCGCCCTCCGAAAATCACGTCCCGGGGCTCCACACCGCCCCGCTGCATCGCCTCCTCCCGGGCGCAGCCACGGCGGCCGAAGCCCCGGTCCCCCCTCCCCCCAGCCACAGCAGCAGCCCGCTGGCTCGGAACCTCCGCCCCGCCCGCGATGCCAGCCCCCTCATCCCCCTTCCCACGCGTGAAGCCCCCCACTCACCAGGGCAGGGGACACAGCACAGACATGAAGTCCCAGCGGAGGCTGCCCCGCGCCCTCAGGGGTGGGGGGCGGGAGGGGCACCCAGGCGCTGCCCCGCGAGCAGAGCGGCACCGGCGGACGCCGCGGGGCGATGCGATACGATGCGCTACGATACGCTGCGCCTCCCGGTACGGCGCAACTTTCCCGCTCCTACAGCCGCCGCCTCCCGTCTGAGCCCGGCTGCTGCGGCCGCACCGCCTTAAATGGCCCCGGGAGGCGGGACCCGGGCGCGTCCCCGCCCCCCACCTTGACGTCAACATTTTCATGAATGGCTTCGGCACGCCCTGCCGGGGAGGGGAGGGAGGAAGAGGGGGAGAAGGGAGGGGGAGAAGGGAGGGGGTGGTGGGCGCAGCGGGCGCAGCGCAGCGATGCCATGCCCGTCGCGGCTCCTATGAGCGCCTCCTGTGCCCAGCATCTCTCGCTGGAGCGGCAGCAGAGTGAGAAGCTTCCCCGGGCCGAGCTATATTTAGCAAGGCGAGGTGAATCAATAACGAGAAGGCACAGGAGGAGAAGGAGGCGAATCCATTTGCTGCCCGGGAAGCGCAAGCACCGTGGGCAGCCGTAGGTGAAGCGCGTTTCCTGCCTTCCCTTCCCAGTGTGAAAGTGCAAAACACATCTTTGGCTGAAAGGCCTGGGCACCCCCAAACCCAGCTGGAGTCTTGGCTGTGCACATCGATCTGCTGACGGTACTCATGCAGCTCCCTGAGGAATGGGCCATTCCCCAAGGCAGATGCCCCCAGAGCTTGGCTCTTGGCCTCAGGGTGGGCCAAGCCCTCCAAGGCTGCTGAGAGAGGCTCGATGATTTTGGGAACTGTTTGCCCCTCCCCGCTCCCCTAGTGTGTGATATCTTGCCCTGTGCTGGCAGGTAAAGTTTCATGCAGGGACTGGTGGTGTTCCTGAGACTTTGCCAGCAGAGCGGATAACCAAGCACACCGTGACAAGCGCTCCTCACGTCACTGTGTCTCACCTTCAAGTGCAGAGCGTGCAGCTGCTGCAGATCTTCACGTATGTGCCTACACACGGGCATATCCCTGCTCATTGCCTCAGCATTGAAGTGCTTATGAGGGCAAGTGCAGTGTTTCTGAAGGGAAGCTTTGCCCTCTGCTCCACCCAGCCAGCCCCCTGACTGTATGTAAGTGTGTACATACATACGTGTATGTGTATCTTCAGAAAGGATAATTTAATCTTCTTAGATTCATATTATATAATGGGAGGGCATGTGGGTGTTTTACATCAGGCTTCAGCAAGCTGCTGTTCCGTGCCAGATTAAAATGAATCACAAGGAGCTGATCAAGCCCCTGCAGACATGTGGAAATTCTGGTGGGTGCAGGTGAGCTTCCTGCCAAGGACCACCAGTAACCTTCTGCAAGCTTAATGGGAGGGAGGCAGCAGAGTGGATGTGGCGCACACAATCCCCCCTCCTTGCCCCCATCAAGTGTCCTGGCAATGTTTGGAGCCAGGAAGAGGAGTAAAAAGACAATCAAGTCTGAGAAGTGTTGTGGGACGGGCTCCTCTGTGTTTGGCTGGCCTGGTGGCCAAGGACCCCCTCCCTCCTGTGTGCCTTGGGATGCACACACTCGCACTTACAGGCTTTGCTAATTTCTGTCCCAGAGAACTCAAAGACTCAACTGTTTCAAGTCTTTTTTTTCAAGCTGAATGGTCTAAGTCAGTGCCTGGTAGTACGTACAAGGGCTGGGAGAACACTCTGGGAGAAGAAGAGAGGCAGGGTGCTTCAGGGGATGTCAATCCATATTAGGAAGGCTCTTAAAACAAACTTTACAGCCTGCCCTGAATACCTTCATCTCCCACGGTGTCCAGCTGAAATGTGGGATGTGAGATGGGGCCACAGCTCAATTCCCTGGGATGTTGCATCAGAAACAGGCTTGCCTGTCTCCTGCAGACATACATTTACTTGCTATCAATTTCTTGGTCTTGCCCATAAAAAAAATAAAAGCCAACAAAATCTCCACATCTTTCTTGCACCAGGCACACCGAGTTGTCTCTCTAAATGCCTTCCTACACATGGCAGAGCTGGAGGTCCAGGGTTTTCACCTCTTTGGAAAAGATGTTCCTTTAAACATCTAAATCTCGATACACCCAAGCTGCCGAAGGAGACTCAGAGACAGGACCAGGGCTCGCCCTCCCCTTCGGCCAACCTTCAGGGCTCCCACAACTATAGCAGAGACAAAGCAGCTCAAATCATCTCTTTACCCGTGTTCTTGGGACCCCTGTTTTGCCAGCTCAGCTGGCACCGGCAGACAGTTTTGTGGTTCCACCTAGATAACAGCCTTCTTGGGGAAAAAAATACCCACACAAAAGAACAAACAAAACTCTCCAGGCGTGTACGTGCTGAGGGCACAGATTACTTCCCAGCAACTTGCTGAGAACATCGGCCCCGTCCCTGGCCAATTCCCATTGGGAGGCCTGGGGATCGGTGCTTTTATTGCTCGCTTTGGCTCTAAGCCACCTCGAGATTTATTCGTGTGATTAACCATAAGTGCATTAATAGTCCTTTTGAAAGAAAAGGCCCACCTCACATGATTTCCATCAGCTGTGCTTGGGTGCTTTGCTGGATCAGGTGCAGCTTAAACACACACACACACACACCCCCCATAACACACACCAAGAAGTGTAATGTTTCTTGGGAGAGGTGTGTACCTGGAACTCCACACCTTTGGCCCTTCCCTTAGAGGAAGTCTTTGTGAAGGTATTCAGGTATCCTAGGGATGGGAGATATTTTAAAAGCCTGGGGAGGTGTTCTCCATGCAGGGGAGTTGTTCTGGAAGGAACAACTGGAGCTGTGCCTCCTTCTTCATCACTTGCCCCAGCTGGGTATGAGAAACTGGGTCTGCAGAGGTGAAGCAGGATGAGCTGTTACTCCCTGTCTGCAGCACCCACCTTCCTAAGAACAAGCTTTCCCTTGTAGGTCAGCCTATCCATCCATAGGTGCCTGGGCTGAAAGAGAGGGAGCCCTGCTAACCCTTGAGTTGCTGAGCCACCGTCATGGAAATCTATGTGCCCAAGCAATCACTTTTCATTACATCACACACTCTAAAAGGCCAGATTCTTGCTCCTCTCATGGACAAAGCAAGAGGGGTTTCCTGCCACCTGTGGCTCCGTGGCTGTGGAGCAATACACCAGAGGAGAGAATAAAATGGGATCAGATCAAAGTATTTCATTGCAATTGAGAATGAGCCACTGTGCTCTTCCTCTGCTCTCCAGAGATGGGAGCACTTAAAAAATGTCATATTGTTTTGCCCTTTGTTTTCAGCCAGTTCTAGTAGATGGAGCCCAGCCTGCCCCGATTTCCACCTCTTCCCTCATCTCATGTGCTCACCAGACCCCTGTTTCACCGCTGCCTGTTTTTGCATTAACCTCTTGGGACAACCTGGTCACCTGGGGGTAGAAGCAGCAGTGCTTGGACTCTCAGCTGCGGCAAACTCATTTCCAGGGTACTGAGCTGATTGAAACCAGATGAGCTCTCATGGCTGTTGGGTTTTTTTTTTCTCCTTTCAGTTAATTTTATAAATCTCTATAATATTTTGGGACAGTATAAACCAATGGAAGGCAAACAAGCAGTAACAGCCGTTCACTCTTACATTAGAAATCAGCAGTGATTTAGCAGGAGCTAAATCTTTAGCCAGTGGAGAACAGACCATCGCTATCCCTGCTGCAGGTACTTGCGTGTAGCCAGAATCAAGGAGAAATAAAACTACCAGGGGGGTCATTTCCCCAGGTTTTCCCCTAATCTGCTTGCAACATTGCGTTTACCTTCAACCTTGCAAATATAACCATTCCACACACCTAGATTTAGATCCATTGGCTGCCAATGGGGCCAGCAGCATGGTAGCCATGGGGCTGAGCATCCCTGCAGCAGAGCTGGCATCCCAGACTCACCGTAGTCTTAGGCGCTGCCACCTCCCTTTTACCAAGGAGGTAAGTAAGGCTGTGCAAAGCAACGTGACCAGCACAGGGTCACCCCTGCGGTCACCTCCATTCAGGAGCAGAGCTTGCTGGCTCCTGTCTCCCAGCCAGCGTTGCAAATCCTAGGGGGAATTTTCCTAGTGAAAAAATAAACTCTTCCCACTCGGAATTTAAAAACAAACCCATGGAAACATCACTCTCCATCTGAATGTTTTGCAAAAAGTTATTTTAACAAATTTAAATTTGGGGCTCGGTTTGACCGGCTGGTGCCCTTTGAAATAGTTGAATCCAGGCCATGGCCGCAACCATGTCCAAGTCAGACCTCGAGCTCCCGCTTGCCTGACACCCCCGCCCGCGCTTGAGACATTAAAGCCCCTCTCCTCAGCCAAAAGGGCCATGATGGTCAGCAAACACAGGAGCTTTCAAGCAGCATGCAGGAGCTTGCTTTGCTCCCCTGCATTTTGCATGCCCACTGACGCTACAGACAGGTTGGAACCACTGCTACCCGCAGCTTGCCACCTTGGTAGGGTCACCAGAGACTGTCCCGTACGCCTCTGACCAGCAAAAGCTTCCTAAGATGTGGTGAGTACCACTCAAACAAGCTCTGGGCTGTCCCTGCATGGCCCTACCTGTGCCTGACCCAGCACGAACCCTTCTCCTCTCTGCGTTTGTGCCGTGTGGTCTATTTATTTCCTCGGAAAAAAAAAAAAAAATTAGGCTCTCACAGTGTCATTCTTTCCAGCCGCTTTCCACCCAGCATCGCATTTCGCAGTGACTTCCAGATGGTGCCTGAGGAAAAAAAGCGCCACTTGACTCGTAGCCGTCCCGCCCTGCACGCCTGGCTGCAAGGCCCCTTGTGGAGCCCAAGGGAAAAACGGGGCTTGTGCCCCGTGTCAAGAAGCCAGGAGGATGGATACGGCTGGCAGAATGGAGGAGGTTGATTTTGCAGAGCTGGATAGGCTGCCAAGAGCCCAGGAATTGGATCTGGTTTTGCAGTATTGCCTCTGGTTTTATTTTATGTTGACCCCCAGAAAGGAAGGGCCCATGGTGGAAGCAGACCCCACAGCCCTCCCGTGAGGCCAGACCCAGGTCGCTAGGCAGGTTTCCATCCAGCTCTGCAGGCCCAATTCAGCAAAGCCTTTAAGCTTGTCCTGGTAATTAAGTTTGTACTTAAGGGTTTTACTGAACTGGGGCCTTTTCTGGCATGGTGACAGCTGCTGTAGATAACCAGAAAGAGAGCAGAGGGGATGACGATGAAAGTGGGGGAAAGACACAGGACACCACCACACCTGTGGCTTAAGAAACTCAAGATATCATGACCCTGCTTTCTGCATGTTTTTCCTCGTTTCTCTTCTCCATTGCTAAGACAGCACAGCTTATTAGCCCCATGGTCCTGGCCGTGACCCCACATAGTCTACAGGCTTCCCAGACATATCTGTCCCTCAGGACTTGTCTCTGTTATGGGGACAAAAGGAAGGTGATGCCTGCAAAGCTCTTCCCACACTTTCTGTGCTGACACAGAAAGATCACAGAAAAATCACAGAGGATGGGAAGAGGGGCAAAGGAAGGGGGTATAAAATCTGTCTGGGGCTTAATTTTTTATGCTGTTAGAAACAAGCAATTGCTTGGTGGTTGTTTTTTCTTGGAGTGAACTGCCAAGAGATTGCAGCAACAGCCTCTTTTCTCTTACCTGGCCCACTGCTCCCACCAGAAGGGCAAAGTTTCACAGCTATTTTGCAATAAGATAAAGTCCACTGAGCAGGAGAGAATTGGGCTCAAAACCCTGGGTGTGGACGGTTGACGGAGACCTCACATGGCTTAGATGTCTCACTAGCACCTCCTTCAGGTTTCTGGAAAAGGAGATGTCATCTCATCCCTCTGCTGAACCCTGACTAGCCCGGGCTGGAGATCTCTGAAACAACGTGGTTGAGCAGCAGAGCCTCCCATTCAGGGAAGGAGAAAGTGTCCTTGCTGGTCTGCTCTGGAGATTCACCGAGGACCCAGCGTCCACAAAGAAGCCAGCAGGAGATGCGGGCTCTCAAAGCAGCTCCAGATCATGCCAATATGAAAGGACACGTTAAGAACAAAGAGTGTCTGTGTTAATATTTATATTGTGTCAGGGGAAATGAAATGCATTTTGGCTGGAATCGGTGTATGGAAAATATTTTCATTTAAAAAAATTGAATCCTTTACTGAATCACTGCACTTTGCCTTCTCACTAAGCCAGGCTTTCATTTATTAGCAGGTTTATTATTTGTTTTTTAACAGAGTGTCCCACTGATGTTTCTTTACCTTCTTTAATCTGTTGGTCAGATGAATAGTTACCTGAGAAGCACTGACCCTAGAGGCTATACCAGGCCTCCCTGCCTTCTGGCAGGCCACTTGCCAGCACCGGGGAGACTGTGAGGGCCTCAGAAACACAGAGGTGAGGGCCTCAGAAACACAGAGGTGAGCCCTCTGCCCAAGAGTTAGAGATGCAACATGTAAATCCACTCATCAAGGAAGGCAAGAAAACATAGAATCTGACCGGGGGCAATTTACTGCTCTGCTGGCCCTACTGCCATAATTAAAGCAGTGTAGCTCTCTGCTGTGGCTGTTGCTCTAATAGCACAAAGCAGCTTTTACACCACTAATGCTATTTTTGCACAGAAAGAGGACTAGTGTTATCAATGTCAGGCACATCTGTCCCGATACAACTGAGCCAATGCTCCAGCTTTAGCTGCTGTAAATGCAGGTAAACCATCAAGTCCCCACCTCGAAGCATGGGAGAGGCCGATGTGGTGGGTGCAGGGCAGCCCCCAGGGGTTCCCCCAGCAAGGTCAGCTTCACAAAGAAGGGTTGAAAGGACGGAGGAGAGAAAATTAGCACTGCAGGTTTAATGAAGTTAGGAGTATAGTTGCTCACCCAGCACTCAGCCCCAGTCTCCGCTGGGCAGAGTAGGAAAAGCTGCTGAGGGGCATAGGATGGGATGTGCCAGGAGATCTGACTCCTCGCAGGCATACAGCTCCTCTGGGTTCATGGTACATCCAGGCTCAGGGAGAGGATCCAAGGCAGAGAGGGGCTCTGACTGCATGGGTCTAGGCGACGCTTGTCTCCCTGCAATCACATACACGTGTGTGCAAGGGCCAGCATGATCCCATATAGTCACGAGCCTTCCCATCTTGGTCTTGATGAAATGTTCTTACTGGTGCCTACTAAATCAAACCATGATGCTCAGCACCAACCTCAACTCTGACCTAAAAAGACCGACATCTGTCAAGGAGCAAGAAGTAATCCTATAAAATCCTCAGCTTCCTACTTAAGAGCAGAGGCTAGTTATCCTTTTGCCTTCTGCCCCGAGAGCTTGCTAAGACAGGGATCGATGCAGTAATTGCCTCTTTGGGGACTCAAGGAGTGAATAGCTCAAATATCTCAGTGCTGCAGTCCTGCTCCTGCTCAGCAGCAGCTCTTCCCTGGCCCCAATAGAGACATGGGCTCCTCATGCTGGTGAGGCATCTTGCTCATCACTCACTGCCCAGAATAAAGATGTCTCAGGTCAGTTCCTCCTGCCCTTGCCCACCACACTCCCACTATTCTCAAAGCAGCAAGGAAAGGACCCTGGCCCCAGCTCCTCACATCTGGTATAGTTACAGACATGGGGGTGGGTCAGTCTTCACCACATAATGAACCCCACCAAGGGTCACTGTGGTTAGTTTTGCATGGCCCTGGGTACTTCTCATGGCAGGAAGCATCTGGACAGCTGCTGTCTTCTGGCAGCTGCATCGTGTGGTCAGTCTGCAGGGGAAGACATGTGCTTTATCTTAAATCTGTCGCTTCTGTTGAAAAATTATGTTCAGCCAGCTCAGTCATGCCACCACAGAAGAGACAAATTCTCTGCTCACCTCTCTCTACTGACCTCTGTGCAGTTGCACGGGGAGGGGGGAGGGGGGGCGGAGAGGGGGTGTGGGCATTGCTCCCAGCTTCTGAGGGTACCCAGGACAGGCAGTGGTGCCCTGGCCCACCCCACACCTGTAGGTGGGGGCAGCCGCCCTCCCTGGCGCTGAAACCTGGACACTAAAGCTCCTGCAGATAGTGAATTGGGGAAAGACTGCCTCCAGAGCTGCACCAGCAGCGTGAGCTGATGCTCGCCCAGGGCTTTGAGTCATTTTGGAGTGACGTCAGACACACCAAAGCTGCCTCTGCAGCCCTGGTGAGCAGGGCCCCAGCCTGGAAAGCGCCTGGCTGCTGAGGTCTGGATCCATGGCTCTCTTCTGCCTCCTCCTCCTCCTCCTCCTCCTCCTTCTTGTGTGCAGGCCGCCTGCTCTCGCCGGCGTGTGCGGGACACGCTCTCTGCCGGGAACGCGTGGCCCTGCAGCATCTCCTCGCCATTGCCTCTGCGGGCAGCAGCTGCAGCCTGGCCCTGGCTGCCAGGGCGCTGTATGCACCCATGGGTGGTACTTGCACCCGTTTATCTTTGTGTGCAGGACAGATAAGTCCCACCGTATGCAGAGCTGCTCGGCATTTCGCAGCTACAGAGAAAGCCTGAGCACCGGGTTTGTGGAGGGGACTCCCATTTAGCAGGCAGATGGTGCCAGAGGGTTTGTGGGTGGGAAGGTGTCTCTCCAAACACAGCCTCAGCCACCACTAGCTTTGTCTTGCAGTCAGGGTGTTTCTGCAATACGGAGAAATATCACGATGGCATCCTCCCCCTACCCCCCAAAAAAAGGAGCATTCGACAGCTGAGGAAACAGGTTGTGAGCACAGTCACAACCGATGCTATGAGAAGTAGCACTCATCCCACAAGCAGCCTCACAAAATGCTCTGTGAACCCCACACACAAGCACTGCCAACACCTCTGCGATGCACAGCCATCCCTGTGGGTTTGCTGATCAGGCCATGCTAGCTGGGCTCCATAGCAGTTTGACAGGTGTGGGGAAGGACAAGTGTGGCCTTCTCCACTGGAAATTTAAGGCTACGCAAGCAGGCAGGAGGCCTTGCACTCGCCCCTGCCTGGGCTGTGGGAGATGGCTAGAGCTGGTATTGGGTGGCAGATGTGCCTGGACCTTTAGAGACTCTTGGTTTGTGTGGAGGAGGAATCATCCTCCACACCCAGGCACGGACCACGGAGCCTCACCCCTGAAGGACACATGGGGCCAAGCTGGTTCACAGATGGAGCCAGTAGATTCACTGGAGTACATTTGGCACAGTCAAAACCTGCAGCTCAGCTGCAGTGCCTGGAAGTGAGGAATGGGATAGGGGTTTGACCAGGGGTGGTCTTTCTCATAGCAGTAACAGCTACTGCACCACCATCAAAACCAGCACCTTGCTTGAAACATGGTGTTCCCTGACCTGGCAAAAATCACGCTGGGCTTGCCAAGAGGGGGACTGTCTGGGTGAACACAGAGGTACAGGGGAGTCAGGTGCCCATGTCCATGTCTGCAAGGAAACTCTGCTCCTTTATCAGTGCTTGGGTTGACCCAGCCTCACTAGCACCTGCATCTTGAGAGCTATCAGCCCTACCACCCTGATGGTGAGCCTGGTGCAGAGCCAGATAACCCAACTCTGCAGCAGTGAGCACTGCTGAAACTGATGCTGCCAGACACCACGGTAAGCCCCACTTCCTGCAGGGAGCCCTGGGACCAGCAGAGACACCCATCGTTAGGGAGATGGGAAGGAGGATGGTCCCATGGCAGGGCTGGCCACGCCTTGCTGTGGGACAGCATCAATAGAAAAGCGATTACTCATGCCCCACCTAAAAGGCCTCTGATTTAATCCTGGGGGACCAACAAGAAGAGATCCAAGATAAACAACATGTGTGCATTCACAAATAGGAAATGGAGTTGCTTTCATGTCCTGAGCCTGTTGATTAACCAGGGTTATTGTTTGGCTTGGCACTCACTGCTCGGGAACTTGGAAAGAGGGTAACTAAAAGGGATCATTTGGTTACACTCCCTAAATTCAAGTATCTCTAAATAGTGCAGGTTTGCGTTTTGCCTGCAGAAGACTGATGGGAAAAGGTAGCAGAAGAGTGCAGATGGCTATCAGAAAGGAACCTGTGTTTAGTCTGCTTGTGCCAGATGGGAATGGAAAGTTCGCTCCTTTGCCAAGTGTTTAAAAAAAGAAAAAGGATGTGATATTCTGCCTCCCACTCCTTTCTCTCCCCTGAAACCAGCCCGCTGCTCCACTTCCATTTTTTGTAAAAAGAAAAAAAAAAAGCCCACAGCTTGGCCCACATAAAGCTTTGGAGATGGTTAGACACACACCATGTTCCTTTTTAATGTGTTTATTACGTGGAGATGGATGGAACAATGTATTTTTATACACAGCTGTGTCCAGCACTGTGCAGCACCTTTCAGTCTCTCATAGCCATCTGTGTAACAGAAACGAAACTGCAAAGTCTCCAAAGCACAGAGGTCCTCTGCTATCATCTCTCTACCTCTGGTAAGGAGGAGATGAAGTTCTACCTCAGGTCCAGGCTTGTGACAGACACCTTGGCTGATAAACCTACCAATGAGATGGACCACCGGTCTGGAACTCCTGTGATTTTCCCTGGTTAATAAATCCAGGTCTGCTCTAAGCTGTGGCTGTCTGGGGGACTTGTGGAGGTGGTGGAGGCTGAGGTCCTGTGGGGATGAGACTGGATTCAGGCATTGTTTTACAGAGTCCTGAGGGTTAACCCTAACACCTCCCCTTTTGCATCAGTGCTGTAGAAACTTTGGTGTCATGGTGCATCTGTGAACTCTCAGGTTAATCTCAGAAATGTCTCATGTGTGTTGATGATGTGGATCACAGATTCACAAAGCAGCTTTGGGCAGAAGGGACTTGGTCCATGGCCTCCTGCCCAGACCCCGCTCAGAAACAGGGTGACCTGCAAAGCTGGAGCAGGTTGCTGAGGGCTGGTCCAGCTGAGCTAGAAGCACTTCCCAGAGCAGAGATCCCACCGCCTCCCCAGGTGCCAGTTGCAGGCCTTCACCCTTCCCATTTTCCCTTTTCTCTAACCAGAACTTCCCTCACTGTATCTGGTGCCCGTTGCCTCTTGTTATGTGCCTCCAAGAAGAGTCTGGCTCCATCTCACCAACCCTCCATAGGTGGTGGATGACAGCAGTTAGCACTGCCCACCCTTTGCTTCTTCCTCTCCAGATGGGACCAACCCACCTCCAAGTAACTTAAACCAGCTTCCTCACATGACAATAATATCCACCCAGCTGGTCTCAAGCACGGGTATTTCAGCAGTGTCCTACAGCTGTAACTTCTGTAGGCCAGCTTTAATCACTAATTTCCCCAGATATGTAAAGAATATTTCTATGGAACCTTCTGCTAGAGGTGAACAGCCTCATGTGCTCCAGCCCCACTTTGTGGGCCGCCTTCCCCCCACCGCCCCCGCCACACAAAACGAAGCCAGGGCTGAGCAGAGCAGACTGTGGGGACAGCAGGAGAAAAGCAAGCATGACTTTTATCACACCTTCCCATACAGTCTCCAGGCCACCCCACAGACAGGGCTGCCTCCTTCACAATGTCTCAGGGTGCTGGGCCTGGGGACGTCCCCCACCACCACAAAGGGCCCTGAGAGGGAGAGGAGCAAAGCCCAGCACTGGCCATGAGGAGGCTGCAGCTGCCAGGCACTGACCATGCAGACATCCTCGGCCTCAAAGGGACACGACTCTTTGGAAGGATGGCGGGGCACCCTGCTGCAAGGCAGAGGGCTGAGCGTGGTGGCCGGGGTGCGGGCAGGAGGGCAAGCGGCACGGTCCCCTGGTGCAACCCAGTCCCCAGCCCCTGTGTAGGAAGCTGCCAGGCAGCTGCTGGGCTCCGAGGAGCCAGAGACTTAATGAGCGATTTCAGGAAGGCTCTCAGCTTTCCTGCAAAGCTCTTTGCTACCTCCAGCACTAATTACTAAATGTTTCAGAAGCTGACATCTGCCTGAAATGAAGCCCTTCGTTACAGCGACACTGTGGGTAGCAGGGTGATCCATGGCAGGTACCTGCTCTGACTGGGAGGTGGTGGGAGTGGTATTCCTCTATTTTTCTCATGGAGAAAGAAAGAAGAAGAGCTCACTTTCATGCTGGAGAGAGGTGCTGGTGCTTGTCTTGCCAGGGGATGGAGTGCCCTGCTTCTGCTCTGGGAGGACACAAGGCTCCCCAATGCAGGGTGCAAGGGAGGGGGCAGAAATAAGCCTGCCTGGGACACATGTGACAACTTGCCTCAGACAGGCAGAAAATCCAAGCAGAGACTGGTGAGACCAGTTTAGTAGAGGCAAGGTCCCAGGAAAGGAGGGGAGGAGGAAAGGCAGGTTATAAGAGAGATGAACGTGAGCTGGCTGGTGGCTCACACATGATTGGCAAGAAATGAGAGCCTTGGAGTTAGGACAGGACTGGGTTCAAATGGGGGCAGCTGGAGGTGAGATGCTTGTGTAGTGCCGGCCTTTTCTGCAAAAGAGGTGCCGTGGAGAATTGCCATCCAAAGGGCAGCCTGACCTTCAGCAGAGGCAGGGCACAGGCCTGCGCAAGAGACAGTTTTTCTAAGCAGGGCTCCCCAGATTGTGGATGCCTCAAAGCTGCTGGGGGGTCACATCTGCCCCCAGCAATGGGCAGTCTGGCAGGGTTTCGCTCCCCAGCCGCACACCTTGCTCTCAGGTACAGAAAGGTGAAATCTTTCCCATTGCTCTGGGCTCCTGAAAGGCAAAATCCTGGTTAAGGAGATCTCGTGACAAGCCGTTTGATAAGCCAAGTTAGAAACAGGGAGAGGACCGGCAGCCAAGCGGGGTGGATTTGAGCACGTGTGTGGGGGCCGAGCGCATCCCTGCTGCAGGGTTGCTGCTGGCTGCACTTAGGCAGGGAGGGATTTAGCCCTAAGAGTCTTAGTGACGCATCTTGGGAGACTTAGGCTGAGCCTGGCTTGCAGAGATGTGACCTGTGCTGCATTTCTCGTGGTCACCTGCCAGCCTGCATTATGTGAGCTGTCACCCGCTCCCGTACCCAACACGTGAGCACAGTGGCACAGGGGCTTGGGAGACAAGGAGGGGAGAAACCCAACCCAACCTCTTACTTGGTCCAGCCTTGCACCTGCTCTGAAGCTGCTGAGACAGGACATGGGACTGGTCCCAAAGGACAAAACCCGCTGCTTATAGCTGGCAGAGAACCAGCGGCCAGTTTGCTGTTGCTTTAACTGGGGAGAGGATTTGGCTGAGGGACCCATCATCTTCCAGTCACCAATGGGAGAGTCCTTCTTGTGGCCTTGGTGCGGTCAGCATTTGAGATGGGGGAGAGCCAGGACTGCAGATGCTGAGCAATGGCTCCTGCTTGGCCCATACTCACAAGAATTACAGTATGAGTCACTGCAAACAAAGCAGCAAAGACCAAGGCAGGATTTAATGACACGTTATTAATGATAATCCCATCCGTAAGTGTAGTCTTATAGCTGGGGCAACTGAGAAAAGGAAAGTAAATGTCTTATTTTGACTTGCAAAAAAGGCAGCCCCATGGCCAGCAGCAGCAGTCAGAGCAAGGAGCACCCAGAGGGAGCACCCAGGTGGCTTCCTATGGGGATTTGCTCACATGGAGTCTGTCCGCCCCAAGAGCTGACCTGACTTCGGTGACCACACTGAGCTGAGATGAAAGTTGAAATAAGGCCAACTGTAATCCCCAAGAAACCAGGCCACTCTCAGGACTCAGGACAATCAGGTCCCATTAAAAAGCATCTGCCAGTCTGATGTCCCGAGGGTTTCATTATCTTTCTTAGCTAGAAGTCATCTGTGAGGACTGATCTCCTGCCGACTTTGGAAGGAGAGCGGAAGCCACTGCGTGGCAGCGTCAGCACCAGGCAGTTTTAGGTGTGGTGGCTTTTGTTTCCCAAATTTCCCAGCTCCCAGAGGCGACAGGACGGTGCCAGTGGCAGGCAGCGTGTTTGGCTGCTGCACCAAGACACATGGAAACTTAGGGAGAGAAATCTGACAATCTGGGAAGTGGGAACTGAAGTGCTTGGTACAGACATGGCAGGGCTAAAAAGCAGCGAAGAGGGCACTGTGAAAATGCCTGCTGTTGTTTGCTTCTTTCTATGGTATCCATTTGTCTTCTGACTACTGCAGAGTCTCCGAGCCATAATTAGGAACGAAGTCGTTGCAAGAGTCCCCAGATCTAATTGAGCTCTCTAGAGACCAAGCCATTTCTGACAACCTTTTCCAAGGACAAAATGCGATGTACTCTCCTTTTGTGCAGCTGAGAATACGCTGTCCTGCGGCCTGATGAGTCCCGCTGCCGCGCACGCGTGACGGGCAGCGCCTCAGAGAGCGGCTCCTTGCTCCAGCGGGCAGGTGGCTTAGCAGCTTGAACCCTGGAAACGTAGGAAATTTAAGATCCCTTAGACAGGAGTCCTGGGATGCAGCGCTCTGGTCTGGCTGCAGGGGAGATGGATAGTGGAGAGGAACCAGAGCAGGCTGTGAGGAAGATGTTTTCATTTCCAATGCATCTCACAGAATCACAGGGGTTGGAAGGGACCTTGAGAGATCATCGGGTCCAACCCCCCTGCCAAAGCAGCTCCTTAGCTCATATTGCAATGGGCTCATAATGAAAAAACAATATTGCAAATCAACACAACTTCTACTGAAGGATAGATTTTTAGCTGTGAGAGCACAACTGTGCAGGTTGAGAATCACTGGAACTTGTCTGCAGAAAAGTACCTAACGAGCGTTCCCACTACAGCAAACAATACTGGTTTAATCTGGAATCTCTCCAGGGAATCTTTTTTTTAAGCTGGTGTTAGATGTAGATTTTAAACCTTGCTCACTACATCTCCAGTTGCTCTTTAAGTATTGTTTGATGGGTTTTGTTATACTAGCTCTGTTTTGCAATATGGAAATTTGTGTTAAAATGACAGGTAAATTGCTGTGAATCATTGTTATGCCCAATTAGATTGGGGCAGACTCACTACAACAAGCACAACCCAGATGAATTATCTGCCACTTGTTGGGATCCAGGGTGCCACGAAACACAGGTTAAATCATTTGTCTTGTCATCAGCCCAATGCAAGAAAACTCACCTGCTGACATCTACTTACTTATCTGACTTTCAGAAGGCAATGAGTGAGATCCCCAGCCCAGCCCTTAACTGTAGGGCACCTAATTGGACCTTTCTTTTCTTTTTTCTTTTAACTGACAAGGGACACTAACTGCCCTGCCTCTGGGCAGGCCAGGAGAAAAGGCTCACATGGCAGTGGTGTAAGCATGCGAGGCCAGATCCAGATCTCAGCTCACGTTCTGGACTCCTTGCTCCTTTTGTCTTGTGAACAGCTAGGCCTGGGTGGCAGCCAAGGATTTCCAAGGGGAGAACTCTCCTAGCTGTCTAGAAATCATCCGTTCACCTGTCTGTCTGTCTGGGGCAAGAGCACACCTTGCCAAAGTCACAGGCTGAACCCGGTTGACGCTCAGGCATCCCTGTCTAGTACAGGAAGAGAGCTCACGGGCAGGTGGGACCAACCATTTATCCACCAAAAAAACCCACAAAACAGGTTGGTTTGGACTAAAGAAGGATGTTTGCCAGTGCAAACCACCAGATGGATACAGCAGTGCTGCAGACAGCAGCGAGGATGCCCTCCTGCCTGGCTTCAGGCAGTGTCTTTTGGGGAAGATTTTTCATTGTGCTGTGAAAATTAAACTGCAGAGACGATCGCTTCAGATTGATCTAAAATGAACCCAATTGACCTTCTTTCTGATTTGATTAATAAGACGAAGAATTCATTATTTGTGTACTTTTATTAATAAGCCGTCAAGGAAAAGCCTTGAACCATGGGTGAAGTGTGGTGGGAGCCTCCTGGAGAAGGGAAAGATGTCCCAGCCTGACCCGTGGCTGCAGCACTGTGAGCTCAGCAGAGTTCCTCATGGCTCAGGGAGGTATCGGTTCATCCAATCCCTGCATGTCGCAGCTGGATGGCACCCCTCATGGCTTAGGGGTGCTGCCAAGAGCATCCAACTGATCAAAAAAGTCCTGGCTGTAGCAGGTTGCACAAGAAGGAGAGCAAAGCCAGCCTGGAGCACTTGGAGAGGCAACAGAAAGAAGAAAGACTCACAGCATATTTTTACTACTGTAGTTATTTTTAAATGTTGAAATGTTTCTAAAATACAAAAGATCACTCTGTATAACTGGCCAAACCAACACAATGATGCAGTAGGAACTCATCTGGCTTCTTTTACGCCCTCCTGCCCTCCATCCTCAGCAGATAAAGCCCAAGGCTGGAGGACTAGCTCCGTGTCCAAAGAGGTCACAATTTACTAAAGCAAAGGGATTTGGCAGGAGCTGCGGCTGCAGAGACACGTTGTGCAGCAGAAACTTGTTTCTCTGGGGGAAGAATGGGGCAGAAGGGGCGTGACTAAGTGATAACCTTTATGCCTCTAATCCTCATTTCACCCATCTCACCCTCGATGCGTTCCCTACCAGCAAATTTACCTGCCCTCTCTCGCCCAGGCGGCACAACGGTGGGCAAGGCACCAGAGCCCTCAGAGAAAAAGGGCAGCCTGAGGAGCACCAACAGTCCATCCAAATCCAACACTGGCTTTACCCCAGTGCCAATGACTGCAGGTGCTGTTTTAAACAAGCAGAGGTTCGTTATGGTGGTCGTTCCTCTCTCCTGCTAAGAACAAAATCCCAAAAAGAACCTTTTTTGTATGCTTTAGCTGGAAAATGAGTCCAGTTGGGTGCGTTTTGCAGGTAAGGTCAATGATCTGCCCGGGTTTGGTTGGGGTTTTTCTGTTGGTTTGCCCCCGAGAGAGGGGCAGGGGAGGGGGTAGGAAGAGCGGCGGGCGGTGCGGAGCCTCTGCGGTGTGGATTGCTGACAGCAGAGGGGGGTATCGGGCTGCTTTCCCTCGCAGCCCGGCTGCATCGCAGCCCCGGGGCTGCCCGGCATCCCGGGGATCTGCGGGATTTGGCATCCCGGCACTTTCCGTACCCGCGAGCAGGAGGGGAGCAGCTCCGAGGGTCCGGCGGCTGTGGCTGCATCCGTGGGTTTTATTCCCCGTAAATCTGGTGTCTCTCCCGGGAGCTACTGCCTGGTTCATTTCAGCCAAAGCATACAGAAGGCTTGAAGTCTCAAAAATACTCCGCTCCCGTAGGATGATTAGCAAAGGCAACGGTGGGAGAGCCTCCCGACCCAGCTAGTGACACGGGCGCAGGCAGAGCAGGCACCTGGCAGGGTGGGCATGGATGCTCCCGGCCACAGGAGAAGTTCTGAGCAGGGCAGCATAGCTGCTGTCAGAGGAGAGCTCAGTCACGGCACAGAACCCCATGGGAGTCCCAGCCTCCCTAGCGCTGCTGCCCGATGGATTCTTATATAAATACCTGTGAGGTATGAATTACCTGTTCATTACACGTTGGTTTTACTGCTCCTCCCTTCCCTGGTTTGTTGGTGCATTTACTGCTTTCTAAAGTCAGACCAAGTAGTTTTGGTTTAAGGATAAAGCCAGCCTCATCTGCAGAACAGGATGTTCCAAAATAAGATCTAATTTTCCTTTGCAGGAACCTAAGGCAAAAGTAAATTGATATCCACTCGAACGGCAAACGCAAACAAGGACTTATTATTTTTCATTAAAACACCTTGAAAAGGCTCCAGAGCCCTAAAAGCAAAAGTTTGGGGCTATATAAAAGAATTATGTTTCTGAGAATGTATCAGTTCAATAATTAAAGCAGCGTCTATGAAATATAAATGTGAGATATTAATAAATTAAATTAAAGCCACTGAAAGCCAATTATCTTGTAAAAGATCTCCGATAGCTAAACTAATGAGATGTAGAAAGATTAATTTAGATCCCCGTTTTAGGAGGTGATTATAAATTGCTATAATGCCACATCCAGTTACTAGGTTGTTATTGAAACTTGTGAAATACATTTGGAAGGGCTTTTAAATATTTAGAATGGAGTGGAAATTAGAAAGGAGTTAGAAATAATTAAAAATTAGCTGTCTTGTCACATTACAGCTTTAATCCTGTTATATCTTCTAGTTTACAGAGCTTCAGATGTCTTTCATTGTGTTGATCTGCAGGGATGCTGGGGTTTAGGAGGAGGGATTTATATGTTTTAATAATTACAGAACTTCAAATATTTCTCCTTGTTTCACTTATTTGGGCAGTTGTTTCTTTGTAGGATTGTCACCTGTGCTGCCAGTGCTGCCTGAGAGATTTCTTTTGCAGATCAGGACATCACATGTGATCCCATCGAGTCCCCAGACACTGACCACTCTCCTTGCAGCTCTGGGTGAAAATGCTGAGGAGCATCAGTCACAGTTTTTTTGGTCAGGGAGAAGCACAAGGCCTTTGCTCCTTTATTCTTATGGCTCTTGTTAAAAAAACACATGGATCTTGGGGAAATGAGGATGATGGTGGTGCAACGTATGCCTACAGCCCACAAAATACAGTCCTGCTGCTGCCAGCATCTGACCATGGAGGTTTGCCAGCCTTGCTCTGGTTGGGACTTGGCATGAAGGGGGGCACTGCATGAGCTCTGCCGCTGTAGCAGCACCTGTCTAATGACCTGGAACCCTCACCCACGAGAAACAGGCCACAGGCCGTGTACTAATACACACAAACTAACACTGAGGTGTGCCAGCCTTGCTTTGGTTGGGACTTCCATGAGCTCTGTAGCTGTAACAGCAGCTGCCTGGTGACCCAGAGCCCTCACCCACCTGCACTCAGGTTTTGCCTGGTCCAAGGGGTGCTGAAAGCCCCCCAGCAGTATGGCTTGGCTGTATTTCTGCAGCTGCAGGCACAGCAATCGGTTCCTGAGCCGGGAGGAGAATCACAGCGTGGGGGTGCAGGCAGGGGAGGGCAGCAGGGCCTTGAAACCTCCAGCATGGGGTGATAGCAGCGGCCCCGGCGCTGTGGATGACTCCCCTGTGGGCAGCTGCTGCATCAAGGGAGGAACGTGACCTTGGGGCTGGGAGGCACGGCTCGTGGGCAGCGCAGAGGGTGAGGAGCAGGCCTGCTCCAGGAGGGAACACAGCTCTGCCTGGAGGGTCAGTGTGGATGTACGCGGCTCTGGGGACCGAGGAGCACGGCGGGGAGAGCCTTGGAAACAGGGTGAAAGCAGCCCCGGGGGGACTGTAGCAGAAGAGGAGGCAGAAACCCCACCACCAACCACCCTGGAGAGACATTGGAGGGGCTGCGCTGTTGGCATCACACTGCTGGGGGCGAAGGACCGGGGGACAGGACAGGTGCAGGCCTCCACAGGCAGCGAGCTGGTGAGTGTGACCCAGGGAAAGCTGCAGCAGCAGCTGAGGGAGGGGCGGGTTTGATACGGATACGGGACTTTTTCCTCTCCATTATTCTCAGTAATACTGTCTAGCACTGGAAGTGGATTGATGAGGACTCTCTGAGCAGACTGTCAAACCCTGTAAGACATCTTTCCCTAGGCCACGTAAAGGCACAAGCTGTGGTGCATCAAGCGAGTGGAGAAGGCAGCAGCCCTCCTCGGAGCCCTTATCCTTATGGCATTTTTGTGAGGAGCCCTTCTGGGAGAGCCTTTTTCAGGTGCCATCCTGTAGCAGTCACAGACAAGCAACAACAAAGCTACCGTCTGTTCCTATAACCTCAGCAGTGTCTTGCTTAAAGCATAGCACCCAGTTTTGGTGGGCACCCCTTTAAAGGCTCATTGAAAAAAACCTTGAAGCAGGAAATCAAGCAGGAGGGAAAGCCTTCTGCTTTCTGCCTAGGAAGAGAAATGCTCAAGAGATGCCTCTAACCATCCCTGGACAGGAGAACAAAAGCTCTCTGCCTTGTCTGAGAGACCTCTATTAGAAATTCCAGCCTGGGGGAATTTCTTGGTTAAGAAACTCTTCTGGAGAGAAGAAGTATACTAGTAGCCCAAACTTGGCCGAGCCTCTGCTATCTTCTCTCAGCCTGTTTGAGTCGTAGTTTGGAAGCCACCCTTTCTGTAAAGTCTGAAATAACTTTAAGGGAGCCAAAAAGATGTCAGAGCTGGCAAACTGGGTTATGCAGTGGGGACCAAACCCCTGGGGTCCGAACTCTTGCAAAAGTATCCAGCAGGCAGACCTTGAGTTTGCCAAATTAAGAGAGACGGCAAAGTCTAAACTCTTCTCTCGCAAATCCTTAAAATGTGCTGGAGTGTGGGCTGTGTGGTTAGTGGCCAAAAGTTTAGTTGATGAAAACCAGGCAGCCCAGGTAGAAATTCAGAACCTACGGGAGCAAAATGACAAACTGAAAGCAGAAATAAAGGTTCAGCAACTTAAACTAGAGGAGGGTAAAACTCAAGAAGGAGTTGCAACTCTGGAGCAAGTGAGAAGTGTTCTCCAGTATCAAGAGGTGTGTCAACAAAAAAAGGCCATTTGGAATGAAAATCAGGTGCTGAAGGAAAAACTAGCTGTCAGTATGAAAGCTATAGAGGAGGTGCAAGGAGTGATTAGAGTATTAGTGCAAAAAATACAGATCCTAAGAGAGAATGGAGTAGACCACCGAGCTTGCGAGGCCAAGATGGAAAAGTTAAAAGCAGCATTAGGGGCGAAGCACTGCGCCACCATGGCCCTCACAAAACCACCCCAGCAAGGAGAGGATGAGCAGCAGGACAGAAGAAGATGGTTTAATCCAGACGGCATCCCCTCTGTAGAGGAGAGCAAGCCTGCAAGCTCTCCTTCACAAGGTTTTGAGACGCCGGCAAGGTTTAAAGCAAAGCCTGTTTCACTTGCCAGTGCTCAGGTGGGTGGGAAAATGGGAGGTGGAGGAACAGAGGGGAAAAGCAAGGGAAACGTGCAGCCGCAGGGAGATCGAGTCATGAGGGGGGAACCACGGCTGCTGCACCAGCTCCGCACTGGTTCAAACCGGGGAGCACTCCGGGAAGGAGCAAGCAGTCTGCAGGGAGTGCCTGGACAAGGGAGGATGGAGAGGGATCTGGGGGAGGAAGGGGTAGCAGAGGAAGGGAGAACCCCAGGGAGAGGAGGGACGCAGAGGTGCTGCAGGCTGCTGCCTCTGCCGGTGCGACCCCTCAGATTCCCTCCCTGGGAAAGGGGAGGAAGGGAAGGTGGCAGGGCCAGAGGCAGTGGCAGCACAGCGCAGCTCCCCGGGCCGCGGCACAAAACACAGTGGCCAGGAGGGAGTTAAGCACGATGCGAGTGGACATATGGAGGCAGCTTCGGAAGCACGGGGAGGATATGTCCCGCTGGGATAATGCTCCCACCAGGGTTCTGCTGGATCGCCTGCTGGAGATCAGCGGGAGAAGAGAGGGAAATGGGCCTGAGGACCCAGCCCTCCCCATCGTAGTCTAGGGCAGCCAGTCCCTCCCCTTCCCCAGGCCCATGGTCAGACCTGAAACAGACTGCTGGGGAAGGCCTCCATGCTGGGAGCACTGGGGGATCACCTGTGTCACATGAAAAACTGGGGTACCCCGTGCAGGTTGAGGGCAAAGCAAATTAAGATAGCTCCTCTGATGGAGAAAACCCAGGAGGAGTGAAGCGTTAAGGGTTTTTTGTTTTGTTAGCTTATTTTTCCAAGAGAAACAAAGAGGGAGATGTTGGCTGTTCCAGCACAAGCAGCCAGGGCTGTGGTGAGCAGAGGCTGCTCTAGCTCTGCCACAACCACCTCGGTTCCTGTTTTGCTGCACGGAGTTGGGGCAGGGATAGCACATGCTGCTCAGGCTGGGTTAGTACAGGCTGTTTTGGAAAAAAAGCAGGAGACTTTAAGGCCTGATAAACACTGGAGCGAGTCCCAGCTGCTACGCCGTGCCCAGCATTTGTGAGGGGTGATGTGTGCAGCAACGGGATGGAGAACAAGCTATAGGTGTGATGGACTGTGCAAGGAAGGTTATAGGTGGCTCCAAAGAATGTTTATCAATACAGTGATAGGTGCTTTATATATATAAATATATATATAAATATATAAACCTGTCTCAAGCAGAGTACAAACACTGAGGGTGAAGCAAGGAGAAAAGAATTGCATCTGTTTCTGGGTCTTCTGTAAGCTATCCAGAATGGTTTGGACTATAAAAAAGGGGAAGAAAGGGGGGAGGGGGCACACCATTTAAAACAATACTATCTGCCTGTTATTAGAGTTAAAGCAGCAAAATCAAGAGGCACGAGAAGGGCAAATTCAAAAGATACCAACACAAATGAAACAGTTCATCCTCTGCATTAATATTGTTAATTTCAGAGGTGTGTTTTCACATGAGTAGAGTGGAAGTACCTACGGGAAAGAAATTCAGGAGCAGTGTCCAAAAAATGAGGGAAAACCCAAGATTGAAACAGGAATGCTAGCTAAGTGCTTCCCACACAGGAAAAGCTTAAAGCTGGAAAAGTGGCAGATTAAGCATGTGTATATAAAGGGTTGGGGGGGGGAGGGGGAATTAATGATAAAATATTCTTATCGACTTGGGACAAAGTTCACTTGGAGAGCAAAAGGTTAAGCCTGTCATATATGATTCTAGCTGGTGGGTTAACACCAGAAATTGTTCTGAGTGAGCAAAAGGTAACATGAAAAAAAAATTTTAAAAGACCAACCATGGCAAAGAGTATGCATTATTGTAATGGATTTCTAATTAAACTATAAAGTTCTTTGTTTCAGAGAAGAGACTGAACCAACGGAAAACAAATGCGACGGAGAATTGGTGAGCAGCTGTTTCAGAACATAAGCTAATGAATTGCATAAAATATACAACGATGCAGTTTGTTAGATTCCTCTCTGGGTGTAAATGATCTACCTTGATTAACTAAGGTAGCTATTAATAACAATCCTTGCTGGTTTTCTCTCCCATAAGTAGCACAGCAGAATCGTCATTCCACACTGTGGATGCTATTAGTTCTGTGGTGCTTAGCATTTTCTTTCCTGCTTTTATTTTGCTTTATTATCCTATATAAATAGATGAAGGGGAAAATATAATCTTTTAATATTTCTTTTACTTCACTTGCTGTTGCTGAAAGTCAAACAAGAGAAAAGTATAGGCAAGCTGTGGTGACAAGGAAAAGAAAAAGTGATCTGGTTTAAAGGAGTTGCTGTCTCCAAACAAGAGAAACCCTGTTTCCCTTGATGAGAACTGATGTACCTCCTGCTATCAACAGTGATCACCATGAATAGATCACCAGCATACAACAAGATGCCTGTATATGTAACACAGAAATAGGTAGCTGCATTCTGCAAAATCTTATGGTATTTTGAGTGCTACAAAATGAAATATGGGCAAATTCAATGTAGAAACTTCTGATTAGTTACATTTAAAAAAACCCAACCCACTATTAATGTAGCTTTACATTAGAAAAACTGCATAGTGTGGTTTTGAGTATAAGTTAGAGTACCTATGTATGAACTGATGGTGTTGGGATGGGTAGGAAACTATAGAGGCTCCCCAGTGATGGGGATATCAACGTACTATGTAAGTGTGTGCTATGTAATCATGTATCTGTCTGTCGAAAAAGATTTATTTTGTTATGGAGGACACAGTGAGGTGATTTTAGAAACTTAGAGCAGAAGGGTTTCTGAGGGGAGAGCTGTACACCAGTGATGATGGGCAGCTCCCAGCCCCACCCCTGGAAGGACACCAGCAAGCAGGGGGCCCTTATGTGTGAAAATTGCATATGAGAAGACACCGTTTTTCAACAAGTTTAGAACAGAGTTTAGCCAGAGGTGAATACAAAATGTGTCCTTTGGTTGCTGGTGGGCCTGTAATCACTTCCATGGACTCCAGCTACGTTTGTGTGTATACCCAGCATCCAGAACTCACCTCTACATGCCTAAAGTTATTTGATAACACATGTACACGTAACATAACTTTAGACGTATAATTTTAATTGTACAATGCTTTTATAGAAGTGACACTAAAATCACTAGAAACTTTTTAACTCTGTACTAAATGAAACCTAATAACATTTGGTTTAGGTTTTGAGTTGTTGTTGCAGGTAACAGAGCATCCAGCTGTAACGTTTGCAGTCCCACAGGCAGTAAAACAAGCCACCAAAGCAAGGTTTGCAGTACGTGACAAGCATGAGCACGTTGCTCCTACTACAACCTCAGTAAAAGGTGCTGAGCTTCATGCTTTGTGTAAAATCCTGCCTGGCAGGACTCCCATCAGCTACTGAAGCTGTTACCTAGGCTGTACAGCCCAGAAGTGTATTCCCAGGTATTGTAAGAACATAGTTATTTGCATGTATTCCTGGCTATAAAACCAAATATCTAAACAAACCCAGCAGCAGCTATACAGCAAAGCCAAGACCTTCAGGTCCCACTCTGACCCTCATGAGGCAAGACCAGATAGGAAGAAGCAAATGCCTCCAAGAAGATCAATTGCTCGGTCCTGGCAAGGAGCCTTGAGCCACAGGAGGATTTGCAACATCCTTGCTGGACTCATGTGTGACAGCCTATGTCCACGGACTGTCAGCAGGGGACCTGTATGCTCATGGCCCACAAAATACGGTCTTGCCGTAGCCAGAAACAGGCCACAGGCCGTGTACTAATACACACAAACTAACACTGAGGTGTGCCAGCCTTGCTTTGGTTGGGACTTCCATGAGCTCTGTAGCTGTAACAGCAGCTGCCTGGTGACCCAGAGCCCTCACCCACCTGCACTCAGGTTTTGCCTGGTCCAAGGGGTGCTGAAAGCCCCCCAGCAGTATGGCTTGGCTGTATTTCTGCAGCTGCAGGCACAGCAATCGGTTCCTGAGCCGGGAGGAGAATCACAGCGTGGGGGTGCAGGCAGGGGAGGGCAGCAGGGCCTTGAAACCTCCAGCATGGGGTGATAGCAGCGGCCCCGGCGCTGTGGATGACTCCCCTGTGGGCAGCTGCTGCATCAAGGGAGGAACGTGACCTTGGGGCTGGGAGGCACGGCTCGTGGGCAGCGCAGAGGGTGAGGAGCAGGCCTGCTCCAGGAGGGAACACAGCTCTGCCTGGAGGGTCAGTGTGGATGTACGCGGCTCTGGGGACCGAGGAGCACGGCGGGGAGAGCCTTGGAAACAGGGTGAAAGCAGCCCCGGGGGGACTGTAGCAGAAGAGGAGGCAGAAACCCCACCACCAACCACCCTGGAGAGACATTGGAGGGGCCACGCCCTTGGCATCACACTGCTGGGGGTGAAGGACTCAGTGCATCTTAAGATACCTGAAGTCCTCACACCTTTTCCTGCGGGACAGTCAGCGCCCCTGAATCCAGTGCCTGGGCAGCAGAGGGGTGTCGACAACCTGGGAAAAGCTGCAGTGACTAAAGGGCTCTGTGTGTCTGTTAGTTTTTACTTTGGTGTGTTAAGGGTGTTTTTTTTTTCTTTTATCCCCTTCTCTCTCTAATATTCTACCTTATTGTTAGCATCGTTGTAAGTGGATTGATGTGGACTCCTTGAGCAGACTGTTAAAGCTTTTATGTAGACCAACAATAAATTGTATGCCTTCTCATGCAAGTTGTGTTTCTCTAGCCAAGATAAATAGCACAAATTGTGGTAAAGCCTTATGTGAAGGCAGTATTTACTAACCTAGATAGAAAGATGAGCATCCAATGGTAACCCCAGAAAACCTGTGCCTGGTCAAGCACCACCCTTTGCTGCCTTTCCAGGCTACACCACCCAGTTGGGCCTTCTCAGCCTTTCCCTGCAGTGCTGCCACTCCTTCAAAGTGTGACTAAGCGAGCCTTCTCCACACAGTACACGTAAAGTAAGTGAAATGCCTGACTTTCAAAGCACAGCCTCACAGGCACTTGAAAATGGTGGGCACAAGCCCTGCTTCTGACATCAACAGCTCCACTATAGTGGTGTATCTCAGATGTTCAAACATAGTGCAAGTGGCTGGCTCTTCCCTCATCCTACTGTGGAATAACCAGAGTACAAGAGTGGATCTGGTCAGAAGAGCAGAATTTACTTGTGACAGTCACAGGAGAGAAGGCCAAGCAGCAGAGGAATGGGCTCTGCTGGTGTGAATGCCTAGCAGATACAGGGTTCGTATTCCCTCAGAAAGGCCATGCAAAACCACAGAGAGCAGGGTGCCAGGTGTACACATCTGTTGCACACACAAGGCTACAGGGTCACTCACAGCCAGCCTGGATTCTGCTCTCTTCCGTGTGGGAAGTAGTTTATCACAAAGGTTACTCAGTGAGTACTCTTTCAGGAACGTTCAGTCAAGAGGCCTACTTACACCCTAGCACTTCCAGAGGCTGTTTGTGACGAGCAGGGAGACTGACCATCACAGGGAAACAGAGGGCTGCTATCAGCTGTGATGGTGGGCGGAGCGGCCCTTCCATCCCAGAATAGTTTCATCGAGATGACGGGAGAAGCAGGCTTCACACTGTGAGACTCAGCTGCTGTATCACATACCTAATACTGTCGTGCATAAATACCCTCTAGCAAAATTCCTGACTTCCCACTGCATTCATAGTCTCTGCTGCTGCTGCCACCAGCCCTCAGAAGAGGAGAGTCACCCCAGGGGCTGGAGCACTGTGTGGTACAGGTGGTACAGCTGGCACAACACCATGAACCTGCACCCTACCAACCACGGCTGGACACTGTTCCTGTTTTGCTTGCCAAGAAAGGGATTTGAAAAGATTTGCTTTACCTTGGCAACTGACTTTTGCATGCCTTCTCACTCAGGGTCCCACACACAGTTTTCACCAGCTCCTCATGAATGTAGTTTCATCACAGGTTAATGTCCTGGGGGTGGATGGAGAGGTGACCAAGGCAGGCACACTCCTTCCACTGACAGGAGGCTACAGTTTGGGGGAAGGGGAGGGAGGGGATAGAGGAGGTTTTAATATAAAACATTACAAAAACAAGAAGAAATTGCCCTTTGCATAAGAACATCTCCAAATACTCTGGTACCACGACAATGCACCAAAACCAGCAGGGTCAGTATTTATAGAAACAGCTAGTCTGAGAACAGCAAAACCTGATTTTCAGAGCAAGCAGGTGCCCATACTCTCACTTGCCTCTGAGAGAGCAGAAGATGCTTGCTACACCCCTGCAAGCCTGTCCCTCAATTCAGCCACGGCACTGGCAGGTGCATACAGGAGCCGCAATGGTCCCTTGTTCTCCTTCAAGGCTGCACATAATCCTATCCCCCTTCTCCCGTGTAGTTAGTTGGTCCATCCCTCAGACAACGATCTCCTAACAGCACTGCAGAGCCTTTATTTCTCTTTAAGGGGGCTTTAAACTCCCCTTAACGCACACCCTAACTACAGCAGTCCACAAATTTGTGTTGATACTTTCTTTTATCATACAAATTCCTCTGCTTGCTGGGTTGCTTTCCTGGCCTTGGGATTACACTTCCTGGCACACCTTAAAAGCATCAACACATCGCCCTGCACACCTGACCCATAAAACATTAGCACTCTGCCTTTCTTCTCCCTCATTATCTCAGGCAGCCTTTGACTAAAAGAGTCTGGAGCTGTATTTTCTAAACTTTCAAACCCTGGCTTTAGCTCAAGGTAATACCAGGTACAAATCAGCAAACTGGCAATTATTTTTGAGTTTTGCTGAAGTGTGCAGGCATTTGCAATAAGGCTTTTGATTCAAAGCTTTCAGGAGTCAAGGTATCTATTAAAAGAACGGTACAATTACACTGTTGTCTGTTAGGCCTGACATATAAATGATTTCAGTGCCTTCTGCCTAATTACAGTGCCCCAGTGCAAGTGTGCCTAGAAGCAGACAAGGGGGGGGGAAGGTAACTTACATGCAGTGCTGTTTGTTTCCTTTCTTCTTTTCTTTGGCCTTCGACTTGTTGTTCTTTTCCTTTTGAGGTCTGAATAGAAAGGGAGAGAATGATGACTTCCATAGCAATAAATGCTGCAGGATTTATAGTGCAGCTGCTGTGTTGATTGTTCCCCAGCACCTCCCGAGCCCACTGAAGCCCTCTGAGATAGCAGAGTGAAAAGCGTTGCAGAGAAGTGTTTCTTCAATAACAATCCTTCGTGCAGTTCACAGTTCTAAGCAAGCTCAGTGTGTCCAAGGGCACGCTGCCTTCACACAGGCAGGCCCTACACTGCCTGGTTCTGCTAGTCACATCACAGAGTCATGTCCAAAATGTTCTCTGCTATATCTTCGCTATTTCAGGTGTTTCAAATCTCACAGAGAAGCAACATTTTCCCATACAGGACCATACTTCTATATTTTTCCAGGTAAAATATCTTCTGGTGACCTTATTGCCACATACCCAATCTCTAGATACATTCATCACTGGGGACTGCAGGGAGGATAGGAGTTAGCATAATGTAGGATAAAGGCAAAATGGGAACTGGCAGACATCTACATAAAGCCCTCAGGTAAGATTCCTACAATTTTCCATCTCTACAGAGACAAGAGATGTGTAAATGCCCAGCTGCAGGTAACTCCTTGCAGGAATGTTTTTAGCATCAAGAAACTTAATGAGCAACCCAACAAGTGGTTCTGTTCACTGTATTGCAATTTAACAAATCCAGTAAACCCATGAGTTTGGCTGGGAAAAGAATAGCAACAACAGTAGCAAGGAAACTGTTGAAGCATTTCATAACTGCTGTTGCACTCCTCTGTGTGTGTGTGTGTCCCTTATCTGGTATTCCCCCTTCCCTCCCCCTATTTTGGGATATTTTTGGGTAGTCCTTCAACATACTTCAAATTCTGGTAGGAAAGTCTACTTTTAGCCCACACCACAGATGTCTCAAAGGCAGTAACTGACTCAAGTTAGTCTTGTGATAGAAACTGTGTTGTAGCTTTATGTTGCCATGGCTTCTCTAGTTGACAAAATAATACTTTCGACAGACAACTTCTAGGTCTTTCTCAGCCCTTGTTTCACACAGGAGAGATATAACTTGAAGGACAAAAAGTAAAATGACCTTGTAGGAAAGCAGTTGGAGGAGGAGGCTGGTGGCAGAACTGGACATAGACCTGAGGCCTCTTCATTTCCAGGGCTGTGCCAGCTGCCCTCCTGACTCCACCTGACGCAAGGAGGATTTTCGACACCGAAATTAGGTGAATGCTAGTAAATGCTGATTCACTCAGTCTGTGAGGACATGCTGGGTTCACTGAAGCTTGACTGAGGTGTGTTCTGTGGTCCTCAGCAGAATTTCTGGTCGGGGTGATGCTTCCAGCAGCTCCCCTCCCCACAGTGCAATGCTTATGGTCTGCAAAGGGGACCTGATTTTATACCACAGCCCACCCACATGTTTTGTGGCAAGGAGTTCACTCCAGTGCTTATATAAAGCTACAGTGACCACCAGCCATTAACTTCTGCTTCTTCCTCCTGGGGAGGGGAGAACTAATTGGACACCAGTGTTTAGTACTGCAGTGCAGCCCTCTGCAGAGATGGAGGCAATGTCTAAACTGGTTTCTGCCAGATGTAGGCGTTAAGTCACGTTCTCCCTCTGCGCCGGCTGTGAATCCCAACCTCACCAGCCAGAGGATGGCTGCCAACCTGCCTCTGTTCTCCCCCATAAAGCATCTTACTAAAAAACCCTATCAGACAACAAAAACCGAAAGATAATAATAACAATACAAATACTAATACTACTACTACTACTGAAGAATCAGTCAAAACATACCAGTGACTGCTTCCCTCTGCATTTGCATCTCAGCCTCATTATGTCACCTGAACAATAGGAATTCTCTTGGTCTATTTTAAGGCAGCAGCTTCCTTGGAAGGCTCCAAATCTGACATCCTCAGTGTGGAACCCTGGGGAAATAAAGTTGCTTTAGATTTCCTATAAATACCCTTTCAACCAACATGAGACTAACAACGTCTGTCTCAAAGCTTGAGGCTGCATTAAACAGTGCCGAAGCACAGCTTTGAGAGGAGCCTGACCTATGTTTTCTTTTGGAAGGAAACAAATACAAACCTGGGATCTGACCTGAGAACTTGAAGTGACACAGATGTATTTTACTCCAAAGACTGTAGTCAGGTATCATATGTCCTTCAACCGAATCAGAAACACTCATCCCCCTGCAGCCCCATGGAGCTCTGGTTCAGCCAGGAACACTGGAACGCTCTGATCACAAATTACAAGTGCAGCCTGAAGTCTGCAGTCTGAAGTTACTCTGGGAGGACAAATCAAATCATCATTAGCAGCTTTGACTCACCAGGTAAATCAAATGAGAATTTTTTCAGGGGAAAAGCTTTTAAGGACACGTGTTGGTCTCGAGGGCCTGGTACACTCATCAGAGAAAGGTTCTTCCCAGTAAGGGCAGCGTGGCCACCCCTCAGCTAAAAGTTGGGCAGGGAAACCTGGCAAAGGCTAAGAAATCAGGCAGGAGCACATCTCTAGGCTGTGGTGATTCGGTGAAAGCCCCAGGTAATAACTAACTTGCAAGCCACCAAGTTTTGCTTCAGGTTTCACTCCCCAATATTTCCACACCTTGAAATCTGCAGAGTCCTTTGCGCTGTCAAAGAAGAGCTCCTCCTTAAAACACAAGGTGGGTGACAGGTGGCATGTGCTACACACCCAGCCATCCACGTGTTCCAAGCCCAAGCATGGGCTGCTCCATCGGTCACACCGCACCCTTACAGCTGCCGAAGGGGGTGAGATGCAGATGCCCCCAGATGAGCTGGCGCAGCGCTGGATTCGGAGCGCCCCGAGGGGTCAGCTCACACCCCATGTGGGAAGGAGCCCGACAGTGCTCTCTTAACAACAGAAACCTTTACATGGAGCTGACCTGTGGAACACTGGTGCTTTGCAAAGAAGCTGCATTTATCCCACACGGACGCACAAACGAAGCAACACTGGGCAGTGGCTGGCATTCCTTTCTGGGATCTGGCCACATCAGATATCAGAGGAGATATCAAAATACCCCTATCAAAGGGAGCATGGGAGGCAGTCCACCATCTATGGATACATATTGCCAGGCTCAGCTGCAGCATTTTCTTTTTCTATACTTTCTTAGGCTGATAACAGAAAATAATGATATCCCTGTGCCGGGGTCCCTGTCACTGCTTGCTTCTCCTCCCGTAAATTGATTTTGTCACCTCTATCCCACACCAGCAGCTGCAGCCAGGGCAGTTTGGGATTTTGTTTAAGGTAAGCTGGAGATGGGAATCAGGTACGCTCAAAACATCGAGGCAGCAGCCTAGTCAGAAGCACTGTGCTTGCTAAGGGAGTGATGGACATGGTCCTACATTAATCTTACAGACTTCCAGGATCAGTTTCAAAGCAGAGAGGTGGAATGTCTTTTGTGGATCCTTGCTCTAGTCTCTGGCACACTTCACACCAATCCTACCTGCAACCTAGGAAAAGGCGTCAGTAAGAGCTCTGAACACCACCTGATCAAAGAAACAACATGAATTTGGGGAAGCAGAAAGAGGATGCAGAGAGCAGCCAAGGCCAAAGAAAGGATTGGAGAAGGGTGGAGTCTAGTCAGAATACAGGGGAACAACAGGGAGCAAAAGGTCTTCAGGAACGAGGATGGTGGTTTGGTGGGAAGTCACAATGAGAAGTGTTCGGCTTGTGATGAACAGATGGAGACAGGGCTGAGGCCAGAGTAGAAACAAAGATGCCAAATCACCAAATCTGTTTATCTAAGAGGACCTAAAAGGAACTAATCTGAATGGTGACTGAAAAATGACACCGTTTCATTGCTTGCTGTCCTTTTAATTCAGCATCGGCCTTGCCAGAAGGCACAACTGAGTTAATATTTGGGATAATATAACCTTACTGACCAGTACCCTCAGGTTACACATCCTCAGTGTGCTTTCAAGCCAGCACCTCCCTGCCACCAGCAATCCAACATTGATGGACAAAGCTTTTTACTCGGGGTCAATGCGTTCCCAGAGTCACAAGCTGTAAGACCTCAGAAGTGGAGAGCAGACTCGGGGTGAATAACCTGAAGTCTCTGAGCATCAATATGCAAAAGAGAGTAGTCATCCTCAGCCTGTTTTGTAGGAGGCCTTGGGTCAAAGCCCTATAGAAAAATGCTGGGTAATATCATTCTCACTTGTCAAACATAAACACGCGCAGCACGTGGCACACAGCGAGGGAAACTCTGATTTACTACAGTTGTTCCAGAACAGCACACAGCTGTTCCTGAGCTTGGTAGCAGGAAAAGACACCACTTCTTCCTACTACTGCAGTGCAAAGCCTAAGCTGTGAGCTGTTAGAACATGCATTTCACCTGAGCTCCCAGTTCTCGGACCTCACTCAAAGCAGGATCTTATTTTGTACAGCCTACAAGAGGAAAAAGAAATGGTTTAGTGTTCTTATAACAAGTATTTCAGTCTGGTCCTCTAACTGGTGCAGATGGGAAAATTTACAGCTAACAGCAAAGTCACAGAGAACAGCTACAGGGGTATTCCTTAAGGAAAAGGTGCTTACAGGTATGCTTCAGGAGACTGATGATCTCAGCACGTGCACACGATGTCAAGTGAAACCAAAACCCACCAGTTACTGTGATTTCATTTCTATTCTATATTATTCCTCTCTATATATGTATACATAGTCTGTATGTATATACAGTCATATATGTATTTCTACTCAGACCAAGCCTGTAGGAAACAAGTAGCTCAAAGTTGGCTGATGAGAAGAGGAAAAAACAGTGTAAAGGAGAGAAGAATCAGGTCCAGAGTCTTTCAAATGCTGATTATTTGGCAACTAGTCAGTGCTAGAAAAGGTCACTGAACTCAGCCATTTCATTTCTAAGGCAATACTGTAAACAATTCTGCAGTGTTAAAAGATGGACAAAATCATGCATGACTGCTAGATTTTCTACAGCTACTCGTTTAAGAGAAGAAAAACCAGATGCATGCATGCATCCAGAAAAGAGATATCAAAGCACAATAAATGAAAGGCAATTTTCCATTCCTCTGTCCAAACTGATGCACTTGTTGGCACCTGGGCTCTCCTTTCTTTCCTGGCAGTGTCTGTATAAAAAGTGACACCTAAATTAAGGCTGCTTGGCACTCTCAAACACACAGCTCTGTTTTCAGCTGGTTATAATTTTATTTATCCAGCATTAAACAGTTGGGTTGAAGTTTTCCATGCTGGAGGTCTGCTTCAGGACAGGTTATTTTGTTCTAAAGTAGTTCATCTAGGAATCATTAGGCATTTCTGAAGACAAGGCTCAGGGGATGTATATCATTTTGCCTGTTTAAAACAAAGTGTCCAATTTGTTAAAGAAATTTGGTGTCACAGTACTTTGGAACTGGCCCTTGAAAATTGGTAGGGTTGTCACACTCCTGCATGTCTTCTGCCCATCGCCTGTGTGTCTGTAGAGGGATATGCTAGTGTTGCAGCTCAGTTCCTCATCCCTGCTGGGTGCCGGCCTCATGCAGAAGAGATAAGCAGAGCCTTCTCCATACCTGCCTCTCCCAAGTCACCGGGCAGGAGCCAAGAATGGTCAGGCCACTTCACTTGTGTCTGTCTTCTTTGTGCCTTCCTGGCAGTATAGAAGGGACAGGGATAGAAACCTGATTTCAGAGGCAATGCCAGCAGCACAAGCAAGCCCTGGCTGCTCTTTGTGTCCCCCCAAGCAGCCTGCTAGTGGGGGTGCATGCGCTGCTTGTGTGACAGCCTGATGAATCAGACCAGCAACAGCTTTTCTCTCTCCCTGCACCAGTTCACCACATGGACATGCCACCAGCATTGCTGTCACAGTGGTGTGACAGGGGTGAGGAGTAGCCCACAGCAAAGAGCTGAGCCCCAAACCAGAGAAGAGAAGCTTCTGATGACGTACTGGGAGGAGCAAGGTCACCTGCTGAAAGATCAGCAGGGATGCACAGAGCGGGGCAAGGAGAGGGAGGAATGAAGGGCAGTGTGGGGAGATGACAAGAGGCAGAAGCACAGGCTGCAGAAGGACGAACAAAGCACAGCAGGGCTGCAGAGAACAGGCAGAGATGGGGTAGAAAAGGAAACAGGTAAAGGAGTCAGTAATAAGTATCACCTTCCCCAAAGCACCTGGAGATGATATCTAAGCACCAACATTGCCAGCGAGTAACAGCAAAACCTCAGGCAAAGTGTCCTTCTCTCCTTTGCCTTCCCCTCTCTCCCTGGTGCCAGACTTCCACCAGCTTCTCCTTCAGCCTTCTGACATAAAAATACCAATGCTGCTGAAGTGAGTTTTATGGGGGAAATAGCTTTCATGTTTATTTTTGGTATCATACAAACATCAGAATTTTTTGTCCTAAATCTGCACTGGACTGAGTGTTAAAAGCTGTTGTTTTTCTTTGCCTTAGGTTTGTTTTGATAGGCAGCCAAAGTTTCCAGAAGCCCTGAGCTTACCTGCAGCTTGAAAGAGCAAATGAAGCTGGGTGAGATAGAAATCCACACCTCCAACTGCTCCTCCCTTTCCCAGAAATGTGGCACGTGAATCATGGGTCATTTCTCTTCTTGACAGGGAATGTGCATGGAGCAGGAACTTTCCCAACTCAGGAGGCTAGAAGCAAGAGAGCCAATTAGGCAGTCTGGGTGGGAAATACAGAGTGATTTTCATCTTCCCATCTCTTCCTCCAAAGTCTTATGTGGGGCAGGAAATTTACCAACTCCAGGCATCAAGAGGGTAAAAAACCCCAAACAATCCTGAACGAACAAATAAAACAAAACCAAAATCCCAACGTGCCCCCCCCATACACACTCCCCCTAACCAGAACCAGCACGCAAACTGAAAGTAAATTCCCTATCCCATGCTGAGGCCTTACATCAAATGAAAATCTCTAAAGCTTAGCTCTGACATCTGCTCAGCCTTTGATGAAAAGCTTCCTGCAGCTGTTGGTTAAGTAGCAGTCAGCCTTGGAGCTTAAGCAGGAACAGTTACTGCACCAAATGGGGTTCCCAGTTCAAACCCTGGTCATGAGGAAGCCAGCACTTACAAATGCTTAATCCAAGTTTCTTTTTACTTTTGCCACTTAAAGCCACGTTAGACAGTTCATATCCAAACTACCTTTAGAAACAAAATTATTAGAGTCCAGACGTAGGAATGGTGGAACAGAGGTTGTAAGTGCCAGTTCAATGCATACCTGAACAAGGCTGATGTCAGTGCCAGCCTTACCCTTTTCATCACACCCCACTTTCAGCCCAAGGGACAGGATAACCATGTGCTACCCACTGCCCCACTGGAAACCTGGCATTTTTAAAGTGTTCTACTTTTGTGACCTAATTCGTGTCTCTCTAATGCACTTTTCTGCTACAGTAAGAAATCACGCTGAGCATCTTCATCCCAAGAGCAGAGGCTGATTTGAACACATCACCAAGCTCATTCCTGCTCAGCAAGGAGTCTGGGAACAGAATATCCATCGATCCCTTCTGAGCTGGAATGACTAATCAATCACACTGGCACAGTGATACTAGAAGTGACCCCCTACTATTGCCAAAAGCAGGCACTTAAAATCCTTAGACTGTGCTAATTCTGTAGGGAAGGCTCAGCAATCACTACTTACAGGTTCACACAGTTACTCACTTTGGGTTTTGGGTGTTTTTTAATGCTTTTCACCACATACATCTGTGGGTGTTAGTTGAGCCAAGGTAGGTTGTACTTTCCTGCTAATCCTCAAAGCACAAAGATTGCCCTAAGGAGTCCTAAGCAACTTGAACAAGTGGAGGGCATGGGCAGCTGCACTGTGTGGACTAAAGCACATGGATTTCCAGACCAAACCTAAGAAAAAGAGGTAGGATGGGGAGAAAGATCTGCTGGCCAAATACACAGCATAGCCACAGAGGCTGCTTCTGCACCCTGTGGGATGCACCCCAGTTTTCACAACCTCCCTCAGAGGACACCCCCCGCCCCCCGGCCCCTTCCTGATGGTCTACCCCTGAAAATTAACAGACACCCTCTTCTTCCTTCTGTACTTACCATGTAGCTGCACTTAGACTAATATTCCTGAAACTCTTCCATGGACAGAGGATTGTCATTCTCAGGTGGTCTAACAGCACAGATGAAAGTCAATGGGCAGTTTTTTGGCTAAGCACCCTTGTGTGAGCTAGTCATTCTGCTCTGTGTTCCCCTAGTAGGAAAGGAGTCTCCCTATTTCATGAACTGCATCTATTGCAACATCTGCCATTAGTCTGCAAACAACTATGGCATGCAGACTGCTGTAATTCAGTCAACTTTCTGCTTTAAACAATTGCAAATGTTTACAACAGTCAAATCAAATGCTTCCAAAAGGACAAAGCAAAATCCTGTATCCAAACATCCCTGAGGGAAACAGCACTGGATCCTGATGTCAGGCAAGAATACACCTCTCATGGACAGTCAAAACGTATGGTCTCAACACCCTTCTCTTTCCCAGCGACCCAACAGACACTTAGGAAACACAAATTAATGCTGTAGCTTTTTGTTGTTCTTTCTATTTTAACTTCTCTAAGAAATGTAAGTGTCTGATACAGTGCTAAACACTTCAGATAATGAGAACAAAAACAGAGCCTACTTCGAAGGACAAATACTTTCCATCTGCCTTCACCCAAACACAGTGAGGCCAGAAACTTAGCCCTGGGTCTGGACTTCCCCTTATCACTCAGCCATGGTCTGCACTTCCCCTTATCGGTGTCCTACAGCAATGACACTCAATGAGGTTTCTCAAAAGAAGCAGAAGTACTCACACTCAGTCTCTTCCTCTATTTATCAGGGGGCCTCAGATCCTCTACATTGCCCAAATGATTTCCACTTTCCCTGAACCCACACAAGTCATAAAGAAAAAAGTGCAAACTTACTTCTAAGATTTATCCCCTCTGCTGCTTCTGAGCAAACGTCTGGTTTATAAGACTTGAACCCCCTCCCCTCCCATAAATGCACAAATGTTTTCCTTCCTCTTTTAACTGGGTTTCTCTTCCATATCTGGGTTTCTCTTTTTTGTTTAAAAAAAGGGTAGGTGAGGTATGTGGGGGTATGGTTTAGCATAGGATGGGAACGGTTGGACTTGATGGTCTTTTCCAACCTTGTAATTCTGTGATAAGCTGCCTCTCATTGCAGAGAGATTCTGGCCATTTCTTAGACAAGTGCCAGCACTTATTTTTGCAGTAACAATTCAAACAGGAACACAGCCACCCCTTCCAACCAGACAGCAGAGAGCAGCCTGTACCAACCTGTAGGTATTTCAAGTCCTTAAGAGAGAAATGCCACAGTTAAGAGGCACAGACTGCTGTCTCCCACTCACGTCCCTTTTACAAGGAGCTGTAATGCTACCTTAAGCAGATCTCACCTACAATAACATCAGATGGAAAGAGACATAGCACAGCAATAGAAGTGTCCTGAGAACACCTCTACCCAAAGCAGGATGTCCAGTCACAATTACCATTCCCAAAGAAACTCCACCTAGATTTGAGGATCAGAGAGATGGTATGTCACTAACACTGCCAGAAGGGCAGGAGGCTGCCAGCAGTTTTACTATTGTCACACAAATCCATTCAAATAAAAACAATCCTGTTAGTAAACAAACAGAAGATGGGAAGGCAAAGGTGAGATTTCTTCCTTTCTAATTTCCTACACCTACCAGAAATCCTTAGGGCAGAGAGAAGTGATGAGGGAAGTAACAACGAGACCAAGAGCAGCTCCACACTGTCAAAATCAGGCTGGTCAGCAGCTGTTGAATGTCTTTGCTACAAAATAGTGGAGACAGACAGGAGCTCACTTTCATTAGCCACAGTATTTCAGACTTCCTGGAAGAAGAAAAAGGCTTTACACAGCGACTTCATCAATCAGGTCTGACTCTTCCACACAGGGATCTTTTTAAGTTATCAGGCACTTTTAGCTCCAGCTTACAAAGAGAGGAGAGTCTCAAAATTGCTTAATTCTGTAAAGCCCTACAAAAACAGGCCTCAGATTAGAACGTGAACCTAATCAGTGCCCCAATCAAACAAGGTCTGAAGCATTTCGTACTTGTCAGGTATCAGGGAGCATACAAAGCCCTCAAGATCCACAGGACACTAAGCCTCACCACATCATTTTTTTTACTGGTGATTGCTTTCTTGAAGAAGTGAAGGCAGGCCCAAGATGGAAACACAACGCGCTATTTCTGGCACTTGCACAACCGTACTGCAACACCACAGCTTAGGTTTCTCTTCTAACACAGGGCTGATTAATCAGCTAGCCTTTTATCAGCGCCACCACCTTCCCAGTCACCTCGTCCTCCTAACTGCGGCTTCACCATTTCCTTACCTGTTAATCCATTACTTGGGGACTCTATTCCCTACAGCTCTGGTAGAAATGCAAAGAACCAGTTTGCCCTGTATTAACAAGCCTGTGACAGTAACATCCCAGAGCTCAGGGTAATGCTACCTTCTCCAACACAGCCACAACACACAGGGGCTATTTCAAAAGCTCTTCTCAATACCCACAGAAAGCCTAACTAGAATTTTTTTAAATCCACAAACACACCATCCAATCTTTGCATCTTTCCAGAGCTGTGTTTTGCTGAAACAGCAGTCAGATGTATGAAGTACTTCAGTTTTGGGGGTACCTACACTGCAACCACAGGATGAGACGGTAGCACGGGTAACGTAAACTCTCGTACCGGCCATAGCACCGTTGCCAGCCCAAGCTGCAGTCTAAGAGCACAAATTCAGAGGTCTGCATTCGTGCACAGTGGAGCCTGGGGTGCACTGGCATTTCCTTGCTACCTTCTTTGCCTGAGACAGCACACACACACGATCACACGCCAGCCCAAGCTCGCTGCCAGGGCACATTTTGCTGTGCCAGACATGCCTCCTATGGGAATCCAAGGCTACTGCACGACTACAAAGTAACATTTAATGCTAAACAGCAATGTCCTCTCTGTTCCTAGTCAAACTGTAACCAATTGTCTCCTTCCCTACAGATAAGTTATCTGTATTCACACACAAAGCATCTCAAGGAGCAGTCAAAATTTATGATGCTAAACTCTCCCATGGAGCCATTGAGATGATACGGGAGGGAACAAAGAGCACTTAGACAAAGAGCAACACAAAGTCTACTGTTTAAAAGCTATGGTAGACTTGCTGAAGTTTCACAGGCTTGTAATGAATTCACCTCAGTGCTATTCAAATCATAGACTTTGGGGAAAGTAATCTTCAACATCTCAGGCTAACTTTCTACCAAAATTAAGAAGTCTTAATACAAGTTCAAATGAGCTCCTCAGGCTCCACTGCAGCAATATAATCACCTTCTCACCTCAGTTCTTCAGCTACAGCTTCTGAAGTTGATCAGCTGTTAGCAGAAGGCTCCCCCATAATGTTTGCACGTCAAGAAAAAGGAGGACACAGAATTCCAGATAGACAAATTCCCAATTCCTTTGCTCCTGAGCCATTTCAGAAGCTAAAACTTCGGATTTCTTACAGAAGCTGGAGTTTTGCTTAGCCTGCTGTCTTTTCAAAGACAGGGAAAGATTTTGAGCATCCAGAATCCCATTAAATGACAAATTTCCTGGTTTTACTTTCTTTTAAACAGGAATAAATCCAAAGCTTCAAATGTCCAAGTGGTATGCATGAAGCTTTACTTAGCACCTTCCAAAAATCAACAGCACTCTCTTTTGCCACCTATTCAGAGGGAGATGCTCATCGACAGCTTGTCACTGTGCTGCAGAACCACAACAATTTACACAATATAGGGAACAGAAGAAAGGTTCCAGCATTCAGCTCACAGACTTCATGAAAATTACTAAAAAGAACAGCAAATGATCAGTTCAGGACAAAACATACTTTATTGTACTGTAATGTCAGAAGTACAAGAAAAGTACTGCAGAGAACCATGCTAATGGCGCTTTTAGGGTCTGTGAAGGACAGAAGTACAAGATAATGGGGTACTACTGTACTCAGTGCAAAAACCGATTCATTTGAGGCACAAGTACACTATTGTTTAAGCAGCTTGATTCAAGCACAGCTCTGGTATGTGATCTACTCTGTTTTCTTTCTATGTGGCAATTCTATAATAAAGCTACTTTTACATGAAACAGGCAGTAGATTCAAGTCAGGGGTGTCCAAATTGCCACTTGGCAACCAAAAAAAAAAAAAAAACCAAAGCAAAATTGAGAAAAATATTCTGCACACTCTGCACAAACTTGAGAAAAAACACCCTCCACGTTTTAGTTTCAGATATGGAGCTGTGGCTAGTGAAGGAAAGTTATTCTGAAAGGTCAGAACCAGGATCGGGCGGGTGAGGGGTTTTCCCACTCCCGTCTTGTACGTCAGCGAGTAACTTAACTCACATTGACCACAACTTATCCAGTAAGAAAAAAAACCCAACACAACCAAAACCAACTTGCATCTCTGATAAAAAATCATACATATCTAACATTCAAATGAATTTCAGCCCTTAGGATCTTAACTTATGGCTTAAGACACAATGAAAGTGTTTGGGCACCCTTGAGTTAAGTTAATGAAGAGCGTTTTTGCTAAAAAGGCAAGCAATATCACTGTTTTAAACAGAGCTGACCTCTACAAGAAGAAAGCAGGAATCAAAGTCACTAGTTACTACTAGGCTGACATGTACTGCTGTCCAGAGAGATAAAAATGTAACATCACAATGAAAAGGTTCAACAAAGTTGAAAGATAAAGGTTTCAACACCAGAAGCAGCATTTGAAAACAAGCTGTTTAAGTTAATCTTTTCAAGAGCTGCAGATTGCCTAACTCTAGGCATGAACAAACATGCTGGCAATCTTCTCCTTTTACACAGCAGCTGTGTTTAACATAGGAAGTTCTGGGTTTAAAGAAAGCTACTTGAAGAAGAATTAAGATCTGCAATTCCCTGTCTACTTAATGAGATTAGTAGAGAAATGAAAAAAATTACAACTGAAACAGTAGTTTCTCAGTGGATCCCTATCATTACAAACACAGCTTGATTTGTAAGCAACGCAAGACTAAACAGACAACTATCATTTTATATTATTATGCTTATAAGTTACATCAGTTAAAGTTAAAAAAAAAAAATAAAGCCAAGCAGTCTTGCCCTATTTCAAGAATAGTTTCCAATCAACACCAGTTTACATGGTGAATGGGACTTCACAAATAAACAAGGAATGGTGACATCTTTGGGTCAAGAATGACAAGAAATAATGGGCTCTGTGCTACCAATCAACCTCAACAAGAATATGGCACAAGGGCCAGCCCAAGCTGTACCAACACTGAACCTTTAGCACTCGGCACAAATTCGGATCTCTTTACTTTAGCTAGCAAATCAGGTGAAAAGACTGGGTAAAAAAAAAAAAAACAACCTAACTAAAAACTTAAGCCAAAAATTGGAATATACTTTTTAAAAAACATCTGTAGTTTTAAAATAACTTTATGCTGACATCAGTTTGTGCAAACTAAAAAGAAACCTGATTTCTCTCTAACGAAAGACAAATCCCTCAAACATTTTCCTTTTAGCTTATTGTATCTGTAGATACAATCTCAAATCCAACAGATGTAAATGCAAGAGAGAAAAAGTTACAGCATCTGCACAACAAGGAGGGAAAGTAAAATATAAAAGGAATAAAGAAAGGAAGGTTCCATCTGAAATACTCTCACAATCTTTCCCACTCTGTAGTCCATGAATCCGACTCTGATGCTAAGGTGACAGTGTATGTAAGCAGATTTTTTTGTTGATTTTATTATTTTTGAGTTTCAATTGAAGAGAACCTGCAAGAAGACTCAAGTCTCTTCAGGAATTGTCGGATGGAACATGCTCCTCAAATCCTTCACTCTCTCGGACCAGCGCTCTTTCCAGGATAACACGGCCTTCCTTGTAGCGCTGGCTGTCTTCGGTGGCAAATTCATAGATCCAGCCCAATTTGCTGTTGCAGTTTTTGCAGCTCACGTCTCGAACCATGTGGCGGCCAGTGAGCATGACCCGATCCTGAACTTCACTGTACTGCAGATTTACCACCTGGTACAGACATACAGGGGACAGGGAAGAGAAAGGATTAGTCTGTCTAGAGCAAAGCTGGCTAACAATGTGCATGATTATCAACATGTTAAAAGGGAAGAGCCTGCGAGTAAAGCGAAGAGCCTGTAAGGAGAGTAAAAGGCACTGCACTGGAACTGAAAACTGCAGTGTAAGAAGTCAACATCCCTTGAAAATCTCCTGCTTGAGATGGTAGCACTGTAAAGATGTGCTTCACAGGGATGGCTGACCCTCACTGCTTACCCGAAAGACATCGAATGCTATCACAAGATACATGAGAGAGCAGAGTACTCTGTTCAACTTCGGGTGAGAACTTCACAGTTAATGGCTTCTCAACTAATTGATATGAATCCACTTACAATATGTATAACCCATTTCTGCAACCCATGTCAGCACTTATTCCCAGAAATCAGAATCAAAATATTAAGAGGTACTTAAAAAATGTCAGGAGTGATTTTGCCATAATCATCTAAGAAAAAGGAAGGCTCAGTGGTGAGGAATGTAGGCAGTAAACATACACCCTTTCCTGTGTGCTATCTCAGCAGCTTAAAATACACTTTTAACTTGTTTTGGCAGCAGCACCACAGAACAAGAATTTATAATTCTGGTTGAATTAAAAGCTGATGTCAGGACTATATCTAAACTACTAATATGTGGTAGGATTCTAAAAGACAGGAGCTGCATGCTTTCCCAGCTTTCCACCTGACTGTGCTGGCTCTCACTGCTGATGTAATGCTTCTGACTGCAGAAATGTAAAACCCAAACTGTTGTAATTAAAGCCCACTACATAACATAGGACAAAACTGAACCCCAGGATCCAGGGGATGATAAAGAAATCAGAGGCACTGCTCTTCTAGAGCTATGCAGCCCAACACTTGTACATACATACTACTGATAGGATTCAGCATACCAGAAGTCCCAAGGCCAAGCACAGTTAAGATGTTACTACTAATGCCTCTATCAACTCTGCTGCTGGCCAGATGGCTTCCAAGAGAAAACCCAAACCAAAACACAGCAATGACTGTGTGACCAGGAACTGTGTGAGAAAGCAAAGGACAAGCGCTGTTTCTTCAATGAGTCTAATGCACAAGCCTATATGGAAGGGTTCATAAATAATGCTACAATTCAGAGCTATCATTTTCATGTTTCAATTGTTGAATTAAATCTTTTGGTCAATAAAAAAATAATTAAACTAAACCAGAGTATTACTGCCTGTAAAAAAACCTGTGGTTACCTAAAACTGCCAAACTACTGTTATCCTGAATGCATTTTAGAAATTAAAAGACTGTTATCTTGGCTTTTTTTTAACAAAGTACAAACACCTCTGAAGCTCTTTGATAAAAGATATTCTTACAGTGAATGTGAGGTTCATATTACAGAAGTCTCCAAAGTTAAAACTCCATGCTTTTTGGCATGATGCCTCCATATACACAACCCTCTTTATAGGCTTTTTATATTGCAGATAAACTAATTTGGATAGCTTGCCATCAATAGTAAATGCCTAATTTGACTTCACAGACAGCTGAAGAGAGTAAATTTTTTAAAAAGTAGACTAGCAATTGCACACCACTTGACCAAGAAGTTGTTTAGTTTTAATGACAGATTCACATACAACAAACTAACTTTTCAAAAGCTTCTTACCAACCTTATTAAAAAGAAAGGCTCTTCCTGTGGCCCCTGTAAAACGAGTGGAGATGAGCTCAGAACGGTTAGTCAGGATCGTGTCACAGTTTGCACAGGAGAACAGGCGAGTGCCACCAATGTGATCCAGAAAAATTCTTCCCATTTTTAGAGCTTATGTAAGTTTATATCCAAGACCTGAAATCAAAAAGAAAACATCATGTACATGTGTAAAAGAACTTAAAAAGACTGCATTCATCCTTTCTCATCAGGTTAAGATGAGTTCTTTCTCTACTGAGAAGTACACTGAGTCACCATGACAATTACAGCTCAATCCTCCCAAATCACAACCCCCCTTTTAAAATATGTATTTATTTTGTCACTTCCCCTCAGCTTTGCACAATTTATGTCACGCAGCCACACACCACCACCATCCAGGATGCTTTAGTCATCTTGTAGAGCTGACTGGGCTGCTGTACTTGACTTGACACTGGTTTCATGTACATAACAAAACAGGAAAGGTTTGGATGCTATTTCACATAATAAGCAACTCACCTACTCTTTGCACCAGACATCTTTACACACAAACATCTGAAGCTATCTAATCACAATGCAAAATCCTATGTCACGTACCTGAGCTATTTCCAAAGCATGATCACAAAAACACCAGAGCAGCTCCAATGAGCAGAAAAAAGAGAGCCTAGAAAGTTAATAGCAGTGGATCTGCAGTACCTGATAGAGAAACCTCTTCACTGCTTGGGAAAATTGAAGTATCTCACCAACTAACATAATTACTCAAAGTTAATGAGCAAGTAGGCACAGAACATATTGGACAGCTGAAAACTTAAATCACGAAGGATGAGATAACATGACAAAGGAATTGAATGATGATATTATTTCCATTTCAACTGCACAAAAGTTTTATGACTAAACATCTATAGTTAAACAAGTCAAATATACCTCCACTTATGCTTCAGACGTGGAGTCAGAGTATTGTCTCTGCTTTTTTTATGCACAGCAATGCCAAGTAAATCTGACACACTGCAATATTTAAGTTGTGTGGGTTTTACCTTCAGAGCAGGAGATAGTGTGCTTCATAAAGAAATTAATAAAATTTTGTCCTCCTCAAGTTGAATATTCTGTCAGATGCCTTTAAGAAGCACAAATACCTAAATTAAACCCATTTCAAGTTTCAGGAGATCAGTTTCTTAAAGCTGACTCTGACATGCACGAAGCAAATGGATTAAAACATGTACCTGCACACACAAAGTTTAAAATACCATTTTTACATGTAAAAATCACACGTTACTGAAATTACTTTCCTTTTTTCCAGATGACCACTTTGTTTTCTTACAAAGTGTGGCAATGAAAAGGGTCCCTGGTCTTGAACAGTGATTTACTTTAGCACACGTTCCTTACACTCAGATTTTTCTAATCAGTATCCCATCTGAAGGGTACATGAAAATCCAAAGCAAAGGGATGACTCTTCCTTAAAGGTGATGTAATACCCCTCCCTCTCTCAAAAGGATAAATAACACGGGCCTTGAGTTTGACAAAATTATGTCAAAGCTGAGTGTAGGGGCGATGATACATTTTTCTTCAGTTTCTCTGAGCATCATACCTTTCTAATATGCCTTTATCTTTTCTAGCAAGCAAAGGCAAAAGACAAAAAATAAAATGTGAATAGTGATGGCATGAAGGAAAATTAACAGACAATAAGTGTGAATAAACAAGTATCAGTCAAAGTCTCCAACCAGAAGAAACCACAAATACAAGCAATAAAAGCAATTGTGACAGATATGCCCATAAGGCACTTGGCCTAGCTCCATATGCCACCCTTACTAATTTTGGATAGTATTATTTTCGTATTGATTGTATTGTGGATTAAAAACAATTAACCGATGGTAAGTTATTGTAAGCGCAGAATCAACATCCAAAGGGGTATTTCTTTCAGGGTAAATACAATGCTCCCCCCGTCAGTATTTTTAGACACTAACATAAAACAAATCCAACCCCATCCCTCTCTTACCAAGAGCAATGCAAACTCTAAGCTTGTGAAGCGACAAGACCCATTATACAGACTGGCCTTGCAACACATGCCATTTTGCAACACATTCATGTGAACACTTCAATGCAAATACACCACCTACCTAAAAACATAACTCACATTACTGCACCCAGAAAAGCAGTAACCCAAAGTCACTAGAACCAAAAGGTAAATATTTCAGAAGAGAGCACGAGTTTAATTCTTACAACCAAGTTAGACGTCAAGGTGACATACAAATCTATTACTTCTGGACATGGCACTATACATGGATTGAGGTCTTGAGTCCTGAAGATAGTGAACACTAAAATAAATGTATAAAGAAAATGTTCAAAGACTTAAGGCTGAAAAAACCCTGCCTAGCAATGCAAGGCCCTGACATTACTTATATCATCCCAAAAAGCTGAAGTAACCTCATCAAGTATCTAAATGAGAAAGAAACTTCCTGTAAGACAGCTCCCAAAAGAAAGGCAAAGTGAGCCACCTGATGCAGCACAAAGCTGTGAGAAACCAGGCTAAAGTTACAGCAGAATATAATAAACCAACTGGTACAGGAACAATTTCCTTCAGAACACCGTGCATAAGAAAACATGTATTCTTGAAATAAATATTTAAAAATTTAGAAAGTTAAATTCTACAATCTGCTTAACAGTCAAAACAGTCCATATTCCTACCAGATTTAAGAAACTGCTAAGATAATGTAATCATACTAGAATGCATAACATTTCAAATAACCTCTATGTTTAACTGCCCCCAGAAGATTTCAGTCAAAATAGATATCAGCCTAGAAATGTAATTAGCTCTTGGTTTTCATTGTGAGGGTCCAGCTGAGGCATTATAAAACCGGTCCCCTTTCATCAGTCTTTATATTACGACTCACAGTAGGAAAAAGAAGACATTAAATGACTGCTAGTAAGGCAGCCTTCAAATGCTGCATTTGATTGCTAACAAGGAATTTTTGCTTTTTTCCTTTCACATAAGGAAGTTAATTTCAGCTTGGGATCACTTCACATCCCCGCCCCTCGCCAGCCCCCAAGCTAAAAACATAATCTTCACTTTTAAGGCCAATTCAGAAGGTACTTGCTGTGGATCAAAACTGTTCTCTCTCTCCCATTGTCAGGATCCTGAATCCTGTAGGGCATATTCGTTGTACACTGGAAAAAGCAGGAGCACAACAGAACAAGGGAAAGCGATTTTCCATTGCTCTCAGGCTCGTATCCCTTCCATACAGAAGTGGTGTGTACAAAGTCACCCAAGATAACTCTGTAATTTTTTTCCTATAGTTTTCATTTCCCATGTAAAAGGTGTGGGTGTCTATTTATGTTCACACATACATAAATGAAAAGCCACATATAGGCAGCTTTTATAGCCAGTGGGAGGGCTTTCTTAAATGAAGAAAAGCCAGAGACTTGTGAAACAGTAAGGCATTTCTGAAGCTTCAGATCCTCCAATTAGGGGAAGGAAAATACAAGAAGTGCAGTTAACCATTCATCCACTCTCTACACTTAGAAGCAGTGAAAACAACTTCCATTGGTTCAGGAAGCCAGGCAAGTTCTATTGCTATTCACAGCCCCTCGAAGTGACACTATCGTATCACACCAATTCCATCATGCTACTAGCAGAATTTTCAGAAGCAGGAGACAGGAATTTTGATTATTCGCAAAACCAAAGGCTGAGGAACAAAGAGGGATTTTTTTTTTTTTTGGTCCATGATTTCACCTTTACCATCAGCTAAGCATTCTTTATTTGGTACATGTCAGTGATTAAATCCTAGCAATCCTGCCCGCATACAAATTACGAAACACAAGTCATAATATTAAATTAATGGCTCCAGTGCAAAAAAAGGCAAAGGTTTTTCTACTTTCAATAATGGGATAGAAGGTACCTACCACTTGTTGTCAAGTCTACACAGTTTAAAGACACAGGTGCTTTTATGGACTGAGAGCAGATGCCACTATGTCATTAGTTGGCACCCTGACCACCGCTATTAACCAGCAATATTGAGAAGACCTTTGTCATAACAATCAATGTCAGCTTGTAAAGCTTACTCACTGTGCATTATTTTTGCAGCACAAACCTTGATACAACTTCTTAGTCATACTGTGAAACATTTCCTGCCTGCATGCTTCTCCCAGTGAGTGCATGGTCAGACAGGAAACACAAGCTCTGTGGCTGTGTGTTGTATAGTATGTATGTCCAGATCAACATAGTCCAAAACTTCCACCTGTGCTTCACTGTTGATTTTGGCAACACTGAGCAACAGCAGTCAAAGAGCTGACATTCAACAGCTTAAATCTGACCACTATCTGCAGACAGAACTGAAGCTACCCAAAGCACTACTTGGTTGGTATTTGTACCACTTAATCTGCCTACCTTCACAATCAACTCATACCAAAAAAAGTAACACGAATAATAATTTATTAACATTTTTCAAACTAACAGTCAGTGTTTTCTTGTCCCAGAGTGCATCTCTTGAAGACACAGGACCATCAACGTTTGGGAGAGCCAGCAGGCACTCTCTATATACACACTGGACTGTGGGTATTTCAGGAACTTCAGTGTTGCTTCAGCACCATCTACTGCATCTCAGATCTACAACAGAAAACAAATGCTAGTTAAAGGATACAAAACTACGACAGCCTCTCTTTTGCCATTGCACTGACTAAAACCATTTTCCTTTGTACAGTGAGCCAACAAGCACACTCTGCCCTTGAAAAAGGGCTGTGCATTCCCCTAGGCACAGTAAAACATTCTCAGGATGTACTTACTCTGGAACCAGACCTAAACTTCATCTTCACATCTTGGGAACCCAGCTTAAGCTTCCTCTTCTCATTTCAATGGACAAGAGAGGAAAAAGAACACTTAACAGAGCTACAGAAAACTGTGCACTAACGAAAGTAGGCAAAGAAATAAAACTTGCTCTTTACCTTCCCAGGTTTCTGCTGCTCACAAATTGAGGTGCATCTGAACATACACAGCCAGTCAGTCTCTTAGGAGGTCTGGGATTCGGCCATCTGCCACTGACTTTTGCAGTGACTGAAGTAAGCTGGGCCTGGCCTCTGCCTTCACGCAAGAATTGGTTACCAGAAAGCACCACACGCAGCCAAATGCAAAGGAAGAAAGTGAAGTGGGACAGTATGCAATGCCCATTAGAACTGCACAAGGAAGTTAATACAGTGAAATGACTGAAGAGGCTTTGGCAAAGTAATGCAAGCTGTGCCCAGGTGCAGCACCCACCTCGAACAGGGTGCCTCACAGGATCAAACTGTGCTCGTGCAAGTTACACTAGTCTCATTTGCTATTGCAAACTGGCTTTATTTCCACGTAAAGCAAAAGCTTTGCACTGGGATAGTGGCATTGAAATATGTTAACACAACATTATACTGGGGTGTGCAATAATTCAAGGTAGTTTGTTTCATCCTTACAGAGAGCAGAGGCATACGGATGGGTGCTTGTTTCTAATACAGCCCTCATATCTCAGCATCTCCCACATATTACACTCTCACAATACTCTTGCTAGCTGACATAGAGAAGTATTAGTTTACAAATGGTATCAGGCTCATATTAATTTTCTTTCCCACTACTACACAAAGAATGCAAAAGCAGCAACTACTCCTGTCTCCTTGTTTCTTTATCCCCTTCCCTTCCTAACATCCTTTTCCTCTCTTAAGCCTTCAACTGCTTTTAAGAAAGCTGTATTTCCTGGGTTTGTAATAAATTTGTTCTTACACTAATTCAGCAGGAAAAACAATTTTTGCCTGTTAATCCATTCTGCAACTTTCAGAAAGCTTTAGTGATTCTGCCTTCATTAATTCTAGTGCTGAAGTGATACAACTCTTTACCTGAAGGCCCTACAGGCTTCATTAACCTTTTTTTGTTCCCCATGATTTAAGAAAACTAATGGAATAGTGAAAAGACAGTTATCATCCAAACTTGCATACAAATTACATCCACTGGCAGAAAGGTTACCAGTATGCTTAGTGTACCAGGTCAAGAAATTCTTCTATCAAGTAGGAAAACTCCTAAATGTAGATAAAGGCTCCAAAATTCACAGGACAGTTACTACCAGATGTCCACAGTACACAGGCATTTCTTCTATACATTTAACAATATATTTTTAAGTTAAAATTTGCTTAAGGTGATTACGTATTTTGGCAAGACCTGAGCAACTCAAGATTTCAACATAGGTCAAATGATAGTAGACAAACATGAAAACCTTGGACAACACTACTTCAAGCTCGTAATGACTATAAGCAGAGGGAATGCTAAATATATATATATACACACACATATATTTGTACATGTGTGCAACCCTCCGTCTGTCAGCTGACAAGTAAAAAAATCACATCTTTTCTCATCGTCTTCTCTACCAGGCTCTGAGGTACAATTTCTTTTGTCCTCACACACTTGGCAGTCATGTCTGAAACTCATTCATCATTATTAAAATCTATATATAAACAATCAGATCTGCATTCTGTAAGTTAAGTGCTTCCACAGCTACAGAAATGAAAGTAACAGATGAGAGAAGCCTCAAAATACTATTTATAAAGACCAACATTAGAAAAAGAGAGTAATGCTTAAAAATGGACAGCATCATTGTAACAAACATTACTTGAAGACAGCTATCTGGAATGAGGCTATACATAACAGCATCATCCACAGCTGTTGTATAGCTCTGTATATATAGTTGAACCAGCCCCAATAAGGAATTTTTACAACCACGGAGCAAGTTCTATCCCTTTCTGCTACCAGCCACAAAACTTAGTTGCAATAATGGTTAATCTATTACCACTAGTTGTTGACATCAAGAATTGCTCCGCCACACCTAGCACACTTTGAGAAGAGCCATGCCCTATGTTTGTGTCACAAGACTTGCTTTGTTATTCCTTCAATCTAATACCATGTATGTTGTTTAAAGAAAATCAAGAAAAATCAATTGATGAAATCACTGTATTAGCCTAAAGACAGTCTGTATTCTTAAAGAAACATGTTGGAATAATCTAATCTGCAACTTTTTGCATGGTTACAGCGGAGGTCTGTACACGGAGTAACAAACAAGCCTACATATGACAGCCTGCATTCCTTTTGGCTTTGACCAGAACCTTTACCAGGGCGAAAAAGAGCCAGCCAAATACCTCACTTCCCTGGGGATTCATACTTTCACGGGCAAAACCCATCCTAGGAGCTGATAGGCTAACTGGCTCACTGCTGAAAGAGCCAGAGCACCTCCATAAGCAGAGAGCAACCCCACTCGGTTTCTAACAGACGGCTTCCCGTGAGAGCCGCCTGTCAGGCGGGGACACGGGGCTTACTCGGGGCTGCTTCGGCGATGAGTAAGTCTTCAAGGGTCGGTGAACAAGCACCACCTTCTAATTGGTAAGGGAGAAGAGAGATGCGTCGAGTGCCACTGCTGTGTGGCACCGCGGCTACCCCAACCGGGCCGGCAGCTCCGCGCAAACAACGGGGCAGGCGGCCAGAGGGGCAAGGGGAGCTCTGACCCACGCTCTGCGAGCCGCCGCACGGCGGTAAACCCCCGCGCAACCCGTCACAACAACGTCTGCCCGCGCCGCGCACCGTGGCGCCCCGGGCGGAAGCGACGCGAAGCCCCGAGCGCCGGCCGCTGCCATCGGCCGAGGTCCGGTGTCACTGTGGGGTGGCGGGGGGTGGGGGTGCGAAAGGCGGCCATCTCCGCCCCCAGCCCACGCGTGCGCGCTGGGGCCGCGCGCGCCGCGGCCGTTACCCCCGCGCCGCTGCTCCACACAAAGCCCCGCGCGGGGGCGGGCCCCAGCTGAGCGCCGTCACGGGGGTGCGCGCAGCCAACCGCCGCCGGCTCGGCCCCCGGCGCCGCCGCCGGGCGCTGCCGGCAGCGCAGGCAGCTTGACAACAAACAGGAGGAAACAGCTGACGGGAGGCCCCGCCGCCGCCACCGCCGTGAGGGGCGCCAGGGCCGACCACCGCCCCACCCGGGCGGTCCTGCCACCCTCGCTACTGCTCCTCTCCGGGCGTGTGAGGCGGTGGGGGACCTGGCGGAAGGGCCCGGGTACAGCTCCTGGTCCTCTTCGCCCGGGGCCCCGTACAGGGACCGGCCCGAGAAGTTGCCGCTGCCCCGCAAGAAAGGGGAGCCGGCGGTGTGGGACCGGGGAAGGAAGTTGTGGGCGCAGCGGGGTGAGGGTGCTCGGTGCCGGCCCTGGGCGGAGGGCTGGGCAGGAAGGCTGGGCGGCGCTGGGAGACGCTGACAGAGGAGGGGACGGAGCAGGGCAAGGCCGGTGCTTTGTCACGGCGCCGGGCCGCAGCGGAGCTGGCAGGGCCGGCGATGAGCCCCTCCGCGCCGCCGAGCCGGAGCGGGTCGCCCGGGGCCCCGCGGCGGCCCGAGAGACACAGTGCCGCGGCCCGGAGCGGAGGCCGTCGCTTCCCTCCCCCGCCGCCGCTTCCCTCCCCGGCCTCCCTAAGCAGATACAGGCCGCAACGCGGCCTCCCGCCCGGTTACCTGGCACAGGGGAGCGGCGGCGGCGACAACGGCTCCGTACCCGGTACCTTCCCCCGCCCTCCACAGTCCCGACGCTCCGGCTCGACAACCAGCTCCGCCCCTTCTCGGCCCCGCCCCTTCCCACGTCAATCAGCGCTGCAGAGGCTCCGCCCCGGTCGCCTCAGGACCCGCCCCGTCCCCGGTAGCCTCACGCTCGGTTCACGGCCGCTCCCGGCGGGACGGTGGTGTTACTTGTCAGCGCTGCGGCCCTGAGCGGCAAGGAGTTGGGCCCTGGTTTTTCCCTGTCCCAGGCCTCCGTTACCCGCCGCCCCGACCCTGGTGCTCCCTGTTTCCCCATCTGTCTCCCAGGCCCCCTTACCTCAGTAGCCCTGGGAGGAGTGCTTCTCAGAGTTGCCCACGTCTTGCTGCGGAGACCGAAAAGCCCGCACGCCGACCGGCCTTACCGTGCCACAGGCCTGGAGGGAAGAAGGGGAGCCCCATCCCCAGGTCTGCTCTCCTCCCATGGCCCCTGCATGCCTAGGGGCTTGGCCTGTCCCAGCATCACCATAGCAGGGGTCCCTGTGATGAATGATCAGGGAAGAAAAGCAGCAAAGTGTTTGTGGCCCTTGGCTATTGGTTGCAAGCATTATCGGTTCCCTGCTAGTTTTAATGGCTCAGTGCTTGCACGCAGATTGCAACCTTGGCAAACAAATAGTGGCCGTGGCCAAAATGCAATGAAAAAAGCCTTTCTGAGTTGTTGGTTATGAAAAAGATGGGAAAACGTGTGGGTTTCTTTTCTCTTTGTGGGCAAGCCATGTCATTTTAGGATTTCTGATCTAACAATATCACATCCATGTTAGAGAAAGTACATTTACCATGTGCAGTGATTCCTGGGTCTATCTGTGTGGTATCACCAGAGGAGCTGCAGTAATTGCAGGAATGAAAGACTCCACAGGGCTCTTCCATCATTTCAAAGGCAAAGGGACATCTCTGTGAACATAGATCAGACAGCACATACTTAAATGCCCAGCTCTTCTTCAGCTTGCATCTTCTACCAGTTACTGATAGCAACTGCTAGGTGGGGGAGAACACAACCACCTGCATGAGAGCAGACAGTGATGGGTCAACACTGATACACGAAGAAGCTGCTCTCTGCTTTGGGCAGCCCTCCAAAAATGGAGATCTCTTTGGTACGGTCAGCTCTGGCCTGATCCTGAGCAGAGCTGAGCGTTGATGTTTCTCATTGGCCTGTCATCAAACCTCTCTTTAGATCATGCAAAGGAGGTAAAACGTGTTGGAGCAGTCTGTCAGACAGCAGTCACCTCTTAGTTAATGGCAGGGGGACAGCAGCAGTACCAAGAATATTAGAAAGAATGCTTAAAGACCATGCCAGGGATCTCATTCGCTACTGGCAAACAGAATAAATAACCGGTCTAACATGCCCTGTTTGTTAACAGATTGACCGAAACCGCTGTTGTGCCTTGCTGCATAAGATATGAGCTTTGTCCCTGGTGGGTCTGCTGAGTCTCATCACAAGAGCTATATGAAGCTCCACGTTTTAATCTTTACAAAGCTACCATAGAGATCACGGTAAACAAAGCCAAAACAAGAGGAGGAAGAGAGGCAAGGCAATGGTGGTTTGGTTGGCATCAGTGACTGGGTGTTACCCAAGTATCTGTGAGCTCTCTGCTTTGCTCTGCTGCTGAGGGATCTGTGCATCCCATGGCAAGTCAGTTCTTTTTGTCTCATTTCCTTCTCTGTAAAATGAGGAAGCGATGCTACCTGCCTTGCTAGGCAGTTGCATGTTTGCCTAAATACTGCTCTCCAGCCTGGGCTTATGGCAGGGATGTATGTCTGAACATTGCAGTCAACATAATAATATTACCATGAAAATAAAGCAAAGCCCAAACCTATGAATAGTATTAAATTCTCAGCAATAGGAAGGGTGGCAGTACCAATCAGAAAGGAACCAAATTGAGCATGAGACAAGTAAAGAATGGATTAGTCTGTGCTTGACAGATGGTACCAGGGTCTGATGTTTTTATTTCCCGTGCAGAGGAGCTTAGAGGAAGTGGGATGGGGGAGGGTGAGGTAGGGCACGTTTATTGGAAAGAAGCAAGCTGTAGTAGCTCCGCTGAAAAACACCAAAAATACCAAAAAATACCAAAAGCAATTTCCAATTAGTTTGTAGGGGACTTGCTACATATCGGCTACAGGGTGAAAAACAGGAACAGCAGTATTGTACCACATGGCACTTTTAATTTTTAAAGCAGCCTGGAAATATTAATTAAGCTTCCCTGAAATAGGGAAATGCAGTGCAGTCAGCAGTTTGTTCTTTTACTTCTTAGCCTGGGATTTGGGAAGACCCTGGGCCTTTTCTACAGCTGACTCATATCACTATAGCTCAGGTGACTCTGGAGGAGCCAGTCCCGTGTCTAGCACAAGTGAGCAGAAGAGGCTGTGTTAGACCTGGAACTTAAATACACCAAAGAGGGGTAGAGGTGTGTGCCCAACAGCCTTATTAAGGCCTACCTTTAATATTCATCCTATCTAAACTCGCTCCCCAGCGTTGTGAGCCACGCTATAAAAAACATTTCAAAGAGAAATTAGGTGACTGAGGAATTAATCACAATCTCAGAATCGTGCAGTGAAACTCTGACACCAATGTATTGATCTAAATTAAAACTCTGACAAAACTTCAGTGCAATTTAGCAGGACCTGGGTACATCCCATTGAATTAGTGTCAGGGCTCGAGGGGTAGATCGTGCACATCTTTTCTCTTTGAAGAGAAAATTTTACAGCTTAGTGGATTTTATTCCTACTGAGTCTCCAGAACCACTGTTCATTTTCCAGTGTGCTTGTGGATTCCTGTGTGGCAAAGCTGAGCCTATCAAACCAGGCGTGCCTGTGGTAGGACTGTGATCTAGTGGGATTTTCCACTGCTGTTTCTCTTGTGCCCAGGATTTCTGGCAGCAGAGAGGAGGCAGCTGAAATACAGGGCTGGCCTTGCTTCTGAGAGGCAGCTTGACTCCTAGATGTCCCCTCTGTGCCTTCTCTGCTTTGCCTCACATCAAAGGCTGGGTTCATCCCACTAGTTGCTCTTGTTATTTGATAGTGGCTACTGATAGCTTGTGTTTCTCAATGGAGGCTGTACAGTTTGCAGCTTCATTCTCATAAAATAAACTTATTTATATACATTAAAAAAATTAATTGCCTTTCATTTTCCCTCACAAACTGAGACCTATTGTTTTTGGCTGACCTGAAAGCTAACGTGGGCACAAGTGCCATTTACAGATACATTTTCAGATAGCAATGTTTTGCCAGGGGAAATTATTTATACAGTTAATCTCAAGATCAGAAGATGAAGATCAGTCATGAGGAGATCCCACTGTGCCCTCTCCATAACAGCAGAGCCGGTCTCATTACCCTGTCACCATACCTAGTAGGCATTGGGCAGATCTTAAAAAGGTGTTTAAGCATAAAACTCTAAAGCACCCAGGAGCTGTATAAAAGCATGAACTTTATGTCCAGAGAGGGACTCAGAATTTGTGTGCCATTATTAAGATGTCAGGAACAGAGACAGTACACAGGCCCGGTGCCAGAGAATGCATAGTGCTCTTCTGTGGAAATGAAGAGTCATCATGGACACCACAGCGCAGGGAGGCCGGCAGAGGGACACTAATCACCCTGAATCCAGTTGCTGCTGGTGTGAGCAGGACTCACTGCCATGTCCTGGCAAAGACAGGAGGTTGCTGAGAAGGATGGGTGGTGATACACACATATTAAAGATGGGACAGGGAACTTGCAGGTCTTTTGCAGTGCTAGGCCTTCCATGGTGGAGGGCAATTGCTGAAAAAAGAAGAGCTTTCAGGCTGTGGTGGCCTGCAGAGGGCCAGGGTGTTTTATTATTCTTTATGTATACAGACTCCCATAACCACCTTCTCTTGCCAAGGGATGGGGTTACTTCATCCCACCTTCCTGAAAAATAAGAAACCTGACCCAGCTCAGAAGATCACAAGAGGCTTGGGGGGACAGGCTACCTGTATGGCAGCTGCATGCTTGCACTTTCCTCTGCTGCTGTCTCAGAAATGGCTGTGCAGAGGCAATGCTCTACAAGATCATATGAGTTACCAATATTTTGTTTGAGGGAGATTTTATCAGGTGTCCAGCAAATGGATGATAGCCACCTGATTATGCCACTTCCTCCACACAAAGTCTTTGTGTGAAGCACATGTGTGTAATTGAAGAGAAGATACAACGGGCGGTGCTCCTTTGATGCAACTGAACAGGGCAGGCAATGATCCAGCTACCAGCTGTAGATGATTTCAAGTGAGCCTTCTTCTTCAGCTGAGGAGGTAAAGCTGGAACCATTCATTTGGCACAGAAAAATGTCTCGACAGCTGTCTACCAGGAGAGAGAGAGAAACATTTTAGGGGAGAGCAGCTACTCTAACACACGTGGACTTCATCAAACAGTCTGGGCTGCCCCTATTGTTTGTGAGCACTGGATGAGAACAAAGACAGATTGGGCTAGAAAGGGCCCCACACAGAGACAGAGCATATACAGAATAGGACACTTAAAAGGCTGTACTGGGTCACCATTTTTTGATGTAATCAGAGGAATCTACTAGCTTGGGAATATATATGTACAAACATCTGAGGCTTGGATATATCCCCCCTAACTGTTTCTTTTTGGTTACATCTATGGAAGGATGGAACTGGTCCATTACAATTCTCATTTCACAGGAAAGTTAGTAAAAAAAAAATCTTTGCAGGGTTGTCAGACCTCTGGGTGGGGTTTCCCAGATACCTTGAAGGTCCTGGAGCTGATTCAATATTGCTATCAGCCTTTTAACAGCACCAGCCCCTGCTCAGGAGGCACGCTTTTGGGTTTCAAAGGAGAGTCTATTTAAAGAAAAAGAGCCAAGCTTACAACACTCTTTGTTCATGGCTATGTACCCAGAGACTTTTATCAAAGACACTAAATTCAGAGGAAGCAGAGAGCAAAAGGCAAGCAGAGCCTACAGGAAGGAACAGCTGGTCCACATAGAAAGGGGAGACAGGACATGCAAGGGAAGGCAAGAGGACACGTAAGCCTACCCAGTGAGTAGCTTCATCCATACCACCAAAAATGGTGTGGGAGAGGTTTGTTTTGTAAACTTCTTGATAACCTAATCATACCTGGTCATAGACAAATACTCCTGTGGCGGCAGGGTGCACCTGAGACTGGGAGAGCTCAGCAGACGTGTGTCCATGTTTAAAACCAGTCTCCAGGGTGGAGAAACCGTGAGAAGGCAAGCTTAAATCTGGTTTCTGTCAAGCAGCGATGACACATGGGTGGCACCACCTTAAGGCACAGTGTGTTTCAATAACTGAAGCATGTGGGAGCACCTGATGAAACAGAAAATGCATAAGTCCCCTCCTGCAAGTGCTTTAGAGGTCTGTGAGAGGGCTGTCAACTCAGAGACCAGCTGTACAGCTGAGTACAAAACATTCCTGCCTCTGGGAAAAACAAGGAGAGATGACACATGGTTTATTGCAGGGCATTACTGAGACCACCACAGAAGTAAGGAAGGGTTTCTTTCCAGATACAATAGTAGCCAAAAGCTGGAAGCTATCTGCAGGTCTTGCACCTGAACATATGGTGATGAGACTTTGTACATACATAATATCATTCACACAAAGATTTTAAAGTGCTTTACTAAGCTGAGCAAGCAGCACCATTCTTGCTGCAGAGAGAAAAAATAGGGAATGGCAGGGTTAGGCCAGGAGCACAAGGCAAAGAACTTGCCATTTGTTGTGCTCCAGGCCCCAGTTTGGCTGAGAGCTCAAGGGAAGGGTGCTTGGAGTCATCCATATGGTCAGATGCTTACATGGCAAGCAGTGTGGCATTATTCAGCACGTGACTGGCCTTACACAGGACAGGCTCAGAATTAGAATAACAAGGAGCTTTCTGCTAAAGGTAGCCTGAGTTACTCAAAAGCCAGTGCAATAATGAAAACAAGAGTAAGGAGTACTCCAGGTTTAAACTCAGATGGGCTCACAGAACTGCAATAGAGCATGAGTGTGAGCAACCCACACCATGCCTGATTCAGTTGTCTTGTCTCACTGGGACTGCACATACAGACTGCTCACATTTGGCAGAGGTGAGCAAGCCTTCTTCCTAGATTTGCAACACCTGACACAAGGAGAACAGTTTCCTTCACAGATGATAATGCACTGTCCTGCACAACATTCGTGTCTCTGTATTGGAGAGACATGGATTCGTCAGATGGACCACTCAGTGAGTTGACTGGACGGTTGCACTCAAAGAGTTGTGGTCGACAGCTCAATATCCATACTGAGACCAGTGATGAGTGACATTCCTCACGGGTTAGTACTGGGACCAACATTGTTTAGCACCTTTGGGCAGAGAATGGGTTGAGAGCAGCCCTGAGGAGAAGGACTGGGGGTGGTGATTGATGAAAAGCTCAATGTGACCTGACAATGAATGCTTGTAGCTCTGAAAACCAACCATGTCCTGGGCTGCATCAGGCAGTGTGACCAGTGGGTCGAGGAGGTGATTCTGCCCCTCTACTCTATTCTGATGAGACCCCTCCCGGAGCACTGCATCCAGTTCTGGGAGCCCCAGTACAGGAAAGACATGGACTTGTTGGAATGAGTCCAGAGGAGGGCTATGAAGATGATCAGAGGGCTGGAGAACCTCTCCTGTGAAAATAGGTGTTAGGCTTGTTCAGCTTGGAGAAGAGGAGGCTCTGGGGAGATCTTATAAACAGCTTTCCAGTACCTAAAGTGGGCCTACGGGAAATCTGGAAAGAGACATTTTACAAGGCGACGTAGTGACAGGACAAGGGGTAATGGGTTTAATCTAAAAAAGGGTAGATTTAGATTAGTCATTAGGAAGAAATTCTTCATTCTGAGGGTGGTGAGGCCCTGGCACAGGCTGCCCAGAGAAGCTGTAGCTGCCCCTTCCCTGGCAGGCTTCAAGGCCAGGCTGGATGGGGCTTTGGGCAACCTGGTCTAGTGGAGTGTGTCCCTGCCCATGGCAGAGGGTTGGAACTAGGTGGACCTTGAGGTTCCTTCCAACCCAGACCATTCTGTGAGTCTATGATTGGTATATCAAAGACAGGCAATGAGCCATCAACAGTACCTCAGCAGGGAGCTAAGCTGCAGGAACAACAACTTGGTGTGGGACCTGCAAAACCAACAAAGCACATGGTGGAGAGCACAGTAGTCTAGGTCCTGGAATAGAAAGGCTTTAAGGGAAGGGTTGGACACACCATGCATTTTGAGGAGCCACAAGTGGGAACAAAGCAAGCAAAAACAATAATTTGCCAATAAAGCACGGAAAAGTATTCCATCATTACAGTTGTTGCATCATTATTAGTCAAGCTTCTAGGCATCTGCAAATGCGACAGCTAATTATTATTATTACAGTGTTTAGACAGATTTTTAAAAGGCATCATGTAGGTTCCTCATTCCCATTTGTTTCAGAGAGATTTAGGCAACAGGGACTGAACTCATTGTCCAGCCTCAGACTGGAACGTGGGAGACTAGATGAGTGATCACTCCTCTGTGAGTCTCTAACCAGCAAAAAGCAGCTATACTTTTAAAATCAAATATCCTGTTAAAATCTACATTGGTTTGAAAAGACTCATTAGACTGAGCTGACTAACCAATGTGATGCTGCATCTTAGCCCCTGAAAACCAGTGTGAAGAATGATCTTCACCTCATACTGAGTTCTGAGCAGAAAAGACTGTGGTGTGCCTGCAAAGTATGCTGTGCCTCCTCCCATTGTGTTCGGGTACACCCACCATACAGCCCTGAAGAGAAGGTAACAGCAGTGAGACGAGACCAGCACAGCAGGACAGGGTCTAATTTAACACCAACCTGCTGTGGTAAGGACTGCAAGCCCGGGAAACAGCCTGCTACCTTCAGCAGGGGAGCCGGCTGTTGGGCTTGCTCAGGTTCCCTCTCAGGCATGGTGCCACTGAAGAGCTGTTTTCATGGGCTAGCCTGGTCTCTGGTGAGTCATTGGATAACTTAGTTACACACCAGTTAGTAAGGCTAACGAAGCAGGTATGGAGGAGCTCTGAGAGCATGTGGTCCTCTGGATGTCCCTGTGGTTAAGTAAGAGCTTAAGGCACCAAGGAGCTCACAATTCACACCACGTGGAGAGGTGACAGGGATGCCTAGCCCTTTACACCATCAGCCACCCCCCACCTTGACTAACTCAACAGCATTAAAAAAGCAGACTCCAGAGGGATGAGTAGATGAAGATGAAGAAACCTGTAGCAGGTAACAGAAAGGACACCTATAAACCTATTCCTAAGATAAAAAGGAGGAGCTGCAAACTGTAAATAGACTATTCCTCATCGGATCCAGTTTTGCAAGTATGCATAGGCAGCTTTGTGTGAGGGAAACACCAGAAGTAACTGGAGCTTCTTGGAAGGGGTGCTAGACTAAATGGCTTCTCCCAAAAACTTAAAGGAGGACAGGCAGGCTTAACTCCAGAATATTTTCCAGGGAACAGCAGTGGCCTGCAACTCAGAAGTCAAAGGCAAACCCAGCACAAGTAGTGTCCTCAGTGATGGGGCACAGCTCCACAAGACATAAACACAGCAGGCAGGGACAGATGGTGGTAGCTGGGTCCATCACCAGCCCCAGATACCACAAGCAATGAACCAGGTCCAGGGTCCATGCAGGAACAAAAGAAAGAGAACTGGGTCTAGAAATAAGATGGAACATACACCTGAGGGACCCATCCAGGAGAAAAACTGCCTGCAGTGGAGATCAATGGACCATCCCAGAGACAAGGCCAGAGGCAGAACTGCAGACAGGCACACTCACAGCTCACGCAGGAGCTGAGCACGTGCTCAGTTCAGAGCTTACGTGGAGCCCATAAGGAGGGAGGGGTGGGAGCCTCATGTGAGCCTGACCAGTAAAATTATGGCCTATCAGTGCCTGCAGGGCCATGACTATATTTTAGAGAATAAATGGCACCACTAAGTGAGGAAGTGGATGATAGGAACAGGTTAGCTTGAGCTTCTCACAATACAGCCTTTATGCTGGTGTTTCCTAGCTCTCATTTTTGAAAAATTCAGCTATTCTAATTGTTGTGGTTTTGCATGGCAAGGTTCTGGTGGAGGAGGGGTGGCTGCAGGGGTGGCTTCTGTAAGAAGCTGCTAGAAGCTTCCCCCGGGTGGATGGATGCCCCACTGACCACGGCTGAGCCCACCAGCAATGGTCACAGCGCTGCTGTGAATTATGTTTAAGAGAAAAAACTGCAAGCAGCTGCTTTTTGCCCCCAGAGAAGGGAGTGAGAAGTTGTAAGGAACTTTGCAGACACCAAGGTCAGTGAAGAAGTGGGAGGTGTTGCAGGTGCCAGAGAGAAAGATGCCCCTGCAGCCCATGGAGAGGACAATGGTGGAGCAGGTTGTCCCCTGCAGCCCATGGAAGATGACAGGAGCAGAGAGCCCACCTGCAGCCCGTGGAGAAACCCCACACTGGAGCAGGTGGAGACATATGTAAGACCCTGTGACCTGTGTTGGAACAAGCTCCTGGCAGGACCTGCAGCCTGTGGAGAGAGAGACCCAGGCTGGAGCAGGTTTGCTGGTGGGGACTTGGGACTCTATAGGGGAGTCACACTTCTTATTCCCTGACTCTGGTGTCACTGGGTGTGTCTCTGTGAGGTGTAATAAATTAGATGCTTTTTTTTCCTTTGTATTCCATGTTGAGTCTGTTTTGCCTGTGACACTGATTGCAGAATGATCTCTCCTTGTCCTTATCTCACTCCTCAGCCTCTCAATAGATATTTTCTCCTCTGTCCAGCTGAAAAGGGGAGTGACAGAGTGGCTTTGGTGGGCGTCTGGCCTCCAGCCAGGGGCAAAATGCCACAATAATTTAATTTGATCTTGCTCCCTGGGAATGTACTGACCTTGGCCTGGTGGATCTCTGGTTTGAATCTGATCTGTTAGCAAGAGAAATGTGCCTGATCTCATTCCAATTCCTTGTGGATATTTACCAAAAAAAATTCATATATTTTTGGCAGGTTTTAATTCACTTTGTAGAGATGTAACTTTGGACAGGTGAAAACAAAGTAAGTAAAGAAGCAGCACATCTCAAGACCTAGGATGCGTTTAAACTTGATACTCAGTTGACCTGTTTTCTTCTTTGCCCATCTCCCCAGTACCAACTCAATAGTAATCTCACAGCCCTTCTGTAGTTTTCTTCCTAGTCCTGCCTACTTGAGTTTTGCCCCCTTCCCTTCCCTTCCCTTCCCTTCCCTTCCCTTCCCTTCCCTTCCCTTCCCTTCCCTTCCCTTCCCTTCCCTTCCCTTCCCTTCCCTTCCCTTCCCTTCCCTTCCCTTCCCTTCCCTTCCCTTCCCTTCCCTTCCCTTCCTTTCCCTTCCCTTCTCTCCCCTGCCTTTGCCTTTGCCTTTGCCTTTAGCTGAGTAGCAGACGCAGAACCTCACAGTGCAGACAGTGTTACCGTTTGTGAGCAGAGGAAGCTGCTTCTCTCAGGTGGTGTAAGCCCTGAGCAAATGTGTTCCTGTTCAGAAGACTTCTTGTGGGTAGCTCCTGAAGGACCAGAACAACCTTCCTCTGAAACAGCAAGCAAACAAGCTCAATCCAGTGACACTTACAAACAAACAAAATTGGGAGCTGATGGAATAGCTCAGGACTAGGGGCAGAAAAGAAAAATGACAGAGCCAAGAGGTGAATTTAAAATAAGCAGGTCAACATCTCTGTAGAACACCAGGAAAGCTTTCCCTGGCAAATTCACTTCAGCACCTGGTCAGAGCTGAACCATGTGTGAGGCAGGTGAGTTTTCCGTAGTTGTTCAGTGGCTTCTGAAGTCACTGGGACTGGCTATTGACAGCAGTAGGAAGGACCACACTCCTGCCCACATCCCTGACTTCTAGGACAGGGATGCCTGAACTGCCCTGCAGCCATCCGCAGGCAGCCCACAGGCTTGCATCTGTACCAGCTCGTGGTTACTAATAGTTGTCATTAGCTGCCGCAAAACGACCAGGGTGGATCTCAGGGAGGTGGAGGGGGAGGTATTGTGCAGTGACTCACCACGAACGCCTGCGAGCAAAATGTCAGCAAACACAATTGGGACTGAACAAGAGATCGTTACTAAATGATCAATTTAATTTAATCAACACTTCGTTGTTATTCGTGGGGCTTTATTCTGAGTAACCTGGGAGGTTTTCTTTTGTGTGGCATAGCTCAGTCCACATTGACTCATCAGACAGGAGGGCAAATGATCCATAGCCCTCATCCATTAAATTACTGCTGGCAAGTTTGTTTGGTTTATCAGTTCCTTGGCCCACACCCCCAGCCTGATCTTCTGTTTTCATGTAGGCAGTGGCAAGCTCCATTTCTGAGTTAGCTGTTGAATACAGAAGTCTAAGTAATGCTGGAACAAAGCTGAGAAACATAAATGAAATTGAAGCCTAGAGAAATTTCTCTTGACACCCCTGCTTGATGTAAGCAAACTGAGCCAGCAGCAAGCTGAAATATATATATATATATATAAAATAAATTTAAAATAGCTGAAGTATTCCACTAAGGTAGAAGACCACCTTATCAAAGAGGCTTCTCTCTCTGCAATACCATGACCCATTTGCTCTCTTGCTGATATAAACTGGTGTTTGAGAGTTTCTTACAGATTGCTCCTCCTTGCTGTGCACAGCGTGCTTGATTCTCCGGTGCTTTGCTTTTTGTGGAGTCATTTAAGCCTGGGCTAAGCTGTCTGATGCTGCCTCTCTAGGACAGTGTTGTAGAATTATAAATATGCATCATGAAACAGAGCAATTTAGAAATCAATTTTTGGCTCATGACAGCAGCTCTCAGCCCCACAGCATCAAGGAACTCGCTCCCACCAGCTGAGCAGGTCTCAGCTTTCCAAATAACCGGTCTTTTTCTTCATTTCTAGAAACCAGCACACATCAAGCAGAAAGCCCAATGTAGGAAATAATTTCCTGATGTTACCCTCCCATTAGCCTGTACATACAACCGTTGGAGCCATAGCAAGACTGAGCTGAGGGTGGGAAGGGAAGAGGAGGCTCCACGTGCTATCATGAGCAGGGGAGGAGATCTCCACAAGGCACTCAAATGACTCTACAGCAAGAAAAAGGCTGGCAGAATGCAAGAGCTTTGCTCTTGGTCCTACAAGCCACTCACCCTTCGTGCTCTGCATCATGCCAGAAACCCATCTCGACTTTTTTTCTCTATACAAACCCATATATTAAAGCAGAGGCCTTTGCTGGGACCTGGGAGCTGAAGGTGAAGAAACATTTAGGGTTCCAGCTGTGCAGACACACCAGCTCAGGTGCTAGTGAGAAAGGGGTTAATCTGTCCCCGGGAGGGAGCAGTCAGTCCCTGCACTCAGCAGGCAGGGATTTGTCAGGCTCGGTAGAGATCTGAGGGAACTGATTGACTCGCCACATGCCCCAGCACCACAGAGGAGCCCTGCATAATTGGTACCTTATTTTAGCAGGGAATGTTTTTTAGAGTAGGGTCTATAATTAAGAGCTTAGATTAAATCCACCCTGATTGGGGAGAGAGAAGCAGAGAAAACAGCTGGGACTCTTTGTTACCATAGTGGCCTGGGCTTTATCCTCTATTGAAGCAGAGGGAAGAAAACCTTAAGGAAGCCAGACATCTCTGTCATAGAGTTACCCTGATTGTGTTAGAGGCAAACAGGAGCTTTTCCTACCCCCAAAGAGTGTGAATTCTGATAAGTGCTTATTTTTAAAAGGAGTGATTCATAGATACTTATTTTTATTTAAAGATGAATTGTTTTCTGGGGGATTTAATCTTCCTTGACAGTGTTTATCATGTGAAATGCCACAAAGCAGGGCTGTCACACAGCAATGGGAGGATGATACTGACGAGAGGAGAAAGAGAAACTGGCTATTCTTGTTCTGCTGTCTGGATGGGAAGGAGCTGCAGACAGCCAGCGCAGAGCTGCGAGAAGCAACCTGGAGAAGTAACCTCTGTTGCTAGGCAGGATCTGCTAACACAGGCAAAGCAAGGAAAATTAGTGTCAGAAAATAGTTTCAGCTGTAAGAATTCAGCCCAGAGCTGACATTGGGGCACACGCTTGGTTCTTAGAGATCGTGGGATTTATTGTGGATGTTACCTTCCTCCTTTCTCTTCTCTCCTAGCCCAATGATTTCCAGCCCAAGCTTAGGATTGATGTTGTCCAGACTCAGCATCTGTGCTGGTGGCCCCTGCCATGATCCCACCAGTGGTACTAAACCACCTGGAAAATTTGGGCCAAAAGGCATTGTGTGGACAGCCCTCCAGGGAGACGGCGCTTTTTAATTAACTGGCAGAAGATGCCGGCAGGGAAGGATTGCCAGTTCCATCTGAGGGGAGTGATCCCAGCTGCACTCTGCACCTTCTGCTACCTGTGCAGTGAAAAAACAGCACAGTATTAGCTCCTCTCTTCCTCTCAGAGAAGCTAAAAATACACTCTTTGGAAAACAGGGAGCGATGCTGGATCGGAATGGGAAAGGGAGGAAGCAAATAAATATGAGACCTAGATGGAGGGCACATTGACAGATCTCCAAGTGTTCTCAGCGGTTCACAGGGAATATTGGGTTCTGAAAATCATCATCATCATCTGTCCCATAAGGAATTGAGTGGATTAGTCACTCCTGGCTTTGGCAGGGCATTGCATTTGATTTCCAACAAGAGGCCGCAATCTCCAGTCCTGGCCAAGCTGCTAGTGTCACACCAGCCAAAAAAAGAAGCCGTGAGGACAACATGGCACAGTGTCTCTGGCTTGTCTTCTAGGTGGGGAGGCAGAATAATTATGAATGGTGTTTTGGAGGGACAGAAGGGGTGCTGTCTGTTCACATGCTCTTTGGCTGTTTTGCTGGTTGGGTTGGGTTTGGGTTTTTTCCCTGTACAGTGAAAGATACCATCTTTCTTGAAAAAAATACCAAAATGTCTCCAGTTTCTGGGGTTATGGGGTCCTGATATCAAGCAGAGGTGACTCATGCTGTTGGGCTAGTGAGGTGGATCCTATGTTGCTAGCTCAAACCTTGCTGCTTTAGAGCAAGATTGGTGTTTGCCCATCACCAAAACTTGAGGCTGCCAAATGGAGCCACATCAGGAGCTGCACCAAGGCCTTGCTTATCTGGCGGGTGGCCTGGGGAGCAGGGCTTGGTAACATTGTCAGTCATACCAGCAAAAATCCTCCCAACTCAAGATTCACCACCCAGGGAGAAAATAAATCTTGGCTTGAAGAAACATGATAAGCAGCAGTTTCTGATGGAGAAGGCTTGGAGTCTGAGGGTGTTTGATTATAAACCTTGGGAAACCCTGAAAAACTCTTGCACTCAGGTATGAATTCAGTGGCTCTCATTCACACTGCCAGCAGATGTTTATCCAAATGTCACCAACTGCTGTTCACAAAGGAATTAAAGGGCATCGGAGTCACTGAGGTCTCTCCTACCTAGAGCTGGGTTTTAACCATTTCAAAGTGGCACTGCAGTTTGCACCATACAGCAAACTGCTCTGGGTCACTCAGTGACTTTTCTGAAGGGTGATCTGCAGATCCTCCAAATGCAATGAAAGTTCCTGGCGCCTTTAATCAGCGTTGATTCCCTGAAGTAGTTCTGGGAAACAGGGCTTATAGGCAGGAGCCGAGCGTGCTGCATTTGCCGACCATATGCTGAGAGACTTTCTTTCAGACTGGGCTCCAACAGTAGCTTGTATTTGCAGGCACAGAAATGGAAACAACACAGATTGGGAGTAAACAGTGTTCAGGAATCATGTTGAGAACCAGCATCCTTTATTTCAGTGAGGGAAGCAAAAAGAAGTAAAAAAGAGAATGAAACAAGGCCAGATCACGTCAGAGGCCGTGGGGTGAGCATATCCATTCTCACTGGCATCCCAGCAAAGATTTCAAGGAGGGTAATTTGCAGATGTTTATAGGGAAGATGAAATGTTGGTGGCTGTAAGAAGGAAACACTCTGTGGAACTGGCTGGTTGCCATATTCCTCCATCAGGTGACTTCTGATGAATAACACAGTCCAGGGTTATGCCAGAGTTTGCTTTGCTTCTGCATGCCCCCAGGAGAGAAATAATGAGCCAAGTGGCCTCATCCCTTCAGTTGGTCACAGGATTGATACTGTCTGTTCTGATGAGGATGAGCCAAGCAGTGCTGCACACCGGGTGTTCCTCACCTCCACAAGGCCTGCTGAAATCCGCCCTGCCCAAGGCTGAAAGGCAGCTGTGCTGGGGACAGGGAGAACTACAGAGACTTCAGGCCAGGGACATATGTTTGGCACTGCAGGGATCAGGCAGCCAGGATACTGTTTACAGGGAGCCAGGCTGCTTTGAAGGAACCTCTTAAAACCTGGATTCCTTGAAGTAACACAAGTTGTGCAGAAATGTGCAACTCTTAAGCCTGAACCTAGTTTTTCTGAGAGGGCCACCCATCAGCCTGCTCCAAAGTGTGCTCCCTGCTTACCTTGGCTCTGGGTCCACCGCAGCCTTGCCCCTCTCTTCCAGCATCTACCAGCCACACAGATAGATCTACCTCCCTTTTCCTCTCCCACTGGGTCCACTTTGCCTTCCAAGCTGCTGCAAACCTGGGAAATGTCTCTACCTAAATGTCTTGTCTTACTGACCAACCTGCTCTGCAGCAGGGCTCAGATGCTGTTGGCGAATTTGCATGGTTTAGGGACTGGTAGGAGCTAAAACTCACAGGGAGGCCCAAGCTGCTTTGAGTCAACGTGATACTAGTTTGGATTCCTCTATGCCATTTTGCAGGGATATTGTGAAGTTTATTGCATTAATTACATTAATTATCATATACATTGTCGATACGACTGAGAAGAACTTGCTGTGTTGTTACATGTCTGCAGTGATTGTCTGCAACATCATCCACAGTTGTATTTCAGCTCTGACTGAGTTTCCTTCTCTCAGAGGCGTTCCCTCTGTAATGATGGAGAAGCAGAGTGCCTGTAATCTTCAGGGCTGGGCTCAGACCCAGTGATGATAGTGAGGAAGGAGAAGAGGAGAAGGCCCACTACATGATGTGATATGCCCTATAGCAGAGCTCTGGACAATGCAACCGGAATTTTGGGGGGAGAGCAGTTCAGTCGCGATAGCCCGGGGTGGCGGGTGTGGCAGTATTCCACAGGCCTTTCATGGCTTTGGAGCTGAAGGAGACAACAGGCCGTAGCAAGCAGTTGCTGTGCACAGACAAGTTCCTATTTGATATTCTGCAGAAAGAGGACACTTTAGCCATTTTTTTTTAGGAAACAAAGCTTACACTCTCATGCTGTTGCCCATCTGTTTCCCCTTCAGTTGTCCCCACTGGGATCCCATTGGCCAAAGTGAGCTTAATACAGTGGGATGGCGGGCACGTCCCTCTGTGGGGAACAGGGTGGACAACTGGACATGAGCGCTGACTGGCCTGTTGGCCTGCATTTGGCTCTGGGTCCACCGCAGCTTGTGCCAGCCACAGAGGCTAGGTGAATCCTCGGCTGCCAGCGGGTACTAACTGCACCTGGTCAGGAGAGTTTGCTTCCTAACCCTTGGACTAACCAGCTTAACCCTGTGAGATGACATCTGATCAGCTTGAGCTCTCAGAGAAAATCTCACAGCTCTTCCATGTTTGGGTGATTAAAAGTATCCTGACAGTAGAAGAATCACAGAATCACAGAATCATAGGGGTTAGATGGGGCCTCCAGAGACCACTGGGTCCAACCTCCCTGCCAAAGCAGCTCCCTAGGACAGATTGCACAGGGAGGCATCCAGATGGGTCTTGAGTATCTCCAGAGAAGGAGACTCCACAACCCCCTGGGCAGCCTGTCCCAGGGCTCTGTCACCCTCACTGGGTAAAAGTTCCTCCGCATGTTGGTGTGGAACTTCCTGTGCTCCAACTTGCAGCCATTGCCCCTTGTCCTGTCCCCACAGACCACTGAAAAGGGCTGGCCATTTCCCCTTGTGTCCCACACTTCAGATATTTATAAACATTGATCAGATCCCCTCTCAGTCTTCTTTTCTCAAGGCTGAACAGCCCCAGCTCACTCAGCCTTTCCTCATAGGGGAGATATATTATGAAAACCCTCATTTCCTCCAGAATCTGTACTTTGGCCTGACATTATTTTGAAGAAACCCTTAAAGGAATATCTTTTTGCAAAGCAATCCCAATTGTTAGTGTAAACACATACCCTGGTGAGTCCCTCCTCTGACCTCACGCTGTCAGATAAGCAGGCTTAGCCTTTGGATGTCTGTTGGGATTACTTTATATCAGCCCATAGTGGAGACTGGGACCAAGCAGCCTTCCCTGCAAACGTGGTTTAGCCTTCAGGGAGTTCCTGCTTACTCCTGTGGGAGCCTCAAATACAAGCAGGTGACCAAAGACCCGCGGGCGGCAGCTTGCCTGTGCTAGCCAGCTATAAATAGAGGGAAGCCCCCAGCTACAGTTGCCTGTGCTCTGCTGCAGGTAAATATTTTTCCTTTAAGTTTAGTGAGGGCAGCTTGTGTTCAAAAGGCTGACCACGAGTCTTCTCAGCAGGCTGCCATCAGAGGATGCTTCAGTGGCATCAGCTGCCCCGGGGTGTCAGGACACTGGAGAAAAGAAAAAAAGAATCTGGCTAATTTTCTTGGTAACATGTTGTTGACAAAGTTAGTGTTTGCTCACAGGGACTCAGGAAATGAAGGGTTGGGACACCACACACCTCCACCTTCTAGGCTGAGGCAGGAGCAGGTACTTCTACATCACCCTGAACATATTTTAACAATCACAAATAGCAAAGATACCACACTCTTTCCAGGCAAGCCCGACATTTGTGATACATTTTCTTTCTAAAGGGTCTTCCATTCTGATTCTTTGATCTTCATCCTCCCTGAAATGCATCCAGCCTCTGCCTTTGATTAGAACCAGATAAGTTCTCAGGAGCTGCTGTTGCATGCCTGCCCTATGTTTCCTGGGCTGTAAATCCGAGTGGTTTCGAACGTCCCACTTCCATAATGGATTCAGGATGGTGATCACTCCTGATGCCAGCTTTTTACAGATCTCTGGCATGCTAGTGAAAAGCTGAGAAGCAGAGAGGCTGTGGTACTGGATGGGTTGAGAGAACTCCACTTCTGGACTCCTTGCAACACCCCTGGGTGTTTGCATAGCCATGGCAGGCTGACCGACCTTCCCTCTTCATCCCTGCGTATCTCTGGTCCTTTCTCTTCCTGTAAGAGGTAGGGCAAACACATGCAGAGAGGGCCTGCATGACATAGCTGGTGGGTGTCTGTCACCAGGTTCATCTCTTAAACCCTTTCCAAACTTCTTTCTTTTTTGGGCCACTGTTTGGGACAGGATGCATGGTTTGACACAGAAAAACAACTCTCATGGCCACTGGGTTGGTTTGTTTGGCTTGGAATAAGGCAAAACCTTCACAGTTTGAGTGGGAACATCCAAGCTCATCTAAGAGGCTCAGAGGAGCAGTCAGTTGAGGCATATGGGACAGGGAGAGTGTGGGTCGCTTGGGCAGGATGCTGTGCAGAGAGAAGGGAGAGAGCAGAGCACTAAGGAGGACAAAAGGAGTGACCACACTGTTCCCTCATCATTACCACCCCATGTGCTGTTTTGCAAACTTCTCTGTCAGCAACACCATAACCAAATTTCTTACCTTTGCCTCTAAAGAATTTTGTGGCTCCTTTTCATGCAATCCAGATGTCTCCACTTATCAAAGGACAGCAGTATCATTGCTTAGATGTTCTTTCCACTCAGGGCAGCAGTCTCATTGCCTAGATATTCTTTCCACTCTGCACATTGCAGCAGAGAAGCTTCCCCATTTAAACACCGTGACATCACACTTCAAGGCCATCCTATAAATTCCATCCTGTAATTCTTCTGTCACAAGCTCTGTGGGGAACTCACTGTGCAGCATGTAGCTCAGCTCTGACCCGCTGCTTTCAGCACGGCTGACCTGTGAGGTGGCATCTCTGTTCTCATGTATCTGACATGGAGCTGGGTTGCTGGCACATGGGCCACCTTTCTCTTCCGCCGTTGTACAAAGCTGGAGCTCTGAGCTTAGATGCAGATAATGAGCAAGTTGGTTAGAGCAAAACGGAGAAGGGGTATCAGTCTTCTCCGTGTAGAAGGCTCCTGAGGCTTCGTTAACACAATTTTGGTATTATTCTTTAGGAATCAATCCTGCTTAACCAAGATGACCCACCAGACTTTTCCCATCTCTAATTTTAATGTGGTTTTACAAAATGGATACGTTTGGCATGTCATCTTGAAACATTAACCAGGAAGGTTAAAGGGGTGAGGCTCTTGGGTTTAAAGCATGCATTTAGTGAATAGATAAATGAATTGACTAAGTGCTAGCACATTTGTCATAGGGCTATTATACCTGGATATTTTTTTCTGGGCTGGTTATAAGCTATTGGTTAATGGGGTAGAATTAGATTTTTACAGAACTCTGTGCAGATAATTTTCTTGGAAAACATTTTGAAGAGGCTGCCTGTCCAGGATATGAGATGTGATGTTCCACGGCTGGCTGATTGATTGCTCCTCAACAGCAGGACTGCAGCTGCAAGTGGTAGCCTGTGGCTCCTCCATTAAAGTTTCTCTGCTAGCACAGAAGAGCTGTAATAAAGAGAAATGACACATTAATGTAGAAGCAGGCTCAAAGCCCTCAGATCTGGGCATCATGGGACATTAAGGAAATCTTACATTTGATATAGAGCAGTGCTACTTGGCCTGGGGAACCTTAGGTTCAGAATTGTCACGTCTTCAAATTCTGGGTGCAGACTGTTTAACTTGAGCTTCCCTATCCTCCTGTGATGAATCCAAATAAAGAATAATACCAGTAAGGGAATAAACTCCCATACAAAGGGATCTCAGAGAAATGAGTAATCTCAGGCCAAACAAATACTAAGCAATTTAAAAACTGGCTGGACAAAGCATTTGCTATCCAGCACCGGTGGGGGCAGAAGTAGGGAGAGATTCCCCATTTCTCCCCATATTTTCCCATGCATGTTTGAAAGCTCTGGGATGTTCTAGGGTTATCTGCAATACACCCTTATCGGAGGTCAATGGAGACACTTCAGACAGGAATAGGTCCCATTCTAACAGGCGGTAAAGGGAACATATGATATCTTCTACTTGCTAATTGACAGGAAACCACAAAAACACCACCAAGAGGCTGCAGCTGAGCTTTTTTTAGCCCTAGCAGTGAGGCCGGGGGATGGATAAACCATAGAAATATTCTACAGAAGGTGAGAGGCAACTCCCTACACACTCAGCAGAGCTTGTTTGCACCAGCAAGTGGCCTAGGGGAGGGTAGAGTTATCCCTTCTGTACATACCTCCTCTGATGCTATCTTGTTTATCAAACAAAAAACAGCCTTCTCTTTCCATGGCATATTCCTTGGCCCTTACATATGTCTATTATGAGCTCTTCACATCATCCTGTTTTGCTCTTTTTCCCTCACTTGTTATATTTTCCTCAGCGAACAGAGTCTCATGATGCTCTCTGCAGCTGGGAGGAGCTCCCCCAGCACACCCCCGGATCTCACTTGCTATTCTCTGTTGAAATCCTTCTCAGGAAACCCAAATGCTTAAACAAAAGTTGGCAGCATGTGCCGCTCCGTTCGCTTGTCTGGTAGCGCCTGCTTGTAGCCCCCACCCAGCACGTGCTCAGTTTTCCCCTCTGCCTCAGAGACTTTTGGGGGCCTTGTTGGCTGTTTTGCTCCCAACCTTTGTCTCAGCCAGCACGAGAGGGTTGGGTGCTCTGACTGGTACTCCTGTGTTTTATGAAGATGAAGTTAATATTGTGAACAGTGAGCTGCTTTAGGATCGTGGATTGACGAGTTCGTTCACACTGAGCTGGAAGTAGACTGTGGACCAAAACAGCCTGTGAATGCTGAGCCAGGGGAGGCTGAGAGAACAGGCACCCAGCTTCTGAGCCAGGGCTGGTTTCCTTCGCACACAGCTACTGGTGGAGGTCAGGGCCTGTTTACTGGGACACGATGTGACTACATTGCTTCTGGTAAAATGCAAAGACAGAACAATGTCGTCCCAGTGACACTGAGAACAGTTTCTTTAATGAGGTGCATAAAGGGCCTGTCTCACTGGAAACCTGTAACAGTGCCAGAACAACACAGGGGATAATAATAAGGAGGTGACCCCAGCTATCTCTAGATTTTGTCTCAGAAATCCCCCTCCCCATTGTGGGGATACTGCAAAATGCAAGTGTTCAGCTTTGACATAGAATCATGGCAGCGCGGGCTGGAAATCCCCTCTGTAGGTCTCCTTGTGAAAACATCTTCCCTGAAGTCCAACCTGGACTTTTCAAAGAGCAAACCATGGCCACCACCTCTTGTACCACCTGCTACTGCTGAGGAGTATCTGCTGTCTTTCTGCCTTTCTGTTGGGTAGTTGTAGGCCATCACCAGCTCCCCTTCTCAAATATCGCTTCTCAGCCTAAGCAAGCCCAGCTCCTTCCATCTCTCCATGGGGGCATATCCTGTGGGCCCCTGAACACAGGGACAGCCCCACACTGGCCCCAGCGAGCTTCTCCACAACCAGCTTCACCTGGAAAGAAGCGCCAAGAGTGGACACAGCAACCCAGTTGTGGCCTCACTTCCACCAAGCAGGCTGAGATAGTAACATCTCCACACCGGCTGCCTTTCTCCTACCCAGCAACTTATATCTGCCTGAGGGAGGAGTTGCTGTCTGTGGTGGTTTGACCCTGGCTGGAGGCCAGATTACCACTTTACCACTCCCCTTTTCAGCTGGACAAGGGGGAGAATATATATTGAGAGGCTTAGGAGTAGAGATAAGGACAGGGAGAGATCATTCTGCAATCAGTGTCACGGGCAAAACAGACTCAACACAGAATAAAAAGAAAAAAAGCATCTAATTTATTACACTGCACAGAGACACACCCAGTGACACCAGAGCTGGATAATCAGAGGTAAAACCAGATCTTAAAGCACTTACCTCCACCCCTCCCTTCTTCGCAGACTTCACTTTAGTCATGATTTTGCTCCTTTCCTCCCTGCCAGATGTCACAAGGGGAAATGGGGGTGGGGGGACAGTTCTCCGTGAACTTCTCTCACATGAATCCTTTCCCACAGGGCTTCAGCTCTTCACCAGCTGCCCCAGTGGGTCACTGCTATGGGGTGCAGTCTCTCAGGCCCAGCCTGCTCCAGCCTGGGCCTCCACAGAGTCACCAGTTCCCCAAGCAAACCTGCTCCAGCCTGGGTCTCTCTCTCCACAGGCAGCAGGGCCTGCCAGGAGCTTGTTCCAACACGGGTCACAGCGTCTTCCATATGTCTCCACCTGCTCCAGTGTGGGGTCTCTCCACAGGCTGCAGGTGGGGTCTCTGCTCCTGTCATCTTTCATGGGCTGCAGGGGACATCCTGCTCCACCATTGTCCTCTCCATGGGCTGCAGGGGCATCTTTCTCTCTGGCACCTGCAGTGCCTCCTCCCCCGCTTCTTCCCTGGCCTTGGTGTCTGCACAGTTTCTTACCTCTTCTCACTCCCTTCTCTGGGGGCAAAAAGCCCCTGTTTATGGGTTTTTTCTCTCCTAAATGTGATTCCCAGAGGCACTGTGACTGTCACTGATGGGCTCGGCCTTGGTCAGCTGCAGGTCCGGCCTTGAGCCCAATTGGTGTTTGCAGAAGCCACCACTGCACCCCCTCCTCCACCAGGCCCTTGCCATGCAAAACCACAACGCTGTCAAAGCCCCTCACAGGTTCTTTTCTTCCATGAAGTTTTGTAGTTGCTTTTTGAACCTCTGTAAAGGCTGCCATCTGCCATCTCCTGTAGCAAGGAGTTTTACGGATTTCTTGCACAGTGTATGAAGAACCGCTTCCTCTGCGGGAAGAGAACTTGCCAGTTGCTAGTTTAATTTCTTCTCTTGTACAAGAACACACAATGAAGCATTGTATGCTACTTACCCCACACACACTTCATGATTTTATAGATCTTTATAGAAGTCATAACAAAGGAGAGAACAAAAACGTGTAAGACAAATGCTGTGTTCTGCTTTCCTGTCCTTTTGCTCCCTGCAGCATGTGACTCCTCATGCCTCATTTGACTGTAAGCTTTAGAGACTCTCCAGTTTCTGTTTCATAGAATCACAGAATCATTAAAGTTGGAAAAGACCTCCAAGATTATCTAGTCCAACTGTCCCCCTACCACCTATATTACTTACTAAATCATGTCCCTAAGTACCTCATCCAATCTTTCCTTGAACACCCTGAGGGACGGTGACTCCACCTCCTCCCTGGGCAACCTGTCCCAATGCCCAACCACTCTTCCTGAGAAGAAATTTCTCCTAATTTCTAACCTGAACCTCCCCTGGTGCAACTTGCAGCCATTTCCTCTTTCTTGTTGTGAGAAGAGGTTGACCCCAGCTCACCACAACCTCCTTTCAGGTAGCTGTAGAGACCAATAAGGTCTCCCCTGAGCCTCCTCTTCTCCAGACTAAACAGTCCCAGTTCTCTCAGCTGTTTCTCTTAAGACCTGTGTTCCAGATCCTTCACCAGCTTCACTGCCCTTGTCTGGACGTGCTCCAGGGTCTCAATGTCTTTCTTGTAGTGAGGAGTCCAAAACTGAACACAATATTCAAGGTGTGGCCTCACCAGGGTGATGATCCCTCCCTGGTCCTGCTGACTGCACTATTCCTGATACAGGCCAGGGTGCTGTTGGCCTTCTTGGCCACCTAGGCACACTGCTGACTGGCTCATGTTCAGGTCAACCAACACCCCCAGATCCTTTTCCTCTGTACAGCTTTCCAGCCACCCAGCCACAAGTCTGTAGCGTTGCCTGGGGTTGTTATGACCAAAGTGCAGGACCCGGCACTTTGGCATATTGAACTTCTTCCCATTGGCCTCTGCCCACTGATCCAACTTGCCCAGGTCCCTCTGGAGGGCCTTCCTACCCTCCAGCAGATAGACACTTCCTTTCAACTTGATGTCATCTGCAGAGGATGCACTTAATTCCCTCATCCAAATCATCAATAAAGGTACTAAAGAGGATGGGCCCCGGTACCGACGCCTGGGGAACACCACTTGTGACTGGGCACCAGTTGAATTTAACTCCATTCACCACCACTCTCTGGGCCTGGCCATCCAGCCAGTGTTTAGCCCGGTGAACAGTGTACCTCTCCAAGCCACGGGCCACCAGCTGCGCCAGGAGAATACCATGGGCGACTCTGTCAAAGGCTTTGCTGAAGTCGAGAGGGATTACCTCAACAGCCTTTCCCTCACCCACAGGCAGGTCACCTGGTCATGGAAGGAGATGAGATTGGTCAGGTAGGACTTGCCTTTCATGAACCTGTGCTGGCTGGGCCTGATCCCCTGGTTTCCTTCTCCTTTTTTATGGCACTCCACTAGGAAGCAGCAACTAGGAATAACTGAGGCCGTAAACAACCATTTTCCTGCTCATTTACCTGCATTGTTCTGGCAGTTGCTTAATGGTTGCATAGGATTTACTGACAGACTTTAGACAGCGATGTTCACAAGTTTAATGCCTTGCCTTTGAAAGACAGGCTAATACAGTTTTCCTCTGCATTCCTCCAGGCCACAGATCCAAGAAGGGCCACAGGCAGAGGTGCTATCAAAGCCCACAGATGGATCATCGTCTGAATTCCATCAGAATTGTGAATAGTGCTGATGAAGTTGACTGGGAAAAAAACAAACTGAAGCCAACTTGATCTTTTAAAGAGCTGTAATTCTTTTTGAGAGATTGCTTTGGCTTCTTGCTCTGCTAATCTGGTGTTTGTGTTTATGAGGACAGTCAGCATACGTCCTCAAGCAATGATCTTAATGTCTGCCTGACATATGCTGTTTGCATGATTTAGAAGTCAGTGATCTTGGCGGCAGTTTAATACTCAGGAAAGAACAGGCCTGAAGGGAGGAAGGCAACCTGCTGGTTAGGAACGACCAGCTGAACCCCACAAAAGCTCACCCTGATCTCAGGAGGAGCTTTGCTAGACCAAAGGGATTCAGCCTGGGACTGAGGGATTGGTTCACCTCTAAGCCACCTGTCTGAATCTGATGCAGGAGGAAGGCTCAGAGTCCTCAGAATCTTCTGCTCATTGAAGATCTGCTTGGAAGTAAGTTAGTTACCTCCATGTGACTAACAGAGTACAGCTAATGATGTCCTGCCAATACTGAAGCAAGAGGTTCCCACCCTTCACTCTGTTGGCTCGGTTACCCCGAGCCTGTTGCTAACAGGGGACAGTGTTTATGCTGTGAGCAAGAGATGATGATGCAGAAAGCCCAAGCAGCCTCTGTGGAGGAAGTGGAATTAGCACAGGGCTGACAGTTACCCTTGTCAGAGACTTTTCCTTTGCCTGTTATCCTATTCAAAGCAAACTAAGCTTCATATTCTGGAGCCATGAGGTTAAAGGAGATATCTATTTAACGCAGGGGCATGCTTGACACTGAGATTTATTAGGCTGCAGAGCCATCTCTATGGAGGGAAGACCCTAGGGCTGCACACGGAGGTGGGCACAGCCCTGTAAGAGGGAACAGGCTGGATGAAACACAAGGCAGCAGCCAGAAATCCTTGATGTGATTCTTGATGTGCTCCTTGATGTGAATCCTTGATGTGATTCACCCAAAAAGCTGTTGGGGTGATTGATGCCTGGCCTGCAGTTTAGAAAAACAAGTAGCTTGTGCAATAGGCTGCAGTTCATGAGGGGAGGTGGATCTTGACGTCTCTAACGCCTTGGCAGAGGCTCTCCTAAAATTATGGAATGGCACCACCGTGTGGGTGCTGTAAGGCAAGGAGAGCTCTCCACTTTTTCCCATGTGTTGACTCTGCAGGGCACGTTTGAATAGTGAAGCAAGCAAAGGCTGATGTCTTGCTGCTTGTCAAAGACCAAGTGGTCGTCCAGAACTGGTTTTCTGCTTGTTTTCTGCCAGCTGAATTCACGGTTTAACTGATTGTTTGCCCTTGCTAGTGATCTTATCGGGAAACTGTAAACAGATTTAATAATTAAAACTTTTCAGTTATAGAGGAAATGCAGAGGAAAGCCACTGAGATGTGCATGAAGGGTCATCTGTCCTGTATACAATGTCTTTCTAAGGTATGAAATTCCTGTGCCAGCCAGTCCATGCATCACAAAGTCCACTAAACTCATGCAAGTAGCTGAAGAATTTCTCGTCTGTGGTGTTGTGTTGACTACCCTGGCAATGGCAGCATGTGTCCTTAACTGCAGAGCTTCTGGGAAGCATCAGACATATGTTCATGAATAGAACAACAGCCTGTGTACAGCAAGCCCAAGACTTCCCAGAAGGCATTGGCTGCCTGGCATGGATTTTATACAGCAGTGGGATGCATAATACCATGGGTACCCAGGCTCCTACAATGCAAAGCAGTCACTGAGGAGAGAATCAGTGCACATCTAGGGAGTATCAAATTTTTGGGAGTCCACAGTGGGATTACCACACATCTGTAAATCCCACACAAACATAGCAGGTCCCTGAAATACACATAGATAAGATTTTCCAGAAAGACCCTGTGTCCTAACAAAAGGACATATTGCAGCCTGGACTATAGCAAGAAAATGAAATGTCATCCTGAGCAGGTGTTTCACTTTTACAGTGCTGCCCACCCAACTGTATGCCCACCCAGGGTTTTCTAGGCATAGCTACAGAGGCAGGTGGTGCTGTGTCAGGGACTACAGAACCACACCCCCTGTCTTCCTCAATGTGTCATCACAATTGCCGACAGAACTGTACCCTCCTCTCTCTCTTCTCTCAATCCCTCTCAATCACCATGGCTGACATGCAGGAACACTGTGCTGCCATCCAGCGAGACCTGGACAGGCTGGAGAGCTGGGCAGGGAGAAACCAGATGAGGTTCAACAAAAGCAAGTGTAAAGTCTTGCACCTGGGAAGGAATAACCGCTGGAATCAGTACAGGCTGGGGGATGACCTGCTGGAGAAGAGCTCTGTGGAGAAGGACCGGGGGTCCTGGCTGCTGACAGGTTGGCCATGAGCCAGCAGTGTGCCTCTGTGGCTAAGAGAGCCAATGGGATCCTGGGGTGCATCCGGAGGAGTGTGGCCAGCAGGTCAAAGGAGGTGATCCTCCCCCTCTACTCTGCCCTGGTCAGGCCCCACCTGGAGTATTGTGTCCAGTTCTGGGCTCCCTGGTATAAAAAGGACAGGGATCTCCTGGAGAGAGTCCAGAGGAGGGCTACAAAGATGATTAAGGGCCTGGAGCATCTCCCCTATGGGGAAAGGCTGAGTGAGCTGGGACTGTTCAGCCTTGAGAAGAGAAGACTAAGGGGGGACCTAATTAATGTTTATAAATATCTTAAGCAGGGGATGCAGGGGGAATCAGCCAGCCCCTTTTCAGTGGTCTGTGGGGACAGGACAAGGGGCAATGGCTGCAAGTTGGAGAACAGGAAGTTCCGCACCAACATGCAGAGGAACTTTTACCCAGTGAGGGTGACAGAGCCCTGGGACAGGCTGCCCAGGGGGTGTGGAGTCTCCTTCTCCGGAGATATTCAAGACCCGTCTGGACGCCTCCCTATGCAATATGAGCTAGGGAGCTGCTTTGGCAGGGGGGTTGGACCTGATGATATCTGGAGGTCCCTTCCAACCCCTACGATTCTATGAATCTATGATTCTATGATAACAATTGCCTCGTCACCACCTCCTTCAGCAAAGTGAATTCCCCAAATTCCACCCTTCAGGAAGGGATATGTGGCAGGATATAGTCCAAGTCCTCTGCTAGGCATCCAGGCCCAAGGACAAAGTGCTAGGGGCCTCTGGCCCTTAAGAACCTTCAAGGACCCTTTGAAGGCAGTGCTGGACATGTGTCCCGCTACCAGGTGGAAGGTGTGGCCATGCCAAGGACTTGTTGACAATGAATGAGAGGCAACACTGTAAAAAGGCAAGACCAACGAAACCAAGGAGGAGAATGTTCCCCCCACTGGACCTGAAGACATCGGACTGACAGGGTGCCGCAGATCCATGGTGGTAGCTAGTGCAAGCTCTCCTGCTCCTTGCTCTTTCTCCCTCTTTCTCCCTGTTTTCCACTCTTTCCCTTTCTTCCTCCCTCCTCTTCCACGCTTGTCGTGGGCCAAATAAAGTGACCTGACACTTGACTCCTGTTTGAGTCTTAATTTTATTCCTGAGAATTGTGAAGACCTGGTCACAATAAAACACCTAATTGAACATCGTGCAGGAGTTAAGCCCAGCCACCCCCAACTACACAGAGCAATCTGATGTGGGTTGGAATGCAGAGGGGTTTAACCTCTGCCAGGTCCCTTCCAACCCCAAGGATTCTGTGATCTCGTTGTGGATCATGACAGGCTGGGTGCCAGGTTGTGCCAGAGGTGTGCTCACAACCCAAGCGCAAAATCAAGTGGTCCAAGAAGTGGGCTGAGGAAACTTGGCAGGGGATTAGAAAGATTTCTGAGAGCAGGCACCAGGGTAGGAATGCGAAGGCTCTGGTGAAAGTAAGGCTCTGGTTATCATTCCACCCTTCAGCATCGACCTGCTGTCTGCTGGATGGGTCTTTCCCTTGAGCCTGAGAGATCTGCAGGCAGGCAGCGGCTTATTGCATGCTGCCCATAGTCTCAGTTATCAACCAGGATGACACCACCTAAGGTGTTGTATGAGCACAAAGTAGGAGGCAGTCCTGGCCCCAGGGAATCTACAGCGTAACAGTAGACCAAGATGTACAGCTGGGAAAGTGTGTGCTGTGACAATGGCAGCGTGAGAGGCAGCAATGTGAGCACATTGGCAGTCTGACCTCTGTCAAGTGCCTTTTCAAGCCACGACATTGAAATTGAGTTTAAAAAAAGGGATCTGGAAAGGAAACTTGAGCCAGTCTTAGATCCATTGATGGGGATTTCCTCTTCTCTGTCCCAGACATGCCAGTGTGGAAGAAAAGATGAAGATGCTCACTTGAAAAGTCCAAAACCTGATGACAGCAGGTACTTCACAGCATCAGTCAAGAGCGGGATATCAGTATTCAGCCCCTGAATGGCAGTGGCAGAAGGATGGAGACCTACAGGCTGAGGACAAGTGCAGTGAACATTTGCAACCTGGATGAAAGGGAGTGAAGGAGCCCCTCTAGTGGGAGAATCCCAGAAAGGTGATCACGGACATTCAGCTGGGGAAAAGATCCCCGCATTCAGGATGGGCACCAGCACGAGTCAGGATTGGCCCAGGAAATGGGCAGTGGAGCAGAACAAAGGAAAGCCATGGAAAAAAAAAAAAAAGAGGAAAAAATTCCAACTGCTTCTGTCAAACTGATCACAACAGAAGTCTTTCCTGACCTTGTATCTGGCAATGGAGTCAAGCCTGAACTCGTGAGCAGAACGAGACTTTAAATCAGGTAGAACAGCAGTGTGTCTCACAGCCCACACTCCAGAACTCTCTGTTCATTCACCAGGTGCTATGGAAAGTCACAGAGACACTGATATGCTCATATTGGAACACTGGCCCCACCTCTTGTGTGAATGGTACCACGGAAAAGGAAGAAACATTGACCTACCCTGTTCTTTGGGAGAATCACTAACTCTGTCTACCTCAGTGTCCAGTTTGTGAAGTGTGGGGTGAATAGCATGCCTACGCTCCTAGAAAAGGTTGTCTGACAAAAAGTTGTGAAGGCTCTGAAATGCCAACACGCTAAAGTCAGGAAACAGGCTCTGTTTCTGGCTGTGATGTATGATGACACCATTTCTTTACAGTTTGCAGACTCTGTTTTAGCACTGAGCTGCCAAATAGGACAGTCAATGAGCGTGTCCAAGGGGCGAGAGGATGGCTGCAGCTGCAGAGCAGGCTTGCACATGACAATGCCCCTCTCCAGAAGCTGTAGCTGTCAGGAGGACAACACCTCCATCTGATGGAGAGAAGTCCTCATTTCCACAGGTGAGGAAGATCATGCATCTGCAATAGTTTAGCACTTTGGATTTTAAGAAGCAGCAGCACATTCAGTATTTCCACCTATTTACGTAGTGCTTTTAGGGCTGTGTTTGCCAGGCTTCGATGTAAACATGGTGTTGCTGGCACACAGGCAGCTGCTTTATTTTCTTTGGCATTGCTCTTCCTGTGCCTTTACACAGGATGAGTTGATGTGTGACTCATGTCAGCTCAGATCTTTTACTCTGAGCAGATGCGGCCCCTCAGCATGAGCCGAACAACAGTTGGGGTGTTACTGGGATTTTAGTTACAAACTTCCAAGCCAGCGGTTCTAACTCTGGGATGAGGTTAGGTGCCTGTCTCCCTGGTGGATTGCCTCATTTTAAGGAGTGAGTCCTGACAACTGGAGCTGGCTGGGGGAATGGATTTCTGTTTCACAAAGGTAAGTCTATTTTAAGGACCTTTTCAGACCCCAGCTGAACATCTAAATTGTTGAATTCAAATGTAATTTAGAAAGGAGCAACACTTCATCTTGCTAACATTGAAACTGTTGAAGATCCCCAGTTGCTGCCAGTGTTTAGCCAGGTCACTGGAAGAACAAGGTGTCCCAGCTCAGCTGTCACCTGCCTGACCGAGCTGTGGGGCAGCAGGAGTGAAGGCTGGCTGGAATCCCTATTCCCTGGTTCTCAAGCACTCCACTGCTCAGGGAACAAGCCTGCCTGCGAGCCCATGGGACCAGGGCAGCTGTGGGCTCCACAGCAGCCGAGAAGGTAAAAGGGCCACAGAGAGGCTGTTATAGAAACCCTGGTTAGTCTTCAGCCCTCCCAAGGTCAGACCTTACTAGAGGCTTTTCTGGAGCTCTTCAGAGGAGAAACATCCCATAAAAACATCCCAGCCTTCCCACTGAAGACTCCAGTAGCTTTGAATGAGCAGTCATAGTCTTCAGCATTCCCACAGCTGAGTCAACCTTCATCAGATCGGGTGTGTGAACAGCACCATGTCACCCACACCCCCTGAAGCAACAGCTCTGAGATGAGGGAGGTGTCCCCACTCATGTCACATAGGGTAGCTACTGCAGCCTGTGAAGCCACGGGAGCTGTCCAATATTGGTGCTAAGTCAGAAGCTTTGGGTTATTTTCTCTGGCCTCCATCTACTTCCGAGGAAAGGTGAGGAGCTTTAGTAGGTGCTTCTGGCAGCATTGTGTAGGTGTTTCAGATCCTTAGCATGTCTGAAATGGAACTAGATGTTGCATTTAGGGGTGGAAGCCCCCTTGGAATAGTCTGTTATTGTCAACATCACAGCCAGGCACAGCAAAGGAAGGGTCACCTCAGGTATCTGCTGAGGCTTCACACCATCCGTGATGCCAGGGAAAGCAGCATCCTCCCAGTCTAACTCCCAGACCCCTGGAGAGTGGATTTTTGATTTGCTAACCACAGCTTGGTGCAGAAACGCAAAGTCTGAGGTAAGGAGGGAGGGAGAGAGAAACCACATTCAGAGTGCAACCCACTTAACAACTGCAGCATGTTCTGCTGAGCAGAGAGGAGCCTGCAGTCCCTGAGCATGAATGTAGGCCATGGCCCTTCATTAGCCTGCATTATTATTATTATTATTATTGTTATGGCTTTGGTTATTAGGGTGGTTCCCAGAGGAATTTGCTGCCAACAGTATCTCTCTCCTCCTGCAAATGATCCCGTATGCCGCTAAGGAAAGAGGGCCACGCCAGTGGTTCGGGCTGGTTTCAGTGCCATGCTGCTGAGACCTTGGAGGAGTGTTTGGGAAGGCAGTCTGGCCTGACTCACCCAGGGAGGTGACTGTAAACGTGACTTTGTGCAAGCTCCATTTTAGGAAAGGAAAATGCTTCTACTTCCTAGGTTCTCACCTAGAAACAACATGAACAACAAAGAAAACAAAAGAAAAAACAGCTTCCACCTGGCATATACATTGAAATTTAACCCGTTCTAAATTCCAGCAAAGATCTGAAAATTGAGCTGATTTATTTCTGTCTTTCACTTTCGTTACCCTGGGGTAAAGGTTCTTTCTTTATCACCAGTTGTCAACCTTATCAGAAGGACATAGTTTTGTTTCTTGTGCAGAAGACTTTTCAAGCAGAATATAGGAGTGATTAATTTAAATCCTGAGGTATGCTGAAGCAGTTCAAGTCCTTTGGGACAGTATGTTTAATAAGGCACTAATGCAATTTATTTTTCTGTCCTGGAGCAACTAGATATGTGAGGCAGAGGCTTCAGACGGTGGAAGGATGGCTTGACTACTGTGAAGATCATTACATTCTCCTGTAGTTTTCAATTCAACAGCTTGTACCTGGGACCTCTCTAAAGGCTGTTATGGGCTAACAGCTGCTTCAGAGCTTCTGATATTTATAGTATTTGTATTGTCAGGCAGCTCAGAGGTATCCAGGATGAGATCTTCCTGGGTGCTGAGGAATGAGCACTGAGGCAGCCTTCCCTCCCACAGAAAGTCCACGATCCAAGCAAGTGCTGTACTTTGATGGAATTAATGGGAAAGCACCACGCCCAAAGCATTTCTGGAGCATCAAAATGTTTCTCCTTTAAGCAGCCTTGTAGAATTTCCTCCTTTTTAAACTGCTTCATTTTGTTAGTAATCCATCTGATATTGAGGGAATTCTCACTGGCCAACTTCACATACACATTAAACCGTGAAGAAGAAGGAAGCAGATGACAAGGTGCAGGTTAGCAGGCTCTGAACTCGTTAGATGTGGTAGTGGAAGCAATTTGTCACTGGCTGAGTCATCACAAGGGCCTGTTGAAGGGAATCCACTATTCCAATACAATTCTTTGAACAAAGCATTAGAGATAATAGAGTCCAGAAGGATCTTCCTTGGACAAATACAATTTTCAGGTATTTCTGAAGTGCTTGTTGTTGATCAGACCATGCACTTATCCCAGATTAAAAGCCCATTGCAGAAAAACCCACTGGAAACTGCAGAGAACATAGTAGTGAGTTATTATCTCTGGCTCTGGATGAAGTATCTCATCTATGAGACAATGAAACACAGGGCCCAGAAACTGGCACTCTCAATGACTGAATTAACTATACCATACTGAGCTAAAACTACTAAGAAGGTTCAGACAAGTTTGTGATGGTTGTGTTAGGGATGGCAGCACTATAGATTTTATTTACTGACCCACCTGCATGGAGGTGGGACCTTGGAGTCAGGGTTTTGGTGCAGTGTCAGCTGCTGCATGTGTACAGAGCAAAGGCCTTGCTGTTTCAAGAAAAAATCCATAATCTTGCTTTGAAGACTGCAAAGTGAAGACCTCGCTGATACTGAGTTCATTATGGGTTGTGTAGAAACACATATTTGTTTATCTATTTTGGAAACTAAATGCATTCATGCTTTCCTGAACGCTTTCTCAGTAGTTGTCAGCCCTGACATTGATGTAAAGGCAGAGTAGAACAGGGCACTGATACCCGTGATCATCACAAGAAAGGGAAATGTCCAAGAATATAAGACTGTCTTACAGTCTCAGCCATTCACTGGAAAAGCAGCATCTGGTTCAATGTGTCTGTAGGCACAGACTGTCTGCAAGGGCTTCTTGTTCTCTGAACAGAGCTCAGCTGACAGGTTACTTTTGGGAAGAGGCACAGTAATCTGTCTATTTATGTACCGTCTTTGAGAGACGTGGTCTCAAATTAGGACAGGAGTTGGGAACAGAAACAAATGGGCTCACAGAAATGGGAGGCACCAGGTTTTTGGGCATGTGGGGTCTGTGCAATCAGGTCTGAAAAGCATTTTCAAAAACTGGAATAAAATAAGCCTTGTTGTGGTAGCTGATTAAACTGAGCAGACAACTCATCCGCCAGACACGAGAATACTACTTGATCTAACCTGTATTTGAAGAGATGTGTGACATTCAGAGAGATTTAGAAACATTTTTGTCTTTCTTTTGGAGTTATTCCAGTGTTTACTGAGCACCTGCCTTTAGAAATGGGCAGTCCCTCTCCAGGAGCTGACAGGAGAAAAGCGTTTGATTTATGGCAGCAGGGACTCTGCCCTGACCAGCCCGCAGCACCCAACAGTCCCCAGGCCCTGGCAAGCCCAACAGCTGCTCACAGGCAGTTGCCCTGAAAACAGAGGGCTCAGCAAGCCAAATAGCTTATCTGGGTCCTAGAATCCATATCCATGAGATCCCCACTCAGAACACAGGCAGAAGCAGAGTAGCAGTGGCACCTCATGGCTTTCTGTATTCTCCAGCAGCCTGCAAAAGTTCACCCTTCAATTCTGCCACTTCAGTTGGGTTCTGCTCCTCACCTGTTTCCTGTCCCTGCTCATTCTTTGTCCTAAGCCCAGTTCCACTTGAGACCTCAGCATCCATCCCCCTTGCTCAGGCTTGTTCAGACCCCAACACTTGCCTCCTGCAGCATCCCTCATGCCGAGGCGTAGGAGGGAAACTGCTTTGGAAAAGACTTGATATTCCTACATCTCTCATCTGAAGGTAAGGGAGGTTTGTCCCTTAGAGTCAGGTGCCACAGCTACTGTTATGCCATAATCTCTGCTTTTCAAGTGACATCCAGTCTTCAGCACACGTTTGTAGATGGCCAGTGCCATGCAGTTATGCACAGTGAGGTTATGTATGCCAGAGAGGTGAGAGTGGCTCCGAAAAATGCTTTCAGCTTCCCCTTGGATTAGAGATAGAGACCTGCCACATATTTTGTACCTTCTGTTCCTTAAAGCAAGAAGATGGATCAGAGGAACAAACATTCACCATAACTCAAAAAATGCTGTTAAAAATTTCTGCTAATTTCACATCTTGCTCCCTGCATCTCTCTCAGCTACTCTTTCCCAGACATAGAGGATGTAACACAGTGTTAGCACTACGTCACCACAGTGTTACAATGCCAGGGAATTTGCTTTACTATCCTGTAGGAAACAGAAGAAAACTTTGCAGATTTACCAAAGTAGTCTATAAATTATCTGGTGGCACTGGAGTCACAGAAAATTGTATCAAGATCCATCTTCAGTCTTGCACCTCCCTTCTTTCACTGCTGTGGAGATGCCTTCACATTTGCAGCAGGCTCCACTTCACCCCAAGTGCATTGCAAGGAAGCTCATTGTCTGCCATTGCTTTCACGATGCTCACGTTGCATTGACCTGTGCTTTTGGTGGCCACCACGCTGTGTTGTTGCTTCTAAAAGGCTTGTCCCAGTATCAACACACACATATGCTGGGAGCATTTCTTACATCCATGACTCAGTCTATACCCTAAGCTTAAAAGTGGGCAAAGGAAGAGGTGAAGACACGCTTGGCCCCTGTGATTTGTGCGTTCTCTGTGCGTGCTGCTTGTGGCTCGCTGTGGTGTAACTCAGACTCACTGCACTTGGGTAGTGGAGCACTGGGTGAAGTTCAGACACAACAGGGTAGGCTCTTCCCAGGCTGGACAAACAAGAACCTGCAGGAAAGCCAGCATGTTTCCCAGGCTCCCTGACCTCTGGTGAGCACTGCAGGTCTCGGTGCAATGAGCAGGTGTCAGAACGCAGCAGTATGAACAGGACACATGGCTGGATCGCAGCAGTGCTCAACCAGCAGCATGGACATAACCTCAACATCCTCCACGTGTCTCTAGATGACTCCCTCTTGCACATATTGTATATGACTCTTGCATTTTAGGTATTTCTCTTTCACTTCCAAACTTCTGCTGGGAAATAACCATCTGGGGATTGGTTCATTCTGCATACAGCACATCTGTTGGTCCCATTACACATAACTCAAGTGCTTTCCAAACTGCTTATTTTCATTTCCAGCTTCTAGCCATATAGCCAGAGATTGCTTCCCTCACTGCTTGAATCCTGCAAACAGAGGTGAAATGTTCTGCAATTCAGGACAGGTCTGACTGTAGATTTTCCCACCATCTCAAAGCCTTGTTTAATCAACTGGATGGATTAGAGCTGGTAAGAGTGTAGCAGGATATAAAAGAAACCCTTGAACCCTAAACAGCCTTCTGTGCTAGCTGTACTATTCCAGTGTCCTGACACAGGTAAGCTGTCCACCATTTTCATAGTAACCAGGCAGTTCCTTTCCTGTTCAATACCTGCATTCTTTCACCTTGGTTTATCAGGTCATTTAAGTCACACTGTCTTTTAGCACATCCCTGAGCTGGGATCCACCCTTGCCACCAGTTGAGTGTATCACAAACACAGAGCTAGGAGCACGAAATCAGAGAGGGGCAGGAGGGCTCTGCACAAAGGTGCTAACTCATCACACAGCATGCAGTCTGGGCTAGATGTGAAAGCAGGACACATCAAGCAGTGGTAGAGGCTCGCTGTGGCTGAAGGGGTATCATCCATCATCTACAGATCAGGGCTTTTTCCCTAAGGAAAAGAAGGTGGCCAGCAGAAAGGATACTGAAAACCAGCACATGTCTTTGTGCTTGGGTACCTGATATCTGGTAGTGGCTTTACTTCTTTGTATGTCCTGTCCAGACCATCCTGCGGTCCTCTTGTGCAAAGCACCTAGAGGACTTGGCATCAGTTCTGCCCTGCAAACAGATGCCAATAGAGGTCACTGAAGAAAGGCAGGGGAGGAAGCTGCGGAAGTTTTTGATAGGTGTAAGATGCTGGAGATGGTCCCAATCTTTCCCAAAGCCTTTTGTTCTTCAATTTCCTAAGCAGTTTCTTCCTTGAAGTTTTTCAGGTGTGTGCCCAGGCAAAAATGTGGCCGGAAGGAGCTCAGCTCAAGTTAGGCACCAGACCGCTGTGGCCTGTGGCAAGGCTGCTCCTCCCCTTGAGCAAGGAAATGTGTCGTTCCCATCAGCCAGTGAAACAACAAACAGGAAAGGAAAGCCCTGCTCCCAGGCAAACACTTCCTCAGTCCCAGTGATGGAAAGCTCCTGCTCCTCTTGTCTGTTTCCATAAGGTATCTTCACCTGCCCTTGACTCCAGTGCTCTTCATTGCTCCCTGTGTCTTTATACAGAGGGGCAGGAAGAAGCACTGGCACAGAAAGGTGGATAAGCCTAAGCGTGCTCTTGGGGGTACGCAGTACATGAAACCCTTGGACCCTGCCATCCCTGCTGTACAGTGTGGCCATTGCTAGCACCAGGCTGCAGGTTTTGTACCCAGCTTGCAAAGGCTCAGAACATGTCATCCTTGCCTTGCCTGGACTTGTACTGACCTGCCTGACCCTTCTTTTTAATTTAGGTTAGCTGCAAGAGCATTTTTCCTGTCCATCAGGTGGCTATGGCTGCTTTGTTTTTTGTGATCAGCACTGCATGGCACACCCGTTGTTTTATACACACAGCAGTAACAAGCAGCTATTCTGTGCTTCATGAAACGTTCACAACTCCCAACTTAATACACTAGAGGTGGAGTTAATCATAGGCCTGGGGTGACAGCAGAGGCCTCGAGACGTGGGGGCACAGGGTGCAGTGCAGAGGAATACAGGCACGAGATGGTAAGAGACAGGGCACTTTGCTCTGGAGACCTCACAGCTGCAAACAACTCACCTATGGCCAGTTAAAGAAATGTGAGTACAGAACTGGACAAGAACAGCCCTAGGGGTAGCAAAAAAAGCAAAGAAATAGTATCTTTCATGTTTGGATGGAAAATGGAGTTTCAATCCAATGAAGAAAAAGTTATGTAAAAGCATGTTAGCAATCATAAAACCCACCCCCGGAAAATTCTAGAGTGAGGAAGAAGAAATCATCACCATTGGTGTCACATCCCTCCCACCAAAGGACTCCAGGTGCTGACAATCCCCTGTGACACCTCACCACCGCAGAGTGAACCCACTGAGCTCAGGACCCAGAGGGCAAGGGCAGGGAGGGGGAGCATAATGCCAGGAAGAGGGGTAGAAGCTCAGAAGTGTATGTATAACACTTCCAAAACTATTACTGCTGCTGTTGTTGGTATTGAAGCTTGAATCTGTGAACAGGAGTATTAATTATTTTTCTGTAGTAATGGGATGCTACATCATCTGGTGTAATGATGTAAATCATCACCTGAGCTAATGATTTTTATTAGAATGGTAAGGTTACAGTTTTACTAACAATAAATTTTTGGGTTTATATGCAAGGTGGGTTTTCCCTTTTGATCAGAAAAAAATATTTTGAGCAGAAGATTGTTAGAAGGTTCCCAAATTAACTTTGAAACATGCTGTATTTCTCATGAGCTCACAGTAATGAAATTGCCGTGAGCTGAAATCCCCATCAAAACGTGAAAAATGCATCTGCCCTGGAGAGGTCTAAAGAGCCACTTGGCCTCAGCTGAAAGGGTAAATGCCTTTTTGGGCAAAAATCAACATTTTTTTCCCTATCTGTCACCCTTCCAAGCTGCTCTTGTTCCCTTGGATGCTTCCTCTATGAGTCAAAACTGATTGTGCTCACCTTCTAGCCTGCAGTTTGGCAAAGGAAGCCACAACAAATACCTTATGATTTAGGATGTGTTATTTTTAGCCACAGATCAAAAAATCAAAGAAAGAACAAACTCCTTCCAGTTCCTCAGCAAAGCTTTCTATGTTAGTGCCTTCCATTTCTAACAGATCTGGAATGTTTTACAGATGCATTATGTTCATGATAAAATTGAGAAGAGATACATTGCCATCAAACATGTGCCCTTGGCTCCAGCTTTTCTGAGCTACTGAAAAACCCAGGAAGAGGCCACGGCCAGGGGCCAGCACAGCAGGCAGTACTTGGCACAGCAGAGACCTGTGCCATTTAACACCATGCAAAGGACTCCCCTGGTTTTGTGCTGGGCTTCCTGGACAGAACTACAGTGTAACCTGTAATTACAAGGTAACCTACCATAATTGCAGATGCTTCCATGTCCTGGACACCCTGGACCTGTGGCATAGAGACAATTGCTGGAAGGCTGGTTGACATTCCTGATTCTGGGACTTAGGCTTCCCTCTTCCTTGGAGATAGTTCAGGATATTTTCTCTTGACTTTTCTGTGTCTCTGCACACATTAGGCTGGACACTGCAGTCACCTCTCAGTGACTGAGGGCTGTCCCTGAAAGGATCTGGCTTCCTCATTTCTGCTCTCCCAGCTGAAGACTCCTGCACTGTCCCTTGTGCCAGACCAGCTGTCCTGCAGCCTTAGGGTCAGCTGAGTCAGCAAGTGGAGTCCAGAAATCATCCGACTCAGCTACGGGAGGCACTATGGGGGAGTCACTGCCAGTCACCACCCTGCCATAGCACTGCCAGAAACACTTTGAACAAGATGATTGCCATCGGTGCTGGATTGACCATCAGAGAAGACACCTCTGAGCCTGCCTGTGCTGGGATCAACATGTGATGGATTTAGCTGGGAGAGATAGCATGAGGCTACCTGGTACTAAAACACCAACCCATCATCGTGTCCTCTGAGAGCATCTGCACACTGAACCCCTGCGGAAAAGCCAGTGCACTGTAACTCCCCTCGCAGTGTACCAAGCACTAAGTGCCCTATGCAGATGTTCTCAGCATCTCAATTTATAACAGAACCATAGAATATCTCAAGATGGAAGGGACCCATAAGAATCTCCAAGTTCAACTCCCTGCTCCTCACAGGACTACCTACAACTAAACCATATGACTAAGAGCACTATCCAGGTGCCCTTTGATCTCTGACGGGCTTGGTGCTGTGACCACTTCCCTGGGGAGCCTGATCTTAAGACCAGTAGCAGGTGAGGTTTGCTTGATGGCTATAACCCCTGGGCAGAGACACACCAATTTGTGATTCAGTGCTCAGCCCCTGTGAGAGCTTCTCTGTAAAACTGGGCTATGTAAAGCATTTGTGTGTGTATGCGTTTTCCCATACCTGCATCATGAAAATAACAAAATCCATGTGATTCCTAGGGTAAAGCAATGATTTACTGGTAGGCAAAGACCTGTGAGAGCTTTAAATAAAAAAGCCTAGCCACCTAAATGCTAATTTACCTCTCTTCTGAGTATGAGGTCCAAGTTTCAGACGCTTTGAGATAGCAACAGGAGAAACAAATGTGTGTCTCTGAGTGCTTGACCAATGCCTGATCCAGAGCATGCTGGAGTCAGTGGGTACATCCCTGTGCACTTCCATAGGCTTTGGACCTGGCCCAGAGCATGCACGTGGTTTGTTATGACCATGGTACAAGACACATCATACCATGACCCAATGTCTATGTTGAAGCATTTCCACACATAACTGTACAGTAATGGTAGGTGAAAACTGGACACATACTTGTTTATTCCAGCTGTATGAAAACTGGCCCTAAAATGAAATGTCTGGGGTATGGACTTGAACCTCCAGAACTCTGGAAGTTGTACTAGACCTAGTTCTATGAGTGTCCTTGGTTTTTCTCTTTGGATGACCCCAGACATGATTTGGAGATGTTCAGATTTGCTATTTGAATACCCCTAGTTTGAATATGCTTCAGCATATCTTTGTCTCAGTGCTAAATGAAAAAAAAAAATCTTGATTTGCTGTATTTTCCCTGTTTCCCATCAAGATGCTGAGATACTGTCTTATTGCAACCTGTTGGTTTATAAGATGTGTGGAAGTCCTCCTTCCTTAGACACAACTTGCCATAAAGGGTGCTTAGCTCATTTCTTTTCTGTTAATTTAGTTTGGGTGAGGTTGTAGAGGCACTACCCGCTCACACCTGTAGGCCTTGGTCCTCTGTGTCTCCCCACGGTGTTGCACAGGTCTGATTGCTTAAACTTTCCCCCATTGCAACTGGCTCTGACCCCATTCCCGGAGCACACCACCTGAGAAATGCTCAGATCAAAGCCCTCCGCCCGGCGGTGGGGTTTGGCCATTAACCGTTTGTTTAAGTACCTGCTGTGCAACAGAGAAGCACTTCAGATATCTCCTTGCTAAACAAAGGCAGGCGTTTAAACCCGGCGGTAGGCTTTATGGCTCTGGGCATGGTTACTCCACACGCCGTTTGACTCTCCTCCCTGCAGAGATTAACGCTGGGACCTTCAGCACCACTAATGCCTTATAGACAATCCATTCACATCAGTGTCTCCTAAGTGGTTAGCCATACCATTCTTTATGAAATAGGGACCCCTTCTTAAAGCTATGGCTACGGAGATACCATGATTTCCCGAGCATACAACGGTGTGTGTGCTCAGCTGTGGAGCATTTTGCACTGCTGCATGTGTTTTACTGCCTAAATGCTGCATGTGTGTGAGCCACATACGAACACCAGGCGCACATTGCTGTGGCGCTCACTGCAATGCATGAGCTGATCCGGTTAGACACGAAATGCAGACAGAAATCCGCCTCACCTCTCAAGCTAATTTTAGTCTCTCCCTCTCCTCTCCCTGGCTGTGTGTGGGGAAAATCACTCGCAGGCTGACAGCGTTCCAGTAACCTGTGCCACGCGCAAAGCGGGATGCGCTTCCTAACCATCTGCTTGCATGGCATGGGTTAACTGAGCCTGGGGGATTGTGCTTACCTAAACAAAACCACTGCAGTGAGGGGAAAAACAATGAATGGGTGGAGATGATCAGCCCATGCATTCCAGCTAGTGCAGTCCGGGCAGCAATGACAGCCTGAAGGTTGCAGCAGCATCGGGATCTGCATTCCAAGTGCACAGATCTTACAGTCTGGAGAGATTTTACGAGGAGCTGCTATTTATTTGCTGAGCCATGGCCAGTAACCAGGCCAGCCTGCAGGATGATCAGAGCAGGCACTGCAAGTTCTTATCCTATATGTTCTACCAGGCTGTGAGAGATCACAAGCCTGTATGGATGCTGGAAGACATGAGGACTATGGAGTATTTTTACTGGGAGGAAAATGCCAGCCTGAGAACCTACTCACCTTCAGAAGCCCTTCTTTATGCAGTGGTGCATAATCACCTGCCTTATGCTCAGTATCTGCTGTCTCATTTTCCAGAGGAGGCTCTCAAGGTACCTGGGGAACATTTCTGCTATTGCCCATCCTCTGCTCCTCACTTGGCCATGGCGGTCACATATGACAGGAGAGATATCTTGGGACTGATTATCAAAATTGCACACAAGCTCCCCAGCTTGAACTCTTACATCAATAGGACTGGCTGCTTTCATTTGGAAGATGGGAAAACCCCCTTGCACCTTGCCTGTGAACTGCTGAGGTCAGAGACGGTCCTTATCCTCCTCGGGAATGGAGCTTCTCCCAGGATAGAGGACAGTAAAGGGCTTACCCCGCTGGACGTCATCCTGGAGCAGATGTGGGACTCCAAAGTCAACGTGGCATCAAAGAAGCTCTGCCTCGACTACCTCTTGCTCTTCATGCCCAACCCACAGTTTAAGATGCGGAAAGTTCTGCAGGAGCATCCGGACCACTGGACAGCTTTGCTGGGAGAAGACAAATTCAACAGCCTGGTGGGGAACACACCTGCTTCTTTATATCTGCAAGCTATGCAAACTATTCTCCAGACTCTTCCCCCTCCCACTTCCCTAAAAGCATCCAGGAACTACCTATACCTCAGGCACTAAAGCCATTGCCCTCCTATGGCAAAAAGCTACCGACAAAAAATGTGGTAAATGTTTTTCCTTGACTTTATTCACTGGGTCCTGGATTTTCAAAGGCAACTAAGGGGAGCTGGTCATCCACCACCCTCAGCATTTTAGTGTGATTTTAGTACTTAACCTATTAGGCTATGCTGGAAAATCCAGTATTTTGTGACAAGATTTTAAATGTCTTTTCTAATTGATTGCAGGCACAGCACTTTTACAGGCAAATGCCTTCCTTGTTTTCTGTTTCGTTGTGCATGTGAAGGGTTAACTGTGGTTGAGACTGTGTTAGGTTTGGTTTCTTAGCTGTCAGCTGATATCAGTGTATCTGAATTCTCAGTGTAACTGTATCCTGTGTAAGTACCTGGGTAAAAATGAACAACTGTGCCCAGTGGGATTTTCAAAGGGTGTAACCATGGGACTGTGTTCTGCTAGAGCTGGGAGGAGTACCACCCCACACACACAAGGTTCAAACATCAGGTTTCATTTCTAACAAGGATCCAGAATCATCTAGTAATAACCAGAAAGTCCATGGCTGATGCTGCAGGGATGTAGAGCCAGTCCAGCAGGGTACCTGATTTTCCAGAGTTGCCACTTTACAGCAGGTCATAGTGTGGAGGGCATGTGTTCAGACAGGGGCAGTGAGTGAGTGTTCCTGGGTGAGGGGTGGAGGGAATAGAGACTGGCAGAACTGCTAACAGAAAGCATCCTGCCTCACCTGGAAGTGAGGGGGTTAAAGGCAATCCCAGCCCTGATGCTTCTACAGATTTGTGCAGTGGGGAAGGAACCATTTTTCCTGCTGTCCAGTAAAAAAAAAGAAATCAGAGCAGGGCCAGGGGAAGGGACATTATTTCTCCTTGACTTGTGTCAAGGGCTAGATGTGTCTCCACAAGAGAATCAAGCTCCCTAACCTGATTTCCCAGTGGGTCTCAGAGCCACAGGCATTTGTGAGTTATCCTAAGCTGAGGTATGAAGCTCCACAGTTAAAAGCTGCCACTTGTCAAATAGACAATTTTTGCCCCCTGGGTTTAGAAGGAGGGCCTGGTCCTGGAAAATATAAACAAAATTCCCTGGGACACTGCAGGCAGGGTAGGTTTGTGAAGGCAGGGCTAGGATTGCCCTGCTTTCTGGGGAGCTCTGAGCCTGCTGCCCAGGCAGAGCCCTGTCTGGTCAAGGTGCTAGTCCTGGTCTCCCGGCTGAGCTCAGCACCAACAGAACAGTGGCAGAATCCCAACCCCTTCTGGGGAACCTCCTTTCTTTTGGACCTCGATGTTGTCCTCTCTATACAAGCGCAAGCCTCTGCTCTGCTGAAGTAGTGCAACCCATTTCCCCAGATCTGTACTGAAAAACAGTGAAGAAATCACTCATCTCTTCAAATAAATTTGGAGCCAAAGGCACGAACTCCTTGTAGCAGGGCCCCGGCTAAGAAAGGATGTGAGTTTGGCTCTCAGTTGCTCTGTGTAAAAGCAGCTCGTGTCTCACCTGGCTAATGCCCAGTCTGTGCCCTTTTTCCATCGCACCTGTGCTCGGTTTTCCTGCGTGCAGGGTACCTTCCGTGTGCCAGGACGCTGGCACCGCCAGCCGTGGCCAGGTGGAGATTTCCTGCGGGGCTGTGCAACCCTGCGGGCACAGCCAATTGGGTAATACTTCAGAGGCCCTGGGATGCTCCTCCCAGACATCCATCCCTTCCCGCCTCTCCTCTGGTGGAAGCAGCTCGGTGCCAGTGCCGCCCGCGCTGCGCTAGGTGAAGATGCAGGCTTGCTTGTGAGATGGAGAAAATGTCGGCCGAGCCCTAAAAGTGGCAAGCAGGCCACGAAGGGGTTAATGCTTATCCCGAAAACCCACATCCCTGGTGCTGCAGTGTCCTTCCGCCCCTGCCCCTGGGGACTTGCGTGTCTTTCCCCATCTGTATCTGTTCCTCCTTGTGTGATGGGGGAGAGTGTGAACGGGTGGCGGAGAAATTCGGGGCAAATCTTGGGTGAGGTTTTTGCGGAGAGGCTGCAGCGAGCAGTCTCTGCGGCAGGCGGAGGCTGTCACAGCTCGGGAAGCCATGCAGAACCCACGGCAGATTTGCATTATAAGCAGTGACTGAGCTGCTCCTGCCGAGCCCTGCGGGGTTCCTCACCCCTGAGCTGGAGGCAGAGGACAAAGCAGACACTTGCTGCCCAAAGCTGATGAGACACACTATGAAGAACACAGCCCCCGTGGCACCCCTGGAGTCCAGAGGAGCAGGACTGGGTTTGTCCCCCGCAGCAATGCGGTATCTCATCCGGATGTCGGTGGGCGAGAGGCGGAGGAGGCTGGTGATGGTTATTATTAGAATAGTAATTAGGCCTCGGGAGCAAAGAACCCAGGGAAGGAGGGAAGGGAAAACATCAACTGTTATTCTGCTGGCTCCGAAGTGTCAGAGTTTCAGTGCTATAAAGAGTTTCAGAAAAGACATGAAGGAGGGGAAAGCTTTTCCACTTACAAATCTAGGGAGGCAGGTAGGATATCTTGGCATTAATGAGGCAGCACTTTCTTAACAAGACAGGGGGCTGTACCCAGAGAGCCAGAGCAACCCACTGGGAGTAAGTGGGTCTAAAATGGTGCAGGGAACCCTTGCTGGCTGTAATAGTTGTGGATCACTGCAAAGGTCAGGGTTCAGACACTTCAGGTTTAATGGGTGGGTTCGTAGCAAGCAGCAGGATGCTTATGCACATGCGCTTGTCCATGTGGGAGGCTACCCTCTATCCACCAGCCCAGACTGTGGATAAGAGGTGGATTCTCAGTAACTGTTCAAGAAACTCAAATGCTGGGGCATATCTGCATCTGGTACTGCAGCCTAGAAGGCAGCTGCTGGCTTCTTGTTAGCCCACATGCAAAAATTCTGGCATGCTCAGCTCAGTGTGCAACAGGCAGCTACCCACGCTGGAAAGATCGCTCCACCCTCATTCCTCCTTTTCCTGAGGAGAGATCAAGCAACAGCAGTCCCTCAGAGCCCTCCACATGTGGTCCCTCTGAGCCAGAGTTTAGGGCCATTAGTGTAGTGGTAACGACTCTTTCCATCGCCTGTAGCAGGATGGGGTGTCCTGCTGAAATGGAGGAATCTTCTCCCTCATCCTGGTTTGCTCATGTCATGTTGACCTGCCCGATAGTTTGAGACCCTATTGAGTCCTCCTGCTCCGTACAACGACATTACACCAGATACAGCCAAATCTACCTCAGCCCCGTCCGTCTCTGTTGACTTTTCTCCATGCTCTCCAAGCCAGGTCACTAGCAAAAGTAAACACTAAATATTTTCCACACTTCCTGCAACCTGACAGTGTGGAGTCTTGAAAAATCCCTATGCTTGCCTGGCAAACCTGGGGTAGGGATTTTTGACTTTGTTAATCAAGAAGGGTGCTAGGTGCTGTGTAGTGATGTTTACATTTTGCATTTATACACACTGAGTAAGTGTAGCTGTGATCTGTCTTTCTGAGCTTGGGGAAAAGAATAAAAAGCAAGAGAGAAAAGGGAGAGGGTGATGTCTTTGTTAATCTTTGGGTTACTGGCTGGGCCTGCAGGTTACTTCCATTTTGAGGAGTAGCATTGTAAGGATCTGGGTTGTTTGTGTATGTGTGTGTGACCTCAGTTTCAACGAGCCCCACGAGTGACTTGGTGTGTGGGGGAGGGTGGGGTGTGTGTGTGGGGGGGGGGGGGGGGGTGGGGTGTGCACATGTGCACTTGTATGTCTGTGTCCGTCTGCCCTCTCCTGGTAAAGCTCATAACTGACTTCCAGCAGTTACCCACTAGCACACGCCAGTGTTCAATGCCTTAAGCAAGCAGACTTTTCAGGAGGTAACTGTGCCGCAGGCTCTGTGCTGCCAACAGGTAAGGACATGTCTTCTTGGCTTGCAAGAGGGAGCAGCTTTGCTCTTGAAATGGGTGTTGTACCCCTGAGCACCATACACAAGGGCTTCTGCTCACCAACAACCACAACCATCCAGAGAAGAGTTTTTGATAGTAGCCACATTTTGATTTAAACTCTTTTTTTTTTTTTGTCTTTTTAAATAAAATCTATTAAACATATATCTTTGTATTTCTTTTCTCTGGGCTGCCAGCAAAACTCAGCCACTTACGACTTCCTAACTCTGTGCTTCTGTCTACTTCTGCAGCACCATTAGCAGGAAGGACAGGCCAGATTCTGACATCAGTCAGACCTCTTTACACCTGAAGTAACGCTTTTTAAGTCAATTGCATCAGTCCCGATGTTTGTTGATCTAAAGGAAAACAGAAACTGTTTGTGCAGTTACATTCTTCAAGGCTCCATAACCAACTCCAGCATCTCAGTAAGGTGGCGCTTGATCCCCGAAAGCATTTGTTTACATTTTTGGTACTTTGGATGTACACAGATATATGTACACAGATATATGTACATAGATATATGTACACAGATATATGTACATCTCTCTGACACTGATGGGCATTTCCCTGTTCCCAGTTCCCTTGGCTTTTTTGGAATCGGCATGACAGTGACAGATGCTGTTGTTCACTGATTAAGACTGTATGTTGCCATGCCTGAATACAAATGAATGTTCGTTGTATGATATGACTTTCTTATAAAGCCATACTTTTGTAATTTTAGTTTTTCTTTTTTTTAGGGGAGGGGGAATTTTCCATATAATTGTGTTTGTACATTACTCGATGCATGATTAAAAATAAAAATGTTGTAATGTGCTGGGAATAAAATATATATATATAAACCATGATACCATTTGGTATATTAGGTGTGAAAATCATTTAATCTGACTGTATTGCAATAATAAACTTGCAGTATAAACGTGATGTGTCTTTTATACCCAGTTGGTCAAAACCACCCACCAGTATCTATTGCTTTTGCTTTGGTTCATCTTGGTGTTTGATGATCTCATTCTGACTGCTGAGCCATTAACTCCAAAAGTGAGATCTGAGGAAGATAATATTTCCCTTCACAGGCTTGCAGTAGCTGTCTGTGCTGCCAGGGGATGACCCCAAGTGATGAGGTGAACCCACATTTCACAAATCTTCTACAAGGTGGTGATGAGTCAGAAGAAGGGGCTCAACAGTGGCAAGTAGTAATTGGTTTTGGAGATTTTCATTTTTTAGGTTTGAGGTCAGCTCACAACAGCTTATGACAAAGCTGTTTGCAGTGAATGTAAGAGTGCTAGCAGCCTCCTTTCCCTATTTGATTTGCTTGCAGTCAACAAGCTCCTTTCCTTCCTGAGGTTTTTCTCTGTGAGGAAAGATGTTCCAGTAAGGCTCCCACAACCAACTCCAACTTCCTCTGTAGGTTCAGCAGCTGCTGAAGGTCCTCAGGCAGATGTGCACTTCACATCAGCTGTACTCTGCCTGGGGTAATGGTCCACCAGTTTCTGTGCTGGTGGACCCAATTCCACTGCTGCCCTGCCAAAAACAGCTACCCAAATTGTTTCAGGTGATGGGCACCTGGTTTTGATGATGATGATGATAATCACAGGGCTTGGACTCTACCATCAACTGTACCTACAGATCTCCTCAGTGTACAGTAGTACATGGAAATTATAACCAAAGGAGTTAGTACTTCAGCCTGTGCTTGCATAATAAATGAATAGTTTTATGGAAGAATGAAAAAAATGGTAATTGTTTCACTAATCTCACTTAAAAAGGATGTATCTCCTCTTCCTTCAGGGTGGGAGGTACTTCACCTCAAGAATGTGGTCTCCAGAGATGTAAGTTTTCTGTCTTATTTCCATCCACCTTTCCTGTATTTGAGAATGAGAAGCTGGTTCCATTTCTCTCATGCCCTGCCAGCTCTGCTGAGGCTGGACCATCAGGGCATTAGTGAGCAGCTCTGGCAGCTGAGAGTCTGGGCTGATGCATCACTCAGAGCCAGCCTCGTCTAGGTATCAAGTTTTTTAGTTAGTCTCAGCCCACACACCAACAGGCAGCAAGACAGGCATTTAGAGAGAGATTTAAAGGGTATATTCCCTTGTGCGGGGGAAGGGGGAAGCACTGTCAGGAGCAGATGATGCAATGACTGAAATGCTGCCCACACCTTACTTGAGCACATCTCCCTGAGTGAGTCACCCCAAACGCAGATGATAGGTTTGGCGTGCCCCGTACTAACCTGTGTCTGTCTGGCCAGCACAGCAGCAATACTTTCTGGGAGCATGGGCTGTGTTTTGCTGCACCATCAAGCTCAGCTGATCATCCTTCAGGGGATCCAGCTCCCAACATGCCCACAGTTGTCTCTAGCACTTGAGAAGACCCTCTGAAGCCACGAAGCCAGGTTTCTCTGGGGGCGACTCCCCAAAGGCCTCTTGGATCGGATGTAGTTTTCCAGACCAGGTCCTAGTTCTAGCTAGTAAAGTGTGTTCGTATTTTGCTTTGGATCTTCTGTGAAGCAGGAGTTTATTGCTAGTAGGAAGGGTTTGGGTGAAATTCATGACTACATACAGAGAGAAGATAGCTGTGCTCTGTACACCAGCTACGCTACCCACGCCATCAGATGGGCAGATCCCCATGCAGAGCTGTGAGGAGGAGGAATGATTATCACAGAGTTGACAGACTCACAAAAGAAAATCTGAGAGAAAAAAAGGAAAGAAAAGGGTAGAGAGAGGCACTACGGAAAGATCCCTTCTGGGAAGCAGCTCCTACAGTTGAACAGAAATAGGGAAAAAGGTGTGGAGAATCACAAACTGTAGTACAAGCTACAAAAAGTACAAAAGCAGAGAAACCACACCCTGTCACTTTCTCCTGGTGCCAGGTGTCAGGGCCACAGAGAACGACGGGTACAAGTCTCAAAAGCGAGGCAATATAATGCCCTCCCTGTCCCCATTCTAGCTGATGTCTGGCTCACGTGGTCTTTGTCTCACACAGAGAGACATTTTCATGAAGAATTCAGCTGCCAAAAGCATGCACTGACATCAACAGCTCAGAGACACAGGTCTGTCACCCTGCTGCTGTCTACCTGCTCTCTATCCCTGCCCTCAACCAAGCAAGCCCAGCAAGGTTGGGTCACACTGCTGCTGCACCAGTACTGGTACCACCCAAGGGGATGGGGTCCTGGTAATGGGAATGAGCAACCAGGCAGGTGGTATTACTCTTTTCCAAGGCTGCTTTTAGCTTCAGCAGTAGATCATCTTGGCCTTTGATGCACAAACAGGGGAGAGCTCTAGTAATGCTGAAGCAAGTCCCCTCTATCATGGTGTACATTATGTGCACATGAGAAATACCTTAGAGCAGGCTTGGTCTGCTCCCAGAAGTGAAGGCTTCTGAAATGGGAGAAGAAGAGGCTGACAAGCATTAGGAAAGGGAATAACCACTAGAGCTGAATGGAAATCGATGTTTCTATTCCAACAAAAATTACAAAAAGGCAAAATAAGTTTCAATTCTGATTCAGAATGAAAATTCAAAATACCAAAATTGGTATGGACTCAGCTTTATAAAGCAAAACAATACTCATATAGCAAAATATGTCTTATAGAACAGCAACATTTTGAAAATGTTTTAGTATTTTTCTTCATATTTTTAATACTTTATCATATATATTGTAGTGTTAAAGCACTGTAAAATAATGAAAATAACATGCATTTAAATTCCTCAGTAGTAGCACAATTAAAAAAACCCAAAAAAAGTCAAAATTTTCTTTATCAAAGCAAGCTTTTCTGATAGGTGAAACTCTGTTCAGAATTTCTTTTACCAGAAATTTTGTCAAAATAGGACCATAAAACTCACGCTGTTGCATCCACCCAGCAACATGCTGTGTGTCCAACACTGGCAACAGGAGAGGCCAGGTGAGGAGAGCACCTTTGCCTGGCCGTGTCCTGCAACACATTCCTTGCTTACTCCTTCAGTACCCACAGTTTTTGGATGGAGTATGTTTGAGTGTACGGCATTGCCTCATCCTTTAATATTCATCATTTGATCTAGTGTCCCAGATTTGTCTAATTCTTTTTATCAAGCCTGCTGATCATAGAATCATAGAATCATAGGGGTTGGAAGGGACCTCGAGAGATCATCAGGTCCAACCCCCCTGCCAAAGCAGCTCCCTAGCTCATATTGCACAGGGAGGCGTCCAGACGGGTCTTGAATATCTCCAGAGAAGGAGACTCCACACCCCCCTGGGCAGCCTGTCCCAGGGCTCTGTCACCCTCACTGTGAAAATGTTCCTCTGCATGTTGGTGCGGAACTTCCTGTGCTCCAACTTGCAGCCATTGCCCCTTGTCCTGTCCCCACAGACCACTGAAAAGGGGCTGGCCAATTCCCCCTGCATCCCCTGCTTAAGATATTTATAAACATTAATTAGGTCCCCCCTTAGTCTTCTCTTCTCAAGGCTGAACAGTACCAGCTCACTCAGCCTTTCCTCATAGGAGAGATGCTCCAGGCCCTTAATCATCTTCATAGCCCTCCTCTGGACTCTCTCCAGGAGATCCCTGTCCTTTTTATACCAGGGAGCCCAGAACTGGACACAATACTCCAGGTGGGGCCTGACCAGGGCAGCGTAGAGGGGGAGGATCACCTCCTTTGACCTGCTGGCCACACTCCTCCTGATGCACCCCAGGATCCTATTGGCTCTCTTAATACTCTCAGATACTGTGGCAGCCATAACTGTACCCCACTTCTGGCTTTTCTCCATGCTGGCCATGCTGCAACCAGCTTCCACTCCATGAAATCATTCCTGCAATCCCATAACAACTTCATTTCTGTAATAAACTTTGGTGTGGAACCTTCCTAACAGTTTTTTTAGAATCCAAATACATTATGTTCACTGGATCTCTTCTGTCAAATCAGACAAATCATTTACAAACAATTTAATTTTTATCGAAGTCCATTTTGCAGTGAAACCTGTTCTGACAGGAGACATCAGAAATAAAAAGCACTGTCCATCAGAAGAACCTAAAGATTTTCATAAGCTGAGCAAAGTCTGCTTACAGAAGTATCTATCCCACTGTGGAAATGTTCCCATCCAGCTGTCCTTTCCACTAACAGATTTGAAAAGCTAGATTCTAGGCTAGTAAAATACAGCAGTGCATATAGAGACCTGAAATACAAATACAGGTTGTACTTCTTTTCTACTTCTGTCTCTCTTTACTGACCTCATCCCAAAAACTTTCTGAAGAACATTCTTGTATTACATGTACATGATACCCAACATAATTAGGCCCAGTTAATGAAAGAAGTACTTGTAGAGTCTCTATCAATGAGATAATGCCTGTTCTCAATGAGATAATGCCTATTCCTCTGGAGCAAGTCCCATCACAGAGTATAACATAGTGTTTTGAGATTGCAGGGGAAATCTAGATGAGATTTTTAAAAACGCTCTTCAGATTGTGAAGCTTTGACTGAGGCTGAAAATGAGCAGCCACGGGACAAAAATCTCTGTTCCTCTGCCTGGAAGGTGTTAGGCAGTGACACTATAAGCAGTCTATGAGTTTACTGATTGTAGGGAGATGCTATTTTCAGCTGTCATGCATATATTTTCAGACACTGAACTTCTTACCTATATGGTTGATTGCTTGATCAAATGTTTGGGTTTTTTTACAGGAGTCCTGTGTGTAGAACTGAGCTGGAGTGATATCTACAGGCTTTGGCTTACTTCTCTACCAGTCAGCAGAGCCCTGTATGGTGACAGACAGAGATAAAACTACATTCCATGCATAATTTGGGATTTAATGAAATAAAAGGAAAAATGATAGAAAGAAAGACCTCTGGCCTAAGTGAAGTTTTGGCTTAAAGGTACATTCCCTAAGCACTCAGAAATCCACATGCTTAATTAGACCACTTCGACCAGACCTCATGAGCTTCAGGAAGGTGTAAGGCATACTAAGTAACCCAAATTTGGAATCAGGGAGGCTGAGGGTAGCTTTTCCACAAATTTACCCATCTGTCCTTTTGCAGATGTTGCAGTTTTGCATAGTTGGCTACTGAGAGAGGGCCAGGGGCTGCAGAAAATGGCTGCTGGAATCTTCTGCCAGCCTGCTTATAGCGCATCTGAGAATCACATATAGGAGAGAAAGACTCCACCAGAACACGGAGTGCCAGGAAGGCTGCAATTTTGGCCCGTTAAGGGCATTGGGGTGTATATTTGCATATAAATGTAAGCAGTTGACAGACAAAAGGCCAGGAAGGCTGGGGGAGGAGGCGCCCAGGTACCCAGGCGAGAGATGCCCCTGCAGCCCGAGCAGAAGCCCGTGGAGTAGCCGGAGGAAAGGACCCATGGAAGAGGCAGAGACCCGACCTGCTCGGTGGAGAGGCTCCACGCTGGATGGAGCCGGTGGAGACATAGAGAAGGTGCCGTGACTGACGTTGGGATGAGCCCCTGCCAGCACAAGCGACCTACAGAGATGAGCCAAACAGGTTTGCTGGAGGAGGCATCATAGCCCCGTGGAGGACTGGGACTGAGAGACACTGTGATTTGTTGCTGCCTGCCAGAGCAGAGATGAAGCCCGGCGGGAAGAGATTTGCCTTGGAGAAAGTTCGTGGAGGACTGGCTCTTGTGGGTGAGATCCTACGGTGCAGCAGGGGGAGGCTGTGTGGAATGGATGCCCCCATCCCGGCTGAGAAGGAAACCATCTTGCAAGGGACTGACTGAAGCCCCCATCTCCTAGTCCCGCCCCTCCCCGTCCTGTGCTGCGAGCAGGAGAGGGGAAGAAGGGAGCAAAATCATGGCTAAAGGGAAGCCTGCTTTAGAATGGAGGGGTGGGAGGAAGGTGTTACCGAGACCCCCATTTTCCCCAGTCCCTGCCCCTCCTGGGCTGCGACCGGGAGGGAAGAAGGGAGCAAACTTCTAACTAAAGCCTGCTAAGGAGGGAGTGGTGGGGGAAAAGTGTTTGCCTGGTTGTATTTGTTTTAAGATTGTTGGTTGCACTCCTGAGACTGGTTCTTTTTCACTGTTTTCTCTTTAGCGCAGTGTAATAAATTAGATAACTTTCTCTTCAGCACTCTGTGTTGAGTCTGTTTTGCCCGCGTCACTAACGAGTTTTGACTCTTGAGCTGCCCAATTATATTATTTCTCCCCTGTCCAACTAAGAAGGGGAGTAATAGACTGATTTTTGTGGGCGTCTGGCCTTTGGCCAGGGCTCAACCACCACAGCAGAATTAACAAATTCTAGGGGCAGATTTGTGCTTTGTGTTCCATAAAACCAGTTGTGTTCCAACATAAACCAGGTTTCAAAAGGTCTCTATTTTACCCCAACACACATCACCATCATTCCTTCAAGTAATAAACATCAGTTGAACATCTAAACCTAGACCCATCCATGCCCATTATTAACCCCCTTTTGTAGATGTTTAGACCTGGGGAACCTCTTCCATCATGGCCTGAGCCTTTGTCCCCACTGCCTCGTGGGGGGAACACTCAAATTTAAAGCTCTAATGATATACATGATACACAGCATACAGCATGAAATCACATGCAAGCATCATGGCTGATGTGAAAGAGAAGGACCTGCATGAGTCCCATTCTCACTGCCCCTGTTGGTCTCTGGGTAAAAAGACGCTGCCTCAGCCACACAGGACTCCATGAGTGATGCTGGGGACAAAACATCCCAGTTCGGTGCTGGTGACAACTTGCCAGGTTTTGGCATGGTCACCAAGCCTCCATGCTGGACCTGTTAGTACAACTCCTCTAAGATTCAGAAAGGCAAGGAAGATCGTGTCAAATTTTAAATAGGGACTGCAGCTTTAGTTTGTAGTAGCGCTTGCTTTAATTCTCCGTGTGGACCTTTATACCATCCTCAATAAAATGTAAAAATTGTTGGACCTGGGGAACTATTAATGAATGTACTCTCACCAGCTAAAAATAAGAAGAGTGTATTTTAAAAATGAAAGCCCTGTGTTTAAGTTCTACATCTCAAACGCTTTAAGTGTTTTTTCTTCCTCTTTAATTCCTGCAGTGTTGCTTGAAAGGCCAGCTTTGCCCAGCTATTATCTGATTCACTACATGGCTCCCTGCATTTTTTCCATGGTCCTTAAATCGCCACAGCTTTGAAGTGGATCCATCTAGACCTTTTCTTCTGCCTCTCTTCATCATCAGTTCTGCAAGAGCCATGTGGGGTTTTTGAATTCAAATGCCACTTTTTGTTAGAAGAGAAAATAAAGATTGCAAGTCATAAAATGGAGGAAACTCAGCTGGACAAGGCAGGATAAAAATAAAAGGGGATTATGAACAACCTTCCCCCAGGTTTGTCCTGGCTTTTTGGTTGCCAGAGCTGCAGCACATAAAGAAGTAAAAACAACTCCTTACACCTGTGCAGCTGATACCGATGAGCATTTCCACACACCATAATCAGCCTGTTTGGGATTTTTTTTAGTCTCTCTTAATATTTTCCACAGCAAAACCTTCCAGCACCTGAAGGGAACATATAAACAGGAGGGGAATCAACTTTTGAAAAGGGTAGATAATGGCAGGACAAAGGGGAATGGACTAAAGCTAAAGGAGGGAAGGTTTATATTAGATATTAGGGGGAGGTTCTTTACAGAGAGAGTGGTGAGGTGCTGGAACAGTCTGCCCAGAGAAGTGGTCAATGCCCCATCCCTGAAAGTGTTCAAGGCCAGGCTGGATGGGGCCCTGGGCAACCTTGTGTAGATCCAGGCCTGGAAGTTGGTGTCCCTGCCTGTGGCAGGAGGGTTGGAACTCTGTGATCCTTGGGGTCCCTTCCAGCCCAGCCCATTCTATGATTCTATGAAACGGAGCATACCGGTGGGCCCTGCTGGTTGAAAACTCAGCCGAGCTAGGGGTTGCTATGCCGTTCGTGGCCACAAGATGGCGCCGCGGCCCTTTCGGCGGGAATACACGGACGTTGACCGCAGTGAGGGGACCGGGGCCGTGAGAGAACTCCTCCGCCGTTCGTTCGCCACTCGCCATGCCCAGCTGATGATGATGGGACAACTTTTGGATACAGTGTCCAACTCAAATCCAAATAAGCAAAACCAGTTACAGGAAGGTGGTGTGGACGCCTTTACTGTCACCCTCCAAAGATTTGGTATTTATTCCAGAAACAGAAGGGCCTCAGGTACCCTAGAAGTTGCCAGGCTCTAAACAAAGAGCTATAAAATCCAGGCATGTGAGGCAGCCCTACTAGTGCACTACTCATGCACACAAAAAACCAGCTCATTGGAGGAGTTGGAGGTGGTGGAGCTGCAAAAGCCACCATTTTCCCATTTCCGAAGAGAAGGCTGGTGAGGCTGACTGTGGTGGCAGGACGTGGAGGAAGGCATTTCCACTGTGGCCAGGCAAGGAGCCAGCCTGTGAGCATGGCTGTCTCCTGCAGAAAGCAATGGATTGTTGAGGGGGTTGATACCTATCAGGAGCAAGGAAAGGTACTGCCAAAAATGTCTTTAGCTGCGTTTCTGGTACATTTGATTAAATCTCAAATAGGTCCCTAGGCAGTGGTAGTAGGCCTGATAGAGTGAAGTGTCAGCTAACAAAAATCAATGTATCTTTCTGGCGCTATCACATTCTGATCTGGGGGTCTGTCCCTTTATTTTTACTCCTCTCTGCCTCAAGGCTAATCAGTAGAGCTTGCCAACCAATAACAAATCGGTTAAAAATCAGCTTTATAGGCAAAGCCCAAAATAAAACATCTGTATATATCCCAGAAGCCTTCACAACCTCCTGTTTTATTAGTATATCTAAAATAACTTTTCTTTCCTGACTCTAATTCCAGCCAGAAGCACTCAGATAATCCTCATAGGACTGTTATGTGTATTTCCAATTAAGCAATTTATAAGCACTGGCTGCTAGGAGCTTTTTGTTCTTAAGGAAATTATTTCTTCATTAAGCGTAAAACAAGTCTTTTTTTATCCCTGCTTTATCTGAAAGCCCTTGTGCCCCCTTCACATACAGTTTAAGTACTGAAATATGTAGAAGGAGATTAATCATCTCGTATCCCAACAAGCAGGCAAGACATGACAGCTGGGTTAGCCACACAGGGAATAGGCTTTTCAGTGTTTGTTTTCAGAGAGAAGTAAAAGACAGACAGACAGACAGACACTTACTTTCAAGCTGCTTGCCTTTGCCAGAGGCAACCCACACAATCATGAGCCCTTCTGGAGTCTGAGTCACGAAGAACTGCCTCAGCTAAAATGAAGACAGTCAAGAGGAAAAAAAAATCCCATTCATACCCAGCTAATGAGTAGAAGTTCCAAATTGCCTCTTGTTTTCCAGGCTGTGTACCTTAATTAGATGAATCACAGAACACTGAGGGTGAAAAACACAGGCCAGAGAGCTCATAAAAGTCCACTTCATTCTTCTACACTAGCAGCATTATCTACCTCCCCGCCAGGAAAGAATGTCCCCTCCATTTTATTGGACAACAAAGTGTCCTGGCATTAGGCATGGACTAACATGAAAATGAAGAGCAGAAATGATGCATGATTGATTTGAGCTAGTAGCACAAGCACTCTATTCCTTCAAATCCAACTATTTAGATTTACTGTAAAGGCACTTAACAGCCCGCTTTCTGGTCAAGGTCAGACCTGTGACAAAGTAGCATGAGTTGCATTGAGTGGCAACATGAGGGATCAACTTCAAAGTGATGGCCCACTTGCTTGTGTTAGGTATTGATTCATCAGAAAGACTTGTTATGTTGCAACAGGAAGCCATTATGAGCCTTGGGCATTCCTGGGACTCAGGGAAAAAACCCCATGTTAGACTAATGAGTAAACTGTATTCACTTCATCTTATTCTGGGCCAGATGAGAAGGAGATAGCTAAACAGTGGGACAGTTCCTGAATGTTTAAGATTGATATCTGCTATCAGTTTATAGTAACAAGTGTAGACATATGGAAGAACTGTAAACAGAAAATGTAATTAGTACAGTTGGTAAACAGCTAATATATAGAAATGGGTAAGAGACCAACACATTGTGCTGTGTAGCCTATGCCAATGCTTATCTTGCACAGGGTCAGTGGAAAATGTGTCAATGTATTCCAGTGGAACCAGCAGCCCCACTTTTATCTCCCAGGAATGGTTATATAAAATGGCTGGTGGTAATGGAGCTAGTAGGGGTGTGCTCAGCTGTATAGTTCAGTGTAGACATCATATTGATCAGTGAAGTTCAGAATGAACTTAAAACTTCAGGGTTTCCTTCTCAGTCTCTGTCATGCCATGCTCAGTAACACTATTTATCATCTCCCTTTCTGACCCTGAGTGGATTTTTTATTTTTAGCTGCCCATGTAAAAAATGCATGGCTGTGGCTCTCTCAGCAAGTCTAATGGAATTGTGCATTTTGGTTATTTTATCTTTTCCTATTTTATTATCTTATTATTTAAGAGAGACAATGGGATCCTGGGGTGCATCAGGAGGAGTGTGGCCAGCAGGTCAAAGGAGGTGATCCTCCCCCTCTACGCTGCCCTGGTCAGGCCCCACCTGGAGTATTGTGTCCAGTTCTGGGCTCCCTGGTATAAAAAGGACAGGGATCTCCTGGAGAGAGTCCAGAGGAGGGCTACAAAGATGATTAAGGGCCTGGAGCATCTCCCCTATGAGGAAAGGCTGAGTGAGCTGGGACTGTTCAGTCTTGAGAAGAGAAGACTAAGGGTGGACCTAATTAATGTTTATAAATATCTTAAGCATGGGATGCAGGGGGAAATGGCCAGCCCCTTTTCAGTGGTCTGTGGAGACAGGACAAGGGGCAATGGCTGCAAGTTGGAGCACAGGAAGTTCCGCACCAACATGCAGAGTTTGTTGCATGCAGAGTTCCGCACCAGTGTGGGTGACAGAGCCCTGGGACAGGCTGCCCAGGGGGTGTGGAGTCTCCTTCTCTGGAGATATTCAAGACCTGTCTGGACACCTCCCTGTGCAATATGAGCTAGGGAGCTGCTTTGGCAGGGGGTTGGACCTGATGATCTCTCGAGGTCCCTTCCAACCCCTATGATTCTATGATTCTATGATCAGCAGGCTTGATAAAAAGAATTAGACAAATCTGGGACACTAGATCAAATGATGAATATTAAAGGATGAGGCAATGCCGTACTCTCAAACATACTTTAACAATATTTGATATATCTCAAACGATATTTGCTATATGAGTATTGTTTTGCTTTATAAAGCTGAGTCCATACCAATTTTGGTATTTTGAATTTTCATTCTGAATCAGAATTGAAACTTATTTTGCCTTTTTGTAGATTTTGTTGGAATAGAAACATCGATTTCCATTCAGCTCTAGTGGTTATTCCCTTTCCTAATGCTTGTCAGCCTCTTCTTCTCCCATTTCAGAAGCCTTCACTTCTGGGAGCAGACCAAGCCTGCTCTAAGGTATTTCTCATGTGCACATAATGTACACCATGATAGAGGGGACTTGCTTCAGCATTACTCGCGCTCTCCCCTGTTTGTGCATCAAAGGCCAAGATCTTCTACTGCTGAAGCTAAAAGCAGCCTTGGAAAGGAGTAATACCACCTGCCTGGTTGCTCATTCCCATTACCAGGACCCCATCCCCTTGGGTGGTACCAGTACTGGTGCAGCAGCAGTGTGACCCAGCCTTGGGGTCTCCATCTTTGGAGACATTCAAGACCCGTCTGGATGCCTCCCTGTGCAATATGAGCTAGGGAGCTGCTTTGGCAGGGGGTTGGATCCGATGATCTCTGGACGTCCCTTCCAACCCCTACGATTTTTTATATTGTCTGCCTTAAAAGGAAATAAGTTTTGAAGAGGGATTTGAAGAAACATGGGATAATATGTGCATGGCTCCTGGGACAGAGACAGCTCTGTTGGCAAATGGAGGGTCACTGATCTGACAGGTCCGAAAAGAAAAGTCAGTTATTTCATGGCAGCAGAGAGAAAGGAAGAGGATGGACTGACAAACCAGTCAGTGCCAAGAGTCAGCACTGTTGTCAGAATGGAGGGAGGGAAGAACGGAAAGTAAATGTCAGAAACAAGCAGGCTGGTAAAGGCACTGTGGAGAGCTGTCTAGAAAATAATGTAGTGGTAGGAAATCAAGGATGAGAAGGGAAAAGGGTTAATGATAATGATCCTGTCATTGTGTGGGGCATGAGGTTGATTTGGAAGCTGTGCTTTGGGTTTGCTGCAGTGTCAGAGGGGCCAGAAAGGAGGGAGATAACATCAGACAGAAGACAAGGGAAAAGTGGGCAAAAACATGCTCTGGGTCTTAGAAACATTGCTGAAGAAGCATCACTGTTATTTAGGTATAGCCTAATGTGCAAAAGAGTATAGAAAGCAGCCAGAGCTGTCTGGCTACTTACCTGAAGGAAAGGGGACATGGCAGCATCTTAGTTATAAAAAATGAAGAGAACAAGATGTGACAGTCAAAGAGAAAGATCAGGATTTAATTTGCTTGGAGTTCAATCTGCAGGAGACATGGAGGTGGCAATATTGCCAAAGCAAAGCTGAGTTGAGGGAAATAGATGAGAAACAGTGAGTCAGATATGTGAGCTCATGGTTGCACAGCTGATATTTGAAGCTGCAGGAAGACTGAGCATCATATGAAGCTCCAAAGGAGCATTTCTTCCTGGGTTTTACAGTTCAGATCCCATCAGAATATACATAGTTCAAAAACCCTTAGTCATCACAGACCCGCAAAAGCAGAACAGAGGCAGAGAAGATAAAGGGAGAATAGTGGCCAGATCCGGAGCTGCAGGAATATTCTATGGCTAGAGGTAGGAATTTGAGAGAAAATCCTTTCAAACTGAGATCCTCAGTGAAGGCATCACCTCTCGGGGAATCTTTTGTGAGTGAAGGTTTAGGATGTGTCTCTTTTGCAGCCAACCCAGGCTGTACCTAACCAGATGATGCATAACTACGCATGGACCATGGAGGTGCTAGTCGTATTTCCATCTAAAATGACACCCATTAAAATAATTTTGTTTAAACAGCTTATCTTTGTTTGCTTTCCAGCAATATCACTGAAATCTCTTGTGATAAACAAATGCATTTTTCTCCCCTTACTCAAGCTTTTTGTGAAAAGAGAAGTGCTTTGTGACATCTCCATTTTTACATACCTGCCTTAGTGACTGTGGTAGCAACACGCTCCTCTATTGCTCTGGAAACTAGCTTTACATGCACAGTTTCATCTACTCCTTAATTCTTCCACTGGGGCACTAAATCTGGACTAAGCTGAAATACTAGGACAATAATTCTTAATCCACTGTGGAACATTAACTGAGTGTTAAGACAGCAATTTGCTGTATATTATGAACGGGGCTCCATTTCGTTTTCTCTCTGGAGATGCTGATTCACTGATGGAGTGATGTTCTTCCAGGCAGGAAAAGATTAAATAGAGCCAACAGACTCAGAAGTACTAAATAAGGCTGTAGAACAAAACTGCCAGATATTATATTATTTTAGAAGCCGTATATAATCATGTCATCAGAGACGTGTTGTGATGCACACATGCAAGGGAGTGGAGTTAAGGAGGTGCCTCTAATCTTATACTGTGCCAGTTCATGAAGTTACAGAGTTTACAACTGTGTATTTTAGATCACATCAACCCAGCACTGGGAAGGGTGTTTGCATCTATTTAGCTACAGCAGCAGTGTCTCCTTTTGGTTCTCTCTTAACTCCATCACAGTCAAAATGTTCTTCAAAGGAACATGAACACTGCTTCCCAAATGCACAACAAAGGTGCTGGAGAAGAGGTGGGTCCTTTATTGCCTGAGATCAACAGAACATGCAGTAGAAAGCAGCTGTGTTTCTTGATCCCTGCTTCTGTATGCAGTATGTGGTCACACTCTGTCCTTACTAGCGCTGCACTACAGAGAGGCTGCATGGCTGAAACTCAAGGCAAGTTTGAATACAGCTTCTCTAATACACACAGAGCATAGGCTGGGATCACAGGCAGCCTGTCAGAGAACCATCACACCACCCTGTCTGAAGCAAACATCTTCAAAAACAGACAGCAGCAACTGATCAAAGACAAGGCTGTTCCTCTTCTCTCTTGCTTTTCTGATTCTCCAGTCCAGAAAGCAGCCAAGCTGATGTTGTTGTCCTGGGTGCTGTTCATACTGGTGCTGGGAGTTTTCCAGACCTTCCTCAAGCTTGGGACAGACAGCTGTTGAGCATAGCTAGAAGGAAGGGGCTCACTGGATTCTGTTTCTGTCTTTTGAGGGAAAATGGCCAAGTGGTGTACATTTCAGCAGTCCTTTGAGTGCACTAATCTACTCAAGGGCCAAAAATTGGTCCTTGTAAATTGTGAAAATTAGGCCATTGTAATTGGTTGTAATTGTCCCCTGAGTGGATCGAGGTGCAGAAGAGAACCTGAGGTTGCTTGGTCATTACAAGAAGCCACGTTGCTGTAGGACTTAAAGTTAATGAAGAAGCAGGTTCTTTTATAAAGAGCAAACAAATGTCAGAAAGCTGATCAGTGAATGCTTGCAGGATACTAGAGGCTTTGCCTGTATCTGGGAATCCATTTCACCTAATTCAGACTTGTTGAAGAGGTGTGAAGCCTTGATCTTTATTCCTAAGCAAAATCAGGGATGTGTCCCATTTGTTTCTGATTGTTGTGTAGCTGTGAGAGATCAAACCTCCAGGAAATGCTCTGGAAGTGACCTTACCCTTTCCTGCAGGTGAGGGTGTTCTTCCAGGCCTGGGGCATGTGTCTCTAATGCCCAGCTCTTTCCCTGTCGGACCTGTATATGATGGTGGCTTATAGTGCTAGACCCTCTCAGTTCATGCTTTGGGGAACATCCCTGTTTCACAGCAGAGTCATAGTTGACATTCTTAGCACATTCCTTTAATTTCTTTCTCCTGGCATAGTAATTGATATTCCACACAGTGCTGCCTCATTTCTGTTCAGGCTGTTCTTTACAATTTATTTTTAAGGTTTCCCCCAAAAAATTTGCCTAGCAAGAGCTTTTGCATAATTATGCCTCAAGATTTGCATTTCAACACAGTATTAGTCCGTGTAGCTGGCTGCAGGCTCACTTCACCTCCACACAAGGTTAATCCACACAGCTAATATAATTGAATGATCTAAACACAGGAATATGCTTTTGCTTCTGCTTTCAGAACAGCACTTTCTTTCTTCATGAGTTTTTTTTCCTTTCTAAGTCTGTTGCTTCTGCAATATGCCCTAAAACTCCCTTATTTGAAAGGGGTTGCAGTATCTCTCAGAAAAAAAACCCTATTGGGCGTGTTTTTCTAATTGCTTGTGTGTAAGATTCCCCAAGTTTGTGACTGACGGTGCCAGAAAGATGGTTTTCTTTTCCTGTCCTCCTTAGTCATCTGCTTTAAATGATCATCAGTGATAAAGTTGTTTATCTTCCTACTTACAGGTTCACAAGGCTTCAACAACACTTATGTTACTGGATTCAAAGAGAAATGATGACAGACTGAACCATATTTGCTTTCTAAAAACTAGCTTTAAAGTTTCCCTCTGGACTGGAACTCACTGATTTTAATCCATTTTCTGGATGGCAGTGATTTAAGCACTCCTCTCCCCAGATAAACGCTTCTCTATCTGTAAAGTTTCCTTGATGTTGTGTCTACACATTTCCTTTGCTTTGGATTATTTTAGAATTCTCCTGATTTCTAATTATTTGCTCCCATTAGGATGCTTGGACTCTTGCACATAATTAAAAAAATACCTGTCTGTCTTCCCTTTGCACTTGTTACCTTGCCATGGTAGTTCTTTCTGATCTTTCTTTGCTAGTTCCAAAAACTTTTTGGTTTGTTTTTTTTCCTAATTTGGCAGATAATGTTCCCCAGGTTGGAGCTCTCGTGATCCCCTCTGCCCCGATCTGCCCCGATCTGCCAGCCACTGTAACCTTTTCATACCAATGGCTCTTAGCACTGTGCCAAGATGTCCTAATAGGAACAAAGTGGGAAAAAGCACGGATGCTAATGACATTTATTGAATCCTCCAAGTAATGATCCTTGCCTTCATCTCCTGCCAAAATGTGGTTGATATGCTATCTTTTTGGGCTCTTGCTATGGGTATAAAAATGACCTTCCTCCTTGTTCTTTTGCAGTAATTTTAAAAACTTCTGTTCCAAATAGGTAGTTTAACTGTTACTTGGCAAGTTTAACAGCCTGAGTACAACTCTCCTGTTTCTTTGATGATAAATGGCAGAGGAAGTAAGTGAAGAGTCAGCAACAGGCACACCAACTCCCTGGGTGATGACAGTGATTTTTTTGAGTTATGAGCCTGCTTGAATCTCTCTCTACTTATCAACAAAGTAGTAAACAAACTACTAGTAAACAAAGAAGGTAGTAAACAAGCTAGTAAACTCCTGGCAAGGTACAGCTAAACTCAAGCAGACTCTGAAACAAGGTAGCTGCATCCAGACTTCTTATTGGGAATCATCTGTAGCCTCTGTCAACCCCCAAGTCACGCACAGGCATTGTCTGGAAGACTGTTAGCTGACACCTGTGCCAGGGGACTGTGCTAGCCTTTAAACTGCACAGAGACTCCCTGGCTCAAATCTATGCCTGAGCCTAGACTTTACATCCTTTAGGTATGGTGTATACTGTGCTTGTTCCCTTTTTTTTCCTGATGTGACTGTTGGAGTCACAGAAAGAGGTTCAAGATGTGTCTCCTGTGCTTCATGCTCTGGGACTGAGGGTAACGGGAACATTTCCATTATGGCAATGAGATGTGACTAGGCTCTGTGGTACTGTCATGGAAGGCAGACATTGCAGAGGTCTCTAAAATGTTTCATAGCACCCTTTATCCACAGGTCATGGCAGCCAGACTTTGGAAAATTTTACCTAAAATTGTTCAACCACACATAAACTGAGAATATGGCAAATATGTCAACCTCATTCAAAAATTTACAATAGTTGACTTGGAAATCTTTCTTTCTAACTCTTTACTTATTTCTCTTATTCTCCAGGAAAACATGAATTGGCCAAATAATAAACTCTGACTAATTTTAATTTGGACACCCTCAGCAGAAGCTTGTTAGAATTTGGCAGTTAAATCCCTGGCTGGTGACATCTGCAGTGAGCATCCTCCAGCCCTTCAGTTTCTCCTTGCCAGCTCATCTGCCTGTGTACAGCCCCATGCTGCAATCCATAGCTGGCAGCTTCTTCTGTGGGGAGCAGAGGACTACAGGGAGAGGAGTGGGTAATGGGGCCAGCAGGCAGGTAAAGCAGTTGCAACAGGCAAAAGCTGGAGACTTTTTACTAGGACTTGGTATTACAGGAAGGAAGGAGCTGTGAGGAAGGAGAATAAGTGGGAGAAAGCAGAACCAGCATTTACAGAGCCCCATGTCTGTTCTTTCTCATCCAGCATTGAAACAATTCAAGGCTTTCTTGGGTGGCCATTTTCTTTTCCTGTTGGCAGATATCTGTATTATCTGGTGATGAAGTATGTATTCTACATCCCTCAAGTTTGTTGATTGAGTTTCTTCTTCATGCAGCTGATCCCTATGGATGATAACAAGCATCTACTGCTACCAATTACTTATTAGCACATGTGGTAGAGATCTGTACTGGGGACCTAAAAGGTTTAGTTCCATTTAGAGGCCACTAGGGTTTCATATAATATAATTTATTTTTGATTAATATGGGAAGTGACTTGATAATTCCAATAAATTACTAGGTACTTAAAGTAAACCCAGCTGAAAATATAATTTCTGTCCAGCTGAAAATTTTGACAATTGCCATTTCACTTGAGAGCAAATAGAACAAAAAAAGTTACTGTATTTTTTGTGGTAGAACAACAAAGCAAAATGCCTTTCTAATTTTTCTCTGTAAGCAATGTCTTCAAAGGGTTAACAAACATGAAGAAAATGAGGTGGTCAAAGATTTTATGGCAGGATGACTTTGATCTCATAGATGGCATAAGGCAGGGCTTAATCCAAATTTTTGATACTATATGGGTTAATTAAAGGAAAGAAATGTGATAAAGATAGTTCTACACTTGAGCAGCTAATTTAGCTTATTTTTAATGTAAATTGTCAATGCAATTCCTGTCATGAAAATAAATCTCATTAAAAATATATCACTTCTTCTCACACATGTAAACCAAGGAAAGAATGTGCTCCTACCAGGTGGATTTGATGTTACTCAGCTGCAGAGCAAAGATAATTTGAGTTTCAAAATGCAGTCACTGTTGCTTTCCTCTAGGTTTACATTTTCTGAAAAACCTTTCTAAAGGGTAATATCACTCAGAGGACTATCAGAGCCCTTAATGAATGTGAAATAAGTGATGTATTCCTGAGCTGTAAACTGATGATTAAAGGGCAGACTTGGAGCAACAAGAGGTCCAAACCCACATTCCCTCTTCACCTGTGGACTCATATTGCCAAAGGTTATCTGTCCTTCCTTAGGTTTACAATCTCCTCGAGATTTTTTATGACTTTCTATTGAGTAGAAGTTCAGATAAAAGGAAACTGTGAAAGCAAATACTATTTGAAACTGTATAAAAATGTAAAAAAGTATATTGTGCTTATAAATCATGACATCATATTACTATTATTCTCTTGGAGCAGTTTATGGAGCACTAAAGCCAGAATTCTGTACAGAGATGAAAGTCAATATCTATCTCCATTCCTGCACCAACATTAGTAGGAAATATTGCTAGCCGTTGCAAGCTAGGAAAGAAAGAAGAATATTAACTAGAGGCCTTTTTCCATATTATAGTCCCATGTTACAAAACAAACAAGTATATAGTCTTTTATTGTATGCTCACAGAACCTCCTTTCCACAGAGCAATAAAGAAGCAGAGATGCCTAAACATTTGGGAGGACAAAGTCCAACAACTACAACATTGGAAATACCTCTAGAGGGAGTCATCTCCCTCCCCTGCAAGGTAAGAAACTCTCATAAAACCTGTTTGTATGGGAAGCAGGCACGGGAAGAATTCTAAAGATGTTTTCACTACATTTTAAAATGTACACGTAGAGTGCACTGTAAGGTCAGCAAACCTTTTATTTCATATTTGTGGTCCGAAAGGCATTGCCTATGTCTCAGTTGGTTCTGCATGTGCTTGCCAGGGCTAGACTGAAGCTTGGTCGTCTCAGCGAACTTTAGAGCAGGCCTATGACCCGAAAGGTACCAAGCTAGGAAGCATGCTGTTTAGCACATTAATTCCGTTCGGTATCTGGTGCAGCCAGGAGGTGGCAGAGCAAGTCTGGTTTACCACGTCTGAATCCAAAGCTCGAGGTATTTCCCAGCCTCGAGGCTGTGGAAAGATGGTGAGTTGCTGCAGTTCTCCCATTTGCACGGTTTAGTGACAACTGCCTGCACACGGCTCTGCAAGGCTATTAAGAGGGTCCCAGCCTGCAGAGCGCTCTAGGAAATGCTGCCTGGGTTTTTTTTCAGTTTGTGGGTTTGGTTTTTTTTTTAAATTTTAATTTTGTACTGCTGACTCAACTCTGCTGTTCACTGGCAGTTTGACCAACCCATCCAGTCAGCAGCAAGCATGAGTCTTCTGTGTACATGTGCCCCTGCAAACAAATGGCATTGCCTTTTGCCCACAACAGCAAGTGAAGGAAATTATGTCTTTAGAGCAAGTGCTTTACAAGGAACGGTATATAAATACACAGTAGTATATAATTCTGCATAAGTGTTAATTAAGATGCCCTCTCCTTTCTCCCTTTGCTTACTCCTTAGCACTGTAAGTGACCCACATGACAAGCAGAGAGAAATCATGTGAGAGGGCAGAGCAAATAACCAAACAGAGAGAAAAAGCAAATAGAGAATGACAAACTGGCCAATATCAGCTGGGATACTTTTTGTATCAGCTTGAGCTGCAGTTCATGTCTTTGGGTTGAGTCAGATAGAGGTTGCTGTGGGGAAAACAGGTATTACACAGAAGTCCTGCCAATAATTTGGTAGTCTAAACTGTACCTGCTTGTGAAATAACTTATCTTTTTCTCAAGAGCTACCACTGCTGTTTAGTAACTAAAACGCAAATTTTATTAACAGAAAGAAGTGCCGATATCACTGTGTGTTAGGTTTAGTGGGCTGCAGCAACCCCAGGATAGATATTGCTGCCTCCACAAAAGAAGACATTTATTGTCTTCTGCCTCTCAAGCTGATTTTTATACACCCCTTTCCCTGAGGCAGCTGTAAAAGGGGAGTTAGAAAAGGGTCGAGGAGAAAGCAGTAAGCATTGACTTAGGGTTTGATCACCTTTCCGAAAAGACATGAACCCTTCAGATCCTGTGGTTTTAAAGGACTAGAAAAACTGATAGATGACAATGGAAATAGAGAGAAGCAGCTCATTCAAGACTGCAAGAGGAACAAATGATGCAGAGGTTTTTGAACACAGGGTCAGACACAAAGGTGAGAGAACCATGCATGAGGGAGATGGGCAGTGAGGAGATGTGAACAGAGGATTCTTTGCACTGAAAGTACTGAAGTTATTATACTCTAAATTCTGCATTTATCGTCTGTCCCAAATGTCTGCTGGTTTCAAAGCAGCAATGTATGATAGGATCTGACCCTAAATGGATGTAGTTGTCAAAGTCAACAATAGGAAGCACAGACAGAAAGAGATTTGATATCTTCTCTGCAATCCTGCCTCTGGTGATAGAACTAGTCAGAGGAGGGAAGGAAACTATTTCTTCCAATCCCTCTGCCGACAGCTCTGTTGTTTTTTAAATTCTAAGACAGGACCAACAAAAAACCTTCCAAAAATATCGCTGATATTCTCCTGGGTTTTCCTCAACCTTCTGAACTTTTGGCTAACTACAGGTAAGATCTACATCTTGAATGCTAACACAGACAGAGACTCAGGTCTGGACAGAACTGCTAAGAGGTCACCTACCATGGCCTATGTGGCATCTGACTGCTCAATATAGAGAGGTGGCATCTGGAAGACCAACTTACATCCATAGGCAACTGAAACGAGAGCAATTAGCAGACAGATAGACTGTGGAGATCCCTGTAACTTGCAATTGCTCCTGGCCAGGCTGGAGTTAAACTGACATCTACCACCAAAAGGCTACAAATCTTGTGGTCCCTTTCATAAGTTTTTCTAACAGTTCTGTGCATGTTACTGCAAGTCCTTTCCCATCGAACTGAGGGCTGCAGCTGCCAGGAGTTCATGCATTGCTCTAAGCATCTAGGTTCAAACCTCTTATCTGAAACAATGCCATTTGCATTGGAAATGCTATTTTGATTCCCCTCTTTTTTTTAGTTGCCCCAGCCTTGAAGGTGATGGCTCAGAATAGCTGAAATATTTAAAAATTCTACCAAGCTCTGTGCTGACAAAACAGCAATTTGTCTGTGCTCAGTACTTCTGGCTAATCTCAGTGAAGAGTTCACATGCTGAATGAATATTTTTTTCTTTCATCATTCAACATATTAACTTGAGGTCATGCTCCACTGACACTTGCAAACAGCACCCGTCTCTGTCAGTCACAGCCATGCACAGAAGGAGCTTGAAAGGAATTAACTCTGTCTAATAGCCAGACCCAGCTTGCACACAGCCACTCAGGATGGGAGAGATAGCATTAGGGACTGATGTGAAATGGTGGGAGGGAGTAATAGGGGTTAGCCTACAGAAATAAAAACACTTATGTTTGAAACGGTATCAGAAATGTATAATGCCCCAGATATTTCATTTATGGCTTGTTTTGAGAGATCTACAAAACCCAGTAGTCATGGCAAATCCAGCTCCTTTTGTTTTATATGGTTACAGTTAAAAAAGACCAAATGACACTTTGCAGTCCTGTGAACTGAAGCACAGAGCTCTGTATCACTTCACAAGAAAGAAGTGGTGGCTGGATTTAGTTCAAAGTTGTAAGAAAATAGAGAGAGCAGACCAATAACACCAGCAGTAACATAGCTTTATTTCTTAAAGGAAAATGAAGTCAGCAGCAATAAATAAAGGTGCTATTCACAAGAAATCACTGATTTTTGTGATGTGCAACATCACATAAATGTGAGGTTAGAAAATGTGAGAATTAAGGCTATCTGTGCAACTGTTGTCTAAGGACAAATCCATCCTTTCTTTTCTTTATCTCTTTCTTTCTTTATTTCCACTTTAATTCCAGAAGCTTCAGGAGACTTCTTCCACTGGTGCAAGACTAATTATTTTGGTATGGGGGACAATTCCACATCTGATTATCAGGAACATATATGAATTAGCAGCATCTAATTCTGCATTTATATTCTTATCCCAGAGTTACCAAGTACTTTAATGAAAGTTTGATAAGGCCTTACTGCATTTATGTTGTAGGGAAATGGTAATTTGTATTTCATGGTCCAACAAATTGAGGCTGGGGGAGGAGCTCCTGAAGACCACCACAGGCAATATTCCGACCTAGGATAGGAACTCGGTACTTTCAGCTTTTGCACCATACTCCCTGAATAATGCTTTCTCTCATGAGTGAGAAAATCTGTCCAGGGCAGAATGGTTAGGAGTATTCCATTCCAAAGAAGAAAATCTAGATGCCCTGACTCTGGTTTGGCCTCTCTTTATACCCAGAATAGGTTTACTAGGCTGGTTGGAAGGAACTGACGGACTCCTCTGTGTTGTTAATGTCACTCATCTGTCCATAGAATTATCAAGAACTGTCTTAGAAAAATATTAAAGCTGAGTCATATACCAATAAAACCAAACAAATTCACTCTGGCAGCTGCAATAGTGAATTCAACTTACTCTTGCTGTGCCTAGGCAGAGTGGGGCATATGGTACTGTGGTGATTTAATTTCATTTTAGAGTTTCTTTCTGACATATCTTGAAGTATAATCACGTCTCAAATGGAGTTACTGGAAGAGCAAAGGCAACTCTTTCTATATATTATAAACAAGGGATTCTGTACATTTTCCTACCATGTGTAAAGCCACCTATGAGCATCACTAGAGAAGTGAACAGGTGTTGTAAGCATCTAAATTTAATCAGTGCAAAGACCTCTACGTGTGTAATGTGTATAGGCAAGTGAGCTGTGTTCTCCAGGGGCTGAAGAAGAGGTTGTGTGTGGATCTCCTCTCGACTCTCTGTTTTGATCAAATGTTCAGAGTGTGAAAAGCACAGGTGCTGCCTCAATTTTCCTATACATTCAGCAAGATACAGCCTATTCATTGATGATAACTATGAGATTTCAGAGTGAAAAGTGATGTGTTAAGCAGGAGATAGGATTGTTTTTCTGATTGAGAGCACAAGTGAAAAGATTATCTTTTCTTTTGAGAAGTATGCCAATTTTTGAGGCTGTAGACAGCAAAAAGAATGGTGATTTTTACAGGCTGGAATGCAGATTATTGAATGGCAAAGTATTACCATGGATCCTGGAAAATGGATGTTAGTTGTTTTAATATGGGAGCTGTACTGATTTTTTGACCATCAAGTGGATATTGCTCAGATGGTGTGTTGTTCACAGTGATATGGGTCTTGCTCGTGTCTGACTCACGTTTCCTGCATTCTCATCAGGGATCTATATTTCTTACCATTCTGACCTCCAAGGTACTGACCCTCCTGTATCCTGCCACGTGTGGGAGGCCTGGGATCAAACATCAGAGTGCAGCAGCAGAGTTTCCTGATGTGAAGAAGTCAGACAGTTCCCAGCTCTTGGGATGCAACATGGATTTTTCCTCTTCCAGCAGTTAAAGGGCACTTAAGGGGAGGATGGGGGAAGCCAGAATGTGAGTCAGAAAGGTACAAACTTGTAGTTAGAGAATAATGGGCTTGTCAGTTAATCTCATTCTCTTGTTTAACAGCCCTGCATTTAATTTCATATCATCACAGGGAAACATCCAGACCTTGTGCATTAAGGGGGGTGACAGGAAGAGGACACCCATGGAAGTAAAGTGAATAGGTTTTCCCTATGTCTTTAGCTGACATTAAGAGGCTTTTTTATTTTTTTCTTCTTTTTTTTTTTTTTAAATACCAGAATTGCACAGGATGAATAGATTTGGGTAGGAATCCAATCAAAACCACCAAGGTCCCCCAGTGAAAGTGTCTTTCAAAAAACCATGATTCTCCACATAAACACAGAATGAGTGTTGGACTGTTAAGGCTGCTTGTGGCATCAGACCAGAATCTGAGAAACCTGCTGCCATCAATGAGCAGATCTCCTTGCTCACGTATTTTGCTGATATTAAGGGGATTTAATTTATAAGGATTATAACATTAAGAGAACGCTGCTGACATTCCCAGATGCTTTTCTGGAGATGATGTTGAAGTATGAGGAGTGGAGCCAGACAAAGAGAGGACATTTTTCAGGAGATGAAAGAAAAAATGTCACAGTAAAGCACAGTGAATTAAGTCATTTAGTATGTAACAGTGACCACCGTGCATATGGTGATGGTTTTCTCTGCTGCACTGCATGCCTGTTACTGCAAGAGAGCAAAACTGGCCCTGAATTGCAAATTTTCATAGAATGTGTAAATTTTGAATCCTGAGTCCTCCAGACTCTGTACGATCTTTGCTGTAAGGGGCCCATCTGCACCTCATCAAAGTCCTCATAAATTTCTGGGTAGGTTTGGAATGGATGACTAGGTTATTGCTCTCATTTATCCACATAGACTAACAGTAGTTACCTACCTGTTCTTTTAATTAGGCTAAAATTTGCCAAAGCACATGAGGAATTGCTTATCCCACTGAAAACAGAATCATAAGCTGAGAGCTCACAGCCCGTTCTTCAAATTCTCCATAAATATTTTTATTGCCTGTTTTTATGTTCTGCATTAAAGGTGTGTCTGTGGGAGCGTGTGCTGGTTGTGAACACTGTCCTTTCCCCCAGCACCTGCTTTCTGAGGTGGCTAAATGTGGAAGCATGTTTTAATGGTTGAGCTGTACAGTTTAGTCTCTGTTCTGCAACAGCATGGGTAAAGCAGGAAAAACTGTGACTGGTTGAGTTGACCCAGGTGAAACCTGAGCAGGAGGCTTTAGGTTTGAGCTTCAGTTGTGTGCTTCAGGGACACTCATTTGTTTTAACTTGTGAAAAGTAAGTTTGACTGAATTTGGCCTTGAAAGATCCTGCTGGGATGAGAAATAAAGGGATTTATATTACAAAATGTCAAAATCAAAAGTAGTAATTTTCCCCTCATTCTTTTCATGCCAGTCATAAATGATTGTCCCAAATGCATTCAGACTGCACTAATAGCCTAGGTTGTGTCATGACACTGAATTTTTCTGCAAAGCAGCTCTTCATCCCAGATTTGAGGCTTGGCCACACTGAGTTAAGGTTTGCTCTGAGGATGCTGCTAGAACAGTACACCACAGGGAAGGGAGGGAGCTGTGGAGATGCTGTACCAGCAGCAGTGTCACTACCTGTGTGGCACTGCAACCCTGCAGGCAAAGGAAAAAGAAATATTAAACACTGGTGGGTATTGAATAAAACTGCTTGGAAACCCTCAAATGCAGGTCGCCTTGTTGCTCAGCTTTTTGTAAAGCAAGCAGATTTGTCTAATTAATTAGGAAAAAGTAGGTGAATTAATTGAACTTAAATCCTTGGATGATGAATATTGGCCTAAGCTTCCAAATGTCTGTGCAACAGCTCTCCTCTCCATACATGATATACAAAGAAATGACACATTCTTCCACTTCCAAAAGCCTTACAGAGTTTCAGTCATGTTTATCCTAACAGAGCCCATGTTGTGAGCATGCCTAGTTTTTCCTACAGTTAGCTCATTCAAGCCCAGCAAAAAACATTGACTATTTGAAGGTGTCTCTCTCTTGAAAGCCTTGTTTCCAGGCAGCACTAGCTCTGAGGAAGACCTGCCTCTGTTGGGAGGGTGCATGTGTTTGCCAGCAGGGCCATAAGCTGTTCAAAGATCCACTGAGGCAGTGATTGATTGACCCAGCATCTCCCTTCTCAGGAAGATCTCAGTGATGAAACTCTTTTCAATCATGGACAAGCTCTGAATAAGCCTTGCTGTAATGAGTGTAGAAGGAGGCTAAATTCCCATTCTTTTTTTTTTTTTTCTTTCCACAGATTTACTCATTCCTTCTCTTCACTGTGGTTTTACTGAAGGCATTACCTCAAACTTCTGGGATCTTTCAGGAGAGGTCTCTTTTCCTCACCTCTTTTGAACAGGTTAATGAAGCAGGCATAATAGACTGGCCACTCATGCTACAGATTTTTATTACTTTTACTGATTTTAGATTTCTGTAAATCAGAGGAGGTCCCACTTGCAAAATCTATGTAGTAAAGGACATAAGCAGAACAATATTGCATGCCTTTATAGAGAATAATGCCTGATGATTATTTTGGTGAATTATGGAGACATGAATTGATATTGGAGTCTGCAGCAAATCACTGCTGTGGGCCAGATGTCACAGTTAGTATCACATGCCCAAAAGGGCCTTTGAGAGACACTGTGGAGAATGATAGCTATTTCTACAGAGATGGTACAGAACAGCCTCACACTGTCCCAACTCCCTTCTCTCACAGCAGAATTCCTTCTAGAAGAGGGAAGGTGCATTCTCAGGGGTCTTTGAGCTCTGAGCAAAATTTATTCATGGTAATCTGGACAAACAATACCTTGAACTGGTTGAAAACCATCATTTTACATACTGATCAATTTATCACAACTGTAAAACTACAAAGAAAACATTAGCTGATATCCCTCATAGCTGTGTGTTCATTACCCACACAGCCACAGGGCAGATTCTTTCATATGTCAGACATGACATATTTCATTGTCAGATTGTGCTTTTGTTGAGAGGGTGGACTGAACATTCAATTCTGGTATTGCATGTTCACAGAAAAATATACATCAAATTTTGAAAGAAAAAAGGGGAAAAAAAGGCATAGGTATTTTAATGGCTGCATCATGCTCCCAAAAGAGCAACAGATATCACCAAACTACATCCTATTAGGATGGTGGCTCATACCAAAGGACAACTGATCAAATAAGTCACCAAGAACATTTATTTTGAAAGTGCCATGTCCTCACATCAACTTAGAGCCACCATCTGAGCTCACTAGATGGGACAGTCCTCCTGTGACAACTGGGTGGGGCTTTGGCAATAACCTCTAGAAAACAATATAATGCATGGACACTTGAGAGAACAGCACCATGCAGAGGGCACTCTGCTGGAACAGAAACAGTTGGAAAAGGCTCCCATCACTACCCCCAGTTTCAAGGTTCTGCAGAATCCTTCTTCTCTAGTACGTGAGCTGAAAACATACTTCAAACACACATCAGCATCTTTGCATTCATTAAGGTATTTATGTAGAGGTGGGATCTGCACTTGATTCTACCTTGAGGGTGTAATTGTGTGTTGCTAATGTAATGGCTGGAGCTGGTGATCCGAACGGCAGCATAGCAAAGGTCAATATGCAGAAGGCAAGGTTGTGCAGAGCAGCTGGGGGAAGAATGGCCTCTGATTTAACAGAGTAAGAAGGAAGAGGGGGGAAAGGGCAGTGAATGAGAGAGTGACAGGATGACTTATAAAAATGGGCCCTGCAGAGGTGAAACAAAAGTCTTAACTCCACCTATTATATGCAATGAACATCTTAAAAAGAAAGGTAATATATAGAGGAAGAAAAAAGCAAAACCCCAAATCAGAGCCAAACATTTAACTGATGTAAGTGGGTGCAGATTTCAAAGGAGCTGCTTCTGTGTGTATCATCATGGAAACACGATGTGTATTTCCAAGTGGATGCCCTTAAAGCACCACTGGCAATTGGCATGCCTTAGAAGGCAAGTCATGGTAGAAAATTCTGATCCCATATACCCTAGTGAACATCCAAAAGTGGTTTTTGCCAAAAGACTGAATGGTACAAATGAAAGCAGGACTTAACTCCTACCTTCATGTCACCTTCATGTTTACCACTACACTGTGAATTTTCTAATGTGCCATCTGACAAATCTATGTCACTCGCAATTCTACCAACAATTGGTAATGTCAGGACCCAGTGCAGCATTACTACAGGGATTGATTTGCTTCCCCACATAAATATAAAGTAGTATTGTATCTTAAAAACTAATACAAACACCATGGCTAATTTTTTTGCCTTGAAAATGTCTAGTGCTCACTTTTGTGCTTCTATTAAAGCTTTTAAGGTGCTCTCATTCACTTTAATGTGAAGTGCCTGGGACATTTCAGTATCTGATTAAATATTTCAGTTGCTATGTAGTTCTTATCCCCATAGCATTGGTATGAATACATCACTTGTCTAGGCCCATCTCCATTGGAAGTAAGAATTTAAATCTTATTAAAATTATGCAACAACAACAACAAAATGGATCTTTCATTTTCTTCACTGGTTCTTCCCTTGACTCTTTCTCTGCAGATGTAAAAATTAAACCTACTTTGGAAGAGAAAACCTCTATCCAATAGTATTATTGGAATCATTTGTTATTGTGGATGGGACCACAGTGACAGGTGGTCATTACAGATGGTTTCATAAACATTGTCAAAAGTTCATGTATCATGTACTACAAAAAAACCCCAAGGTTTTTATCGTTGTAATGAGATAAAAAGGACTGCTATGGGCCTGTGACAGTGCTAATAAAATAGCAAAGAAAGTAGATGAGAAAAAGACAAGCAGAATTTTGACACACTCTCCTTGTGATGTTACTCCTACTGATGTAGATTTTAAACTAAAAATAGCTTGAAGCCCATGGCACCATACTGGTTTATGTCACCTGAAGATCTGGTCTAGAGTATTGCCACTCATTTCAATGTTGTCATACTCTGCTGAAGCCACGGAAGGTCTGGCCCAAGATGGTTTTTTTAATATGTGGAGTTTTATGAAGTACTTTCTTCAGGTCACAGTTTTAAGTACTGTGACGTGAACCTCAAGAGGGAGGCAATTCACAGCGATTGTGTGGAAATCAGAGAGAACAGAGAGAAAGAGAGAGAGAGAAAATGAGAATGAGAGAGAGAGAGAGAGATATTAAATTCTTGGTGTGGAAGTAGTTGTCAGAAAGCCCATATTCCCTACGCAGTTCCAGCCTTGGGGTTGCATGTTTTGGAAACTGATCTTGGGAGAGACTGTTGCTACAGCGATCTCCAAGGGGCATTCCAGGAAATACCATCTGTGGATCTGTTCAGAGGGATCCCAGGCCACCTTGGGGATCCATTGACCCTGGGAGGATGGACCAGCCCCTCCATTCACTCAGAGACCTGATGCTCTGGATAGTCTGCTTATTGTATTTACTGCATGTGCCTCGTGTGATGGTAAACCTTAATGCTACTGGTCATTTCAAACAGAAGTACAGATATGTAATTTCTATTACAAGGTTATATTTTTGCATATAAGAACAATTTCTGACCAAAAATGTTTTCCCTAAGTGCTCTAGTCAACCCTCCTCACTTTAAATCTCTGTCAGGTGAAGCTGCCAGAGCAGTGTGTTCAGCTGGGCCTTACAGCACCTCATTTTCAAGGGGGGTGTTTCTTCCATGCAATGAGATTGTCTTTATGGATTAGAGCTGGAAGCCATTTCTTCTAAAGGAATCTCTTCCAACAAGAGACTAATCATAGCTGCCACGCTGGGAGCAAAACAACAAGTAATTTCCTGTACTTTTGTCTTTCCCATTTTCCACAAGTGCAAATAGCCTCAATTACTTCCTCAAAGTTTGATGAGTTCCACAGCATGGCCAGTGATTAACTGCCAGGGAAATTTTTACTTCCCTCCTTGACTTCTGCTTTTTGGTAACAGTTAAGCCAGTCCACAAAAGCATTGAACGTCAGTCCTAACTAATCACCTGCACAGAAACACAAGGGGAGAGGAAGAGGCGGTGGCAGAACAGCCCAGCTGAAATGCCACAGATGAAAGACTTAGCTTGTGGCTGGCCTCCGAGTGCTGGGTGGTGAGAGTTGAGTCATGCTCTGAACACTAAAGCATGAGTAAGAAAGCTCAGCCTCCTCAGAAGCTTGGCTTTATTGATGAGCTGACAACATCAGGTCCTGTTGCCAGCCTAGCTCCCCTGAGTCTTTCTCTGTGTGACTTCCTCTGCACTAGTCCTTTCTGCCCAAATAGGTAGACTCATCTGCTTGCTGCCAGGGCCAACCAGAGCCACCTGCCATCATGACTCAATGGCGACTGTCATGAATTTGGAGTGACTAAGAATCAGTGGTAATAACACCAGAAAACTGAGCAAGGGAAGAGACCTGCAGGAGTTCTGCCTCACCTTCTCAGACAGCACTGCTGTAATACATGAATATAGACTAACTTCATGAGCAGTGGGGGAAGAGGAGGGGTACATCTTCTATGTGCTGCACCCAGTTTATGTGCTACTGCAGATTGAGGTCCTCAGTGCTGACTGGGGAACGGGTTCAGGTAATACCATGGGGATACCATGATATAAAATACCTTTAGGGCTGGAGTTTTCAAAGGAGGTAGATTTCTGATGAAGTACAAAGGTATTGGGCAGTGGGTACCCTGGTGTTCGTAGCAGGTTACAAGTTGGGTGGAGGGAGGAGGCAGATCCTGGCCCCAAAGCATAGACTTCTGTACCTTCTGAAAACCACTATGAATGCTCTACTTATGGGAACCACATCTTCTAAGCACACTGCAGGAAAAAAACTTTGGCTCATTTGCTAATGTTTCCATTAAGAGAGTGCCTTTTTCCTTTTTTTTAGTCAGAAAGTTAGTATTTCTTCAGTCAGTGTAGGAAGAAGACCACCTGTCTAGTCCACGCTGATTTACACTCCTCTAGTACTCACCATGACTTCTTTGTCAACAAACTCCACTGGGCAAGAATAACAAATGGAGCGTGTTCAGTGAGTAGTTGGAAATAACAGTGAGAGGGGATTGCAAGGTTCATGAACCAAAAAGAGGGCATCAGTTCTTGAATAGCTTATTCACTTGGGTTTATTTGCTCAGTGAGCTGAGAACAAATGTAGAGTCAGGGAAAGGTGCTGAGGCCAAATAGACAGAGTGCTGGGGGGTGGCAACAGGGACTGCAAACACTCTTCTAGCTCACTTGATACCTCTAGGGCCTTAATCAGGAGACCTTGGAGTAAGAACAGCATTGACTAAAGACCATGAAAACTTCTCCATACATACCACTTCCTTGTTCTGGAGGTGAATTCTTTCTCAACAGCTCACCTAGTCGCTGGCCTTTTTGACAGTACTGTTGGGCCTCGGTTGCTAGACCAGATGGTAGGCTTGTGAGGCAGGAGTTTGGGCAAGGCTCTCTTTGCCACTCTGTCCCCTTTTGCTAACCCCCTAAGTTAAAAAGTTATTCTAAATGGGAAACTGAGGAGTTTGACAGTGCCACCTCTAAACCTCTCCATTCCATCTTCTTCTGTATGGCCTTACTGAATGGGTAGATGAGGAGAATCATTTAGATGCACCAGTGATTTCCCTTGACCTAATGACCCTGTAAGAACTGTTGCAAACCCCAAATCTTCCCTAAGCTGTATGGAAAATGAGGACAACAGAAAATTGGCACGTGATCTTGCCTACAACTCTCCCTTCTCTGATATTTTCATTGCTTTCTTGCAACACCTATGTGCCAAGACCTGGGCTAGGATTATACACAGAACATCTACCCTGCAGAAGTGCATCAGCATATGATGCAGATTTCTTCAAAAGAGGCTTTATTGCTCCACTATCAGCTGTCTGGCACAGAAAGAAAATAAAGTGAATATTCACCTGCCCTGGAACATTGCTTATTTAAATGCCAGTTCAACTGAATACAAAGTTCTTCACTTCTTGGCCAAATTATTCTGCAGAGTCATTTGCTCTACAGCTGCTGCATCCTCCTGCTTCTACATGGCAGCATTTCAGCAGTATCTGGAGGGGAAGCGTCTGCGTGTCATAGCATTACAGCAAGTTTTGGGATTCTCCCAAGTGGCAGTCATTATATCACTGTATGGTGATATTATTAGCATATTTTCATCCAGCAAAAGTCAATGTCAGATTCTTCCATGATGTGTTCAACAGGCATCAACATTTCAAAAAACACCAGACAAATGTCTTTTTGCTTGACCTCTTTAATGCAATGGCATAGATCATTTGTGTGTTTAACAGCTCTCAAAACATCCATGTGTGTGTGCTTACAAAATAGATATCTTCTCACTCCTTTTTTTCCTCCTTCAAGTGCCATGAGAAATTATTTAAGGAAGTTTTAATGAAATGCATCTGTCACTTATGAAGATAAATAGCCATAGTATGGCTTTCCATTACTGGAAATGGCAGAATTAAATTAGAAAATTACAATCCTCAGCATCTTCCCTGACTTGTTTTTGCATAATGTGTTAGAAAATATGCCCACATAGGCAGAATGCTGCAATACCAATGGAGCATGTCATAAAACAAGACCTTTTTTATGGTTGTTTTGTTAGTTTGCATTTGGGAATTTTCTCCCATGGATGATTTTTGGTCTTGTTACTGGCCAAGGAGGCCAATTAGTAAAGGGAACCTAACTAGAGTGGCAGAGAGAGAAAACTGCCCCTCTCTTCCAAAATCGAACTTCTGGACTTCAGTCTATACATGGCTCCTAAGCCAAATGGAAAGATCAGAGTAGAGCGTGGGATCCAGACTGCACCATTTCTTATGTCCCATCTAGAGGGTATCTCCTTTTCCATTACACAGAATAAAATCAGTGTTACCATTAAAACCTTTGGGGCTAGGCTTTGGACAATAGGAATTAATAGTGTATTCTGACTAGTGACAGCCAAAAATATTGCTATTAAAGGAGACATTAAAATAAACAGTGGGATGGTAGGAAATTCTTTTCAGATGGAATGGGCTTCTCTTAGGCCCTCATTAGCAAGCTGCTCTTTTTGTCCTCAGAAGCAGATTGTTGGTAATTGGTTTTGTCTTTTTAAGTGAAGAGTCAGATTCCTCCGAGTCCAGCCTCGTTAGAAGGAGACCGAATGTGATTTGCAGCCTTTAGCCCTGCTGCCTCTGGAAGCAAAGAGGTAACTGAAATAAGCACGCAGTAGCAAGTCCCTTGATTTTCTCACCTGTGCTTCCAGCTGGCAATGGAGGATGCATACATAATCCTTGTGTCCCTGCGGTAGCTTGACCCAGGCTGGAGGCCAGGTGCCCACCAAAGCCACTCTGTCACTCCCCTTTTCAGCCAGACAGGGGAGAAAATATCTATTGAGAGGCTGAGGAGTGAGATAAGGACAGGGAGAGATCATTCTGCAATCAGTGTCACAGGCAAAACAGACTCAACACAGAATAAAAAGAAAAAAAGCATCTAATTTATTACACTGCACAGAGACACACCCAGTGACACCAGAGCTGGATAATGAGAAGTAAAACCAGATCTTAAAGCACCTCCCCCCACCCTTCCCTTCTTCCCAGACTTCACTTTAGTTATGATTTCACTCCCTTCTACCCCTTCTCCTCCCCAGAGGAGTTTCTGTCAGTTCCTCAAGAGTGGTTTTCCTTCTTAGTGGGGCAAGTGGGGAGCAGGAGGGAGGGCACTGCTCACACCATTCCCCTGCTGCAGCATGGGGTCCCACTCACAGCAGACAGTCCTCCACAAACTTCTCCCTGAGTCCTTTCTGGGCCACAGGGCTTCAGCTGTTCACCAGCTGCCCCAGCGTGGGTCACTTCTATAGGGTGCAGTCTCTCAGGCCCAGCAAGGTCCCCCACGGAGTCACAAGTACCCCCAGTAAACCTGCTCTGGTGTGGGCCTCCTTCTGCATGGGCTGCAGGGCCTGCCAGGAGCTTGCTCCAATGTGAGTCACGGTGTCTTCCATATGTCTCCAGTGTGGGGTCTCTCTATGGGCTGCAGGTGGGGTCTCTGCTCCCCATCATCTTCCACGGGCTGCAGGGGGACAACCTGCTCCACCATGGTCTTCTCCACAGGCTGCAGGAGTATCTTCCTCTCTGGCACCTGCAGTGCCTCCTCCTCCCCTTCTTCCCTGGCCTTGGTGTCTGCACAGTTTCACACATCTTCTCACTCCCTCCTCTGAGGCCAAGAAGCAGCTGCTTGCCTTTTTTTTTGTGTAAGTGTGATCCCCAGAGGCTCTGTGACCATCGCTGATGGGCTCGGCCTTGGTCAGCAGGGGTCCATCCATAGGCCTGGCTGGTGTTTACTCTGTAAGGTCTAGGGGAAGCTTCAAGCTGCATCTTGCAGAAGCCACCACTTCTCCACCAGAGCTTTGCCACACAAAACCACAACAGTCCCTCAGGCCTCAAGCCCACTTCACACCATCAATACACACTCCTGCTCTCCTGCTTCACTGACCTCCAACTCACTCAGCACTCTTCCACTCATTCTCTTGGTGTTTCTCTCTCTTTCCTTTTTTATGGCACCTGAATTTTTCATTTTTCCTTGCACAGGAGATGGCTTCAGCAGAGACAGGAGAGTTTTAGCTGTGCCTGCTCCCCAAACTCAAGCTTCTTTCCAGGCACGTTCCTAATGAATCCTCCTCTCTCACTTCCTGAATAAATGCTTTAACTACTGAGCTTTTATTCAAAGCTGGTCACCAATGCTGTAATGTCCCTCACCAGCTGGCATGTAGCTGTTACACTACAGTTCACACTGAGCCCAGCGCTGTCTGTGCATGTCAGGAGTGTTTAGCCAGGAGTCCCACGGAAATGAGGAAGGACTGCCTTGCATCAACTCCTGTGGGTTGTCTATGTGCAAGTTGATGTGAGTAGAGAATGTTCTTGTAACTAATTAATGTAGCAGGTTGAAAAGGGGAAGCAGGAATGTCCCTATTGTCTCTGTAAAAGTTATGATAAATTACAGAATTTTCATTTGTAAAGAAATTTTGTTGTTCTTGTTCATTCCAACCTGCTACAGGCTTCCCTGTGAGGCAAGGCAGGCTGGGGCAGTAACTGAAGGTCCCCATATACTGGATGTATTTTGGGGAATCCTAGGGCTTTCTGAGAACAGGAGGCAAGTGGGTAAGATGTGTGGGACAGGCAGGCTTGCTGAGAGATGGGAGCTTTTAAAGCCCCAGCTGCTTTCCTTTCAGCCTTGTCTTAATTGAACTGTTCAGATAACAGCAACCCTGCATGAAGTAAATGCTGGTTATCCTATCTTTGACCTTCAGTAATCCTCCAGGAGTGTGGATAGGGACATACATAATTTCACTTTTTCCTTGACTATACAAAGAAAGAAATATATTTGAATACCCAGATGAACAGGAACAGCATAACTGTCAAGTACAAATAGCACCAAGGTCACAGAGAAGCAGCCTAAGCACTGGTCAGTGTGGCAAGTGCCTGGTTCCCAGCAGTATCTGATTCTTGCAGATGGCAACACACACCTGTAATGCTCCCAGTTAGTACTGGGATTTTGTTCGAGCATTTACATTCCAAGGTTAGCATGTCTTGTTGACTGGTAGGGGATGGCTTAGGAAGCTTTGAAATTTGATTTCCTTTCAGTTACCTGGCACTGCTCTGCATGTTAGTGATAATCACACAATGAGCAAACCCTTCTAAAAATCCAGTCTTGGTATTTATGACTTTGTCTGTATCATATTCTACAGGCTGGCTGCATCTTGTGCAGAGAAGCATTTCTTTTGAGGGTTTTTTTTGATTGATTGGGGGTATTTTTTGGTTGGTTGGGGTTTTATTCCTACATGTAATGCCCTTTAATTTCACCAAGTTTCACTTGTTCTCTGTCTCTCCATACAATCTGGCCAGAGGTGGGATCAGGAACTTCTCCTCTATGCCTCCTGCCATCTGGAACAGGCTTGTCTGTGTTTCTCTGCTCCATTGGCTTTCCATCTCATTTCAAATCTCAGCTGAGAACTCCTCCCTTCCCCCTTGTTTATGTCTTCCTGCTCTTACGTATCTCTGGAGCTACACTACTGGTTTCTGTAAAGCAGTTGAGAGAGGGAGTTTGCATGACAGGGAATTCAAAGACTTTAACCTTTACTTACTAAGACGTGTCTCTGTGCTGCAGACAATGAGCTACTGACATAAGCAAAACCTGCAGGGCCAAAGAGATCTGCAGACCAAGTGGATTTTCTTCTGTGATAAATAAAGGAAAGGATAAAGAATTTCCTTGGTGTGTTCCTAATTGTAAATGGTAACATCAACTCCAAACATACGGGCTTCATACTCTAACGGTATGCTGCCCCAGCATGGACAAGGGACCTGGGACCTATCTGGCCTTGTATAATTAGCAGATCAAGAAGATAAATGAGCAGTGAGTGAACAGTAGGAAGCCACAAGCAGGTTGTAGGAGGGGAATGGTCTTTCATGTCAGACCCTGACACGGGTCTGGTTAGAAGGAGAGGCTGGTAATAGTATGCAGAAAGGTTAGAATTTTTTCAGAGGGAAAGGCAGGACTGCATGTTGCCTAAGCTTTTTTTAAAGCTCTGCCTTGCAGGAAGCTTCAGCGTGATGGTACTGGGCTGGAGAATGAGTCCAACTGCCTCACAAAATGCTGGCAGTTAATGAAAGGGAAATGCTATGGAGAACTGACCGTACGTTGTGAACATGGGCTTCCTTTGCACTATGCACTCAACTCGGCTGTTCCAATCCATGGTTGACTAGTGATGATGCAGGATGGTTGCTGCCTAGACAAAATGCTGCCTCTTCCCATGCTTCACCATACTGAAATCCCTCATGATTTTCATTCAGTTTTGGATTCAAGAAGCAGAAAACAGCACCACACACCATGACGTGTTGCTCTTTGGCCATAAAGCAAAGAGGATAAAATGAATGCTGGGTAAGAGGCATTCTTATAGCGACAGCAACAACATTTTGTCACCCTTTATATTTCAAAGTGTTGAGACTCCAGATTTCCAGGTCTGGAAGGCCTGCATCCCAGTGTGTCATCCTGTGCACCGTGGAACAGCTGCTTGGCTCTACTTCACCAGCCCTTGCCCAATGCAGAACGCTCTCAGCCTTTGAGCTGCAGCCATCGTCTCTGACAGAAAGGAAGACAGAGATCAACTTTATCAAGAATATTTTGAATGTGGTAATATTTAGGATATGTTAGATGAAATTCTCAGGTGGTGGACAAGTCTGTACTCTTCTGTATAGAGCCAAACCTGGAGGAGATTACCTATTGACATCAGATCTGACAATTAGTGGGAACCTAGATATGTGGACAGTAACAACCAAAGCCACCTGGAAGACTTTAAGACTTTGAGGAATGCCTATGCATCTATCTCTACTTCCACTCTTCCTCTGTGGCTAAATCCCTGGTACTTCAGGGCAAAGGGAAAAATAAAAAAAAGCCCAAGAAGCAAAATTATATATGAAGTGGAAAAAGATTCTTCCTATGCCTGGCAGGTAATCAGTAGAAGCTCCAGAGCATGGAATAAATTTCATGTAAATACATAGTGTAAGCAACACCTTCAACTAATGGTTGATGAAGTCCTTTTTCTCAAGCACACTTGGCTATTCAGGGACTCATATCACAAGTTTAAATTGAAGTTCTTTGCCCATCACTACTCTATTTGAAAGGCTATTGCAGAATGTCGTTCTTCCGATGGTTGGAAACCTTCTCCCAGTTTTGAGTCTAAATTTATTCATGACCAATTCATATCCATTTGATCTTGTTCCAGCATTATCCTTTAGGTTAAATAATTCTTCTCCCTCCCCAATATTTACTCCTCCATGTATCTGTAAAGAGACATTATCTCCCATTTCTAGTCTCATTTCACTAGGCCAAACAAGCCAAGTTCTTTTTATCTCTTTTTGTAAGATAGATCTTCTGTTCCTGAACTCATCTCAGAAACCTTTCTCTGCATCCCTTCTAATTTCAGGGTTTTTTGAATGGAGGTGACAGGAACTGTGGTAACTGAAATGAGGCCTTACCCACACTGCCTACAGGGTTCCCCTGTCTCCACCAACAGCGTGTGGCCTGATACACAGCATCACAGAATCGTAGGGGTTGGAAGGGACCTCCAGAGATCATCAACACCCTAGAATCAAACTAGCTTTTCACCACTGTTTTGCACTGACAGCTCCTAGTCACCTGGCACTGGGATGGGAGGATGGTTTTCCACGCGGGCAACATGTTAGCTCTGTATGATTTGCTTGGATGTCAAAGGACACGTGTATTAGGAAGATGAAAGCTATACTTTCTTCTACAGCAAATTTGTTCTTTTATGCAGAGCAGTTCCCAACAGAAACATTCTAAGGAAAATTTGCAGAGTGGAAATTTCCATTCTCCCTTCACATGAATACAACATGCTTTTAAACTGGAGCCCCAACTCCTAAGAGGACCTAGTAAGCAAACACAAAGAGACAAGGCTATTTTGGACCTTGCTTTGCTGAAATGTGGGATTTTCTGACTTGTTTTAATTAAAATAACTTTAGAGAAAGATGAAAACCAAAGACTTGCAAGTCTGAAGTCAATGGAAATAAAACAGTCTCAGAAGTCCTAATCTCCAAAGGCCTTGTCTCGACTTCAGGAGGGGCTGAGCTTGCTCTGCACCTCTCTGGATTAGGGTTTGAGAAAAGCAAGCAATCTTTCCTGCCAAGGGCAGTGTCTTTATGGGCTCTTTTGTGCCAAGTGCAGAATGCAACAGAAACTTAAATTACTTTTCAGCAAGCAAATATATAAGAAAAGGGTGTGATCGCTTGTTAGGGATAGTAACAAATAATTATGTAAGAAAGCAGGTTTCCATGTTGTTTGTTTTGGTTTGTTTGTAGGATTATAGAGCAAGTGGGAAAGGACACACTGAAAGAGTGCAGTTCAGTGATTAAAATATAGTTATATCTGGTTTCAGTAGGATTTTCTTGTTTGCTTGCATGGATGCGTTTAGTGGAGTCAAGAGGAGTACGGAATGTGATGGTTAAGGAATGTTCAAGAGCCTCCCAGCACTTCTAATAGACCATGTGAGCAGTCTGCACAGTCAGAGTCTGCACAGCCAGAGACTTGTGAAAGTAAACTTCTTCACACTGGTGGTACTGAAGGTTAATGCCATTAACGATGGCATAGAATTGGATCCCTTCTTTATGCTAAATGCTTGGAAAAGAGAGAACAAGATCTCATTCTTCATGAGGCTGTACACAGATGAGCAGCTGCCCTAACTATAGTGCCAGTTCAGAGTTGGACACTTTTCTGCTTGAATATCACACTTGTTGAGAAATGCAGATTTAGGTCAGTCAAAATCTGATAAAGAGCTGATGTTGATATTAAATTTGTTAGCAACAGACGTTTCTGATTGAAGACTAAAATTGTTTGTTTGCTGTTTCCTCAAGGGGGAATGTTTCATTAAAACATTTACACTTAAGTTTTGAAATAAAAGGACAAACAAAACCAAGCTAAAATCAACCTGACATTTTATTTGATTGAAAATGATTGATGGGAGGAAATGGAGGAGGGGAATAAGGGAGCATTTCATACTGGAAAATGATTCTTCTTTGTTTGCCTGTTTTTTTCAGGTCTGAACAAATCAAACCACTCCTTGATGTTTTCATTTGGCTAGTGCCCTTGATCCTCAGGGCTGCCAATATGTCTCAGAAGACCTGCAGAACAGTCTACTGTCATCATATTTACTTGCCCCCAGTGCTGCTGTCTAAGGTTTTTGGGGTAAGCCACAAACCTCCTTTTTAATAGACCTTCATGCACTTTTCTGATAGGAATTTCTTTCATCACCCTTTGCACCCAGTTCGCCCTTTTGGTATGCAGAAAGCAGCCTGGACAAAGCTCAGGTTACCTGCATCCAAAAAGCCATGAGACAGATTCATAGAGGAGAAAACAAAGCTCCATCCTTATAGATACCCTTTCGTGGTCCCTCAGTGGACTCGGTGTAACCGGGAACTGGGCCCAGTGTCACTGTTAATGTTAGTCTGGCTTGACCTCTCACTTCCTTGCAAAGGAGGAAACAAATCAGTCCTTGCAATAGCCCCTCAGCTCCCTACCATGTACGCCAGAGCCATCTCAGCTCATTGTCAAGACGGAGGATTAAGATTCAGTAAGATTCAATGACCGACCCATTGTTACTTAACAATTCATTTGTGAAGTGTAGATGATTAATTGGAAACTCTTGCCTTCCTTTCACCTGGCCAGAATGTTTCTATCACAATGGAGGGAATAGGCCTTCAGCAAACCTCTCCATCAGAAACCTGTAATCCTCTGCTGATGGCTTGCTTGGCAGCCTCTGTGGATACTCTGGGACATCGTCCAAGAAGGCCACGAAGAAATTAATTGTCTCCTAGCCTGTTTTGAAATATAGGTCAGCCTTTCATGGCTGTGCTATAGCAAAGACAACCTTAATCATCTAAGACAGTCAGTAAAACCTGGAAAAGGTAGACGTTTTCAGACTTTCCCATTGATTTTCCAGGGCAAAATAATATTCTGAATGCCCTGGAGGTAGCCTTAACATAAAAGAAAGAAAGAAGGGGAAAAAAAAAAAAAAAAAACAAAAAAAGAAAGAAAAAAACCCAACCAAGATAAGCAAACAAGGAAACAAACTATCCTAAAATGTGGGATCTCTTTTGTTAGCTTCTCCTACTCTTTCACCCTCTTTCTGCCTAGCTGCCTTTCAGTTCTCAGACTACAAAGACAGTTTATAAAACTGGAAACTGAAGTAAAAATGTTAAGTGACTCAATTGGAGAAAAAGTAACACAGAGTTCAGATACTCCAGATACCCCTTCCAGCATTTGAATCACCAAACAGCCCCCTCTGGAATGATTAAATCATCATGTGGGGATGATGCATACAACTCCATTGGGCTGCTACTGATGAAACTTGCTCTTTAGTCCATTATGAGACTATCAACTCTGCTGGCCCCAGTGTGCTGCCTTAGCAGGGGAAGCAAAGTCACTCTGTTGGGATACAGTATTCCTCCACTAAGTTCTTACAAAACTAGTTGGCAATAGCATAGAGATACTACTTAGTAGTGGCTTTTCCACCTATGCCATCCCATCTTGGTTTATTTCAGAGCATTTTGTGGTGCATTTGCATCTTAGAACACATTCTTCATCGGATTGGGGAAAGGGCAAGTTAATATTTAACCTTCCCCCACTGAGAGATTTAGTAAGTCTTTATCTCCTTGATGCAAATTCACAGTACCAGTGTCAGAAAAGATGATCATCAGCACTTACTTCCTGGATGGCTTCAGAAATATCAAGACAAACTGCCCTTATTTAAGGGTACATTTCTCAGTGCTCCCAGGCTTTCCTGCTGCCTTAACATCAGCAGCCATTTAACCACTCTATAAGCTTTCAGTGTTTTTCCTAACTTGGTGTAAGCAAATATTGATCGTGACCAAGATAATAATTGAGTTCATTCATGATAATAGATGGTCCATTGGCTGCACCCATTAAAGCTTCTTTAAAAGCAAGAAACAACTTTAATTGCCTGGAGAGACATGGGATGATATTGCAGCAGATTGGAACCTATTAATAACAGTAAATTCAAGGTTTACCCTAGCTTGTTTATGCTTGTTAGTATTAAAGCTTCAAAAGGAATAGAAAGATGACTAAAAGGGGCATTCAGACAGAATACTAGCCTGATTATGCAGCTTTTAATAAAACACCCTCTTTAATCACTAAGAATATCTTCATACAGAGATGCAGAACTTTCTGGAAAAGACCTTGTTCTACATTATTTTTTTCTTTATTGCCTGAAAGATCTGGAAATCTGGCATTTGTTTTATGCCCTACCATTGTATTTGCCATAGGAACAGAGGACCAGAAGGAATTACTGACTTCCTATGAGTTAGTGCAGGGGAAGGATGCACACAGTTTATAAACTTCCAGTGCCTGTGCCTACTTGAAAACCAGAAGCAATTATAAATATGCCTGCATGTTTCTGTGAATGATTTAAGGGGCTTTTGTAAGCCAAGACCTTCAAGGTACTAAGAAAAAGCTGTTTCAGGCTAATAATAGTGGCTGGCAGATATATCTCAGTACCTCTCAAGTTTCAGTAAACCTTGATACACAGGCAATGAGTTTCGTTTTTGTAAATATCCAAGCAGAAAAAAAAAAATATGCCAAGAAGGAAGGATTAGCAATCTAGGGGTGAGAGTAGGGCACCTTTTTTCATGTATTATTCCAGAACTGCATGGTCTTCCATCAGTCCTCAGCATCGCCAGTGTGCAAGGAAGAGAGCTGATGAGCTTTCTTAACTTTGGCTTGGAGCTCCACATCCCTGGCAGCACAGCTCCACCTTTATATATCTTAAAGCACCTGTGAAACAGCCCCAAATAAAGATGGTGGGATTTCATAGCCATGGTGCACCAAGAAAAACCATGAAACAGATCTCTGGTTTCTTCAGCCTATTATCTACACTGGGTAGTATCTGCAACCAACTGCTTCATTAAAATTGGCAGGCATGTGAAGAGGACTCTTGAGGACAGTTTCCACTGTACTCTGCAACATACAGAACTTTGGGTGGGGTTTTTTTTTTCTGGATTTACAGTGAAATTAAATACTATGTTTATTATGAGATCTTTCAATTTTTTATTTAAAAAACCCTCAAAACCCTCCTGTGCTTGGCAGCATGTCTAAAGCTGACATCAGTCACATCTGGGAGCTCAGAGTAACACCTCACAGATGCTGAGCAACAATCTCACTGAAACTAATGGGAAAGGCATTTGTTCATAGCCTATGAAAATTAGGCTCCCAGCCAACATGTTCCCATTTAAAGTTAGGCAATGCAATCACTCCTGAGTATCACAAACACGTTCCAAATGTGCCTGCAACAGTATTACATTTTCAGTATGAAAGAAGGTCTTCTGCAGCTAAGTATTACTGTCTCTTTTATCCAGCCTGAAAAGTTTGGAGCAAAGACAAATGGGTATTTGACAGATTTGTCACACAGGAAGGCAATAACCCAACAGATTTCTTCAGGAATTCCTGACACTACCTCTCCACCCCCAAGAGCTGAGGGAGATCTTAAAGCCATCCTCTCTTGGGCAGCTGCTGAGTTTTGGGGAAGTATTACTTGAGGAAATTAATGAAGACAAGCAACCCCTAAGTGCAGTGGGTTCATCTTCATTAAGCGGTTTGCTGATTCTGCTGTCAGCACTAAATATCAGTGTGCCAGTGAACTGAGAAGTCCACTCCCTAAAGTCTCTTGCATATGCACTTACTGTTCATGGTTTCCCTTGGAATGCTTGACTCAGCATTAAATTAGCCTCACAGAGAGAAGGTGAATAGCTGTGACTATTATTTTTTTTTGCTTTGAAACGGGAAAACTCATGCTTCTGTGACAACATAACAAACATTAAATGAAATTCACTTCCCTGAACTTAAGGTCACAGTACACCTCTCAGGAAAGGACATTTTCACTCCATCTGCCATAAGGTAAAGTGTGACATATGATCCTAACATGATAATCCGAAGAGCCTCAGTGAATTTGTGTTCCATTTGCAGAGAGTGGGATTGAAGACTGCTACTGCCTATAAGGAATTCAGAAACTGTTTTCAAAAGCCACTGATGTGCCAAGATATGAGCCTAGAAAGCACACCTGAAATAGTTTATTTCCAGCAATTTTGGGGGAGTAGGTGTGTGTGCTAGGGAGTAGCCTGGCTAATGCTCTGAAATAGCAAAACCAGAAATCCTTTTGTTTTATGAGAAAAGCATTCCAGTGTAGCTTGGCTATGGAGGCTGGTGTTCAGAGAGTAGAAAAGTGCCAGACAGGTGCTTTAAAAAGTCCCTGTGTCAGTAGGAGCCTTGAAAACCATCGAGCTAGATGACCTGGACAAAATTCAGAAGAATTTCAGGCACGTGAAGTTTGGACAGGGAAGAGGAAGGCAGTGTGGCCCCCTTCAGATGGACTAGCTGAGGGGAAAGGGATATTGCTACAGGTGGGAGACGAGTTCTTTGTTTCAGAAGAAAAACCATGATGTCAAGAGGATTTCTGAACACCTCAAAAGCCTGTAACAGCAGTAAAGGAATGGAGGCAGAAAAATGTACACAATATTATTTCCTTGAGCATATCAGCACTTAAAGTATAAAGTGATTGTGCTTCTAAATCTTTTCATAACCGTGTTGGTATGTTGTAGCCATATGTTTAATTAAAGCCCTGAAGAAGTGCATTGTATGTCCAGAGCACCTACGGGGAAAATCCTTTAAGCTGTAAAGCGATTAGCAGTAGACCTAGGGACTCAAATAAGCTGAGCTACAGGTTGCTGTTCCTCTATAAGCTTCAGATACAGGGAACCTGTGTCCAAAACTTCATTGGTTCTGCTCGGATAGATATATCTGGGAGAAGGCAAGACCCAACTGGGAGCTGCCTAATGAGTATAAGGATAGCAAGACTTCTTGCCAGTCTGAAAGCAAGCCACACCAACAGCCATGATGCCTTGTTTCTGGGAACTGTGGTTCGTACCAGCCAGTATAGGAACAGGCTTCACACTGGACACATTACACTATGCTGAAATTCCCAATATAGGTGTTTTGAATTAATGTGTTCAACTGAGTCCTCTTGGAGAAACCGCTTCCAAGACACAGAGTTCCTCTGCAAGGTCCTTTGCTCTCTGTGAAACAGGAATGTTGTAGTTAGCTTGACTGCTTTTGAAATTTCAACCATCACTTCAAATGCCATAAAATCGGCCTTTTCCCTCTTGTAAGCACAATTCACTTGAGGGCACTGAAGCAAGGCAAGTTCATATTTGTGCCTGTATATTGCTCACTCAGGTGATCAGGGAAGAAATCACACTTCATTGGTGATGTGTTTGATCCTACAGGGTATGAAAAGCACAACACAGCCTGCACAAACATGCTGCTTCCCAGCTTCCACCCTGCTCTGTTCTTACCTGTTCCAACCTTATAAAGCATTCTTACCTGTATGCTTTATAACCTCTCTTGTGCACATCAGCATCCAAAGGGATGCAAACTCTGGTGCAGATTTTAAAGCAGACCTCTGCATTCATGCAAGGTGGGGAAAGCAGAATTACAGGAAAGGTAATGCTAACAAACGTCCCCACGCTATTTTACATAGTGATAAAAGTAAGATGAAAACAGATATATAGATATTTTTTTTGGAAATGAGAATGGCATTGTCCTGTATAACCATAGAAATTCATCTTACTCCATATTTGTCCCCAAACTTGCTTTATAGGGTTGTTTTTCCCTTTTATAGCCTGACACATTTTCAGCATTTATTTGTTTGTTTTTCTTAATGGGCAAAACTGCTGTACTGATGGACGTCGGTGCTGGGTGATATTAACAATCGCTGGTTCGTGGCTGATACTTGAAAGTGCAGGCATTAAGTGATGGATTAAACTTGTCACTCAAAAGCTCTGTCCTGTTTTTATCTGTGGCATGATCTGTCCTTGATAAAGATTCTCACCAAATAAGAAAAAATGCTCAGAGTATTCAATAAGGAAAGAGGAAAGATTAATCTGGATGAAAGTGAAGAAATATTTCATACAAGTTGATGACTCATCTATTTTTATTTTCGGTGTATAATTCCAGGGATGTGTAGAAAGCCGGGACTAGGGGATACCCAAAGAAAAGGAAACAGCTTGGCTGGAATTGAGCACCCAATTTGCAATCAGGCTCTTAATTAGAACACAAACACTGTCAAATAGTAACATTATCACCTATAATTGGTCCAAGAGAAAGAAACACTAATTGTGACATTAGCAGCCAGAATGCTTTCAGGCAGGATCTCTGTTAAAATGCAAACACACTAATTGACGTGATGAGGAAGATGAATAAAAGAGAATGTAATAAAAAAGGCTATTATGCTTTATCTCGGCAAATGAAAGGCTACTTTAGAAACACTCGATAGCCAAAGAAGGGGTACCAGGTAGCTTGAGCAAAGTAGTAAACTAAAAAGAAATAGTGAGCATTGTTGATTCACTTTTGTCTCCAGGATTACAATTGGTGAGAGTAAGCCAGAATCTACTTTCTGCCTCATTAGTGTAAATTCAAAGTAGCTTCACCGAAGTGAGCATAGGAGAGATTTACAGACTTTCAGATCTGGCCTCTCAATTGCAACCTCTAGATCAAAGTCTCACCTCTCCTGGGACTCTGAGCAGCAAGGCAGCAAGGAAATCAACCTCTGCCCTTCACAAATCGGATGCAAATCGATCAGCACTAGTTCTGCCTACCCCTAGTGAGTGAAGATCTACTCAAGTAAAGGTTGGGTTGTCACCGCATTGGACTATCACACCTCTCAGGCCGTTTACCTCAGCAGGCTTAAGAAGCAAGACCACGCAGCGTGGGGGGACTATGGCTGCTTCTCTGTGAAGTGTGCTCTCTTCCTGCACAGTCCCGAACAAAATGTGCATCGCTGTATCCCACTGCCAGTTCCTTCTGCATTCCTCCTGCCAAGCCGACATGTCTAGATACAGAATATTTTATCTGGGAATGGTTCCCACCCTCAGGTCTCTCCTTGAAATGTTTGTTGTTTGTTTGTGGCTTACAGACACTTTGGTGTGAGGTCTTGCCACTGCACCTTGGATTGAACATACCCCAAAGCACAGATAACTGATGACTTGGATTGGGAAGTCAGTGGAAGGGAGAAAACATACAAGGCATCTGCCTGTGCTCTGTGTACCACCAGAAGTGCTTGGTAGCAGCTATTTCTTACCAAAATCTAGCTGAAAAGCACTGTTCTTCAGTACTATGTTGATAGCTTGGTTTGGTTCCTCAACAATTTTTCTCTTTTTGCTTTGATCTGACACTCCTTTCCAAATTACTGTCTCCCCATTTGACTGTGGGTGAAGCCTTCCCAAGGCAGTGTTGCCTAAGGAGCTGACCCTGTTTACAATCTCATCTGAGTACAAGCAGAAATGCTGAAGCAGTTGCTGGTGCTTACTCAGCCTATTAAATACCCACCTCATGCCAATCCAGTTTCCAATAGCCTTGTGACTGATTCTGAGGCCACATGATACTGCTCAGCTCCATTCCCCTAGCAATATTTCCCATGAAGTTCTGGCAAAGTGCAGGTATGTGACATTCCAGCATCTTCACAGTTGCAATTAGAGCCCCAACAGGTAATACAGTTTTTCTGGCACATTTTTTTTTTAATGTTTGAGGTTTAGGAGTCTTTTATCAGCAGAACGTGCCTTCCAGGGCTGTCATGCCCTCAGCTCTTGCACACTGCTATGCTGCTACTGGAGATCCCGGCCTGGTGTGCCCTCTTTCACATTTCTGCTGGCACTGAAATGTAGACCTACCAATGTGACTTTTTTCCTCTGTTGTAAAGGTTAGTACTGCATTTAATCCACCCCTCCCCTCACCCTTTGAGACTTCCTTGGTTTTCCTGTGCTTTTCAAAATTAATTGCCAGTGACACAGTCAATTCATTAGCTAAATTAAAAGCCTGAGAAGCATATTGTCCAGATCTGCTGATCCCAACCTATCACAGAGTTGACGAAAGTGTTTCCTTACCTGGCCTTCATTAGCAGCGGTATTGGCCAGGTTTCTGTTCCTTCCCAAATGTCCATACCACTCGTCTTGTTATAGACCAATTAAAAAAGGAGATAAAAAGGCAGCCCAGCAGCTCAACCACTGGAGATCCCTCATTGATTTCTTTGCCTCCATTCATTAATGGGTCAATTTTCACTTCTCCAATGTATTAACAGATGTTCCTATTTCATTTAAAGCCTATTAATAAAGACACCTCTTCATTTCAGTTTTCAGCTCTCACCTTCTTGTGTTTCAGTGGAATTTAACATATAAAACAGTGGGAAAAGTACACATCAGCGTAACTTGGTGAAGCAAATTTCCCTGGCTGCCATGACAGTCTCAGAACCCTATTATTTTTTCCTCCAAGCAGACACAAATTGTTTGATTGAATGCCACATGTGCTTTAGGAATGCACCCAAATGCTGTCAAAGACCACCCTATCTCAGTCTTGTGACCAGGTATCTCAGGGCTTCTTCCATATTGTCCCCAAGGGAGGTCAGTGAGGTGCCTGTATAATTTCCAGGATAAAGAGTAAATTTGGGAAGACACAGTCTCTTAGCGAGATGTTAGGCAAAAAGGAATCAATTAAATTGTTCTGTTCCTAGCATCTGAGTTGAACATCTGAACTGTGTCCCAGGTCTACCCAGTTACAGTCAACAGGAGACTTAGCAATCACCAAAATGAGCCCAGCATTGGGCTCCAATTGATTGAATCCCAGAGGGAAATAAAGAGAACAGAAAACTGTACAAATCCCACAGCAGCGACTTCATTTGAGGGAAATACGTTCTGTACAAGCAGGAAAAGAGTCTGTTTCTAGAGATTCTTAGAACATTTCCTCCACCCAGCATACCACTTTTTGCAATAATTGTCATTCCTCTCACTAGCATATGATACTCAGGTGGAGTAATAACAGGGTGAAGAGGGCAGGTTTGAGGATGTAGTTCTCAATCCATGAAATGTGTACATCAATATGACTATACCCACTAGGGTAAGAGAAGAGGCTGAATCTGTGGACTGGTGGCCCGTGATTAATTCAGTGCATTTAACTTTTTTTTCCCCTAAAGAATTTGAGTTCCAAAGAAGTATATAGATGAATTTGAACTATTTTTGTGTTGGATTTTTTGTTCCAGAAGATTTGTATGTGTGTATTTGTGTTTCCAGCTGTCTTCTGCTTCTATCAAAAGGAAGACTGAGCCCCAAAGCACTTAAACTGAAGAGTGAAGGAATAGGGTTCACACCTCGGGCAAATGCACCTCATGGACTGTGAAATAAGAACAGTAAGTGAGGAGACATCCAAAGCCCAGTTGAGGAAACGCCACTGTCTCGGATAGGCTTTGAAGTAGCACACCTGTATGAGGCTGCACTCGGCACACAACTGTAGGGTTGGGGTTTTGGATCTTTTTATTTTTCATTATTATTAAGCGTATTATCTAACTAATCCTTCAGCAATTGCCCTGAAGTTCTTTCCTCAGCTCTTCTGTACAGGAATAAAAAACCCTCCTTTGGTTCCGTTTTCTCGCGTCGCGCCTGCAATTACGCTCTTCAGCACCACAATCAGGGAGGCATTACACTCTGGCTCTGCTCTACGGGATCTGTATATTAACGTTAACTTGATATAAGCAGAAGAATAACCGCATGACAGAATAATTGCACTCTAATGATTATATAGTTAAAGTACCTGGATTATAAAAATATACATGCATTAAGTATCAAACTAAAGGGATAATAATAAGTCATTAATTCATATAGGCAACTTCCAGAAATATGAATGAGTTATGATTAGCTATCCTAAGGCACAGCACTAATGTAATTACAGTAATTATACTGTATTTATTAAAGGTAAAAAGGGGGAAAATGTTGCACGAACCTGTCTCAAGGCTGTTGTTTTCCTTCTGAAATGGAAGAATTTTTGTTCAGTTTTTGAGATTTACTTATGCTCCAAGATTTCTCCTCCCCTACTTCTCACTTCTTTTTTTTTCCCCCTACAGAGCAGAGACATCCAGGGACACGGTTGTTTGCGGGACGTCAGCCTTTAGGGAGGTAAGGAAGGAAACCAGAAAGGCAGGAAGAGAAGGAAGGATGGGAGGAAAAGGAAGGGTGGGAGGGAAGAAAGAAGTAAAGACAAGAAGGGAGGAAAAGGAACAGCTCTATCCATCACTGCCTGCACGGAAAGACAGGGGAAAGGCGGGGACGGGACCCCAGAGCCCCTCACCACACGCGCGTAGTGGCCGGTGCCCACCCCTGGCCCCGCCGGGCCATGTGGAGGTGCGGCTCTAGCCCCGCCGTCCCCCTTTGGGCCGCCAAGGGCCGCTCCCCCGGTCGCACAGCCCCGCGCTTGGGGACCGCGCTCCTCGCCGCCCCCAGCCCGGGGACGAGGCTGGGTCGGAGACCTCCGAGCCATTTTTTTCTCAATGAACGCGCTCCCCCGCCGCGCGCCTGGTGCCCGCCCGCCCCGCCCCGCACATTTGCATAATAACGGCTGCCGGGGACGGCATTGGCTGCGAGCGGGCGGGCTCGGGCGTGATGTCAGCGCTCGCCGGGTAATGCCTGCGTTGTGGCGGGTAGTTGGAGCCGGCAAAGCCCGCGCAGCGGCAGCGCCGGGCGGACCGGTCCGGCGGCGTCTCCGCGCGGCCCGGCCGACATCGCGTTCCCCGGCCGGCCCGGCCTCGGCCCGGCGCAGCGCTCCCCGGCGCCGCTGCGTGGCCGCCGGTCCCGCGGTCGCAGGACGGGGCGCGGTGCCCCGCGGAGGGCCGCCGCAGGCGGGCGGGTCATGGCGGTGGGCTGGCTGCCCGCCCGCCTCCTGGCCGCCGCCTGCCTCGCCCTGAGCTTGGCCCCGGTGACGGCGGGGCCACGGGAGAGCCCCGGCCTCTCGCGGCTGCAGAGGAGGAGCCTGGCAGTGGACTTCGTCGTGCCCTCGCTGTTTCGCACCTACGTGCGGGAGCTGGTGCTGGGGCCGCCGGGGCGCGCCGCGGCGCGGTGCGGTCTGCGGCTGGACTGCGCGCCTCTGCTTCGCGCCGCCCGCGGGGGCTGCCGCGGGCCGCGCCGGCCCCCGCCCCCGGCGGGCTCTCCGCGGCCGGGCGGCGGCTGCGGCGCGCCAAGCAGCTGGTGCTGGAGGTGGGCGAGGGCAGCCTGCGGGACGGCTGCGCCGGTGAGCCGCCGCCGGGCTCCGGCGGGGCGCAGCTGGAGTTCAACCTCACCGAGCTCTTCGCCTGGTGGCTCCGTGCCGGCGACGGGCGGCTGCGGGTGCGGCTGATGCCCGAACGGCGCGGCGCCCTCCCGGGCAGTGAGCGCGGTCTGTCGGCGGCCATCCGCGCCGCCCGCCCCCGCCTCCTCTTCCACGTCTCCGCGGCAGGTGAGCCGTGCGTTGCATGCCGCGCCCCGCGCCGGGCAGGGCCCCTCGCCCACTCCCGCAGAGCCCCCGCTCCGTGTGTCCCCACGGAGACCCCGCGGGCGCGGGGTCCCGGCGGTGCAGTGTGCCCTCTCCGCCGGGACGCGCATCCAGCCCCTCTGCGCCGTAGCTCCGGTCGCTGCCAGCCGGCATGTGGGGGAAGCGCAGCTCCCCCGAGCAGTCGCGGCTTCCCCTAACGGCTTGTCCTTACCGCTGCGCGTTACCCGTGCGAAATGTATCGAGGGGCTTTTGTGGGACCAGGAGGACTATTTTGAAAACACTGAGGGATTTTTACGAAATGCCAAGACTTGTTTTGTGCCAGACAGCCGCAAGACCCAGAGGTTAAAGTGTCTTTAGTCTAAGGAGAAGATCAGGTTCTTTGCAACTTAAAAAATACCATCTTAAAAGGGGAAGCTTTCTCAAAGTGCTGCAAGTGCTTTCAAGGTTATGTGCAGGCAGATCTTAGGGAGCAGCAGAAACCTCTCCAAAGCTGGGGCTGACTGGCAATTTTGCCCATTAATGCTATCAGGTATTAGTATCAATATGATTACTCTTTAAACATACAAGGTAATGGCTGACAGATAAGCCTGCAAGAAGCAGATTTTCCTCTTGAGTTTCATGTGTCTGGAACTTGAGTTCATTTCTACCCCCTTTTAAAACTACATCTGTACTGTATCCACTACAGTGAGACAAGAACTTGTACATCTGAGAAGGGTCTCACAGCATTGGTACTTCTGTGAAGAGAGGACCTGGCTTAACATTTTGTTTCTGGACGGCAGTGATTTGCAGTAAGGGTTTGGGGCCACTCACCTTACCTCAAATCAAGTCCCTGGGCTAGCGATCAAGCAAGATTCCCATTCCGTGTGTGCACTGTACCTTTAACACAAGCTATGATTCAGGCTCTCCCACGAAAAGAATATAATACCTAGAGGACTGCAGGGCCAAATAATTTGTCACAGTGAGTTGTTAGGTAGCTTTTATGAAGCTGTGTAGAAGTCAATGGTGTGTCCCTGAGTAGCCACCTACTTAATGGGCCACAGAATACACTTAAGTATATTCTTGTCTCACAAGAGGTGAGGCAAGTCAGTGCTGGGCTTTGAATACAAAGTTGAAGAAACTGGGTTTTGATTCTTAGGTGAAAAGCTGGACCACTAGTTTGAATTGCTACAAAATGAACCCATCATTCCTTGCTGGCTGAAGTGAAAAATCAAAGTAGACTATCAGAGCAGGCTGGGCGTGAGTCAGTCTTATACTTGCAGCTTAAGTGAGGCACCTGGACAAGCTCTTCTGTTTGTTCTGGCAGGGATAGCGCAGCTGTCTACCACAAGGTGGCTAGGTGAGGTCAACACACCCTACCTTCCAGCAGGTCTTGCCTTGTTACACTGCAGTAAAAAAAAAAGACTAATTAATAAAAATCAAATACTTCAAAGCCCACCATCTCAGGGAATTTACGTGACCAGCAGTTACTCTGCTTTATAGACCTTTCTCTTTGATAGTGAAGATACTGCCTGAGCTTTTAATGCCACTGTGACTCCAGTGCTTACAGCAATAAGGGAGCCAGAGGGGAGTGCGTTTGTCGTCTTTAGGGATGAAAGCATGGGGTTTTTAACTGGAGTGAAGGGTACACGTGTGAACTAACAGGTACTCTGATCTCATGAATGCAATGCAGGCAGAGCTGTAACCAAAGTTACTGAAATTCCCAGACTCTGTTGAAAAGAAATGCATGTTTTTCCAGGTAGGTAAGTAATAGGGAGCTATGCCCCTCTAAAATCAAGTTGGAGACAAGGCTCTGCTGATCTTACTGCAACAGTCATGCAATGTCAATCGTAGGGGGTGCAGGAATAGGAGGAGCAGAAGGGATATGCACCCCATTTACCTCTATCACAGCAATAACTTCCAGCAGCTGTTCACAATCTCCTGTGAAAATCTTCATCCCTTCTTTAATTATCCAGCCAGGTTGCTAAAATGCATAAGTTGTGTCCCTATAACGTTGTATCTCTCTTGTGGCAGTGATGCCTTAGTGTAGTAATGCCATTAGGTGCCTTTGCACTAGAGTTGTAACACGGGCTTGTTTAGAAACATTCCTCTGCTCTGCGAAGGTGCTGCCTAGTGAGCACCATATGTCCCTGCCGCGCTCACACTTGTGCTGTGGTAGCCCTGCCAACAGCAGGATGTGCTGACACAGTGGTAAAAGCAGGAACAGCACCCAGAAGCCTGGAGATTCCAGCAATTATTAACACCACTGCAGCTGATGCGTGTGGGTCTTAACTAAAGCCCTTCCTAAGGCAACTGAGCCTTTCCTTCATTGCTTAAGCTAATTGGAAATGGATTTCAAACAACACAATCCTCCCATCAACAATGCAAAGCTGCTTCACTTACGTTGACATACTTAGATTTTTTTTTTCTCTGCCAGAGGTGCCCAGGGTTGCAGCACTTCCCAGGAACAGATATAATTACCCTGCCAAATTATCCTCTGTGTGAATGGAGAATTCATTTCGTTTTAGGATGAGAAAAAAATCTCAAGGGGCTAAATTTGCACTGACCTTAAGGGTGATAGCAGAGTCCCATAAAGATGTCTTTATTTAACTGTTGCACTCTTTGATACTGGTTCAAAGATATGTAACTGGAGTGAACCTTTACCCCTTTTAACAGCATGTTTGCACAAAGCGTAAAGCAATTTGTCTCAGTGTGTTGTTACTGGACAATTAGTAAAAGCTGTACTTACTGGACTGCTGTTGTTTAGCAGACAAAGCATAAAGTTCATGGGAATTTCTTCAGGGCTGTCCTGCAAAAAAATCTCAATGCCAGATTTCTCTCACATGCTCAACCTCGTGAGAACAGAGCATCTTGCAACAAAAAGCTTCCATTTAGAGAATCTGTGGTCCTCAGCCCATCTACCATGTCTGTGTCAGCCTAGCCTTTTGACAATCAGGTAGGAGAGAGTTTTCCTCTGTTGGAAATGGTTTCAGAAGTAATATTGACTACTTCTCCTTCCCCCAGTGCTACTCAAAAATCAAATTAATTTCAATCATTTCTGTGGAAAAACACACAACATAAAATGCAGAGGAAGGGAAGGGTGAGTTCAGAGAGGATTACAGTGCTGCAGATCTCCCATATTTTAGACGAGTCTCACAACTACCAGGTTGCTGTTGGCTTTGCTGTCAGTCATCTTTGGTTTTGACTGGAAATTCCACCCTAACTCCAAGGAAACCCTTCCCAAAAAGTTTAAGCAAAGTGAGTACATTGCTGTGGGAAACTAAACAACTAGCAAACCTTTCTGTCAGAAGAGTCCTGGTCTGTCTTCATTCTGGTCTTACAGGATTTGCTGTGTTTTGTGGAAAAACAGTGTGTCTCTGTAGTTGTGTAGTCTGGACAGGTTATTGAGTGTTCTTGGAAAAAAGTCCTAAATTGTACTGTGACTGTCAGTTAAAGAACTGTCTGAGCCCCAGCACTGACTGCCCCTTGCATGACCGATCCTTTTCTGCTTGGCTAAAATCGCTCCCAGGACTTTGAAGATCAGACAGGGTAGGACATGCTGTGCAGAGGTCTCGTGGGAGCCTTCGTGGTGAGTCCACAGGCAATACGGTGTAGGTAGGCGCAGGTTTGGATGAGTCCGAGTCTCCTCCAGCGCAGGTTCCACAGTGATCCCTGCATCCTAACCCTGCATCTGCGTTTGGACTGTGTCATGTTAGCATCACATGTAACCAGTCCGCTCACTGTGGGGTACCTGAGCCACAAATGTTGCTAAATAGGTTTCTTGTGAGTTTACTCAGGAAATTTAATAAGCTGAAATGGCCATAAAATAACTTCCCATGAGAACTAATTGCTACTTACATATGCAAAGGTGGGAAGTGTATGTTAAAAGGGGCATACAGGGATGAAAATGAGTCATTCCTCCCTCTAAAGGTCAATGTACTTTCGTTCGTGAAATAGATTTAACATTCCAATTATATTTTTTAAATAGCAATGCATAACTTTTCATCCTCTGGCCAGGGGAAATATTACTCCTGCACTGTGGCCTTCATCTAAAATTTTATTAACTTGCCACATGTATTCTCCCTGAAACTGTCTGCATTCACTACACACCAATGCTATTATAATGCTGAGGCAATTAGGCTTTACATCTTTAGGGTACTGCTACCATGCACCTGAACTGATTTGCAAGAGGAACCCTTTGCCTAAAGATTAGAAAGAACTTCAGACTAGATGAAAACGGGGCTTTGAAAGTGGATGTTTTGTAAATGAAAATCAGAGCTCCAAGCTGAAATCTGACTCTGCTAGTAAAATCCGCAAAATTCTTTCTACATATTTCACAGGCACCAACATTTGATCAAGGTCTCTCACTTGTATTTTTCTTTTGTTGTTGGTTTTTTTTTTTGTTTTTTTTTTTTTGTTTCTCTGCTTTCAGAGAACAAAGTCTGGAGTTGTGCCATACCAAGTAGAAAACTGGTAAAAGGCATCAGTCACTTTCCAGGCACGTGGTTTTCCTCTCCTCCTCAACTGTGTACAACATCCAAGACCTGATCTTTCTCTTCTGATAAATCAATGTCAAAACTTGGTGCATAAGACTGAGGCGTTGCAGTAAGGCTTCAGAAAGGTTTCCATTTTAGTGCAGGTGGTTTTGAACCTTTCTGCTAGGGTTTTGCACTTTGCCTTGGCTATCAGGCCAGCTTTGCCTGTCCAAAGCTTAATGACAGGCTTGAGTTGCACTTGAGTTTACTCTAGATATGAACTAGTGCAAACTCAAGTTTCCCTTTTCCACTCCTGGTCGTCATGGATGCCAGAGTGCTGCATGCTGATTGCCAGTTGCTAAATCACAGCAAATGCTTAGGACTACCTGTCCCAGTCCTTCCTGCCCTAAGTGTTAGGTCTGTAGCAGCTCCCTCAAGATCACCAGTGACTGGTGCTCTCCAGAAATGTGGATTTAGTCTGCAGTGCCTCTTGAAGAGGCATTGCCTAGTGATGGATTTGGCTGGCTTGTGGGCAGCATTATCCTTGTTCCCTTATTCCCAGCCGAGTCACTTACCTACTCCATTGGCACCAAGGAATCTCTCTTGATTGACAGTGCCTTGTTCCCAGATTCTGTGCTTACCACAAAAATTTAGAGCTTCATAAATCTGTTGGCAATTATTTGGCAGATAATGTTAGAAATGATCCTCAGTCTTGGAGTGGTTCATGGACAACATGCTGTCATCACTATTCCACACGGTTTTGCTTGTAGCAGCCTCACGCGGTGTTTGTGCTTCTCGATGTGAGTCAGGACTGTGCCCAATGTGTGTGTGATTTACAGGTCTGTCTTCTGCAAATTGTGTGTACTTTTAGGCTCATTGTTCTTATGAATGGTCTTGTTCATGAACATGCTCAGTAAAATGTTCATAAACAAACACCAAAAGGCACACAAGTATAAGTTTATTATGTTTAAGTTTTTTATTTGAATGAACATTTATGGCACATTTTAAAAAGATGTTTTCTCTAGACTCGCTGTCCTTTTATTTCCTTATCCTTAAAACCAGGGAATAAATACCTACAGCAAAGAAGTGCACTGGACTGGGGGACTTCAGTGCTTCATTTTACACATGCAAAGAAATATTTCAATTTCAAAGGCAGTTTTGCAGTGTCTTATTTGAGTTGTGTCCTGAAGTAATCTGGTCATTTCTTTCACTCCACATCTCACATGACCATTACACGAAAGGAAACAGAATCTGTGTTTGTGACAATGTTTGTGACTTAACAAAAAAACCCAACAGGCAAAGTGAGGGGAGACTGGCTGCATGAAGATCTCTAAATTCCCAAGTAAACGAGCCTTATCATCGTAAAGAAGGTATCACATTTTCAATAGATCAGTGCTAGCTCATCTGAGGTGATTGTGTTTTAGGAGTCCAAATTGTGGTTTTCTTCCCAGGTGGCATCAAATTCAGTGCTGTGCCTGGACCTTTCTTCTTTAATTCTTACAAAAAAGCATCTACTTGGCTACCCAGAACTAGAGTGCTGAGACTAGGAAATCTACTTTTTTGGTGCAAGTGATTTACCTACAATACCTGAAACAGTAATTCGGGTTGCCTGCTTTCCAAATCTTCTATCCTCTGAGCCACAGCATCTGCTTCCTAAGAAGCCACTTCTGAGCTCGACGGGGCTGCTGAGGCTGCTGTGCTGAGCTGAGAAAGGTCCTTTATGAAATGTGGCACATTTGTCTTCCTTCTCTAATTCAGAAAAATTTGGTTGGAGAAAAATGTCATGGAAGCATAAATGCAGATTTGATAAGTCTGACCTTTCTTTTCTTGCGAACAATAAATGTCAGAAAGCTTAAAATGACAAGCTGGAATGGCTGGAGGTTATTTATGTGTTTAAATATTTAGGCAAGAAACACATTTTGAGACTAAAGTCTAATTTACATGAGTTTTTTGATTTGTGACTGAGGTGGCTAAGTAGCTTCATGGATGTCACTATCCTGCCTAGCATGGCTGCCCAGAAATTTCCTGTGACGGCATAGATAGGACTGAGATATCTCTACTTGCAGAAGCTATAAACTATGTGAGTTGTAGTGAAGGAGAATCATCTTCCCTTGTTAGTTGTGTAGGATGTGCGATATGTGGTTGTAGTGTTCTAGCTGTGTCCAGGAGAAAGGGACCAGTGGTTGGCTGCAAGCAGACTCCAGCCTTGATTCCTCACAACAGGTGTTTTAAAGGTGATGGTTAAAGGTGATGGTAAACTATTACATAAAGATAGACTTGAGCATGGAATAGGTGCTGAATGTGAAGTGATCTCATGGTGTGAGAACAGCACACCGGCTAATAGTTTGCATTTATTTTTCCTGTCACCAAAGAACTTCAGTGTTTGACAAGGGGTAGCTGCAAGAATTCAGTTCTGCTTTGGCTTCCAACTGAATTATCTCACAGCATTGGGTCTGCCATCAGTGACTGTGGCACAGGGCAAGCAGAGAGGAGGGGAGAATCACATGAGGAACTGGGCTCGGAAGAGGGCTTGTGCATACACAGGGCCACCATTCGTGTGTCCTGTGACAGGAAATACTGCCCTTCATGGCAGATACTTCCTTTCCAAACAAGGGTAGTTCTGACTGCATTTGAAGCCCATTGGTAGAAAGTGCTGGGTTTTTTTGTGGATTGCTAGTACTTTTACTTTCTAAGAACATCAATAAAGTCAAGTTAAACACTGAGATTTCTAAAGAAGTACCACTATATTGATTTATTCCCATCTCTGCAGTGCTAATCATAGGACTGCTATTTCTTTCACTTCAGTGATACCAAACTTCTGAAATTAAAAATGTCATTGATTTTGTTTGATGTTACAAGATGCTGAGTTTCTGGTTTTGGAAAAGTTATGGTTTCCTACTTAAGATACAAGGAATTAACACAGAATGGGGGGCGGTTTGAGAATGTTTAAAACCTTAGTGACCTGTCTCTTTCTTTCTGGGTTACAGATGACAAAGTGGAGATACTTGGCAGGAACTTCATCTAGATGGTTCTAGAAATGGGCATCCCCATGTATTTGTCTCTAGCAGCTCTTAAGATCAGTTTTCAAATCGCAAAAGTCTTTCAGTGGTAGTCCAGTGCTTACATCAAGGCAGAAGTAACTTTCTTGCCCCGAAAAGGGCGTATGCTGAATCCATTTCAGACTGGGATTTCCCCTGTAGCAGTGCACTGTGAAGAAGGAAAGGCAAACTTCTCCCCCTTTTTCTTCACTGACAAGCAATTCTCTCAGGTCTTATATCTTACAAAAACTTGTGATGAAAGAAAACTGCGAGTCTGTCTCTAGGGCACAAGCTGGGCAATGGGAGAGGAGATGGTTCTGTGTAAGGTGAAGAGCAGAGGACACTTGCTGGTGAGTGCAGGGGGAAGAAGCCGGGATACAGCAGTGGTGAGGATGGGGGTTCAGTGTGATATGGCCACGTGTGTATTCTTGTGCTATGTATTTCTTGATGGCTGTTAAGAAGAGGTAATAATAGTCTGAGTAGATACTGAATGATGTGCATCAATAGGCATACCAGAAACGGTGTTTCTCCACATGTCATACTCTTCCTAGGACTTTTATGTTATTGAAGATTTCTTTCCAGCTCAGTTTTGAAAGCTCACGTTGTTCTTCTGAATGCAGTTGCTGTAGTGCCTGTGACATGCAGCGGAATATCTGTGACTTCACCTATTAGAAATCTGTGGTGATCTTTCAGACCTCTGTAAGCTGCATCAGACCTCTAATTACAACTTGTACATTGGCATTCGCCTACTGTTTCTACTGGCCCGTTAAGTAATGGGCTATCTCAGATGCATCAGAAAGTCTGGGCTTTTTATAGCCTCTTTCATGTTAGATTCTCAAAGTACTTTAAGCCTTATCACCCTGGTGACAATGCTAAGCATTATTATACCTATTTTACAGAGAGATCATAGAAGCCAGGGATGGAAAAAGCATTATTTGATTATGTTAGACTGCAAGTGCTGAATACAATTTTCTCATATAGAATATACTAAGTAGTGATGTCTCTCTCTGCTTCAGCCAAAGGGCCAAGAAAGAACAAGAAATTAGAGTTGAGAGGCTCAGTAACTCGCTGGAAATACTGCAGCAGTTATTGGCAAAACCACTTTCGAGTCTTCTCTGCTCCACTCTGTGTTTGTGACACTTGTCTTTCAAATAAATCCAGTTTTATCACATTTCACACTTTTTACAATATTGTTTGCTTTTTTTTTTCTTTGGGGAGGATCTGTGAACTGCTGAGCCTCTGCCTGTCTTCAGATACCGCCCTGTAGCCTTTCTGTTTGTAGGGTAGCATATGTCAGTGTTGGAGAGCATGATGCAATGGTTATTTCTGAGGGACATTTCATTATTGATGCTAATTAAACTTGAAACTAATGAGAAAGGATTACTTTTCAGGGCTGGAGAGGAGGCCAGAATAGTTATAGGTTAATTATTCTTCTAAAAGACTCATTTTAAGTAACAATTCATTTTGTCAACTTTTTTTTTCTTACGTTGTACAAGAGCCTTGTTTGAAGAGGATTCAAAATATAATTGCTGCACTGACCTCATCTAACTCTCAATCAGTAATCTCTTTCCATCATCAAAAGGTTAATAAAATCTTTAAGGAAAGGAATTCTGTGCCTTATCTGTGTGTAGACAATTCAGAATAGGTCTCCCTGCAAGTATTTCCTATTACCCTTCTACATGATTTCCTTGGCATACCTTTTAGATTTGAAAAATGTTGTATTCCATAAAGCTCCCAGATTTAATGGTTGCTTTGCAAAATGGGTGTGTCACAGAGGCAAAGGGCTGCCTTGAGAGTTGGCGTGAAAGTTGGAACCTGCTTCGCTTTTTTTTTTTAAAGGACTAGAGCCTGTGGTCAACCTTAACAATCTCTCCAACTTCACAGGGCACTGGGGTGCCCACGTGATGATTGGTGATTGCTGAGTAACCAAAGAAGGGAAGAGAGGAGACCTGTTTTACATCGGAGACAAGGTGTCTTTCTCACTGGGAAGCACTGTGGCTTTTGGCAGGAGGGGCTCACACTGGTCTTCTTTGCTCCTTCCCAGCTCTCATGTTGTCACTTCTTGGTTCTTTGTGGAGATGGGTAGTGGCTTCAGGCTGTTGCAGTACTGTCCCAACAGAAAGAGAAGGGGAGACCTGGATTAGTGGCGTTGTGATTGCTGAATAAAAATGTCTGTGGACAGGGAGGGTATCAGTCTGTGTCAGCTGTACGTGTTCGGGCAGCCTACGTGCTCCTTAACCAGCTGCCTGATGCCTTCTGTCAGGGCACCTGCTTTGTAGATGCGGAGCTCTTGTGTTAACATGGGTGCTGTGAAAGCATATCTCTGTTTTTGAAGGAGGTGCTGTGAGCAACAAGGGCTCAAAGGGATGGTGGGAAGTTGCAGCTTAGGAAAGCCCCTTGGTGCTGGGGTAATTTATCTACTAAGTGCACGTTACGATCTGAGGTGTGATGCAGCGTCTCAAAAGGGTGGCATTTGCCAGTTCAGGAAAAGAGTTAACATCCTCCACCTGGGCAGTGGCATGGGGTTCAAAGATAAAACTCTCTGAGTAATCACAAGACTCTGCTTAGACTAGCTCATAGGATTTTGGATCATATTTGAAGTGCTGAGTACCTTTTGTGGATAAGGGTTTCAATCACACACAGATTGATCAAAAGCCCAATGTTTCTTTCTCTGCCTTGCCAGCCTACCGTCCTTTATCTCCTGAAACAAAGCAGCATTAACTTTTAAGATCTGATTCAATAACATTTTATGGATAATAATTATGACTGATATTAAGCCTTCAGCAACCAGTCTGTATGGAGACTTAATGTATTGAGGTTTATTACCAGCGTAACCTAGCTTTTTACATCAGTTGTAAAGCAGTATCAACTACACCGATCAGATGAAAAAGAAATATCAATGAACTATTTGCCTCTGCTTCTCTGCAGGGTGTTCCCATGCACGGCACTTAATATTGCTAGCACGGTGGGAGTTTGCTGGTGAGGAGTTTTTGTTTACAGAGTCTGTTTGCACAACTGCAGGGCTGTGATGAATGAATGAATGAGTGAGTGAGTGAATGAGCTACAGCAATCCTGTGCTGGGAAAAAGAACCCATTAGTGGATAGACCCTGGAGACCAATCGATCATCCTTTCCCTTTTAATAATAAGTGTGTGAATTCAACATTTTCAGAGATGCTATTTAGAGACGAGCTCCAGAACTTCCTCTGAGGCTTATCCCAGTAATGGAAGTTATTGAAGGGCTGAAACTATTTTGGACAACCCGTATTAGTGGTTTCCCGGTTTCCCTGATCTCACCGGGACACAGTTGTAGGTATGCATGTCATGACTGTTTATGGAGAGGTCCCTGAACAAAACTGGAAATGTGGCTGAGTAGAAGAAAGCTCTGATGGTTTCTAAGTCCTGAAGTGCTGACCACAGTGGCCTAATACAAATTACAATATGAGAAAGGAAATCCACAGGTCAACATAGGAGGTTTTGTTTTATCAGCACTGGTAAAGTCACCTGGAAGACCTTGCTCAGCTGAACCTTGTCTTGTTCATGCATCATTAACTGTAACTTACTACATAGTTACCTCTTCTGCCTTGCTCCTGGTCATAACTTTCCCTATAAGGAAATCTACCTCACTTGGTAAGTGCAACTAAGTTGCTGTCTGCTTGTGTCCTTTTTGCCTTTTTGATGGGAAAGCAGGAGGGAATTCTAAAGTGCTCTGGAAGCTACATGGAGGCCTCGCTTTGACATCTCTAAATATGTGAGTAATAGGGTGCTTAGAACTGATTTTACGTGTGATGGATGCTCAACAATAAGGAATCACAAATTGTGGGCAGCAGAGCTTGGAGAGGAGAGCTGCTCAACAAGATTAATGGGAAGGGAGACCTTTAGTGTAATGAAAGACACAGTTCAGGCTTGAAAACAGACAATGACACACTAGATCGAGTTGAGGAGTTGGACAGTCAGGTTTCCTCTGCAAACAGTAATGTTATGCATTTGTAGAGCCCCTTCCTAGCCTAGGTAGGAAACACAAAAACAGCTGTGAGAAAAACACACTGTAATTCTTCCTTATTGTCTATGGGTTATGTGCCAAGCTGGTGGATGTTGAAGGAAGCTTAGAAATTTCTTTTGTTCTAAGAAATGCGGGCCTATGAGAAAACCAGGATGACACTGCTGCAGCTGGGTCTGAGCACAGAGAGGGGTCATTTTACAACCAAAATACAACTCTTTTAAGTATCTCAGCTAGTACTTGGTGTAAGGTTAAGGCAGAAGTCAGTGAGATCCTTCTTGGTTCTTATCTAGTCAGATTTTCCTATGTAAGTGAAACATAATAAAAAACCAACCTAGGTTACCTTTCAATTAGAGAGTTAATAAAAGTTTAGGGGTATATTTTATTACTAATAGAAATACCAAGCTTAAAAGACAAATAACTCAGTATTTTTATTGGAAATAATTAAAAGACCCACAGATGAAATTGTAGCTCATCTTTCTTTTCCAGCTCACTTTAAGTTGCAAGCTGTTATTAACTCTGAGTATCATGACTAAGGAGGTGTGAGTGAGGAGCAGAATTAGCAAAATGTTAGTGGAGCTGGCTACAGGATCATTGTTACGACTGCAACTGTTATTCTTCATCTCTGACAAGGATAATAGTGTGTGGAAATGAAACCAGCAAACATGGAAAATACATCTAAATATAGAGGACAAAACAGCAAATAACAACTGGACCAGAAATCAGATGCAGAAGGCCTTATCTGTAAGTACAGTGGCTTGAAAGATGGCAATGCTGGTAGATAAACATTAAGAGGACTATGAAGCTGAGAATAAATAGAGCAATATCCTCTAAACACTAAAGAGCTGGAGCATAAGACCCTGGAAAGACATTCAGGACTTATTGCTTGAGAAAGATCCCTAAAGCTGTCAAGCAGATGTGCAGCTGGTAAGTAGATGACTTGCTGGGATGTTGACTGAAATGGTAGAAGAAATAAATCAAAGGGGATTGCATTAGTGTAACTAAAGGCAGTATATTACTTCGCTTTGAAGTATAGAGTCCTGTGGAGAAAGCAATGACTGTCATACTATAAGAATGATCAAACTGAGTGGAGACAAGTCCCAGATTTAGGCTGTGGCATGAGCAGGGGTTTCTCTTCCATGAAGTCATGTTTTCCAGGTTTTCTTGAAAGTGTTGAACTGGGGTTTGATGAGAGGTATATGAAGATGATCCTAAGCCAATGGCGTATTCCCATTTCATATCTACTCTGCTCTCCTGCTTCCATGTATGGCAAGAACCATTTTCCTGCTCTTTGCTATCAGGCTACCTGCTGTGAGTGCACAGGGAGACACATCACACCTCATTTTTTTTTGTGTCAGAAGAGAAGAAATAGAAGTTCTTTTTAGTCTGGCATTTCTTTTCAGCACTTAATCTGGGTGGTAAGCCAAAGAAGATGTAGCATGTGAGATGCTGAGAACCCTCATTCTTGAATTCTTGTTGTTTTGTGGAAGGACTTTTGGGCATAAACCATTCCAACACAGCATAGGCCTTAGCCATTAAACACCTCGTCCTGTAACCAACTGGGACTTTTGGCATCCTCTGTCTTGGTTTTGAGTTGAGTGAAAAAAAGGGAAGCATCAGCCCAGCAAGGGATAATGAAGGAGTAAGAGCATCCAAACGCAAGCAAAGGGAAGTCCATCAGCTCTCCAGAGTTCAGTGGCAGAAGGAAAGCATTTGTCAGGCTGATCAGAATATACCTAAAGAAGTGGAAGGTTCTGGTAGTTACCTCTTTAAAACTTAACATCCACTGTTTAGTAAGCATTGTGTCCATGAAGACCTAGTTTCAAGCTTTTTACCCTTACTTAAGACGACATTGCATTTGATTTGCCTCAACCATTGTGCTGTGTGTGTAGGGCACAAACAGACCAGGTGGGTCTCCTAACAGAGGATAAGCACCCATCCCCTTTTCTACCCTGCCTATGCTACTGTGGTCGTGCCATCATGGAAAGGCACTTGTACATGGTACCTCAGACTTGGAATTAAAAAGTTTAGCAGATTTGCCCTTTCTGCCATGTGACAAAGTTCTCAGTATCTGATACTAACGTTATTTCAAGCACACTTTTGTCACTTAGGAGTGTGAAAATAACTTATTTCTAAAAATAAAGTAAGAGCATTAGAAGTGAGGCAGCATCCTTTCTGAAAAGAAAAAGTCAACTAACTTGAGATGTCCATCTGAATAGAGAACACCCCTTTTTACTCAAGAAAGGACTGAAAACACATCATTCCTGCCTCTAAAATCAGTTCCAAAGTATCTGTGATAGCCACCTGCAAAGATAAAGAGCTGAAGTATGCTCTTGTCTCTTATCGTGTCTTTTATCATCACTTGCATCCCTTTCCCCAGAAGCACTTGGGGATGATGGCCTGGGGTCCAGAGTAAAATGCTCTAGAAGAGGAAAAGTAATATGAGAGTCAGCCTAGATTACATTAAAGCCACATCAACAAAGAGCAGTCAGAGTACCTAAAACATGATGAAAACGCTTACCCAAACTAGTTTACAGCTAATATGGAAGTGCCTTTTAATCTCCTGTGTTAGTTCAAGCTAGAATAATTCAGAAATAATTTTCTCCTGGTCTTTAAACTGGTCCAACAATTGTTCCTTTGGGGTAGCAGTCTGGGAAACATCTGGTTTATTCGTCGTTTTGATTTCATGGCAAGACCAAGACATCTTTCTCCTGGGTGCACTGTCATCCTTGAACTGCAGTTTTTAAAATCAGAACTGTTGATGAGGTCAAAACAAGTAAGAATGACACCCAAGGAAATAACAATTTGCTAGAGTTGAGAGTGATGAAAAGTGTAGTTTTGTAGCAGTTCCAGTCTTTTATGATCCTAATTTTTCAGTAAAATAATGACATCAATGAACCTTGCAATCTTGCTGAAGTGGTAGGGAATAGAAGTGAATTTGGTTTTCTCCTAAGGAGTTTTGCTGAATGGGTTGTGCTATGATCTGTGTCATGGGGGAACATCTCTGATACTGCAGGGAAGATAAGAATCTCTGACCTCCTGTTTTCTTTAATCTTACAACACTTCATGTTCTTTGCTTCCCTCTTTTGCAGTCTGATGCAATTTTACCTGTCAGTGCTGATAAATGCTTGCTGCAACCCTAGTTAAAACCAGCAGTGAGTGCACCTGCCAGGGCAGCACTTGGGGATGGGTGGCATTGCCAGCGGTGCCACCATAGGCCTGTGCTCTGGCATGTGAGCTTCCCCAGGTCACTAAAGCCCTTGTGCCTCGGTTGGAACTGTGTGTCTGTAATCTGATGCCATCTAAGCAGTAACTGAACACGGCTTTCCTCTCTGCCTGCATGACATATGTGAAGTGCCAATGTCTATATACCATGACAATTTGTCTTAGGTCAGTTTCTAGGCACAGCAAAAACTTTATTGAGTTCTGCCTTTGCAATTCCTGAAGAGGTCCAGAATTCCCTTCCCACCTCAGCCACTCTCTGATTCTGAGATCTGTGACTGCAGATGCCATGAATCAGGGTTTTAGGGCAGCTTGAGCTGTGCTCTTACCCTGTGATACATGTTCTTAACTGTATTAATCTGTCTTTTGGTGAATGCCAGCCATCTAAGCATCTCTGCCTGGAATATTGTGCTCAGATTTATGAGACTCTGCATATGTGATTGCTCCCCACACGCATCATCAGAATAAAGCAGTATCTCTCATTAGGAGAGTGACAATTTTTTGACAAGCTCGTTGAATCCCAAGTCATGTGTGAGTTCCCGAACTGCTTTAGGACATGGCTGGGGTATCTGGTGGGTAGATGGGACTCACAGAGCCGGTAGGTCAGCCCACTGACACCTGCCTGCTCTGTTAACAGACCAGCGAAACCTACTGCTGCTTAATACTTGTATGGGAATTCAGCACAGCTGAGAATTGGATTATAAAATGCAGGTCACTCAGTAGATGCAGCAGTCAGTGAGGGCACGCAAGGTGACAATGAAACAATTTGTGTTAGGATGCAGGGGCATTGCAGCTGTTTGGGCTCTAATTGCATATCTCCAGATGTTCCTGTGATGTGCCGTAGAAGCCAAGCAGTTTCTAGACATAACTGTATCTCAGTCTTCAGTGGTCTGTAGAGAAGAGAGAATTTAAGGACCTAAACCATTTCATCTTCTGTGCTGTCAAATGAACTCTGTCATTCTGAAGTAACATTTCCTGGGTATACTTTTTTTTCAGAGATTTCTTTTCACATTAAGATCAGCAAAAGCTCTTTCTGGGAAGCCTGATTAAAAATGCAGTTCCTCCCAGGAAAGAAAAGAAAATAACATTTTCAGCATCAAAAGAGATCACAAAATTATCATGAAAAAATGAAATGAATTTTGAAGATTATGCATTGCAGAAAGTAGGTAAAAGTGACCCAAGGGCTTTCTGCTGTTTGTCAAGTAGTTTATGGATTTTTTAATAGACATCTGCTAAGAGTATAGGTGACAAAGCCTCTTGGAGTCAAGAAGTGTCTTATATTGGGATTAGCTGCAATGAATTGATAAAGATAGCAAATTTATTTGTGAAATTTATCCTTGTCTGTATATTTAAAAGCAAAAGCAAAACCAACCCCCCCCCCAAACCCCAAACAAAACCCCCACAAAAAGCCAAAGGAAATTGCTTTTTCTGTTCAACTTCATGCTGTTAACATTGCTGGGAATGAAAACACAGGCAGCTTCCAGCTCTGTCACAGACCTCTGCCTCCTATGATCAGAATGGGGCACTGGCAGGTCGGGCTGCAGCAATACAAACATTGCATTCTGCTTGGGCCTTAACTCTACCAGGAAAATAGAGAAAATCGGGAAAAGGAGTGATTTATCCTTCTGCCTTTTGACATTGTACAAAGGATATAGAAGTGAGGATTCCAGTGGCTTCAAATGTTACCTTCTATATTGCATACAGCCAAAATCCTTTCAAAGTGTCCTTTTTATGAGTAAGCTTCCAGTTCAGATCTTTAGAGAAGAATTAATCTGGCAAAATATTAACCATTTTTGACAGTCTGAATTGTTTGCAAGACCTTAGCATGGAACTCTTCCCCAATTCTAGTCTAACCTTCATCTGTATCCAGTCCCTCTTCTGTATCCTCCTCAAACACCCGTTCAGTTACACATACCTTTCACAGCAATAGAAAATGTTTATTGTTATTAGCAAAAAAACCCCAACCACAAAAAGATGATTCCCCAAAGCCCATGTGTTATCAACACCTTCTGTAAAGCATGTTTTGCATCTGGAGGTGTGGCTAGCATTTCAGCTTGGAGCAATGTATTGCATACCTGGAAGGCAATGGTGACCGTCTTTCCAGTGTCTTTCATCAGTCATTTAAGATGAGCTGTGCAAAATCCAACTGACCCTTCTATAATAACTAGGGGCAAACAGCTTGGAATTGTCATTTTGATACATTTTGCAGTATTGGCAGTGTTATGGGCTAAGGAGCCAGGCGTCCCAGCCTTTCATCTGTCAGTGTCATTATGAAATACCTTAAAAGAACAGGGGGAATGTGTCCTAGTGATTTGATCAATCTTATCTCCATGAATGAGTAGATTTTGCACGGTTTCATAATCTACTGAACTCTAATAGCCTGTATGCTTTGCTTCAAAAATAGCTCTTAGAACAAGGTGTTTGACGAGTCTGTGTATTGTTTTTCTACAGCCCCTTGGAATTTTTCATGTCAATGAATGACTTTCAATGGTGAATGCCATAGCAATTATTGACCTGTGTGGTACAGATGTGGTTTTAACAATTTATCGTGTGATCAAAACTTAATTTTTTTACTGAATGGATGCATCATCAGTCTCTTCCCAGTTTGTCTGTGTAGGATATTACACCAAAGGCAGGCAGAACACTTTTCACAACGGCATTGCAAGGAAAAATTCAAAACTGAATAAAATAATTTTTGTTACATGTGTCACCAAATAAAATGCTGGTTTTAGCATCCTATATAATGCCTACCACATGGCTGGGGTCTACAGGATGACCATGAACCAGCAATGTGCCCTCGTAGCCAAGAAGGCCAGTGGCATCCTGGGGTGTATTAGGAGGGGTGTGGTTAGTAGGTCAGGAGATTTTCCTTCCCCTCTACTCTGTCATAGTGAGACCCCATTTGGAATATTGTGTCCAGTTCTGGGCCCCTCAGTTCAAGGAGGACAGGGAACTACTTGAAAGAGTCCAGCTCTTTCAAGGGGAAAGAAGAGTCCAGCTCTTTCAAAGGGCCACTAAGATGATGAAGGGAGAGGAACACCTTCCTTATGAGGACAGGCTGAGGTAGTGGGTCTCTTTAGCATGGAGAAGAGGAGACTGAGGGGTGACCTCATAAATGTCTATAAGTATATAAAGGGTAAGAGTCAGAAGGACAGAGACAGGCTCTTCTCAGTGATGTCCAACAATATGACAAAGGGCAGTGGGTGTAAGGTGGAGCATAGGAGGTTCCATGTGAACATAAGGAAAAACTTTTCACTGTGAGGGTGGCAGAGCACTGGCACAGGCTGCCCAGAGAGGTTGTGGAGGCTGTGGAGTCTCCTTCTCTGAAGACATTCAAAGCCTGCCTGGATGCATTCCTGTGTGACTTAATCTAGATGATTTGGCTCTGGCAGGGGGTTGGACTAGATGATCTCTCAAGGTCCCTTCCAACAACCCAACATTCTGTGATTCTGTGCCTTAGTGCAATCTAAGGACCTATTATGTTTTACAGTTTTCAGCATTGACTCTGTGTCAGTTTTAGCAGAAATTAAAAGTTGAATTCATAGCTTCACATGCCATAGTTTACTGAAACGCAATGATTATTTAAATTAAAATAAGCTTCAATGATAAGAAAGGACAGTTGGTGAGAGCCCAATTGCTTTTTTCTACCCACTTCAATGAGATTTCATGGTGCTTTGAAAACTAGTCCCACCAAGTAAATAACCATTTTTCAACCCCTACAAGAGAGATACGTAGATCTGGTGAGGCCTGACTCTTGTTTTGCCAACTGTGTTGCCTCTTCTTTTTTGGGAGGAAGGGTGGAAGGAGGAAGGTAGTGATGCTACCTAGATGTTAGTATGTGTTAGGCTGTCATGCAAGCTAATTTCCTGGACACAGAATATTTACAGCAAAATGGGAATGGATAGTGCTGCAAACACCAAAAAATATGTCCATACATGGGAATTCTGTGTGGAAAGAGCTGGCTTCTAGCTAAAGGATTTATAGGGTACCAGATTAGTAAAGAGCCTGTTATTTTAAATATATTAGGTGTATCTAACTCTTACTATTAACCATTCTACAGTTTCACCTTGGGTCATCGTGACCTCTCTTCAGTACTGAGGCCAGGAGAGCAATGTACTGATGAGATAGTTTGTCCCAAAGAAGTAGCAGGGGTTGGGCACAGAGAAGTGAACAATACAGGCATCCATATAAAGAGATTGGTCAGCAGATTGACTGTGCAGGGGTGACCTGTTGGGCTGCTGGTAGAAATGAGAGTTTCTATCTTAGTTTTTCTTTCTTTTCTGTTCTGGGGAGATGGTAGAGCCATCTTATTAGTAGAGCCATCTTATTAATAAGCTTCAAACTTACTGTGCTTGTGTGTTATGGCTGTGGTATGTGTCCTTGTGCTGTAGGTGGCAGAGGTTTCCAGGTGCTGCCTTGTATTTGAGGAAAGATCCTGATTCTCCTGAGCATCTTTACGTAGCACTGGTATAACAGGATGAATATCTTCTACCAAAGATAAGGTCCTCTGAAATCCTGGACAAGCATAGCGCTTTCCCCCTCTACTCTGCCCTGGTCAGGCCCCACCTGGAGTATTGTGTCCAGTTCTGGGCTCCCTGGTATAAAAAGGACAGGCATCTCCTGGAGAGAGTCCAGAGGAGGGCTACGAAGATGATTAAGGGCCTGGAGCATCTCCCCTATGAGGAGAGGCTGAGTGAGCTGGGACTGTTCAGCCTTGAGAAAAGAAGACTAAGGGGAGACCTAATTAATGTTTATAATTATCTTAAGCAGGGGATGCAGGGGGAAATGGCCAGCCCCTTTTCAGTGGTGTGTGGAGACAGGACAAGGGGCAATGGCTGCAAGTTGGAGCACAGGAAGTTCCGCACCAACATGCGGAGGAACTTTTACCCAGTGAGGGTGACAGAGCCCTGGGACAGGCTGCCCAGGGGGTGGTGGAGTCTCCTTCTCTGGAGATATTCAAGACCCGTCTGGACGCCTGTCTGAGTGAAATGTCCTAGGGAGCTGCTTTGGCAGGGGGTTGGACCCGATGATCTCTCGAGGTCCCTTCCAACCCCTACGATTCTGTGATTCTATGATTCCTTGATGTATACCTGGACAAAACATCTGGTGCAAAATACAGAATCTTCTCCAGAGGGAAAAGAAAAAGTACAGCAGTGTCATTTGAGGGGAGATTAAAGCTGATTTTTGCATAGCTTGATCTTAAGCCAGTGTTAATTAATATAAACACAACTGTGTATATTTTTGTACTAATTCAATTTGTGCTTAAATGACAGCTTAGATTTGCGTGACTCCATGTTTTCAGAAAAGAGACTGCCTAGTTTGATGGTGATTGAGAAGTTCATGAAGGAGCTTAGTAGGAAAGAGCAAATTGACCTGTTATTTTGGATACAGCGCATAAAAGGCTCGATGTGAGAGAAGTACGTAGAGGCACCAGCAGCATTCTGACAAAACTGATGAAGGACAGGTGGCCACAAGCCTGGCTGCTGCTTTTTGGTTGCTAGTGATTTGCAGGCAGGTGGGTGAGAGTTTTAAAGGCCTGACACATGGAGTGACAGATACCCGTAGTGCTTGTGTGTGCGATGCAATGGCATGTCTTAAAATAGAGCCAGCTGCATGCATAATTAAGGAGAAATAATTGCAATGCACTTATGTAAATTATCTTGTGCTGCTTCTTTTCCTCGTCCCTCTCCCCACCAGTGCTTCCATCAGGAAGGTCCCCTAGTGAAAGATTCACCTGATCAGTAAGAAACATTAAAATATTGTGTTTGGAGCAAAGAAAAAAAAAAATTACATTGTTGTCTTTAGGAGAATAACAACATAATATGGGAGAAGTGTGTTGCTCCATAGTATAGAGTGCCAGTGTTGGAAATCTGGTGGTTTATAATATGAAGGAAAATTAATTTTAGAAAACTGCATGTGAATTTAATAGTTCCATCATTCCTGCTGTCTTGTAACTCTGATAAATATCTCCTATTTCTGCTAGCTGAAATTCTGCCTACAGTCTGTCTGTGCCTATATTCTGCTTTTTTCATTCAGCCTGTTAGAATCATTCTGACAATATGTGACTGTGAATTTAACCTCATTTCTGTTTGTTCTAATTATAAGTTACATTGTATTTTTACTTTCTTTGGGAGGAACACAAAAACTCCATTCTGTATGTCATGGTTTTGTATGTCTCCCAGATGACTGCTCTGGATGGATCTGGAGTATAGTCAGTAAAATATTCTTTACTCCCTTTTGCTTATATCCCACTTTCTTTATCAGTTGAATAGAATTCTGTATATAGGTCTAACAAATTACTGTATAACAGTATAATTCACCATTTTGCTGCTAGACCATGTCCAAAGAGGAGCGACAAAGGTGCTGGAGGGCCTAGAGCACAAGTCTCCTGAGGAGCAGCTGAGGGAACTGGGGTTGTTTAACCTGGAGAAAAGGAGGCTGAGGGGAGAACTTACCACTCTCTACAACTACCTGAAAGGAGCTTGCAGCCAGGTGGACATGGGTCTGTCCTCCCAAGTAACAAGTGATAGGACAAGAGGAAATGGCCTCAAATTGTGCCAGGGGAGGCTTACTCTGGATATTAGGAACAATTTCTTCACTGAGAGGGTTGTCAATCATTGGAACAGGCTGTCCAGGGAAGCATTTGAGTCACCAGCTGTGGAAAGATTAAAAAGACGTGTAGATATGTGGCTTAGGGACATAGTTTAGTGGTGGCCATGACAGTGCTAGGTTAATGGTTGGACCTGATGATCTTAAAGGTCTTTCCCAAACAATTCTGTGATTCTGTTTCAAGATCACTGGTGACTACATGGACCAGATTCAAAAGCAGTAGTCAAGAAGCTGTAATACAAATGGTGGCACGACCAGCTCTGGTCTCTGAGACCTCATTCTTGCCGTTGCAGGACTATTTTTAGGAGCAAGATGGAATGGAATCACCCTTGGCTCACACAGTTTTTATGCTCTGCTGAGACTGCTACGGAGAGTGCAGGCTGTGGTGGCGAAGGTCTTGGGGAGTTGTCCGTTATGCTTTTCACTCAGTCTAGTGTCAAATACTGAATATGCCACTTGGCCACTATCAAAAGACAATTGTTTGTAAGTATCCCTGACCTAGTCTGGATTTAAGATCATACTGAGCAGTTTGTATCCTGTCTTTATGTACTCTTCTGAAATGCAGCAAGTGTGTGCTCAGTGCTGCTGTCCAACAAGAGAGAAGCATGGTGACTGCACCATCTCCCTGAAGAAATTCATCCACTTTCCCCTGAGATGCACTGCAACAGGGCAAGGAACAGGGAAGGCAGCAAAGCTAAAAAAAAAAAAAGATAGCATAAAGCAGGAGATGCACATCTGCTCATTTTGTGATGCATTTTTATAATCAAAGCCCTGGAAAAAGTAAAACGTCAAGTAATACATGAAGCATGACCATTGATTTCTGTTTAATAGTCTCTACCCTTTTCTCACTTAGGGATAGCTGAATTCAAAATATTTATGGTTGGCTGTACAGCAAATGCTGGAATAAGCCTTTCTCTGCTCCTTTTGTGTTGGAGTGTCCTAATGTATTTGAGAAATATAGAAGATGTGGTGCAATCATGGGAAACTCTGAGGTGGGAAGAATTCGTCACATGCAGCAATTACCAAGTAAATCTATTCAGGGGTTCATCGACCTCACTTTAAAGTTGATTATCTCTCATTGGAGCTGTTATTGTTTGTCTGTGCAGGCAACTGATTGTGAGTAGTGGGTCCAGGGAAGAACATTTTCCCCTGAAAGCTGGCCATATATTGAAATAATTGAGCCACTGTGTAGGTGCAGTATATTGTTGATATGGAGTAGTAACTCCTGAAAGTATACAGAGCACGAAACCGCTGGTATCACATTTTAGTACATGATACAGTCTAAAACACGTCATGTACTAAAAGACACAGTGTAAAAGCTTCTGAAAGGATTAATTTAAATGCAGTATTTTGAACAGACATCTTATCTAATATTATAGGAGCCTAGATCACAGTGCCTATAGAAAACATTGCCCCAAACTTTCTACTTAAAAGGTTCGATTGCTTATAAAAGGTTCTTTGATTGCTTATCATGGAGTGACAGCATCAGCGGATAAAGGGAAGGCAACTGATATCATCTACCTGGACTTGTGTAAGGCCTTTGACACAGTCCCCCACCACATCCTTATCTCTAAATTGGAGGGATTGTCCTGGCTTTTTGGTTGCCAGAGCTGCAGCACATAAAGAAGTAAAAACAACTCCTTACACCTGTGCAGCTGATACCGATGAGCATTTCCACACACCATAATCGGCTTGTTTGGGGTTTTTTTTAGTCTCTTTTAATATTTTCCACAGCAAAACCTTCCAGCACCTGAAGGGAACATATAAACTTTTTAAAAGGGCAGACAATGGCAGGACAAGGGGGAATGGACTAAAACTAAAGGAGGGAAGGTTTAGATTAGATATTAGGGGGAAGTTTTTTACAGAGAGAGTGGTGAGGTGCTGGAACAGGCTGCCAAGAGAGGTGGTGGATGCCCTGTCCCTGGAAGTGTTCGAGGCCAGGTTGGATGGGGCCCTGGGCATCCTTGTGTAGATCCAGGCCTGGAGGTTGGTGGCAGGAGGGTTGGAACTCCATGATCCTTGGGGTCCTTTCCAACCCATACCATTCTATGATTCTATGATCATTCTCATCCTTTAAAGCTTAAGAAAAGAGAATTCTCCATGCTGATAATCTGCCAAAGATTCTTTTTGAGCAGTGTTTCAGCTAGGACATCTTATTATCTTTCAAAATTAAGCATATTAAGGTATTTTATTATGGGAATTTTACAGATAACAAACTCCCTTCACCCTCTTTGAGTTGGGGAAGATGGAGCTAGTGTTGTCATGGAAGGACTGGTGACCAATGTCAGCAATAGCAAAGTCTCACTACTTGCAAGAGTATAAATAAAACACTAGGAAAAGTTTTGCCAGTCCATCCTTTTGACTTCAAAAAGGTCGGCAGCGATTTGAAATCAATGGATTGATTAAAAGGAATTGCTTGTTCAGTAAGTCAAATCTGCAGATCTCATATAAGCTTTATGCCAAATTTCTCCATCACATGGTGATTGCTAAATTTCGACAATATACTTGAGATTGAGCCAATGAATTTGACAGCATCAATTTAATCCATCCCTTATGTTTGCTTGGTTTTGTGTGTGTTTGTTCTACAGATTGGGATGAAGTGAAAGTGCAAAACCATCTGTGTTTAAGATCTGATATATCATCTGATAGAATTTTCTGAAAATTACACCCTTGAACTGCAGCAACAGAAATAGTTTCTTGAGAAGGGAAGTGATTTTTTGTGGTGTATCAGTGTGTCTGGCATCTGACTGTGACATGACGTGCTTTTTCCACTCCCCTCTGTTTGTGTTGAACTAGATCTGACACTGCATTTGCCACGGAGTGTGAACATATGGGCAGCTTCTGCTGTGTTAAGAGCAGAGGATCAGAAACAGCCTCTGCTGCCGTGGATGTTGCTTCTTCCTATTTCTGATGATAATAATCAATGATGGCTATTCAGAACTTCATGAAATGCTTCTCAGGGGCTTTTAGGTCTTAGTTTACCATTTTGAAGTATGGCTTATACTGTAGTCTTCATTCTCTATAGATAATCTATTTAAACTGCTCCAACAACTGAAACATCTGAAAGTTTATGTGCTCATATGTTCAACTGCCTGTTCATGAAGTGAATTTGTCTTTAAGAAAATTAGAGCCTTAAGCTAGATACTAGTAAATTAACCCAGTTTCTAATCTTCCTACATGCTTTTAAATAATATATTAGTCCAGGAATTATTTGGGCCTAAGTATTAGGCATTAATATATAAATTCAGTGTATAATTCATTAATCAGATGAATAATTTCTGAAGTATCAACAGAAGTAAAGAAGGTCTTAAGGGATGTGTGTTTATATGCATATGGACATTATAATGTATGAAATTATCATCCTACTATCCTATTGTGACTTGTGTTGGATACAAATACTGCACAGAAGGCAACTGAACATTTGCCTCTGCTGCCCTTTTTTTCTTCTTGTTTTTTCTCTTTTTTTCTGTTGAAGCGCATATACGTGGCCTAAAATAGGTTGAACTCTTTAGAGATTGGGATAATCAGCTGTGTAAGATAAACTTTTACAGAGCTTCAGAAGTTAAGGCTAAGTATGTCTCCCAGTGGGAGACACTTGCTTTAGGGTGTCCTTGTTTTCTTTATTTTCTTTATTTAGTTAGCCTGGCTTGCATAACTATAGCCATGTTTTGTATTTTCTTTCTGAACTCTCTGAAAGGTTCTTTGTTCATGAACAAAGGATGCATCTTTCTCCTTTGATATATGTTTGGGCATCCTGAAAGCTGTGTGACCTTCTATATGAAAATGGAATAACCTCTCCCAAATACTACTTTTACTTCTGGAAAAAGATGAACAAGTGCAGCCCCTTGAATGTGTAGACTGAATTCTTTATTACTTTAACAACTTCTGCAGAGGCCCTTCATTCTGAATGTGAAAGAGACCTAATGCTACTGGTGGGTATTTGCATTCTTGAGTCATACACTGCGTTCTTAATGATCTTGTGTCAACTTGATGATCATTTTTGAAGGTCAGGCTAAATAAAAAAATACCTGGTCAGGTTTTGTGTTATTGTCTTAAGGAGAGGCCTGTAAGTCTGCAGCTGCCCTGTAGTGTGTGTTCTTCAGTAAGCCATCAGAAGACCCTGTGTCACATTGTCCCTGGTGGCTATAGCATCATAATTTTTTGACATGTTGTGAGATTTTTTGTTAAGTTAAACAGAATTATTGAAAAATGTAAGTCTGTAAGGTACACACTCAGAAGTATTGAGGATTATGTATGTCCAGCCAGCAGATGGCTGAGAAAATTCCCCCAGATGGGGGAAAAGTCCATAGAGATACTCTGTGTAATATTTCAACCCAAATGAAAAATTGGAACGCTAAGTAGTTGGATAGAAAACTGGCTTCTTCCACTCTCCTCTACAGACCATGTATCCTCCTGCATAGTATGAAAATGCCATAGCCACCTTTCTGTGGAAGTCTAAAAGGAGCAACGACTTCCTCCTCCTGCATCTACATTGTAGTCCTAACCTAAACTGGGGGTAAGGAGGCATGAAGACCTTGGTTCTCTATGCATTTATTAGACAAATAGCAAATTAAGTTGTGTCAACAACAGATGTAAGTGTAGCTCAGGCTACCTGTGCATGAAAAGATAAGCAAGGCGTGCAGGTGCTTTAATGTGTGCTCTTGTGGGAGCATTTCAGATTTTCCTTTTTGCAAGCCACTCAGAATGCATTCTTTCCTTCCAGTCTCCTGTTTTAGGAAGTTTAACTGTCATGTGAGGAACTTAGGCTTTTTCTGAATAGCTAGGTTTCTTTTGATTTTCACTATTTGCATATGACTCAAAATTTAGATTAGGAGCTTACCAGAAAAAGGGATGTTCTGAAGTTCTGTTTGATATATAGTGGGACTTGAACACATAATTTGCTTAAATGCTTTTACGATATTACATCAAAAGCTACTTCTGAAAAGCAATACATAAAATCTGGGATTTGAGCAAGATGGGATTGAATGTACAAATATTAGGAGGCCATTTTCCATGCCCAGAATGACAAAGATTTCAGTAAAAGCAAATTATCAGGGCTCCCAGAAACCAGGAAGGGAGACTTAGCAGTCATGTCTGTGTCACAAAAACCTGCTGGATGGTAAACTGTCTAGAAGTTGTCTTCAATCAGTTTTTAGTTCAAACAGACTCACCGTGACCTCTTGAACTAATGTCAGGCCATGGATAACAAGTGGGATTTGAATGTGTCATAATCTGGTTACCCAGAGACAAAACCCAACAAAATCAACAGCGAGATCTTGGTCTTCATCCTTCTTCTCATTCTGGGCATGAAATAACTTCCTGACGGGTGTTTTCCTTAAATGCATCCAAGTGGTAGCCCTTGAGAATAATATGGTCTTGCAAAAAAGGTTTAAATGGATTCCTCTAGTCTGAAGTATTTAACCTCAATGGATGTTATGAAACTTCACTGGAAGTAGCCTAGAATGGGAATAGACCATGTCATTTCAAATGGAATAAAATATGTCTGAAATCCCACTCTTCCCCCAGGTCAAAGGGATGCAATCTCCTTCAGAATTTTCAATGCTTATTGGGCTTTTTGTTTTCTTCATGTCCTATGTTTACTCATTTTTTAGCCAGTCTGCAATTAGTGGGGTTAAAGTACTGAAAAGCAGGAAAAGTTCCTGCTTTCATTCAAGGATCTGAAAGCACTTGAAAAACTAATGAATTGTTACAGTTCTCTTAGGTAGGTAGATGATATAAATGTGCAGACTATGGCAAAGTGAATTACCTGGGATTACAGCGTGGCTTTGTAAAGCAGCCTTTCCGGTTGGCACTCTTCATTGTGCAGCCGCGTTGTCATCTGATCTCATTTGATGTCTGGTTCTTCCAGAATTAGGGAATGTCGAGGAGGAAGTTCTCCAGTGAGGTCCTACTGCACCTTCTTCTGAGAGACTGTGGGGAAGGCTGGATGAGAGTATCAGAGCTGGCCTGAACTTGCAGATGGCTTGGCAGTTCAGGCCACACTAACGCTTGGATTATTTAGCACAAATTGAAAAGGCACAGAATACCCTGGATGTTAAAAAGGGAATGTTGATAAAATTAGAACCAGTACTTTTACATCTGAGTTTCTTTCTCTTTTTTCTCCCACGGAATAGGATTTGTATCTTGTTATCTCTTCAGGATTCTTTTTTTTCCGCCCTCTGTGCGCTCTTGTCTTGTCTGATTCTGAAATGCACTAACTAATTGCTTGGATCTCTTACGCTAATTCTTCTGAAAGTTCAAGGATGTTGTGCTTGGATGTCTGCTAATTAATTAAAGGTTATGAGTTGGCTCTTAATCAAGGATTTCTTCTGAAATCCAGAGCCCTAAATACTCTGAGTGTATAATGTTCGTGGTTGAAACAGTTAAGTAATGAGACTATTAGCACATTAAAATGGATCTCCATCTGTGATCTAATAGATGAAGTCTACTACAACTGTGTGCACAATTGTTTTTCAGTGTGTAAATCAAAGCTTTGTCCCATGGCCCAAACACGGATACAGTATTGCTTTGTGTGAGCATTCATACAGACAGTATGGCAGCAGGACACCAAAATAGCTGGAGATTGCTAGGGGCAGTGCCAGACATTGCTGCTCTGGCACATGGTTATGGCAATCTAAACACTGGAGTCAACAGTATTATGTATGTCTCAGACATGCAACATGTGATGTGGAGCTTGCTTTCTTTCCCCAACTAGAGTAAACTACGTATGTTCACACCAGCAAAATGGCCAGGGCTGGGAAAGTGTTTGTCCTTTAGTGCTGGTATATTTAGAGAATTAAAAACTCTTTACTGCAAATAATGTATTATATGTCATTAATTAGACCTCAAAGCTGTATGCTGAAGATTGTGGCAGCTCTTTACACAGGCATCACCAGGGGCAGGGCAGGCACCAAATGAGGGACATGCTCTGAGGACAGGGAGAGCGTGGGGTTGTGAAAAATTAGGCCTTTCAGATATCCCCCGGGAGCTCACACAACAAGAACATTTAGTCCTTCTGACAGATCAAGGCCTGGACCCTTGTACAGGAGGTAGTGTGGACATTAGGCCTGTAATTATGTTTATCATCTATATATTTTTTCCCCATTATTTTAGGTGCTGAGTTTAAATCACTCCTTAACTGAATCTCCTGTTCCTCGGATCCCTTTTTTTTAAAAAAAACAAACAAACAAAACCCCAACCCAATTATTTTTGGGTATTACTTATTGTTGCCTTTTCTGAGTACTGTATTTTTCCAGTAGTCTAATACTCCTTTTTTTTTTCTTTCTTTTTTTTTCTTTTTCTTTTTAGCATAGGAAATGCATGGGTAGAAATTTCTAAAGGAGCACAAAAGGGGAGTGAGGAGGCAAATTGTCCGCTCTTTTCTGCCATGACCCGCCCCTCACCTTGAATGTAAGATATTCGTCAGCACTGTCTCCTCATTCACCTGATCTCTCACTCCATGGTTTAACTGTTCAGTCTGTCACTGAAGTCTGAGTGATTGGAAACTGGCTCAGAGGATGCTTTTCTATTTAGGTCTGTTTTTGTGTAGGTGCAGATTATTAATGGGCTTTTCTCAGCTATACTCTCTAGTATATAAAATATTTAACTAAAAAAAAAAAATAGTAAGAGGGGGCATCTAATATTATCTTTAAGGAGAAGTTCAGCCCTGAGGACCGTCACCACTAACCCAGTCTCACTTTCTACTAACCAGAAATGCCCAGCAAGTGGAGTTTCAGAACATAAAGCACAGGTTGCTACATTAACGTGGCAGATTTCCTCCAGGGAATCAAAACCAAGATCAGGCTGAAGATCCTTTCCAATAGGATATTTTGAAATGGTATTTCTAATCCAAAGGTAATTTGAGCCAGGTTATAGGAACCGTCCAGTATATGGAAAGGCTTTATGGGAGTGAAGTAAACATTTATTTATAGAGGTATAAAACAGCTACACAATTTATTTGGCAATTAGGGATTAGTCAGTAATAATCATTACTTTCATCCCTGCTTCATTATTCCTCAGAAACTTGAAGTACTTGTTCTTTCCCCCTTGAGGAATACAAAAAATGTTAGGCCAACCTTTAAAATTGCTTGGTCAGTGGTTCTCAATATCTCATATTTCATCCAGCTGCAGAGACTGCATAATTAGGATATTAAGACATGCTCTTGATTAGATAGATACGTCTAATTGTAATTCAGATTCTACTTTCTAGAAATCTAAATGTGCTCTAGTACTTGTTCTTGCGTGCTCAAAGAGTCTCTGATTTCTCCATAACTAAGCCATAAAGCCCCAACTGTCAACAAAAAGCATGTTTAAATATGCCTAAACCACGGTATTTCAACCAGTAGACCAGTCGCTTTAAATTTAATGCTGGCTAAAACTGATCCCAAATTTGAACCTTAGCCATCTCACTTTTACCATATAGAGAAACAGTTTACTCGTAGTATTGCTGCTTTTATTTAATGAGAAACCATTGCACTCCTGAAATTTTGGATTGATTGCATGCAAAACAAAAATCCAAAGAATCTTACAGTATTAAATCACAAATATAATTTATGTGAAGACTAGATCTTCTCCACTCTTGTAATCCATGCTACTAAAGCGTGTATTCTGGACTGTCGCAGCGCGAAGTGATCATGAGCAAAGCTGTACTGATGCCCCCAGGCCCCTCTCTGGTGCAGATCAGGGTGCTGGGGTTTCTGATCTGTGGCCTGGTAGGTGATGGATACCACCTATGTATAAATACTCTGCAGCTTCAGAGAGTAACAGCCCTTTATAATCACAGCTGCACTTCTGCCAACTCCTGCCATTTTACTGCAAGCCTTACAGTATTTGAACTCTTTTTTTACAAAGACCCAACAACCTTCCACTCTTGGAACTGACAGAACTGTTATGTTTTTGTGAAAAGACAGTCTGCTCTTTGAGTGGCAAAGGAGGGGGAAGAGTATAGTGGAACGAATGGAGCAAACCTCAGCTTCCAGTATTTGGGTTTAAAATCACAAGCTCTCAAAAATACATGGACTTGAATGCTTGCCCATGAGTGTTTGGAGAAGTCAGCTCCCCTGTGGGGTTGGCATCAACTCAGCTACTCTCTCCGCGGTGCATCTCAGCCAGGGATATCAACAATACGTGAGTTTGCCTGACCCAGGGCGTTTAGTGCACTGCAGGGGCTGGGCGACAGCAACGCGCGGCAGATCGACTTGCCGCAGCTCCGGCGGCCATGAGCTGCTGTAGCAATGCTTCCAATTTGGAACTGGACCTGGCTTAGCCAAACCTTGAAAAAAAGAAGCTTCATTTCCATTTCTACATGAGGGAGCAGAAAATTTTCCCTGTTTCTTCACTCTTCCTACTTTTTTCAGCCAGCTCCTGTCAAAGGGCAGGGATGAAGTAGGGAGAGGAGTTGGCCACTAGACAGTAAATTTCCTTAAGCATTCAAGGAGGTAAATATAATTTGGAAGAAGATGCTGCACTCAAGTATACACATATGTATACTTTGGTCTTATGCTGCCTGAAAATATTGCAGTACATCCTCTGTAACTTGCTAATATGTCATTAAAAGGCTTCAGCATCTGCAATGAGCTGCGTATAGTTTTATGTTGCAGTTGTTCTATTTTTGTGTCAGTTGTGCTAGCAGTGCAGAGCTTAGCTAATGTACCGTTGACAAATGGCCCTCTTTGAAAGGAGGCTGTATATATTACATAAATTCATTTACATTGTATATATTCATTTAGAAGTGAAACACAGAAGAGAAAAATCAGTGCTTTTCAAATCAAATATGACAAATTCACCAGTGGAAGATATTTGATTTTCTAGCTTTTAAGAAGCAGACAAGATATTTACCATTCTGATGAATTTTGGTTTAAACTTAAAAGGACTAAAATATGTTCTAGTGCTGAAATTGTTGGATTTGACTTGGAAAACTATTTTTGTGGGCTTTCTTTTTTCTTTGTCTCTGGTTTTCAGTATGACTTTGGATGTACGAGGCTGTATTTTAAACACTGTAATTGAAATGCTGCGACTTGGATATCCTTTGGGCAGTTCTAATGAGACAGGAAGGAAGGAAGGAGCTGAATGGGCAATTACCTTCCACCCCAGAAATGTTAATTCTCTTATATGTTATTATTAATTTGTATCCATGCATTTTAAAATTTTCTGGCTTCAGATCTACAAAGATTCCTCGGCACCTATATTCTGTGTAAATCTCTCTGTGGCTATTCAGTTGAAGACTGAGAACCCCAAAACTGCTGCCTGGTACACTGGGGACCATCCATGCAGCACCACGCCATATCTCACTCAAGCTTTTTGAGGCAGCTGCAAACAAGGTAATTCAGCACAAATGGGTGCAGCACAGGAGAGCTGCTCGCAGAGGTCCCAGCCTTATCAGGTTGGCACGTGAGCTGTGGTCACAGCACTTCACTGGGTCTGTGAGAGCTGAGGGTTTCAGGGTGCCAGTCCCCACTAACAAGAATTCGTGGTGCTTTTTGCTTTGATTGGGAATTTTATCTGATAACATTCTAATTGTTTGAGTGTAAACCAATAAAATAAATTATATTAATTATTTCCCTGAGGGTGCTGTTCTTCTTTGGCTGCACCCCTCCAGAATAATTTCTTTGATAAAGCAATCTGCAATTACAAATTGGGATATATTAACTTAATAGTTGCAGCTGGGAAAGATATCTGGAGTTATATTTCTAAAAGTGGCCAGTGGTTTTCTTTTGTATATTTAACTGGTTAGAGTGGTCACCCAGGGTGAGAAATTCCAGATTTGATTTTCTTCTCTGCCTGAAGCAGTTTGCATCCATCAGATGCTCGATTTTTTTTTGCAGAGGCCTTGGTCTTGGTCTTGGATATTTTTTTTCAGCAAGAGCTGGAGCTCCAGTTCCCACCTGCTACTTGAGACATGCCCCCAGAAGTCACTGCATCATCTTCTCTCCATTGGACTGTCCACGGATATTCAAGTACAAAAAGAGACAGCTCCAGCTGGAGAAGCTGAAGGTGACACACTCTGTAAGGTCTTGTGACTTGCTGGTTGTAGGGTGCTTTCCTCAGAAGCTGGTCTCAAATTTACTTTGGACCTGGCTAAGAGGGTGGGAAAAGATTGTACTCCCTTTCCCTCCAGTGACTTCACTTCCCCTCTACACACACACTCTGCAGCTAAACTGAGAATTCTATAACTCCTGTAACATTATTCCAAACAGAGAAAAGATGTGCAAGTTAGGACATGGAGAAGCAGAAAGAAGAATGAGAAGGTAGCAAATCCTTCTGGAAGGATGGGGCTGGGTGTGTGTGTGTTTGTGTTGTGGGGTGTTTCAAAGAGCAAACAGCTGAGGTGATAATAGAACAGGTTTTAGACTGATTTTTAACTGTCCATGATATTAAGTGAGGCAGTGCTATGCCTAGAAACAAGAGGGAAAACAGTGCTGGATATTTATAAATGTTGGTTTCTATAGCTCTTTTGTTATACTGGGTGAATGCTACACAGATTCTTGTCAAGGCTTTCATTCTTTCTCTGCTTTTGTGAAGTCTACTGCCTTCAAACTCTTTCAGAAAATAATACTTTTTGAGAATCTCTGAAAGTAAACAAGTTTAAAAAAATCAATAATCTTGGCTGGTTGATACATGGGTTTCATCACTGGATCAAACAACCAGTGCTAACACGTGTTGGACAATGTATTGTTGGGAAGTGTCCTGCTAGGTTAAAATGAACAACTAGAGGCCACACTAGTTGTTCATTCACTTCAGCTGTGAAGTGAGAAAACCTCAGACCATTTTTGATGTTGTGACCTGGCTCAGAGCACGCAGCACAGTGCTGGCTACGTGGCTGCAGCCATCTTACCAGGTGGGATTTGGAGACTGTGTTTTAATGCTTATTCATAACAAGCACTGTGGTGTTAGGAGGTTTGCAAACCCATGTTATCCAGACTGTTACTGAAGGATGCAAGCCCTGCTACTCTAGAGAATAAAACCTTTTTAAGGTCATTGGGGGAAAAAACCAAGTAATTAACTGAAGCCTCCTTAAGCTTCCTTGTGATCATCTGGGAAGGCTGCAACCATGGGATTAAACAGCCTTCTGGTGCCACGGTAAAGTGCCACTTTGAGCATTGCTGCCCAGCGCAGGGGTGCCTGCAGGGCATTTACTAGTGCATATGCAGCTCATCCAGCCCCCAGTCAAGGAAGTTAGCAGCTGTGTGAGGGATGGTCAAACCAAGTGTGGAGCATGACTTTTTTCAGCTTGGTTTTATTGGAGTTCTAAATTGTTAATGGACAACACACAGTAAGATGTTGAACTTAACAGTTAATCAGGACACGTCATAAAAAGAGGTGGTAGAAATGAAGGTAAAGAATGGTTATCACCCAGACTGATACTGGGATCTAGCTTCACCATGTAGAAAACGTATGCTGGGAAGTGGTATGCAGCGGTGAGGCGGTGGAATCATGCAGTCCCTCCTGTACCAGAGCCTGCCCTGTGACTAAGCTTGACTTTGGCAGAACTGCAGCTCACCGCGGGAGCCAGACATGAGCTGGGAAGCGAGGCCTGAGCTGTGCTCGCAGTCTGAACGGAGGTTCCTGTGCTAAAGAGCATCAGAGAAGAAATACGCTGGTGAAAACTGCATGGGATGAGGGTCTGCTGCTTCCATCTGAATTGTGGTCCAAGACTAAAAGTGGGTATGTCAGGAATACAGGCATTGGCATGAAACCTCCAGAGAGTACAAGTGTACCACTCTGATTATCCCATAATCTCTTGTTTTGGCCTTTGTGCCTCTGAAACAGTCCCATTCCAGCTGTGCATCTGAGCAAGTTAGTCCTCTTAACATCTTCACACTACACAGAACGCTTTTCTGCTTTTTTTCCCCCTTCTTTTTGTTTCCTTTTTACTGTATTCCTGATAGTTTGCTGTGAAGCAATTCATGCTGCTAAGCCAAGGTACAATGAAGTGGAGGTCTTCTCCAGATTCTCCTCAGAAGCTTGCTGCTTATAGTACTTACATCTTGTTAAGCATCAAGTGGTTCTGTAAAATGCCATTTAGATCCAAGTGGTGTGCTCTTTTAGGTATCTTAATCTTCGTCTCATGATATACAGCTTAAATGCTTTACTTGTAGGGACAAAATTCTTTTGCAGAGACAATTACTTGAAATAAAAACATGTTCTTTAGCTTTTTGATGCATCTAAGCCTAGAAGCAACTTCTACACACGTGCCAAGAGAGGATGAGTGGTGGAATGCAGATGACTCTAATTGATGCAAAAATTACTGCTCTGATTCATCAAAAGATGGCTCAGAGACCATCATTTGACTGGAGTAGGGTTTTCTCCTGAGATGTGGAACCTATTTTTTCTTGTTCTCTGCACACTCAGAACTTGTTGTCACTGCTTAAAGCACAGAAAGGGGTTGCATAAACATTTTAATATTGCATGAGGCTTCTGTAAGCCTGAATGATCTTATGAATGCTAAAACTATGACATACAAGCACAAATGAAAGCGAGCAGCGAAGTCTTATCATCTGGATGAACTGATAGATAAGCCAGCACTCTTTAGTGACTTGTCATATTTTGTCTTCCCTCCTGGGATAATCCAGCCACAAGACTCAAAAATCCTCTGCCTCCCCTTGTTATTACTTTCAACATTCCCTTAATATTTAACCTCAGATAGCAGACGAGTTACACATCTTTAGATACAGCTATGCAATATGACTTGAAAAAGAGTTTGTGTGAATAGGGATGAATTTCATTGCACTTTCTGATCTTATTAACTGTACAAGTAACGCTGAAGACTTCTCCAGTTGTTCTTCTGATATGGTATATATGGCTGTAGTGAAAGAACTGAATATCTGGGTAATGCAAATTCAGGAAGGAGATAAGGTAAAGACTTTGAATGGTAACCAGCTAGGACAACAACCTGAAAAGTAGGTGGTGACTCATATCTTTTGCAGTCTTGTAAACACATCCTCCATGTCCTAGCTGTACCAGAGATCTGAGACTGAGGAAGAAGTTAGATGGTGCAGCTCTATAATAGTCATTGTTTTGTGTAATAAGTGAGTGTAATCATCCTTGCTGGCTTCCAAAATTAGTTGGCACCATTCTAACACTGAGTGATTACTCTGGATCCTACCAGGAACCTCTGATGTCTGCCAATGGTCTGCCAGGGAAAAAAAAAAGCAAAAAAAATCATAAGAGCAGAGTGCGTATAAAGCGGTATTCCTGGGTATTATTATATCCCAATTTCCAGCAATTTGTATTAGAAGACCTTCATGACATGGAAGTTCTATCAGCATCATCTTGTTTAATAGCTTTTTGTGGACCTTTCTTCCTAGAATTTGTGTCATTTCTTTTGGAATCCTTTGTACTTCCATGACATTTTCTAGACCTGAATGTCACAATTTAATAATGGTATCATTTGAGAAACAGTTGTGTTTTAAAAGTCGTCAGATGACTTTACTGTGAACTTCTAGGTCTTATGAAAAATAATTACCATCTTTTCCCTGCAAGTCATCATTTTGTATTCCCTTATTATAAACCACTTTAGTCATCTCTTTTCCAGGCTGAAGAATTCTAGACTATTTAGGTTCTCCACGTCTGACATTTGGCTGATCATTTTTGTTGCTGAAGCTTTTCATGCTTTGAGAATGAGGGGAAGAGGTAGGCATCTCAGGGGGTAAGATGGGACTAGAATTGTAGTATAATGATGTTTCCTGCTTTTTCTTGATTTCTTTTTGAATATTTTCTGCATTTACCTTTTTGACTGAAGTTGAAGTGTTGAGGTGATGTTTTCAGGGAACTATGAACAACAAGTCCAAGAACTCTCTTCAGAGAAGCAATGGCTAATTTAGTCATTGTTGGATAAATATACTAGGGCTGTTGATCACAATCTAATTAAATTTTGCAGGAAGGAGTGCTAACTCTTAAGCTGTCCTATGCTCCCTAAGAAAACCTAGTGTTCGACGCTCTTTGTTGAAGAGGTTAATGGATACCCTCTGCTTCTTGTCAGTATTTCTCCTCGATCCTCAGCCTGTTCTTCATTGCAGCTGTGACAGAGATATAAGTAGAGACTGTGGCTCAAATCTTGTTTATTTCCTGCAATGATAACTGCCTGAACAAGCAGGAGTTGGTAGTGGGAGGATGTAAGGTACTAAAGAGAAATGCAGATAATTAGGGAAGATTGGTGCTTCAATTATCTCAGATTTGCCTTTTTCAACTTCCTTTTCAACAGAAATGAAGTGGGCCTTGTGTAGATCCTTCAGTTACCAATTACCAAGGCCATGTTAAAAATGATGACCAATTTCTGTCAATCTAAGTTATTAATATCAAAACGTCTGGGTACCTCAGAATCTCTTCAGGTACTTATCTTTGCAGTAGCCATGTAGGGGAGATAGGGAACTAATGGTAGGTATTCCCATCTTCAAAATCTTATATAACATTTAGAAAACTCCAGTCCATACCATGTGGGTCCAGAGGCCCATCAGATCAGCAGGCAATACATAACAAGTCCTGTGGCAGAGAATTGACCCTTGGTTCCCAAGGACAATACCCTGTTTTCTCTTTTTCCCAGTGAACAGCACATGTTTTCTCTGGCCAGTTTTAAACCACAGCACAAAAAATTGTTAAGCACTGCAGGGACCCTACCATTCACAGATCTCTGTGCCAGATTTTTCAGAGAGCCTCACATGGGCTTCTGGTGACTTAAGTAGCCCTAGACCTCCCCCTGTGGCCTGTTTGTCCCTGTGCCATCCATCCATTGGACCGGCCCAGGTAGACAGAAGTGTCTCTTCCCTCTGCGTGATAGATTTTATCTCATACACTGAATTTGCCTCTTTGCAGCAACTTGTCTAGGATATCTCCTTCCTTCACTGAATGCCTGAACAGATGAGTGACAACTGTTTTTGGCTGCTGCTCTGATTACCAATGCAGATGGGGATTCCCTTAACAGCAGTGGAAGCACTTGGTTTCTGGTTTGAAGTTCTCTTAACAAGGAACTACCAAACTGCTAAGAATCCTGGGCTTGCTGGCTGTGCAGGCAACTCTCCATAGCCTTTGCTTGCTGTAGAGGTAGTGTCTGCAAAAGTAGTTTCTTCCATTTTACATCACAGTAACTTACAAAAAAAATAAATCTGATTGTTGATGTTTTATGAGTATTTCAATATACACCCAGGGTTAACCTCATGTAATTATGAGAATTACATAGCTTTGACTGCATTTTTCCCCAGCTTCCCCTTCTTGTCTTCTGCGACCTAGCAGAAAACTCAAATGATACTACTGCCTTGTCCACTTAAACAGTGTTTGTAGAATCACAGAATGATCTGGGCTAGAAGGGACTTCAAAGCCCATCTACTTCCAACGCCCCTGCCATGGGCAGGGACACCTTCCCACTAGACTAAAGCACCATCCAACCTGGCCTTGGAACACTGCCAGGGAGGGGCAACCACAGCTTCTCTGGGCAGCCTGTACCAGGATGTCACCACCCTGAGAGTGAAAATTTTTTTCCTAATGTGTAATCTAAATTTACCTTCTTTTAGTTTAAAGCCATTACCCCTTGTTCTATCACTACACTCCCTGATAAAAAGTCCCTCTCCATCTTTCCCACAGGCCCCCCTTTAGGTACTGGAAGGCTGCAATAAACCAAAACAAGCCCAACTCTGTCAGCCTGTCCTCACAGGAGAGGTGCTCCAGCCCTTGGACCATCCTCATGGCCCTCCTCTGGACTTGTTCCAACAGGTCCATGTCTTTCTTGTATTGGGGACCCCAGAGCTGGACACAGTACTCCAGATTGGATCTCAGCAGAATGAACATGACGTGCTGGCCATGCTACTTTTGATGCAGCCCAGCATATGGTTGGCTTTCTGGGCTGCAAGAGTGTGTTTCGGGGTCATGTTGAGTTACTTGTCAATCACCAGCCCCAAGTCCTTCTCCTCAGGGCTGCTCTAAGTCTGTTCTCCCCCGAGCCTGTAGTTGTGCTTGCACCGACCAGTGTGCAGGACCTTGCACTTGGCCTTGTTGAACTTGTGGCTTACACAGGCCCACCTCTGAAGCCCCAAATCCCTCTTCCTACCATGCTTACTAAAGGGAGGGGATGGCATCCCTTCCATTCATCATGTCAACCACAGCACACAGCTTGGTGCCATTGGCAAACTTGCTGTGGGTACACTAAAAAAATATATTGTCTTCCTTTTGCTTGGTTTGCTGTTTGGTTGCTTCTGTATGCAGATCTGTTAAAGTCCAAGTATGTTCATAGTCTGGTACTTTTATCCACGCATCCAATTTTTCATTTAAGAATTTAGGTTCCTCCTCCTCTTCCCAGAAAGGTGAGATATGGTGATTGTAACACTGAAATAGTCCCTGTTCCTGTGTGCAGGTAACTTCCCTAACACTCCTTACTTCTGTCATAGATGGTCATTTCAGTTCAGTCTGGAAAACAGCTACAGAGTTTGTATCCAGCAATATTTGTAGGAATAGTCTGAAGACCTCTTGTTGTGATTTCCTCTTCCAGGAGAGCCAGTTATCTCTGCTTTAATTTTAGCTTCTCCCTTGCTTCTCTCTCAGCTCCTCCACTAACCCTCAGCTTGTCCAGTCTCCTGGATTCCCTCCGTGGTGTTGTTTCTCAAGTATTTTGTCTGTGTAGGTGGAATATGAGGCACTGCCCTTGGTCAGAAAAGCAGTTCCCTTAGCAAATATCTGTATTAGATCTGCCAGCTGTTGCTAAACCCAAGCCACCTTTCAACCCTTTATCCATTCACCTCCCCATATTTTACATTTCAGAACCTGTTCAGCCTTGAATTCTGCCAGGGTCAGGCTAACAAGCCTGTATGTCTGGATCGCCCACCGCTTTGCTAGATGCAGGTGCTACATATCTGGTCATATGGTACCACTGCTGACTTGATAGATTTATTTAAAAAGAAATAAATCTTGCTACTGACTTGCAATTGGCTGTGTCTTATAGCAGAGAACAAAGAGGAACAGGAACCAGATGCAGAGGGGTTGCTGGACAGAAACAAAATTCTGTGTTTCTTTTCCAGTTCAAGGCTGAAACAGCCCATAGTATCTAATGGCATAAATCAGAGGTAGAGAGAAATGCTTTGCTGCTTTTCACAGGAAATCTCAGCAAAGAAAAGCAATTCACTTTCATTAGCAAAATAGCACTGAAAATTTGTACTCCATGAAAACCTTGCTTTTCTTCTGACCAGAAGCTTGTGATAAATGATGGTATAAACTTAAAAAGGAGTGATGTAAAAGCTGGACCATCACATTACACCTTGGCACTTTACACCTGATTTTAATTTTTAAAACTTTGTGGGGTTTTTTTGTGGGGTTTTTTTTCTGCCTGACTTCTGCTATATCCATGAAGTAGGCAGTAGCAATAATCTTGGTTTTTGAGGGCAGCTAGATTACACTAAAGAAAGAAGGCAAAGGAAGAGAGAGAAATGTCATTCAAGATGGTCCTAGATGAACTCATGAGGACTCTGAACTCTTTACACTAAATCTGTGGTTTGTGGGCTGATACCTGTGGACCAGTTTGCCTAACTCCTTTGCCTGTAAATTGGCACTGTTGATAAAACCCACCTTGCTTACTAAAGGACTTTGAAATCCTTTAAAGAAAAGTAGTATGCATTAAAGGTGCATAAGACTTTGATTCAAGTTTGATGAATCTTCTCACTGGAGGGAATGTGTGTTTCTTGTACCTAGCTCTTGAAGATGCAATGGGAAGTGTGGAAAGATGCATTAGTCAGGATTGAAGAGGGGCAGCAGTGTACCCATAGCTGTTTCTGAGCCATTTGTTGCTTCTCTATGGCCTTAATCCTGCAGCACTGGCTCTGAGCTCTTCTATATGGCATCCAATGGTGCCCTCAAATCCAAGACATGGACGATCTCTGGGATCTCAGAAAATGTGCAAGAAGTTTTCACTGTAGCATTCATGTGCACATGCTGCATGTATTATGCTGGGGTTTATTCTGTATGTTGCTGCTTGGTGTAAATTCAACAAGTGTTCTTTAAGAAGGAAACCTTATATTCTTTATGGCAGGAGTGAGGGAGATTCAGTGTTTGGACCACCAGCAGGAACTCTGAGGTTGGAAGTGTCAGAAGCTGTTTAGGCTGTTTCCACAGGTATTGGACTCCTAAGTTAGCAACACTTTATCTCGATCAGCACCCCAGTTTTGTTCCCTGTGGATGGAAGACAGAAAGAATGAGGTGGCAAATACCTAATCATCTCTGTGTCTCCTGGTTGGAGCAGATTACCATTTGGGATAGCTTGGCTGTTTAGACAGTATTTCCTCATTATGACTGGGAGCTTCCATACTTCTATGTTCTTCTGATTTAGTACATGACATGGGAAGTTTCTCAACCTTTCAGTGTGTGCCTTATCTAACTGTATAACTGTATGAAGGTGTTACACTCGACGTCCGCCTCCTTAGGGATATTCTATAGCAAAACTGATGAAAGTATGAACCACATTGATGTTTTTAGGGCGTATATGTGAACTTCAATGAGCAAAAGCCATTTCCAAATATTTTCTTTCTCCTTTTTTGTTTGTTTTTAACATCCAGATCTCCATGGATATAACTTGTCTCTAAAGACAAAACAGAGCTCCTCTGCTATTGCTTTGCAAATTCAACCTGGGGAATTTTTTCATTTTGAGCAGGCAGAGGATAACCACTAACATGTTTTTCTCTTGCTTTCATGAAGATGACATGGGTTGCTAGGGAAATAGGAAAAAGAAAATGTTTCAGATAAGACTCAGATGATATTTTTATTCACATGTGTGCATGTGCATAAATACCAAGGCAGCTGAACACATTGGAGTCGTGTTTCTTTAAGAACATTACCAGAAAGCTACCTTCTAAATGATGACATTTATATATTTTAATATAGTGCATTGTTTTCAGAGGAATGTCCAATACAGTGATGTGGTACTCTATATCAGTTCTCAGGGAGTGACTAATCCATCAAATTTGTTCAGCACTACAAGTCAGAACAAGATTTTTTTCTGACTGCCAATGTGGCTAGCTCGTGCTGGTCTTAGAAAAATCAGGTTGTGGGTTTTTTCCATCTCATATATCATCATCACTGCCCACAGTAAAGAGTTTAGAATGTGGGCTTCACTGACTGGCCATTTTTCTTAGAGTCACATGAGGCAAAGCAGCACACAGCTCACTTGTCCAAACCTATTCAGAAATTGAAGGTACCCCGTGATGCAAATTTACTGAGCAGATAAGGAAACTTGGAATGCACAAATGGAGCAGATAAGGACGGCTGCAAAATCCCATGGATTTTTTCAGAATTGAGTTGAGAGTTTTTGGTGTTTTGCTTTGTTGTCTTTTTCTGGCATTGGTGCAGTGCATTTTTTACAAGCCTCAGCAGTTTTAGAAAAGCATTCAGAAGTTTGATGCTCATCTGAACCAATTCCATCTAATCAGAACAAGAGCTGAATGTTACTATTCACAGGAAGCAATTGTATTCATAGAATTTCATCTTTTCTGATGTCCTCAATTTGTCCTCTGACAGAAGCAACTTTTATTAATCTGTCCTTTCACTGTTATTGATTGACTGTTTATTATGCCAATGCATCCAGCTTATGCTTACACATAAGCCCATCAGCGAATCTAGTTGACAGTCGTAATTTGAAACTCTCTTAGATTGAATGAAAGCATTGTCATATTCCTGTCACCTGCAGTATCCCAGCTTTCAGGGATAGTGGTACAGACTTCCACTGCAAATGCCTCTGATTTCAAACGTTAGACTTCTTTCAGTTGCCAGAGTATTCCCCTCACATTGCTGCTTTGGGAAGTCCCCATAGTAGTAGACCCAGAGGCATAGTCACAAGAAGAAACCACAGCAAGGACGTGGATCTACTGTCAAACTGAACTCACATAAGAGATTGTATTGTGGTGCACTTGAGGACTACCCATGGCATCATGGAGCTCAGGGATGGGTTATGCACCCTGCCCTTCAGGTGGGCTTTGCAGCATGTGGTGGCTGGAAGCTAAGTGCTGCCTTGAAGCCATCACCAGTAGCTGCATTAACCTGCAGCTGTTGCCATAACTGTAGATTTCACACACTGTGACTGGGAGTTGACTAATGAACGCTGAAGTACCGAAATATTTACCCAGAGCTTGTTAAAGTTCTTCATTAATGCCAGCCTGGGCTAGAGTTGTCACGTAGTTGGCTTCTTCCTTTCTACTTGTAGCTGGGCCAGATGCGTAAGAGCTGTCCTCAGAGAGTTCTTGTATACCATGGGTGTCAGTGGCAAAAGGCAACAAATAACCAGACATTTCTTCAGCTCACTATTTTTGTTTTGAGTCCGCAGCGTGGTGAAGTGTAGAGTTCAGCAGCACTTGGAACAGACCCTGCACGTGGCCTCTCCCGCAGGTCTCTTTTGCTCTGTGAGAATGTGATTGTGTGCTCCCAGCACAGCAGTGTAACTAGCACCTACAGTAGCTGGCCCACCCCACATCACTAGGCTTCAAGCTAATGCACTGTCAACATAAGGGCTGTTCACACCTTACCGCAGCATATCACAGGTCACAGAGAATGCAGCTCTGCTGTGTAAATAATGCTGCAGTTTTCCCTGCATATCACATCTCTATGATCTTTAATATGAGGGTGGTGAGGCACTGGCACAGGTTGCTCAGAAAGGTTGTGAAAGCCCCATCCCTGGAAATGTTTAAGGCCAGGTTGGATGGGGCTTTGGGCTAACTGATTTAGGGGAAGATGTCCCTGCCCATGGCAGGGGGTTGGAGCTAGATGATCTTTGATGTCCCTCCCAACCCAAAGCATTCTGTGATTCTAAGGTTCTCCCCTCTTTACTAAGCTGTTGTCCAGCCCTACTGCTGCTCAAGTCGGTCACAGTTGGTTTGCGTTTCTCCACGTGGCTTGGCACCAGTGCTTGGTGGCACCTGCCCATCTGTCCAGAAGCTCATTTATACCCATTCCCTTTATGTGAATGGGTACAGAGGGTAATGGCAGGCACTTGTACTTATGCTGTGTGCTTATATAAAGTTGGAATTTGAAGATGGTCATGTTGGTCTTACTGCTAGTAAGCTCTGGTTGGCAGTTGAGGGGCTCTCTGATGACTGTGTTGCCCAGTGCAGATAACATGAGCTATCAAGTCCCCCATAACTGGTGATGTATGACTGGAAAGAGCCCAGGGTTTGTCCAGGGGTTTGGGAGAGGAAACCAGCAGTTTATCTGAGAACCAAACCAGATGTATGTTTGAAAACTGGAGAACACAGTGGTACCATTCCTACAAGCACAGTTTTGTTAGGTTAGAATTCACAATTTAGGTGGCTTTAGCAAGTGCATCTGAGGTTTTCAAAAATTTAATATTGTTTTCAAATGAACACTTACCCTCTGGTTGTATATTCACTCTGCTGAAGGTAAAGCTGTTTGATGTCACAGTGGGGTATTTTCCTGTTGAAACTCTAGTTTCTTGAGCACTGCATCTTAATACCAAGCACAGCTCTGTCTCTGGGTGGTACCATAACATTTCCTTTAAAATAATTTCTTAGTTATTTTGGGGTGGGCTGGCAGAAGGACACAGTGATATGGAGAGAAGAGCCCTCACTGCAAAAGGAGGTAAAGGCACAGCTCATGCCCTGACACATTACTTGTGTTTGGCTGACAGAGGATTTCCTCTCAGAGTTTGTGCTTACATGGTTGCTTGCTGAAGGGTTACCTGCAGGGCCTGATGGCAGCTCTTGTGAGGGTGATAAATTAATACATTGCACACGAATCTCACAACAGCGACTTGCAAAGTAAAGCACTAATCAGCAAGGGAGAAGTTGCCTGAAATGTACTCCTTGGTTGAGGAAGAAAATAAGACATGCAAGATACTCTCTCCTGTAGCCCTGGAATAACTTTCCATGTTTTTGTGGACCAGCTTTATTAGCTGGGGCTGGTCCTGCAAGGAAGTGCTAAATGTGTCTTGCAGGTGACTTGTTTTTGCTGCTCTGGGAAGACTCTGCATTTGAGGCAGGCAGGACGTAGCGCTCTGCTTGATAAAGTCCTGAAGTGAGACAGGAGCTCTAGGTGAACCCGAAACTGAGGAGTTTGTTTGGGGAAAAAACCTGCTCTAGTCTCATTTCAGTTGCTGTATTAGGGTTTTTTTTTGTTGTTTTTTTGTAATGAAACCAAATTAGGGGAAAGCTGAAGAGAAGAAAGTGTAGAGGAAAGGAACCAGGAAGATGGGTTAGAGTCATTACATGGAACAGATTTGGAAAATTTGGGAAGCCATGAAACTGCATCATATTTGGGCATTTCTAGGACGTGACAGTGGTTGGAAATAGCTTTGCTGTGGTATCCTCTGTTGGACTTGATTATCCTTATTTGCTGATGACATTCCTGTTAGTCCTTGAAACATGCTGGGCATTTCTCCATTTTCTTTCCTTTTGGTTAGCTCCCCAGCATGCTTTGTCTAAACCCTAGTGTTATAGTCAGAGCCAGAAGATATGCAGTTACTATTCTGCTTGAAAATACATTTTGAATAATGCTGCATATATTTTACAGATTTTATATCCATTCTGTAATATTCTAACTGCCTCCTTCACTGATATACAGCCTCTAGATTTGGTCCTATAGTAATGGGAAAAAATACTATATTACTTCCTGGCTCTTCTCTCCTCATTCTCCAATTCTCTCTTTCCTTGAAATATGATCTATTTTGTTCTTTCTATTTCTGTTCCAAACATATATTATGCATCCTGATCCCCAAATGCACTTGCTATTACTGCCTACTGCTTAACTCAGGCTTATTTGACTTTACTGAAGCTAGCTAGCTTAGCCCTCTTTCTGTCCCCTTTCTTTCCCCTGCTTTCCTCCTCTTCCCCCACTTTCCTTCTCTTCCCTTCTCTCCCCCCTTTCTCACTTTCTGTTTATCTGCCTTTCTTTGCCTGTTTTTTAATTTGCCTTGTTGATGGAATGCTCTCAAGATTGAATTATTATATTTATGAAAAAACAGTCTTGTGGGCTCACTAGAACAACACTGCAAATTATGAGTTGTACAAGTGTTTTGAAAGTCTAGTTTCTGTTTTTCAGAGGGAAAAAGGTGCCTTAAAGCATTCTGCTGTGTAAGTATAATTACTTTTAACCATCTATTTTGTTTATTGCTTCATCATTTATTTCCCCGGTGAAATAAGACACGTGAGTTTTGCACTTTCTTTCTTGTCAGTCCTGGTTTGTGCACTGGTACCTTGGTTAGATGCTGAATTTACAAGTACCACAGAGAATATTTGATTGTTTTGTTCTTTTTCATTGGAAGGAATGATAGGTAAAATGGTAAAAAGGTTCAGTTTCAATGATTCCTCTACGTCTGTGTAGCTCCTCATCTGTCATTGGAAAAGAAGACTTTTTTAGACAAAAATTTGATGATTCATATTTCCATTTCAAAGTGAGAGCTGGAAGAATCAATGCTTGATGCCGTTTCTGGACAGAGGGAGATCTGTGTTGTTCCTTCACCCTGAGGATGAGAATGGGCAGGCCATTTCCTAGTTTTTTTGGGGTTTAAGTTTTGGTTTTTTTTTTAAAATTTGTTAGGAAGTAGGAGGCCACAAAGATGGCATCCATCCCGTTTGCATGGTAAGGAACAAAGGCTGGCCTTGTCAGCACAGTGCTGATCTCCTAAAAGGAGTTCAGCTTGCTACCCTGTGCCTGAAGGTTGGCCTTAAAGAGGAATCTGCTCACCACAAAAGTACCTCTTTCTTTTTTTTTCTTTTTGCTTTTCTTTGCATCATCATTGCTGTCCTTGGAGATGTTACTCTTCAGGTCCTGATTCTGCAGACACTGACTTTTGTGTAGGTGTAAGCAAATGCTTTCTCAAACAGCTCTTTTAACCCAGTGGGCATTTTGTAAAGTCCCACCACCTTTGTTTCCATCCACCCAGGAAAACAGCAGGGAGGCTCTGAGATTTGGTTCTCCTGCACACCTCAGCCTACATCTTCTGTGTTCCTTTTCCAGAAAGGCTCTTCTGTCCTTCTTAAGCCTTGAATTCGTCCCCTCAGAGAGACAGCAAAACCTGCAAACATCTCTTGTAGGGGATCTAAGTGCCTGCAGATAGACATCTTGTATCTCAAACAAATGCTGCTTGCCTGCAAGAGGTCTTTGATGTGCTTTTTAAAAGCAGTACCCATTTCCTTCAAAAAGGCTGATCTGTCCCATTTGTGATGTATTTTCACTTCCGTAAAACTTGCTGAAGCAATAATCAGCCTTTTTAAAATTCTACTCTCTGCTCACTGCTCAATCACTTGAATATTTCCCTCTACCCAGGATCTGTATAGCTGGGTCCTGTGCTTGCTTTCATTTTTTTAAAGTGACTGAGAGGTTTACATGAACAATGAGCTTGTGGAAGTGATGAGCAAACAGAACTATTTGGCCAAACATTCTATCTTTTTTGTGAACTGACAATATTACAGATTATCTGCTGGGCTATCTGACTGTAATTCAGAGAAACACATGACTTCTCTGGCTTTATTGCTACATCTTGTGTGGGTGAGCCAGTCCTACTCACTTGCATTTTACAGGCACTGCTGCTATCTTTGTGTTGACTAACATTTAGTTCTGCTGATAGAGTGCTTTAGCCCCCTCCTTGAGTGTATTTGACTGCTTCACTGTCTTAAGTAGTGGCTGGAATAAGAATTGTGACATTCTGGTTCAGAACTTCTTGAATAACCCTGCCTGGACCATTTTGTATAGTACTTGTATACACCTCTGACCTGCTGTTACAGATAAGAGGAGAATATAGGTCCATTCTGGTGGTTGTTCTCCAAGAGATTTTCTCTAATAGCCAACCTGAGATGGCCAAGACCATCTCATGCTGACTTAGTCATCCCATGAATTCTAAGGAGAATGAATTACTATGTCAAGGTTTTTCCATTCAGTCTCTTGCCTGCCACCAGTCTGAGCCTCCTTATCAACTGGGCCTCAGTTTCTCCTTCCACATGCAATGGTGACAATGACTTGCTGCTTATCTCATGTTGAAAGTTACTAATTCATAGTGCCTCAGGGGCTAAATAGGAAAATGGAGAGGATTTGTGGAGGAGGGAAGGCTTGTATTGCTATTCTTGCCTGTTTCTTTTAGTTCCACGGATATTTATTTCCAGAGAGATTAGTCTTGCTTTATTAATCTGAAGCAGAACTTGAGATGTGCTTTGTCAAGCCTATCAAGAAAGCTACATAATGCAAACAAGATGTCATAGGTACTCAGTGACAGGCAGGGGGGCTGATTCTGCATTCAGTGTCCACCTGCACAGCACAGGGGTGGTTTTCACCTTGAATGAACGGCTGTTCTGTGACCGATCAGCAAACACCGCTGCTTAAAAAGTTTGTGAGCAGTGTTGTAGGTTATATGCCTCCAAATCCAACCAGGTCCTCTAGGAAATGTTTTATTAGAGTTCAGATTCTGCCTCATCTTTCAAGCTGGTTCTGCAGAGCTTGCTCTGAATTGAAATGTCTGATGGATTATGAAAGCTGTGATCCAATATCCTGACTTTATTTGCAATTTGATAGCAGCATGATAACTTCCTCCAAGAAACTGCACAGGGAGGATGGAAATAAAGCAATCCAAAATGCTGAATAAATATAAACGGTAGGATCCAAAATAGCAAAGTGCTTACAGGAAGATTAAGGAAGATGGATGGCTCAAACATTCACTCTGAGTGGCTGCTGAGGCAGGAGTCCACCACAGCTCGGTCTTGCATGGAGTCATCACCAGTGCTTTCAGCACTCCATGTGTAGCTGCTTCTGCACAGGTACTGGATCCTGTTGTCTTGATTGTGATAGAAAAATCCTAGCATGACTAAATTGCCCAGGACTCTGAGTTGTGTAGAATGTAACTCAATTGAGTGGTTCCATGGGCCTGAATACACCTACTGGGTAGGGTGGGACTATCATTTCATAAAAGTCACATCTCTCTAGAATCTCAGCGAAAATCACAGCCTATTCCTTCTTTGACAGTGGGAGAAGCATTTTTCCTTCTACAATGCCTCGTAATATTGCTATTAACAATAGACAGTCTTAACTGCTTGCTTTTGGCACATCCTGACCAAACTGTGGAAAAACTGAAACAAGATGGCTACAGAGACAGAATACAGAGATTTATTGCATGATCCCTTACCCAGTGTTTTATGAATGCACAAGCAAAGTGTAACTCCTAATACTTCATTCTCATAGCAAAGAAAAAAGGATTCCATATAGTTAAAATGAAAATGGCATGGAATTAACACGTTACTCTGTTGAAGGCCATCATAAAACCTGGGTGAAGCAGAGGGGAGACAAAATCAATTCATCCTTATTATAATTGCAAGGATATGATCTTGTTTGCTTAGATGCTATGGTGATAGACTCAAAATTGGCTCTTGGTAAATACAACATACTTTTTGCATAATATTGGTTTAGCTGTTCCAGGAATTTTTCATCTCCGGGTGAAATTGCCTGCTAAAGCAATGTTGAAATTGGCCTTGGTTGTGTGGCTTTTTTGAAGCTTTGCCTGATCATTTTGTAATAGATCACAGTAAATTTGTTTCATGATCCTATTAAGGAAGAACTGAGGAGACTGAGCATTCATCATTATAAAAATTGCCAGTTTGTCTGAAGGTTCATTCACAAGTGCAAATCTGCCTTGTTAATCTTCTGTTTCCTTTACCCCTGCCCGTACCATTGCTCAAATTCTGTGCTAAGTGCAGATATGCAATTTAGCCAGTGTAGAAAACGAAAGCCTGGAATCAGTCAGGTGTCATTAAGAAGTCACTTTTGACCTTCTGACAACCCTGCGAGGGGTGACAGCTTCACTCTGTGCTGTCTCTAGTGGCAAAAGCAGTTTGACTTCTCACCGTGCTCACTCATTCCTGCCTACGTCCTTCTGGCCCTCACCATAGCTGTAGCAGCACAGTTACTTGAAGGACTTAACAGGAAGGCAAATCAATGAAGTGAGTAGGGCTTAAAAAAAGCACCCTGGCACTACTTAACGCACTGTGCTGTTCCTTGGGTATCATCCCGTTCAGGCCGCAGCCCTGTGCACATTTGCATCAGTTCAAGCCGAGGAAGGTAAACAGGGAGGATGGGGAAAACACACAGGGAAGGAAATACCCAAAGGACACAATTGTGACTGGACCAAAGGCGGAGTGGGATTGATGCTGCTTTGCTGCTGGGGAGACTGGACCCTGCGAACAGATTGGTAGTCCGGCCTAAGATAGGCCACTGCTGCAGGAGCGTGTGTGCTCTGGTTCATTTTGATTGAAGAGAATAGGTGCTTAGCCAAGAAACGTGATCTCAGCTACTAAAATTGTTGCCAGGAAGGACTGGGGAATGTTGGTAAACAGTTTAATCAAAATGAAAAATGAAAGAAAAATTAAAAATTATGACCCATCGAATCTTGCTGATTAGACTCACAAGGCACAGAAACCAAGGAGCCTCAGTTCTCCTAGTATCAGCCGAAACACTCATCTAGTAGTTTCATGTTCAGGTATCTGCATGATTCAGGGCAGCAGTTTTGCCTTAGAGACACCCTGCCTCCCAGGCTGCAGGGTATATTTCAGCATTCTCTCCCTCCCTCCTAAAGCAGTAAATTTAACCTAAAATAATTGTGTATTGATTGAGATGGAGACCAAATGGAAAGCTGCCCCAGTAGCTGTGTTGTGACATGCCCCTGGACTTTTTCAGTCCTGCTGTGAGTCACGCAATGGGGATTGCAGTGCATCTTCACACCGTGTCTGAGAGCCTCACCAGCAGGCTAGCAACTGCACAGAGAGATCATCCTTACTGGGGCACTCTTTCTCATAGGATACCTATTATCTGACCCCAAATAGATCCCCTGCCCCTGCTTACCCATCTGTCTTTTGGGTTTGTTTCCTTGCCAAACTATGAAAATACAGATTGAACAGGTTCAAATGACATTGCTCTTAAATCATCTCAGTGTAAGTTTTAGTTATAGATTCTGTAATGTCACAAAGTTGCTGCACTGACACAGTACAGCTTAAGACATGTTTAAGGCATTTTATCCAAAGCTGGGAGGAGTGGCTGACACACAGGAACACTGCCCTGCCATCCAGCGATACCTGGACAGGCTGGAGAGCTGGGCAGGGAGAAACCTAATGAAGTTCAACAAAAGCAAGTGTAAAGTCTTGCACCTGGTGAGGAATAACCGCTGGAATCAGTACAGGCTGGGGGATGACCTGCTGGAGAAGAGCTCAGTGGAGAAGGACCTGGGGGTCCTGGTTGATGACAGGTTGGCCATGAGCCAGCAGTGTGCCCTGGTAGCTAAGAGAGCCAATGGGATCCTGGGGTGCACCAGGAGGAGTGTGGCCAGCAGGTCAAAGGAGGTGATCCTCCCCCTCTACTCTGCCCTGGTCAGGCCCCACCTGGAGTATTGTGTCCAGTTCTGGGCTCCCTGGTATAAAAAGGACAGAGATCTCCTGGAGAGAGTCCAGAGGAGGGCTACGAAGATGATTAAGGGCCTGGAACATCTCCCCTATGAGGAAAGCCTGAGTGAGCTGGGACTGTTCAGCCTTGAGAAGAGAAGACTAAGGGGGGACCTAGTTAGTGTTTATAATTATCTTATGCGTGGGATGCAGGGGGAAATGGCCAGCCCCTTTTCAGTGGTCTGTGGGGACAGGACAAGGGGCAATGGCTGCAAGTTGGAGCACATGAAGTTCCACACCAACATGCGGAGGAACTTTTACCCAGTGAGGGTGACAGAGCCCTGGGACAGGCTGCCCAGGGGGGTGGTGGAGTCTCCTTCTCTGGAGATATTCAAGACCTGTCTGGACACCTCCCTGTGCAATATGAGCTAGGGAGCTGCTTTGGCAGGGGGGTTGGACCCGATGATCTCTCGAGGTCCCTTCCAAACCCTATGATTCTGTGATTCTGTGATTTTATCCAGTATGGTATGTTTGATACAGCACTGCATCAAACATCAAACCTGTAGGGCACATTAAGTAAATTAAATGTTTAGAGGTAACAAGTTATTGTAGAAAGGGAATGTTTCTACACAGGTTTTTCCAGAAAGTTCTTGTTACCTCTAACACAGATCAGAAGAAATTGTAGAAGAATTGCAATATTTGCAAATGAGACGCAGAGTGAGACAAGGTGATGTGCTCTGGGTGCATGAACTAGAGTTAAGCAGTAGCAAGGTGAAGTCCGTTAAGCAACGTGTGTTGGAACAGCCCAGGTGTAAAGTCTGCTAAAGAAATGGGGCCACATCTCATCACCCCACGGCCGATGAGGACACAGTGTTTTACAGAGCCAGAGCATTGACAAGGAGATTTTCCCTTTCGGGGTTCTATCCTTTGGGGCTTTTTTACCATCGGTGGGTGCTCAGCACAGCTAAGCCTCCGAGCATTCATAAAGACCTCAGTGAGGATTGAATCCTCTGACTTTCCAGCCCTTGACTTTGAAAGCTGTGTTTGACTTCTCACTCCGGCGAGGTCACCGTGCTGAGCCCAACGCGAGCAGGGCGTATTGCTGACACTGCTTTTGTGAGCAGTAGGAGTCGAGTCAAACATAACCTGCATATTTATTTTGCTCATTTAAGATGCAACAAATAATTTAAATAAATTAAAATGCTAACACCCTAATGGCAAATCAATGAATCACTTAATGACAATAGATTCTCCTGTACCTTTTGTGTCTGCATTAATGCTGCATTAGATCAAATGACTTTTATTATGATGGATATGAACTGAACTCATTTAACAACAGGACAACCAGTAATTTCTTACTGTGAGAGTCTCAGTGTTTCTGTCAAGGACCTTGATTCAGGGAAACATGACAGTTCAAGGTAGCATTTGAGTTTCTGAGCTTCAAGCTTCTTTGGAAGTACCTTTTAGTTGGGTACGTGCCCAGTGTGTAGAGGGCTACGCAAAACCACTGAAAGCAAACTGCTGAAATCCCAGGCCAATTCTTCTTGTTTTCTGAGTATTTTTACTAGATGGAAAAAAGGCATGGATGAGTTTTGGATTGGTCATGTATTGTTCCTGTCTCCATACCCCCCCTCCCCATTATCACAAAGTTAACTCTTCAATAATTACAAAATTACCAACCTCAGAAAAAAAACCCCAACAAACCAACCAAAAACCCCAAATAGTAACAACAAAAATCCCCAAGCCCAACCAAACAAAAGAAACCCCAAAACACAAAAAACTTGAGCAGTTGATTTTACTTGTAACTGGTCTGCTTCACATGAAAATGAATTTGTTTATGTGCAAAACTTTATGTGTTAACTGGAGATGTTTAATCCCTATTTTAAGATTCTGGGTCAGTCCTGTGGGATTGATACCCCATCCTGAGGAAACCAAGGCCCCCATGTTTCCCATACTCTTGAACAAAATTCCCAGAAAATTCCCACACCGGAAAAGACAGTTCATCAGGATATGTTCTTGTGTGATCCTGCTCTGGTGGGAGGGGTGGGCTGGACTATATGGTCTTTTCAGGTCCTTTTAAATCCCTGACATTCTATGACTTTGTGTGATCATAGCTGGATGTTTCCAAGCCCATCTGATTTTTCCATTACCAAGGTTTTGCAATTGTCACACATTTTATGAGGAGTGATCTTTTGTTTATAGTGCACCATGACACCATTTCCATGAGATAGTGTTCATCCAAGAGGCTGGAACCAGGGACAATAGGACAGAAGAGTCTTTACATTAGTTACAGATCTCATTCTGGCGTGGAGAAGTAACAGGTTCTTCAAATTTCTCTGACCAGCTGAGATGCATAATCATGTGCAATAGACCCTGTATCCTGCATCTGAAACCCAGGTTTAGGGCTTGTCTAGCAGATGGGTTTAGGCATCTTGGAACTTGCTCTGCCTTTATTTCTCATGGTCTTAATGCAGCAGCGTGACAGATCTGATGTGTCCCATGATCAAGGCATCCTCAGAAAGATTCAGCTATTGTCTCCTGTGCTCCTGGGTAAGAGAGCACCTCTTATGGTTGGACTCGATGATCTAAAGGGTCTCTTCCAACCTAGGTGATTCTATGATTCTATGATAATGCACAGTTACCATGGAGTGACTAATGCATTGTAAATCCGCATGCTAGTTTATCTTGCCATAACATATCTATCCAGATGTATTATTAAGGGTCGAGACAGACCCTTAAATGTATCGAGTTTTGGGTAGGAGCTATAGTAGCATGTATAAGGACATTTGACTTGGACTATGTTTAAAAAAATCCTTCATGAAATTTTGAGCATAGTCCCTAACCTAAATTTACAGCAGTGGGACTTTGATGTAACGTTTTACTTGCATCTGAATCCTTACAGAGAGGTGAATTTCTGCCGTGAGATAGGCTGATATTTACTGAACTTGCTTTTCATTTGTCTCTGGCACGTTGCAAGCCATTTAAAAGACATCCTCTTTGCATTTCTGAGCACAGGAGCGAGTGCTGCAGCTTCATGCATTATTGAAGAGGGTGGCCTCAGCTCATACAATATAGCAGGGATCCAACTGCTCGGCAGACACAAGCTTTTTATGCACACACAGATGGGTCAAAAATGAGGTTCCAGAGAGGTAGAAGAGTGAAAGGACTGAAAGCAAATGCAGAACATAAATAAAAACTTGTACTTATGCAAAAATGAACAAATGTTTACTGGCAAAGCAGCAGATGAAAATACTGGGTTTTAGAGGTCCAGGTGACCTCTAAGCCCCTTTTTGTGAAAATCTCAGCTGGCCAAGCACTTTGTCTCTCTCAATGTCTTCTCTAGAAGCTATTTTGCTCTGTGTATAGCTATTGAATATTCTTTAAAGCAGAATCTTGGTAACCCATTTCCTGGTTGAATGCTCTCACCTGAAGGTCATAACCAGTCATCCATTCCCTTCACCTGACCTGTATCATAATGAAGAAAAGCCAGGAAAGTTATTTAATAGCCAATGGAAATGCTTTAGTGTGAGGGAATTGAAGTGTTTTGTCCCTTTAGGTGATCAGGAAAAGATCAAGGGGTCACTTCTGGAGACTTTATGTCCTGTTTTTCTCACTCAGGCTGTAGCTATGGATGTTAATTCAATGGAGCGAGATAGGAAAAGGAACTGTATGTGCAAAATGATAAATCCCAAATAGAAGCACAGATTTCTATCAAGGGGAGAGTGGGTAATGAAGTGTTGAAACAAAGTGTAACAGCAAATCCTCCCCCTGCCAACACGTTCAGGTCAAGTCTGGGCACCTTTTCTGTAAGATCTGGTTTAAACAGAAAGGGTTAGAGCTTAATAAAGGGTCAGCTAAGTGAAATGTAAGGACCACTGCTGTGAAAGAGCTCAGATTAGATCTAAAGCCATGTCAATGAATTTCTGAAAAGGTTTTCTTCTAGGTGAAGGCAGGAACTATTCAATCTGAGGCAAATATGTGCATTGGAGATTTTGGAAGTCTTCTATTTTCCTGAGCAGGACAGCCTGAAGATTTTCAAAATTTTATTTTTGTTTTTCTCTTCCCATTACAAATATAAAACCCAACCAAAACCCATCCAAAACCACAAGAACTAACTCTGGTCTACCTCAGTGGCTAGGCCACGTTCTTTCCCTCTTGAAGATCCTCCAGAAGTTCCCCCAGGAGCTTCCCCTCCCAGGACCTGGGGTGTCCTGATGACCTTTACAGCCACATCCTTCACTGTCCACTCAGTTGCTGGCATATAGTGTTCCCTGGGTTTGTGGTAACACAGGGGTCATTGCAAATTCTCTTCAGATCTCCATCTGTTTTTCTTTGCATCTGTTAATGCTAATTGGGCCTGGAAAAATACCATCTACATGCGTGCTGTTGTATACCTATAAAATATTAATTCTAAGATTGGCAAGTCAGTGTAGCTGGGACCTAAGTTAAGCCAGTAATATAATTTTAAGACCCTGGTAAATATACCAGTGGCTTTTGTTATCTGCTTTGTTTTTTCAAGTGTTAGTTCTACATACATATGAGATGAGTGAGCCAGACTTTTTGTTTAAGAGATGCTAAATTATTTCCATAAATCTTATATTGTTGGCTGTTTAAATTATTATGAGCCATGGTCCCTGGCACTAAAGGCTACACACTACAATGGAACTTGTTCATATTTTCTGGGTTTATGAATTTAAATTACAGCAGGGCACTTTCTTTCTCTTCTGTCTCATGCTTTTTCTCCTCAGAGCTTTCCACTGTGGATATTCACAGATGGGCTAATAATAATCGCAAGGGTTGCCTATTTGTCACCCTGTCATGGGTTGCCAGGGATTTTTTATTTGTGCTATTAAGAACACACAAATAAAAAACACCTTTTAGCCATTCGATGGTCCTCCTTGAAGGCCTATTAAGTATCCAGAGAGGAACTGAAAAATCAAGTTTGTAATGCTTAGAAAGAATGAAGAATGAGAAAGGAACTTTCCTACTTAACTATAGCTGATCTAGGTCTGCTTTATCTAGTCCTGCCAAAAACACCACTTAATGCAATGTGTTTCATTTCTTTATCCCAGGTGGGATATGAAGGAAGTTCAGATCATAACCAAGCAAGGAATGAGTAACATGATGTGCTACCAGTTTGATGATAGCTTTATCAATATCCCCTATGTGTTGCAGAATCTTCTCAATCTGAGCTTTTTCAAAGCAGAACTTTTTCTTTTTTGTGCCAATTAGGTATCTTTGCTTTTCTTTCTCACACATTTTCAGCAATTCATGTCCCACCTTCACCATTGAAACAAGCACTTGCAGGTCATCATACAGCAGCAGTTTCCTAGTATAAGGGAACAGTGTACCCAGCCACTGCAAGACAAGGTGTAATAGCGCATAGGAAATCACAGGTAAAATTTGAGCATGGAGCCCCAGGCAGTTCTCCCAAGTAAGATGTACCTGGCAGCCTGTGCTTCACATCCCAGTTTTGTCACAAATATCCTGAGAGTTTTTCACTGATTAGAAGTTGGGATAATTTTGCTCTCACACCTCTGATGCTGATAAGTGTAGCACCTCATTCATACCCGTAAACTGAGCCAGGGTATCAGCTTAACAAGTGCCTTCCAAAGTACCTGTGCAGCATTACCAAGTCCCCCTCCCTGCCAAAGTCTCCTAATGTTTTGGAGCACAAAGAAAGCTTTTGGGGCAGGGAATGTATTTTTCTTTGTGTGCAGACAGCACATTGAAAAATGGAGCTGATCCTGGCTGGAGATGATAAGTCAGATTGCAACAGAACTAGGCAAGGCTTATAGTGACAACCAATGATATTTTCTTCCCCTGTAACTAGACTTTATATAAAGCTTCAAAGTGTTTTTCACAGTGCCATCTTCTAGGATCCTGATAAAGTATGTACACTTTCTGGAGTTAGCTATCTGATACTCCCTTCTGATGCTCTCTCTTACAAAATTACTTCCTCTGGGAGCTTCTAGTGATGGAAGAAATGGCCAAGATGAAGGGGGAGCTAGCTAATTGGGAGATGTAGGATACCTACACATTAAGTAAAGTAATCCTTCTTTATACTATTTTTCTCAGATCCCATTTCTGTTATCTTGCCTTGCTGCTAGGTCTCCAGCTGGAAAACAGCTTAGCTCAATGAAGATCCATGAGGGAAATGAGGATGGTGAAGGGTCTGGAGGGGAAGACTTACAAGGAGAGGCTGAAGTCCCTTGGTTTGTTCAGCCTGGAGAAGAGGAGCCTGAGGGGAGATCTCATCATGGTCTGTGGCTTCCTGATGAGGGGGAGTGAAGGGACAGGGGCCGATCTCCTCTCTTTGGTGGCCAGTGACAGAACCCAAGGGAACAGCATGAAGCTGCCACAGAGGAGGTTTAGGCTGGGTATTAGGAAGAGGTTCTTTACTGAGAGGGTGGTTGGGCACTGGAACAAGCTCCCCAGGGAAGTGGTCACAGCACCCAGCTTAGCTGAGTTTAGGAACCATCTGGACGATGCCCTCAAGTCCCATGCTCTGACCTGGCTGGCCCTGTGTGGAGCCAGCAGTTGGACTTGATGATCCTTATGGGTCCCTTCCAACTCAGGAGATTCTGTGATTCTGATTCTTAGATGGACTTTTCCCACATTTTACAACTGATCACTGATTATAATAGATATATACAGCACATTTTCAGAGTTATGTCCCTGTTTCAATCTGCTGTTCACAGCCTCTTTGGGTTTCCCGTGCACAAGTGAGAAAAGCCATTAAGGTTTCCCTGGAGTAGCTGATGATGGGGTCTTTCACAATTTGCATGTCCCTTATTGGCATTGGCTGACTTGAGGTCCAGGACAGGTACTTCTTCTGCAAGAGGCTTAATATTACTTATTCTGAACAGTGGAGAATTTTGCTAAATATAATGCCACCAAGGGGACTGAGTTCCTTGGAGTTGAGAATCTACAGAATTATAGTATCTCATCACCAGTTAGGTATCTGATCACCATATCAGGTATATCAAACCTGACAAGTAAAAGAACTCAGAAGACATGTCAGCACCTTCCATCTTACACACGAAAGAACAAGCAGGTAAATGTGGGACATAGTCCTGTAGATCATCATGATCTGTTTCTGTTTCACACTGCTGAAAATCACCACAGCTAACAAGCAGCTGTACTTGGGCTGCTGACGTCTGCCTGCATTCTAGGGGACACACAGCAGGCTGTGACTTCTGGTGAAAGGCTGGACCCTTGTGTAGACCATAAACTGTCTTCATGCAGGTTTTGAGTTTGATATTTCTAAAATGCTGGAACAGGCTTTAGGGTTTTTTTTTTTCTTTTTTCTTCAGTTGTGTTATGAAAGTTACATAAACCTAAAAAATGAGGTGACCAAAAAACTATGGTTTCTTGTATGGCTGTTAGTCAGAGTTGTTCTGATCCATATGGTTAGTAAGTTCAGTAATAACAGGCAAACTACTGAACTACTGAAACTACTGGCTGTCCTTGGTATATATTTTCTTTTGACATTCAGGACACTCTTAAGCATATTTTAAATGTCAGGAGAGAGGTACCATGAAACGCCAAGACATTTAATCTCTAACTTAACTGTTTAATTAATTTCAGATGCTTTCATCCTACTCTTCTACTTCCATCCTACACTGCTCTCTACAACTACCTGAAAAGAACTTGTAGCCAGGTAGGAGCTGGTCTCTTCTGCCAAGTAACAAGCAATAGGACAAGAGGAAATGGCCTCAAGTTTTGCCAGAGGAGATTCAGTTTGGATATTAGGAAAACTTTCTTCACCAAAAGGGTTGTCAAACATTGGAACAGGCTGCCCAGGGAAGTAGTTGAATCACCATCCCTGGAGGTATTTAAAACATGCATAGATGTGGTGCTTAGAGACATGGTTTAGTGGTGGGCTTCACAGTCCTTGGTTAACGGTTGGACTTGATGATCTTAAAGGTCTTTACTGACCAAAAAAATTCTATGGTTTTATGCTTCTACTATAATAATTATTTTCTTCACCTCATCCTGCTTTTCTGTCCATCAGGAACCACCTGAGCTTAGCAACAGCATTTTTATATACTTGAAATTTTGGGTCTTGGCATCGTTTGTGACCTGCCCTGTCTGGGCACAGTACTGAGTGTGTGCACACATGTGTGTGCACATGTGAGCTGCTCTAGCTCATGGAGACATTCAAATTCAAATAATTAAATGTTAAACTCGTTACACAAGTTGCAGTAGTTTGTACTGGCTGATACAGGGCTACTTGTGAGGCTTCCATAAACCTTGGGTTGGGCTAACAAACAAACCCCAGAAGAGTTACCAGTCACAGTGCAGGATTTACCACCCAGCTAAATATCAGTGTAATGTGCTGTACTGTTTCTTGATGTGTTCTTCTTCTCCTCCAGCTTACTCCTCCATGCTTTCTTGTTTATTTTTCAAGAAACCTGGGTTTTTATTCTTCCTTGCTGTTCTCCAGCTCCCAATATACTGTCTGGAAAAAGGCTGCATTGGGTTTTATATTTCTATAGAATCCTGTTTATGAAAGTCTGTGTTGTAAAGATGCATTGTCTGTACTGAAGAAATGTCTGTGCCAGGGATATGATTAGTTTCTGCTGTGTGAGCAAGGTTGAGCACAGCTGAGGTTTGCTTTATTAGCAGTAAACTAATATTTCTGTAGTTTTAATACTGTATAGTCTGTGATATTAGAAGTTATATCACCCTTTAAGTCTTAAGTTCAAAGGGTCAAGTGCAGAAGACTTTTTGCCTGCTGAAAAGAAACTCCTCACTATTGCAACTTTAATGGTAAATAACACTTCTGGCTTTGAGCTGGCAGTGGGGAGGGGTGATGTATTAAGGCCATCACAGTGTTGCAATTCTAAATGAGCAGGGCAGAAAACAATGCAAGAATCTCAGGCTCCAGCAGTATTCCAGTTTCTGCAATATTCATCCAGCCCTGTGCATGTCTCCCCAGGGTGAAAGTGATGTTTCTGTGCTGGCAGCTCCCCTTGCTTACCCAGGCAGAGTGACAGAGGAGAGCTCCCATCTTTGCAGGCTTAACAGGGAACGTGGGGATCGCAGCGGTGTGCAGGGAAGTGGGGACTGTGCTTTAGAAGCCAGAGAGAGGGAAGGGTAGTCCCAACTGTGTTGGAAGCCCCTGCCAGCAGCAGGTCCTAGGCCCCCAGTGGGTTCAGATTGACTGGAAACAAGAGTGAGAGAGAGAAATAGAATTTAACCTTCCTACAGCACCCAAAAACCCATGTCCTACAGACTTAATGGCGTTGTAATACCCGGTGAGGGCTCAGTCCAGCACCGTGTGAGTCTGATGGTATTGCCAACGAGGAGATCACATTGTACTCGACCCATTAGTTATTTTTCATCACAGTTCTCATTGTGTGTTCAGAGATATTTGCAAGGGAGAATAGCTTCTTGGGGTATCATTGCTTTTTAGGTATGCTTCAGTGGGATTGAGACAGGATTTCTCAACTTATTCTACAGCGGTGTGTTTATGGCATAAGTAGTGAAGAAATGCCCCTGAGACACTATTATACTTACCTTTCAGATGATGGATTGGTTATTCCACCCACAAGGCCCATTGAAGGGAGATCAGAAGATAATTGACTGTCAAGCTTTTGAGCAATGTTAAGGTCAATTGCTGCAGAGGTCAGTTTATTTGAACAATGGGCCCGTTTACAAAGGGTTACCTAATGCTAATAATATTTTTTGCTTTAATGGAAGTTCTCAACATTGTCAAAGGAGAATTAACTGTTAAACATTGAGCTTAAATATCTCTTTGAAATTGGAAAGCTCGTGGACAAAGGATCAGAGGCTTTTTTTTTTATTTATTGCAACAAATGTGAAAGATTTGAAACAAATATTCTCTGGAAGATGCCCAAAGTCAGTGCTTTGATTGTGTGCCAAAAATAATTGAGTTTTACCTCCAATCAGTCACCTGAATTGCTAGTTGTGTATTACGTGTATATATATATACATATATATACACATACATACATATATATATATATATATGTTTGGGGTTTTTTTTCAAATTTCTCAGGGTTTGAGAAAATAATTTGATGGGAGAGCATAGAAACATGACTGAAGTAAGTAGCATGACTGGATTAATGCTGAGATGGCAGGGGAGAGGGAGGCAATAATATGTTACGTTGCTAGTAAGCAGAAGAGAAGTTAAACTACCCAAATTCCTGAGGCTTCTGTCCTTTGAGGCTCAGGAAACTGCTGGTCATGCTCTGGAACTGACTGGAACAGGTGTATTTTATGTATACAAAAGTATTATTTTTTCCATGGGACTCACCCTAGCTTTAAAAAAAATAAAATTATATATATATATATAATTCCTTAACTGATATGTTCATTTTACGCCCATTTCATCTACATGTAATCAGTGGAAGAGCTCTAAAACCATGAAAAACCAACCTGTTGGCTATTGCATGTATTAGATCATGTATGTACTACCTTTCTGTTTTAAATCAAGCTTAGTATCAGTGAGATTTCTGGTAAAAATCATCAACCTTTCCAGGTCGATCCATTTATTGCATTCACAGTGTTCGTTCTTCCACTTCAAGTCACCAGAAGCAGCTCACTATCCTGCTTCCAAATGGAGAGCACTGACTTGTACGTCTCCATTTGCTGAGCCTTCCTACTTCTTTTGCTAATGGGAGCCTTTGAAAGGAGAAAGGAAACCCTTCTGCCATACCTACACAGAGAAATCAGTCTTTAATATGTCTATTTTTTGGGCATGTATGTAGAATGACACAATGAACCAGCATTGGTGTGAGTTCCCATGTGTCCTCAGCCCTCCGGTTCTGCAAGAGCTCTTTCTTCTTCATCAGCTCATCTTCTTCATCAGAGGGCTCAGCTGACCTAAGATGCCTTTTAGGTAGAGCTGCCAGCAGGATGATCCTTGGCTGCACGCAAGCACTGTTAACTCAGTGCTAAGGGTGCCAGTTTCTTCCATTACTGTGCAATAGCCTTGGGTCGCCTTCTGGGGTGCTGTGGGAGTTGAGACTGTGTGCTGTCATATCTGCTGTAGCCAGAACTGAAGCTATATGAAAGGCAGATAGGCACTGAAGGAGTCTGAGGAAAATTAGCAGGTGTGTTAGAAAACCCCCCAAACAAATCTGGTCTTGTTCCTGTGGTGGAAAGGGTTGGAAGTCCAACAGAGGTTTGAACATCTTTCAGAGGAGTGTCTGTGTCAGGAAGTGCAAGGTTCCTTCAATCAGGTGTGGGTGATATTTTGAAGGCAGATGAGAGCCCATGTGCTGATGTTCTTAACCTGCTGGTGGCTACAAGAGCACAGGAAAGCTGTACTCATGTGGAGCTGCTGTGCCCAGCTGAACCGGGGAACGCGTTCACCTGGTTTAGCACTGTTAGCTAAGGCTCTGCGTGGTGACGTTCTGACCTGACTTAGGGCATGCAAGACAAGGTGAACTTCCAGAGCAAGTTCACAGCTGCCTGAAAAACTACAGAAGACCAGATCCTTAAGTGGGTCTTGCCAGTTTAAGAGAAATATGAAGACTTTCCAGGCTCTTAGCCATTTTACACTAAGTTGTTCAAAGAGGTGGTGAAATGCATGAAAATCCCTTTCTTCTAATTGATCGCTACACTGTGGGGAATTAGGAGGCTGAATTAGTTCCCTAATATCCCTGAGCAAAAGGGAACAATCCATAAACCTTTGATTTTTGCATTAGTCTTCACTCCTTTCCTGACCGACGCCTTTCAGGTAGAGCATTCTGGATCAGGGTTTCAGTTTTATTGCTTTTCTTTCTTTATGGTTTTTGTGTAAGTCAAACCAAGTTTAGGAAGGTTAACAGTGCCTCCATGTAATTTTTTTGCTTTCTGGTCCTCATATGTTAGCATACACCTGAAATGTTTGCGTTGCCTGTTCCATAGAGGAAAGCTTACTGCTTGGCTCCCAGTCCAAACAAGGGAGATGATAAAAAGCCTGGGGTTTTCTCTGGAGCTTAGCTCCATAAATGTAATTGCAATACTAGAGCAAAACGTTCAAGTGCTGCCCTTATGCCATCTTTGTGTGAGGAATCCTGTTGTGTAATTGGTTCTGGAAATCTGTTGAGGAGCTGGCTGTGACGCTTTCTATCAGTGGCACCCAAATAATGGTAATGAGGAAGGGAATGTGCCAATGGATGACAAGCATATGAGGACTAACTCCATGTTAGTCACCTGATGAAGCAAAAATACTGTCCTGTGCAAGCTACTGGGCTGCTATGTGAGATGTACAGAGATATCAGATTAAATTCTCATGAAAATCCAAACCTCAGCTGGGAGAAAATGCATGGCTCAAGCATGACGTCAGGTCTGCACAAGATTCCTGGCTAATGAGGCACCAGTGTGGTTAGAGTCCATGCAATGCCTGTGTTCTCATCTGCAATGAGTGGTGGTCTGGAGAAGAGGGGTGAGGGGCAAGAAACAGCAAGAAAATGCTGCAATGCAAATAATGTTGTGAATTTCATTAGAAGCAGTGTCAGTAACCTGTATATTGCTATATCTTCTCCAGTTCATCCATCTCTACTTAATAGCCTTTTGGCTTGTGTCCATTAATAGAGTTATAAAATACCTCTTATCTGACAATAGTAAACAGCTGATTGTTCTTTGTATGTTTTCAAATTTAAAATTTTTGGCTGTATGCATTTTAAGTAGCATAAGAAAAATGTAAAGGTTTAGCATATCCTCTTTAGTTTTTGCACATTTAAATGATGCCACAAAATACAGACCAAGAGAGAAACAAGGCTTAAATAGTTATGTGGTTTGTAGAAGGTCACCACAGGCAGAAAGAGAAGTGAAAGGCAGAACCTGAGGTACATTAAACCCAGGAGTCTTGTTCCCAAGCCCAAGGTTTGTTTAGGAAAGGATAAGTTTTTCTTGCCTATGTTTTAGGTGCACATTGGAAGATGAAGTAAGTTTCTATCACATTTGGGATTTTGGGGGGTTTAGTTGTTTTGGTTTGCTTTTAAAACGTGGTTGTTGATAGTTGCTTTCCTGTGCCTCTCAGTTTGGTAAGCTTTATTCACGCTCTTATGAGGAAGGGATATCATGTGTACAGAGATGAGCAAATGATTGTAGCAGGGGCTTCATAGTTGTAAGGCAGTAAAACTCATTTGCAGTGTTGTATATGTCTGTTCATCACATTGCCTGGTGCTAATGCATTTATAAGACTACAAATTCCATTACTTTATGCAGCTGAAAGGACAGAGGACTTTGCCAGATAAGGGAGAAATCCTGGAGAACTCTTATTAAGAACCTGATGTCAGTCCAGAAAGGGATGATGTATCTTGTTTTAGACATTCAACAAAGCAAAGCTGAACAAAGGGAGAAATAACAAACTCAAGGTAGCTTAAGTTCTGCTTTAGGGCTTAGGCCAATTGTCATAGAAAGGTAGAGGAATAATTGTCTGCTAAGCAAACCTCATCTCTGAAACAGGCAGAGCTTCAAAAAATAGTGCTGTGAAACTCAGACTATTCTAGTTGCTGAAGAATAACAAGTCTTACATGCTGCAGGATGTTGTTATAGAGCTACCTTTACTGAAGATAAGCTCCCCAAATATTCACATAAATTATTAGTTAAGACAGTCAAGTGGGACCTGGAACTTTCTGTGGTAATATTTGTGTTAAAACATTGGTAACATCAGAGGGCATGGATTTACCAGTCTCACAGTGCTCTAGTGCCAGATACCCAGCTGTGTTCAGCATTCAGAGGAAAGGTTTTCCTACAAGCCTTCTGCTCCAGAGGCTGGGATCCTGACCATGGCTGACAGTGACTTCTACCAATAGTGGATGTGGAGGAGGCAGCTCTTCTGCCTACCTGGAAGATCTCAGGTAGAGTAACACTGAGTCTAAAGGCAGATGGATATGAGCAGGATGAGTGGTTCAGCGACACCAAGCCAGGAGAGCTGGAGCAGAGGTAAGGAGCTCTGGAAAAGCAGATTTAAGGGTCTTTGAGCAGACAGTTTGCTGTAAGCAAAAGCTGGTGCCTCCCGACATGTTTGCAAGTGTGTGACGCTCAGTATGCCAGCTAATGGTCTGAGTTCTCCAGCTTGACTTTTTCCAAGCTCTGCTGAGCACAAGGTGGGACTGGAGGGTACGAATGCAGGTGTAATATTTTGTAGGTCCTCCAAATAACTCATGAGCCAGGAACAAGGTAGAGTGGGGGGCAAAGAAGAAAGAGGGAAACAAGTTTTAAGGGTATTTGGAATTGAGGGAGGGAGGTGTGATATAAGCAAAAATGGGAATCATGTACTTTTCTCCTATTTCTCAACTAGAACATTGTGACAGCCTGAGGGAGCTGGAGTTGTCAAAGCCCCTCCGAAGATGCCTCTGGGTGCCTACTGTATCACTAGGTAGTTAGTGACACCCAGTGACACTTTGGCATCTCTGCCTTGCTGCAGATGCCTTGCAGTCACTTTTGAAAAATCCCTTCATTGTGAATGAAGATAAAAATTGGGAGTGTTTTAAATTTGTGTATTTATTTTCCTGGTTGGTAAAGAGACTCGAGGGTGAAGTAGAATAATCAAGCAACTCATTGATCTAAAGTTGATCTGCTCCAACTGCCACAGCAAATGCTAAAAATGGTCTCCTTTCCTCCTTTCTATAACTGAGGAAATGGCTTCTGCCAATATCCCTCTAACACCAGCAGCCCTTGGCGCTTCTGTCAAGCACGCTCTGTATTTGAACAGATCAAATGAAACTCATTTGTTGTTATTGTTTAAGATTAAGCTGTACTTATAGAATTACTGTGGCACTATTAGGCCAGTTTCCTAGAACACAAATAGAATGAAAAACAAAAATTAAAAAAAAAAAAAAAGGAAATTCTGTTTATTTATTTTTTTTTTTGTTTTAAAGCTCAGTGCTGAGGCTTGAGCCTCTGCTGTTCTCAGTAGTGAATTAACCAGTATTGTATTCCGTGAAGAAGCACCAAGAAGCTGTCTTGAAAACCTTGTAATCATTATACAAAGCTCTGTATAATACACAAAGCTTTTAGAATGTTTCATAAATGCTTGGAAGGTGTGTTTCTGGTACGAAATAAGAGCAAATCACACCTTATAGATTTCAGCTCTGATAAAGAATCTGTACAAACATGAGCAAGTCACTTAAACTGATGGCTGGTACATCTGCAAAATAAAGCTATTGGGTGCCTCAAGCTACCCAGGGAAGCCAGAAAAGGTATGCAAGCAGAATTGTGCTTTTGTGTGTCCATAGATGGAAAGCATTCAAAATAGGTTTTCTACCAAGCCATCAGAAGTCATAATTTTCTTAAATGAAAACTCATCAGTCCCCTAAGTGATCTTGAAAATGCACTATGGGTCACAACTTTTTTGTCACAGAATCTTAGAGGAATTCAAGTTGGAAGGGAACATGGAAGGTCTCTGCCTTCATGGAAAGTCTTAGCCTTCCACAGGGCCAACGATGAATTCAGAGCAGGACTTTGTCCAGTCAAGGCTTAAAAACCTGCAGATCCCTTCTTGGCTCCTGTCCCACTGCTGTGTCATTCTCACAGGGATTTTCCCCCTCCCCTTATGTTCAGTGAGAACCTTGCCAGCTCTGGTTTAAGCCCGTATCTGTTGTTCACCCACCATACATCTGCAACAAGCGTGATTCCACCTCTCAATCACTTTGTCTTAAGGACTGGGAGCTGCTGCTAGGTCCAAACCATCCCTACCATGGGCTGAAGAAGACCCTGTCCCACAGCCTCTCCTTGTAGGGGGAGTGTTCCTGCCCTGCCCTGCTTGGTAGCCTCCCTGGAACTCTGTCCATACAACTGATTTTCCCTTCCCCCTCCACTGCTCTTTCTCTCCCCTCCACTGCTCTTTCTCTCCCCTCCCCTCCCCTCCCCTCCCCTTCCCTTCCTCTACCTTTCCTCTCCCTCTCCCTCTCCCTCTCCCTCTCCCTCTCCCTCTTCCCTGCTCTCCTCTCCTTCTTTCCTTCTTTTCTTTGTACTGAGTGCCCCAAACTGGATTGGGTGGTCTAACAATTGCTGGACAGAGGAAATTATTCCTAATCTACTGCCTCTGATCTTCTTGCTACACGTGGAGATGCTGTTTGGCATTTTGCAGCCCTGCTGGCCCATGCCCAGCCTCCTGTGCCCCCACACCTTTCGGCAGAGCTGCTCCCTGGGCCGGTACTGCCGCAGGGGGTTCCTCCTCCCCAGGTGTGGGGGCTTCACATGTGCCCCTGTTGGGTTTCATGAGGTTCCCGTTGGCCCATTTCCCTGGACTGTCCTTGTCCCTCTGGATGGCAGCCCTGCCCGCTGGCATAGCAGCTGCACCCCCTGGTTTATTGTCATCCCCATACTTGATTTTAAAACAAAACTTAGTCTAAGTTGAAATGAATAAATCTAAGTACCGGTGGCTTCTGTTCATCCTCCATGGAATTCCTCTCATTGCGCTGAATTTAGCGTGAGGTTTCCTTAGAATTTATTTACAAGGAGAGTTTTCCTTGAGTTCAAAGAAGCTCAGGGGTCTGAAAGCCTTTCCCATCCTTCTTTTAATCAGTGAGTAAACTTACCCTTCTAGCACCTTTAGATTGTGTGTACCTGTGGATCACGACTTTCCTCAGTTAAAAACAGAAAAGCAAACAAATATTATATTCCTCCCTACCACCCTCCTTGCAGGATGAGGTCAACTTCTAAAGAATATTTGTTCTAAAAAAAAAAAGATGAGCTAAGCCTGGAAAAAAAATCAATGCATTGACAGAGGAAACTTTGTTTCTCTGATTCTTCTGGAGGATGCAGGCATTAGGTTGTATCCCACTTGGGTTTAGGTTTTTTTCACTAGTTCTGTGTTGCCTGGAGCCCAGCCACAAGTAAGGTACATGGTAAAGGTAATGCTTAAACCACACAGAGGTGGGGTTTTAAAAAAATTTTATTTATTGTTCAGTAAAATGTATCTCTGCTGTTCAGCCAGCACATGGAAGATTTATATATTAGCAACATTTTTGGCTTTTGACCCCACAATAGCTATGGATTTTGCTTTCACTTAAAACCACCCATGCAGTTTTTCTCCAGTACTGTGAGACTGGAGCATGGTAAGATCATGAATGCCACAGCATCCTGATGAGATCCCCCAACCAATGTAATTCACTACCAATCTTAAAATGCCATTCTACTCTAGAGAACAACTATTCAAAAAAGGTCCTTATTTAATCAATAGAGTAACCCCCCTTGTACATTCAGACACATATAAAATCTGTTAATGACAATGTGATGGGTTTTATTGCTTTTTACTTCTATTAGAACTGCAGAACCCACTCAGCTTTGAGGAAGCTGGGATCTCCACCTTCCTACCCTATACCCACCAAAAAGGGTAGCTGGCAGAGCACAGAGGCTCTTGGGCACCTCAGTGCTATCAATAATGGCACTGTTAGCCCAGGTTCTGGTGAGTAACCTGGCCTGAGCACTGAGAGCACTGGGACTGCTCAGGTCTTACTGACACCATTATTTCAGTTTACAGGGATTTTGCTGCTATGTACAATGCACAAGGGCAGAAGAAACCCAGCTTAACTCTGACCCTAGGTTGCGTTTGCAGGTTAGGAAATGATTTTTCTGGCTGTGTACTGTTGGTACATTAATATAAAGCCCCAGTACAGTGTTTTCACACAGCTGATTTCTGTGCCGTAGAATTATATTAAAAATTGGGAGTTGTCATTCAGTTTGCTCAAGGAGGCGGTGTGGTTTTGCATGGCAAGGTTCTGGTGGAGGAAGGGGGCTGCAGGGGTGGCTTCTGCAGGAAGCAGTGAGAAGCTTCCCTCAGGCCCAACAGAGTAAACACCAGCCTGTGGAGAGAGAGAGAGGGGCCCATGCTGGAGCAGGTTTGCTGGGGGGAAAGACTTGTAGACTCCATGGGGAACTTGGTGCGATCAGCTTGGATCTGAGAGACTGAGAGACATTCTGTGATTCTATGACTGCACCCCATAGCAGTGACCCACGCTGGGGCAGCTGGTGAAGAGCTGAAGCCCTGTGGGAAAGGACTCATGTTGGAGAAGTTGGTGGAGGACTGTCTGCTGTGGGTGGGACCCCACGCTGGAGCTGGGGAAGGGTGTGAGCAGTGCCCCACCGCTGACTAAGAAGGAAAAAACTGTGAGGAACTGACCAAAACAAACCCCCATTCCCCCATTCCCTGCCTCTCCCTGTGCCACAGTGCCAGGGTGGGGTGGGGTGGCGATGGGGGGCGGGTAGGAGTGTGGGAAGGGAGCGAAATCATGACTGAAGTGAAGTCTGGGAAGAAGGGAGGGGTGGGGGGAGGTGCTTTAAGGTCTGGTTTTATTTCTCATTCTCTGACTGGTTTCAGTGAGTGTGTGTAGGGTAATAAATTAGATACTATTTTTCTTTCTTTTTATTCTTTGTTGAGTCCACTTTGCTCATGATGCTAATTACTGAATGATCTCTCCCTGTGCTTATCTCGACTCCTAAACCTCTTTCTCCTCTCACCAGCTGAAAAGGAGAGTGATAGAGCAACTTTGGTGGGCATCTGGCCTCCAGCCAGGGCTAAACCACCGCTGGAGGTGCTATTTGGATACTGACCTCCAACACCTGCAAAATTGGATGGAAAAAGAGAAGAGAACTTGGGTGCCTTCAGCATTCTGTTCTGTTTCTGTAGCTGGTAAAGATACAGCCTGAATACATATTACTGGAAAAAGCAACATTATCTGGAAGAGAGAGGAATTCAATTAAGGGAGGGAAAAAAGAAAAAAAAAAAAAAAACCAAACATTATCTTAAAAAGTTTAGATGAATTTCAGCACAATCTTGCTTATTTCATTCCATATCAACTCTGATTGTCTGGTGTCAAGATTTCACAAAAATAGACTAGCTAAAAGTAGCAGTTTGGATTTTGATTACAGCACTGTGATTGACCTGTCAGTGGTGACAGGTCTGTGAAAAATCCTTCTTAGACAACAATAGAAGTGGCATCATACTCTGCAGTTACTGGATGTGAGATGATACAGATCCCTCCAAGTCAGGGTTCCAGATTTGATTTGGACTCTGCATGCCTCCAAATTCAAGAGGGTTGGACCAAAGGGGTTTGGCTTAGTGGATGTGTTGTAGGAAGCTTCCAGCTCTAGCTGGTCATGGTGGAAATGGTGGGCTAGGTGCTGCTGGAGACACAAAGGCCAGTGGGGTAGTCTGCATTTCAGAACAGGCTACAGAGAGGAAGGAGGGAAAGTTCTTGACATTTCCAAATGCGGCTCAGGATTCAGTGGTCAGAAGGCAGGAGAGCTACTGGCAGATTAAAACTCAGAGCAGGGGAAGTGAATTTGCAGCTCAGGCAGTCTGTACAAGGAGATAATGATGTTAATTCCTGTGAGTGGTGAGCTGGATTCTGATCAACCTTGTGTAAGCAGGTGTACTCCACCGATAGTGAGGAACAGAAAAACAGGTTAATTACTATATTTAGCAATGCAGGAAGGGCAGACTGGATGAGTTAGCCCTCTTGCCCTGATAAATCGGGATCATGGGTGCTCAGGGAGCATCTAAGATGGCAACTACTAATCTCTGCATGAGCTGCATAGGGGCAGGTTTCATCCACAGAAGAACATACTCAGAGCACACTTTGGTCGTGTTCAAAGCAGGACAGTTCCAAGTTGTGCCCAGAGCCTATACAGTCATCTCCAAGCACACAGATCAGAAGGGGAAGATGCTCTAAGACAGCACTGTGGTGTGCAGCAAAGATTTTAATGCAAAATAACTCTCTACAACAGTTTTGAATAACCAGTTACTTAATACAAATACTTGTTTTTTGGGACATTTTATAGTTTCCCAGAATGTCTCCAACTGTAGCCCTGGGTGGTGAATGCTCAGTCAGTTCATTGATGAATTCCGGGGAGCTGACTTCTGTCATGATACTGGCTGCCATCTATTTCTACTTGCTTGGCCATATGAAAAGAACCTTTGAAATACCCCAAATCCTTACCTGATAGCTTATGTGATTGCTGTCATTGAGAGAGGGGTATTAGTCAGACCTTGGTTAAGAGTCTGTAAAAGTGATTGTTTTAAAAGACCTCTCTGACTCTGAAACCAGAAATTATGAAAAGGACGAATGCTCTTGCCTCCCTCCCTGATGGGACACAGACTTCCAGAGTAGCTCTCTGCAGCTCCACACATGTTGGTCCAGCATGATGGATCTGCGGCTTGCACTGTAAGACAGTTAAAGGTACAGCTAGGACCAGAGGAGTGGGCAGCCTGTGAACAGAAAGGCCAGATTTTCTTGGCAAAGAAAAGGAAAACGTGTGCCTGCCAGTGTTATCAAGGAAGGGTGTAGATATAAGGAGCAAGTGGCATCATTCTGCTGGGGATTCAGTCTGTAGTTGTAATTCCCACAGTGTGTTGTGCTGTTTCTGACATGCAGCTCCCTCTCTGTCAATAGAAATAAATATCTTGTCAGATGCATAAGAATTAGAATGACTTACCTTGTTTTCTATTGGCAGATTTTCCATCAGGAAATATCATTTTGAAAACTACACTTCCTATGGGAATATATCAATTTCTAAAAAATGCTGGGGTCTTTTCCAGCCTGGGAGAAAATGAAATGTTTTGACCTTACCACGATGAAGCATTTGGATCATTTACTTCATTTAAAACTATACTATAGTATACTTCACTGTAAGATTGACACGAGACATTTAAATTTTCATTCCTTTGCACAAAAGCATTTGCTCCCAAGCTATTTTCCTACACAATATTTTATTTCCAGGAAACCTCATATTTATTCCTGCTCACTCCAACATGTGGAACGTAAAGAAAGAGAAATCAATGGAGTTTCCTGCAAAGCAATTCAGATTGTTGCTCAGATCCAGCACCTACTCAGTACCACAGGCATTTGACAGACCAACTGGTGCATAGCTGGAGCACCACAGCAAGCAAACAAGCAGAAAACCCCAAGGGCTGAAATCTGTTCCCAGTAAATATTTGAGTAATTTCAGAGTATTCATCAACTGCGATCTGCCCATGAACAATTTGCAAACAGCCAACAAGTGCCAAATTTCACAAACTGTTCAGTGCAAATAGTTTGCCTCTTCACTGTGACTGAGATGCGTGTCATTAAGAAGCCAACTGTTCTTCTTAAACGAGGTTTTTACCCTCGCCGTAGTGAAACCTGTATGTGAGGAGCAGGACAATAGTTTAAGGGAAATAATACTTTGAAAACCTTGCTTAGGTGTTTCTTCATTAAAATTTTAGCCCGGCCCAGTGATCACCATTACTCCCCTCTTAGTGTGGCGCTCATCACAGAAGGTGCTGTATAACTATAAAAAAATCAACTCACCTGTTTCCCTAGAAGACTGACAGAAGAGGTCTGTATACTCCTCCTTTTCTAGATGTGGAAAATGAGGCACAGGCTGCTAACTCTTTTACAGCATTTGGGGCTGGCAGTGGAAAGCTAGCAGTGCTGTCTCAGCCTTTCCTAGCCTCCTCTCTTTGAGTCTGTCCCTCTTATCATCATCTCTAAATTCACTGCTGAAAGTACTTTGATTTCAAGACGTGCACACAGATAAAACATTCCACGCTCGGACACTAAAGGTAAAACTAAAAAAAACCCCCAAAAAACAACCCCCACAACCCAACCCTGAAGCAGTTCACTGAAGGCGGCTAGTGATGAGTCCTCCTTGATTATTGCTGAAGGGCCACTATTTGCAAGCCCCTTATCCCAGGAGGACTTTCTTGGGGAAAAGCCACGGGAGGAAGTCTTCCCGAAGAGGTGTCATCTGCCATGACAAGTTGCCTGTCCTGATGAGTCTGGTGCTGAGACCGCATTATGATGATTGATGAGGCCGTCCGGAGCAGTTAACTCAGCCGTTTGTAATCATTTCTCTTACGGGCTTTTCGGTAATCACTTTGGGAAGTTCTTTCTGAACAGAGCAGGTTCTGGGGGGAAGAGAAGTGAAGTCATTTCTTTTTGGCAGGAAAGGATTTAGATGAACATAAATTTGGGGGAAAATGAAACACAAAAATCGGTATAAAATAAATACCTTGTTGTCCTTCTAGGTATTCCTGCAAGGCTATTTTGATCTGGTTTTTGCATAGATTAAGGCTCCATCCACACAGCGGCTCTCTGCCAGCTGTGCCCAATTCCACTTTCACAAGGTAGAGTGAAATCATGTGGCAGAGACAGGGCTGGGCTGCAAGAAGTGGGAACCTCTGGGGGAAGGGAACAGCAAGGGTTGTTTTCTTTGCTAACCTTTGCTACCATTTTGCGATGTGAATTTGAGCACAGCATCTAATCCCATGGTTTCTTAGTGCCCTTACACAGAAGCAGTACGTGACTCTGCAGTAAATCCATCAGGTCCATTTTTTTCCCCATGTGGTACACGTATTCTACTAGTTGTTTACAAGCTCCTTATGGGCCATCTTTTCGGCCCAGCCCTTCTCACCAGGTTCTGGTGCCACATCTGAGGGAGGCTGTGCAGCGTGTCAGAATATGTAACAGAGAAAACAGAAAGCACCGTCTTTGTATCACACAACTGAACAGCTCCAGTGCCACCCAGCAGAGGACAGTGGTGGCTGGGGGCATCAGCTGCTTTACAACATCACTCACCTCTCTTACAAGAATTCTGAGGATTACTTAACACTTAAGATCTTTGGAAAGCAGCTATACAGAGCAAAATTGTGCCATAGTGCTAAAAAACCCAAACCAAAACACTGAACCCCCCAAAAAACCCAGTGAACAAATCAGAGCATCTCTAAGACTTACCACTTCAAGGGTACTTTTTGCACCTGAAAACCAGAATGATGAGTAATTTCCCTTTTGCAATCTCTACTGAGAGTCAACTCAAAGGTGTCTATCTGGATGAAAGAAGGAGTTTCTTGTGCCTCATACAGGTGCTTTATGGCCTTCATTTTGGCAGCCCTTCCAGAACTTCCTTGAGAAGTACTTTCACATCTAAATACCCCACAGTTGTAGTCAGCGATGCTGTCCTTTACCTTAAGCAAAATTAAATGTTGCAGTGAAAATAGATAATATAAGCACACTGGCATCTTTCCCAGTAAAGGGAATATGAAGTAGTTTTTATTGTTCCTGCCAAGACAGCTGTGTTTTAGATTGAAATAGTCATCTCACCCTTTTGCTATTTCTAGAAATAATGCAGCTTGCCTACAAATAACAAATGGCTAGTATTTTCTCTGGTACCAAAACACCCTGCACATATGTTGCTATTCTGCAACACTGTATCTTAACAGAAGTGCCTAATGCAGCAGATAAATGGGTTGAGCCATACAAATGGCAGGAGCTTCATAACTGTCACTGCCTCACAGTTTGTGTCTGCTGCACACATGCAGGGTGTCATAGCGTTCCTCGGGGTGTTCACTTTACGTTACGATATGGCAGGTGTATTTCAAAAGTTTCTTCTCCTAAAAGGCCGTCTTTGGATTGCCAGGTTCCAGAAGTATTCTGTGTATTGAGGCTGGACAAAGCCTCTGGAGCTGCAGTGACCTTTCAGAAGGTGTTCCCTCTGCCCGCGGGTACAGGCGAGGCGGTTTCTATGGGAGTCATCACTTCAGGATCTCTGCCTCTTTTGTACAGGAAATCTCTGGTTTTCACCTGAAGTTTGCCTGTTTTATTTCCCTTGTTTGTAGCCTATTTTGAGTGTGTAAGGGTGGGGATGTCTGGTTTTTAAAAAAGCCCTGGGATTTGTATCTCTATATGTGAGACCATTATTGAGCCTTCTGCCAACATTATCCTTCACACGCGCTTGCACAATAAGCGTAGAATTTCCCTCCTTTCATAGAAGCAATAATGGTAATAATGATAGTAATGAGGAAAAATAAGGCTGACTTATGCCACTGCTGTTGCTTTCTTCCAAATAACCAGTATTTACTGGCCACCATTTGCAGCTGGCATAGTTGAGTAGTGCCAGGCAGCGAAACAAGGCCGGCGTGTGCCTGCGGTGGGCTTATGCCAGGTGATAAATGTGTGACTGCTTTGGACATTGCCTCTTGCTCTTTGAGAATGAAGGATGGAGAACATGTCCAGAAAAAGTTTTTTTCTCAAAGAAAGGGGTCTGTGCAGCAGTAGTAAGGGATGCAGGGAACCAGAGTTCCTAGGGAAACCTGGATAAATCAGCTGGATTGAAGAAAAGACACTTCTCAAATTAACTTGAGCTGAACTGGAACTTTTAAATTGTCTCTTGTGTGTAGGTTAGGAACTACAGGAAAACAGTTTGTCCTTCCTTCTGGTAGGCAATAGGTGTGTGAAAATGAACTTTGTTTCCTTTCTATCCCCCATCCAAGCTCAATGCTGCAGTGCAGCAGAAGAGAAGTGTTTAAATTCTCAGGTTATGTGTGACTGTAGGCAGATTTGAGTTGGAAGGGGGGCACATGAAAGAAAAGAATGTTCCCTAAACTTTAATACAACTGTCTCCAGAGCCAGAGGTACTGCCATGGCATGAAAGTGTGGGAGAAGTGAGTTACCACCATTTTCATCCGGATCAAAAAAAGAAGTCTTTAAAACGTAATGCAGGCTGCCAGCTCTGAGGGTGAAAAACCTCCTGCAGGCCACAGAGATTCAGATCTGCACTGAAACCTTCAAATACCCATTCCCCCAACATCTAAATGTTTATGGGTTTGGGGTTTTTTTGTATGTCCCCTAACATTTAAGAAATACAGAGACAAAAATGAGTAGTGAATGCCACACCTTGGAAACAGAAGAGAGATCAAAAGGCAGATGCTGAGAAAGAATATGAGCTTCTATTAAAATCTGCAGGAACTGCAGGGCACTGAGTGTCTAAGTATCTGCAGCTCCATTAGAGTGGTAACTGCTTAGTGGTGTAAGTTTGTATGTGCATCCTGGTTTAGCACACTGTCAGTGCTGTACAACAGAGGGGTTTAAGTGTATGAAGAGCAGTGTGTTGTTTCTGGGTTGGTTTCTTTCTTTTACCTTAATCCCAGTGCTTTAAAATGATGTAGGAAATGTGCAGACCTGATGAGAGACTCCAACTGGGTGTATGTGTTAAATATGGAAGTAGCTATGCAGAAATCCAAGGTAAAGGCACTATATATGTCAGTGTGTGTAATGAATTACTAGAACACTGTCAAAACAACCTTTTTTTTTTTTGCCTTGAAAGCCTGGCCACTGTGCTGCTAGAGGTTATGTTAACTGTGTACAGCCGAGGGGAGAATACAGGTAGAGAAGTAACTTGAGCCATGCAAACAGACAGACACTGGGAATATGTGGGATCAGGACCCCAGCTGTGACAGATGAGAATCATACTGCTATAACATATACACTGGTATAGCAATCATACTTTGTTAGTATGCTGTGTATATATAGATATATATGCGCGTGTGTGTGTATACATATAGTATATATGCTGGTATAGCAATCATGTTGGTAAGCAACTGGTCTGAAGTCCTTTGGATGAGGAACACTGTAATGCTGAGTCTTTCCAGCAGCTGTCCAGCAGGCCCTGGAAGGGCTCCTGATGGCTGCAAATGGAGGATATCTCTAAGGTTAAGACACACGTACCAAACATTAATACTGCTTTTCAGTTGCTTTGTTGGAGGCTTTTCTAAGCTACAGTAAAGACATACCCCAGACAACAGTGGAAGGACCACACTTCATCCTGCACCTCGGTTGAGACAATCCCCATTATCCATACAGGTCAGGAGATGATGTGCTAGAAAGCAGCCCTAAGGAAAAGGACTTAGGGATACTTACAGATGAAAAGCTGGACATGAGCCACCAATGGGCATCTGCAGCCCAGAAGGCCAACCACATTCTGGGCTGCATCAACAAATGTGTGGCCAGCAGATTGAGAGATTCAGATTCAGATCTGCCCCTCTACCCTGCTCCGGTGAAAGCAGTGTCCAGCTTTGGAGCCCTTAACACAAGAAGGACATGGACCTGTTGGAGCATGTCCAGAGGAGGGCCACAAAAATAATCAAAGGGCTGGAGCACCTCTTCTGTGAAGACAGGCTGAAAGAGTTGGGCTTGTTCAGCTTGGAGAAGAGAAAGCTCTTGGGAGAACCTTGTAGCAGCCTTATAGTACCTGAAAGGTGTCTGTAAGAAAGCTGGGGAAGAACTGTTCACGAGGGCATGCAGCAATAGGATGAGGGGCAATGGTTTTAAACTAGAAAAGGGGAGATTTAGGTTGGATATTAGGAAAAAAATCCTTCAATATGAGGGTGGTAGATCACAGGAACAGGTTGCCCAGAGAGGTGGAGGCCCCATCTCTGGAGATATTCAAGGTCAGGCTTGATGGGGCTCTGAGCAACCTGACCTAGTGAAGATGTCCCTGCTTACTGCAGGGGGCTTGGACTAGATGACCTTTAAAGGTCCCTTCCAACCTAGCACATTCTATGATTCTATGATTCATTTTCACATGTACAGAAAAAACTCACAAAGTCTGCGACCTGAAGTGCTTTAGTGTGCCTTGGCAGAAAGGTTATCAATTCCTTTATCCCAAACAGACCTTATCTTGCGCTTTCTTCTTGTCTGCAGGGTCTGGAGGTCTGTCCATGCTGCAGGAAACAGCTGGACGTAATGGTTTCTGGTTTTCACTGTGTTCCTGGTCAGTAATTCAGAGGCATTGGTTATCAGTCCAAAGAAAAGGACAAGTGTTGCCCTGTGTTGAAATAACCGAGCCCCACAAAGTGACCACCTCAACACTCTTTTTCTAGTTGTGATCCTAAAATATTTAAAAGCTCATACAAGGCACAAGCGTCCAAAATTCTGAACGTGTGTTTGTACATGGAGCTCTGCTGCTACAGGGCTTTTCCCCTTTGTTCAGCAAAGCTGCAGACCAGGCAGGCAGGAGCAGCGCATCCCTTGACACAGTCCTGCTGGTAGCCTCAGCTTTTGAGGGCACACACCAGAGCTGGGAGCAGTTCAATTACTAACACTCAGTCCTTTGTTTTCTGTTTTGCCCACAGAGATGCTTAATTGTGCTGTAAAAGATTATTATGGCAAAGATCAATCTACTGTTGGATTTTGTAAAGGTTTCTTGTAGATGAGTAACAACTTTGAGCCATTCCTAGTCTGGTCTGTAATTGAGACCCTGAGCTCTTTATCAGTGATTCATTGCCGTTTTGTGGTGTCTTCCAGGGCAGGTCTTCAGCAGCTGCAGAGCATCTGAGATGCAGTACTATGCTCTAGATGGCAGTATATTTTTAAACTATATTAGCTAAGCTGGGTAGAATATAAACTTGGCCATTTTAATTGTTTTTTTTTAATGCTCTTTGCATGCCACTTGCTTCCAAAGTAGAAATTAAAAATCTTCTTAGATTTTACAATATACATGCAAATACTAGGAAGAGCTCAGAGAAAGCCAAAAGATATAATAGTGTTTTCCCTGTCATTTTTAATAGAAAAATGTGGTTTTTCCCTGTAATGAGCAGCAACACATGATACCCTGCTAATATTTCCCTGTTGCAATGCCTTGATGGAACTCTAATGTGGGTGTTTCATGCTCCTCTTCTTCCAGAGCCAAGGTATGCTCATCAGACATCTCCCAGACTTAGCCCAGACTCTCCTTCCATCAGTACATGTCTGTGGGTCGTGGTAGGCAGAAGGACTGCCTAGTCAGTAGAATAGAATGGGGTTGCTGAGTACCTATTTGCTGATTGAATTAGTTGGTTTTGAGGCATCTGGGGGTTTTTCAATCAGAAGTTAATATTCCCTGTGAAAAGGAGATGGAAAAAAAAACCACCCCACATTGCTAACAGAAAGGGGTGAAAAGAAACTATTCAATAAACCCTACAAAGAAAGAAAGAAAAAAAAAAAAGAGTAGTCTGGGCAGAAGGATAACACAGTTGTTAAGTTAAATGCAGTTTTCTCAGTGACACATTCTCCATGTAAGAGGGAGCGTACGCTACTCCCAGCGTTACTCACCAAGCGCCTGCCAGCCAGCACCCCTCATCGCTGCCCTCCCTCACGCAGCCTGTCTGGCTGCACCCGCTACCCACCGGTCTGCTAAAGCCCAGGAAATGCAAATTCCTTCTCTGCAGCATCCCAGCACAGGTTCAGTGACACACATACTGCCGTTTATTTGCACACATCAGGCTTTTGATATGACATAAAATCATTGTAACCTAATGCATTATTAAATATATTTTCCAGCTGAAAAAAGACAAACTTGACAGACTGTCAGTGAACATTTTTGTACTTTGGAAAAGGTTTGTAAAGAGAAACCCTGGGATACATCCACTCATTAGTGTAAGGAAAGCTCACGAGCTACTCAGAGCAAGAATCTCCATGGAATGAACTTGCCCTTTGTTTTGTTTTCTGGCTTGACTATAAAAAAATGTGAATTTTGCTTCTACATATCATTTAGATTTATATCATCATAGTGGAGTGTGGATTATTCACCAAGCGTTTACTTGGGCTGTTGGTTGGTTTTGGTGCTGTTTGGTCATCTCAGTATAATGTCTTTTGCACTTTTGTGGATGACTTGAGTATGTTTGTGAATGGGAAGAGGGGAAAAAGGGAAGTTTCTAAAAGGCTGTATGAGTACTTGTAGTGTGACCATGAGGATCAGTTATGAATTTGAGCACTTACACAGAATTCTCTGGCAATCTTTGTCCCTCCAGTTGCATCCCTTCACCTCCCAAAAACTGAAACCCAGAACATTTGTGGAGCCAGGAGCTTGGGAATCTTGTATTGAGACCTGTGGGCTGTACGATCACAGCTAAACATGGGCAAGCCTGAATATCTTGCTAGTGAGAGCCAGCCAGGGCGTCATAAATGCCAAGGTCCTGAGACCTCTTTTACAAGGTGGAGATGCCGGGCTTCAGGGACCCACAGTGTTGGATCTGCCTCTTCCCAGGATGTCTTTGACCTGCCCATGGTTCGTAGGAGAAGTCTGCAGAGGTTTCCATACCTGAATACATTTTTTGTTTGTTGTAATGAAATGAAGTTCTTTACAGAGAGAGTGGTGAGGTGCTGGAACAGGCTGCGCAGAGAGGTGGTGGATGCCCCATCCCTGGAGGTGTTCAAGGCCAGGTTGGATGGGGCCCTGGGCAACCTTGTGTAGATCCAGGCCTGGAGGTTGGTGGCCCTGCCTGTGGCAGGGGGTTGGAGCTCTATGATCCTTGGGGTCCCTTCCAACACAGACCATTCTATGATTCTATGAAGCGGTCTTGGTCCCAAGTAGATTTGGGCTTTCCCCTCCCCCTTTTTCTTTTTCTTTTTTTATTTTGAATAGGGGAAAAGATAACTGTTTAACTTCCTTTCTGTAAAAATTTACTACCTCTTACTTAGACCTGGAACAAGCTTTTCTGAAATGTCAGGTGTTTCCAGGGATAGGAAAATCCAAATCTTAATGGGGCCTATTTCCAAACACATCATTGTACTATTTCCTAACAGCTACTCCACTGATTGCTGTTATAAATCAGAGCCATGACTACTAGTGTTGATTTCTGACTTCCACTCAAACAAATGTGTACGATTTTGAGATATTTTCCCAGAAGTAGATATAGCTGAAAGTTGATCTGAATTATTAGCTTACACACCTGTTGCAGCTCTGAAATCTAGAGGACAGGTGCTTGCAGGTTTGTCACCTCAGATTTACCATGGAGAAACTGGGAATAATGCAGCTCAGCAAAGTCAGAAAGCTTATCCACTGAGGAATGAAGCAATATCCAGAGATAGCAATAAGCAATATTCAGTTATACGTCGGTGCACTTTTTTGGTTTAAAACAGCATGGGTGTTTTGATAAAAATTCAATTACATTTCTGCACTGCAAGGAACTTTACAAAATGACATATGTTAATTACTGAGGATAATTCTGCCTTCTTCCAGAAAGGGCAAAAAAAGGAGGAAATCCTGTTTGTTTAAAAATTACTCATGCAGGAACCTTTTCTTGTTGTTCCATTTTTATGTGAACATTCAGGGTGATTCTATGAAAGAGGTATTTTTCATTAAAATAATACATAAATATTTTATCTAATGAATTTGTCGCCTTGAGGCTTGAGTTCAGTACACATGAACCATTTTCTATTTTTTACCAAAACTCATGGAGGGCTGAATGAATCTCACATCCCCTAAGGAGGTTCCTTTGCACGAGTTTAAAAACAGAAATGTCAAATGCACTCTTCAGGTGCACATTTCTAGCTGTGATGGAATACTGTGGGTCAGGATTTGGCCCTGGATATTCCTTTAGGCAGGAATATCAAAGAAACCTCTGTTGTACTTTGCCATACTTCTGGCCACTAAAAATGGAGCTGTCAGCTTCCAGTTGCTAATCCATTAATTTTTTTTAAAGGTTGGGGTTACTGTTGGCAGGTGATGGAGCACCCTGGTACAAACAGCTGGAATGGGAGGTTAGCATATTTTAAAAAGAAGACAAAATTTTCTTAGTCTTTTCTGGCTTCAAAATGAATTGAATTTGGGAGAGGGGGAAAAACCCCATTTTATTTTCTAAAATGGTTACAGCATGGTCAACATTTGCATTACCCTTGCTGCACAAGAAGCATTTGTTTGGCTGATAGTCTTCAGTAATTACCTTTCTGGATGTAAAATGCCCTGGAGGTGGAAGAGGGAAGGTCTCTCCTTTTCCTAACCTATAGCTCACTCTGAAATCAAATCATTCCTCACTGTGAAGAGTAGCCTCTTGGCTATACAAAAACCTTTTACCCAGCATCTTTCGCTGAAGATAATGTAATTGGGAAAGATTCATAACTTCTGATACAATCTTCTTGTCTTCAGGTTCAGACCAATAGTGCAAGCAAATCATTTGAGATGAAGTTCCCAAATTAATCCTAAAGAATATGAGAAAAAGGAGTTTTTACGTTAAAATGAATTCAACTGAGTCCATTCTGCTCTTTAAAAACACAGGAAAACTTTCCATTTTCTGTCACCCCACCTCTCCCTGTTGGTAGAGGGGAGGTTCAGGTGCCTGGACTGCCCTGTCTTCTCTGCTCAGTTCAACTTTATTTTATATCTCAATGTCCTGAAGGCATCAGTGGAGGTAGGTGTGGTTTCTAAAGAATGCACCACGCAGTGCACCACAAAAGCATTTTTCTGAAGGTGCCTGGGAATTTGGGGTACTGCAGCTGATGGTCGTGTCATGGATTCCCAGATAAAGCTGGCCAGGGCAGTAGCAGTGATGAGAGTTCTGTGGCTGCAATGTTAGGGAGAGAAATGCTTGGTGGCACTTTCTCTCAGATGGTTTTTCCATGGGAACAGAGGTGGGGAGCAAGATGTTTCTTCAGGTTTGTGTGAAGTTTTCACTCTATCTATCTAAATGCATCAGATCTGCACTCGTTTGGGTCTGCTACAGGCAGAGAGGCCCCAGAGTTCTTGTCTGTGGGGACACCTGTGATCTGTGTTTAGGGTATTAGATCACTGACCATTCTGGAGAGTCACTGGGCACAGGTATTTTGTATCGGGGGCACTGATACTGGTCAAGACAGCTCACGTCAGACAAAATGCACGTTGCTTTTACACCCAGCTTATTTTAGGAGCTTGTTTTTATTCTTATAATTCTTTTAGTTATTATTTTATATTAGCATCAAAGCGAAGCACTTCTGTAGGAAAAAGTCTGCTTTTAGCAAGCATTATAGCTATGGTAAAGAAACCTGACAAGATTTGTCAGAACCAGCTCTATCAGGGGCTCCTGAAAGACATGTCAACTATGTCTGGATGTTAGGAAGGAAAAGCCAATATAAAGGTTATTCCATGGTTACCTATCATTCCATCATTCACAGCTGAGGACAGGACACTCAGTTTGATACGTGCGCTCATAAATCACCAGCCCCACATTCTGTGCCGCGGCGTTGCAGGCAGCAGTAGGGGATATTTAGTTATTGTAGCGTAACTTAGCACAGAGACCTGGTTTAATTGAGCCATTAGGGATATTAAATTTTTTCCCCCAGGAATGGCTTACGATACAGCGTGATGACCGTTCAAAGCAATGAGCAAGAGTTACAGCTCCTACATGAGAATGGCTATTTTTCTCTCGGTTTTGCTATCTTTACTCAGGGTACTAAAAACCAGATGGCACTGAGAAGGAGGTAGGGCACAACTAATAGGTGGTTTTTAAGCTTCTGACAAGTCTCTCTGAAATGTTTAAGTTTTTCTTCAGTGGAAAGGGGAAGCGGGGCTAAGAAGAGCTTTAATGGAATCAAAGCAGTGTTTTCCCCAAGGCTTTAGCCATTTACTTTGCTATTATCCTCTTAACGGTGTCTTTTGTTATCCATAACTATTTATCCATTCAAGGAGGCAGTTTTTCAGTGCTCGGAATTAATTATTACCCTAAGAAGTTAGTTAATTCCCATTGTTACAGAAAGTTCTAGCAAACTTTTGATTGAGGGGTATTACCAAATTGTTTTGCTGTTATTACAGCAAAGCCTAGCATTGCATCTAAACTAAAAGAATTCAAGCGAGCAACTGCAGTATTCTTACTTGACAAAAAACCCCAAAACATTTAATTGATCAAAAATGTACTTTTAATTTTCTTTTCTGAGTAACAGTTTCCTTATGACTTCTCTGAGAACTCAGGTTTATTTTGTTCCATCAAACCAAGCTCCCAAACACAAGTTTTGCCTGCTTGTATTTCTACAAAGTTAAACCCTGCTTTTCCCCTGAGGACCTCAAAAAACTGAGATGAGAATCCTCAAGATCCTATTATCTTCAGAAAATCCAACCTAAACACTCACAGGAAAATCCTGTGCTTTCAAAGCTTACAGAATTCTGCTTTGCTCATCAACCTTATGTGTTATTTCAGATACTGTTTCTCTTCGTGCCTCTAATATCACTGTGGTCTGGCAGAGGTTGTGCAAGATCCTCATCTGTTCTGGGTTGCTGTAGCATTCCAGTCCACCAAAGCATCTCTGAGATGCACTGAACAAAACCTGGATACACGTTTGCCTGATCCATGTATAGGAAAAACCTTTTCACTGTGAGGGTGACAGAGCCCTGGGACAGGCTGCCCAGGGAGGCTGTGGAGTCTCCTTCTCTGGAGACATTCAAAACCTACCTGGACACATTCCTGCATGACCTAATCTGGGTGATCCTGGGTTAGACTAGATGATCTTTCGAGGTCCCTTCCAACACCTAACATTCTCTGGTTCTGTGATCTCCACATGATAACAAAACTTTTAAACAACAGTCTGAAGGGAAGGTCAAAGAGAACTTAGAATCAGTGTGAGGTTAAAGTCGATGGTTTTTCTAGGTGATTATAATTTTGCTATGTAGAGCTCCTTTTTCCCTGCGTGTAAATGTACTGGGAAGGAAGAACTGGCCAAGAAGTGGTTGAATATCAGTGCTTATTGCATTTGGTTTATAAAGCTGTTTAAGATCTTCATGCTTGATGTGTAGTATGGAAACAGCTATGTCATACATAATGGTTTGGGTTTTTTTGTTTTTTAACAAAAGGTCTGAGCACTTCTGGTCTCACAGCAAGCAGCCCTCCTCTTCCTCCTGGTGGTTACTCTGCTTGGAACTTGACTTGGGTCATGAGAGATACGTCTCCTTTCTTCTCCCACAGAGGACGACACAGTAAGTAGCATTTATATGTTACCCTCAAGGGGCTGTGACTAACTGCCTGAGAATACTGCAGCAAATCAACACAAGTCAAAGATAAAATATCCATACTGGCAGCAGCTGAGGGCACTAATAATCCTTACTGACCATTACCAGCCTCCGCTGGGGCCTTTCCCATCCTGCCCAAGGGTCTGGAAGCCCCTTTTCAGTCCAGCCTGGGATCAGCCTGATGTTCCGATGTGGCCTTGGTCTATCATCATCTCCATGGAGGTGCCTGGTGACCTTGGTTGGCCTGGCCTGGCCCTGGTCCCTCAAAAACAACCAGGTCCCAGACTGCAATATTAAGGTGTTGTGTTGAAATCCAGTGATATCATACAGTAAAGAGCTGTGTACCAAACTTACTTTTCTTGTCATCTCCCTTCATAACTCCCATCCCTTCCAAAATCTGGGAATCTGTTTTCTGGTATGACCTGTTTACTGGCAAACCACAGCCATTCCAGCTGTGAAATGCTATTGGCCGTAGTTAGGACCAGCCTGCATAAGGCAATATCTAATATGCGATCCAGAAAGCGACTCAAGTAGAATATATCTACTATATATCTACTACCGGTCTCTATGAGGGGAGATAAGGTGCTGAGAGGCTAATAAGATTTACTCACCCCAAGCCTGTAATTATCTGCTTGAGGGAAAAGTTTGACCTACCTATATGAAGGAGTCCCATATTTCTTCAAATTTATGTTGCAGCCTTTTATGTGTGCAATATATATTCTTTCCACTGGCATACAATATCTGCTCCTAGCTGTTGTATCTGCTTGAACGATGAGGACACACCAATTTCATTTTGGAAGGGACAGTAGTACAATCTTTTTTCCCCTCACTCGGCGCTCTCAGAAGTTGCAAGGATGATTTTTAATTTATCCTTTATTACTTCTTCCTAAACTCTTTCACTTCCTCAGTAATACCATTCTAAGGGAAGGCTTTGTTCTTAAAACCTAAAAGCCTTGATTCCATCTGACAGCGTCACATGGAGATAAATGTACTGAATCTAAGCAGAAATGATTTATTAGGATTTTAGCTGGTTGCACAAGACCATATTCCAACCATCTGTTTTGCAAGGAAAGGCGGGAATTTGATGAAGTGTTACACAAAGCACAATCTTCACTCAGGACAGGTCTAAACTGTTTTCTCCCTCAGGAAGTGTGATTCACCATCCAAACCCTAAGGAACTAACCCTGTCCCGGGACCACCCCTGCCTTCTGATTAAGTGGTTAATCCAAAATGACACAATAAACCATTAGCAGAAATAAAACCCAGCAGTCCTTTGCAGCAGTAACTACTGGAGTGTTTTTCTCTTCTGTCAGAAGCTTTCCCCACTGCTCCCAGCATGATTAAGATTACACAGTGCTCTATAAAACTCCTATCAAAACTTTGTTTGCCTAATCATCTGATGGGACTCACCTAATTAACTGGCTGACATTGTTGGAGTGGGGCAATATTAGTTGTCTTAATTACTTTTTTCCCCATGTTCTGCTATTGGAGAAATCTCTTTGATTGAAGGACTGAGTACATTGAAATGTAGGGTCCCTCCCCTTCTCCCAAACTAAGTTGCCTGCTCCTATGCTCAGGATTAAAAAGTCTGACAGACTGCCTCTAGTAGTTCTGGCAGGAACAATGTGTGATGATATCTTTGAAACTATATGCAGAAGATAATCACTGGCACAACAGGATACTTGAGAGTGATGCATTCATGAGACCTTTTTTTTTTTTCCATTTTGTCTAGAGGTTTCTAGATTTGTGTCTCTCCAAGCATTGATTAATCATCCACCATCTCTGAGATGCAAAATCCACCTGCCCTTCAAAAAATAAAGACTTTAAAAACCCCACGTGAAGCCAAAATTATCTGGGAATTCAGCCTGCGGGGCAGGAGGAGCCTTTAAATTTCCATATTTTTGTGTTTTATTTTGGTCTCTTTGAGGTATGCTTACATTATTTCCTGTGGCTAGAAGAAACTTTTAATGCAGTCTGCATATGTGGGCTTACGGTAGTGTATTAATCTCCCATTTGCAGCACTGATGGAACTCTGTCCTGAGGCTTACATGATTAACGGCACCCAGCCACATATTTAATTCCTTGTCCTGGTTGGTTGAATATTAATTTTCTCTTCTGTATAGATATTGTATAAGAAATCAATTGTTCACTGCCTGAAATCCATTAAGCTCCTGTAACAGGGGTTCCAGACGACGGATGCCCCTTAAGGCCTGGAAGCCTTCATGCAGTTCACTCACCCCTCTCTGCCCCATCCTCTATGTCTCATGAGAGAGTTTCATGAGAGTAACAGGCATAAACGTGGCTGTGTTGTACCATGGGGGAAACAGAAGGCTTTTGCTTTTTAACTCTTCTTACGTTGCCACAAGGTCTGTGTGTCCCTTTGCCAGATCCCCCAACGGCAGCAGAACTCCCTGGCTGCTCTGAACCAACTGTGTGCAAAATACAGGCATAGCTCTCTCAGGCTGTGTCAGATCTCAGAAATACAGTTTACAGGCTGTTTTGGCCCTGCTCCGATCCCCTACCCTCCCAGCACCCCTCTTCTCCTCTGGTTTAGGAAATAGTGGTGGTTTGGATTCCAAAGTGAACTGGGACTAAAACTTCGGGGAGAATAGCAGATCTGGCTACCAAATGACCAGTGTGCTTAAGAATGTCTGCAAAAGCTGAGTTCAGCAGAGGAGGAGCACGTACCTTCACAAGTGCATAATTATTCACAGCTTTGATTTAATAGCTACTAAAAGCATAATCCAAAGGATGGCCTCTATTAACAACTTATTAATAACAGCTCTATGTCTTCAGAAAACAAAATTGACAGGGTTGTTGCTTTGGTGGTTTTTTTAACACTTTCTAATGGAACGTCATCTGTGATGAGTTCATGATTTCCCTAATTGGGTTTGCTTAAAAAAAAAAAAGAAGAAGAAAGTTTGCTGGACTGATTTTACTGTGGAAAAATTCAGGATGGTTCCCTCTGCGTATCTGATGCTCGGTGGCACGGCACTTGCTCAGTCAGGCGTCAGATAATTAACTTTTTTTCTCTGGTAGGTCATGTGCAACTTGCTGAACTGAAGTACTCATGTGCATGCATTCACAATGCCATCTCATTCATGTGAGCTGGGTACCTCGTAGATACTGTTGACATGACTCAATGAGTCTGAACGTCAAATCAAAGGGAAGAGGGAGAGAAAGAGGGCACCAGCCGGATGAATTCATGTTACAGTTAGGTTCCCATGACTACTCGTTTTATAAATCTACAACAAATCATACTGACACCTTCAGAGTGATAAAGCTATCATGATACTCGGCTCAGCATACCACAGTGAGATGCATGGATAAGAACTAATTGTTACAAGTTCCTGTTTGGAAGGTGAGATAAAGTCGGGAGGGGAATGAGGAGAATAATACTTCATCCCAGAGGAAAAATGAATCAGTGCTTTCTTAGTAAAGATATTGCAAAAGTGATGTACAGCCTTAATTCAAACACATCCTTTTTGCAATCTTTGAAGTACTCTAACATAGGTTTGGAAATAGTGTTCTGAATATAATAGGACATGACTTCAATTAACAGCAGTTACTAGCACCAGATTAATAGAACTCCACCACGTAAAACAGCAGATGCTGTGACCCCATATGCATACGCAAGAATTCTTGTTTAACAAAATTAGACGGTATTTTTGCCATGTGCAATGGTGCTGAAATCCAGGGGGAGGAAAACCACAGGAAAAGCAGCATCTGCCTAATTAAACTGAAGGCTGTGCTAAGAAAGAAAGAAGAAAAAAAAACCTTATTAGGGAGAAATTTGTACTTTCTTTCATGCTATTATTTTCCTCATATCCTCTTTCATCTGCAGATAATATGCCAATGACAGCTCCACATTTTTCAATAATAAAATAACATATAGTAAGACAACACATGTCTCTTCTCCCTGTCTCTCAAGTATTCATTTTCTCTGCAGATCCCTCAGACTTCGTGCGAGAGGTCCCTTCTACGAATTGTCAAAACATGACAGTTCACCCAACCGCTGTTTGCACCAGCCGCAGCGTGTTTCCTAACACTCCCCGTCAGCCGGTACTTCAATCTCTTGGCCAAAACTGGCACTAGAAATGCACTCGCATTTACTATTTTAGCTGCACACACGGGAGAGTTGGCGGACAAATATTTCTTGTGCGGAGGATGAGCTCTGTCATTTAGAGCAGGAGGAATGAAAACGAGAGCTATTGCCGGTTGTTTCCCCCCCACACCTCCTCCTCCTCCTCCTCCCCTGGCTCTCTTCTTTGTAGCTTGATTTCCACTGAACAAAGCAGCTGTCAAAGATTTTGGTGATTCAGGCCCCAGCGCTCGCCGCGGAGCTGGGTGGATATAAAGTATATGCTGTCAGTTTAGAGATTCTCCTAACAAACAAATGAATGGCCGCATTATTGTCGTTTTCCCTAGCACGGCCCATCCAGCTGCGGCTCGGCTCCCCAGAGGACCCACCGAAAGGCTCCTGGCGGGAGGGAGGCCGGCAGCCCGCCCGGCCCTCGCCCAGCCGCCCTTCCCGGCGGCGGTTCCCTCTTGCTGCCGGGCCGGTGAAACTGCGCCTCCCGCGGGGTACCGCTCCTCCGGAGCTTTATTTCTGCGGATGCAACCTAGCTTCGGTAGCCCCTCCCGAGGGAAGCCCGAGCATTTCCCTTTCAAGGCGGGCGGGGAAGGGACAGGCGGCGCTGGCGCAGCCAGCTCCGACACCGCCCCGCGGGCAGCGAGGCCCCACGGTGCCCCGGCAGGAGCCACCGGCCGCGGCCAAGCCCTCCTTAACCGCAGCGAGCTTTGGCGAGCGCTCGGAGGGGCTTATCTGTGAGGGGAGGGGCAGTCCCAGGTCCCCTCCTGCGCCACCGCCCCGTGCTGGATTGCCACTTTGCCCCCGGCTGTGAGGGGGCTGGAAGGGCCGGGAAGCGTACGCGAAGGGAGAGGCTCTGGGCAGCAGAAGAGAGAGGACGGGGTGCCGCCTTCAGGAGCGTGCGGGGCACTGAGGCGAACGGGGCGGGACCCCCGAGGCTCTGCCTTCGCTGAGCATCACGGGGACACTCACCGTCCTCCTCCACGGCCCGGTTGGGTGTCCCTGTCCCCCAGGTGAGGGCCCGGCTGCCTCACCCCGCTCTGGGGCTTGGCCGGAGCTCTGCCCCTGGTCCGGCCCGTGGAGTCACAAAACGGCTGCCGGTGCGTTGTGCGGGAGAGCGGAGGGAGGCTGAGCGCTCCGAAGCACTGCGCCGTGAGGGAAGGGAGCTCTTCCTCACAGTAAACTCGAGTTCAGGGCAGCATCGGCGAAGACACGCTGGTGCAAAGGACGGACACAGAGTGGTGAGCTGAGTGTCCCAAATAGCTCTAGGTTAGGAGGCTCCTGATGAATGCAGGCTGGCTATCGGGTCAGGGAGATGGATGGTGTGCTGCCTGGCATGCACAGCTCCACTTGTACGTGACTGAGGCACATGGTACAGGATGGACCCCAGAGTTGTGCTGTATGTGGTGATGCCATGGGGCTCCTCCAGTGCCTCCTTGGTTCCTCACCTTCCCTGTGAGCTTGCCAGCTCCCGGAGTGGTAGCCCAAAGACCAGGCAGTTACTGTTGGTGCAGGTGTTTGCTAGGGGTAGTAAGGTCTGGGGTGCCCGGCAGCCACACGCATGACTAATTGTCCTTTAAAATGTGCCAGACACGAGCAAGGGAAGGAAGTAGGTGAAAATACCTCCAGGCTCTTTTTCTTGTCAGGGACAAGGCAGTAAACCCCTGCAATTGCTTTTTCTCTTTAATTTGCAGGACTTCTGATACCTTTGCCCCTTCCCCTTGTGTTCTTTTCCATGCCCTTCCATCCTGTGGCAGATTCGCTCATTTTCAATTGCTGCTGTGCCTCCAGTTGCACAGTGGAAAGGCGGTACCGGGGATCCTTTTGTGAGGAGTTTCACCCCTTCTTTGTGCCAGTGGGGCAATGCTCATTTCCAAGGGCCTGCCTGTATGTGGTATGCCTTCTTCCACAAGATCCTCCTGGGTGTTCAGCAGGCAGCTGAGCTAATAGCCAGAGAGCATGGTCTCGTATTTATGCCTCATTTTTGGCAGAGAAATACTTATCACTGCTGGCTTCTTTGTATTGCTCCGTACGTGCACCCCTGTATTGGCAGAAGGGCCTGATGAGGCAATCGAAAACCTTGTATTGAATGCCCTGTGCCCTTTTCTACCCAGAGGGAATGGGGAAGGCTTTAGGAACTGGCTCTGTCCCTAGGATTAATAACTGGAAAATCAATTTGTCATTTCCCTGTCATAAATTAAAAGCTTATAGGCCTTATAACATGAGTATAATAGAGGTTAGTGGGTATTGATGGAGGTCTTAAAGCTCACTCAGCAGAGCACATCTCTACTATACAATTTAAATTATGTCTCCTCCACAAGGAATATCTGTCAATATTTGAATAAAAAAAAGGCATCCTGCCCAAGAATATTTTAGCTGTTTCTGCGCTGCTGCTGCTATTGTTGCCACTGAAGGAGGATGGTGCTCGAGGGAGGTTGTGGTCCCCTCTTGATCTGTGTAAGTGACCTCTGTGTTGTACAATTGTGCCTGTAGATGTAGTACAAATTAGTCACATTTAAGCTGATGAGATGCTAGTTAGGACATACAGTTCTAAGCTGGTCCCTCTGAGAACAGAGGACATCTACTTGCTCTCTGCTCTGTTGCAGTGAGGTGAGAAGGCAACCACACCTTTTCAAAGGGGTGACTAGCTGAGAGTAATGGAGGAGGAGTGATTTGCAAGAGTGAGCAGATCAGGAGTGAAAAGGACTTACTTTAATTCAGACACATGTAGAAAGAACTAGAAGGGAACAGTTTAAGAGGAAATCACCTGCTGTTAAGATTTTTGTGCTTGAAAGAAGATATGGCTTAAACCAAACCTGGGCTATTGTTGAGCAGCTGAAGAGAGGATAATCAGAATAGTTTCTGTCCTGGTTCTAGCCAAACCAGAGCTACCCTCCCCAGGCAGCCAGCCCAGGTGAGCTGAGTTAGCCCAGATTGTTTCACACCACCTGACATCACTTCCCCATAAAAAGGGCTGGTTGGGGAAGGGGTACCCCAGAGTGCTTCCAGGGCAGTCAGTATGTGGCTGAGGCTTGGTGTAGTACTGTCATCGATTGGTAAAGTACTCTGTGTTATCACTGGGTGTAAGTGTAATTGGCTGTGGGCTGTTATTGTTTCCCTTTCACAGTGATTTTATAGGTAAACTGTCCTTACCCCAACCCACAGAGGCTCTGTCTCCCCTCAGGGATTAAGCAAGAGTGAGTGAGTGGCATGTAGAGCTCAGCCACTGTTTGAGTCTGAGCCACCACAGTTTCTTAAGAAGAACAGGCTTTTTATATCTCTCTAAATTAGATTGTTTTTGCTCTAAATAAGACGTTTCTATGATGTGTGGTTACACAAATGATCTAAGATGATCCAAAGAGCAAATGATCCCTAATCTGATCTGCAGCAATGTAAAAGGATATTTCCTCCAGACTACTGTGTTTTATGTACTATTTATACTACTATTTTAAGTCACTTGTTTATTAGAAAACTTTAATTGAGACAGCTGTAGTTGCCAGGTATTTTAGTTATTTGTGCACAGATGATTGCTGTCAGCTATGTTGATGAAAAATAAATAAATTGAAGCACTCACAAGCCTCTAATGTCATCAGGCACACATAGATTCCACTGTCATTTTCAACTGTATAGTAGCCTCATTTACTTTTCAGTCTATGGTTAAAATCCTTTGTCTTCTTACATACTAGAAATGGAAATTATTGCTATCTACAGCCTTTCTTAAATTAAGGTGTTTACCTTAATTTGATTTAAGCATCACTTTTTTGTTTCCTCTTTAAAGGTTTAACAATGGTGAAATAGACTTCTAATAAATCAGCTCCTCTGTGTCCAGTGATTGCAGATGGAAAAAAAAATGTTAGGCAAGGGCTGGGGTTTTTTTGCAATATATTTTGAAAAAAGACCTGGCAATTTGCTGGGACTTCCCTTCCTCTAGAGACTTTAGGATCTATAATGTCAATATATCTGTGGCATAAATGCATATACTGGATATAAATCTTTGTGGCATCCCTTTAAAAAGACCACAACAAAAAAGAAAAACCAACACAAAAAAGCCCACTTTACTGACCAGCATGCTATTTAAGACCTAAAGTTCTGTATCTAGGCAATTTATATTGGTAGTAGGTTTAAAAAAGGAATCACTATTAGTTGTGGTAGGTTTAATAACCTCTTCTGCAGTGTTTGCTGTTTTTCAGGAAAGAGCAGAATGGTTTTTATTCAGCTTCTGACGGCACGTGGCATGCTTAGCTGGGCAAGAAAAAACCCCAAACTTGGTGTGTCACATTTAAACACATTAAGATAAAGAAAGGAAGGAGAAAGACTTTTTTTATGCAGAGGCAGCTGATTTGTGCGACAACAAAAATATTGTGGAGGTTTGGTGTTTGCAAATGTGGTTTGTATGGTTGTGTAGCAGCTTATCAGTTACAAAATGTATGCATTGCATAGAATGCTTTTTTTTATAAGCTATATTGCATTGTCAGTAATGAAGGACATTGTGAAAGAGGGAAAGTCTGTGCTGGAAGTTAACTTTAGGCTTGGAAGACTGGATGCTGTTTGCAAAGACTTCGCTGTGCTGCGTCAGAGCGTCTCTCTGTCATTGTTTCTTTGTGGCTGGAATTTGTGTCTGATATGAGATTAATTTTAAAAAGAGCCTATGAAGAGGGCAGATACTCTGGTGATGTTCTGTAAAAGATGCAAGGATGTCCTTATTAAAGCACAGACACTCTCAAATGCATGAGAGAAGTAGTCTCCTCCTCTTTCAAGGAATAACCTGTTGTAAAGGCCATTCAGCTTGCCTGCAGCAGGCGTGTTAGATCATGTCCGCTTCTCTGTAGGCTATTCATTGCAAGGGAAAGAAATGATACTGCTGCTTGTCTTTTTGCTTTACTTCTCCCCACCCCCTCAGGCAGAGGCTTTAGTTGTCTGCAGGGGTCATAACACTAAATGTGATGACTGTTATTTAATCACATACCCCAATTAAGTTGTCCCAGTTGTAGGTCAGGGGCCTGCTGTGTTAAGGGCTCTGCAACAGATTGAGAGCTCCCTTTTGAGGAGGAAGCTCTAGAAAGTGAGGCTGAACAGGGGAGGCGAGATGGCTATTGAGTGCTTGTAGGCACCATAATCAGACTGTCAGGGGGCACGGACTGGAGGAGGAAGAGGAGAGCACCTTGTGGATATCTGTGAAGGGCTTTTTGGCTTGGGGCAAGAAAGCACAAAGGCTTCTGTTTCCAGCAGCTGGATGGGAAAGGAGTAGAAGCAGGCTGTGACTGTGGGAAAGCTCATGAAAGCAGGAGAGACTGATGAGGAAGAGTCTGAAATGACTGCTCTTGCCATGTGTTGTACTCAGCCTGGGCTTTCTCTCCCAGGGTCCTGTGGGTTTAATCAAAAAGTCCTTGCATGGGCTGTGTTTCTCCTCCCACTTTGGGTTTGTGGGGTTTTTTTTTAATGGTGCCTTAAAGCACATACTACTCAAGGTGTTTCCAATAATGAACTATACAGTAACCACGATGTAGCCTCTGTAACATGTAGCTGAGTGTTTGGTTGCTGTGTTGTCTGTTTGGGCTTTGATACAAAGTTTAATAGACTCGTAACACTTCCTAGGTTGGATTTTTCCTTTTTTAAAGAACATCTAAGGGACTAGAAATAAATGGTCTGAGGTTTTGGTATGGTATCACAGTTGTAAACTGTATAGCTTGAATATATCCACTGTTCCCTGCTGCCTAAACTGAAGTGTGCTTCATGTCTCATGAAATTTATGTTGATAACTCAGAGACCTGAAGAGGGTGGCAACTTGTGACTTGAAATCTAAGGAAATGGGTATAATCCTTGTTACTGCTGCTTGTGGTGTATATGGATTCCTTACATTGTATGGTTTCGAGGGTGTTTGTGAGGCTTTCAGACTGCTCAGTGAATGATAAAACACCTGATTAAGGAAATCAAACATGAACTGGAAAAATAGACCCTGCTCTTTCCAGTCTTCTGTTAGAAAGGCAAATTAGCTGGGAAAAGTATAGTAAGAGGGCAACAGTATTAACCTTCAGATTAGAAAATGTTATATCGCCGGGAGAATAGGCTGAACTACATAAATCTGTGCATGCTAAGAAGGAATTAGGTGTTTAATAGAGAATGTAATTGAAGTTTAAAAAAAATTAGTTAATTGAGCTCATGTCACTTCAGATTATTTGTTCCACTTGCAAAGTGGCAGGACAGTGTAAAAACAAAACCAACACCAAAACTCCAGAGAAGAAAGGGAGATTTTTTTTTTTTTGTTGGGCTTTTTCAAATGGATCTAGCCTGTCCAGAAAGTGTCTGTCTGTTGCTGAATGCTGTGTTGAGTGCTGACTGTGGTGACAAAAGCAACGTACATGGGGCATTCAATGAAAATTTAGCCATCTTGAGGATTAAAAGTGAAATCCGTGCAGTGTTGTGTTAAGCAATTTGTGATAAGCAATTTGAATTATGGTGTGATAGTAAATTGGGCACGGGGAACTGAATTGTGGTTGCACCAGTGGGGTAATTGGTTTCTGAAAGGAAAACATCTCAACAAGAACTGTCTGTGTCGGAGGCAGATGCCAGCTGTATTGCCGGGAGGCTGAAGTTGTGTGGCAGCAGATGAAGCTTCTGCTGCCTCAGTGAAGTGTTTCGAACCCAGCGGGCCAGAAATTGCTTTGCAGGGTACAGTCCCTAGGGCTACCTGCCCATCCCACATGCCGAGGATACATTGCCCTGCTGAGCCCCGTGCTCACTGACACGGAACGTGGCTGTGAGGCCTGTTGTTAGTCTTTGCACAAGAACGCTCCGGGTCGAATTTGAACCAGCCTCCCGGAAGAGATTGGCTTTCTCCCTTTCAGTCTAGATCTTGCCTTTCCCTTCTTTAGCCTGTGATGCCCTTTATCTGTCCTGAGGGGGAATTAATGGCTTGTGGACTTTCACTTTGCTGGTACCTCCATAAAGAACCTCTTGGTGGTCCATTTCAGACAGTTTTGCCTGTTTATGGACTTCCTCCATATCATTCTACCTCACAGTAGAAAATAGCAAGCTTTAACTTGCTAAGGTATAAGGCCTTACAGCATGGAGGAAGATGGATTTAATTAACCTTGTATATTCTGTGTCTCTTTCTCTTTTCTTATTCTAGTATTTGACTGCAACTTTGAATCTCCTTGTGATCTGGAATATTCCTTTTCCTCAAAAGATCAGGAAGCCCCCAGTAATGCCTGGCTCAGAGTAAATGCAGAGGAGATTTTGCAGCTAAACATCATGGATGGGCCAGAGAGAGATCACTCTGAGAATACACCAAAAGGTAAGAAGAATACAACTATGTCATGCCTTCAATGTAGTGGTTAGTTTTAATACCAAAACACCCTCTCCACCTCCAAAAAACTGAAACCCCACCCAAACAAACATGTTCTCTTTAAATACTTGACAGCTGTAATGCTTTTGTTACAGCAGACAATGAATGCAAAAGTGTCAGAAACACAAGGAAGTAATTCTGCACATAAAGGATCTGGTTTTGTCTACAATCTGCATTATATATATATAAAAAGAAGCAAAATAGCCAATATAGTATTGTGTAAAATCTGAATTGGACTGACCCATGCCACAGATGGTATTTGGATGATGTCATGGTTTAACCCCAGCTGGTAACTAAGCACGATGAAGCTGCTTGCTCACTCCTCTTCCAAGGGAATGGGGAGGAGAATGGAAAAATAAAACCATCTCAACCCTTGTGGGTTGAGGTAAAAACAGTTTAATAGGATGATGAAGGAAGAGAATAACAATAAAACAAGCACATAAGTGCAATTGCTCACCACATGCCAAAGGAACAAAACCCCTACCATGATGCCCAGTCTGTTTCCAAGCAGTGCCCCTGCCTCCTGAGTAGCTTCCCCAGTTACATCCAGAGCTTGAGGTTCTATGGTAGAGAATGTCCCTTTGGCCAGCCTGGGCCAGCTGTCCTGGCTGTGCTCTCCCAGCTTCTTGTGCACCTGAAGGATGGTGGGAAGCTGAAAAGTCCTTGACTTCATGTAGACATAGCAACAGCAGAAAACATGGGTGTGTCTTCTGTTATAAAAACAGGATGAAAACAATTGTAAAAACATCCTACTAAATCCAAAGCACACCACCATACCAGCTAGTAGAAAGGGAATTACCAATTAGCCGAAGCCAGGACAGATGGGAAGACTACTACGGTGAAAGTCATTCAGGAGTTGGAAGAGATGAATAAAATAGAGGCTGGTTTTACCTCTGTTTGATGCTGCTTGCCTAAAGACCGTTTTAGGTAATATCCTTGTATCCAAAGCTTAGGTTTTCTGTTTGGCAAGAAAATGAAAGATAAGCTTTGCCCTTAGTTTAACAAAAGAATCCCTTTCACTAGAGACCTCAGATACATGAAAAGAGGGAAGTGCCACAAACTTCTTCCTTGGAGGAAAACTTGGTTTGTTGGAGTAATTTTTCCTATTCATGATTGTACCTGGAACAGCAGCATATTTCACTAATGCACCTAAAAATCTTTTTAGCACTTATTGTATTTGTGCTCTTCTAATTGTGGAAAAGCAGAAAAATTCTTCATGTCCTTCCTTGACATTTGCTGGAAATCCCTTGCTGTAAGGGTTGGGTTGTATTGATGAGAATGGAGCTACAAAATGGAAACAGGGGTGTTAGGGCTGAAGGCTTTATCCAGGCAAGGAGGATACAGAACAAAGGGGTATAGGGGAGGACAGCACAGATAGAGGGATATGGAATGGTTTCTGTGCTAGGAAAGACTAAGCAGACAAAGGTTCTTTATTTTGTCTGTGATGGCAGGAATTAGAGGTCTATAAAAATGCACATTGAAAAGCAATGGGAAGCAGCTGTGAAGTTAGTGGATGCCGAGTACAGAACAGCAAGAGGAGATATTTTTCATGTAGTACCTGAATAAACTGTGGTAATAAGGTGCATGAATTAATGTTATGGATCCCAGAAGTATGCATAGGCTTAAAGAAAAATCAGATGAATTCTTGCAGAATACATTCATCACTGGTTATTTAATTCAATAGTCTATTTACAGTCCCTGCCTCAAGAAGCCTCTTCTAAAGAAAACTGCAAGTGAAAGGATCCTTTTCTTAGTAGCCAGCGTCAGAGATGGCATTTGACTTTGCAGACCTGCGTTGTGTCTGCTCCTAACAGTTCTTGCATTCAGGCAAATACTGAGGAAAACTTTCAGTGCTGCTTTTGTTCATATTCTTTAATTCAGATTTCTCATCCATAATGACAGCTTAGTACTTTTCCCCAGGTAGCCAGTATAAATTAACTTTTAAGGCCCATTGCTTGAGCACTGATTCATCAGCAAACTAAGTCATTTTGGTGGGATCCATGTCCTGTGTAAAGCAGCTAGACCACACTTGTGATGCAGGCAAGTCAAAGACTGTACATGAGCATGATAAACTCTACAGTTAGGCAAAAGTTTCAGGGAGATCTGAATGCCTGTTGTTGCATGAGAAGTTAAGAAAAAGGAGAAAGCAGCAGGTTGGTCATGAAATTTAAGAATTAAAACCACCTTGATTTGAAATGAGTAGTTAACACTTTCCCAGAGTGGGGAAAAACCTGTAAGGAAATAAATACATTGTTCTAGGTTGCTGCAGTGCTGCATATTCTTGATGTATGTTCCTTTTGGCTAAAGTTATACCTTTGTCTGTATTTAGTCAGCTTTATATGTCTGCCAGAGCGGAAGGGGGTTTTGTAGCCCAAAACCAAGGGTAGTACTGATTGCTGAGTTCCAGTTGCCTGTTGGGATAAAATTCTATTTCTACATCTGAAGTTCTGAGTGGATTTTTTTTTTCTTCCTCTAAATACAGGCAATTTAGGCTGAAGCTTGTCCCACAGAATGGGAGAAAACAGCAGAGAACAAGTACCTATATTGAATGGTTTAGATTTGTGGGGTGGCAGTGTGGCTTGTTTGGGGTATTTTCTTGGCTTGCTGGCTTGTTTTTAAATTATCACTCTTGTTGGATGCAGTCAGTGGTAATTTTCTCTCGAGCCCCTCAGAGCTGTAGGTCTGCATCTCCTAGATGACTGTAACTCTTGTGTGTATAAAGACTCATTTGAAAATCAACACTTGGAGCTAGCATCTCTCTATTTTAAATCACTTTAATTACAGCTGCTTGGCACAGATAGTTGTGTGGTCTGTTTCAATCTGAAATAATTAAGCACTGTAATTCGAACCCCCACTGTTTCCTGCAAATTGTACTTCCAATTATCTCAATCTCATTTCATCTCCTTTGCAGACAGTAATGCCTAGAGATAAACAGATAGCATAACTAGATTTTGGGATGGTTTAGCTCATCCTTGTCACTTGGCTATCAAGTCATGTCAAGACACTGATTGAGACAAATGCCTTGGGTATGATTCATTGTGCTTCATATACATTTCTGTAAAAGGTTCAGTGGAAAATCATTGATAGATCACCCAAAGTGAGACAGTGGAAGAACTCACCTATTTTTTGCCCCTGCAGTATGAAAAAGTTCAGTCTCTAGGAACTGGGTCAATTTGGCATGAATTGAGCTACCTGGAGGAAGCACTTGTTTCAGATGTCTCAACATTTGATTGCAGTTACCTCTGAGTGCCCTGCTCTCACTTGGTATGTTCAACATGTGCTGTCACACAAATCAATGATCTTCTGAATAGGGATAGATGAGGAGGTGGCAATGTTTGATATTAAATTATTAATGGTAAAAGATTGGAGGTCTGGTTTGCAAGGAATTGAAAAGGGATGCTTAACTGGATAATTGTGGCAGGTGAAATTCATTGTAGATTATCTGAATAGAAGTGGTGGGAGAAATGATCAGAGTATGGCACATGTAAGGACAGACTCTGAGCTGGTTGTAATCAGTTAAGCTGATTTTGGGGTAAGAATAGAGCTGTGAAAAACAATTCAGTGGCAATTACAAAGTAAATGTGATCCTGGGACTTACTGGGAAGTGAGAAAATAGAAAACAATACACAGTAGCATAAATGTGTGGGGCAGTTGTATCTAGAATACAGCATTCTGTCCTGGCTCCCGTGTGTCAAAAATTATGTAGTACAGCTGGGAAAGTTATTAAAAGAACAGAAACATGGGAGATCTAAAGTGTGTAATAGCTGTCTTTCAGAAACCCTTTAGCTAGGGCTACCTTGCCTCAAAGAGACATCTAAAGGAATGCATGACAGTCTTGTAAAAATCACAGAATTTTAGAAAAATCTTGATGAAAGATTTTTAAAGGCTTATAAACTCCCAAGACCTTAAGCATAGAAAGGATGAGAGTGGAAGGAATACTTATTACTACTTCTAATACAGAATTGGATGGCATCAGATGAAATTAGTAGGTGTCAGGCTCAAAACAAAGGGAGATCCTTCAGTATGTAACAACCAGTAAAACCACAGAACCTTTTTCCACTGGGTATTGTTCATGCTAAAACCTTCTGTTGGTATGCAAACTGACAGGGTATGTGCAGGGGAGAAAAACAGAGAAGAAAAATATTTAAGAAAAATACTAAATTCTCAAGACTACATTTTCTGGCTTAAAGTCCTTGCACAATAGATCCCTGGAGACTAGGAGTGGGGAAGCAGGACTACTTGCTCTCCCTGTTCAGATATTATTTCCTATGTATCTACGCCTGTTTGTTTTCAGAGCCAGATCTCTGCACTAATGGATCTTTGATCTGTGCAGGTAAGCTTGGTGAGGTGGTGTGTCCTTCTCACACTTTCCAGCCCAGTTCATTCTTTCCTCTGAGAAAGGAAAGGTTTGCTAATGGTTTTGCAACAACTTAGAGAGTCCAATTTAAACATCAAATGTTCTTTTGCTATTCTGTTAAAGCCTTGTGAATGGTATTGAACCATGGAAAATATTGTGTGTTTGGTGCAAAGAATTGCAGGAGACTGTCTACAGAAATCTATAGAAGGGAGGCTGTCAAAGTACTTTGTGTGTTTAGGATTGTTTTGGTTTTCTTCCTCTTCAAATTTTGGGCTAAAATGCCTCACTTGCAGGATGAGAGGGAACAATTGTTATTGGACCAGCGGGTGATGGAACCACAGGTTTCTCTGCCAGCTAGGCCCTGCATGGTACATGAAGATCTGCAGGAGCTACTAATGTTTCCAAGTCAAACTTATGTAACTTTGCAGGATCAGAGATTTAAGGTTAAAATTCCACTGATGTGCTAAAGATTGACAGGAAAACCTCAGCCGTTGGGATCTGAATTGGTCCTGTATGGAGTGTAATGAGTAGGCAATCCATTGTGGATTACTAGACTTCTTTTAATTCATGAATAAGCAAAAAGATGCTATAAAAAATTCAAGCATTCTGCATCACTGACTGCATTTACTTATTTTGACAACTGTGATTAATTCTTAATTATTTATGATCCTTCATAATATATTATACCAGTAAATGTAGTGCAGTCTATCGTAATGAAATATGATGAATTGGAGATCTTGCAACTGTGGCAGTATTTCCTAAGGAGGCATGTTAGGCAGCCCAGTTTGTGGGAATGACAGAGTTTGACCAAAGAAGTTGTGTTTTGTAGCTGTGCAGACATGTCACGTGCAATTGAGAGGCATTTGCCTCTCTGAAAAACTTGTGATGTGTCAAACCAGCCATAGGCTCTGCACCTCTCAATTCTTGACTCAACCCGGGGTCTTCTGTGCTATGTGGGCCTCTAGGATACAGCTCTTGACTAGCAGGTTTCATGTCCATCAGAATGTGTGCCTTTCTGGAATTCATCTCTCCTGCCATCTTGTCACAGGGCTTATGTATTCCATTCTCTAGAGAGGCACTGGCTCGGGTTTCTGTCAGAAATGTTGCATTGCCTGTGGACTTGTAAAAGGCAATAATTATGGTCCTTGATCTGGGAGCACGGTCATGGCATCCTACTGAGTCAAATTTTACAAGGAAGATAAGAGAAACTACTAGTACAAAGTGAAACTTGTGTATTTAAGTCGGGAAGACCAGCATCTGCTTGCACCAAAACAAGTTCACATAACTGGATCCAGAGCTGTGCTTGATCAAATGTCAGTGATCCAATTGTAAATGCATTTTAAACTTTAAGGATTAGAGGCTTGACCACTCCTGACTATGGTGATGCAAGTGGGTTGCCTGCTTCTCTTTTAAATTTCATGGTTCTAGATAAAGTAAGTGAATTTCTGCTTCTGTTATCTGAAGATTTCAGGACCGTGAAAGTATTCCTCTACTTGATAAAAATTCCAGGCAGAGAGATAAGTTGGGGAGGTATGTCCACCGTTTCAAAGAAGAATCAAAAGAGTAACAAGCCACCCTGCAAATATGAGCACCAATTGAGATAACTCCTTAATGGAAAATGTAGATTAAACTTTCATGAAGGATGGCAGTGGAAAAGGAAGATGAATGAGGACAATGTCCTAACCAGCTACTGATTAGTTGAGAAGCTCTTATGTAAGTTCTAAACCAAGAAGTATCTGCACATTTTGTTAATGTGGCTTTGATTTTTGTAATTATTACTAAAGAAATGGAGCAAGGCTAAGGCACCGTGTGTATTATGAAATGGGAGATAATGAACTGCAGGATTATAAAAATGGCTGCTGACTTTGATTTATGATTCCTCAGACAAAGAAAATGAGGCAGATAATAAAAGATGATAAATAATATTTTACCTCAGATTATCACTTTATTAGCAAAACAATAGAGTATAAATCAGTGTGGGTTTGCAATTAGTAAGTAGTTTAGAAAGCGTTTTTTTGTGTAGGGCTCTTAGACAGAAAAAAGACTGGTAACACAATTCCACTTAAAATTTGGAGAGGAGGAATCTTTCTGAAAAAGGTAGCTATTTACCAGGGGAAAGAATAAACAGTAAAGAGTGTAGCTGGGTTCATGCTAGACAGACAAAATCTTCCCCTTACATTAATCCTTAAGACTGGTTGGAGGATATGCCTTGATCTCATAGAATTGATCAATCTATGTTTCTCTTAAACAAGATATCAGAGTACTACTTCTTTACTAAATCGATGGAGTTTGAAGTTTTAACAGGGTGAATCTGGAAAAAACCCAAACAACCCACACCAGAACTGTCTTCTCAGGAGAATTTCTGTTTCAGAAGGAAAAAAATAATTTGAACCTCTCACAAATTTTGACAAAAACCTTGCAGGCCTGAATGTTTATTGTACCCCTCTCTTTCATGCTGGTGAAGAACCTGGATCATCGTAGTCTGAAAAGATTAAATCCGTATGGTTGGATAGGCCTTAAAAAAGGTACTGTTGTGGTATGATGCTGCCCTAGTTTTATTGTTTATAAACATTTAGAAAAACTACAGGTATCTTATGAGGATTAGTAAACTTTTGCACTGGTGTTTAGTTGAAGTGGGATTCAGTTTTCTATTAGTTATTTTCCTCTTTAAGGTTTAGCCCCTGAGTTGGTGGAAATAGTTGTGAGCTGAAGGATCAGCTACATAGCACAAGAAAAACAGCAGAAGAATTAAGTGAAGCCTGGAAGCAACATGTGGACTGAAAATTATTCATTGATCTTACTGCAAATAAGAGGTTTGTGGATTTGTAGGGATGACTATCAAGCTCTTTGCAAACAGAGAGGGTTTTAAAATAAAAAAGGTATTATTTACAGTGAATAGTTCTGGCTGTTCTAGTTAGACATTTAAATGTTGATACTCAAGTTAGCAACATGTATCAAGTATTACAACACAGCCCCACTGGCATCTGTGCAGTGTTAATACACAAAACACAAACCAAACTTGCTTCCAGAGTTGAGTGGGCTGTGGGGAAAACAAAAGATGCAGCTTTTTTATGGTGGTCAGATTCCTGCTCGTACTCTGTCAATGCAAGAACTGGACCAGATGTTCTTAGCCTTCTGCAGCTTGTTCTTTTCATTAGTACTACACTTGTGCTTTGTTATTGCAAAATTATTTCCCTTTAATGAGCCTGCTCTAAAGAGGCAAATTATTGTCTCACTGTAGGACGCCGTGTGTGTTTATAGAGTAGGTGTGTATTTATGTGGACTGTGGATAAGCACGTAGGTTTGTTGTTAGAAATCTTGTTTGTTCATTCCTTAATTCAGTGAAGACTTACGTGCAACTCCACATGAAGCATTCTGTTCTCCAAGCTGAAAAAGAAAAATTAATTTCAGTGTGCATCAGATGTTAGCATGCTCTAATGGCTTGCTGCATACCTGTGACTAATGTACTTCAACAAGTATATCCAGAAACCGCATAGACAATGAAGAATAAATGGGTTGTAAAATCACTTCTCTCTCACTCTTAGAGATGCTTTCTCCTTGGCAAGATGAGGTATATTAAAAGGACAGCTGGAGGGAATCATATCCTGCTTTTGGCTGTGTTTGACCTTTTTATATAAAAAGACTACTGGGTTAACACAGACTTGTAGTTCTTTTTCTACTCTGTGATGTAGGGGAGATGTTCTTCATCCCCAGATGCTTTTGTATGTCCATGAATATGTTTGCTTTGGGGTCATCTTAGTGGAGCTTATTCAGAATAGAACATTCAGTGAATTAATTTATTTGATAACTTTAATTTTTTCTAGTCTCACACCCCTCTCTTCTTTTTTGAAATGGCTCTGTAGATAAAAGTGCAATGTGTGATAAAGGAGTATCAGCAAGGCTCTGTAAAGCCTGTAGCTGCTTGGCAGCGTATTGCCACTCCTTACCAACTACAGTCTGATCATATCTGTTGCCAGTTACTACAATAACCAGTGTTTCTCTAGTACTTTACCTATGATGCTCTGACAATGGCCTACTGAAAAAGCACTTCACACAGGTTTAAAGAGTTGGGAGAAGTGTTTCTCCATGCTGAAAAGGAGAAACTAAAGCTCAGTGGGGTTAAATAAATCACCCAAGGTGAGTTGTGTTCCTAGCTGTGCCGAACCTGTTCGTCTCTCGCACAGTCACTGGTACTAACAGTTAGGTGCCTGTTGTTCTATGGTGTTTTTGTCATGAAGTTGACTTGGTCTACTTAAATAGATATCATCATGTGGGATTTTCTACAGACTTGTTCTGTGAGATTATGTGAAAAGCATCAGTAAGTTGACAAGAACTGGAGTATTTTCACTGTTCTTAACATCAAAGCTAATGTGTCTGTTGTGTTGCAGTAGTTATCTTACACACCTATGCTTGAATGACCACATTAAAAGAGAGTCACAGAACTCTGAAAGCTAAGAGGTTTTACTGCTGTGACCCCTGCCAAGAACAAAGCCTGAATAATTAAACATGTAAAAAAAAAATGTTTATTTGGAACTGTGATAAAGATAATAATTCTGTTAGGGTCATAGGGTAGGCTAAGTTAAACTCAAGTACAGCTTGACCTTTTTCCCAAATCTAGACAGATAAATTTGGTTAAAGAAAGAGAAGATTAATTTTCAATATTTCTGTCCTTGGTTTTTTTGGTGCAATTCGAGTTCAGATCTGTACAGAATGTTGGTTGTAATGCTTGTGAAATATTTTTTTTGGAAAGACACAGTTGAATGTACTACTTCAGAGGTGTTGCTAGAAGTATTACCCTGGACATGCCTTCAGAGGTTAAATCTTAGGGAAATGTCTAATGTTAGAGCTGACTGAAGCAGTTTCATTTACCTTTACCTTAAAGAGGAGGAGGACCTATGAGCTTAGCTCTATGATCCTTGAGTTTCTTCTTAAAGCAGCTTAAATGGAGCATGCTTATTTTATCCTACTCAAAGTAACCAAAGCAGGTTGCAATCTTAAAGATAGTGAGAATCCTGGGTTGTATCTTTCAAAAAAGTTTTCTTAATGCCATGCAATGCCTGTTTAGGAGGCCCCAAGCAACTTGCCTAGATTCTAATGAATAACCATCCATTCAATTACTACTTAAAAGCTATCCCTGAAGTTTCATCTGTTTTCTTTTTTTGCTTGTTTTAAGAGCACAGTGATTAAACAGATGGTATAATGTACAAAATTGAGAATGGCCATACTGGGAGAGCAGGAGAGGGAAACAAACATACAGCCAGACTTCCTAGAATATTCTTTCGCTATCCAGACATGCCTTGTGTCAGGGACTCTGCCCTGAGGGGAGCAGTAGAATACGGTCCTCCATGTTATGTTACAAGTCTGCTGGGATACATGCTACAGTATCTTCTTGTTGATTTGGTATCTCCAATACTAGACCCTGCTCCTCTGTTGAGTAATGCTGCTGTTCTGTGCATTGTATTATGTTGTGCATCCCCTCCTGTAAAGAAATCACTTTCTCTAAGTCCTTTAGTCTCAGTGGTACAGTCTGTCTTGTCTATCAAATGCAAGCAATCTAGAAATGCTTAACCTTTCTTTTACCTTCCCTAAACAGAATTTAAAAGATGAATACAAGTGACTGTCTTCTCTTAAGATGAAAAAACAGTATTTTTAAAAATAATTGTCTTGATATTGAGTTCATATCACTTGCAAACCCAGATGAAAGTCAGTTTTGTTAATTTGCTTGTTCCAGTGTCACAACAGAGATGAGAACAGCAAGCCTGACCTAATTCTAAATGGCATTTCCTTAAGAATTCAAGAAATGTGATAGTAGTCTTTTGCCCGTTGTTCTGGATTTGTTTTCCCTTCTTCCTTTTCTGTGGCTGTGAACACATCTTCCCACTCCTCTGTGAGAGGCTGTCTTTCTAAATGATCTGGTGTAAACACATTATAAGTAGACTTCTCCAGATTTGAAGAGGTGTTCAAACAGCAGAACTGTTAAGTTTTGTTGCTTGCCATTGCCTGTGTTTAATAGAATAAACCTGATGTAGGACAGAACTATACTAAGGTGCTTTGTGTGCTGGCTGTAGTGTGGGTCATCTCAGTGCTTTTGTGTGCTTCCAATGGGGAAGTGTAAAGGTCAGGCAATGAAGGGAAGTATTTTTCTGTGTACCACAGATAGTCATCTCTGGCAGTTGTTCAGAGTCTTGCAAGGCACATAAACAGCATAATAAAGGTTAGAACACAGCTCCTTTTCACCTGTCACAGTAATTTTGTTTATCATGGAAAAGCCCAAGCTGCAGAACTCTGGTATTGATTTTGAGCTGCTGAAGGCTCAAGGATGTTCTGGTTTCAAGGTGTTTATTCAGAGCATCGAAGAAGTAAAAAGGCCATCTTAAAATGACATTATGATGCAGGTTTAATTCCACTCAGTGTTTTTCCCAAAGGTGTGAAACTATTTAGGGAGGAGGCAGAGGATGATTTATGTTTGACTGCCCTAAGAAATTGCAGCTTTTCAGGCTGTCAGCTGTGGCTAGGGAAAGTTCTGCCTGCCTAGGTTGATCCTGCACATCAGCAATGTCACTTCGTTACAGGTGGAAGCTTACTGTGACATACAGATCTTGGAATTTTACATATGGAGCTTTCTTAGATGAGGGGAAAAGAGAAAATCATTCTGGTAGCCTTACTGCCTAATTACACAGTAGTGCAAAACCGTTTAATGCTGTAGTTGTTGGTTTATCTATCCAGCTGGCTAAGGGCAATGTATTCAGTGTTATCGTGCCATTGTCAAATCAAGGTTCCTGAGGAATTAACAATATAGATTATTTAACTTAATTAAAGGGTAAAAGCAAGAATCCTATAACAAGATACTATAAAATATTATATATCTTAATTTGGAAGCTGGGACTTTTACCTTTCTAATGAGTAACCAAACCAAAGGATTATCTGTTGAGAGTGGATTCTAAAACAAAATACTTAGTGAAGGTGCTAAGCAAGTTAGTGGCAAAAGCTGAGTGAACAGCAACAATTAACACTTTTAATAGTAAGCCTCTTTAAAGAGGGTAATTTAAGTGTGAATACTTATTCAGCTCTGGAGAAAGGTGAATAGAGGAGTAGAGGGAGGTTTAGCTTTGCTGGAGGAATTGATGGCCTAATTAGAAAACAGAAAATCTGCATCCCAGTCCTCCCTGAACCTCATGAAGAAACAGTAACGTTAGTAATGGCTTTGAAGGATAGGGTGACTACAATCTATTCCATGCCTTTTCAAGGTTGGTGCTTGATCTGCTGCAGGCAGACCTCTCTCTGTGGCCTGATTCGGGCTTGTATCAGGAATAGCATGGCCAGCAGTAAGGCAGCAATTGTCCCCTTATACTCAGTGGAGATGAGGCTGTACCTCATATTCTGTGTTCAGTTTTGGGCCCCTCACTAAAAGAAAGGCAATGAGGTGCTGGAGCATGCCCAAAGAAAAGCAATGAAGCTGGTGAGGGGCCTAGAGCCTCACCTAGTTTCTGTCCAATGGACTGAAGTGGTTTTTGTCTCTGAAGCTGAACTAAATACAGACTTCTGCAGTACTTGGGATGTTTGGATTTGGCAGCATTTTTCCTAATTGCCTTAAAATCAAAGTAAACTCAAGAAATGAATGTTGAATTTGACTATTTCAAAACTGAATTTGGGCTTCCATTAACACTAAGCCTCCTGCTGTGTTGTACAGCGAGCATTTTCCAGGACTTGGTCGTAGGACTGAGGCATATTTTACTGCAGATAAAACTTTAGGGATCAGCATTCAAGTTCTCTTTGTATTGATGAAAAATTACTTTGCAAAGCCCTACTAGAGCTAATATGCTTCTGATAGCATTGTGCACTTACTTATGTGTTTAGCTGAGATGCTGGGGAATCTGTCATGGACAAGTGCTGAGTGAAGCTGAGTGCTTCCAGTTCTTGCCTCTGATTTATGATAAGAAGATGTCTGCCTGGACACGTAAGGGGAACCTTAAAATGTGCTGGAGAAGGGGCAGCACTTGAGTGATTGTGGTCTTATATTTTGTTTACAGAGTGAGTGACAGTGTAGTTGGAATAACTGAGCTCCAACCAGGTGAGGTACCCTACCTGGGTGTAAAGCACAGCTTAACTCAGGGAAAGAGCTTTTTTGCGTGGAGGAATTTGGCTGGAATATTGCTGAAGAAAGACATAGGAATTAACACTATAGAAAAGATGCACATTACAGACAATGCCTTAAACCATGGTCTACTATGTTGTTTTGTTCTTTTTTTTTCTTTCTATCTGTCTGCATTTCAGACAGAAGGTGGGGGTGGGCAGGTGTGTAGCTCCACTGTGCTAGAGCTACAAATCGACTGCTATGTGGGTTGTTTAATGTTACACCCACTAACTCTCAGAGAGGGTGGAGCATCGCAGCCTGACCCTGAGTGTGAAGTGGTTAATGGGCATTGCAGCAAGGATGACCTAAATGACATGAGAAAATTAACTTGTTGGTTACTTGATATCAACAAGCCAAACTCTTTCTTTAATGAAATGGAGTCACTAAACAATTCTTTGTTGCGAAAACAACTATTCATAATACAGACTGCAGATACTTCAGTGAACTACAGATGAGTCTTTGACTCTTGCAATGTAATAAAAGTCATCTTGTTGGGGTTTTTGGGGGGAGGTGTTAATGTTTCCCTCCTCCTCTGTGGTGTTTAACAGGTCCTGTTCTCCTTTGAAAGCATCTTGCTGGATGAAGTGGTACAGACCTGGGCTAGAAAAATATCACTTCCTAAGTGTATTTGCATTGGGCATGTTTGTGAAATTGCTGAAGTAGCTCCCAGTGTTCTGGCTAGAAGAGCATGTTAAATCTGGGATGTTCCTTAAAGCCTGACACTGCCTTGGGGTGATAGAGATGCACGTTGTGTCACTGTCAGCCTTGCTCCTGGTATGAGAGCAAGCATAGCAATGGTGTGGTGCTCCTCCCCACCCCACCCTCTCCCCCCTTTCCATGGGTGCAATTTCTTTTCTACCCTGGAGATGCTGACTGGGGTGGTATGTGGGGAAGTAATGTTGGGCCACTTTTCCCCACCGATGTATACTTGAGGGAAATTAGTGCTTGTTATGTATGTGGGTATCGTGTGCTTCCTGTATGGGGTGAGGGGCTGCAGAAAGGCCAGATTGGGGTTTGTGTCTGCACAGGGCATTTCTGAGCATGATCCTGGTAATCATCTTGCATCCCTTTGTGGAGCTGGTTGTAGTCTAGCAACTTAAACCAAGTTGAGGCAACCTGGCAGCCTGTACTGCAAGTTCAGGAGGGAAGAAACATATTTAGTGAACTCTTCTTCAGTTTGGAAAGCTATATTTGGAGTATTTATAATTTGGGAGGGTAGGACTCGCTGTTTTATTTCTCTTCAGAGTTACAACCTAAAGCAATGGCATGTAGCTGAGGGAGGCAAAAACAAGGGGAGCAGCAAGGAGAGGGTTTTGTCATGTAGGAAGAGTGGGATATCTGCTTACTGGAAAAAACTGCTATAGGGCTCTGTTGTGCTGAGGACCAGTATCAGCTGTGTGACAGTTAAAATATGCAAGGAACTTCTCTGTATTTCATAGGACTGCTCAAATACTTACACCATGTGCTTAAGGACTTTGTTAGCCTGACATACAGCGCATGCTTTGTTGCAGTATTGGGTTCTCAGAATGTGTTACCTGTTAGGTAGCCTGCTAGCAGGCCTCTGCTACTGAGACCTGCACTTTGATCACCATGGAATATATTTGTAGAAGGCAAACAACTTGTCATTGGCCCCAGTGCTCCTTTTCAGGCAAAGATAACGATCATAAGGTTTCTGTCCTGCACTGCTTTTGGTCTATAAAGTACTAGCATTGAGAACAGAGATAATTTATCACCTTTTCCATATTACCAGATGTCTCTTTAATTGATGGGAATCTTTTTGCAATCACTTTAAAAAAAAAAAGCTTTTGAGGAATTTTCCTCTAATTGACAGCAACTTAATGAGGGGTTGTGACTTTGTAATCGAATTTAATTATTGTGTAGTTATAGTGCTAAAAATAACAACTTCAACTTTGATATTGGGTGATTGATTTGTGAAGCCACTTGTAAATAATTGATCTTTTGTTCTTTAAAGGTTTTTCTGTTAATGCTTTTCAGAGTAAAGAAGGAAAAAAAAAAGCAAACATTTTACTAGCCGACACACAGATAATATAATGTGTCATGGTAACCACTGCTACCATAACTGGGTTTCTATAAACTAAGAGCTGTGTGTTTTAATAGTTGGAACTGGAAATCAATGTTTCTAGGTGATTTTCCCATTCCATCCGTGGCTTGGTAGGAATATGATCAATATGATCATATACTGCTGCCACTTTGTCCCCCCAGTATGCCAGCGAGGAAGACTTTAAAATAGTCACGTGTTGTAATGCTAATGAGGATCAGTTCCAGTAAGGCTGTTTTACAGAGAGAAAGTAGAAAACTACATCATCCTGTTATTTTAAGAATACATGTGCTCAGTTTACAGATGACAAGATGGGGTTTTTTATCTGTCAATCTGAAAGGCAAATTTCTTCTGGGGTTTCTCCCTGTTGTCAACAGTACTAGAGGGCCTCTGATTAGGCCTTTGTGCGGCCTGTTCTTCTGTTGTTGAATAATAACTAAGAATTTTAGTATTTGAAGTGGAGGAGCATGCTTCTTCATTCCCAGAAATGGTCAGCCTTGTGGCATCAGAGATTTAAATGACCTGTTAGAACAAACTTGTTTGTTTCCATGTATATTAAATGAGGTGAGAAAGAACAAACCCTTCTTGGATTATTGTTGTTTTGAGCAGGACTGTGTTCTGTATGTTTGCAAAGTACTTTGAGTTCCTTCAGAGGGAAGGTGCTGTAAGTTATTATTACTGTTCTGTGTGTAAGTGATAGTGGGTCGTTCTGTTCCTTGGCAGTAATGGGACAGAGAAAATGGATTATCAGTAATGTCAGCAAATACAGTTTTAACAATGTTAAACCCATATCTTTGTGAAACTAAATGAGATTTCTCCTAACACAGCTACTTATTTGTATTCTCTATGCATTGCACAGACTACCTCACTATTCTTAAAGCAACTACCAATCACCATGAGGAGTCAAGCAGACGCTGCATTCTCCATAATTACAAGCAATTTTCCAATTGAATTATCCCATGATTTAATTCCTTAGCTTGCATCTGGAGAGCATCAGCAATGTGCAGCTGTTTTGGCTTTGAGAATTAATTGTTGCTAAATGCATTAAGAGTGGTCTTGCTGCAGTGATTTCAGAAAAGAGTTAAATTCCTGGCTCACTTCTGGATGAAACTTTTATTTCCTAAGAAATAAGGACACGAGACATGGGCTTAGTAGCATTTTTTTTGGGTAGTTATGAATCTTAATTCAAAGTAAATATTTTTAGTCACTGAATTTAAATCATACTACAATGAAACAAAGTTTAACAGGACCATGCCAGAGTCAGTAAAGTATGGAGGGCTGGAGATTAATTGCTATTAGTTTATACTGCTGGTGTGAATGCATAGGTATGGCTTACAAAAGAAAGAGACCATAACTTTGCCAAGTACAAAATAACCTGTGAAAGAGGTATGACTTTTAAAAAGACAAGGTTCTTTAGCAAGCCAAGTACTTCAAATACAGGAGGAGCATCTTAGTCATTTGTCCTTGGGGGAAGGGTGCATGAGAATTTAGACTGAAAGTAGAGTGTGTTGTACTTTGGAAATTAGAAAAAGTAGAAGTAATCTGAGGCTGAGATTATCACCAAGGTTTTCCAGAGTCCAGGTTAATGAGAACATTCTTGAATTGTACTTAGTTAAATAATGACATGAAGATGATGTGGAACTTGTGAAGCATGCATGAACTTTTTAGCTTTGAGGTTTGTGTCACCTTTAGATTGGTGATTGAATGTCTAGGCCCCTGTTGTAAACAAATACCTTCTGTAAAGTGTTACTGATATAAAGTAAGGTTGATACAAAGTACTCACTTTGTTAACTGGTTTGGTGGTGTTAATTCTGATAGTAACAACAACAACAACAAAAAAGCTACTTTTTTAGCAAGAAAAAGTTACTGTTAAATGAATATGTCTTAAAATATACCTATTTGTGATAAGTAGAGATTATCTAAAGCTCTGGAACATGATTATGTGACTAAATATAAAAAAAAGTCTGCTTTAAGGGCTGCAAGCCCTGTTAATGGGAAATGAGTGATGTATTATGTTAACTTCTCTGAAAGCTTGGCTGTCTTCAGGTGTTTGTACAAGTTTGGGCCACCCTTTTATACTAAGTCAAATGAGCTTCTGGCTAATGTCCTAAACCATTGTAAGGTAAGGTAGCACAGCCTTATTGAAAGTCAGTGGGTTTTTTCTTTTTATCAGGAGACAGATCCTGCATTATTTTAGTATAGCTGCTTATTAAGAAAATTAATTGAAGAAAATTTTTTACTTAATATCTGCATGATATTTGACCTTATACCACAGTATAAAGAGTCTAATTATATTAATGATTGTGTACTTATATGAATCTGGAATAGAAAATAAGTTGTGTTTGTGTTGTTTATTTTTCAGTACATTTTTAAAGACAGTTTTGTAGACAGTGTTATTGTTTTAGAGTGTGTACGCAGATTATTACCATTCTGGATAAGACTTGCTTTCTCAAAGGCATTTTGTCTTTGCCCAATGATAAATATTCTATACACTTATTTTGTGGGGCTTTTTTTAGACTGCAGCAAAATAATTTCTGTTATTCTGAATTGAATCTATGAAGAGTCCAGTATTTTCTCTTTTGTAGCCTTACAATAGAAGAAGGGGGTAAGAAGCCCCTGCTATAAACACTGTGCTTTTCAAACACCTTACAATGATAAGGGCAAGTAGGTTCTAATTATATCTGAATAATATAAACAAGATTGAGTTTGCCTAATGATTATGTCTGGCTCATGATTTCTCCTTCCAGTGAGAATTGTGTTGTTCAGGTTTAATGTAACCAGGACACTAAGGCAACAAGCAATTGAATTAGCTGCTGCTTGCAAAAGTTTCCTTTGTTCTTGACCAGAAAGCAGCTTTCTGTAGGGCTTGTCTGAAGAATTTCATGCTGTTATTTTTATCCTGAAAGGAGGGCTTAGTTTGGGAACACGGACAAGTAGCAAATGCCCTGAACTAACTTTATTCTCTTAAAAACTAAACAAATTTTATCTGTTCTATGGCTGGTGATGCCTTATTCCATTCCTATCAAAAAAAAAGCACTGTGGTTTCATTTGGAAAGCCTTTGTGGGTGATTGTTGATTCTTCACAAGCTGAAGAGAGAAACTCCCAGATGGGGAACAGTGAGACAGTCGTGGGATTGTCGGACCAACTGATACAAGAATTTATGAATGGCTGTCTCAAGACTGTGTGGAGAGGAGAGAAGCAGTGGGATTATATGTGACCACCTAGGATGGAAAGCCATTGCTAATGTAATAGTGGAATGAAGTAAGGAAGAATGTGATGCATTTAGGGCTGGAGTCCTGGAGGCAAAAATTGTAGGAGAAAATGAACAATCTTGTACAGTAAGAATTTCTGTTCCAAGCACGGCTTGTGGCAGCTGGAGATGGAAGTGTCAAGAGAGACTTGAGAGTTTCCATTAATTGCCACAGCAGTCATCTGTGAGACTGGTGAAGGTTTTTTGGAAGAGAGGAGACATGCTCTTGCCTTAGTATAGAACAATAGTGGTGCCTAATCTGGGTAAGTGCATACCAGTCTGGTCAGATATGCTTGAGAAAGGAACTCTAAAATTGTGGGAGTGGGTGTAGAAAAGGGCTCCTCAAATGGTGCTCAGGGGGCAGAGGTTTTTGCCACACCTAATGATGTTACAGAATGACCCTTTTTAGTCTACTGACAAGAGGAGTAGATATTGATGTTTATAAATATATTTGAAGGAAGGCAGACAAGTGGTGAATTACAGAGGAGAACTAGCTGAAGGATGGGGAAGTGTTGATCGAAGAACATGTCAACAAATACAGGCTACAAATTCATTTAGCATGGAAATGAGAACAAGATTACAGAGTTATCAGAGCTGTGAATTAGTGTGACAGTGAGGGGAGCTAGTCAGTCTCTTTTAACGTAGCACTTGATACTGTCCATCAAGAGATTGACTGTTTTTTCCTGGTATTATTGTAATCTGTGCTTCTACCTACCATGAAAACCTCTGAGTGATCCATAAGGTGAATACTAGAGCAGGATTGCTCTTCCCAGGTATGTACCACACCTGTCTGTTTATACAGAACTGTGGTGTGCTGAAAACATCTGTAGCTCAGACCTTGCAGATCTATTACTAAGCTCCCAGCCTGCAACTGCACCCTGTCCCACACAGTTGGTAGCTCTGTCAGTTTTGGCAGTGGTACTCTTTCATACGATCAGCTCTGCTTGCCATCGTTGGCAGGGTACTGGGTTTTCTCTACTTCTCAGAAATCCTGGTTTTATGGTTTTATTATCATGTGGATTTGGATGTCCTGAATTACAATCAGTTTGCTGAATTTCTTTATATCACAGAATGAAATGGCTTCCACCATCCCACAGGAGAACAGAGTGGCAGGAAGCCACCAGTGCTGCTTGCTTAGCTACACTGTGGAGAAGTAAGAGCGGGCACTTGGCAGCTGCATTGGTTCCCCCAAGTTTTCCACCAGTCGAGCACTGCATGCTGCACCGTTAAAGTTTGGTAACTGAGCAGTTAAGGATGTTGTATTCTAATTACCTGGCCAATTATGTGCAGTGCAAATTTCCCTGCTAGTACTGCTGTGATAGCCTGAACTGCAGACAGTTTTGTGATTAAACTGTCCCTCGATGATGAAGTCGATAATTAACAAGAAGGCGTTTTGCTGAGTGGTGAACAAAGTCAAGGAAAGAACGGAATTGAGTTTTCAGTGTTGTAATATGGTTTTAATGGTGCTCTTCTCAGGGACAGGAATTGTTTCTGACCTCCCCTGAAATAAAAAATGCATACCCCTGTGCAAGACTGTGCACCTGATTTCTTTACACAGAACATGATATTGATTATCAAAGGGCTGGAGAACCTACCTTCTGAGGATAAGGAGTGAGAGTGAGGAATAAAGGAGTTAGGTCTTTTTTCCCTAGAGAAGAGAAGGCTTGGGGAGACATCATCACAGTATTCTAGTGCATGAAAGGCAGCTGCAAAGAGGACACTTCCACATCGCTGGAAGTTTTCAAGATGGGATTGGACAGGGTGCTAGATAATCTCATCTAGGCTCCCTTTCCCATGAAAGGCTGGACCAGATGGTCTTTTTGAGATCACTTCCAGCCTGGGCTGGTTGATGATTAATATTAACTGGATAAAGCACCTCAAAATCCTGGGTGTTTTTTTTGTGATAACTTTATACCAGTAAAAACCTGGGCATGCTATGCCAGCAATCTTGAAGAGCATTCATAGCTGAGCATTTTTGTCCTTTGAGTCAATAGGTGGAGTTCTGTGCCTTCAGCCCTGAAAATACCAGTCTTGCTGTCCAGTGATGACTAAAGGTGAAATTTTTATTGTTTGTTTGGCCTGCAGGCCCAAAGTAGGAATTGGACAACACTGTGAGGAGTAAGTGTTGTATGAACGTGCAGTGAACTGGACAGAAAGCCACACAGCTCACCCGTGTCTGCCTGGCAGGAGTCAGGCAGACAGGAAAAGCTGTGCTATGTTATGGCATTTTACTTGAACTGATTTTTTTTATTTTTTTGAATGTCGTCTTGGGCTATTCTCTTGGGAATTTATTGGCTTTCATTGAAGGGCTATCCACTTAGAAAATTTAATCTTTGTGCAGATTTCAGCTAAGAGAAATTAAAATACTCTACAAAATGTATATTTCTCCCTTAGAAAATTGAAAATATTAACAGAAGTAATTCTCCTGAATGAGCAGCTGTAGAATTATAAGTTATCCTCAACATCATTAACTCAATTAAATAATGGTAACTGGTTTAAGTAAGCTACACCTGGATTTTTTTAATTCTTGCTAAAAGCTGTAGCAAGGCAGCTTAAATACATGTGAACCTGTATAAACATTCTTTGGCCTGCTAAAAATTAGTTTTGGAACAAGCAGTTTTCCTGAAAAGGAAAACAATGAAGGAAAATATTAACTTCAGTCTGAAAATGAAACTTCTGGCAAAGATCTTTGAAAGACAAGAGCAAGTTAAATCAATGGCTCTGTGTTCCAGCTAATGTAGTTCATAAAACCAGCAATCATCATTTGGTAAATTAGTGCCTGAAACTGGGTTGACAAACATAGAAAGTATAATGCAGTAATTGCATGAGGTCTGTGGGTACCAGATTATCGTGGCATTGAGGTTATCAACTAAATGAAATCTGATTAGTTTTATATGGGTTTTTAAATTTTGTGCTTGGATTCTGAAAATGCTCCTCATGGTTAAAGATGGTAACATCTCCTGTATGTGTCTTCCTTTGTTTCTTGAACGACACAAGTACCTTCTGAGTTTTTGTGTGTAGCAGCTTCTACTTTGATGGTTTTAATGGTCCTAAATGCACAGAAACTTGCTTTAGATCTCTCTTAAGGTAAGTCTTAAAATATCATTCATCACCTTAATAAAAATCAGTGGAAATAACAAAAGCTAGAGAGAACTTCTACTGTTATGGTGGATACACTGGCAATATCAGCTTTCCTTCAATCAGAAGCCCACAGAAGTAATTTCCCTTAACATCTTTGTTGTCTGTCCATGGCAACCATCCATCTCACACGAGGCATTGAAATTAGGCTGAACTAAAGAGAGCAGCACATACAATTAAATTTCTACTATCAAATCTGGCTCTGCAAGTCCTGAAACCTGGTGAATTGCTCTTGTTCAATTTCATTTTCCTTCCTTGTCTTTAAGTTGGGACAGAAACATGTAAATGTTAAGTACGTTAGCTCAATTTGGTAGGAATTCAGGCTTCTCTTTGGGAGTGGATGAAAATGTGGGGGAGAAATTAACATTTTTTTAAGTTGTAGGACATTTACCTCGTCATCCTGTAGAATTTCATTAAAGCACACACACACACAAAAAATCTATAAACCCTTAGACTTGTTCTTATGTTTTGATGGTTTTAAGTGTATAGGTTTAGGTATGTGTGCATTGTACTGTTAGAGAAGCTTCAAAACCAACTTGTCTGGCCTTGTAAATTGTTAAAAATGAAACCAGAACCCTCTACGGGTGCTAATTTTGAGGAGACTGAGAGTTAATGGGGATGTCTTGTGAACTAACCTGTGGGGAGGCCCTAGTCTGGCAATAACAATGATAACCTTTCTAATTTTGTTTGAGGAGGAAGGTGGGAGTTCTTGTGCCATGAATCTAGCATTTCATCGCATCTAAGATATGTTGCAGACATTAATCCTGTATCATACTCTTTGGACTGGTGCAAGAAGCCTCTTCAGCAGGGATGGCTTACATTGTCATGGCCAAGCAGTGGTATCTCCCTAGAGCTGTAGATACTTCTATCTCCATAAAAAAACTAGCTCTGTTGTTCCTTTCCTTGCCCGTTGTTCCTTTTCCTTTATTGCAGTGAGTACCAGAAGCCAATATTGTCTCTATAAAAGGTTTTTCTTTTATCAGTTTGAAAACTGATAAATTTCAATGCCTAGATCTTTCTTTATCCTAATGTTAGTAGAGCTCTATTTAACATACAGGAAATTATGTTCCTCTTGATTTAAAAAATAAAGGCTGGATTTATTGAATTATTTTTAAAAGCCTTTCAGAATCCAACTATCCTTTATCTCCATGGGATTGAGATACCTGAGCACTGTTAGGTACTTAACAGGCTGTAAAAAATCTGTCTGTAGCAGATGTGTGCTATTTATTTGTGCTTTTACTTTAAGTTGTACCAGACTGTAATTAGACTGTTTTATACAGGGGTTTCTTTATTTGAACAGAGCATTTCATTGATTGGATGGACTTCTTCCATAGTTTGCAAAGTGGTTTGTGCTTACCTTTTGAGCAAGGCTTAGCAAATCTGTCAATGTGTTATTGTGATAGTTTAATATGCATGAGTACTTCAGAAGCTTTCTATTGAAGTAGTGCAACCTAACTTGATTCTCACATGAAAGAACATATTACTCTTTATTAACCAGCTTTCAAAGAATATAAAGACCATTAACTGCTTTTCATGAACAGCATGGTTTTAGCGAGTCGCACTGATCATGTAACTGTACATTGTTTTATAATTGACAGTAAATGTCTAGCTACTATGCAAAGCTACTACACAACTCAGTTGTAATAGCTAAAAATCAGAGGCAAACGTAGGGAGTTTTCAAGCTACAAAACTGCCTTGGCAGACAAGCATCTTCCCATTATTCTAAATAAAATGCACTTGGAAGGCACTGGTGAGAAGGACAAGGAGCTGTCTTACCAGGGCCACTGACAAAGAGCTGTAGGTAGAGTCTCACTTGTGCAGTAATTCTGGCTTCACTACTTAAGGGTTTCTCCATCGTTTTACAAAATGGGGACATGGGAGGAGGACGGAGAAGGTTAAGGTATGATTTTGGCTTGTGTATCTTATTTTGAGCTCAGTGGTTGAAAGGACTTGCAGAACTGTTGATCCTGAAGCAGAAACCTAGAGTTCTGGTGACATCAAGGTACAACCAAGTCCTGTGCCAAGCACTTAAGTACACTGTAACTTTTCAGAATATCACAACTCACAAAGCCTTGGCATCCAGTTGCTATAATTTTATCTGGTGGTTAGGAGTAGACTCATTATGCTGGGACCACAGAGGGGAATGAATCAACATATGAGCCTTGTAAGAGACAAGTAACTAAGTTGCTGGGGAAACTGGGAATTGTTCCTAGTAATCTTGTTTACTAGTAAATGCTGTAGTCTGTAAAAGCAGAAACATTTTCCTCTGCCAATACAAATTCATTAGTTTGCAATTTACAGTGTAAGTTGATACAAAGCCAAATTCTACAAGAGCAAAGTTTATTTGTGCAGAGATTGTGCCATCAGTATGGTAGCTAAGTAAAGCACATTCTCTCTTTTCTTGAAATCCTATTTAAAAACATAAATAAATGCATGTGGATTTGTACCTACATAATAAGTTTCATAAATAGTACAAAGAGAAGGTGGTAAGAGATTTTTTTGCACTCTACTGTGAGGCCAAACTGTGTTTCTCAAGAGCTGTTCAAGGAAAGGAGGAAGCTTGGAGAGGCAGAGGGGAGAGAGGTTGGTTGGAATCACAAACTGAGGACGGCTCTATCTTCTACCACAGCATGGAGCAACGTTGTCAGGGGCCTGAGCAGATGTTTCGACAGTGAGATTTATTGCAGGGGAAATGGCCTTTAGCATAAGAGCTGTGGGTTTGCACAGGCTAGGGCATCACAAATAGAAAAAATGGGGCAAGCCTTCTCCCTTCAGTAGCATAAAATGAGGGTAGTGACTGCAAACGAACCCTTACACCAATTCCTTCCTGGGAATCTTCACTGGTGTACTTGAGAACTTAAGCTGCAGGTATTTTAGGCTCACAACTTTACACAAACGTTCTTTGTATATCTAAAATGTCTTGAAGTAAATTATGGTTTGTTTATTGCTGGTGGTTTTTTGAGGGCTTGGTTTGTTTTGGGTGTTTTTAGTTTTGTTGCTTTGTTTTCTTTTTAAAATGAAACAACATGCCAAGGTTTGGTGTTAGGGTGAAGAGACCCAGAAAACCTTAGGCTCTAAAATCTGAAGTAGAATTGCCTTTTCTGGCATCACTGGCTTTTCAAGGAATTAATGTGAGAAACAGGTGGCATGAATGATTGGAAATGCTTTGAGTCAATGCTTAGAAGCATTAAAAATCTCTGCCTGGAATTATGCATAGCTTTCATGTCCTTGGTATCTCTTTAAAGCACACACTCCCCCCACACACCCCCACCCCAACTTCTGTGCATGATGTATCATCTTACATGCTACAGAAAAGGAAGGTTTCTAAATGACTTTATAGGAAATCAATATAAAATGGCAGAAATGTAATAAATTCTTTGTTGGAGATGCAGGAAGAGTACGGTCAGTCACATTGCTTTACTTTTGATGGAGGTGAAACACATTTAGGTCTCTCAGGCTACATCCTGCAGACTAGATTATGTTGTGGGGTTTTTTTTTATTCCTCAAAATTTTCTTGTATTTTCCTTGCAGAAATATCCCTTAGGGTTTCACAGAAAGAAACCCTTTCCACTCCATTTGGCTTCATAGAGATCACTGATAGAAATATCATTCTCTGATAACTTCCACAGTACTTGGATTGACTTGTAATCTCTCTTGACTAAAGAGACTTGTGTGATTAAACTATCACAGAAGCGGGGGGGGGGGGAACCCAACCCCACATCTCCCCTTCTGCAACCCCATCCCTGATAACAGAGGCCCTCCCAGTGAAATATAGAATCATAGAGTTATAGGGGTTGGAAGGGACCTTGAGAGATCATCGGGTCCAACCCCCAACATCTGGCAAATAAATTTAGGAAGCATCCTGATTTCAAAAAGATTGCATGACTGCACATTGAATTGTTTCATTAATAGTGTGTGGACCAGTCCTATGCTGTTCTAGGGCATCCTGGGCACTCCCAAGCAGACTACTGCTTTGTCTCCGCAGCCATTTCTCTTCTGCCTGATGCAAAATGATGCATTCACCATCACTGGGTTCTTTTTTTTTTTTAATGCTTATAACAGCAATTACCTGTTCTTGAGTTGAACTGTATTTGCAGCTTAATAAAACTTTATAATGGTCTTTGATAGTTTAGGTAGCTCAAAAGCTTTCTGAGAGAAAGGACGTTATAATACTTAAAATTCTGTCCTTTTTACAAAAGAGAAGTGGCCTTTTCTTAAAGGATTCTCTATACTGTATAAAGAAAGTGCTATTAGAGGTAATGATTGGACATGCTTTTATTAATAATTCAGAAGAATACAATCCCACTTGTAATCCTAGTCCTGCCTGGTAAATCAGTGTCAACATTTGCAATTCCCTGTTTCATCTCACTGACATCAGAATGAGAATGCATGTCCTGACATGGTTGGGATCTTACAGGACTAAACCTGGGAGAAACTGCAAAATTCTTTTCATGGGCATTGCCTTAAGTAGTAGAGAGCTCATGTAACTTTAATTTTTTTCCCTGAATATAATGACATCATTTCTTAATTTTCTCTGTTTTTACTTAACAATTTCTTTTCATCTTGCAAGTGATGCACCTGCGCTGTCTTTGCATTCTTACGAGTCTTGGCAGTACTGCTTCAAAATGTTCTTATTCTGGGCTGTGGTGGTTTGCCCCTGGCTGGCGGCCAGGCGCCCACCAAAGCTGCTCTGTCACTCCCCTTTTCAACTGGACAGGGGAGAAAATATATATTGAAATGCTGAGGAGTGAGATAAGGACAGGGAGAGATCATTCTGCAATCAGTGTCACGGGCAAAACAGACTCAACACGGAATAAAAGTGAACCCAAACAACCCCCAAAACCCCACAATCTAATTTATGACACTACACATGCACACTGATACTGGAGTAGACTAATGAGAAGTAAAACCAGATCTTAAAACACCTCCCCCCATCCCTCTCTTTTTTGTGGGCTCAACTTCATTCAGGGGGAGATGGGGATGGTGGACATTCCTCACACTCTTCCCCTGCTCCAGTGCGGGGTCCCACTCACAGCAGACAGTCCTCCACAAACTTCTCCAATGTGAGTCCTTTCCCACGGGGCTTCAGCTCTTCATCAACTGCTCCATTTCTATGGGGTGCAGCCTCTCTCCAGCCTGGGTCTCCACAGAGTCACAAGTTCCCCCAGCAAACCTGCTCCAGTGTGGGCCTCTCTCTCCCTGGTATAAAAAAGACAGGCATCTCCTGGAGAGAGTCCAGAGGAGGGCTACAAAGATGATTAAGGGCCTGGAGCATCTCCCCTATGAGGAAAGGCTGAGTGAGCTGGTACTGTTCAGTCTTGAGAAGAGAAGACTAAGGGGGGCCTAATTAATGTTTATAAATATCTTAAGCATGGGATGCAGGGGGAAATGGCCAGCCCCTTTTCAGTGGTCTGTGGAGACAGGACAAGGGGCAATGGCCTCAAGTTGGAGCACAGGAAGTTCCGCACCAACATGCGGAGGAACTTTTACCCAGTGAGGGTGAGGGAGCCCTGGGACAGGCTGCCCAGGGGGTGTGGAATCTCCTTCTCTGGAGATATTCAAGACCCGTCTGGACGCCTCCCTGTGCAATATGAGCTAGGGAGCTGCTTTGGCAGGGGGTTGGACTCGATGATCTCTCGAGGTCCCTTCCAACCCCTATGATTCTATGATTCCATGACTCCCAGAGGTGCTGTGACCATCACTGATGGACTTGGCCTTGGTCAGTGGTGGGTCTGTCCTTGAGCTGGCTGGTGATTACTCTGGGCCTAGGGGAAGCTTCTAGCAGTTTCTTGCAGAAGCCACCCCTGCAGCCCCCTCTTCTCCACCAGAACCTTGCTATGTAAAAACACAGCATAGGCCTGTTGTCCAGGCACACCTCACAGGGTTGCTGGTGCTGCATAACACTTCAAAAAAGATTCAGTGTTGGTTCAAATCCTGGAATTTTCCTCCATATTATGCTGCTGCAGATGTGTTCATATAAAGAAACCAAGCCAACACTGTGGTTTAATAACCTTTGGGATGATTGTCAGGGTTTCCTTCATGAGTAGAACATTCCTCAAAGTGCATTTTAGGGGAAATTGCTTTTTGTGTTGTGGATTAGTTTGTGGTGAGTTTTTTTGGTGGTTTGGGGGTTGGTTGGTTGTGTTTTTCCCCCTACCCCAGAATGTAGGTTTATCCACCACTTGCCCTTGCAGTCTACCAGTTTCCTGTCATCTTATGCTAGGAGGTTGGCAGTTGTAGTAGGAGTCTTAACTCATTATAAAGAGCACTTGTATGTTCAAGCTGGCCTCCAGAGAGATTGCATTTGCTGACTGTTGTTTTAAGCTTGGGAAAATCTTTTGAGCGACGTGATTATCTTGACATTTGATTTAATGTTTGAGGTTCTTAAAACTGTAGTAAGTAGTTAAAGATGATAGATACAATAAAACAAATGAATACCATCACGTACAGCAGCAGCAGGGTAGTTTATGCAGTAACAAAGCATTAAGATGGGTGAATGAGTTCAGATAAAAGGCTAGGACTTGCATATCTTAATCAGAGGTCACATTGTCTTCTCTAAACCTTTTGTTTCACAAGGTTGCTGTTAGTATAACATAGCAGCCTTCAGCCTTCCAGAAAAAGTTGGAAGTCACATTGTTAATAGATTATTTCTTATGGCAAATAAGGTGCTGCTGAATTGTAGGCAAAGGCACTTTGCTTTTCTCTTTGATCTGCCACAGATGATATTCCAAGGGAACTAGACCAGTGATCACATTATGCATTGTAAATCCAAGTTCCCATGTTAATTATGATTACTTTGGGCTTCTCCTGTGTAGTGCATCTTCGATCTTTTTTTCCTTTGGACAGCCTCTGCTGTGGATATACTCAAAGACTTTGTGTTTTTCTAACTGTTTTTGCCATAGCTTTTCATGATGGAAAAGACAAAATCTTTAAATACTGGTGCTGATAGTATTCTTGTCTGGGAGCTCCTCCCAGACATCTACAACAACATTAATCTCAGCAGTGCAGTGTTCTCAGATACTGCATTTATACCCAGTGTATACCTCAGCCAAATGTTATCAGTTGAAAGTTAACACATTCTAATAAAAAGGATTCCCTACTAAGGTACCTATCTTCTGCACTTTCCTTGTCCAGGGTGGTAGACTGTGAAGATCTCTCTCTCTGGTCTCATGTTTGGTCATCTGTGGAAAACAAATTAGTTACTAGATTTTAAAGCCAAAGGACACCATAAAATCATCTAATCATCTGTGGAAGTATTAGATAGAAATTGATCTAGTAATCTCTATATTGATCTCCAAGTTAATTATTGAAAATACACCTTGGTGAGATACAGAATGTGTATGGTTGGAAGGGACCTTTAAAGGTCATCTGGTCCAACCCCCCTGCAGTAAGCAGGGACAACTTTAATTAGATCTGGTTGCTCACAGCTTTAAGTCTTACCTTAAATGCCTCCAAATAAGGGGCCTCCACCACCTCTCTGAGCAACCTGTGCCAGTGTCTCACTGCCCTCAGATTGAAGAACACTTCTTCCTAGAGTCTCCTCTGTTCTAGTTTAAAACCATTGCCCTCATCCTGTTGCTACATGCCCTCGTGACCAGTTCTTTCCCGATTTCTTACAGGCACCTTTCAGGTATTGAAAGGCAGTTATAAGGTCCTCCTGGAGCCTTCTCTTCAGGCTGGACAAGCCCAACTCTCTCAGCCTGGCTTCATAGGAGAGGTGGTTTGATCTTTTTTGTGGCCCACCTCTTGACATGCTCCAACAGGTCCGTGTCCTCCTTATGTTGAGGGCTCTAAAGCTAGATGCAGTATTCCAGGTGACATCTCACCAGAGCAGGGTAGAGGGGCAGAATCACATCTCTCAATCTGCTGGCCACACTTCTTGTGATGCAGCCCAGGATGTGGTTGGCCTTTTGGGTTGCAGATGCACATTGGTGGCTCATGTCCAGTTTCTCATCCATGAGTATCCCAAATTCTTTTCCTCAGGACTGCTTTCTAGCACATCATCTCCTGACCTGTATGGATTGTCCCAACCCCAGGTGCAGGACTCTGTACTTGGCCTTGAGCCTCATATGGTTCATATGGGTCCACTTCTCCAGCTTGTCCAGGTCCCTCTGGATGGCATCCCAACCTTCTGGCACATTAAAGTCACCACCCAGCTTGGTGTCATCAACAAATTTGCTGAGGGTGCACTTAATCCCACTGTCAATATCATTAATAAAGATACTAAACAGCACTGGCCCCAGTATGGATCCCTGAGGAACACTTTTTGTTGCTGTCTTTCATCTGGAAATGGAGCCATTCATTACCACCTTCTGGAAGTGGCCATTCAGCCAATTCCTTATCCACTAAACAGTCCACCCATCAAATCCAGATCTCTCCAACTTAGAGAGAAGGATGTTGTGGGGCACTGTGTCAAAGGCCTTGCAGAAGTCCAGATAGATGACATCCATAGCTCTTCCCTTGTCTACTGATGCAGTTACTTTGTTGTAGAAAGCCACTATGTTGGTCAGGCAGGATCTAGTAAAGCCATGCTGGCTGTCTCAAATCACATCCCTGTCCTCCACCTGCCTCAGCATAGCTTTGAGGAGGATCTGCCTGTCATCTTACCAGGCACAGAGGTGAGTCTGAGTGTACCTGGGATGGTTACTGTTTGCTTTGCTTGCTGTGTTGAGTGGCAGCGTGAAAAGCTCAGTAGCATTGTCTGAGTCTTGCATCATTTCATTTGTTTGGAGAGAGGTAGGGTGAAAATATTGAGTTTCTGGTAATGGAAGTGCACTGCACTTCTAATTTAAGTGAGAAGCTCAACAGACTGACAGATAGGCAAAGGGTTTTGGGGGTGGATGGGTTGTGTTCAGGTTATCCTTTATACAGCAGTTATCCTGAAAGGTAATTCATCATTTGACTTAAAAATGTTTAGATTTGCCTTATAAAGGGACAGTTTTAAAAGATACAAAGCTCTAAGTAAAAGAGTTTAGCTGGCTGTAGTCAGACTTTTTCCAGACTGTCTCACTGCCTGGCCCAAAACCAGGTTACTGATCCGAAGAGCCATAGTCAGATTCCAGCTCTCTGATGGTCTTCTGCATGTCTCTGCTTGGAGCCCAGTCCAACTATCACATCGGGGTGGCACAGGCTGGGCAAGCTGACTGCAACCTCAAGTTCAGCTGATCATCCAAGTTCATGACCATATATTCTTCAGTGCCACTGCCTTTTAGAACAAGTGTCCTTGTGCAGCTGCCATTGCCATGTTTTTCTTCCTGCATGTAACTTGGCACTGAACTTTATTAAAATATGCATTGCTTTCTTATATGCTGGCTTTCTTTTTAACCAATAATTTGGCCTTTTATTTATGAATGCCTGACCTTTTTGTCAGTTACAGACTTTCTTGGCTTATGTATTTTTCTTGCTCTGTGTTATACGGCAGGACCCATTCCCCTCTCCCTTGTGAAAATATGTTTATTTAGTAATCATCTCCTGTCTGTCACACTGTAAGACTCGTCAGTGAATTCTGAAGCCATTTAACTGGAGTCCTGTGTTGATTCCCTGGTGTTCAGAATGCTGAATTTCTCTTGGAAATTCCCTGTTGTTCTAGAAGTTATTAAAATAAACCCTAACATCTTAGGAACTCCTTTACCCATGCATTTCACAATATTTCAGTGTTACCTCTAATCAGAGCAGATTGACTGTGTTAAGGGGAGGAAAAAAAAAAGCAAATGAGTTAAATGAACAGTGATTTATTCAAAATTGTGCAGTCACAAGTATTTCCTGAATTTACTATTAAACCACTTATGAATAATAACCTCCTACTGAAATATTAAACAGTTGCAAGTAGTCTTCTTGTATACTTCTTACCTACTTTGGGATTTGAAAAAAAAAAAAGAAGAAAAAAAGCTGTAGTGCTGTTGCTAAAAACTGCTTCTGAATCCCTATGGAATACGTTGGCTTTACAGTAGCAAAGTTCTCAGAAGGATGGACTGCGACCGAACAGAGCTTTTGACTCACCAGCACTCGAGTCTGTCAGCTGAACACTGTCTTGGCAAGAGGCTTCCATTTCGCATTCATTCAGCACTATGATCAGGTAGCCCAGCTGCGACAAAGTGAAATGGGATCCAGATCCCTGTCCATCATTTGGAACCAGAAAGGGCTCAGGTGCCCACTTGAGTTGAATTTAATTCAGTATTCCGCTTTTAAAATGCATTATGGCAGTCGGTCAGTCTGAATGGGAAAGGTATTTAGACAGCGCTCAGCAGAACCTTAGCTGCACACATGCTGATGTGTCTTCTCTGACAGCAGAAACTCAGTTTAAAGTCATTGCATAATGCTTGGGTAGACATCAAGAAGGTGGGCCTTTAATTTCAATGTGAGGGCTTTAGAAATTTATAAACAGTAATGATGACTTGGTTTTGGGTTGTTTTTTTTTTTTTAAATATTGTGGTGATGCTTGTGTGAAACTCATGTACATCCCTGTAAGTAAATTGCATTCATTTATACATCATTGAAACATAAGACCAGAATTTTAATATTTCTCAGACGTTTTATGCTATTTCTAACTTTAATAAAACATCTGCTTCATAAAAATATTGGGTTTAGATTCTTGTAGTATTTGTCTAGGGGTTTCACACATCATACTTAACAGGTACATAGCTAAGCCAATGAGTGGCTTTTATATTTATTGTGATACAGTTCTTCCTTTTTCCCTTTCCTTCTCACTTTGTTCTACTACTTCTAGATCTGTGGTGAAGGGTTGGATACTTCACTATTTCATCTGATGGAGTGAAATGAACACTTTCTGGAAGCTTTCAGCGTTTTAATTAAACATGCAGATAGCTGAGGAGCAGTATATATTAAATTTTTTATTAAAAACATGGATAAGGTACAACATTAATCAGTGAAAAAGATCTTGTCCTTGCTTTTCTTAATGGATTATATTAGTCATTAGATCATTAGAATGAGTTCAAAGCGCTCTCTCTTAGTCTCATACTGTCACTTTGTTAATACCACTCTCTTATGAGTCACCTTCCCTTTTAGGCAGTAATAAATTTTACCTCTCCTCCCCTCTTCTTTTCTTCCCAGCACCCACTTCCTTGATTTGTTGTGTAACTTTCAAGGAAAGGCCATGTTACTTGGCTGAGGAGATTGAGGAAGATGCAACCGAAATAAAACAGCTAGGCAGTGAATTAGCTTTGCCAGTTGATATTCTGCTTTGATTTATACTCTTTCCAGTACTTTTGAAGCACAAAGATGTGCTGGTCTCTGGAAATGAACACTTAATCTCATACCACCCCTACCCCACTCCAAGGCTGACATTAGCTACTTAAGCAAAATCTGATTTATGCAATTGGCCAAGGCTTCTATGTGACACCTCTATCACTTCCCAAGTGGGGGAAATCAAAACAAAACACGTGCTCGGAGGAGGAGTGCTCTTTGCTTCCTTGCAGGTACAGGTGTGTGCTTGGGTGCAGAATGGCAGACTGATAGAATCAGCTTTTTGTCTTCACAGCAATAAAAATATTGGTAAGACAGATTTGTAATGGGTTTGGGACTTTTTCAAACCTGGGTCACTGGTTCAGACTCAGCCAGTCACCCGATGCTGGAAGTCACTGCCTCTGGCAGGGAGCTTGATAGTCAGCAGGAAATGTGTTGGAGAGCTCTGTCTCTTCCATCAGAGAACTGTCTGCAGGAGCTGACACTAATCGGCCACCCCTGGTGGTGGTTTCAGCAGTGAAGCCAAAGATTCTGAGCCACCCTGTCAAGTCTTTAGAGTGGGTTCATATCATGGCAGCAAGGTAGTACTTGGGGACAGGTTTTAAAATTTTGACCTATATACTTGTTTTAAGAGAAGCAATTATTTTCATCCTTTTTGAACTGGTAGCTTGGCCATGACCACTGCACTTCCAATCCATTTCCAAAAGATACAGAACAGCAGTTCTCAAACTTTGTATTATCCTCTGATGCACCTGGAAAACGCACACATTCTGTGCCTAAGCAGGTGTGAGACCAACAAAAACTCATAGCTGCATAGCTGGCTACTGGGAGTATAGCTGTAGTAGATTACAGAGTCCCTTGTAGTATAGAACCCCAGTAAGCAGGATTTTTAGGGAAAGCCTTCTGTCTAGGTTCAGATGAATATTCTGCACCTTGACTCCAGTAATAAGATGACTGTTATGTAGTGAGCATCCTGTTTCCTGGAGAATGTAGAATGGAATGATTTTACACACATTATCTTAAGCCTGCTGCTTGTTCATCTGAAGATTTTTATGTGAAATAGCTTATTTGTATTGTGACTTAATCGTCTCCTTCCATCTGACTCCTTAAGAGTGAGCTGCACCCTCTGTATTTTTTTTCACCCTGCATAGCAGTGGTGCATTCAGTCAGCCCAAGAGAGGAGCGCTGCCTCCTAGAAGCTAATGCCCATCCACTCAGTGGGTGCACTGGCATTACAGAGCCAACGTAAAAGTTCAAACAGTGAATTAAGAATATTGAGTTCTCTAAGGCACGTACTTCCTAAGCAGCTGAAGAGCAATCTCCACTGCGCACAAAACACTCACCAAATCATTGCCGGTAGAACGTGTTTGTAAAAAATTTTGCATCTGTTTGCAGATAATTCATGGCTAAATTAATAGAATAATCCTGTGTTGCTCAGTTACAGCAATGTGCACCTTAGCAATGCCTTGATAAGACGTGATACAAAGGCTGTAAAACAAAAGAAGACCTACCAGGTCTGGTGATGCGCCAGAGATACATTTCATGATTCACGTGATCTGTGCTACAATGGTGTTTCAGGATCTGTATTCCTGGGGAAGGGAAGCACAAAATTAATTAACACACCCCCCTCTCCTATTATAAAAGAAGATTACATGAAAAAGGTTATTTCAGAGCTCTCTGAAACTGATGGGGGGACTATAAAACCTAGGCATTTCAATGGAAAATTTTCAAATGGTCGTTTTTTATTATGAGTGCTTTTATGTATTAGGAACTATTTCTCATTGCCTTTCAGTATTTTCTTGTCATAGGAAGTGGAAAATGCCTGCTTGTGACTCTTACAAATTAAGTACAGGGGAAATAAAACAGGTTTTTGAGCACTCCTGCTTTTGTAACTGTGATCACCACCACCCTCCTGAGCAAATTCTGTAGTAGACAGACCTGCTTGTTTTGGCATGCCAGTGGATTCACACATGATGATTGTCTGTGCACCAAGTTGCAAGGATCAAATGTAGCTGGGGACAAGTTCTCCTTTCTGCCAGGCAAGGAGGACAACAGAGGCATTATTGTAGGATCTAAAGCATATAGGAAAACTTGCTAAAGAAACTGGCCTTCTGAAGGGCTTTGAGCACGTGAGTAGTCAGTTGGCATTAGCAGCCCAATAAAGTGTCTCACAGACCCAGTATCTTCTTTCATTTGCTCTTAAGTTTCTCATTACCTTCTTTAGGACTCCTGCCTCCGTTGACTTTAAAAACAAGCAAACCAAAAAGTCTTATCAAAAACCATAATGTGTGCTTCAGAACTGAGACTCGAACTTGCATGGTAGTTGTACCTGCTAAAAGGTAGTCGTTGCCACTGAGTGTGCCATGCTGGAAGCCAGATCACATCTGAAATAGGTCCTTGGCTTCTACACACTTGGTTATGCATTTGTTATGCTAGAAGGGGTACACAGTCTAGCTTGGTCACAGAGAGAAATTTGGGTGGTTGTCAGATGTTTCATGGTGTTTTCTTTTTTTTTTTTTCCCCCCTCTCCCTTCAGTTTCACTTATTACAGGAGTGGAACATGCAGCTATGATAAATTTAATCTGATGATAATGTGTATGTCTGGTATCTGATTCATCTTTGATTTCATGGCTGTATCCCAAAGAAGGGAGACAGAAGGAAATTAGTAGAGGACCATGGTGGTGAGCAAGATTTAGAAACTGGTAGAGATGATGAAGTGTCAGCTAGACTACTTGCAACAGAAAAGGTAGTAGCTAAAGAGAAAACGGTGTGTGCAGGATGGAGAAATACCAGAAGTGGAGATAAGAAAAATGCAAAATGAATATCAGTGATTTAAGGCTGAGAGTGTGAGACCAACAGGAGAGTTGCCACATGTAAGTAACTAGAGCAGAGGGACACATACAGAATGTGATATTGATTGCAGGAATTTGCACTGTGCAACCAATCCAGTTGCATCAACAAAGTTAATTCATTTGCCCCTTTTACCTCTCCCAGACCACTTCGCAGCATACAAATACCTTTGCCGCTGCCATTGCTGAATGCTAAATAAATAAGTTAATCCTCTAATACAATTTAGACATGAAATAAATAGGTCAATCCATTTATTCTCTAACTAGAGTTCAGAAGGATAATGAGGTTTGGCTGCAGGCAGCATGGTGCCCTGGAAGCATATTGCTGTTTAGCCTGTTAATGATGTTGGTATGCTTAATTCATTTCAAGTCATCCCTTTGTTTAAGCTTTTAAAGCTTAATCTTAAGAAAATACAAAAAAAAATTTTGGGGGGAGACAAGTCTGACAATAGAGTCTTGTACTTCTGCTTAGAATAAGTTTAAGTTTTTGTGATCTTGGTCCTGTAGGTACTCACCTAGGTTAGGTAAGTAAAAATATTCCTGCTAATGAGAATTTGCAGTCTAACAGTGATGAGATTGCATGAAAGTCTTATTTCTTTTGCCCAAACAGACAACTAAATTTTGGTAAAAGTCCATTTCAGATAATAGCTGAGGTCTTGACACAGGAGTATGTTCCTTTCTCTAGATCTTGTCTGGGTAGGAGCTGTTTCATTTCTTATCCTTTTTCATGGTGTTACTTGACACAATTAAATGCTTCCTGCGCTTTTCTCAAAATGTGATGCTTTTTTGGGCAAGCAATTTAAATCTCCCTATGACATTTGCTTACATGAGGTGTAGGTACTGTGAATTAATATATTATGAATCACATTTTAAGACTCAGATGAAAAGTGCTGCAGAAACACAGAATATTTATTACTTTTTTATGTCCAGTTCTCTTGTAATGTATTCATATTTGGTGCAAATTCATATTGACATTTATTATCCAAAAATTTTGATACTATTTTTTTCCTTTGTGTTGTAGGACTAATTTCAGTTTTTGAATGGCTTTTTAAAAAACTGTAATATGCAAATCACAGCAGTAGCAGAATCTCCAACTTCTTTTTCCTTTAATTGAATTTAGCAATTACAAAGTCATGGCACCTATGTGAACCACCATATGTTATTCATCTTTCTTATTGTTCTCAATTAGGGTGTTGTCTGGTATGGTATGGGTATTTTTTTTTTTGTCTGCTGCTTCTGCAGTGATTAATATAATAGAGTTATAATCTCACTTATAATCAAACTTTCAGGAAAGCTTATTGGATTTGAGGTGACTTGTATGCAAGCAATTTCCCGACAGCCGAACTAGATGCTTGCAATTTATGGGATGTCAAACCTTTATCATTTCATGCCAGATTACTAGCACGTCTAATAGTCATGTCTCTGGATTGTTGGGTTTTGGTTTTTTAATTTTATTTTACTTTCAATTTTAAGGACAGTATCTGTGCTTCGTTAACTACAGTGTAATTTTAGAGAAGGCCAATTTTTTTCAGATACTTTGTAATTGGCTTGTTATCAAGGTAGCACAAAGCAATCGCCTGTCAACATGAGTGTTCCAGGCACAGTGAGGTAAGGGGAGCTGACTGAAAAAAATTATTTGTTTTAATGAAAGCACACAGATGGATTTCTTTTTTAAACTATATAGCCTCTCAGCATACTACCAGTATTCAATTATATTTATATATTTAGAAGCTACCTTTGCAGGGAACAGGAAAAGCAATGCTAAGTCACATGTTGACACAGTACACAAGTGTGTGTGTGTTTAAACCTTTTAAAGAAATCCAGGAGATAGACTAATATGTCCCCAAATAGCATGACATCAGTAGTCTGTCTTTTAAGTATTGTTACCCCACCAACAGGTAGCAGCCTGGTGCTGGCAATTTTTCCTTTCATCCAGTTACTGACGTGGCTTAAAGCCAATGGGCAGCCGAGTGCCTCATAGCCACTCCCTCACTTCGCCCCATTGCACTGGGGGTGGGGGAGAGAATCAGAAGGTTAAAAGTGAGAAAACTTATGGGTTGAGATAAAGGCAGTTTAATGAGTAAAGCGAAAGCCAGCCATGCAAGCAGAGCAAAACAAGGCATTCCTTCACCACTTCCTGTGGGCAGGCAAGTGTTCAGCCATTTCCAGGTAAGCAGGGCTCCATCACACCTGATGGTTACTTGGGAAGACAAATGCTGTTACTCCAAACATCTCTGTCTTTCTTCTTCCTCCCCCTACAGCTTTGTATGCTGAGCATGACATTGTATGGTATGGAATATCCCTTTGGTCAGTTAGGGTCAGCTGTCACAACTCTTTGTGCAACCCCAGCCTTCTCACTGATGGGGTGGTGTGAGGAGCTAAAAAGACCTCTGCTATTTGTCAGCCCTGCTTAACAATATTTAAAATATCACTGAATTATCAACGCTGTTTTCATCATGAATCAAAAGTGTAGCCACACACAAAGTGCTATGAAGAAATCTAATTCTATCCCAGTCAGAACCAGTACACAGATAGTCTCTGTATGTGATGATCTTCCTTGTTCCCTCCTTGCAGTAAGTGGTAAGTGCATGTGAGGAGTGGTAGGCTTAGTACTTTGTGTATGAAAATACATACTCAAAGAGTGAGACAGAAAGTGTGGCTCCTTTTTCTTGTAGAAGAGAAAGATTGATTTTATTCAGGACAGAAGTGGGGTAATTTGCTAGCTGTAGTTACAAGAAGAAAGATTGGGCGAAACGTGTCTTTGTTTTCTCAATATATAAAGGTTTTAGTTTCAAGTGGACCTTGATAATAAGGAACTATGATAGGACATTAGTGCTTTTCCCCCTAAAACTGACAATTCTCTTATAATTTTTGAAGCATCTGTCTGGGGAGAAAAGGTACTACATTAATGGTATCTGAATTTTAAAGGCCAAAATTTACCAGCTGTGAAGGTTTTAGGATGATCTACATGAAATAAATAGCAGCTGCAACTGGGTTTCTGACTGGGTAGGTATCACATGACAGAAACCCTCTGTCATAAATTGATAACCCTGCTGGAAGTCTAGAGGCCATGGAACAAATTGTCACTGTTATTTCTATAAATCCAAGATTATTCTGTGTGCTATAATGTAGGTGGTGCTAGCTTTACCCTGTACTTAAGCTTACTAGAAAATATGAAATATTTTGATTCGTTTGAGTGCTGTTGTATTTCAGAATGGTTTATGTTCCAAGTGTTTATGAACTGTGATCCTTGTTCAGCTTTCATCCTCCCTGTGTAAGGTATTACAACCTGCAAATACCAGGCTGATGTCAAATCCTGGAACACCCTTTACTATTTCCAGCAATAGCATCAAATTGAGTTTGCTGTATATTGCCTTCTTAATTTGAGGACTGCAGACTGAATTGTTTAGGACCATGAAGGTTGTCTTTTATGGCTTTTTATTTCATTCTTCACCATCCTATTTGGTGTGGTTTGGGTCTTGTATTCTTCATTTACTACAAAGTTGATGCTTTTGCTGTAATATTAGGTGTCATCTGATTTTATCCAGCTATACCAGGTTAGTATTTCTCAAGAGAGCATTTTCTGGGCTATGTAGTGGTATAAAATGACTACCAAGTTCTAACTGTCTGCTGGTTCCAAGTAAAGGAAAACATTCCTTCATTTAAAAGCATTCTTCAGTTTGTAGTTACAGATTCACAGAATGGTAGGTGTTGGAAGTGATCTACCCAACCCTCTGGCTAAAACAGGGTCACCTAGAGCACATTGGAAACCTTCAAAAGTGATAAAGCTTAAACAGTATTCTAAAGAAAAGAATGTGTACAACTTAATGCATAATATCAGCCAGCCCCTTTTCAGTGGTCTGTGGGGACAGGACAAGGGGCAATGGCTGCAAGTTGGAGCACAGGAAGTTCCGCACCAACATGGGGAAGAACTTCTACACAGTGAGGGTGACAGAGCCCTGGGACAGGCTGCCCAGGGGGGTGGTGGAGTCTCCTTCTCTGGAGATATTCAAGACCCGTCTGGACGCCTCCCTGTGCAATATGAGCTAGGGAGCTGCTTTGGCAGGGGGGTTGGACCTGATGATCTCTCGAGGTCCCTTCCAACCCCTACAATTCTATGATTCTAATTAGCTCCAGGGAGACCTTGTAGTAACCTGTCAGTCCTTAAAGGGGGTGCCTACAGGAAAGTTGGGGAGGGTCACTTTTTTTTTAATCAGCAAGGATATCCATAGGATGCAGGGTAATGGTTTTAAGCTGAAGGAAGGTAGATTTAGATTAGATATTAGGAAGAAATTAATCCCTGTGAGGGTGGTGAGGCCCTGGCACAGGCTGCCCAGAGAAGCTGTGGCTGCCTCTTCCCTGGCAGGGTTCAAGGCCAGGCTGGATGGGGCTTTGGGAAACCTGGGCTAGTGAAGGGTGTCTCTGCCCACAGCAGGGGGTTTGAACTAAATGGGTTTTGGGGTCCCTCCCAACCCAAACCAGTCTGTGATTCTGTGATAATTGGTATCAGGGTCACCCCAAAACTGTGTGTGGATTTTCAGTGGTTTCTTTGTAAATGCACCATGTTGATACTTTTACAAATAACACCTCCTGCATTCACTAGAGATGTCATATATGAAGCAGTAGTGAAAACTTAATTTACCATTGTGCTTGAAACTTCAGAGACTGCTCTTAAAGTATTTGCACTGTGTGAAGGCCTGCCTTTATTTTTGAAACAGTGCTAGAAAGGGATCCCAGGTAAGGGCTACTGAAAATAGAACTGTTGGAATCAGCTTCTTGTACTTAGACATCCGAAGTATGCTGGCCTTAATACTATTTTCTATGCAACTTTCAAAAATGAATGAACATTCACTGACACATTTATTAATATTCAGTTTGATTGTGGTGTGGAAGGTGCTGGTGTCTAGGATAACAAAAGGTGGTCACATTGAGTCAGGCCAGTCACTTGTGGCTGTCATGTATAGGTGCTTAGCTTCTGGCAGAGGCTTTGAATATCAGACGTCTCAAGCACAAAGGTCCTAAGATTCCACATTTCCTCTGTCTCTGCTTGAATGCTGAATTTTAGCCCCATGGAGAGGATGCTGCTGTCATCACAGAATCATAGGGCTTGGAAGGGACCTCGAGAGATCATCAGGTCCAACCCCCTGCCAAAGCAGCTCCCTAGCTCATATTGCACAGGGAGGTGTCCAGACGGGTCTTGAATATCTCCAGAGAAGGAGACTCCACCACCCCCTGGGCAGCCTGTCCCAGGGCTCTGTCACCCTCACTGGGTAAAAGTTCCTCCGCATGTTGGTGCGGAACTTCCTGTGCTCCAACTTGCAGCCATTGCCCCTTGTCCTGTCTCCACAGACCACTGAAAAGGGGCTGGCCATTTCCCCCTGCATCCCATGCTTAAGATATTTATAAATATTAATTAGGTCCCCCCTTAGTCTTCTTTTCTCAAGGCTGAACAGCTCCAGTTCTTGGAGCCTTTCCTTGCAGGGGAGATGCTCCAGTCCTTTAATCATCTTTGTAGCCCTTCTTTGGACTCTCTCCAGGAGATCCCTGTCCTTTTTATACCAGGGAGCCCAGAACTGGACACAATACTCCAGGTGGGGCCTGACCAGGGCAGAGTAGAGGGGGAGGATCACCTCCTTTGACCTGCTGGCCACACTCCTCCTGATGCACCCCAGGATCCCATTGGCTCTCTTAGCTACCAGGGCACACTGCTGGCTCATGGCCAACCTGTCATCAACCAGGACCCCCAGGTCCTTCTCCACTGAGCTCTTCTCCAGCAGGTCATCCCCCAGACTGTACTGATTCAAGCAGTTATTTCTTCCCAGGTGCAAGACTTGCTTTTGTTGAACCTCATCTGGTTTCTCCCTGCCCAGCTCTCCAGCCTGTCCAGGTCTCTCTGGATGGCAGTGCAGTGTTCCTGTGTGTCAGCCACTCCTCCCAGCTCTGTGTCACTGGTGTCAGGCATCTCACCAATGCTCCAGCTCTCTCTGTTCAGGGTTCCCATACAGTTGATTTTCCTACAAGAATGCCAAGAGCTGAAAGTGACTACTCTACCTTTTCTCTTGATGCAAGAGTCCTGTTGAGTGGTAGTTGTTCGGTGTTTGAAAGCCCCCAGAAGAAGGCAGCTTGGTTCTGTTTCAGCAATCTGTTTCCTTTTGCATGCTTGTCTCAAAGGAAAAAACCTGTCAACCATATCTAGAACGAGGGCTATAGACATACTGAGACTTAACTAAATTAAGTACCTTGATAGCTCATCTTCACAGATGGAAAGAGTTTGAAAGCCTCCTCAGCCTGCAAGTCTCTGCAGTGTTCCCTTCAGGATCAGCTGTGTATGTGTAGTGAAGAAAAACCATGTTATTTCTGTGTTTGTTTGGGGTTTTTTTTAAACAATAGTTTAATAAAAAACCCATTAAAACCTTGCAAGTTAGAATGAAAAATCTGCCTACAGGAACTGTAAAAGTGCATGCTGTCAAACATGACGTATATGCACAAATACCTGCGGGCTTATTAGTGCCTCCATAGTGATGTGCTGTCAGCAGTGTATTTCCACTGCGTATGACCTTGCAATGTTTACCTTTATCTAAAAGGAAAAGAGGGAGGGAGAGTTATTCAGTGAAGCTTGGGTATCTCCTGTAACCTTTATGGTCTCTGCCAACCACTTCATAACAGCCCATAGCACATTCACTCTCTGAAGGACTCGGGTTATTGAAAAGCAATAGCAGTAAATCCTATGCAGCTGGATGTCACAAGAAATAGGAGAACTCTCTGTTTGCTCCCCATTGTTCTATTACTGCTTACATGTCTGCTGCTTCCACTAGCTTATTCCTATGGGAGTTTATTTTCTGTCCTTAAAAGAAGGCTGTCAGACTGATTTAAGGCCAGAAGTGATGCTTTCAAAAAAACCACGAGCTTACTGAACCTTGGATCATTTGACAGGTGGTCATAAGGTTTTGTTTGAAGTCAAAGAAAGCAGAATCTTGTCTGGCTTTAACTTATCCCTTGCCACAAGTTTTGGCAGCCTTGTGCTAATGCCTCCAATTAGGAAAGGAAGGCAGCATAGTCAAGCAAAGAAAAATGACCTGCGGGTGAAATGCAAAATGTAGGCAAATTATTTGGAGAGTCTAAAAGTAAATTATCAGGCAAGATCTTTCCTCTCAATAGATATGGTGATTTACAGCACAGGCTTTTTGAAGGAGCATGGTGGGTTGACCCTGGCCAGAGGTCAGATGCCCACCAAAGCCACTCTATCACTCCTCTTCCTCAGCTAGGCATGGCAGGCTTATGGGTTGAGATAAGGACAGGGAGAGATCATCCAGCAGTTAACATCACAGGCCAAACAGACCTAAAATGGAATAAAATGCATCTGATTTGTTACATAATAAACCAAACTAGGATAAGGAGAAATAAAACAAAATCTTACAGCACCTCCCCCACCCCTCCCTTCTTCTCAGGATCATCTTTATTGATTTCTCTACCTCCTCCCCCTGAGTGGCACAGGGAAATGGGGAGTGGGAATTGTGGTCAGTTCATCTCATACTCTCTCTGCTGCTCCTTCAGGGGGAGGTCTCCTCGCTCTTTTCCTCTGCTCCAGTGTGGGGTCTCTTGTATGGGAGACAGTCCTCAATGAACTTCTACAACGTGGGGCCTTCTTACAGGCTGCAGTTCTTCATAAACTGCCCCAGTGTGGGTCTCTTCCATGGGGTGCAGACCTTCAGGACCAGACTGCTCTAGCATGATCCCTCACAGGGTCACAAGTCTCCCCAGCAAACCTGTTCCAGTATGGGCTTCTCTCTTCATGGGCTACAGATCCTGCCAGGAGCTTGCTCCAGCATGTATTTCCCACGGGGCCACAGCATCCTTCATGTGTCTCCACCTGCTCCAGCATGGGGTTCTCCACAGACTGTAGGTGGAATCTTTACTTCCCACTATGTTCCATGTGCTGCAAGGGGACAACCTGCTCCCCCATGGTCTCCTCCATGAGCTGCACGGGAATCTCTCATCTGGCACCTGGAGCACCTCCTCTCCCTCCTTCACTGACATTGACGTCTGTAAAGTTTCTTACATCTTCTCACTCCCTTCTCTGGCTGCAAAAAGCTGCTCTTTGCAGGATGGTTTGTTTTTATTTTCTTAAATATGTTATCACAGAGGCACTACCACCATCACTGAATAGCTCAGCCTTGGTAAACCGTGGGGTCTGGCTTGGAGCCAGCTGGTATGGGCTCTGGTGAACCTAGGGGGACATTCTAGTAGCTTCTTACAGAAGCCACCCCTGCAACCCCCCACTACTACCAAAGCCATGCCATGCAAACCCAAAACAAGGAGCTTGTTAAAAGTAAGTTCTAAATGTATTTCCCTGTTACTATGGTTCAAGTGGCCTTGGAGACTTTAAAACCAAAATGAGTGCTTTACCAAAAGTACCTTAAATTCACTCTGTGTAGTTCTGACTTTCATCTATATCATGGCATAGAACACTGCACCAGTCTACCATAATGCATCTTGTTGTGAAATGAGATGTTTCTACCAGTGCTTCACTAGCAGGTAAGTCATCTATAGTCAGAGTGCAAAGCTGAGGGGAAGGATCCTTCTGTTAAGATAAACTGTCCTCACTCATGGGCTGGATCTCTTTGGGCTCCTAAATCATTTCTGTACCACTTGCTCTTGCTATCTGATGTACCTGTTAATTTCAAAATTAACATTCTTTGAGTTTTTGCTCCATAGGGGTAAGCAGTAGGAGGTGTTTTGGGCTTACTGCAGATAGAATCTAACAGCATCTTGAGGTCAAGATCCTCTGTATATCTGCAGTACAGGAACCACACAGTCTTCATTTATGCCACCTCACCAAAATGTCTCACTTCAGTACTGATGATGGCAATGGCTTGGTAATGAGGACTCCCAGAAACCATCAGCTGTAATCACTCTCTTAAGCAGAGCCAGCTTCTAAACTCCTGAGTGCTGTCCTGGGCTGTGTAAAATCCATGTTATGAGCCACAATCTGTTTCCAACTCACCCTGCCATCCTGCCCTTGCTCTGTTCTCTCTAGGATTAAACTAGAGAGGAGAGATGGTCTCGCCGTAGTTCTTGCAGCCTGCAGCCAACCCAAAGCGAATAGAATGGAATTTCTCATTTATGTTCTATCTTGGGGAAGTGAAGAGAGGATGGAATAATTGTAACCAAGATAGATACACGAATCATAACTGTGCCTGTTTCTAGAAAATTAGAATGTCAGTGAGCTAAAGGTAATTTGTTCAGAGTGCCAACAGAACACAATGATAAATCTTGACTATTTGATTTTTTCCTCTCATTAGGTAGTTTCAGTAAGACTGAAGAGTGAATGTAGTTGGTTAGAAGAGCCTTGTACTAGATGCACCTCCAGATGCACCTCCACCCACCTCTTCCCCAGCAATAATCTATGGGACTTGATTCTGAGGCAGAAATGTTTGGTAGGGCTGTGATGCCTTTTCAGCAATGTTTAAGTATTCTTTTCTGATGGTTCCACGAAGAGAATTCCTGTGATGTATAATGGTTAGTGCTGTTTAATTGGATTTCATGTAAAATTTCTTCATTATAGCCAGGCTTTATGCTGTCCAATTTGTTATTTTTTAAAATAAACATTCATTTCTTCAGAAGTAGCACTAATTTAAAAGGCATACTTGAAGGTAAGATTACAACATGTGGGATGATTGGCATGCCCTGTTCAGTGGGCAGATCCCCTGTGGCTGCTTTTTTTGTTTTTAGAGCAAAAGATCTGTACAGTCTTTCATCCATAATGTTCATAGAGAGCTTAAACTTCTACAATTTGTATTCATGTGAAACCCACATTGAAACCCCGTGGGTATTTGACTTCAAGAAGACTGGAGAGCTTGGTTGTCTGCACTGGAAAAAACAGTATCCTCCTTATTCCAGTTAGTTCATTATATTCTGAGCCCAAAAGTTTGATAGGCATTTTGCAGAATAAATAAAGAAGAAATGGCTCTTCCTCAGCAGAAATGTGGTTTCTAAGTTAATCATGTAAGAATAGCAGAGCGAAGAGACAAGGCACAGGAATTTATGATTCAGTATCAAGATATTTTGAGTGTTGGCTCGGTGTCTAAGTGGACATGAATGACGTTCCTTGGGGGTCAGAATTGGGATTGGCATAGCTTTACATCTTTGTTGGAGACTTGGACAGTGGGATCAAGTACACCCTCAGCAAGTTTGCCAATGACATCAAGCTGTGTGGTGTGGTTGACATGCTGGAGGGAAGGGATGCCATCCATAGAGGGACCCTGACAAGCTGGAGAGATGGGCCTGTGCAAACTGCATGAAGTTCAACAAGGCCAAGTGCAAGGTCCTGCACCTGGGTCAGGGCAATCCCAAGCACAACTACAGGCTGGGCAGAGAATGGATTAAGAGCAGCCCTGAGGAGAAGGACTTGAGGGTGGTGATTTATTAAAAGCTCAACGTGACTCAGCATTGCGCACTTGCGGCCCAGAAGGCCATCTGTATCCTGGGATGGATCAAAAGCAGTGTGACCAGCAGGTCAAGGGAGGTGATTCTGCTCCTCTACTCTGCTCTGGTGAGACCCTACCTGGAATATAGTGTCCAGCTCTGTGGTTTGCGGTACAAAAAAGGCATTGAGCTGTTGGAGTGGGTCCAGAGGAGGCCACAAAGATGATCAGAGGCTGGGGCAGCTCCCCTATGAAAACAGGCTGAGATAGTTGGAGTTCTTCATCCTGGAGACGGCTCTGGGGAGACTTCATTGCAGCCTTCCAGTGCCTAAAAGGTGGCCCTTGTTCTGTCACTACATGGCCTTGTAAAATGTCCATTTCCAGCTTTTCCATAGGCTCCATCCAACATGGCCTTGAACCCTGCCAGGGAAGGGGCAGCCACAGCTTCTCTGGGCAGCCTGTGTGAGTGCCTCGCCTCCCTTACAAGGAAGAACTTCTTTCTAACTTCTAATCTAAATGAACCCTCTTTTAGGTTAAACCCCCAGTTTAGGGGGCCCTTACACATACTGTGTATCATATCTTATGGTATCAAATACCCCCTTGGCTAGTTTGAGTCAGTTGTCCTGGCTGTGTCCCCTCTCAGCTTCTTGTGAAAATTAACTCTATCCTAGCTGAAAAAACTGGGATAACACCCAGTGGCAGCCAGTCATTCCCAGAAGCGTGGATCAATGTGTTCCCAGAGCCAGTACTTGGGCTTGTAGTGCTCAGTGCTCTCATCTGTGACCTGCATGATGAGACACTGGTCGAATTTCCAGATGACACTCAGCTGTGAAGAGACAGAGCTTGGCTGATGCACTGAATGGTAGAGGTTTGTTCCAGAGGGACGCTAGTAAGCTTAAACACTAGGCTAATAGGAGCCTTGTAGAGCCACCAGAAGTGAGAACCTCTTCCCCTGGGATGGGTCCTGCCAGTGCAGCATCCCAGACTGGGAAGCAGTGGTCTGAGTAGTCCTGCTGAAGAGGACATGAGGATTACAAAGGATCACAAATAGGGTAGGCAGCTATCCAACCCGAAATAAGATGAAGACAGCTAACACTGAGACAAGTTACTAGTCCAGCCTGTGTGGTGGTGGTGACACTTGTGTTGCTGTGTCCAGCCTCAGTTCTTTTTTCTATATCAAGGAGAATGGGGAGAACTGGCAGGGCCTAGTGGGGTGTTCCTGTCTGTTCAGGGGCCCATAGCATGTACCCCTGCAGAGAGTTGGAAGGAGCTGGGCTTGCTTAGGTTGGAAAATGGTATTTGAGAGCTGAGCTAGTGGTGTCCTACAACCATCTAACAGAGTGTTACAGAGCAGCCAAATTCTTCTCAGCAGTAACAGATGATACAAGAGGTAGCAGCAACTGTTTTCAGTTTTGGAAGCTCAGGTTGAACCTCCGGGAGAGGAGTGTGGTGCTGGAACCGGTTTCTCAAATCTCCATGCACAGAGGCTTTTGAGCCAGCAGCCAGTGCAGTATGCATAGGGGAGCAGCAGCATGTGCTCAGAAGGTTTCTGCCATCTGCATTTCTTTATGTCCTGTAATTGGTGTGTCAAGCCACTCTTCTGTTTCATCCCTGGGACAATGACTTAGGAATGCACAGAATATATGAGGAAGCTTTGGAGTTAAAAGATGAGTGGAATGGGGTCTGACAGACAAAACTGGCATGCAGAATTGATAGTGCAGAACTGTTAATGAGTTGCTGAAAGGTGAAGTGCTGTGGACCCTGGAGATGGTGGAAGGATGCCTGAGCTTCGGGATGGGCAAGAATTTGGCAATAGAGGCTTTATGCTATCTGGATGGGATCATTGCCTTTCCCGGTACTTTGGGGGACAGCTGGCCACCTAGTTGTCTCTTGGTACTCTGTGCATGGATATACATGTACATATCTGACAAGGAAAATTAGATGTTCAAGACATTAAAATACACTATCCCTCAATATTTGTTACCTGTGGATCAGCTTCATAATTCTCCTGTGGTCTGAGTTATGTGACTGTTGTGCACTTAAAGCTGACGTAATGGCAGCTCCTATGTGATGAGTTTAATTCTGGCAGAGAATGAAAAAGGAGGAGGACACCACCAAAGAGCTTTGATTATGCACCTTTTCTTGTGGGTTTTCTAGTTCCTTGGTGGAATAACTCAGAGTACTTGTTACTTGTTTAATGTGGTTTCTGACATTACTGTGTGAGTTATTGCAATCCCTGTTCTGTTCCAGGTCTGTTTAGGTGCTTGTGTGTAGGAGTATTGTCAGACTTGTTAATTTTTAAGCTTTTAGCCTCCTGAGTGTAATCGAATAAACACACTTGAGAGCAAAGTAGTAACTGGAGGCACAGCATTAGGCTTCCTTTCACACCCTCCCCTTAACTACTGTGTATGCTGTGAAGTACTGAACAGGCATTCTGTCTTTCTGGTTTTATTGACAGAACCAGCTCCCTCTTAGCTTTCCCTTTAGGTCTGTCTGTCTGTCTTGCTTGTGATGACAGAAAATTCTCCCATCTGCTAGTCTCAGAACAGAGATCTCTAACTTGCCGTTTGCCTCTGTCAGCAGCAGAAGATGCATATTGGTTAATCAGCTGTGCAAGGCTGAATTATTTAAACACTCTTTTGTCATTCTCTAGGAAAGATTTTAATTTCAGCATTGAATTTTAAGTTTTTAATTAACTAACTACTTTTTTCAGTTCACTGCTTTTCAGCTGGGAGCAAACACTGCTGAGTCATTTAGGAATTGGGCTGTAACAGCATCTGGCTTTAGCTCCCATTACAGAAGGCAATACCTGGAGCTTTTAATTGTTTTCATCTTCTTCCTTCTGACGTTTTCCTTTTGAAAAACTGGATGTAACATGTTTTGTGAGAAAAGCATCTTTTATTGTTATCCATGTAAAGTAAGTAGTGTGGTGGGTTTCAGTTTTCCATATGGGCATGCTAGGGATTATTGGAATTTAAACTGATAAACAGTACTAAAGTTTTATAGTTTCTGGACTTCAGCTCACATACTATGCCTGAGTTTAGGGAAGCAACAGGGGAAACCTGCAAAAGAGCTGTGTGAAGGTCACTGCCAGGAGACTGCTTCCTCTGTGTGTAAGGCTTTAGGGTTGTCTCTAAGAGATGAGGTAAATCAGTAAGGAAAACCGCTGGGACTGGGGTGTTACAAAAGGAGGGTTCCTGGCTTTCCTAACTTCAAGCAGTGTTTCTGTAGCACTGCTGCAGTTCCCAAGGATCACAGTGAATGCTAGTTGTTTGAGGGACAAGTCTTTACGTGAGTGAAGCCTTTAAATTTAGGAGAAATCATAGGGGCAAACCAAATCTGCCTGATGACATAGTGAGAGGACAAAATTTGTCTTTATTTTGCTTTGACTTAATATAGGCCTTCCTCTTGATATTTAGGAAAAGAAAAATACTTCAATAGGAGGTAATTTTAAAGTCAGTTGACTTGCAGATCTCTGCTCTGATACCAATCTTGCCACATGCTGTTTGCAGTTGTTTAATGCCTGCCTTACCTTGTCCATTTGTGAAATGTATTACACGCCCACAAGAGTTTGTATGAATTCATTAGTGTTTCTGAGTTGCTCTTGCATCATCTAGAGGAATGTGCTCACATACCTGCTAAGTATTAGAAGTGAAATCCTGGCTCTATTTAAGCTAATAGCAAGAAAGCTGATCGACTTCAAAAGAGGTAAGATACCCTATCACCATAATTAGATAGTTAAGAATGGTTCAGCTACAAATTTTGTAATAATTCAAAGGCTGTTACCTTCATGAATTTGAAGTCAGATGCAAGTATAGTGTGTTGCAAATCTTCTGGTGCTTATGCAATCACATTGCACTCAGCACTGGAGACTATTCACATTCTTAGTGTTCAGCACATTTTGGAGCCTTGATGAGGCAATTAGAAAATCTGTATAAATAAGCCTAGGAAAAGTGTAACAGTAAATTTTCATAATGTTGTCACTCAGGTAGTGCCCAGGTCTTCCATGGCTTTTACCAACTACTGACGTCCTGCTATGAGAGTTTTGCTTGGATAGTTAATTTGGAAGTTGAATGTAAAATGAAGAATCCAAAGACCAGCTCTGGGGGATGTTTTGTGATACTAGTGGAAACGTTCTCACCAGTCAGCATCTCCAAAGACTATAAAATCTGATTTAATTTTTTTTCCTACTGTACAGTCCCCAACAGACGTTGATTGTTAATAGTTTTTACAGCTCTAATTTAATCTGGTAGAGTATTGAACTTGTACATGAAAAGTAATAAAATCCTTTTAGTAGGAAGATGGAGTTTATGTTCAGAATAACAATCTGTCAGTTTTGCAAAGGATTGTTAAATTGCTGCTTTGTAACTGTGATCAGATTAAGTCAGCCTAGCTGTGTTTTGAGCCTTTCTTTTCAAGAAAGTAAGTTAAAATAACAAAGCTATGCTCTTTGGTTATTAGGGAAGCAATCTGCTTGAACTGGCATGGGAACTCTTTAATTTGTACCAGGTATCTGGATGTCTGCTATGTCTTATTGGCTTTGGTATGTTTGTAAATATTATTTTCAAATAATTGAACTTCCCTCTGTGAATTCTGGTGCATGCCACTTTTGTAACTGATTTTTATGTCCAGTGATCCTGTTTGCCGTCATGTCTGTAGGATGTTATTTGATTGTGTGATACTAGTATGGAATAGGGTGCACTGACCTCGCTGAGCATCGTGTGGCTGCTTAGCAGAAGAAACCAACCTGGCTCCTCTTTGCATTTACCCTGACACTGACTAGGAAGGATTTAGAGTACGAGCAGTTAGCAGGGTACGTTCAAAGAGATTGGGTAATTATCAGATAACCACCTTTCAAAGGGGCTAGCAATAGGATACTCAGTTTGCCCAGTTCCTAGGCTCAAGCGATGACTATGTCTTTTGAACACCTCAGGGTGGTCTCAGTGTTCTCACTAGCTTGAGTTTCAGATGTTTTATGCATCTGTATCAGATGGATGTTCGGCCAAGGATTGCAGAAATGGTCTTCATTGCTGGTGTGATTTTGAGTCTTACCAGTCTGTACCTCTTAATTTGAAAGCTTCTTTGGACGTGTGCTTTGCTCTTAGTGTATGTGTACATGTGTAGTACATTAGCATCAGATTTCTTCTTTACACATAGCTGTTACCTCATTAGTTCTGAACAGCACAACTTGAAGCTGTATTGATCATCTCAAAGATATCTTGCTACTAAGCTGATAAACCTTTTTGTGACATGAATATTAAGATGATGCAGAGAAGATTCCAAGGGATCAACAGCAATTTTGTCATTGCAAGCTACATTCATTTCTCTTGCAGTACTACTTTAATGCCAATGGCAATAATTTCCCGTGCTTAAGTGTAAAGATCCTCTTCAAGTATGTTTGTCTGCAATGACAGCAAGTTGCCAGAGATGTTGGGAGACACAACACATGAGGATCAGGAAAACCATTGCATGGTGACAGCAGGTATTAAAAATGTAAGGAAAAATATGATTAGGAGTGAAGTACTACTGGTAGGCTTCTCCCAGCATTTGTGAGTGTTTAGAGGGAATGTGGAAAATAAAGTATCTGTGGTTTCTGAAACACCACAGAGTGTTTGCTGGTAGGGTATTATGCAAACACAGGTGTATTTGGTGTAAAAGACTGAATGCTGTTCCCTCTGCAACCACAGGGTTCTGTGCGGTGATGATGATGAATGAGCTAAGGACCCAGGAAGTGCTTAAGTGCCGGGGTCTGTGGCTGTATATTTAGTTACGATGTGATTATTTTAACTGCATCTCTTTAATATCAGCATTGCGCTGCCCGCCAGAGTCCAATTTAAAACCTGTAGGGGAAGGCTCCTGAAATGCCTCATTGGTGAACATCATCCTGAAAAGCAAATAGATCCTTCAGAGTCCTGAGCAGTAGAACGTGACACTGGCAGCATGTACTGTGAAGGGGCCTTTCATCTCAGCTTGTATCTCTTGATATCTAAATAGCAGAAGAAGTTTGTTTGAAGCTACAGTGCTTTTTCTAGCTATTCACCCAACAAGATCCCAAGAGACTTATTAGAGCTGCAAGCTAATAGGTGAAAATAAGTGCAAGGAAATTATAGCTGGAACCTCAGGGTCTTCAGGTCTACACAGTGATTTCTGTGTACCACATGGATTCCCTTCCACTGGAGGGAAATGCAAAGGAACATGTAGCTTCTGATTTTGCCCAGAAAGACCCACTGATGTGACGTTGAATAGTCTTCTGTCCCTTGGTGTGGATGAGGAATTGACCTCCATGTGATCTTTTAGCACTTTCTAAGTAGAGGTCTCTACTTTGATCCTGGAAATGGTGCTTATCTTGATCCTGTGGGAGGCCACCACATGAAACGGTGGCAAGGAGTGACGAAGAGATTGTGCTTTTAAGGAAGGGAGGAGTATGATGATTTGTGGTCGAAATGTATAACTTTTCACTTCAGACATGTTAATTATTCCTTTGTGGGTTTTGAGTTCAGTAGCATAAGTCCTGTCAACTTAAATGAAAGAGTATTTGGACCACTGTGGGTTGTTGTCTCTGTGTACGTATGCAGCCGACTGACAGACGTGTCAGGTATGCTTTGAAGACGGCAAATTCCTGAAATTGGCTTTGTCTGAATTGGTGTTTCAGGTTTGCTTATGTGGAAAAGAGTATGTGTGATGTTAATGTATGCTGTATCCTTCAGGACATTGCTATAGGAACTCACAGGTCTGCTCTGTAGGAAGCAGGTTAAGGTTGTAGTGTGTGAGCAGGAATCTTCAATTTCTGCCGTGTAACAAAGCCTGTATGGTTTCTATGTGGTTTCACAGCAAGTAGCCCTCACTGCAACTTTGGAAACACCACAGCCAAATGCAGCTCTGATTGTTATTTCCGTAGCGCTTGTGGACTAGATGAGAAGTAAGACCAAGAAGAGAACCCTGCAGCAGATAGGGAGGTTGCACACAAGATGGTTGAGCTTTCAAAAGTGAGAACAAAATTAGTTTATTCTCGACTTTTTAAAAATAATAATAATAGATCCCAGGTAATCTGTCATAGCTCTAGTATTTGCCTTGGTAGGGGATCTTTCCAGAAGTACATGCAAGGAGGACGTTTCTGGCAAGACTGGTGGTGAGGCCACCTGTATCCTTGGGAGTGATTTTCCTGGCACAGCTTCACAGCAGTGTAGTGTGGGGCGATTCCCCCCAGCATCCTGGGAGAGTGTTCCATGGTAGCCCCCACCACGGCAAAATTGTTTTCCTTTTAGCAACGTATTTTATGAGGTTGAAGTGGTCATGTGATGAATAGTAACCCACAATTTCCAAGTGTCAGCCCTGTAAATAGAAAGTTGAACTATAAAAGCCAAAACAAAGGAGTTCAGTGACTACGCGACAAATTTGCTGTAAAAGCTAGCCTTGTCTAGTGCTGGACTTCACTGATGTTTCAAACCTGGCCCTGAGTCTGGGCACAGGAAGGACTATCCTTGGGAACTCACTTTATTTAGAACCACTGCAAGAAAACAAGGAATGAGAGCTGCCTTTGTTTATTTGTTATTTTTAAAATCTGACTCCCTTGTTTATTTGTTATTTTTAAAATCTGACTCCCCGTTGCAAAGCAGTAAGATGAGCAAATGGTTCTCGCACCTGGCAAGTTCCCATCAGCAATTATTGCAGTGCTTAGTGTCTTTCTGCCACCAGCAGAAGTCTCTTTGCTCCCTTTCATGCCACAGATTTCAGTGTTCTTATGGGGATGGTACAATTAAAGCCACAAGATTTAGTGCTCTAATTCTCTTTTATTTGCAACAGAAGGGAGAGACAGGAAGGAAGATACATGTGGCTGGGTTTTCATTTCTATTTTACTGACCAGCGAAAACAGTTTGTATATATAACTGTGACAATTACAGAGTTTGTTTAAACTCATCAAACCATTTTATTAGTAACTGTATTAAAGGCTGTTATTTCATATAAAGAAATCTTGTGATTAAAAAAACCAGGCTATGACTACACTTCACTCCTCTCTGTTTGCAAACCTCGACATCTGAGCAGGCTGTACGTTATGTATTTCTGCCTGTCTGTGTCATTACAGATGTTTTCCAGTTTTAGATGTGTCACTAATGTGATGCCAATGTCAAGAACGCTGTTTTTGACAAGTATGTCAAAAATGTTGCTTATGATAAATGTGTGTATGGGAGAGAGCCATGGTGGTTGACAGGAATCCAGGTTCCATTTTTAGCCCTTCTGTTATTACCTTGTGTGTGACCTGAGATGAATTGCAGAATCAGACTTTTTCAAAGGGGACATCTGTGAACACGAGTACAATTCCTCTGTTCTAACTGGCATGTGACAGTGAGATATCAAAATCTGGACTCTTGACCCTCAGTTCAGTCCAGAGATATGGGAACCATCAAAGGATAATTCACCAGTTCCATTTTAGGATGAGGTAAACTACCAGAGGAGCTCAGAGTGGTTGCTTTGCACCTTCTGGTCCACAGCTTACACACCAAGATGAAGGTGAACAAGATCCATTTGTGTCTCCTCCATAGAATTTCTTAGATGCCCTGGAACTCAGTTGAACCATGCTTAGTCTGTGGAAGATCATTCTTTTGAAGATTCAACCTTGGTATTTTCAAAACCAAGCTGCCGCTCCTGCTAAAACTCATGCATGTTTCAAGAAAGGTTTAAACTGGAGCCCTGTTGAGCCTTGGTTTCTCTATGAAATTAAACTGTTCATCAGTTCTGCATGTTTTAAGTAATAATGGATGGTCTTTATTAATGGACCTCCAGGAAGTAAAACCTCATTGTCTTGATCACCTGACCAGCCTTGCTAGAACCTGTGCGATACCACAATTTTTCTTGCTTCAAGGGTTGGTCCCTTTCATTTACCTAACTGCACCTTTCATTTACCAACTGCACACCCCAATGTGCTTGCTCTGTGACCAAATTGATACATTGGTTAGCTGCCAACAGGGAGCAATTTGACTTACCTGAAATGAGCAACAGTGTGATGAAAATGCATTACCTCTGTCCCACTGGATAAGCCTCAGATTGTGTTGAAATAGAATTAGGCCAAGGGAGTCAATGTAGTGGATAATAATGAAATGTTTAATGTGGATTAGCTGCATATAAAATTAATACATTAGAATGAATTGCTTAAGAAATAAAATTATGTCAGGCCTTTATCCTGACTCTAATGACTTAAAAAAGCTGCACTCTTCTGTTTATGGAAGAGCAAAAGTAAAGCTATTGAATCTGTGTTCTTTATTTGGGTGAGAGAAATAGATAGAAAGTATTATAAATTAATTACGTATCAGAGCTGTCAAATCAGGATCCCACTGAACGAAAGTAATAATATTTGGGTCTGGATCACACCTGAGCAGTTACAGAGATAGGGTTGAAGTCCAAGAAGAATAAGTACATGAAAGCAAGAATCTAAACCTGAAACTCTTTAATCACCTGCGTGGGCTAAACTCTGGAAGTCTGTTGGTTGATTAAGTTTTATTGTTATTGTTTGTTATTGTTCCCTGCCCTTAAAGTTTATGGCTTTTCCCAATTTATGCTTTTTCTTCTGGGTGTTAAATCTAAATGTAATCTTCGTTTTGGACCATCCAAAGGTGAGTTGAAATGTTGCCTGCCCAGGAAGATCATAACAGGTTTAATACAAAATAGGCAAACTTTCCAAATCTTTGAGGGGTATGAAAAATTGCAAGCATTCAGCTGGACTCTGTGGTGCTTTTTGGAGTTGAGTTGTTTGGGTTTTTTTCTGTAAAATCTTTCTTGTTGCCTCATCTGTTCTAGGTTCGTTTCTGTTTCTCAATGCATCGGAGAGGCCAAGCCCCATCATCCTGAGCCCTTGGCTGAGAAGCAGCAGTGACCAATGCGTAGTTCAAGTGGCTGTTTATAAGTTTTACCAGCAGAGTGGAGAATATATTGCTCGTCTTCTTCCCATTGATGAAAGCAGCAGTGAAACCTTATCAGTGGTGGGCCCAGAGAAACACGGGTAAGTCTCATCCTCTCATTTGACTCACAGCTTGAGCCGAAAAGAATCACACAGTGGCGTAGCAACACAGCCACAAAATGCATGCTGGACATCTACTACTCAGGGGAGCAGGACACCACACTGAGTACATCTGTGTCTTGCATGGGTCTAAATTATCATAGAAACTGGAGACTGGTGCTTATCTTATTATACAAAGCATCCACTTGATCCACGGAACAGCGAGTCTTCAAGTTGACATCATCTTATTCTCAATGCTTGCAAGTAGAGGCAGTGTGGATACTCACTCTTAGCTTTAAAGCTTTTCTATCCAATTTGCTGTCTGTTTTCTTTTTACTACTACTTTACCCAAGTACAATATTTGGCTTAGAATGTCTACTGAGCCTTTGCAGCTTCACGTGTCTGCAAATGTTTTAATTTTTGTCTTGCATTTGTGTGTTTTTAAAAAAAGCTGTCTCTTGTCAATAAAGTGGTTCAGAGCTAGTGCCAGAGGAGGAAAGCTTTTGATCTTTCAAGGGTATAACTGTTTGAAATGTTTTATCCTCTTTGTGCAATTAATCTTAATTGTTGTCGATATCTTAATTTGTCAGACTTCCTGTGCATTCTCTTGAATTTTGGCTAGCAACAAAACAGCAGGAGCTGAACGCAGTAAATATTTCAAAACTAATTGAATCTGGATGTATATATGAGGCTAATGTTCTACCTGTTTTATATACTGATTTTTTAAAAAAAGTTTTTATTTTTTACTTTTGCTGTGAAATGTGTATTAAGAAGCATAATTTTTACTAAGCACCTCAAATGCTCTTTGTTCTGATGTGATAGATTAGAGAGTTTCTAATAACAAGTCCTGCTGGCTTGTGCTTGTAACAAGATGTGATTATCTGATTACTGTCTACAGCAAATCCTGTGTTTTCCTGTAGCAAAAGGAGAATGTGCAATAAAAAAACCTTACAGGAGATAACCTAGCTCATAGAAACAGTTTGAATAGTTGTAATTTTCGTATAACACATGGCCTGTAAAAGCGAGGAGGAAAGCTTGTCTCTGGATCTAGATCATACTTAGTTCCAGCGACATCATCCAAATTGTAAATTACTGTTGATGTCTGGGGAAAGGTAATTAGGGGAGCTGCAGCAGCTGTCTTCTTCCTTAGCACTTCGCAAACGCTGTGCTCTATGTCACAGCTAATAAACATGCTTTGTGCAAAGTGCCTCCTGCATTGGCAGTGCCGCTGTTCCTTGGCGCTTGCGGGAAATACTGCTGTGTGAGTGGAGGAGTTCTAGCTTGGATATGTGGGCAGGCTGAACTCATTGGGAGCACAGGCAGGTGTCATGGAATCATAGAATGGCCTGGCTTGGAAGGGACCCCAAGGATCATAGAGCTCAAATCCCCCTGACCCAGGCCAAGCCACCAACCTCCAGGCGTGATCTAGACAAGGTTGCCCAGGGCCCCATCCAACTTGGCCTTGAACACCTCCAGGGATGGGGCAACCACCACCTCTCTGGGCAGCCTGTTCCAGCATCTTACCACTCTCTCTGTAAAGAACTTCTCCCTAATATCTAATCTAAACCTTCCTTCCTTTAGCTTTAGTTCATTCCCCCTTGTCCTGCCATTGTCCACCCTTTTAAAAAGTTGATTCCCCTCCTGTTTCTCTGCTCCCTTCAGGTACTGGAAGGCTGCAATGAGGTCCCCCTGCAGCCTTCTCTTCTCTAGGCTGAACAAGCCCAGCTCCTTCAGCCTCTTTGTAGGGGAGGTGCTCCAGCCCTCTAATCATCTTCGTGGCCTCTGAACCCTCTCCAACAGTTCCACATCTTTCTTGTATTGGGGGCCCCAGATCTGAACACAGTACTCCAGATGGGGCCTCATGAAGGCAGAGTAGAGAGGGACAATCACCTCCATGTCCCTGCTGGCCATCCCTCTTCTGATGGAGCCCAGGATACCATTGGCCTTCCGAGCTGCAAGAACACACTGCTGGCTCATGTTAAGTTTCTCATCCATCAGAACCCCCAGGTTCTTCTCAGCAGGGCTGCTCTCAAGGAGGTCTTCTCTAGTCTGTATATATATTTGGGATTCCTTCTTGCTCAAGTGCAAGACCTTATGTAGGTAAGGAGCCTTGAAGGGAAGGGGAAGATCACTCTAACTACCATAACAATTGCCTGCCTTTTCCATCTGCTGGAGACAATACGGACTGCTCAGCTGTGCATTGCAGATGCAGATCATCACCACAGTAGAATGGTCTGTGCTTTTAAAGAAGATGGTTTTGGCTATAGCTTGGCTATGCCATACATTGCAAGTACTATTGCTTGCTCCCCAGCCGCGTTTCTCTGGCACATAGAGTAAGAAGGATGTGCTAGTGGCTTTCATGCTTCGTGCGGCTGACTCCTTGGTGTGTGCTATAAAACTTTGCAATTGGAGCAGCTGGCTGTTCGTTCCCCTCCAGCCCCCCCCCCTCCCTGGTTTTGTCTCTTCACTGTGAAAGGTAGTGGCTCTTTCCCCAGCTTAGCAATGCAGAAAGGCTCCAGTATTGTGCCTGCATAAATGTCCCTAGGGATGGTTCAGTACCTACCCACAGACTGTAGCCACGGTTTGTTACCATTTGCCCTGAACCTCCATTCCAGAATTTGAGGGCTTCTTTACCCTTTGTTTGGAATGATAATATTTGATTATCCCAGCTTGGATAACAAGCCATGCAAATCTCACTTTTGTAACAAATCTTCTTTAAATAGGAATCAGGAATAGCTGATCAGAAGTCAGAAATAATTCAGTAAAGTCCTTAAATGAACTTAAATAAGCAATCCTGCAGTGGAAATCTGTTCTGCTTAATTCTTTATTTTGTCTTGGAAATCGCAAAGAATCTTATTGCTTTGCAACAAATTCTTTGCCTGTGATTTAGCCAACTGATTTAAAAAGCTTTATAAAGACTTTAGCTCCAGGTGGTTGAATTCCTCAGTGATGAGCCTGTGCTAGAATTAAAAGCACTTTAAAGTTTCACAGGTGACACTTCTTTGATTCTATGCACTTTATATATGCTTTTGCAAACAAGAGATGTAAAGAGGTGTATAGTTCCCAGTGACCTGTATGTGCAGTAGTAAGTCTGTGCCATTGCTTAAAATCAAGCTCAAAGTGGTAAGAATATGCGTTACTGAAACAAATGCCCCTGTAGGGTGGCAGAACAGTACTAATTCCAGGGTGGATTTTCTCGTATCTTGAACTATGCACAGTGTCAGGATGTTGCTCTCCCTGCCCCATTTTTTCCCCCTTTATAAGCCACATACCTTGAGTTACATATGCACCTTATAAGTTCTTCCCAGTTTACTTACATGTACAAGAGAAAAAGACAGATGCTGTCAGATATTACTCTTTCATTCTGGGTGAAAGCAGACAGGCAAAGGTGTTGGTTGACAGCCCTTGGAACTGACTTTAAGTAGAATATATGTAAAGTTACAAAATGTTATTAGCCAGGTAGAGACAACATAGCACCCAGTATTTATTTGCTATCAGGGTTCAATCACGTTGTCTTTTTGTGTAAAACACCAGCTGTGCGTTCGCTGGCTACTCAGCACACTCAGAGACTCGAAGGCAGAACTAGTGATGCTCTGTTTGCTCCTCCGGTCTCGTTCTCTCTAGATAAAAATAGCCCAAGCTGTGGACTAGAATAGTACCAATTCCATAATGAGGCACAGTCATTACAGAATATTTTTGTGTGGAAGACACATATTTGTTTTATTTTCTTACTTGAAATATTTGACTCCAGCTGATCTGCTGTGCGTGGGAAGAAAGCTAGCTAATTTAAGATGCGTTACATAGCGATAGCATAGGGCAGATGGAACAGACATCAGGAAGAATATGCCAGAAGTGTTAGCTATGAATGGTTCCTGAGTGATGAAACACCAGAGGCTGGCAAAGAGTTGCTTGTTTTGTATTATACAGAATCTTTGCCAAATACACTAATAGCTTTTCTACATAATATCTGCTTTTCTACATAATATCTACAATAATGCTTACTGCTCAGAAGATAATTACATCCTTGTTCATCAGCTCAACAGAATTGTATACCTTTTTATTTTCTTTAAAGAGCAAAAAGATCTTACTCTGAATTTAATGTATGGGTTCTGGAACACCTTTGGTTAGACCTTCTCTAATTTAGTTCCTAAACAATAAGTAGGACTCCTTTATGGAGAATGACACGTTACTCTATTGTTAGAATTAGATTTGTTGGGCAATCGGCCATCTAGATGACCTGACTTTGTACCCATGTTTTTGATCCAGTTAGTCTCTTGTGGCATCTCTTGCAATTCTGCTGTGTTTTACAAGCCCCTGCAAACAATACAGGGAGAAAATCTGTGCAATTCTGTTAACTCTTTGTAATGACATAAGAGTTGTTACCATTCCTGCCATGGAGCACAGCACCTTCTAATTTAGGCCAAATGCCACTAGATGGTGGGTACTGTCTTTTGCTGGCTTTCTGCTCCCATGGTGCTGAACACAGTCCTGTTTAATGGACTTCCTTTTTTTGTGGTCCCAGAGGTGAGGAAGCATCAGGTATGTTTATGTAGCATATCAGTTATTTAGCAAAGCAGAGTTACTTCCACAACTTGAATGTTGACTTCTGGATGCTACTCAGACCGTCACTGATTTAATTTAACCTCTCTTTTTTTTTTTTCTTTCCCCATCTGTTAAATTTATAATTATAAAGCTAGTAACTTTGTAGATGTGCTTAGTAGAGTGAGGAAAACACAAGGGAAAACTTGTCAGTGAGGTCAGAGTTTGTAATACGGCTTGGGTTTTTATTTTTTTGATCCATGTATTTTGGAGAAGGTTGTTGGGTAAGGACAAAAGCAGCATTGTTCATTTTAATGATCATTATTATTTTATATCTCTACCTGCACTATTAATGGTAAGTTGCAGTATTGTATAGTATACATCAAACCAACCTTTAATAAGCCCATAGCAAGTGACAGCGTAACTTCAATTTGGTCTTTGATTGCAGACCTCCCTCATCATTAATTCCATAATCATGTTCTTGCCCCAAAAAATAATGTAACAAGTGGATCTTGATACTCTTCACACAACTGAAGGTAACTGAGGCCTCCCTGAAGAGAGGAAGTGGGGAATATCCTCGGGTCAGCTAGTTGAGCAGGAATGCCAGGCTGCCAGCCTTGTTCAGATGGACATTCAAAAGATAGGGATTGAACTGTGGGATTGAGTTACCTTCTGACCTCTATCCCACGTTTCCTGCATGAGCTGGGCACACTGCCTGTTCTGTCATGTTGCTGCATTTTCTTCACAGGAAAGAGGCAGGTAGTTTCTCTTGGGTATTTTTCTGTGTCTTTTATATTGTAATTTATTTAAGTTAGTGTGGCTTTGTCTCCTGCAACGCTTTAGAGGCAAAGGGAGGCTGAGGCTGTAGCACTGACAGATCAACCTGATCTATTCTGTCACCCCACACTTAGGGCATGTGGACTGCAGAATCCCTGCAAAGAACTGTTGGCACTGAACTAGACAGCTTTTGACTTGGGTGTAGCTATACAAACGACACAAAATGACTCACAAGCCATATGACTAGGACCTCTAGACTAGTCTAGAGCCTTAACCAAACTTGAGATTCATCTGAAGACTTTTGTGTAAATATGTGAAGTAAAAGATGTCTTTTCAGTAAAACCTGAGATCTGAACATTGATGCATGAGAAAGGAAGCCATAAAATACTGCTACTCCCTATAGCCAGTACTGTAGTAGGTGCATGTATATTTCTGCACAGAGCACTTCCAACAGAGAAAAAGTGCCTGTTTTTGAAGGTTACTACAAATCATGATAGGCTATTCCCTTTCTGGCATCTACAACTTAACTTGAGATTGATTGCATTGATAGATGTCAAGAAAAATAAATGAAGGAATCACTAGCATCTGTCACATTTGACCTTGGGGCTTGAAGTCTGAAGGTTATGTCTCATACTAGTATTGTTCCATTTCTTGTTGGTGGGATTTTTCTTTTTTCTTTTTTTTTCCTTTCTTTGCAATAGCTTCAGTAGTCTGTCTCACAGACTAGTAAAAGGAATTTACTTTGTTGGAACTCTTAAACCTTAAAATTACCTTCCTCAGGTTAGTGATAATATGAATTTGCTTGGCTTTTTTGTGGATGGGTTTTTGCCTGTTCCTCCTTAAAAAATATTTACTGAGTTCAAGCTGTTGTTTTGCAAATGACTGGGCTGCAACAGAAGATGAACAAAGACCAAAGTGTGTGCATTTATGGTACTTTATATGGGCACTTAAGTTCATTTTTAGGCATCAACATATGTCTCAAAAAATTACAGCACATTTTACTCTCAGAGAATTCTAAATCAGGAGTTCAAGTCATTTAGTCTAAACCATAAATTTAAGAAATTCAGGTAATCCAGGAAAATAATCTGGATTTATGGTTTCATTACAAATGAAATTCTCCTGCCTTGGTGGTGAGGCAGCACTAATCCTTACTTCTAGAGGAAACCTCAGTTGTTTCAGACAGAAAATTAGCACTTAAACTTTCTCTCAGCTGTTATCCACTAGCCAACTTTTAGTCCCTTTCAGTCTATCAAATTAAATGCAGAGAAATGATCAGAAAAAATATGTTCTTGTCTCTTTTTGTCCTTGACACCTGTGAAGAATCAGTCCTTTCTATAGCAGATACTTGTATTTGGAAATATCTTCATCCACACCTAGCAAAATATGTTTTAGTATCTCAGGTCTGGATCTGAAGAAAGGTTTAACTCTGGTTGTGGCACCTTGAGGAGTTCATTGCTAGTTAGTCTTCAGTGGATGAGGAGATTTAAATCAAGACACGCATGTGTGAGGTGAAATGGATCCCTTCAAAGCTTTAGCAAACAGTACAAACTTGATACGTAAATGTCTGCAGATGTGGAAAGATGGTTTTCCCATTCCACTTGAGCACTAGATTATGTAGATTAAGTTGTTGCTTCAGCACTAGAGGTAGGTACATATCTGTACACTTTGGCTTTAAATGTCTTAATCAGCAGCAAATCTGTTAAGTGCTATATTATTTCTTGACAGAAACTAGGATCCTTTTAATAGATTTCATGCCTGCCTTATTTTTGCTTGGTAACCTCAAGTACAACAAAGCTGTAGCTTCAGACTGCTCCAGAAGGATTTACTGCACTGTCAATTGAGACTGGACTTGTAGCAGTTTGTTTCCTCTTACAGACATGTGTATGAAAATGAACTATTTATTACAAAGATTTATATAGTCATATTACCAGAAACTGAATTTTGAGTGCCATTCGCTATTGAGGCAAATCATATTGTGAAGCAGCAATATCGTATGACCTCTTGAACCAAGCAAAGCCAACCAACATCAGTTCAGTAATAAACAAATGCAATTACTTCTTTTTTTCTTCTTCCCTTCAGTTGATTACAGTCCCAATCAAACTGATTTGAAATCGGGGAGGTGGGGGTGGTGGGGGTGTGGTAGAAATGACATAGGCTTTCCTGTCTTGTGATACATGTTATCCAACAGTTACTAGGTTCAAGTGCTGCCTTTTGTTGACATTTGCCAGATTCAAATGCAAATGGCAAGGCCAAAGTTGTGTAGCCTACTTCCAATTAAAATTATTAAAAAGGATGGGGGGGAAAAAAGGCTATTTTAAAGTTGAAATAAAAGCAGCAAATTAGGACAAAATTTGTCAAATAGATCAAAATTTGACTTACTAGATAAACCTATTACTGTGTAGTGAATGGACCAGCAGAGGAAAAAGAAACTTAGTTTTCAGGGTTATGAGTTCAGTGTTGTGGATACTTAGTGGAGTACCTTTTTCTGCTGCTTTTAAAGCAGTACTGAACACACTGCAGCAGAGGAGGGCTAAGGGTGCTGAGCTGGATGCCCAGTGTGCACAAGAATCCTGGTGGCTTCCAGGTAATAGCAGCACTTTTTGGTGACCTCCTTGGGCTTTTAGGGCTGCTTCTGTGCATGAAGACCCAGAGGGTGGCACATCTGACCCTGCAGGGTGTAAGAGTTGGGGTACCCTTAAAAGTGGCTGCTTTTGGGTGTTTTATCTTATGAAACTGAAGATTCCTTAATACAAATTACTTCTTATATGGCTGACTTATTTCTTCAGATCACTCTGAACAACTTAATCTGACTTTTGTACTGTCTAAATCCTGGGCACAAAAATCTGTCCTCTTTAAACTTTTGTAAGTTGTGCCCTTAAGAATTATTTTCAGGTTCCTCTTTTCTGATTGCTATTCTATTCTTGCTGTTCAAAGCCTGAGTTGCTCTCCCCTCCCCGCTTTTTCATTCCTTTAACTTGTTTCCCTTTTTTTATAGATTTTTTTTCCCCTCTACCTGAGGCTTCCACTTCAATTTTTAAAAGCCATCCCAAACTAATCTTTGTAGCCCTGCGTTGATGCTAGCCCATGTACTTCCTATCAGTGTAGACACGCCAGGGATGAATTTCAGTTACCTAAAACCTAAGCAAGCAAACAACTAGCCACACATACACACACTACCCAGCCCCCTCTTCCCAAGCACTCACACACACTGTCATTGGTACTTTTTTTTTCCTTTTTCTTTCTCTTTTTTCTTGGTATATGTGTCTGTTCTGCTACACAGACTTGCAAGTAGTCTCTTTTGGGTCCTCTGCTATGTAGTGTTTATGTATGCTTCCAACCTTTGTTTCCAGAGAGTAGGCAACGTGCCTCATTAATGTTGCCAGCCTTGTTTCTAGCTACTTTTCTACTCCCCTCAGTTGCTGACCTGCAGTATAATTGTGCATCTCCTACTTATTTTTGACCTTAAAACCCTCATGAGTCCTGTGCAACCTCCTCTGTGTGGCTGCCCCACCTTGGAGTGTGGTTTTGTCATTGTATACAATTTCCTTTGGGTTTTCCTTCCTAATGCTTGAGAATCAATTTATCCAAGGCAAATCCACCCTGTGTAGTAAGTACTACAGAAGATTTACAAGTATTCCTCCCTTCAATTTCAGAGTGAAATTATTAACTGGGTGCTGATAACTTTTAAATACTTAAAAATCATGTCCTTGACCCACCTGCCTGCTAAGAGCATTGTTACAGTGCTAATGCAGTCGATTCTGAGTTTGAAGCCAGGTTCTTGCATATCACTTTTAAATAACCTCGGTTCTGTTACATGAAATGCACCACAGTCCTAGCAGGGCAGCTTTGCACCCTCACTTTAAAGAACGCTGTCTGTCTTCCTGCCCCACCAAAAATGGTGCCCATTATTCTCAAGGGCAGGTAAATCAGGTGTTCTCCATGCAGGAAAGAAGAGAGAGAACTCTAATAAACCTGACTGATACCTTACAGTCGAATTCTGCATATTAGAAAGAAGCCAAAGATTGATTTAACAGGATTTTGCAAGTTAATAATAATTTCCCAAATGGGAAATTGAAGGAAATGAAGGCTAAAACCGCATTCAGATTCTAATGCCTGCTGTAGTGGCAGAGGAGGCGGCTTGGGATTGTTTTTAGAGAATGGGGAAAGTACCAAACGGGCCATCTTTCTGCAGGAATACAGTGAGGGCTGCAGCATTTGACACCAGTGTGAAAGCACTTTGCAGAGGTTTTCTTTTAAAAGTCATGTACTATATTTGTTAACTAGTATTGCTAATACCTGAAGGTATTTTTCTGTCATTTAATAGCCACCTTTGTTTGCCTTGCAATTTTAATGCCTTCTGTGGCACCTGCCTGGTACAGTAGAAATTATATTTCTGCAACAAAGTGATGACTGTCTCAAGGGCTCTTTTGTACAAGCAGTGGCAAATGCAGTGGCAAACCATTAACATCAGCAACTAGTCTGGCAAAAACATGGTGGTGGGTTGACACCAATGCCAGACACAGGTTTCAAGCAGGGTTGTCAGATCTGCTTTGTACTCTATGCAGCTATGTCTTGACTCTGGGCACTGTGGCAGAAGGCTTTTCCACACGCTGTGCTGGGTAATGCATGTTCTTGAAGTGATACAGCGAAGCCACGAATATTTGTAGACTGCACAGGAGCGTTTCAGTATCTTGTACACAGAAATGAATAGTCCTCCCCATTGCATTTGGAAGTACTTGCCTTTTCCCTACCTTTTTTGCAAGTGGTGTGTTGATCTGCTTTTCTTTAAGGACACTGAGGTCTCTGAGTCACTGAGTACAATTGCCAGCTCTTGACAAACGTCAGGCCATAACCTTGTGATATTTGTTGCCTCCTATATCTGCCTGACTAAATATGATTTCCTATTGGAAATAGCAGCAGTGAAGTTTGTTTACTGAATGTAATTGAAGCTTTCCCTGATCGTCCCCAGCTTCTCATGCCATTCATGCTGATGGATTGAGGCCACAAGGATGTGTAATAAAGTTCCTTTGGACAAGACAAAGCTATTCTAATCCGGGATTGGAACTAGCAGCACCATCTGCCATCCTTGGTGAACTTCATAGGAGGGTAGGACTGCAGAAGATCGGCACGAGGCTAAATCTTTCACTAGGCAATGAAGTTTTTATGACTCTGCTTTGTCTAGCAAGGAACACAAGCAGTAGAGTAAATGAGACAAACTCCACGCTCTTGTACTCAGCTCAGTGGCCAGTTATGATGATTCCTTTATAACAGGCAAAATTACACTGCAGGGATGATTTTGTAAAAATGTTTATTAAAAAGTATTTCAGTGTAAAGAAGCCAAATGATCTGATTTTGTTAAGAGAAGAAAAATATAAATTCTAGATAAACTTTCTCTGTGCAGTGTGCTTGCTAGAGATGTAAGGTAACTTTAGTTAGAAGACTGTTATCAGTGCATTAAGTGCAAGGGGTGACCTGATTATTTTTAGGATATTAAACATTCTAAGAGTGTCTAGCTAAATGTACTACCATGCCAGAAAATAAAAATGTGAGATGATCTGTCTGGATATTGTCATAGTTTGAATGGAGACAGTGTTCTTGAATATAGCCAACTGTTTTTTGCATCTCTGCTCCTTTCCTTTCTAAATGCCTGGCTTTCGGGAGGCAGTGGTGTAGGAAGTGTAGACTATTGCTTTTGACAATTCAGATCCATATCAAAACCATGATGATTGCAATTTGTTATTATTTCATGCCAGATGAGCTATTCAGAGGCTCATTTCTTAGAGGTCTCTAGATAACATCTGACACAAGTTGATTTCCTTTTTTTTCAAAGCCAGTTGTCTGGGAACTTTGGCTCCTTTCATTCCTTTAGGCAATTTCTCCAGGTCAAGGCTGGGGCACGTATCTGGACTGTTTTAAGAGAATTGACTCTGCTCTTAGTATTTCTGTTTTAGATAGGAGATTTCGATTGCCAGTATCCAAGGCAGTTGCAGTTGACAGCGCCTAGTAAAACAGCCCTTCTCAGACAGAGATGCCATCAACCTCAATGTTTATCAACAATCAAACCAATAGCAGTTTTTAAATGTTTTTTTTTTCCAAGAACATCTTGATTTCTTTTCACTTACTGCTTGCCACGATATTCTATTATGAAAGGGAAAAAAAATCTATATAATTTAACTGATGACTTTCCTTAAAAATTTGAAAACAGGGAGAGTGGTTTTGTCTTGGACAAAGGAATGTCTGTCTTTCCATCAGCTCTTTTATCTCTTCTCACTTATACCCAGGGCTTGCTTGTTCCCTGCTCTCTCTGTCTCAACATACTCTTCCCTTCTTGTTTTGTCTTCCAGGCTGTTCTCCTTCGCAGGCCTTCCAACTCCTCAACAGGTCTTATTCTCTCTTCTTTCATGTTCACTCCCTGCCTCTTGCTTCTGTCCTGCTTGTCTTTGACTTAGGCGTTTTCCTCCTTTACCTGTTCTGGGCCCAGAGCAGCTTATTTTGGGTGCCCAGATTTGGTACTGCCTATTGCAGCCCAGGGTGAGTGTTGGACACCTCCCTCTGTGCGATTCATCAGCTGCTTCTGGAGGCAGATCTCTGCCAGGATGACATAAACTTCAGCCTGTTAGAAGCTTACACGCTGACCTCATTGAGATGAATTTTCACAGAAAGGGCTATACAAATGAATGCTATAGTTCTCCAGTGGCTCTTTCATCAAGTGGTCTGAAGGACTCTTAAAAACATTAAGACCCCACTGAAGTAGGTGGTACTATACAGATGGACACAATCAAGAGTTAAAGAAATACTCTAGCAGCTCATTAGCAAGGTTGGTATTCAATAGAAGCGTGGCTGAGTGGCACTGCGTTTCTGGCATTATTTTTACTAGGAGAGTGCTGTTTTTAATGGAGAAAAATAACATTGATGTCTGAGTCTTCAGAGTCAAAGGAATTGATTCCAGCAGAGATGTTAATGTGTATCTCCTTCACCTTGGGTCAGTGGCCTAGTACTGTTTGGGCAGCTGGCATTAATCTGCTGAATTTCAATGTAATAATCTAGATTCTACACTTGTTGCAATGTAGAAACACTTGTAGGGGCAAAGTAGAGAGGAAATAAATAAATATACATAGATTAGAGAAGGAAAATTCTAGCTCTGTATCTTCTCCTGAGACTTTTACTTCATAATGAGCACCCCATGACAGAAAAATTTCCACTCCACAGGGGACAGGCATTGCACATACTCTTCCCATATTCTCTTCCCCATGCCTCTCCCAGCTCCCCTTATTGCATGCATTCTCCTCAGTCTGAAGACATGGATGTCTCTTTCTAACTGAATTGTGGACATTTCTTTCTCAAATTAATCACTACCCCATCCCAATTTAATGTGCCTTTGATGCCTGGTTTTAATTGCCTTAAAGTAGAAAGCTTCAATGAGCAGAGAAATTAAAATTGCAAAATCCTGATAGCTTTTTTTAGTTGAGTTATTTGCCTCTGCAGTCAAGTTGAGTAGTATGTTGAGTTTGGTTGGCTTTTTTTTTCTTTTTATTTTAAGCAAGTGAATCGAATGTCTTACTAATTTTCCATTTCTGATAGAGCTGCAGGCTTAACTGCCACGGATAGGCTACATTTTAGTTCCAGCACATGGAGCATGGTCTGTGTTGCCTACATTTCTGGGATAGATGTTGCAAATCACTGAAGTGAGCTCTCTCTTTCTCCTGAAGTTGGACTCTACTTAGGAAGGAACTACCATTTAGAACAAAGGAAGCCCCTAATATTTGAAGGAGTCTCAGGGATGGCATGGAGGGGGCAAAAGCAGGAATGAAGCATGCTGTGTCCCACTGAAATGCCAGAAGCAATTTAGGACAATCATATTATTTCCTTTATCCAGAAAATATCTTCCATGAAATCAGAACTTTTTGTGGGGAAAATTCAATTTTGATTAAGTACTTTCCCTTAGGGTGAGCCAGGTGAAATACTGGTTTCTTGGACTGGCCCCAGATCCCTTCTTAGCTGTCTGTTCAGCAGTAGAGTGGGTATCATTTTGCTGCCTTCATTCCTGTGCAGCAAAGTTGCTATGTATTTTTTCACAGGGATTGCTCTTTAGCTCTGGTGAGGGACTGTGTTTCCTTCAGCCATGGTGTGGCATGCCATGAAAGTAACATGGCTTGAGGAGTATCATCATGAGTGCTGATGGGAAAACTCTTTATACAAGGCATAATTACACTGTTTGAATGTCCATAGGTGACTGTGTCATACAGCACTTACAGCATCATAAGGGAGCACAACTGAATGATGAACTGACTGAAAGAAATACTGCAGGTCAGCTGTATAAAGGATAGTAAAATGTGCTGATAAATGAATATCCATGTTGTGCTTTAAAAATGCAACTGTGATGCTACTTTATGAATTGTTTGGTGTTTTTGAACTTAATGTAGTGTAACAGCAATGGCAAAGGGTTCCAGGTTTTCTCACACTTAAGGGTAAAGTTATTTTGTGGAGAAAAATCACTTCAGTGTAGGACAGTTTTATTAATTGTTGAGTGAAAAAAGTGGTCTGTCAAATTGCTAGATTTCAAAGGTGAGATTTGTGGCCTTTTACCAACTTGTTTTGTTTCTAGGACTGATACGACTGCTTTATCCCAGTATTGACTTTTTCTTAACGACTTCTGCTTATAGTCTTCTGTAATAATTTATGCCATGGTCGTTCTCAGTTATTATCTGCTGACTGATAATAGTTTGTTTTACGAACAGCATTCATTGTAACATACTGGCACAGCAAGCTGTAGTAATCACTTCTGCAGGTTAATGCCATTCTTTATTCAGACGTTGCTCAATTACCCATCAGAAAGTATTGTGGTTTCTGTTCCTTGCTTGTGGCAGCCCTAGTGAGAGTGGTTTGGGTTGGGTTTCCTTCAGTCTTTAGGTGTAAAATGGTTTTTGATGCCTGTTTACCTCTGGCAAATATTGCAAACATCCTTCTGGAAAGTTTGGGCCAAAGACATAGCCTTTATTGACAGTCTTTTTACATGGAGCTACCCGTATAAAACTAGTTTTGACCAACTTATATTTGACCGATACAAGTTTTGCCCGGAATAGTTACGCAGTTGAAGATCCTCAAGCTGCCTTTGTAAGGAAGACAAGTTGGCTGTGAGGCCAATGGCTTTGGTCGACCTGTTGATTTGAAGGTCTTGTTTTCTTTCTTTCTATTTTGGGGTTTTTTTTTTCAGTTTTGGGGAGGATTTTTTGCTGAACTTTATATAGACTGAGGGAGTTTTTTCTTTAGGGGCTGATTACTGGTTGTGCATATAAGGTGTGTGAGATGTGCATGCATGCATCCGTTTTGCTTTTTGACTGTTTCAACAGTCTTGTACTGTGTCTTCTTACATCATCCTGGAATAACTGCTTGAAGGGTGGGTTTACTGATCCTTATTCCCCTTTGGAAAGGCCTTCAGTGTTATGCAAGTCCCATCCATTTGCTAGGGAATGCAAGTCTGAAATTATTTTTTAATGATGTAGAGGAGGCATAAGCTCAGTATGTTTTCAACCACAGCAGGAGAAAGAAGGGAGGGAGTGTTCCTACAGCTCATTAATCAAAATGAGAATGAGAAGTGGAAACAGCTTTCTAGTCATTTACTATTTGCTGCGAAGTAAATCTATCTAAATATTAGTGCACTGATGATAGAGGAAAAAAAAAGAGGAGGGTGATGGGGGAGGCAGGAAAAAAGCCTTGTCATTAGCTTGTCACGCTCCGTAGCAAAGTACATGGGAGACTAAAGATATATATACTATGGCATTTCTGTAATGAAAACTTGAGCAATAAAAGTAGTTTCTGCTATTTCTGGAAGAACTCTCAGAGGAAACACATTAGCAGTATTTCACATTACAAATTATTATTCCATATTCAGCTATTGTTTCAAATGAGATGTGTGTGTATTGCAGGGCGAGGGAAGAAAGATGCAGTTAGTATTTCTTCTGTAAACAGACTTAAGATTTCATGCATGTGGCTATGTCAGTTCTACCCTATAAATTTAAGTTAATGCTTTCACAGAATGATGAGTTGGTGTCCTGGTTTTGGCTAGAATAGAGTTAATTTTCTTCCCAGCAGCTGGCATAGTGCTGTGTTTTAGATTTAGGATGAGAATAATGTTAATAACACATTGATGTTTTAGTTGTTGCCAAGCAGTCAAGGACTTTTCAGCTTCTCTCAGTGCCCTGCCAAAAGGAAGGTGAGGTGTGCCCAAGAAGCCGAAAGGGGACACAGCCAGGACAGCTGACCCAGACTGCCAAAGGAATATTCCACACCACATGATGTCACGTTGGGTATAGCACTGGGGAGTCGAGTGGGATCTGGCGCAGCTCAGGAAGTAGCTGAGCTAGTTCTAGTGGTGAGAAATTGTGCTGTGCATCACTTGGTTTTTTTCTATTGTTGTTCTTGTTATTATTGTCATTATCATCATTATTTTCTTTCTCTTCAGTCCTGTTAAACTGTTTTTAAGTCAACCAATGAGTGTTACCTTTTCCTTTTCAATTCTCTCCCCCATCCCACTGGGGTGGAGGGGAGAGAGTGATCTGCTGTGAGGTTCTGTTAGCCGGCTGCTGGGTTAAATCACAACAGTCGGTTGTCCCTTACACAGTTCAGGTTATACTAATAGTGGCTGAATAAGTGAGTCTCTTCATTTTTACTGTGCTTAAGGTATTCTGGTGTGAAAATGAGACTTGCTGGGTTTATCTAGTAAAGGGGTGGTCTCCCACATAGAATTTACAGACATTGTGTTGCAGAAGTTGGATAGTGCCAAATAACAGTCCTTGTGCTCTGAGGGAAAATGGCATTTTTCCCACCATGCCAAAAAATTTTAAATTATTTAAATGCTTTGTTTCATCCACTCCCCTCTTTCAACCCAGGAGGGGAGTGTGTTTGGAAAGCTGGTTATCTTCATTACCTTCTTATGCCGTAATTAACTTTATGACCTTGTACAGCTCACAGTTGTTTCCACAACAATTTGGAAGAAAGTTTAAGCTATCATTGAGAGGTTCTGTATTAACATGTTGCTAGCAGAAAAGTTTTTCTGTGTTGTTAGAATGTAGACTTTTCTCCTTTCTCCTCTAGCCTCCTTCCTAGAGGAAGAAGTGTCATTTCTACATCTTCACGACTTCTCTCCCTTTATGTTTCCAAGAAAGAGCCTCCAGGTCTCCTCTGTGAGCTTTGTTTAGCTAGCTCTGACTGCATACCTCTGTTTCCATTTTCTGATTTTTGGATTGATTGATATATACTTGCACTTTGGAATTTGGCTTCAACTATGTGTGAGAGAAATTGTTTTTCATAGCATGTTAGTTTCTGGATGAAAAGCCTTAGAGCCAACTGTTCGAGGAGTGATGTGCCTCCAAAGTTCATAGTTCTGTTTGCCCTGTTAAGTTGCAGAAAACTGAGTCTAGGGGGAACTGGGTCCTATTTCAAATTTCTGCATTAGCTTTTATAGAAGGCAGTAGGAAGAAATGGTGTTTTATTTTAAGGTTCTTTGGTTTGGCAGACTGTCATACTAGCCTAGAATTCAATGGGGTCAAAGTAACATCTTAACATTTGACTGACAAGTCACTCTGAACCTACAGAAGACCTAGGCTTACAGCAGAAATCAAAAGATGAGGTTAACATCAGTTTAATTCTACTGTTCTAATTACTGCTTTCTGGGAACAAATACTCTCTGCTCACCTTTGTTGTGGCCTGATAGAATGAGATTCTGGACATAGTTGCCTTGTAGAAGGCTCTAAAGAATCATGGCATAAAACTTACCTTTTAAATCTTATGTACTGCTCACAATTGTGCCTTAATGATGTTGCATCAAGACAGCAGGATGTCTAATCCACATCAATAAGATCATTCCTTCATTTATATTAGCATTAATCTTAACTGTTTCATTAACATCTGAGTGATAGTATAACCTTATTAGTGTATTCTAAAAATGCTTCTCACTGAAAGAGATTTACTAAGTAATTCACTGCTAGCCAGAAATGGTTCTAGCAAACCAGTGAAACACACTCTAATTAAACAAAAGTAGTTAATTTTCTTTTTCTTACATTGAGATTGCAAGCCACAGTGTCACCCTCGGATACCCTGACTCTACATTCAAAATGACAGTGAATTGTTTTCCCCTCTTTCTTTACAATTGCCTGGCAGAAGATCTGAGCAACTCAATTTGCTTGCAGTCCTGCACAGTGTCAAGATACAAGGCCCAAAATTTTCTGGAGAAAGGTGAAAGTGTAGCACAGTTGCAGAATCAGTAATTCAGGTGTTGATCTGAGGTAGGTTAATCTCGGAGCTCAGTGTGAATGAGGGCATCTTAATTAGCATTGCACTGAAGACAAACTGTAATGGAACTATGTAATTTAATTACGTAGAGGAAACATGGCTGCATTTTCCTCTAGTGCAAGTACAACATATCACATGGGTGCTTATCAGTGTCCTGCTGACTAGAAATAAAGCAGTTTGACTCAGAAATCAATGAGAAAGTTTTTTGTCTTCCCCCACCCCCCATTTCCTTCAGTATTTCTAATGTTTTGAAATTAGGTTTTTCCTGTGGTGATAATCGTTCCCCACAAATATAGAGACCAAAGTGGGCTTGAGTACTGTGCTGTTTCTTTTAAAATTGCTCTTCCATGATCATTGGTAGTACCAAACGTGTTTATAATGATCCCTGTAAGAAATGCACATGGAGCAGGGTACAATCTGAAGCCAGACAAACTGATTCTAAAAGATCAAATAGCTGCTGAAAACCTTCTTGTTGCTTTCTTCTATAGATGAGAACCTGTCAAGTACAGTTGCAATAAGGCTGAATTCAGCAACGTGTGTAAAACACTTGAGGCTGGCCCCTGGAAGAGCATCATCATGTGTGCATAGCATCAGTTACATGGAGCATGAGGGTTTTGTCTTCAACAACGTAGCATCAGGTCTTTTCAGTGCCCATTTCAAGCCATCTTGACTATGAATCTGTCCACAGACTTTAGTAGTCAGGTCTTAAATCATCATCCAGGAGTGCAGGCACGTATTTCACTTTCCTACTATGCTTTGAAATATGTAGAATCAGGGACTGTGTCTATGGAGCGTATTTTACATCTTTCTGTTTTAATGTCTGCAACATGTGGGAGATAAATTTGGTGAAAGAGGTTGTGGAAATATCTCACCTATCTAAATGTCACACACACCTTTCTTTCTTGAAAGCAAAATAGGAAATTGTGCTCAGATCTCCCTTGCAATTTTTATTTTCTAAGACAAATTTCAGAGAGTAGATCTTAATACATCAGTTTCAAGGAGCAAGTCAGACAGGTAAATTGTGGAAATAGATATTTGGTTTTAGGCACTCCAAGTGCTGGCTGCTATCAGATCTTTCCTGGGGGCAGGGGGCAATGGTGTGAAAAGTTCACTGAGGTAGAAAGGGGAATAAAGAAGTTGTACTGATATATAACACAGTTTAGCCAAATATAATTAAATGCTTTGCACTTAGACAACCCCTTTCAGGTAAAAACCTGCAGTATTTTTCATAAAAAAAAATCCCCTTATTATTTGATAATCTTGATTGCTGATTAGAAGACCAGTAATGTTAAGAGTATGTTCACTAATCTGTACTTGGAGCCCAGTGGTCCTGTGTCACAGTTGTGTGCAGTGGTGTTAGACTTCCTCATTTCTGAGCCACTGTCCTGCTGAACCCTTGCTTTGAACCTTGAAGAATTTTATCATCATGTGGTTTATACTGCTCTTTTTCTTTTTTTTTTTTTTTTTTTTTCTCTGCTGTTTCTTCATCACACAGCCATAATCAGGATCCCAACCTTCAGCTCTCCAAGTGCTAAAAGCAAATTTTGTAATTAGGGATTTTATGGCTTTAGTCTGATAAAATAGAGCAGCAGATGGAATCACTTCACTGTTGAGGATAAACTTGCCCAGAGCAGTTATGATATTTTAAAGTAGCTTCTGAGTTCTTTGGGAAACAGGAACAGAGGCATTAGTCTGCATGAAGTGAAACCTGCCCTAATTCTGAATATTGGGCAAAGCATGGCATTTACAGAGATTCCTAGAGAGAGAATATATTACCCTGCAGCACCACCACTGAAGCTGGAGGTATTTTGTGCCATCTAACACAGTAGAAGAGGCTGGAAGACGTGCCTGTGACAACTTCACCTTTTGTTCCTATTATCCATGTATCTTGCTACAGTGAGTGTGATCCCTTCAACAGAGTGTCGGTGGTGGTGGTGGACTCTTGCCAAGTCAGAATACAGGTTGCCAGCACTAGTCAATATGGTGTCACAGATAGAATATTTTACTAGTAGTTGCAGACACTCACTTGACCTGCTGGGATGTGCCCTTCCTAGCATTGCTCATCACCTTTGCTGTTCGCTTGCGTGTAAAGATGGCAGTCTTCAAATGTAAATATCTGATAGTTTTACAGCACAGGGAGAGTTAGGTCAGACTTGGGACTTCTGGAGAGCCTTGTGACCTTGTTGTTCCCTTCTGTATGCCTCTTCCTCATAGCACAGGGAATTATTTTTTTCCCCCTATCAGAAAAACAAATAAAACTCAGTAATTCCAACTCGGTGTATTCCATGATTCTATGAATTGAAATTGAGAGACAAATCCTAAACATTCTGTGTGTACTCTTTGCTGCTGTAAAGACTAAGATTAACCCAAATCTCTACTCTTTATAACAGCTGTTGACATTCATCTCTCAGAAGTTGTTGATGTAAGTGCCAGATCAATCCAAGTTTCCTTGAGGAGGACAAGAAGCAGGAAAACCCTGTTCTGGAAAGAAAGGTTATACCAGTGGTGCAGAGGTACATTTGTAAAGAAAGAAAGAAATGTTGAAGCCTACTGAGCTCTGCTTTTATTTTTCCTTAGCTCTTTTCACTCACTATTATCAGCTTTCTGGTTCAGCATGATACTTAAGTGTAAGCTGAATCTTTGCAGCACAGAGTGCTAGTGTTGAAAGCTTTCATGTCTCTAAGTTGCATACAGTTTCTTCAAATCTCAAGTGGTCTCTGGAAATTCATTCATTCATTGTTCCTGAATGAATCAGTGGAGATGTGTCTACTTGTAACCTGCTAAATTAGGTCTCTCTCCTTTCTACCATTTCTTTTCTTGTTCCTAGCATATAGCATACGGATCTCCCACGTGGCATTCAATCAGAAATGCATACAGCAATTTGGGAGGTCATTTAGCCTTCTGTATTACACTCTGCTGGCTGCCAGCATCTTGTGACAGATCCAAGCACACAGGTGGTAGGGTTGTGTTGATGTGCAGTATGCCTTCCCCTGTTTTCCCATGTGAACTTGGAGAGCTGGCTAAATATGGGAATTGGCCCAAATGTGAAAGCTGAGATTTGGCTTTGAGAATTTGTGGGAACGTGGGCTAGATCAGATATTTCTTGCTCTAATATTGTGTTTCCAGGAGTGGAATAGGCTTTTTAAAAAACTTTGCATTAAGTTGATGCTGGATTATCTGCTTTTCTCCGTCTTAGATTTTATCTGGGTTTTTTACCCAAGTATTTTCTATAGCTAGAAACTGCTTGAGGCTTTGAAAGAATTAGGTTAATAAAGTAACATCTTAGGAAAGTTTTAGTTTGTCATTAAATAATTTTTAACCTTTAATTATTTTATATTGTAATGAAGTCAACATCTTTCAAGCATTAAGTATGTGTCTGCTAGTCAGGCCCTTCTTTTTTGTACTGCAGAACAGCCTGGGATATATCCTGGCACACACATTAGGCCCACAGCCTATACCACTTGCCTCCCCGTGAGTTCCAACCTTGAGATACTATTCTGTCTGGCTTGTAGCTGGGATTTGTATTCTAGGGGTGTTTGGGGAGAGCTGAGTCTTGATCTCTCTTTCTGCTAACAGAAATTCCACCATGAAGTGAAAATTCTATCTTCTTTGAGACACAATAATTGAAATTGGTGTATTTCTAGCAAAAAAATTTGTTCCATTACATTTTAATTTTCAGATAAAACTGTCTTCAAGCCAGAAATTCCCAACAGTGTCTCCTTAACAATTTCTTTTTAATAATTTTAATACTAGATGCTATTAGAAAGACCTAGTCCTTTTCTGACCACGTATTAGAACTGACAGCTTGTTTGTTAGCATTACTTGTCTCCCAGCTTGTACTGTTTGGAAAGATGAAAATTGTCGTGACTGTGGAAGCAGGCTTTGAGTTGTGACAACTGTTAAAGCTGTGTGTTGGTTTTATGAGGAGAGAGTTAACAGCTTAACCTGCTCCCTTTCACCCCACATGAGCGTTTCTGTATGAGCTGCTGCCACATCTCTCTCCAGTTGCTGTGTGATTGACATTAGTCTGTTTGAGCTTTCCATACATGTGTTACCTTCTCTGTACCATACAACTCTTGTTGTGGTGCTAATGCCACTGCCTTTCAGGTTCTCCTCTGAGACCCCCCTGCAAGAGGATCTGACTCAGAGCCCTCCTGAGATCCATTTATCACACTGAATTAAATTCAAATAGCTCTTGAGGCTTGTTAGCATCTTCTGTCTCACTGACTGGAATGTTATTCCTTAGTCTTGAGATTATTTGTAATATTAGATGTGTACATGGTATATCAGACACTCCAGGGTCCCAGATGCTTTTTATTTTATTTGGGCTTTTGTTTGTCTTTCTGACTCCACAAAAAGGTAAAGAATATGTGGTCTCACTCTGCAGTGTGTCCCTAGTGTGCAAACACTCCTCTGCTTGCTTTCTTAGCAATCCCTCCTTTCATTTTACTATGCTGTGCTCCCCATTCTGTGTGCAAGTAAGGCATTCCAGTGTCAGTGCCTCACCTGGGAGAGAATGGAGGTCTGCGTCCAGCCTGGTTCTTGAGCTGCTGGATGATCCTGAGCAAGGCTTTTTATCTTGATTTCCTCAGCCTTGAGGAACATTAGGACCTTGCTAAAGAATCGTTAGCCTACACAGAGTATAAGCATTTGGCAGCAATGTCTTTTGGAAATGTCAGAGTGCTCACATAGAGTTTTGAGATGAGGCCCTAGTTAGGGGTTATTTTTTTTCACAGAAATCATAACCACGAGGCTCTGTAAGCCACATCTTTGTATCTGCTATGTCTGCCTGAAATTTTGGTTGACCAGCTAGTAATGCTTTTGGGGAATTTCACACCGCTTCCACAAGATCCAACCTCACAAGATCCAAACTCACTATTCAACAGCTTAGTTTCCTTACATATATCCCTTGAGTCAAGTTATATCCTGAACTTGTGTTCTTGCCTTCAGGTTAAATTATGAACCCAAAATAGTGGAATTTGCAAAAATGTTGACCTAATTACTTCATTCAAAACCATATCAAAGCCCAGCTGGAGATGAATGCAGAACAAACATGAAAGCTAACTAGAAGGGAGTTTGCCAATACTCCAGTAGTACAAGGAAATTCAGGAAAAGCAGTGGGTATTTTCTGAGTCTTCACAAGCAAACCCTGTTCCCAGACTGAGGTGCATGTTAGTACAGTTTGGAAAGGAGAACTGGAGCCAATGTCAGGGGAAAATACATCAGGGACTGTTACAGAAGGTTCCTCAAGGATCTGTGCTGGGACCAGAGTTGTTTAATATCTTTATTAATGCAATTGACAGAGGGATTGAGTGTACCCTCACAAAGCTGCTGATGACACCAAACTGAGTGGTGAAGTCAATGTGCCGGAGGGACAGGATGCCACCCAGCAGGACCTGGACAGACTGGAGAAGTGGGCCCAGATGAACCTCGTGAGGTTCAACAAAGCCAAGTGCAGGGTCCTGCACTTTGGTCTGCACAATCCCCTTTATTCATACATGTTAGGAGATGGTGTTGCTTGAAAGGACTTGGAGGTACTTGTTGATGAGAAGCTGGACATGAGCCACCGATGTGCATCTGCAGCCCAAAAGGCCAACCACATCCTGGGCTGCATCACAAGAAGTGTGGCCAGCAGATTGAGAGAGGTGATTCTGCCCCTCTACCCTGCTCTGGTGAGATGTCACCTGGAATACTGCATCCAGCTTTGGAGCCCTCAACACAAGGAGGACATGGACCTGTTGGAGCACATCCAGAGGAGGCCACAAAAATGATCAGAGGGCTGGAGCACCTCCCCTATACAGATGGGCTGAGAGAGTTGAGTTTGTTCAGCTTGGAGAAGAGAAGGCTCCAAGGGAACCTAATAGCAGCTTTCCAGTACCTGAAAGGTGTCTGTAAGAAAGCTGGGGAAGAACAGTTCATGAGGGCATGTAGCAATAGGACAAGGGGTGATGGTTTTAAACTAGAAAAGGGGAGATTTAGGTTGGATATTAGGAAGAAATTCTTTAATAGAAATAGGTGGTAGATCACTGGAACAGGTTGCCCAAAGAGGTAGTGGAGGCCCAATCCCTGGAGATATTCAAGGTCAGGCTTGATGGGGCTCTGTGTGACCTGATCTAGTGAAGATGTCCCTGCTTACTGCAGGGGGTTGGACTAGATGACCTCTAAAGGTCCCTTCTAACAGTACACATTCTATGCTTCTATTATTCTATTGTAAGGTGAATGTATTCACATCCATGGAGCTGGATGTGCCTAGAGTCCTGAAAAAGTACGCTGGTTTGTTTGTGGGTCTTGTGTATAATGTCTATGACAAACCATGGCAACTGGGAAGGAGGCCAGCAAACTCCTGATAATTGAAAATAACAAATGTTATACCAGTTTCTTGGAAAGGCAGGAAAGTGGAGGACCTGGGGGAACTTGTCAACCTCATCCTATCCCTGGAGTGGGCATTGTGCACATCATCTTAGCGTCTACTGGACTGCATGACTTCCAACCAACAATATCATGATTCTGTTGCCTGAAAATGGAACCCTCTCTTTATTTCAGCTGAACTTTTGTTTTCTATCTCCACCTGTGTTCTCTTCAATGGTAGGCTTCAAATCATGGTAGGCCTCAAATCATTGTTCAAAATCAAAATTCCTGTGAACTTTCCTGAAGGTTCGGTCAGGCTTGAAGCTACGTCTTGCAGCTTAGGTACTTTGTATTTGTTCTTTATTATACTTCACAAATCAGTATTTAAAAATTAATTTATTTCCTCCTGTGAGATCATTGAGTTTGGGTTCATTCAGTACCTGGGCAGAGAATAAATGCAGAGAATTTAACACCCTTCAGAGGTCAGAAAGGATTGAGCTCTTTTCAGTTTATCATGCTGTGCTGATTATTTAATGTTACAGGATTGCTGGTTTTCATCTTTTTCCCAGGTGTTGTGTAGTGGCTGTATGCTAGAGGCAGACTGCAGAACTAGTGACATCAATAGTCTGGTACATCTGAAGCTCAGGTGATGTGCAAATAGAAAAACACTGTGGAGCATGCACTTCCAGAGCACAGTGTAAGCTTATTTACTACTACTTTAGTTGTAAGAACTGTTTAGTTTTGCCAAGTACATGTTACCTTTTAATACTGTTAAATATTTCAGTGTGTAATTAAACACTAGCAGCTCTGAAGTGAGGAGAGACTTCTCAGTTTAATAGGAAGGACATTTTTACTGCTGTTTGCACACTTTGATTAAATAGAAGATAGATAAATTTAAATCTGTTGATTATATTTTCAGGAGAACATAATTAACAATAATTTGCTCTTTTCCTCATCCAGTGAATAAGTTTGAGAGATAATATTTGTGAAATGCCAATGTTCTTAATGAAATGAAGCCGGTGTAATTGCGCTAAAAAGTGAATTTCACATTCCAGGACTGTTTCTGTTAACAGTAACCTACTGCCCTGGCAATCTCATGCTGTAGCTCCTGAGCCTCTGTCTCCTACATGCCTCTTTTACCACAGTATGGAACATCAGGGGAGGGACATGACAAGGTCGGGGCTCCTGTCATCTGTGTCAGAGCTAACTAGTCCTGGATAAATCAGCCTGCATGTGGAATGGAAGTAATTAATCCTGTAATGTAGAGATTCACTGGAAAAGTTGGTGCCAAGACTGATTTTCATTCTTACAGTTCACTTCTGTGCCCTTTCAGGCACCTTCCTGTTTATCTGCTTTAATACTGACCTCGGTACTAACTGAGGAGACACAGCCCAGGCTCCCACATTGGTGGTGTCTGCTGCTGTGTGCCAGGGCTGCCACTGCTCTTGGGACCCCCGGCCTCAACCTGGGGCTGAATGCCACACAGGTGGGACTGAGTCTCAGTGGGAATCACGACTGAGGGGCAGGACCAGGCAGCAAGGGCCTGCAAACCTGTGCAAATGGTGCCAAGTAGGAGTTTTGTGTGTGCTGTGCCTGCAGCCTGGAGCGGATGAAGCTACCATGCTGCAGGCTGTGTCTGAATGCATAGGTGTGTTTGCTCTCTAGGAGAGCAGCTCAGATGGGACACTCGTAACAGTTATTGTACTAGGCCTGAGCTACCTCATGGCTGGGAATCACCCAAACTGTTTGATTCCAGAAATGAACCTGCCACAGGAGAGGAAGGGTGCAGCTTCCCTACCTTTTGTGCAACTTCAGTGAGAGAGTGGCTTTATTTTTTGAAAACAAAAAACACCAACAAAACAAAACCCCCCAGAAGCTCTGTGCTATTATTGATCAGCTTCAGTGTGATACCGCTGCTGCTGGCTCTGTATTTATGTTCCCTCCTACCCCGCATATTGCAGTTCTATCAACAAGAATGATTTGTGAGGATGGAGACATGGGAGAAAATACCCCTAGGGTCAGCATGGCATTGTGGAGGAGAAGGAATTGTTGTGTTTTATCAAATCCTCAACATCTTGGTCTGCTGGGGATAAATGTTTTTCCGTTACTACTCTCTGGAATCCCGATATTCTTCATCCAGCATGATCCCGTGGTGTACAATTGAATTGAGATTCATACAATGTGGATTGCCATCACAAAAACATATTTGAGGAGAATTGCCTGAAAAACTTGCCATCTGAGGGGAGTCGTTCACAGGAAAAATTATTTTTCTAGCCTCAATTATTACCTTCAAAATGAAGTCAAAGGTTGCTGTATTGACTATACCAAACCCTGTTGGGTAACTGCCAGTATACCAATGGCCTTGTTGCCCCTACAGGCAGGACTCTGGCCTCACCAGCCACCATTCAGGGAGGGTCTGGCTTGATTTAGTCATGCTTTTTCTCTCCTTTTTCCTAAGAAGCCTTGGGGGGAAATGCTTTAGGCTACAGATGTTCTAGGGCTGTAAATCAGAGCCCTTGGCACTGAGTTCTGCTGAAATGATCTTTTCAGGGGTGGTGATGTTTCTTTCTTCTTGCATTGTTACAGAAGTGGTCGTAAGTGGGACATTAAATGAAAGCAAACTTAATTCTCACACTGTGTATTTTGAAGTAGTATATTATTTTTCACTCGCTTCACTAGCACATTTCAATTTACAGCTCTTGGAATGAGGAGGGACTGGATCTTCCCAAGCATCTGTAACTAATGCCTGCTTGTCTTGGAGGTTAATTTTCAGACTGCCTTAAAATATCTGTAATTGGTATAATGATTACTAATGATTACTGGTTGGTATAATGATTGCTAATGGAGAGTGAGTCTCTGATTTGGGTTCTCCTATGTGGTTGTCTGCTCAAATTCTTTGTTTTCTGTGCCTAGTGCTCTTGCTAAGACCATGAACTTTATAAAGCATATGCTTTCATACTAAATTTCCCCTTGTTTATTTCTATTAGTCATATTTCCACTCCCTAGTATTCATAAATCGTGTGTCTGTCTGGAAAATAATACTGTTGGCAAGTTCTGTTAATTTGACTTAAGCTTTTAAAAACTTACCTCACACTGTAAAACCTTTTTCCCCCAAAGCAATGATGACTAGAAACTTCTAGAGATAAATAGATATTTGACATTGAGAAAGGCATCAAATATTGCAAAGCTTGTAATGAATTCACAAGAGATGGCAAGTCAGAGCATTTTGAAGACGTAGATGACTATGTACCTATTACATCCACTTTTCTAAATTATTGGTAAGTAGCTGTGTACAGAAAGTGTCACTCAGTAGTTGCTCATTTTCACATCCAAGCATCTGTCTTGCTTATAGCCCAAGGGGTCTGTTTCGGGTACAAATGAGGCTTCTAGGTTTGAAAGCCTGGCTGAAATCTATCACACGATCAAGAGGAATGTTTTTTCTGTATCCTGACAAAAACTATTTGTACTTACTACCAACACTGTTGCTTGTACTTTTGTGATGGAAGTCCACGTGCATTAAATGATCAGCAAGGTGATGTTCTTATCCTCTAACTGCTAAGTTGACTGCTCCTTGCGGACTGCAGCCTGTCATGGCATTCAGGCATTCTATCAGATGTCACCGCCACAGTGCAACCCAGCATTTCATCTCTGCTGTTGTCAACACGTGACTGTGTCTGGAAGGCCATAACGTGTGGCTTTAAGTGTGTTTTGTTTCTGTGTTAGCACACAAATGGTTGTACGTTGGTGTGCAATGAATAGAAGTGTGGAACCTTGTGGACCTCAGTCCCAGAGGTCCGGGATAACAGGGGAGGAGGAGTGTCTGAATACAGTGCTGTGGCTTGTGTGTGCTATGACAATACCAGTACTAATGATTAAGTAATAATTAAAATGTTTCAGGGATTAGACTGAGGCTTACAGTCCTTTAATGTGCTGTGTAAGGACAAATTTAAGGAAAACAACTCACGGTTGGTTTTCCAGCTGTCTGTCCATTTACATGGTTCAGAGTTCAAGGACAAATTGGAAAGCAATTATCCTCCAAGATGCAGCCAGTTGTCATGCTGTGCTTGTTTTTTTTTTGTTTTTTTAACAAAGACATGAGAAATGCCATTTTTCTTTGATCAAAACTGAGTTAAACTTGTTTCACAGTAACAGCAAAAGAAAGCAAAGCAGGGCCATCCTCTTATTCTTTGTACTTTGCAGTGCTTACTCTGTTTGCAGTTCCTAACTTAACAGCATTTTACACTTTCTATATTTAATTTTAACTTAAAAAAACCCCAGCACCCCAATTACCAGAAAAAGACAATTCAGTATAAATATCTGTAATAAGGGGGATGAGGTATCAAACGTGATACATGAAATACATCAATCTGATATACTTGTAGGTCTTTGCTTGCTGCTTTTAATATGGCATTAGGCTACACCGTCAGCAAAACGTTGGCTTTTTCATTCTGTGCAGTATATCCTGTCTCACGGTGCCGCCTCGTTCACGCTGTAATGACTTAGCACGCCATCTAGAAATGTGCTGACTCGTTACAACCGCTAAAGGCACTTGCTGTCCTTCCAAATAACCATTGAAATGGTAAGCTTATTGCCTAGGTAACAAAACAGCTACACTGTTTTGTAAGCATTTATAAGCTTATAAACGTTATAGGCTACCTTCTGCAGATACCAGAAATCAAGGCACGAAAAGCAGAGGACCCACATGACTGAAGGACAAAACCAGAATTGACAGTATTTGTGGGGTTTTTTAAAGCTGGCTCTCCTTTTGTAAGTCTCTGCCTATCATTATCTGTGTTTTTTTTCTCCTTCAAAAATTTCTGAAGGTAGTAATAGGGCCTCAAAGTCTTGGATCAAACCACTTGAACACATCAGTATCAAGATATTGAATCCTCCTGAGTTTCTCTTTAATGGGCCTAATCTGCATGTTCACTGTGAACATCTCAAACTCTTTGATTGTATTTCAGTTTGCATTCAGATCAGATTGCTGGCCATTTGAATCTGTCTACAGTAAAGCTGATTTGAAAGAAACACCAAGTATACATGTCCTAATTAAACTGTAGGCATCATGCAGCATATAAATTGCACTCTGTAGTTCCTTTCAGCCTTCCTAAAATTCACTGACTCTATTTAATTGAAAGCAGCTATCTTCGTGGTTTAGGAATGTACTTCAGCAGGACAGAGAGTGAAATGAGCACAGTACCCTGTTGTGGTTAGCTTTGGAGGTCTCAGAATGGTGGGTCTCAACATATTTGTGACCGGCTTAACAGTCGAATAGGCAGCATATCCCTTTTTTCCCCTGATTTCCTGCTGTAATCACGTCCTGTCAGCCTAGGGCTACTTCCTTGGGCTCTGATACACAGGTCTCTCCTACCTGTGTTATGTTCTGCTACCTTTATAGATTGCATTTGTATATGTCCCTGGAGCTAAAGCAAAAGTAGTACCAAATATGAAATGTCATTTCATCAGCTTCTTTGTGCTCCTTTCTTATGGTCATGAGTCCCAACTGGCTTCTCAGATAAGCATTCCAAAAATAGACTTTCATGCTTTTTTTTTTTTAATAAATGTTTTGTGTGAAAAGAGGGTGAAGATGAGGTGACACGAATCAAGTCACTCTAATGTGAGCAAAGTACCTAGCCTGAAGTGGGGAGGGCTATGAGCTGCTGTGATCCATGCTCACCTCTAAGGGTGATGGAGAAAACTAATTCCACCATGCTTTCGTATTCCTTGTTTGTCTGCACATCCCAGGTGTCTTTAGCTTCTTGAGTCATTTAATGTAACTGCATCCAATTAATAACACAGAAACGTACAGCTTTCAAAAGTGGATCTGTCTAATCTGCACTGACTGTGTTGTCAAGATAGAGTTCACTCAGTCACCTGTTGAGAGAGAGAGCTTAATCAGCACCAAAAGCTACAATTTCTTTGCTAGCCTGTTTCTAGTGTTTCCCCAGTGTGCAGTGACCGAGTATTTAGCATGTAGTAAACCTCTCTAAACCATAAGGATAGGGCTTGCCTTAAAGAGGACTGCAAGTAGAAAGTGCTCCCCAGTCTGTAAGTGGAAGGTTCAGGCTCGAGTGGCCTGATTCACTGTAATATTTATAAAAGGTAATTTAAACAAAGTAAAAAATGGAAGGAGGAATTTTAGCCATCTTTAAATTTTTCACCAGCATGTTTAAGGTGACAAACTGGGGTGGAGAAATATGTGAACTGCCTTCTAATTAAAGTAGTTCAATATACAAAGGCTTCCTGGTGCTGTAACTTTAAGGTACAATATGCATTTAATTATCCCCAAGGCAAAAATGACTTTAGGAGTGGTGTAATTCTCCCCCTACACGGAATAATAACAGTTTACTGAACTGGACCAGGCTTTAACAAGGCCTCCAAGAGCAGTAATTTTAGTGGTTCCTTGGAGATTGCAGAGTAAACATTTTAAAATCTCATTTATAGGAAATGCATTATTATGTTTTTGGTCAAGCCTAATTTATTAACAACAGGATTATTAAAGTGATATAAACTGAGTATTGTTCCTGGTGGGTATTACATGTTCATGCTGGGTATTACACACCCTCTGCGCCCAGTAAGTTTGACCAAAATTCATCATTTCATTACCTTATGCAGATGTATAATACTTGCAGGATCATTACACTTAATTCTTTAACTCTTCCATAAATAAAAAACTTTATCTCAAAGTAACCCACCTCTTGTTTCTTATAATTTCTTTTGTCTTGAAATCAGAATTAAACAAGTTTTGGAACATGTAAAACTATTTAATAGCAGTCATCATCTGATTTACTGTTTTGACTGCCCTTTTAAAACCAATTGGATTTTTTTCCCTGTATTTAGTGTCTCATCATTTTTTCAGAAACAGTGGCTAAGTTGCTTCAGAAAATTCAGAGCAGATTTTAAGTTTATTTTTTACTTTAACTGTTAAAATGCAGACATGATATTTGTTCTTTCAAATTCTGTCTGTACTGTTGGAGCATGTAAATTTTTAGGCAAAGAATCTGAATATGGTTGAAAGTTGGATTCCTTGTGGATATTTCTGGGATTTGTCCTTCTGTAAAATGACCTACTGAGCCTTATTGAGTGATGATGTGCAGAGCCTGGAGCAAACACCTTCTTTTAAAGTATCTTAGCACTGTCTTAAAATGACCAGTGGATTTATTGAGGGACATCAAAATGTTCCATGTGCTGTATTTCTTATTTACTCTTTTCAATTTAATTAAGGAAGGAGGAAGAAGCAGAGGGAGAGATTTCTGAAGCTACGATTCCTCAGAGTTTTGGGAAGTGGAGGTGTGTAGCAGCTGCACTTGGCACTAACCAGTTTAAGCGTTTGAATCCTGTCTCTTCATAGGTCCTTTATACCTGTTTTCTCCTGAACTGTTAGTGTTGTGTTTGTTCTTGCCAGCTGATCATAGAAGTATCTTACCTAGCTACTTCTCTTAAGGTGCTACTTAGGCCTAGTGATGTACCTTGCGGTACATGAATAGCAACCTCTGAGGGCTGAAGAGGGACAGACAAGGTCTGTCACCCATCACTAACAAACTTGAGTGCAAACTCAACCCTATACTTCGCAAAACTTCAGGGCCTGGACTGACCTTTTAAAGGGGAAAGTGAAGTTATATTTTGGTGTTTCTGGTTCCTTTTGTCACCAGGAGTTGAAGGACTCTGAGCTAGGATTTGGACCAGCTTCTTGGGGAAACTTCCATCTCCATTTTGCAAACAGGAGTACCTAAAAAGGTTTACACATTTCTCAGAAGTATCTTTTTTAAACCTGAAGCTTTGATATGTTTTAAGCTACTGATGTGGTAATTGTTTTTGAGGTCAAGCCAATCTACAGGAACTTCTGAGCTGTGAGAGATGTGTTTTCAAGAGTATTTTCTCAAAATGCGCAGTTTAACCGTGAGTTCATCCCTGACCATCCTTTAGAAATTATTAGCAAATAACAGGTTATGTTGGGTAGTGATGGTTTCTATTCTGTCTTGGCTTCCTTCTGAGAGTTTGTCTAGGTATTAGGGCTCTCAGTGTCTTAAATAAAAGGAAAGAAAGTAGGAATGGAAGTTAAGCTTTTTGCTACTTCTGTTTTGTTTTGCACATAATTATTGCACATAGCAATAGAGTGATCTCAGTAGAAGGAATTATGGATCGTAGGTGTGAAAGTTTACTGTTTGTGGTGTGTTGGTGATGCTTTGGAATAAGGATGGCAGAAGTGCTTGGAAATGAGAATTTCTTCAGGATTTGTCATTTGAATTTTCTCAGACATTCAAATAAACAAGCCCCAGAGCTGACACCTGGAAGCTAACTCCCTCCCTCCCTGCCCCCACTTCTTCATTCTTACAAACAGGGAACTTGCTCAGGAGTTAAGATTTATTGTCTTGAGTTCTAGTCAACTGTGATATGTACAAAACAATCTTTCATTTTTTTCTCTGGTAAAAGGGAAGGAAAACAGTACCAAACACCACTTGTGCTTCTCCTGGCATTTAATAGATCATAAAATTCTGATGCTAAATTGATGATTATTTGCAGATCTGTAGAACAGCTTAGTGAAGTACTCACCTGTGTTTATGTTCATATTTTAAAGTTGAAAAGGATTAATTTTCCAACACACTGTGCCTTAAATCAGTTAATCATCAACTATTGAAAACTTTCTATGGGTCTTTACAGTGCTATTGATGATGTCATCTATGTTCTGGGTGGACAGTTAATTAACTCTTCCTCTTGCATCAGGAGGAAAATGTGCCCATGCAAATACATACAGGCAAAAGTAAGAAGTAACTGTAATTTTTATGTTTCCCTGAAATGTTTGGGATTAGGTGGAGTGTCGACCTAATAAAAAAGGCATATGGCATGTTCCTGAGTTCTCTGGAGACACATATATAACTAATGTATGCAATTAAATGAAGTCTCCCTAGGTTTGCACTGATGTGCCCGAGCTTTGTATGTCTTAGTGTATTTTGAGATTAATTCCCTCATTTTATACAGCAGTTATTAGAGCTTCCATGCAGCTGGTAACGTAGCTGGTCTAATAAAAACAGATAAGCGCTAACCTTGAGAACGCAGCAAACGAACTGGTTGGACAGAAGCCGAGTCTCCAGTTTCTCGTATCATTTCTGCAGACACATTTAATTTGAAGCATGTCTTGAACACTTCATTCTTAGTTTATCTCTACCAGGTATTTACCTCTCTCTGAATTTGACTCTTGTTTAATTGACTGCAGATGTATCTGAAGTTCTCTCTTTTGAATGTTCCTTATCATGTTCTGAAGGAATGCAAAAGCATTTAGTATGCCCATTTTAGGCAGTTGCTGCCACCAGGCCTCTAGCTACAACTCCATCTGAAGGCCATTGCATCTGACACTCTCCTAAATGGAGATTCAGTTGCCAGATGCCCCCATTTCAACTGTGGTCCCTTCAAACCTCTCAAAGAACGGGCATAATTCACAGTATACGGTTGATGGGGTCGGGCATCTCTGGTTCAACTGCCTCTTCCAAAGAAAGCAATAGGGAGTATCTAGTGGACGCAGAAATAGCCTCAAGCAGGGTTTCTGAATGTCACTGTCCTTCAAGAAGCAAAGAAGGGCTCTGCCAGGGAACGAAACCGACTGTGAACCTGAGGCCTTTCGTCCAGCACTTGGGGGTTGGTGCAGTTGCTCACCTCTGCTGCCTCCTGTGCCAGGCAGGGCCCTGCCCGTACTGCTACAAGCTTCAGCAAGGTTTACTGCTGCTGCAGCTCATGAGGAAGAGGGCAGATATATGGCTGTTTTGCCTCCTAACAACTTGCAGTCCTTATCTGAGATTGTCCTGCCTTTGTGAGTTATGTCAGGGTTTAGCCATACCCTACTGATGAGTCAGTTCTGTTATTCAGCAGTCAGACTTTGGCAGTCAGAAGGCAACCCCTGCCTCATGCTGCTATGTTCCTCAATGAACAGAAGAATATAAAATCCTCTTAAACTTTTGAAGGGGGTCACTGTGAAGGTTTTGCCTTAGTGCACAGTTTCTGGAGGGAGACACAAACATATTGTACAGAGCTAAAAGTTCAGGTTTTGTTAGAGCTGCTCAGAAACTTTGGTATTCCCAAGTTCTTGGGAAATACCAGATTTTGAAAGAAAAAGAGTTTGCAAAAGCTTTCAAAACCCCTGCATAGTTTAATTTTTTACTGGTTGCAGTTTCTATTTAGACTAAGAGGTTGCATCTTTAATAATGTTTGAGTCGCTTTTTGTACTCCAAAGCATTTGGAGATGTTAAGTGATAAAACTTTGAAAAGCGTACTTAGCAGAGAAAGGGCTGTATTACAAATCTTGTTTGAGCAGATGTAGGAAAATAATGAATGGTGGCTGTATGAGACTGGTTCCAAGTGCCAAGATCTGCAGTACAGGATGGATTTTGTACCTGAAGTGATGGGGGTAGAAGACATGGTGAAGAAATAGTTTGAATTTGTGTTTAAGTGGAGCAAGAGGCATGAGAGGCAGAACTGTAAGAAAAATCTGGGAAGGTAGGGTTGGGAGCATGTAGAAATGGGTTTTAAAGAATGAGGAGAAATGTCATCATTCTCAAGGTTGAATGTGCTCCCTGCCTTTTTCCCCAATCCGTAGTAACATCATTAAGCTCCAAATGCCAGAATTACATTCCAATTAAAAACTTCCCTTTGTGATTTCTGTTCAGTGGGTACTCTGATTTGGCCCTTCAGCCAAGAACAGGTGAAGCAATCCACATAGTGTTGGTCCTTGGATGCCTTCAGAGAAATGTGCAATCCGGATTCTCAACCATCACCTTTTATCCCTGTGGTCTAGTGCTCTATTGAGAATAGAGGGAACCTTCTGGTTGGTTTGCCTTCAAGAGGAGTGAACCAGAGTTATGACTTAATTGTTTTACGTGGCCAAGTGCAAGCAGAAAATTTTTGTTACTTTAGTAACATCTTTCTGGCAAATTTATCCCATACATCGTTTTCTGATGTTCTGTAGTCAAGGAAAAAAATTGTTCCAAATGGGCATCTTAAAATGTATTGATGTTTTAAATTGAGTATGGTGGTCCTTTAACAACGTGAGGTGGATTTTGCTGGTGGGAGACTTGCTTCACTGTGGTGAACTTAGTTTGGGCAGCCTGGCAGAACATGCAGGCAATGGTCTTGGGAATTGGGAAGTTCTGTGTCTTTAAAAGTGGAGTAAAGTCTGCTTTCAGAGGTTGCAGACTATTTAAGCTGTCAAGAAATAAATGTGAAACTTAAAATGGAAAATATAAGTATTTTTTTTACCTGACTCTCAAACAGTATTTTCAAAACAGATGACAAGTTTTGTGCATTGTTAGCATTCTTTGCCTTTGTGTTGCCTTTTTATTTGGTTGTGCCACCTGAAAAAAGGGTTTTGGGGGAATGTGTGTTTTGGTTTGCTTTTTGTTTGCTTGTATTTAATCAGATAACAACACCAGAGCCCCAAATCATAGCCTATTAAAATGTATTCATGCCTTTCTGTATTCAAATCCTTAAACCTAAGTCAGTTTTTTACTTCTGGGTCTGCCTCAGCACAGGGACATTCTCTTGTGTTCAAGCACCCAAAAGGCAAAACCAGCTTTAATTCACTTTTAGTGTGAGATGGCAGCATGTGTGAGGCATCCCACGTTTTGACCAAAACTGCTGTCAGATCTCACCACCTCTCCCCCTTCTGTGCGATCTTACTCTTCAAACCTTGTAATTAAAAATAAGATCAAAATCTCTCCTTTCATCTGAACATTAGTCTCTGACATTATTGTTTATGTTCTTTCCTGCTTACTATGGTCTTACGTATATATGTATATTCAGAGACTGCTACTGAAGGATAAAATCAAGCTTTCAGAATTTATAAAATGCCAGAATGTTTTCCTGTCCAATCTTCATTCTAACTCTTGTAATTATATTCATTATGGTACAGTCTTTAATTATATGAATCATAGTATTTTTAGTACAAGGTACATACTTGATTCAGCACAGAGGATAGATGATGCTCACATAATGAGCTATGCAATATTTTTTTGCTCTCATTGTTCAGTTAATGCCTCTGTGGTTTATTTACTGAAACGATTCAAGCCTTGCTCAGAAGGCAGTTGTTCATTTCCTTAGGGTTTTTATACTTCCCACGCTCATGAGTAGAATTTTGAATACTTCAGATAGTTATTTGTTTCTATATCACCCCAGTCAGGTGGGGATGTAATTTTTATTACAGGGTCATAAATCTGGTCATAAAACCTGCGCCTGTTGCCATTTCCCATTGGGTAGCTGAGAAAAAGGGGGCTTCAAAAATATTCACTCATTTTAGAGAGCCCAATTTGAGATGTGTGTGAGCAGAATTTTATTACATGAGGCTAAATATTCAAAAAGTATCTCCCATGTATTTCACTGTGATAGTGAAAGACTGACAGGAAGGCAATCTTTCTGCTCAGTTTCAAGATTCCTGCCTTTCCAAAAAAACTCACCTCAAAATCACCCTGAACAACAAACCAGAGAAAATAATTAACCTGGGAATTATACTGGTTTGTTTTGGGGTTTTTTTTTGTGGTTGGCCTGGGGTAACTACTTGCCATGGAAAACCTTACACTGGAAGGGAGTCTGCCTCCAAGATTCCCAAAATTGAAATTCCCATTTATGACAGAGTTGGAAAATATTAATAAGTCACTCTAGTGTCTCTATTCATAGTTACTGCACTCTTTTTATTAATAGTTTTTGGTAAATGTAGGTATTAGGAAGTGTGGGGTATCATTCTTCTCTTCAGCTCTTATCCAGTGGCTTTGTCATTCCCCAGTCCTGTTTTACTGTGTCTCCATTGTATGGGGAGAAGGGGGACTTCTCCTTCAGAAAAGATTCTGCTGGGATCTAAAAACTTCTTGGCTGAACAGCAAGTCCATAGGAAAAGCTCTTGCTTAAGCAGAACTGCATTTCTTGAAAAAAGAATTAACTAAAAAAAAAATCTTGGGTGGCTGTATTTGTAGGAGCTTGAGGAAAGACCAGTGATACTTCTTATGCCTCTATCTTCTTGGTTTTTCCTTTTTTTAAAAAAAAATTGACTGATTGAGATTGCACTCAGGAACTGTTCACTATAATTTTGGCATTGCAACTCATGTTTTGATTTTTTTGCAAATGTTTACTTACCTTTTCCTTCAGGTAAAATTGACTGCTGGCACAGTGAGTCGTTAATTCTTGGTCCTTATTAGCATGAAAAATGCAGTGGCCTGATTGTGATCATTCTGCTGCAAACAAAAGTATGAAAGTCAATAAATATATTGAAAGAAAGGATATTTAGAACTACATGAGGTCTTTCTCTGAAGTGATACCAGTTTTCCCTAGAGCTGTATGGAGTTTCTGTGCCTGGTACAGGCTAAATGCTACAGTTTCTGCATGGGTGAAACACCCCCTTGGCTCCTTGGAATCCCTCTGGGCATAAACCAGAATTGTGCTTAAAAAATTAGATGTGACCTCAACAGTCTTAGTTTTCTCACTTAAAGGGTGGGGGGTGTATAAATTTTCTTTTTAAAATAAAAGTGTCAATCATGTTAATAATTGTAACTCTATTTACATAGTGTGATGATTTTTTTTTTTTTTTTAGCTTAAGCATAGCATATCTTTAAGTACAGCTGTTCTGTCATTGCTCTGTGGTGTTGAGCAGGTCTAAACCCCGACTGAATTGTCAAGTTCATTGGCCCTTTTTCTATGATAGCATGATTGAAAGCAGAAGCTGTAATGCTTAATGCATGGTTGGGCCAAATGAGAAGCCTTGTTTCCACGTCTAAGATTTCAACAATGGAAACAGAAGACATGTTAAACTTGAGTTTAGATTTAGATTAGATTAGCTCTCCTTACATACTAAGGACTGCAAAACTGAGTAATTTTGGAGGTGTCTGTAACTCTTCTCCAGTCAGGACTTTTATTTTTTCTTTTTCTTTTTTTTTTTTTTTCATTCTGTGCTTCTACCATCCACTTGCACCCTTCCAAAATGGGACTTGTCAAAGTTTTAGTACTAAGATCCCAAGCCATGGTTTACCTAAGGATGGACAGTGAAATTTGCACATCCATACCTGCTGACCATAAATTACTATGAACTAATGTAAGATTTGCCTTTCCCACATTCTCTCATCCAGGCTGACTAACAAAGAAACAGGTTTGAAACAGATCTGCATTAACAAGTCCTGCCTCAGTTTGCAAAGAGAGTGATAATTCTGTCCACCCAAATGTTGATCTAAGGGTTATCCTGTGCCTGTATGTCCTGATCTTTTAAAACACCTATGGGGAGTGGACAGCTCTCAGGAGCTTTCCAGAGTTCTGGCTCTCTGTAAGATCAAATGATTCCTATCAGAGATGGTGCAGTCAAACTCAGCGAGCTCCCTTCAGCATATGTAACTGGGTATAAGTTTGTTGTGCATGTGCAAAGGAGGAGAAATTTATGAAGGTGTCACCTCTGGCAGAGGACAGACTACTTTGACATAAACTATAGCAATCCCCTTTCCTATATTCCTTGGTGTATTCTGCTTTTTTGTTATGCTTCTATTACCAGTTTGTAGTTTTTACTTAGTTGGCCATTTAATGATGTTATCAAAGAATCCCAGGGTGCTGAGGTAGAACACTCTACATTGGAGTATCTACCAATTTAGATTTTGCTAATATGTTCATGGAGAAGGTCAAGCAGTGGTATAAATGGTAGTGGTTTAGACACCCTCTGTAGACTCTTTGTGTTTAGATTGTGTATTTCCCTGTACTGCCCATGGAAGTTAGTCTTCTTTAGTACTCAAGCTCATCAGGCAAAAGAGCTTAACTTTAATGATACCTTAAGAGGGACCTATCCAAAACTTGTCAGCTCATGTCTCCTACACAACATGGTACTGTGGTCAAAGCAGCTGAGACACTTCACTTCTGTTCAGGCTAGACGCAGAATCATTTTCTCAGGAATTGAAAAGTTCAGAAGGAGAATGAAATAAGATCATTTCCCCTCTGTGCTTTACAAAATCCTACAACGTAGGCTAGAGCTTCTTGCTCTTGCATCATTATGTACAGAGAAAGGTTAGGCTTTCATTGCAGACTTGCTCAAGGCATATTATGTGAACTCCAGAAGAATGTATGCTTGAAATTGTCCAGCACGATTTTCAGGAGAGAACAGCAAGAGCAACAAGAAACTAATATAGGCTTGAGCAAATGCTGAAATAATGAGTGTCATTCTGTGTTTAAAAGCCCTGAAGCGGACTGAAGTCATCAGACTCTACTTCGCAGCCCCCACCCATAGTGTCTCCTCATTTTACCTGTATCTGCATGGTGATCTGTGGTACTCAAGGAAAGGACATTAGAAGAGAAGAGACCCCTACCAACATATGTGGGATATGCTCATGGCTGATCCTTTTCAGGGCTACAGAACAGTAAATGGGTCCAAAAAGAGAGGAGAATGAGCATTTGGTATCCCCTCTGTAGCACACAAATTCTGAGATGCTACAGGCACAAGGAGTGTGAAATTGAGCTGAGACTCTCCTGAGAGCTGGTCTTTCTTCTCAGGGCCTCCCTGCACCTTGTGTACAGCTCATGGTAGTGAGGGAGCCTCCCCTCTACCAACCAGTTTGGGCAGCAGGCCTTCTTGTTGCCATTGTGTGCTAGCAGCAACTCCCTCCTGATCTCTTCATTACGTGTCACCTCAGCAGCACCCAGAGATCATGCTGAGCTAATTTGATGCCCACCATTTTCAAGGTGGTGAGTGCAGAAAATGTGTTGGTAATGTTTGGTAATTTTGAAAGGAATTTCAGTTTCCCATCCTTTCCTCCTGACATTTTCAAAGAGAGGGATAGGATTGTATTTCTGAGGCAAGAGGAAAAAAAAAATAAAATCTTTATTTCTTTATCTTCTGGTCTGGAGGAACCTCCTTACCATAGTTGCAGCCTTTGCAAAGCATTGTTTTTTTCCTAAGCCTTGCTCCTCAGGAGTTGAAAATAAACCTTGTGTCTTCCTGACTTAATATTCCCTCAGGGCTACCTGTACAGCAAGGTTATAGCTTTTGTGGAGTCATAACCTACCACCTAATGAGCCTTCCTGCGCAAGGGAAGGCCTGATCTTCTTGTAATGAAAGACAGGCAGGAGAGAAGAAAGAAACAAAACAAAACCCCTGAACAAAATCCTTCTGTAGTTTCTGTGTTTGTTACAGAGAGATGAGTCAGTGACCAAACTTTTCTTTTCCTTTCAACCTTTTGGCTGCTGTAAAAAGAGCATGACAAAAGCGATGTCATAATAGTGTTTTAATAAATAATTTAAAAGTTGGAAGACAGTTTTGTTGCCTGATCCTACTAACGTGCTGATTCACTTCCCTTCTACCTTACACTATCGACGTTGGGGAAAGAGAAGAGGAGGAAGAGAAAGAAAATGCCAAAGAGGAGAAAGGAAAAAAAGATAGACCTGCTTCTGACAACCAGTAGCTTTTTCATAACTTTCAGATTGTGCAGTTTGATGAGGCAAAACTTGGCTTGTGTTTTAGAGAAGGTGTCTCAGCCCACGCCAGTGTGTGTTGGAACTACAGCTCTGATTTCTCCTGGCAGCAGCCTCTGCTGTCTGAATAGCCAACACTGAATGCTCACTGAACCAGGGATTGGTGACTTTCAGGTGAATATCCCAATCAACAGAGCTTTTCTCATGCTCTTGCTTGCTTTTTCCTTACATGTGTTTAGTATGTTGCATAAAATGGAGTACTGCAGAGATGCATTTTAGAATGCTCTCATGCTGATGGTTGAGGTGGGATTTTGGTTTTATCTGAAAAACAGGCTTTTGATTAAAGTCTCTTCCTTTTAGCCAGACTGCCCTTATCATTAGCCACCAGAGTGTTTCAGAATTTTTGGCAAGAACATTTTTTGAAAAACACTTTTAGCACCTTTGAGACCTCCAGTAGCCTCAGTGTCATTGTATGGAACAGACTTATTTTGGACCACAAATTAGTGACTTAGTTCTATGTCTGTGTTGAAAGGGACATGGACAAAATCTCTGTAAGAGCACCGATTCGTGTTCAAAGTCACTCAGAGGGTGGAATGAGGAGTTAGAGCTATCTGTAATTATTGTTAATCTTGGTTTTCTTCTTCCTGTTTTCCTTGAGTCTGAGCTATTTAATTCCCAAACAATGCCTCTGTTAAGATTATTAATCTAAGGATTTACTTGTGAACTAAGGGTTTGGGGATTTCTTTGTGGTAACCTCCCTTAGATACCTAATTTATACAGCGCATTTTTCCTAGTCTTTCATTAGTAGAACATAAAATACCAAGTGAGCATTTGGCTTTATGGCTTCTGGCAGACTTGGGAAAAGACATTCAGTCCCATCCTCTTGTTCCCAAAAATCTAAAAATCCAATAACAGCTGGTTTTATTTTGCTGTGTTATTTTCTTGCTGTACCATGGGAGATTTTACCATTAAAACCACAGCACACCTTCTACATTGAATTTCTCTAGATTTTCTTTTTTTTTTTTTTTTTTCCCCCTGTTTTAAAATGAAACTAAAGGTAACAGCACATGTTTGGAAGAGGGAAAACTGTTTCCCTGGAGGGAATATATATTTTTAAAAATACTTCTTCAAGATATGCCGTTTATTCTGAGGGAAGAAAAGATAGAGAAATTTCATGAAGAAATAAAAACTTGAAAAGAACAGAGAAGCACTCTCCGATCGATGGCTGAGAGCACTGTGCTCGCCAGCACACTCACTCACTAACTGAGTTTGACTCTGACAGCATCAAACTTCTGTTTTTAGGGCATAGCCCTGAGGATTTAAGCAAGACAGAAATGTTACAGAAAGACATGTTCTAATGCTTTGTAAAGCGACAAAATTTGCTTGCATTCTGTCAAATTACAGTGCCCTGAGCGTTGTAAGTAGCTGTTGTGGTGCTGGAATGTATCCGCGTGGACCAGAAACTGAGATTATGGTCCTGCCCTTCACTGAAACTTTGTATGTCTCCCAGAGCTGTGGTTTGCAGCACGATACACCAATTACCACCAAAGAGATCGGTAATCAGTGCTGATTAACAACAGAAGGCCTTTTGAACACAGAACTGTACGGAGGGAAACATGCCCAGCAGGTGCCCTCTCTGGTATTTAATTATAAAAGAATCTGATGGAGAGAAGTGTTTACAGGACTGGCTCTGGATTACCTACCAGGGGGTTTCTCACAGAAAAGGTTTGAAAGAGAGTGCACACTAGTGCCAGACAAAGGTTAGGATGCTAGCTCAATTAGAGCTAATTAATGTCCTGCGAGCGCTTTGCTTTCTCAGCCACGCTGCATAACATCATGTGTGGTGCTTCACTGCACAGAGAGCTTCGGCCTGTCGACTGGAAGAGTCAGACTCTGAAACGCCTTGAATCAGAGAGCTCCAAGATTCTGGTGCTTTAAGTCCTAGTTTGCAAATGATCTTTGAGGGATTTAGCAGGTGTCAAGGCAATGACTAATATTGGTTTTCTGGCATGTGGGCGGATACTTAATTGCCATAAGGATGTGTGAGGGACTGCAGTTAATGGATTGATTCAGTTAATCATGGGGGTTTGGTGAAGTTCAGGATCGGGTGGTGTGCTGTTCCCTGGTGAGCTAGGTTACAGCAACTGGAAGTTCAATAGAAAATTGAAATACTGTATTCTTTATGTGAGGAAAATGGAAAGATTTTGAACACTTGATCATTTGTTGCAAGGATTGAAAAGTTTTTGTCCAAAGGCTCTTCAGTTTGTTTTGAAATGAGTCTGTGAACTTGGCATAACTTTTAATGAACCCAGGTGGGATTTTGGGAAGTATGAATGTTTGCCTGACTCTTGTCCTGGCAACGCAGGTGTCTTCATCCCTGACTTTCTCTGGGGTAAAGTTCAGCCACACCTCAGTGCCTGTTTTTTAAAAGCCAATGCGTAGTGCCCAAGAACAGCCATCTCCCTTTCACCTGACATTGCTTGGCACTCTTGTTTGCAGTGCTAGTGGGTAGGTCAGGGAATAAACTGGAGACCAGCCCGGCTTTCTGCTTCTTAATAAAAAGCTGCTGTTAAGGTCGTAGCTAGGTCAGGCTGGTGGGCAATGAGCAAATACTTGTAATGCTGCCTCTAGTCCATAATTGCTCTGAAGATATGAGCTGGGCTTATCAATCCAACACAACCAAGATGAAAACGATGGAGGTGAGAATATTGTGCCAGAGCTTACACGGAAAGCTTTCTCACAGTGAAACTTTGCAAATTATTTTCTGCTTTCAAATAAAAGTTGGGGAAATAAGGGTATCATTTTAAATGGATTTTAAAATTGAAACAGGATGGCTGATGAAAGTGTGAGAAGTAGCAATGCTAACACGTGCTTTCTGCCAGGTCTGGATGGTGAGGGAAGAGACTTGCAGCCTTTTCTCAGCTGTACCAAGTGGTACAAGTACTTTGGGCCAGGTGTATCCTCACAGTGTCTCCACTATGTTTTTTGACACAGAGGTGCCTCAGATTGGGTTAGAGCATCAAGGTATTACCATGCCCTTGGTGGAAATGAATTCTTCCCACTCTATTTTTCTATCTCCTTCTTTTGATGACCATGTAAGATGTCATTTGAGGTAGTTGTAAAATCAGTATCTTTAGTTTGTTGCATCTATTTCACTGGAGCCAGACTGCATTTTTCTTAAGCTTCCAAACAGTATTTTGATACATACTCCTTAGATATTTTCCCTTTTCTTTTTTTTTTTTTTTTTTTTTACAATTTACTGGCTACCTTCACTGCACCTCTTCTGTTAAAGCTAGAAGTGCACTTGGTTTAGGATAAATATAATTAGTCTTTTTCTAATACTCTTTTAAGCAAACTGAATGAGAATTACCACTGAGAAATCCAAATAGCAGTGGGGAAACACTGAAGCATCTTGAACAACGAGGAAGGTGTGAGGAATGACTATGCATCTTGCTTGAGAGATAGGATGGACCAGGGACAACCTAGGGAGCAGTGTCTTTAGCAACTGCACCTATCTTGGAGCTGTTTGTGTATGTTGTGGTGCCAGCAGGCTAATGCCTCCTACCGAACCTGTGCTGAGCATGGGGCAGCTCACCCCTCTGGACACCTGCACATGTAGAAAAAATCAACAGCTTGTTGTTTCCACTGCATGTGGTCAGGTGCATGAAGGTGAGAGGTTGCCCACTGGGGAGTGTGAAAGGTGGAATGTTTTCCTAACCCAGCTTGTACCCAGCACCTGTTTGGAATGAGCCACCATAACTGGATGAAAAGCCCCAAATGAGAGTCATAAGCAGCGGGTATGTTGGCACGCTAGCAAAAGACACTGAAGCTTTCCACATTAGCTTTCTGTTAAAGGAAAAGTTAGTGATGTGAAGCCTGAATTTATGCTCAGGAAATTGCTTTTCATCCTACAGCATGGGTTCTTGAGCAGAGGTGGGCTCAAACAATATGTTGAAAATTATCTTTTCACAGAATTTTGATCAAAGCACAAAAGTCCTTGCCTCAGGAAGCAGTTTGTTTTCCCCTGAGAAGTGATGCTGGAAAAATCAAAAAGAGCAAAGTCTGCTTGCTGGCCAAAATTCACCCCTGAATAAACTGCATCACAAAACTACCGATAACATAAAGTTTTCAAAGATTGTATCATGCTGTTGCTGTAAGAAAAGTGACTTGCAAAACTCAGCATTGTTTGGGGACTCCTGCCATAACAGCATTATTAGAAACTGTTCTTGTTTATAATGCATTGGAGCATAGACATCTAAGAATGTTTGTTCTGATTTAGGGGAATCCAGACCTTGAACCAAATTTTGCCAGTTTCATGGCTTTCTTATTTTGGAAGCTTCATGTATTTTTTTAAATGTGAAATTACACTGAGACCTTTTGCAGGATTACATCTCTATTAACTCTGTGTATTACAAAGCTGATATTCAAGGCTTCTTTTTTGCTCTCTAGCACAAATTTTTGGAACCCAGTATTCCTCACATGTCAGTAGCCTCTGAATGGGCACAAATAATTGTTTGTGACATGTAATCTATCTTTTTTCTTAGAATTTCCCTTTTACTGAAAATAACATCTTCTCATTGTGGTATGGAATGACACAATTCTAAGCAGAGGAGCTCTGGTGAAAACCTATTCTGACTGTTTGCTAGTTACTTTTTCATCCCAGCTTTATTTTTGTGTATTTTCATGTGCTTTGGAAGATGGGAATTCCTTCTCCTGTGCAGACTCTGTAAGGGGACATCTGCACCACCAGAAGAGTTTTGGTTCAACTTTCCTTTGTTATTCCCTGAAAAGAAGGATACATCTGCAGCTGAGACTTTTAATGTGTTTACTTGAAAGACAGAATTCTGTTGGTGATGGTGACTTCATCTCTGATTCCATACCAGGCTAAGGTTGAGTAATAATCTTGAAGGCCTTTCCCCAGTAATTTGCCAGTGGAAACCCCAGTGGGATACTAGTGGGCTTGTTAAAGGAAAACTTTTCAAATGCATGTTAAGTTCTGCTGCTGGCAGTTTTTGCAGAATGCTTCAAGTTGTGCCTAGCACAGGCTGGACACAGCTGCTGTACATTGTCAACTTGCACACACTTTCTTAGCAGGCTTAGTGGAAAGAACATCTAAAAGTTCTGTTCTAGCCACCTGTTGCTTTCATACATTATTCCCACAGAAACCCATCTCTCCTGAATATAAATGAGTCAACTGTAGTTCTTTCTTGTAGACGTGTGAAGAGAGATGAAGAAAATATGCATAAGAAAAGCTACTTCAGAGAAATATGTTAGAGGAATCCAAAGGCCCCACCAAGAACATTTGTTTGGGCCAGGGCTAAGGGTAGGTAAATCTATTCAGATAGGAAAGATGAGGTTAGATAGGAATCTGAATCTTTATGGGAAACTTGTGCAAATACTTGCCAAGTTTGTCATCACCCCACTTGTATGGTTGGTGCAATAGAGCATAGCTGGTGGTAATCCTAGATCTGGTCAGCAGCAGAATCATGCCCATTTTCATTATTATTCAGGCATGACTCTAAAGACTGCACACATTTAGTATGCTCCTGGCATTTTTAGCTGGTTTCAATGCATCAAGTGGAACTAGCCTCTTTGGAGACTAAGTGTTCCATTTATTCAGAGATGTCTTCCTGCAATTCTAGTGTGCTTTAACCATAAACCATAATTTTCAGTGGCAAGAAAAGGATTTAGTCTTCACGGTCTGCACAGACTCACAGCATGATTTTCAAGGGAACCTTGTCTTGAAATGGGGAAGGAGATAGTGAGGGTGAGAATATGAATTTTCATCCTTGGTGCTTCATCAGACGTCATGTAAATATGAATGGAGCCTCCTTCTCTGTTGCGGTTTGGTCTGTCGTTTTTTCCTATCCCTAGCAGTTTTCCTTCTCTCTGTGCCTCCCCTGACTTCTATTGCCTGTCATCTCAGCTGGCCTGGCTCCATACATACCTTTCTGTTTCTACCTTGACTTTGTTGCTGATGTGTAATCCACGTACTGTCATTAGCATTTCTTCAGGTAAGTTTAGAAAAAAGAGATTATTGAACTCAAGTGAATTTTTAGGTCTTCTGCATAAAAGTATTAAGTGTTTTTTCATATTTATCAGGTGGTTTTCAGTAGAATTTAGAGACACAGCTGAAATGGTAGCCCAGCATCCATGTCCAATTTGTTCTTGGCGAAAACCTGTATCAGGATTGGTAATTGAGAGATGTAACAGTTTAAAACAAAAACAAAACATAAAGGAGTTGGGGGAAAAGGCTTTGACCCTGCTGAACCCTTTGAATCTAAAAAGCTATTGAAGCAAACAGTTTTTGATCACCATCAGCTTTTGGATGAGTTAAAACATATAATCTAAGGTTAGAAACATAAGATGAGAATAGTCACTGGGATTGCAAGAGCTGGGACATTAGTTAGTCTGTGCCTTTCTGGTCTCTCCACTGTAATGGAATTTCTTTTTCCTCTCATCAAAGGAAGTACACTAGTCTCTCGCCCATTTCTACACAGATTGCTTATTTCAGGAGGTTGTGTCCTGTCCTTAATCTGCTGTCTTCAACTTGTCCCCCATTCTTTTCCTTTTTTTCTGTGTCCCTTTCTCTGCCCACCCCCTCCCACCCCCCATTTCCGAGACAATGATGTTGTTGAAATTCACTAGTAAAACTGCTTTTGGTATAGTATTCTTTTTACCTTGGGCATTTTAGGTAGAATTTCTGATTCACATCTTTAAGCTTGTTATATACTGTTTCTGATATTGATAGGTATATTTCAGTGAAGGTTGTGTAAGTACAGGATTATTCATAAAGATTATCTCAGGGAAAGAACAGCTGAGGTCTCCTCTGGATAGTAATTTGTACAGGTCGGTTTTCCACACCAGAAAGATCACTCTACTTCTCTTCAGTGGCTTTCTTCCTGAAATGTATCACAGGTTGCCTGCAGCCCTTTAGAGAATGCTAAATAGCACGCAGTGTTTCCTTGACCTTGACTTGCAGCTGTACCCTGACATCCCAAGAGCTGAAGGAAAGGGAAAAAGATCCAAGGCTGAGGCAGGAGGAGTTTACCTGGAGAAAGAGTCAGTCCATACTGGCCTTTGAGTATTTAAACACGCTGCTTTTGTCTTGGGATAAGCGGCTGTTTTCCCATCCAGTAGGAAACGCAAACCACAGCTCTGGTGAGAATGTGGTCAGAGTCTTGGCTGCCTCTGGGGTACCATGTCCGAGGCAGCTTGTGCTCTTGTGTGTGCTCTGGCTGTCTCACTCTCATCCACGTGCTCCTCTGTGCTCTGCCTGACTCACTGCTTGCTAATGTGGTGCTTCTCCAACTTCCCCGCTGTCCTCCCTGGCTCTGGCTCTTTGACTCACTCAACAGATGAACTTCCTGGCCTGGTATGATCTGCCCATATTCTCCAGTGCCTTGTTTACAAAGACCTGTATATATTCCAGAGTTTTAAATGTTGCCCTTTGCTAGCACAAAGTAACAAGAAGAAACAACCTTTTGTCCTTTCTTCCTTCCCCCTCTGTTGGTAGGGAACAGTGTGGAAAAACAAAGCACCAGGTAAATCAAGCACAGAGCAGAATGTCTAATAGGGTCTGGAGGGTTTTCCCCCAGGGAAAGGCTGCTTGAGACGTACTTTTGCACATTTAGCAGGAAAATGGTTCTTTCAGTCTGAAATGAATTTCAGAGGAGAGTACAGTTTGAAACATTTAATAGAAGCTTCAAAAGTAGCTCCTGGTGATCTTTGCATTTTTCAAGGCCTACATCAACAGGAGCAAAGCTAAGTGTAATTGGCTGTTATTGTTCTACTTTCACAGTGCTTTTGTCAGTAAACTGTCTTTATCCCAACCCAAGGAGGCTCTGTCTGTTTCTCCTGCAGGCCTGAGCAGGCGGCGTGTGGTGCTCAGTCACTGCTTGGGGCTGAACCACAACAGATTACTTTGGTAAGATGATAATGGTGTGCAGTTTTCTTTATTAATGTGTCCTGTTTCAGTGCAAGTTAGGTTCATTCAACTGAAGTTCTGACTCTATAGTTGAAAAAGAAAAAAAGAAGATGTGGCTACTGTTGAGCCTCCGGTACCGTTGATCTGGGAGCACCAGTAACTCAGCACGCTTTGTTAAAGACAACAACAGTGAAGGCAGAGATCTTTAGCCAGTGGAGCATCTTCTACCTGTGCAGGGTCACAGAACAGTTGAGAGTGAAAGGCACATCTGGAAATCTCTAGTCCAGCTTCCTTGCTCAAAAGAGAGCCCAAGCAGGATATTTGTATGTATTGGTAAGAGGCCACCTGTGCTTTCTCATCTCCAGGCTAAACAATCCCAATTCAGCCTCTACATATGTGTCAGATGCTACTGTTCACATTGTCATCATCTAAGCTATTCATTTAACATCTATTTGTCAAGGTGTCTGAAAACTATTCCTACTCATGTGGCTGTAGGGTTGAGAAATCTGTCTCCTACTGGCAGAATTCATGTCTCTGCTAACGGCAGTGGGATGCTTATGGATAGCAGAACAGGGCTTGCCCCATCCATCCCTCCTAGAAAGAGCATTGCTGCTCAGACTGGTTGCCACATCCACTGCTTTGACATTGGGCTGCAATTTCTGTGAGCCATTAGCAGAGCCTTGGGGTGGCCTCTGATGTGTTGCCCCTCTGCTTCCCCACTGTCATGACAAGTGGCCATCAGGAAGCTTTATTCAGCAGTATGTTGAGGATTTCAGAATACTTTTTCCTGGCACCTCATGTCCAGGCCTAGGGGATTACATTATGCCATCGTGCTCTGTAAAATGCTGACAGATCTTGTTCCAGAAGTAACGACATTATGCTGGTATATCAGTATGGTGAGGGAAATAAAACTGAATTTTTGTTTAGTCAGAATTTAGTAAATTGAATTTGGTTTGTTTGTCCACTTGATTGTGTGTGGTTGAACAGAAATCCCATCAAGGGAGGAATCTCTCAGTGTGTTTTTGAGCCAATTCTATTATTTTCTATATAATCATTGCTGTCTGAGAACTTAGATGCCTGACTAACAGAAGTTATAAGGCAAGTTCTTGAATTTACATGCTTCATATCAGCAAGCGTGAAATGTAATACACAGACTCACCATTTCTCTTGTTGCAATGGAGCGATGATTTACATGGGACATTACCTGTTTGGAAATGAACATTTTGCATCCACTAAGTGCCTCAGGAAACGAACTTGTCCCTGTGAAAGCAGGAGCAGAGAGGAGAAGGTACCTAAATCTTCTTTTTCGTGAAGTAGAAATTGCAGAATATATAAACAGGAGGCTAGGAATGCTGGAATTGCTTGCACTTGGCATACTCTGAAAGGGGTTTGTTCACATATGCAAAGCAAAAACAAAAATCTGGAAGGCCAAAACAAAAAATGACCAACTGCAACCAAAGCATTTGCTGCCTGTTTGCTCTGAATGTGCAATTGGCCTTGGTCTTTTAATTATAATCCATAATGATGGCTCTGTTCCCTACCCACCCTTGGGCTTCCAGGAGCACTGAGTGCTTAGGGCTTGGGCTGCTAATGCTATAATTGAAACAGCTGCTCTGATCTCCAAGTAGTTTATTCATTCACCTTCAAAAATGTTGATGGATCTGTAGCATGTTCTGGGCATTTCCTGTAGATGTGAATCTCAAACACAGCCAGTTGCTAGATAGAACTAATGAAGAGAATTCGCTATGGCTTTTGGTGTCTTGTCTCAGTTTTTAAAAGAAGAAGAAAAAGGGAGAGGGTGGGGGGAAGGCTGTTGTTAGGCCCTAAACCTCTCTGGACTAAATTCACTTTATGCACAAGACCAGACATTGTAATTCTCTGTTATTCTCAGTGACTTAAACTACAAATGGATGTAAAACATTACTAGGCCAGAAGGTCATTATTTTTACATTCTGCACTGATTTTTAAATTAGCACATAGAGAAAAGAGCCTCTGGGAACTGTGCTGTAAATGCGCAGGGCACTGGGAGGGGCCCACACTGATTTATGAAGGCCCCAGGCCAGTGTTTGCTCTACAGCACACACACACACTCACACACCTCTTTGCCTTGGGACTAAGCTGCTGTTGGAGTCCTTGTTAAAGCTTGAAAACCTCAGGCAGCCAACAGAAGCACAGGTGATACCCACAGCCTGGCTTTTGATACACTTGCCTTTATCCACTTCTTCCTTACCCTTGTATGTAGCCCACTTCTGAAAAGGAAAGATCATCGTCGTGCCAGATGAATGCATTTAATCAGTGGAAAGTCATCCCAGTGTGGGCTGATGGCAAAGCCAGGATGTGGCTGACGGTGGCTAACGTGGTGTTTGGTAGGGCGGTGACAGCGGTGGAGTTACTGACTAAATCGCCGCCACTTGACTGCTCTGACAGAGCTTTAGCATAATGGCGGCTTCCTTCCAGCCCATTGCTCAGCTCAGCACATCCTACAGACTTGAGCAGCTTTAACCTCCTTCTCACTAGAGTTCACTATATCCTGAGGCAGTTTACCCATGCAAAAAGGATTGTGCAGGAGCATCTGAACTCTTAAATTACCCAGGAGCTGGTTCACCCAAGAACAAGCTGAAATGGCATAAAACCTTTGAGCTAGGCAGAGGCAAGGGCCACTGTGGTCCATCGGCTGGTTTTTATTCAACAATATTGATTGTTCTTGGCAGATAGAGAGCTTGAGAGCTTTGTGGTTATGTTTGTTAGGGAAAATTAGAGGTCATTGTGAGACTTTGGGAGTCAATAAATCTAAATTTTGATGAAAAAGGCAGAATCCTACTCTGAAGCAAGTACTCAGGCAGCCCATGTGGGAAAACGGAGAAAAGCAAGGGCTGGAAATTTTACCATGGCTTTCCCATCAGCCTGCAGTGCTCAGGTTATTGTTGTATTTTGTTCAGGAGAGGAGAAACAGTGAGAAACCTGTCCTAGAAAACAGTACATTGGAAAATCCTCTTGATGTGACATGAAGCACATGATTAATGTTAGGAAATGTGGTTTTGGTGTTGCTATGCAGTTTATGTTGCCTGAAGGTGAGCTGATAACATGTATTCCTGCTCAGATCACAGAATATTGGGGGTTGGAAGAGAAATTGATAGAGCATCTAGTCCACCCCCTGCCAGAGCAGGATCACCTAGATTAGGTCACACAAGAACATGTCCAGGTGAGTTTTGAATGTCTCCAGAGAAGGAGACTTTACGACCTCTTTGGGCAGTCTGTGCCAGTGCTCCATCACCCTCACAGTGAAAAGTTTCTCCTTATGTTCACATGGAACTTCCTATGCTCCAGCTTGCACCTGTTGCCCTTTGTCCTATCGCTGGCCATCACTGAGAAGAGCCTGGCTCTGTCCTGATACTCACCCTTTACATATTTATAGACATTAATGAGGTCACCCCTCAGTCTCCTCCAGGCTAGAGACTCAGCTCCCTCAGCCTGTCCTCGTAAGGAAGGTGTTCCACTCCCTTAATGATCTTGGTGGCCCTGTGCTGGACTCTTTCAAGTAGTTTCCTGTCTTTCGTGAACTGAGAGACCCAGAACTGGGCAGAGTATCCCAGAGGTGGTCTCACCAGGGCAGAGTAGAGGGAAAGGAGAATCTCTGTTAACCTACTAACCACACCCCTCCTAATTCACCCCCAGGATGCCATTGGCCTTCTTGGTCATGAGGGCACATTGCTGGCTCATGGTCATCCTGCTGCCCAACAGGACCCTCAGGTCCCTTTCCTCTGTGCTGCTCTCCAACAGGTCTGTCCCAACCTCTCCTGGTACCTGGGGTTGTTCTTCCCCAGATGCAAGGCTCTGCACTTGCCCTTGTTGTATTTCATTCATTAGATTTCTCCCTGCCCAGCTCTCCAGCCTGTCCAGGCCTTGCTGGATGGCAGCACAGCCCTCTGGTGTGTCAGCCACCCCTCTCAGTTTTATGTCATACTTTGCATACCTGCTGAAGTGTTCAAAGGTTCCAGGTTCATACAGCAAAATTTTCTTTGTTCAGAGTTTGATTATTTATATATTCAAAATAGGGTTTAAGTCAGACCCTAGGAATGATGCCTGGATTGATTTGGCCTCTCTTCTTAACTTAACTGATCCTTACAATATCATCAGGCACTAAGTATACCCTTTTATACCTAAGTTCACAGAAGTGTCACAGTGTTTCTAAAGTCACACTGGAATGTCATAGCGGAGACTTTTTGCCCCATTTCTGCCTTTTGAGGGAATCATGTGATGATTGTCTTTCCAGTCCTTACCTAATACGGGTGAGCTTGCAAGCGAGACTTGCTTTTTCAGGTTGAGCTCACGTTTCTGAACTTCCCAGGATGCTGCAGTGCATGCTGTCCTTCCCAGAATGATGTCTAAAGGCAAGAGCTATCCCAGCAAATGTTACTGAATTGCATTTACTGATTTCATTTAAAATAAAAAAAAAGTCATGACCTACTTGAATTTGAAAAACACTTTAATGTGATACTGAGTTGAACAACGTTGGCAGGACTGCTGTGTTTTGGGAATGCATGAAAAAGCTTAGGTATTTGCTTTATCAGTCAACACTAAACACAGTCATCATGTTTTTGTGCTAATTTAAAATCACTGTTCAAAACCACCTTTGATTTCATTGGCAATATTAACCCAGGGAAATTAGTTTCTTGGTTTGGATACTTTTTTATTTGACTGTGAGGAGCCAGTGAATGATACTAGAACATCTTGCGGGGCTGTTTTCTATGCATGTTCCTTGTCAAGGCTTTTCTTATTTATGCTCCGAGGAACTATGTATGCCAAATGTTGAGACTAACAGGCAAATGTATGCAGAGCTAAATAAAACATCCCCTTGCTCCAAGTTCTGGGGAGTTGAGATCCCAGTCAGTGGCTTAAACTTGTATTTCCAGGCAGTGACAGATGTGGACAGCTACTCTTGGCTTCCCTTCTGGATATTCAGCATGGCCTGTTGTGGTTCTTTTTCTCAGAAACATCCAATTCTAAATGAGAAAGATTAGATTGGTGGGACAGAAGCCAGCTCGATGTGTCTGGCAAAGTTAAACCTTGACCATGGGCACCATTTCTTCTATTTGAACCTACAAAGCAGATGTTATTTTCATATATATTCTGAATGTGGTAAGATAGTGAGGACATTGTTACTGGTGCTGTGACTGCTGCTATGTTGAAAGCTGTTCCTACCTCTCTTCTATGGTGTTTCTCTCTTTAAAGCTGATGTTTCAGTTAAGTGGTACAGTGTGTCTGACTTCTGATGTGCCATTTAATCTGACAAGTAGATGCTAGCCTCCCAAATTCCTTTTCTTTGAGTCCAGTGACCAGGTAATTGTTTTAGTCACTCTCTCTTTTATTCAGCATCTTTCTCTATTCAAAGTTGAGTCATAAACCTCAAAGGCTCCCTTCCCCAACAGGGTGACTCTTACAGTACCAACTACGTAAGCAATATTGGGCACAACCTTTCTAGATTCCAAGCCTTAGCTTTTGCCATTCAGATCCTTCCTAATGAGTCATTACTTTCAAAAGTCTGTTTGAAGGAAGCAAATTAAATTTGAAGAGGAAGTTGTTCATCAGGAAACACATCTTTATCCTTCACCCCTGCGATTTCCTTTCATGCTACCCCTCATGTTCCTTGTCTGTAGCCATCTTCAGTATCATACAGTTTTAAGAAGGCATTTTAGTTTTGTTTATTTTGTACAACATTTTACTTTTATTTTCTTCTCTGCTTTGTACTGCATATGGCGCACAGTCCTATGCACCCATTAGCCTTTATGTTGCAGCCAAGCACTCTGAAAAACTGAAGTTATGGAAAAGGTGGCATTTGTTCAGGATTTTCTGCCAGTCTTTTTGGTTTCTGGGAATCTCTGAAATCCAGTTGTTATTTTTCAAACCAGACAGCTTTTTATGGGTTTTGACATGATGAATGGGTTTTAGGAACCTCAGAGAAGAGTTTGGGAGCTGTTTTGTAGTGGGCAGAGTGTCTGGAGTGCATGTTCTAAGTCCTTCTGAAATTTAGGAACCAAACAGTCCTTCATCTAAGTCCCAAATCTTTCTTTGGATATATTGATACCGTGTGCTGCAGACTATATGTTATTAAAGCTGCTAGATAATTGCAACATATCCCTAAAGGATAGAGAGTTAAGCACAGCTTTTCTCTGAAGTAAAACCTTCCCCCTCATCCCCTTTCAGCCTTTGAAACTACAATGCTTCATGGGTTTTGTTCCAGCATATAAATGGTTAGCAGAGACAATATTTGTACTTCTCTTTAGCTGTGTCATGAAAAGCCATTGCTGAGTGCTGAGGTAAAAATCCCAGTTTAATTGTTCTTCCAGACATGGTGATTGAGAACTCGGTTATTTCAGAATAAATTGCCGCTACTCTACTCTTTGAGATGACATCCTGTCTTTCTGAAGTCTTGACTGTACTTGACTGTAATTAAGATTAGATTATATTTTACTTTCAGTATTTAAATAAAAAAATGAAAACTACTCTTTGGCACACCTGGGCAGTGCTGTACATGGGGTTGAAAGGATGGAATTTCCTTCTGATCCTCAAAGACAATAAGTTGCTCCCTGAAGCAAGAAATTTAATTACCTTCATCAGAAACAGCATGATGCAGTGGATTAGGACATAGGAATAAGAATGAGAAGTTTTTATCTCTGATCCCAGTTCTGCCATCTAGTTATTGACTAAATGAGTCATATAACCTTCCTGTGCCTTCTTTTCACCCACCTGAAAACCAAGGTGTTTGATTTCTTTGCTAAAGGGGCTGTGAGGTCTGTATAAGCACGTAAAGATGTAGTGTTTTGTGTGAATGCTAAGTGTTCCTGGGATTGCCTCGGTTTACATGCTGCCAGCAATTATTGCAATTTGGTTTCATACAGTGAAATCTCTTTTTTTGGCAGTGTTAGGTTCATTAAAGAAAGTGTAATCAACCTCATATGCAAATAGGGAGAGGACTACAAGGGGAGGTGACACTAAAGAGCCATTTTCCATCAGAAAAGTACTCTGAGCTGTTCTTTTCACATCAGTTCTGATGCTATGTCTTGGGTACAGTTACTCATTGTAGCATCCCAGGAGTGCCTCCAACCATGTTCTTGTCCAGAGGTGGAAGAAAGTTCAGCGTTGTGTGGTTTAACTAGGGAACAGAAAGAAAAGATCAGTGCCAGATGAACGTATTCCTCTGGGCAAGCTACTTAGCTCTACCATATTGCAATTGCCATAGTCTCTTACTGGAGTGATTAGTCATATTATGTCAGTGGGGAGCTCCCATGAAAAACTCAGAACTGTCTGGTAGATGTGATGAAGTGGTTAATTAAAATAACTTGTTCTGTTGTTTAAAAACCCAACACTTTCTGACGTCTCAGCCCTGCTTGGCCAACAGAGGTTTTTGATTAGATGAGTTTCCTAGCATGTCTATAGTGTTAAGTTTACATTTCAGAATGGACAGTAACAAAACTCATCTTATGAGTGTCTGGATTACTCTTTCCACAGACATTTTAAAACAGAAAACGGAGCTAACAATAACCCTGCCATTTAGTGGGTTACATTCCAGTGCAAAGGAATTATTCTGTTGGAAAAATATTTACCCTCCACCATGTGGTACAATTTCCACAGAATGACTTGGTTGGAAAAGACCTTTGAGATCATTGAGTCAACCATATCTGTCCTCTACTAAACCATATCCCTAAGCACCTCATCTACCTGCCTTTTAAATACATCTGGGGTCGGTGACTCAATCCCCTCCCTGGAGAGACTGTTCCAATGCCTGACAACCCTATTGGTGAAGAATTTTTTCCTAATGTCTAATCTAAATCTGCCCTGGTGCAGCTTGAGGCCATTCCCCTTCATCCTATCACCTGTTGCTTGGGTGAAGAGACCATCACCCACCTCTCTACAACCCCCTTTCAGGTAGTTGTAGGTGGTGATAAGGTCTTCCTTCAGCCTCCTCTTCTCCAGGCTAAGCATAAGCATCCCCAGCTCCCTCAGCCACTCCTCATAAGTTTTCATTGTCTGTCTTTGGATTTCTTTGCAGCTCCTGTGCTCTTTCTCCCAGCACTTGTCTGTATTAAATTCCATCAAAATATTCTCATTTATAATCACAAAAATTACATTTAATTGTGAAGCTGCAGTTCTTCAGTTACCTGATTCAATTTTTTACAGGCCTCAGATAGAAGTCATCAGATTTTCAGAGCAGGGAATTTACTTTAACCAGGTTAGTAAAGCAAAGTCCTTGTAACAGTGATTTTTCTAAGAGATGCTCTGGGAAAAAAACCATTCAATTAATTATTTTTTAACCCTACAAACGTTAACAGGAAAATTTATTTTTTGTAGGCTTTATTTTCTGCCATTTTAATAAATTTTCCCTTGTAGAGTAGTTGTGGTGTGGTCTCATAGCACGCTCTAAATATAGAAGGAGATTCTATTACCAATGAATCTCTAGTGCCTTAATTGCAAACTTTCATTGTTATCCAAGAATAAGTTTAACATAAAAATATCCTTTATGGGCTACTTGTGTCTCACTGAAACCTAAAGCAATTTCTGCCATATTACAATACCTCCCCAGCTGTACAGCTCTCAGAGTAGCTGTACAAAAGAGCCTAGCATTGCAATGCTAAAAGGAGGGTAGAGGTAGCTTCCTTCCCAGCACACATGAGGCAGTATCACTGTAGTCTAGGGACAAACTCCTGTTGGTCTCCTGTTCTAGGCTAAGTAATTATGCACCGTGGCTAAATCATTGGTCAAGCCTAGCAGAATTACAGAGCGTTTTTTGGGGGTGGAGGGGTGTGTGTTGTTATTAGTTTTATCTTAAAAGCAGCAAAAATTAGGAAAATCATTACAATTATTTAATCTCTTTTTTATGGCAAAACTTTTGTAAAGCCATCTTCTAAAGGGGTTTTGAGAGCAGAGTGGGGAAGCATCCTTGGAACCAGTCACATGGATGCTAAAGTTCTGATCTGGTGACACTAATGAAGGTCTTAACAGTGTTTAACCTGAGACTAACATCTTGATTATGCAAAAGGCCATAGAAAAGGGTAGAAAGACAAGTGGCATTAAATCAATAGAGAAAAATGTGTACTGTTTTTCTTTCTCTTAAGTAGAATGATCCATAAGCAGAAGAGTTTACATTGCAAACTTTCTGCACTGCACATCAAGAATTATCTCCTTTAATACTAAGTAATCTCTTGCATTAATATATAGTAACTTTATTTGTTGTCATTTTAGGATGTAGATCCTTTTCAAGACTTGTATCATCACCTGTCACATTCAGGCCCTGATGTCTTTTAAGTAATTTTAAGATCAGTAAAACAGAATGAATTTAAAGTTGATAATTAAAAGTAGTTACAAGACAGTGTATTGTATAGTTTGAACTAATGAGAAAAGACTTTACACAGTCTCCTATGGGTCATTTTATTTTTTTCTCCTTCTGCCTCTCAGAATCGTATTGGCATCTTGAAAACATGTTCTAATTTTCTGTTTGCTGCAGCCTGAAAAAGTCTGTTCTGGCTCTTCCTTTGTGCTGTGCCCATTAATTGCTGAAGCAAAAGAAATTCTGGAGTGCAGCACAGAGACAAGATTAAAACCTGTTATAAACTCCTGTATAATTACGCTATAGCATCAGGATGGAGAAAGTTACACTCTTTCACCAATTCATCTAGTAAAGGGGAAAATTCTTTTGGACTCCTACTGATAATTTTTAATTCTGCCCTTAACAAGGTTTCATTCTCAACAACCAGCTTCTCATTTTTTCACTACCTTTATCTCACCACAGGTGGATTTGGATGTGAAATACTCTGATGCAGCTGCTATTATCGCTATTTAATTTTGTAATTCCCAAAAGGTCGCTGAACCTTTTACCAAAGAGATAAAATTGAAGTCCTTGCCGAGAGGCGCTGCATCTTCCTCCCAGGCGTGCCATGGCAAGTGGTGATAACAATAGAAGTATTTTAGATGAGAGAGAACCTGGACCTGGAGAAATAAAAATCACATTGTAACTCAACTTGGGTATGAGGAGTCTGTTAAATTCCCCAGTCTTTTTTTTTTCTGTAGTGAGTAGAGATGAGTGTGAAACACAGCTTGAATTCAGAGAGCTTTTTTCTTCAGGAGAGGGGATAGTTCAAATATCTTGTCTTTCCTCAACCTCCTATTAATAGCTGCTGGGAGCACACCAGCTGAATTGTGACCCAGGCAGGGCTATTGCAGCTCTTCATTTCCCACACCACAATTCAAGTGCATTTAGCCCTCACTTCCTACGTGTATTAAGGCAATAGGGTTTAAGCATTGGTTCTTTGGGTCTTGATAATTCTTTCCATATTCTTCCTGTATGTTGAAGACTCATGCTCTCCAACTGGTCTCTAAAGGTGAAAAAGCAGTGGCTTTATCAGAGCCAGGCTGGGATAGCATTCAGAGTGAAACTTAAGTTTCTGTCTAGGGGTCAGTGCAAACTGACAGTGGTATCTACCAAAAGGACAGCAGACAAGCACAAGGTCCATTTGCTTGGGGAATGCACATGGGAATGTGCTGTACTGAAGACTTAGGTGTTAGGCTAGCTGATGGCACCCAAATCAGGTCTACCTCCCAGATGTATGTGGGTGTCTAGAGAATGGTTGCTATGCATGTGATGTCAAGACTGGAGTCCCAAAGCTTGCTGGGATTAAGCATTTTGAAAACCCATCTTTAGTAGGATGGAAGAGTGGGTACATGTGTGTTAATTGGATTCAAACTCTCTTACCCATTAAGACCAACAAATGCAGGATACAACTGTTCTGGCTTCAGATTTTACTTGGGAGTTTTACAACTTCTTTTTTTTTTTTTTTTTTTTTTTTTTAAATTCACTGTCTCTAAGAGAGCATCCTGACTTGTATTGGCAATTAATCAGTGCTGGCATTGCCCAGAGGAGCATGAGAAATGGCACCTGAAGCACTACTGTTATTGATAAGAATTAATCAAGAATGTGTTCCTTCTGAAGCTACATGCTGCGTGAACAACAAAAGAGTATCTAAATTATAAATATCTCTCAGAAATTAAGCTTCCATGAAAACTATATTATGGCTTCTGAAACTGGGTGAACATGTGAAATATAAGTGAGGGAGCAAAACCTGGTACCTGTCAAATTGAGTCATAGGTGGGCTGTTCAAGGAAGGCTAGGTGACAGAGAAGCATTTTTGGTTGTTCAGGTTGTAACATGTTACCCTTGCAGGGCAGTGTGAGGCCCAAAGTTGTCTCTAGCGTACTTTCATGTTAAGGAGTGTGAATGAGTATACAGGACATGTGAAAATCCAGCCTTTGTGCTGTGTTCAGGCTCTGTTTTCTGTTTCAGAGAAGAGCCATACAGTCATGTAAGCGAAACTCTGGGTGTTGCCCAGGCTTTCTTTAAGCAATAAGGGCTCTTTAGATAATGTATCCAGCTTTGGTCTGAAGTCTGAAAATACTTGGACCTACTACTATGAGCTTCTCTATCATTGAAGACTATGGTGGTGTTATTTTCTGTCTAAGTCTATGTTTATTGTAGATTCTAGATATCTGAAGCAACTTCTTTCTTACGGGAATATCAGTGAAGGTCCTGGAGAGTGGATCTGGTCTGATGCGACAAGACACTAAGCAGTGCCTAAACAATGCAATACAGCGTGTTGCTTTACAGCATAAAGGATTCAATTAAGATGTTAGTGTGCTCTCTTTTTATTGCTTGAGGCAGTATCTAGAGAGATCATCATGGATATTATGGCCAGTGTTGTAAAAATAGGTTTTGATGTTGAAGGCTGTGCGGAGATGATAGCTATGTGTACAGTAACTGATGCCTTTGTCCTTGCTGTTGTCAGGTTACCAGTTTGATTCATTCTCTGTAGAGTGCTTGGAGGTTATGTAGAGGATAACAGGAGCAATCTGTTACCTGCAGTAATTTGCCATGGGATCCAAGTTTTACAGGATTGCAGAATGGTTGAGTTGGAAGGGACTTCTCAGATTGACTTGTCCAACTTCCCTGCTCAATGCAGGTTACCTACATCCATATTCAGTCTGGTTTTAAGTATCTTCAATGATGGAGTCTTAAGATTTCTAGGCAACTTATTCCAGTGTTCAGTCACCCTTAAAGTAAGCAAGTTTTCTTGTTTCTTAACGTGATTTCTTGTGTTTCAGTCCAAGCAAATGGGCCTTGTGCTTGTCTGCTGTCCTTTTGGTAGATTCCACTGTCCAATTCTCTATTCTTTCTATCCTCTGGTAACATAAACATTGATAAAATCATTCCTGATCCTTCTCTTCTCCAGGCTAAATAATCCCACTTTTCTCAGTCTCTTCTTGTACATCAGAAGCTCTAGTCCCTTAATCGTCTCTGTGGCTATTTGCTGTATTCTCTTTAGTAAGTCCATGTCTTTCTTGTGTTGGAAAGTTCAGCACTGGACCCGGCACTCCAGATGTGTCTCCACAGTGTTGAGGGGAAGAGTCAGCCTTCACTCTGCTGTTCCCAGGAAGCTATTGACCTTCCTTGTCACTTTGGACATGTTGCTAGCTTATGTTAAACATTTTGTCCACCAGGACCTGCAAATTGCCTTCTGCAAAACTACTTTCCAGCCTGTACTGGTGTGTGAAGTTGTTTCTCCTCAGAGGCAGCACTTTACCTTCATTGAACTTCATGAGGTCCCTGTTGGCCAAAATGTCCAGCCTTTCAGGTCCCCTCTCAGTGGCAGCACAACCATCATGTGTATCAACCAGTCCTCCTAGTTTTGCTGGAAACTGATTGTCTGATTTTCCAGGTGCTTAATGAAAATAGAAAACTTTACTGCCACTACTATTGGCCCAGAAGTATGCCATTAGTGACTGGCCTCCAGCTGGAATTCATACCACTGATGATAACCCTCTAAGCCTGTGAGATAACCCAGCTTTCAATCTGTACTTCTATCAGTTTGCCAATGAGGATGGGAAACAGCATTGAAAACCTTTCTCAAGTCAAATCAACATCCACTGTGCCACCTTGCCCACCAAGTCAATCATCTCCACATGGAAAGCTGTCAGGTTGGGTGAGCATGATGTCAGTGTGAAGAGGTTTCATGTATGGTATTTCCCCATCTATCTCAGAAGATGACTGCAGTAGCTTTTCTGTTACCTTGCTAAAATGCTTTCTAAAATAAGGTTCATAATGCATAGACCACTAATAGAAACTTAATAAAGCTACTAGTAATTAGCATCTGATGCCTATCAGTTACGCTGAAGTAGGTCTTGCTGCTGCCAGACAGCCTTTAGTACAGGATATATAAATGAGTATGAGTCTGTTAAATACACAATGTTGTATGGAAAGGTCTGGTGACCAGAGTCCCTGTTCTGCCTTGGAATGACTACAAAATTGCCTCCCATCTGAATTTGCCTGCAGGTGTCTCTGCTGACCCAGTAGCTATTTTTAGTATCCCAGATAAATCCACCAGTTAGTGTCATCTTTAGATCATTTATTTTCATGTCTCTGAAGAAAGAGGCTGACACTTGGGGTTTTCTTTTCACATGAATCTCTGAATCTCAGACAAGCTATTGTAAGAATTTGTACCACAAAATATGAATATATTCTGTAATGAATCTGGACTTGAGTGAGCCTGCCTTTTCCAGTCTTACATTGCGGTGATATAAAATACCTGCTTGGCAACAGCTCTGGGAGTTAATAAAGTTTCTGTGGTAAACTATGAGAGGCCTGAGAATTTCAAACTAAAGTTATTGCACCAGTAACTCAGAAAAGCAATTCCTAAAACTCCTGGCACATTTATCCAGAGGGTTAGCAGTAGCACAGAAATGGAAATCATTGTTGAGAGCCACTGCGTACTTGGAATTAAAATCCATCAGTCTTCTGAAGCTGAGGAGAACGATTTTCATGACATACAGCTGCTTCCGTATTTCATAACCAAAATTAAATCTAGGGTAGTGTTTTACTCTATTTGTAAGGAAATTCGTATCCTCTAATCCCTGTAATATACCTAACCTGAGATGACATCAAAAGAAATAACACACGCAAAAGCTAGGCACTTAAAATAGTCCTTTCTTTAATTTCAGTAAAAGCAGATTTATCTACATGAGGGAGGGGGACAGAAGAGGCATGAGGGTGCCAATATGCCCTTCTCAACCAGGAACCTCGAGCACAGAAGTCACAGGATGAGATGTGGAAATGAAAATAACTGTAAACAAGTAATGAAACTTAGCAGTCTGGCTTCATGCTTCTTGCTGGAAAAGGAGGGAGGCAGAAACCTAGGAAATTGTTAAAAAGCAGTGTTTGCTTTTCTGAGTTGCAAGTTAGACTGTGTTTAGCTGTCGGCAGGGTGTTACACAGCCCTTTTCTTTAGGTTCTTAAAATACCTGTTAGCAACTTCCTTGCCTGCTGGGAATTTTGTCCACTTCATTGGAACATAGTGACACGATTGTGTCCCTGATCAGAGAAACAGTGTACCTGCCTCCCAAGCTAGGAAAAGTGTCCTCGCTGGTAGCAGTATGGGGTCCATAATTGAGAACTGATCCATGTTTGTAGCAAGCACAGTTGCTGGTTGGTTAATGCAACTGCTGTACACCTGTTCTATTTCCTTGTGTCTTAACTTTATAACACCTGCATTTTGGCCTGCTTGCTATGGATGTTATATGGATGTCTTGTTATGGATACTGGATAAACTGTGTAGTTTCTTTTGTTAAGAACGTTTGTTCCAATGGCTTCTCTTCCCAGAGAAAGATGTTGGTTTGTGCACAGCCCATGCACAAGCCCAAACCCAAGGCTGATAGGGGTACCTGAGGAGGAAAATGTTTTCGGAAGAATAATGAAAAACCATAGAATCATAGAATTGTTTCAGTTGGAACAAAATAAAAAAAAGAAAAAAGACCTGTAAGACTATTGATTCCAACAATTAGCCTAGCCCTGCCAAGTCCACCACTAAACCATGTCCCTAAGCACCACATCTACATGTATTTTAAATAATCTCAGGGATTGTGCCTCTACCACTTCCCTGGGCAGCCTGTTCCCATGATTGAAAACCATTTTCAGTGAAATTTCTTTCCTAATATCCAATCTAAATCTCCCCTGGCACAACTTGAGGCATGAAAAAATTGCATATTCCTCTTGTTACTTGGGAAAAGGGACCAACACCCACCTGGCTACAACCTCCTTTCTGGTAGTTGTAGAGAGCAATAAGGTCTCCCCTCGGCCTCTTTTTCTCCAGGCTAAACAACCCCAGTTCCCTCAGCTGCTCTTCATGACACTTGTGCCCTAGACCCTTCTCCAGCTTCACTGCTGTCTAATCCCTGACCCATTATGTCAACTAGAAGTAGTTGTAGTCTTCCTCAAAAATGCTTAATATTGGTGTTTGAAAGCAACTTAAGAAAACACGTTCTGTTTTTGTTCTTGTTTCTTAAAAATTGCAGCTTGAGCTGTAAAAGGGATTTCCTAATAGGCTTTATTAGACTCCTTCTGGCTTGTTTGGCTCCAGTGGACCAGTTACAGTGCAAAGACCTCTGGTCCTTGATGCTGCATTTGTTCCTGTAAGAGAGATGGGAAAAAGTGGATTAGCAGTGACTGAGTGGCTCAACAGAGTCTCTCTTCTCTGATCGTGTTTATGCTTAGCGAGCAGGCTCTGAATAAACTGGGGTGAAATGAGTGATGTATCACCACCAAAGTAATAAATACACTCCTGTTAGGAAGCAGCCCTTCACAAATTGTGTCAACAAGTGGCTTTTGCTGGCAGCCTGTGCCCAAGTTTGAAAGGTGAAACCATACAAGTATTTTAGTCCTTAAAGTTTTTCTTGCAGATTAGAATTCCAGTATATTGGGGAAAAGGCAGATACTTCTGTTTTTACTGTTTACCTTCAAACGCGTCTTGGTGGGCACAGAACATCTGATAGTTAAATCAGAGGGTGACACATAAGATCCAAGAGTCTAGGAGTAGCATTTGTGCTGCCTGGCAGGGTGTTTCCTGTGGAGCAGCAGAACCAGCTGATCAGAGGGGAGAAGGTGGCCACTAAAGACAGCCAGGCCTTGATGTCTTCTTGTGTCTCAAAGAGTAAATTAAGCTCATACAGACTTTTTGTTCTCATTTACTCTTGACAACAAGCTGACTAAGTTGAAACAGTCATGGAGTGTGGATGTCAGTCTCCAGGGCTGATAATCCGGTTCCTTATTTACTCAGTGGGACTTTTAGGTTGGTGGGTTGGTTTAGTTGTAGTGCTTCCTGCACGTGTAGATGTTGCAGCCAGCTACATTACAAGCAAAGTGTGTTACCTCAACCAGAGATGCAGTGCTGGGAATTACAGCTATTCTGCGAGCCCTGGAGACTGGCTCATTGCCTGAGTGACTAAGACCACTGCTGATGAGAAGCAGGAGGAGTGATATTTAGAGGGGGTGTGCATGTGTGCTACAGATTTCACAGCTTGCTCTGCAAAGAAAGTTAGGCTCCTTATAAACTGCAGACAGACATCTGTGAGAAATCCAGGAGCATGGAAGTGTGACAGAAAAGAGCAATAAGCTACTGTTTAGCTGGGGCTTCCACAGCTTAGCTAGGTGGAAATCTTGGTGCTTAGAAGCTTGCTTTTGCGAAGTTCATGGAAGGCAAAAGTCCTGACTGTGGGGCACTGTGAGGGGAGTGAGGGCTGGGGTGCGAGGCACAGAATGAGTAGCCACACGTGGAACTGCTGCTGCTTTGGGATACTTGGTCCTTGTAGAGTAGCTTTTCTTACTGCTCTTCTCCTTTGTTCTTTCCTCTTGCTGTATGATGAGACCAGATGGGTGTTGCTTCAAAGGAGAGTTGGACATCTAGAGAAACCGTTTCGGATCTCACTGGAGTATGTTGCTAATGGGAACAAGAGCATAGCGGCCGTGGATTCCTTTGCCATGCAGAACTGCAGCACAGGTAACGTATTTTACTGCTTCAAACTCATTCTCTTTTGATGCCTTTTTGGAGGGGAGCATGATTTCTAGCTGTTACAGAACCTCCACAGAATGAAAGCTTCTCATTAGGTTGATCATTTAAATAAAAATAGGGTCCCTTCCCAAGGAGAACTTTTTCAACATTACCCTCGAAGTTTGTATCTCATTGAATGAAAAAAGAGGTTTTTTTTCCTTTGGAAAGAATTTCTAGGAATGGAGAACCAAAGCAGTATTCCTCCCAGTTTGCCAGGTACCTATCCTGATGGCTTCACTTTCTGCAGCAGGAAGTAGAACAGATGAGTGACAGATAGCGTGTAAGCCATCTCTTTGATGTTCCTGGTAATGCATTTAAGGGTTGTTCGGTTGCTTTTTTTAAAACAACTGTGGAAAACTTGATTCTGATAAAGTATGCCTTTTGCTGGCAATGTTCCAAAGCAGTTACTGCTGAGTAACACCTAATAGCTCGGTGTAGTGTGAGGAATTTTAATAGTGGGCAACCTTAATGGGGGCTACTTTTATAAATACATATGCCATAATCAATTCCAGTATGTAAATTTACTGTTTCATGCCAGAAGCAGCTGCATTTTACTTCTACCAGCTTTATGGATCTTGTGAATCATACCAAAATCTTTAGTTGGCATGTCATTGAAGAATGTTATTACAGCATTTAAGATGTTACCTTTTGTCTGTTTTACTTACTTGGAGTACTGCTGAGTTGAGCTGCATGTCCTTCTTTTCAACCTGTCTAGGACAGGGAAATCTACTGGAGATTATAGGTTATTTTGGTTATTTACACTTCTCTCCACAGAGGCTGGTTCTTTAAGGGCTTTATTGCAGAGTCCATACATAACAGTGATCTCTAAGCTCCAACAGGGGACAAACACCCTGACATTGTGCTGAAAGCACAAGGGGTGTTCAGACAGAATGCACTTGCGCTGCTGCTGCTGCTGTACAGAACACATCCTGGCATCTTTCTAAGGCTGCACAGAAAGATTTTCCATTCCCCAAAACAAAACAAGCAAAAGAGACAAAAGTCATTCAAATCCACAGTGCTCTGGGAATTCATTGCCACAAATTTCATGATGTGCTGGAGGAGGTATTCAACTCCCACAAAGGTACGGGAATTCCTCTCTTGAGAGGGCTTGAAGGAGAGATGTAGGTGATGGGCAGTCAGCTGAGTGAAAGCATAATGATGGCAGAGTAAGCTCATACCAATACTGGCACCGTTCTGTAGATGACAGGTGTCAGTTCCTGAGGCTATTAAGATACCTTGTGAGCAAAGGAAGGAACAAATCTCCCATTTTGCTTATGGATTTGTAGCAATTGGCTACTCCCCTGCTCTGCTTACAGGACATGGTGTATGAATAATACCACCAGGGAATAAAACCACTTGTTCTTTTTTCAGTTGGTTGAAAAAGCTAAGCCTTTGTACGCTGCTGAAGGTGTAGTACTGTGTCCTTTTATGAGAAGGAGGGTGATGATGAGTAGCTGAGGATGACACCTTAGGCTTGGAGAAAATAGGGAAACCAATAAGAAAAGATTAATCTGAATCTAATTTTTTCTGAAACTATTAGAAGCCTTTGGGCAGCCTAGCTACTTAGATACCTTAATGTCACTGAAGCACCTAAAATTTGGGTGAATTTGAGAAAGAAACATCTGAGAAACAGTAACAAGCCATCAGCCTGTTTTTTCTAAGCTTTTGTAGGCTTGTATACAATTCAAAAATAAATTAAAGCACATAGACATTCTTAGGAAATTTGTAATGGGTGGATACAGGTTCAGGTCTAAATTAGATGTCAAAAGAGGTTTGAAGATGGTAGACCTTTAAGGTTCAGATTTGCTTTTGATCATTGGGAATTCCATTTTTTGAGTTCTTTCATCATGGAAAAGATTGGACTTTCATTGCATTTGAACTGAAAAAAAAATAAGAGTGTACTTGGGATCAAATGGAGAATTAAAATTAGGGGGAACAATTCAGATGCTGACAAAATTTTGCAATTTTTAAAATTCTAGATTGATATCTTATCTAACTAAAAACTGTTGAGTAGAAACATAGATGTCATTGCAATGTCTTAATTGTGCTCCACATTTTCTTTCTTCATTCAACAGAGCAGCAGATTAGAAAATCAAAGTGATTTGTCACTTGAATATCTCTTCGCGCTTCCTAACTCCCATCATATAATCAGTCTTGATTGGGTTAGCTAGACAGAAAAAAGGAAAGCTCTTCTAGATTGAGGAGTTTCATTTGGGTTTGGGGTTTTTTCCTTTGTTTTGTTGTTAATTTGGGGTTGGTTTTTTGGTGGGGTTTTCTTTTGGGTGGGATGGTAGTGGTGGTGTTATTTGTTGGGTTGTTTTTATTAATGCTTAGGATTGGCAGAAACTGTATTTGGTGCATCTCTTATCATTGCTATAGTTCTTCACCACTGTTCTCATTTGCTCCATCCCCTGGCTTTAATTCTTTAAGGGCTTTTTAGCACTTAACAAGTACTAAGTGTGTCCCCCGCCCAGCAGAAAGTTTTCCCGAACTATTGGATAAAATTCTAATCACAAAGTCGCAACAGTCAGTAGAAAGGCTGCTTGTACTTCTCTAGGTTTTTGATCAGGAAAGTTAACAGGTAGCATTGCCTACCACCCTACAGCCAATTAACTTTTAATTACTGTCTTAAATGTGAAGCAGATTGTGTTTGCCAGTGTGTAAAACCTAAACTATCGATTGCCTAATTTTCTTTCCTACAACTTACTGTTTAAGTTAGTGCACTATCCAAAGCAAAAATTAGTAATTATAAATTGAAGAGAAGTAATATATTAATTTAGTAATATCAGTTAAGAATTTGTTCCTTCTACAAGTAAAGTAATTGGTACAGTGGCATTTTATAGTTGATGGTAATTTCTAGTAATAAAAATAGAGTTCATTTCCTAAGTAATGTATTGATTTATTAATGATATTTAATGGGTTTCTTACTGATTTTTATTGCAGTTGTAAATTAATTAATTAGCTAACTTATTTCCCAAAGTCTTAATTAAAGTTCTTAATAGTAAGCAGAAGTAATTGACAAGACATTGTTTTACTTAGCAATGTTTGATTTATCAATTCTAAGTAACTTTTTAAGTAACGGGAGGAGATCAAATGCTTCTAAAATGTGTTAAAGGTTTAGTGATGCTCCGAGGCTGTTAAAACCAGTTATTTCAGACACTCAACCTGCCCAAGAGGAAGCACTTAGCTCTCAGGTATTCAAGCTCAGTAAGTGACATAAAAAACATGTTTCTTTTTGACTGTGTGTTGTTGATTAAGTTAATGTTTCTGTTCACTCAGCAATAGCCTTTTTCAGTACATAGAAATACATTCCTTACCTGCAGAGCTGGTAAGTAGTTAGTTCTGTAGCCATCTCATGGTTCTAATACATATGCAAATTTCTGAAGTTAAGGTTGTACTAAAATTAAAATCCATGATCCGAAGTGGAGGACCTCCCAAGAAAGAGAAAATTTTGATGATCTGAAGGTGATTTTGCTGGAAAAAGTGACAGTGAGGGAAGAGTGAGCATACGGACTTGCAACATGTATGAAGAAATATGAGCAACCGACACATAGAATTTTTCATGATTCTGCTTGATAAATAGTTTAGCAACAGATTTATGAATCAACAGCAGGAAATCAATAAGGGCTTTCTCCAAACAGGATTACTTATGTATCTGGATCATTACTAAAATTATGTTTTTGTGTATTCAGACAAAACCTGAATATGTATCATTTCAGTTTTCTCACATATGCTCGTTTTCTGCAGTTTGTCTTATAAATTAATTTGCTGACAAGATGTTGTGGTTAACTGAACTTAATGAAATACCAGTGAGCTCCTTTTCAAAATGCATTCTTGATGCTTTCTATGGGTAAATTGCCTAGAAAAGTTAACCTTTTCCAAACCAAGAACTGAAATAATATGTGTGTCTGATAGAATTGTAGGGCAGCTCAGGTCCAAAGTGACCTCAAAAAGTTGTCTTGTCCAAGCTTTCCTGGGAAAAGGAGCCTAGGTGAAGATTATCTAGCACTCTGACCAGCTGCATCTTGAAAACCCCCAGTGATGGGAAGCTATTTCAGAGATGGTTTGTTTTCACTGTAAAAAATTTAAACACAGGTTTCTAAATGAAGTCCCACATGACACACTGCTAATTTAGATTGTAGGAATTCATAAATTTGTTATAAGCTTCAGTTGAATAAAATTGCAAGATGTTTTCAGAAGATTTGTGAAACATCTAAATTAATTGTGTCGATTTATTTTTTTAAAATTAATTATTCACTTAGTTTTAATGATAGGACGATGGAGAGAAGACATGTACCTTCAGTGGAACCAACCGTGTCATCTTATATAATCTGGAGATCCACTACTGCCCAGAACTTCAGAGGAGTAGGTGGACAGAACAGTGAGCACAGTCAGTATTGTGCTATTGTTATAAAACTGAAAAACAGATGTAATTTAACAAAAAAAAAGGCAGTCTCACATTTCAGAAGTAGTTGTCTCTGTCTGAGGATTAGGACTAACATTAGGACCAACCATAATACTTACTTGGCCTATCCAGATCATTTTCATGTAAAGGAAGCTGGAGAATTTCCTTCAGCATTCAAGCCATGGTTAAAGAGCTTACCAAGATAGAGGGTAGATCCAGACTTAATTGAAGTCAATAGGAATTACTTGGTATGTTTGGATTAAGTTCTGAGTATCCTTCATTAAAATTAAAAATAATAATAATTAAAAAACCCCAGATTGGCTGCATTTTCCTCGGAGTGGCCTATGCTATTTATGCAGTTCCACCAAGCTGCTTTTCCTGTGGATCTAATTTCACTAAGTAGGCATTTGGAAAAGCCTTAATATTTTAAGAATATTTGCTTCCAAATGTTTTGGCAACCACCCTTCTCCCCATTCACCTCTGCTTCCCCAAGAGGCATCTGATTATTCTGACTTAAGGTTGTGTGCCAAAAGCCATCTCTGAACTGCTAGTGTTTTAATCCTGTAGGGATCTTCTGTTGGAGACAAAAAACCCCTCCTTTACAGATGAGTGTGGTGGCTGCAGTGACGTTAAATCATTTTAAGGTAATTCCAAAATGAAAATTATTTCACTTGTGGATTGTGCCTATTTAAGTAAAATAAATTTAATGCACTAGTTATGGGCCTTATCTTTGTTTTCATTTTTCATTTTCATCTTTTTAAAATTAAGTCATGGTAACGCTAGGAATAAAAAATTAAGCAAATTTAGCCTTAATATTGCTTCTAGAAAAGCACAGTAACTCAATTAGTGGTAAAGTGGCTTCTTACAGTAATGAATTAGTTATTATGCATTTCTGTTGCTGACTGTGAACACCTACTTCTTGTGGAGCCAAATTTAGACAGTGATGGTTATGTTAAATAATTTAATCTATTTAAAACATTAGTGTACTCACCAAAGAGGTGGGAATGAACCTGAATATCTGGAGCATTTGATTTTCATAGCCCTGTCATGCCAGTCTGGTAGTGAATGGGACCTAGTGTTCTGCTTTATTTAGTAATCGACTGATCACATATTTATTTTTTTAAGATATGATGAGGGAGGCACCAAGAAGTGTTTTGGATGGTGTAATAACGCTCATAAAACTGGTGTGGAAAATGGATGTGTTTATACAGAAGGTAGAAAGGCTAGAATCTGCCACGGTAGGACCAAATGTGGGTGTTTCTTAGACAAAGTCATTGTCTTGTCAGGGTGGGCAGGTTCATCTCTAATTCAGAAAAAGGTTAGGTGATTTGGGTTAAGAAATAGAATTGAGAAATTTCAGCCTTTATATCCAAGCTTTAACAAACATGAGAGAAGGGTCTGCTCATAAGAGATATTGGAAACTGCTTGAGAGACATGGCAAATCCCTCAGTTCCCTTGGAAATGTTGGCAGTTGTGGGTCTAAGTACTTTTTAACACCTTGAAGAATTGGCCAATACATTATCTTTTTAATGCTGTATATGATTTTTATCCTGACCTTCTCCCTTAATTAAGGCTTATTTCAACAGGGGAACCATTGATTCAGTGAAAGAAAATGAACTCTGTAATCTGCTTTCCCCAAATTGAACTTATTTTTATTACTATTAATTGCTGCCACTTAGTTCTTGTGATGTTTTAACTGCTTGGATTTATTGAAACAGTCGTATGATTCGCTTGAGAAATGGGTCAGACAATGATGATTTACAGATGACCCAGTGATTTTTAAACCAGTATTACTCCAGATTCACAGATTTATGCAAGCTGATTCCATTGTGTAAGTAGATGACAGTCTCTCTCTCTCCCTTTTTCTCTCCATAATAAACCCTACAGCTTCAAAAGGCTGATAATCTGTAACAGAGGGAATGCAGAACCTTGATATTGCTAAAACTAAGTCAGGGGTAGTTTTACTCTTTGTTTTGTTTTATAGAGATCCTTGAAGTTCCCTGTTAGTTGTAGGAAAGGTTTTTGACTTAAACAGGACTGATGTTTGAACATGTTAAGACCTGGTTATGCAGCTGGATTCATGTTTGTGAAGAATAACAGTGGTCTTTGAGAAGAGGTGAGAGACAGCAAGGAGGCTTAGAAAGAGAGAGAAGAGAGAGATGATCAAGCACAAAGGGTAGGTAGGAGTCAGGCTGCATGAGCAAAAGAATAAAGGAGAGATGGTGATAAACTGGTAACACTGAAAACAAATGACAGGAAATCAGGCAGGAGTAATTGCTCTAGATAGTGAAAATGATTAAAGAATTTGACCAGTTAGAAAGTGATTGGAATAAACATTTACAATCCAATTAATTAACTAGGGCAATCAAACTTCATCAGATAACCACTCAATCAACCAGATTGAACTAACTAGATGGGTAATCTGCTGAACCGGCAAAGAAACAGCAACGCAGTGAGACTGAAGGGAATTCAGTGAATTGTGAAAACTGAAGGAAACACAAAAGGCTTAATCAATTAACATTTAAAATTATCAAATGCAAAGATAAATATGCGAGATGTTCAAGTGGAAACCAATCCCTTTTTCTGGTGTGACTCACCAGAGTCTGAGGGACATTGATGAGCAAAATAATTTTTTGGAACGTGAAGAACAATTTTGAGGAGAAGATGGGACAAGAAGGAAAGATTTTCCTCACGTCCTTCCAGGCTGTAGAAGATAAAATAACGTCAGCAGCAAGAAACTTATTTTTTTAATCTTGAATAAGTGTCATACACTGGATTCTGAGGTATCGTTGCTCAGTAGTGATGTAACACATACCAGATGGAGAAAAAGTATAAATTCCTCCTCCTTCTTCACCACAGTGTAGAGTTCTTCGGATTTTGGCTCAGGGCACTTCTATACCTCAGGGCTTATCTTCTGAAGTATTCAAGTTCAGCTTGTTTTCTGTGTTTGAGAGGTCTCATTGCAAATCTGTCCCTGTCTTGCTATCAGACCCTCTCCAGCTCTTCCCTTTCCTTGTCCAAAGCCTTCCCTTTCCTGCCTTAGGGACCCCTGCTTGCTTCGTCCCCCTGTTGTGTTTCTGCATGGTCTGACGCAGCCAGCTTTCTTAGGAAACCAAATGCTGCACCAAATCACAGACACTGTTATTCTGTGCTGTAACTAGGATGGGAGAGGTGCAGCAAGTTGGAGCCAGCAATGATGGATACTGTGAAGTAGACACTCTGCAGCAGAACAAAAGAAACCAAAAAGCCATCAACCTTGTGATTCCAAATCAAATCCATAATACATTAATAGAGTTGCAAACTGACTAAAACTGATGCATTGATTTTTTTTTCCTCAAAACCTTAAGAATCTGTAATGGGGGACCAAATTTTTCTGAAAACAAATGCACACCTTTCAAAAAATGAGATTCCTTTATGCTGTATTTGGAAACTCGCAGCCAGTAGCTACACACCAGAAGCTTGGTCAGAATCATTAAACCTGCATGTTTATATACTTTTACTTTGAAATTATGGAAAACTTTGGGAATGAGAGATACTTTCACGAGCTGTCAAGGGACTTAGGAGCTCAAATTAATGGTAACTGTGCTCCTTAATCCCCCAGGAGTTTTCAAAAATGCCATCATTACTGAATTTCTCTGAGGCATGCCATCCACCTGTGAGGATGAGAAAGGGCAGACCAAGCACTGTGCTTCCATGGAGGCACTGTTACATAGTGCCTCCATAAATGAGGCATACAGGGCTTTTATGAATTGAGCCTTTGAAAGCCCTGCTAGAAAGGGTTATTGATCCAGAAGTCACACTCGGATGGCACGATCTTAAATTCCCAGTCAGGTTTTATTACACATGAAAGAAATTTTAAGAATGCTTTCTCCCCCTCTTCAAATGATTGCCAGATGAAGTGCTGAAGTTTTGTACGACCAGGAAATTGCAAGCGCTTAAATGAGTCAGCTGAATTCTGGGTCCAGTTCCAGATTGAAGAGTATTGTTCATGGGGGATGATTGATGGAGCATCAGCAAATTTGTAAGCAAAATGAGAGGCCTGGAAATGTTTTTTGGATCTACAAGGAAATATCATTTAGTCAACTCGTACGGAAGCATTTATCATGTCCCAAAGATAATATCAGTGGGTGATTTTTCATTTTATGTGAATAGAGATGAACAAAGCAACTATTTTCATACCTACAAACTTTGAGGGCTGAGAGGCAATATGTCTGGCTCTGTGAGATGATGAGTTGCGGCATACTGGGGTCTAAACTGTTGTGGTTGATTTGTGCGAGCCACAATGTAGAGTAAATGATTTTGCAGAGACTACAGCAGTGAATATTCCATGCACTTAAGCCTAAATTATGTATTGGATTTTTAAGATGTCATTTAGAGTTGTAAGCAGCAACCACATAAATCCAGCATCATGTTACACAGCACAAAAAAAGATGAATATGAAAAGGATGAAATTTCAATATTTCTGTAATAATATCACTGTAGCTATTGATTTATAGAAAGTCACTGTTGATTCTTTAAGCACCTCATGGAATAATGGTGTCTGTTCATGTGTTTATGAACATGCTAATGAAACCATAACAAAAGGAAAGCAAACGCTCTAAGATCAGAAACACCAAGCATAAACTTTTGATGGCAGTGTTATCTCATCAAGCATTTTTATTATACACATCAGTAACAAAGCAGTAGTAAAGGGGTCGCCTGTCCACCAAAATTACCAAGTGGCTTAGGCAGCAAAGTAATGGAAACATTTACTGCATACAAGCTGTTTCCCAAAGCAAAGGAACCTAGTGACTATCAAGTTACATGGGTGGAGCTAGTGAAAGCTGTAAAACATGTTGTGTGTCATCCCACTAATTGTTGGAGCTTTGATTAATTGTATCAGCTGAATATCTCTCTGTGTTTCCCTCTTTCTAGATATATACATGAAAGTGTTTGATAGGAACATCTCTGATTTGGACTTCAGTTTCTTTGTCATTGCTGGGCTCTTCACAGTCAACAGAAGAGTTTGATTTGGAAAACAGAAGAGTTAGGTTTAAGTTATAGCTGTTCTTCCATTGTAGGTGAGGTGAAGGAGGCTGGGGCTGACAGTGTTTGCAGTAATACAGATTACTATAAAGTTACATTGATTTTTTTTTTTTTAAATGGATTGCAAAGTGTTTTGTACAAAGTATGCACTCTAAAAATAGAACTTACAAGTGATTAAGACAAATGAGAAATGTAAAATACCCTTTCCTATTGTATGTTGTAAAAAAAGTTCTGTGCCAAGAGATGCTTGACCTGCAAATCTTTTCACAGAGTGCTTTGCAGTGGTCGTCCATGCTTATGATTTCTTCTTCTGTTTTCTTCTAATTTCATCTTTGGAGTACCTCCAACTTCCTGTGCTCCCAAGTGAAATCAGGCAATTTCTCCTGGTTGATAAGCCTATTCTTCCTCTTTCCCTTTAGTCATAAAACATTCCTGCCTATCTAATCTCATCACAAAAGCTGTAGGGCAATTACTACTCCATTATAAGTTTATATTGTAGCAAGTAGTCTTCATCTTAATTGTTGATTGGTAGAATGTGAGCTAATTTGTGACTTCATGTAGCTTCCCTTAAATTATAATAAATGGGATTCTACTAGCTGCTGCTGTTCCTAGCAGTACCAGACATCAGCAGTGTCTATAATGCATTACAGTTACCTTAAGTGTAATAGCAGTCAGAGCATTCTCTGGTTCCTTTTTTTTTTTTTGACTTTTCAAGTAAGCAGTGCATTCCTCTTCTGGACAATTAGGGTAATTGCCAAAATGAAACCTAAGTGTTGTGACTGAGCATGATGCCACCAGATGGAAGTCAGCCATGTAGTTACTCTTTCCACGCCACAAGTCCACAATGATACTGTTCTGTAAATGCTACAGAGGGAGTTTATTACTGTTTCCACTTACTCACATTCAGAGGAGTACTCTTATTAGATATCTGAGTCTGGTCAGTGCTGTGCACACAGTACAAGCAAAGGACAAAGAAATTAGATGGTGAATCCCTTAGTGCAAATCCAAAGGGAAGTGGCAACAGATGAATAAAATGACCAAAGCCCTGTGGCCAGGCCACACTTGAGTGAGCATGAGATTAGCTGACACCTGGGATGGAATTAGTTGAAAGGAAATGGAAACAATTTTAAATACCCCTCTCATTGATCTTGGAAATGAGTAGTGAGTGAACAGAATCAGGCCATTTAAGGCAGCTGCAATGAGCAGCAGTTCACTGGTGAATCTCTAAGAGGTTTAAGTCAATGGATCCGACTGCTGAAACAGGAAAAAGCAGACTTTGCTGTCAACTTTGAGTTTTCCGTTGATGCTGGGCTTTGCCTAAGCTGTGACCATGTTGGTATAATTGAACGCTGTCTCTGGGGACTCCTCTTTAGAAAGTTGCACTCATTCTCAGAGTTACTCAGGCAGAGCTTCACTGTTTGCCTAAGGAATCTTGCTGTACTTGTGTGGGTTTTACTAAGTGCCAAGTGTTCATAAAGCATGCAAAGGAAAGGCATTGAATGAAACGCAGACAGTTTCTTTACCAGTTTACAAAGTCAAGCAATGGACCGTTGCCTCTTTCTCCTTATTTCTTTGTCTTAACACCATATGGGAGACCTCCTCTTTACCACATCTACATTGTGCTGATTCTGGTGTCCTTTTTTTTGGCATTTGAACAAAGGCTAGAAAATCTTTTCAGTGGATAGGAGACAAAAAAAATCTTCTCATAGACTCTAGCTTGCAAAGCTGATTCCCAAGCATTTCAGCACAATTCTCAGTGTAGACCTCAGCTAAACTGTCAGGGAATAAAATCTGTATAACAAACCAGTCATCTAATTCACGATGTCATGGGATTCAATCTCCCTAGGCAAGATTTAGTTCAGACATTCGGATGCTTTGTTGTATGAAGTTGGACAAGGTGGTATTCATCTTTTGTGACTTTAGCTATCTGAAAGTTAGGCATCATGTCAAAGCTAGTCTCTAGGGTCCCTCTGTAGTCAAGAGAGAGAAAAAGGAGCACTTCAGAGAGCAATTCATTCCACCTTTAACATCATAGCATCATCAGAGTGTCAGAAAGGGGACAATGCTTTACTTGAAGAATTGTAGCCTGGAATTTCTAACAGAACTATCCTTTTAAAGCCAGTGGGTGCTTTAATACCTGTAATCTATAAAGCCTGCCCACCAATTCCTCACTTTAGAATGAATAGCATCAGGCAAGGAATCTTTAACAAACAGATTCTCTATTGAACGTCCTCAACACTCACTGGTTAGTGTGCTAGATAAATCATTTCATAGTAATTATTTTGCAGGAGTTTATTCAGAGTCTGTTAGCATAAAGCCTGTAAAAAATTAAATGGCTGCTGAGTGGAAGATTAATAGTGTTATGTGGGAATACTTTACAATTCCAATATTACCAAAACAAGCTTCAGTCATGCAGCTTTGATAGGATACTTACAGTCAGACCTAGAAGCCTTTCTGCCCTAAAACCAAAAACACCAGCTGTGCTGGAAAAGGCCTGTAAGTTATAAACCAGTAATTTTTATCCTCTGTAGGTATTTTATGAACAGGTCTAGGAAAGAAGGTACATTTCTTAAACACAAACGCACAGTACGTTCACAGAGAAGAACATTCAGATATGTAAGTGGATTGTCAGAAGTAAAGTGGTTGTTGGCAGAAGCAGAGCTACAGCCAAGAGCCTTCTAATGGAGCCCTGTAGATCATATTGCTTCTCTGCTTCCTCACAAAATCACTTACATGTAAAAGCTTTTATTTTTATTTATTTATTTAATTTTTGTTGACCATATTTCTTTATGGGAGACCTCAATGAACGCTTTTGGAAAAATCTACTTACATTGAGTTGCATTTGGCCATTGGTTCCCATGCTGCTTTCCAAAGAGTGGTAATAGAAGATCCACATTATTTTTTCAGTTACTTCCTTACCAGGAGGTACAATTCTCTCTCTTGCATTATCTTGTTTATTTTTATTACCCTTGTGAATGACTCTGTCACTTCTGTTTAAGCAGAAGCAGTAACTCAATCCCTTAATAAATCCTTAAACAACATTGCTTCTAAATAAGGTTAAGATCTATATTATATGCAGCATTTGCCTTGAACCCTAATTCATCCTATGTATGCAAGGATATCTGGTTATATTCTGAAGTTAGTAATTTCAAATCCAGTTCCTAGAGATCACTGAGTTCTAGCCTAAATTTTAACTGACAGGAATTTTAGGCATGATATGCCATTAAGAGTCATGTCAGGGAATTTTATTTCATTGCATTAGTGTAATCAGTGTTTATTCTTTACCAGGAAAATGTTAAGCAATTTGTAATTTTTTTCTGAAGAGAGAATTGTACTAAGTGGTTTGAGTTGGGTTTTGGTGGGGGGTTTTGTTATATGTGCATTATGTTTTAATAATTTTAAATACTATTCTGCAATAAAGCTGCTATGATTTCCTTTACATAAACACTAGCTTTTATCTCTGATTTAAAGACAGGTCCCTCTGTGCAGTTCTAAATTGAGACAGAATTTCCCCTGAACTCAAGCGTATTTGCAATTGCATTTTTCTATTCTCCTTGTTTTAGAAGCAGGCTTGAGGTGAGTATCTTGGATAAAGACCAAGCTGTGCTTATGAGTGTTCCCAAAGCTGCAAGATAATGGGAGTTAGCAGCCTGATGTTCCACAGTATGGCCACTTTAAAAAAAAAAAAAAAAAAGAGGGGGAGGGAAATACTCTTTCCTCCATAAATGTCTTTGCACACAATAGTAAGAATATTATCATGTATCAGAATTATCTCATGTGCTGGAAGGAGATTTTTTAAAAGTGACTAGAGCACAGCTACTGACTTGCTCCTCTACTTTGTAGCACCACTGTATTGTGGCTTTGCTCCTCTGAGCAGATGACAAGAATTTAGAAGATGTTTTAATGCAGCCCGGAGAGCAGCTGCCATTTGAAAATGAGACAGGTTAACATAGAATCCTTGAGTAGGTAAGAACTGTTGTTCTGGTCTCACCTGTCTGACTTTGCCTGAAATAAATTAAGGAGTACTTGCACATGCCGCTTCATCAGGATCAGGAGGGAAAGCGGTCCTGAACAGATGGAGGAAATAACCTCTCCTGCCAATGCAGCTGGACGAGGATGTCTGCCTTCAACCAAAGGGACTTACCTGTACCACAGCTACAAATAACTCCAAGATCTCATTACAATCCAGTTTAACTCATTAGCATTGACAGCCGTGAGCAGAAGTGTTGCTGCTAAGGCAAGAGCCTTGCACTGCCTGGGGTTTGTGGAGGGGAGTAGCTACACCTTGTGAATTTGTGAGTGCTTACTTGAAAGTTGTCATGGGGTCTGTTGACTCATGGAGAGTGATATCTCTAGAAAGGCATGAGAGGGGCCTTGCCTTGTTTGCAGTAAAACAGATCTTGGGGCTCTTCTGCGGCATTTCTTGCTGCAGTTTCTTCCATCAGCATATCTGTGTTGTATCGAGTATTAGCAGAACTCAGAGATGGACTTTTCTTGAAAGCACCTTTTTGGAGAAATAAATCACATTTCTAAAGCATCTCTCCACCTTCAAATGGGTGTCCAAAAAAAGAAGCTTGGGTAAAGACTTTGTGTGGGTAGGTTTCTATTGCCATTTTCCACAACAATGAAAAGCAATTTCCACTTGAATTTTGGAAATCGGAACAGTTATAATAGTATCAAGTAGTCGAGTGACAAAGTCTGGAAGTAATTTTGGTCAGAAACTAAAAGTTTCTGTTCATAATTTGTTCCTAAAACACTAATAGATGCTTAGTGCTTCACCTACAGAAAATTTAATAACTTAGCATCAAAAATTGTTTGACACCACATATACATTGCTGAGTGAAGTTAGTGATTTATAACATTGCATGTGAGATGTTAGTATCTAATTTACTGCATTAATCAGTGAATGCCAAATCAGTTTGCAGATTGCATGTAGATCAGTTTAATCTGTCACCTTAATTGTCAGTGAAATTTTTAATGTTGAGTTTACATTAACTGTTTTCCATACTTCTCACTGAGAAAGCAATAGCTGTGTGGTGACTCCAGAGTGCTCATGTGAAACTCTGTGGGCTTTCTGGTTGGTTTTCAGTTTTCCAAATCTGAGGTCCCCTCAGTTTAATCTGTGTTTTGCTAATATTTGCATGTTTTATTACATGACAAATGGAGTGGATTTTAGCATTCCTGTCAGTACTAACGTGTTAAAAAGTTGTCTCTTTGGTGCACTGAGTGAGTACATTTCAGGGGACAGCACTAAGCTGAAATGACCCAGGGGTCCCTCAGACAGATGCTGTATTAACATGTGGTCATGACTGAAGTGATCCTGTCATCCTCCATGGTTGTGATTAGCATGTAGTGATACACTCAGTACAGCCTTTCACTTCAGAGCTTCCATATGTAAGCAGCATCTCTATTTTTAATCTAGGTTTTTTAAAAATGCAACTTAGTGGGACAAATCTGGTCAAAATTCTGGTCAAACTCAGTAAGTAAAAATGAAAAAAAAAAAGGAAGAAGGAAGAAACTAAATTTTAACACCTTTTCCCTGGATTTCAGGTTTTTTATTTGAAACTATGTTAAAAAGGCATAAGGGAAAGATGAAATATCTGAAATGAAATAAATTTTGAACAGGTTTTCTGGAGCTAACCACTATTTTATTTCAGGTCAAATAAAATCTTTTGAAGTAATGCTGAGCAAACATTTCTCTTTTGCAGGGTACATTTTCATTTTAGATAGCTCTTAAAAAATGAGATACTTTTTTTTTCTGTGCAAACAAAAAGACGTTATTCATATAGTGCTAGGTCTAAACAATAGTGAGGCCACGTATTCCCCACAAAGTGTTATTTCTTTCTGTCATGGGCAGCAAAATGGAAGCTTGAAGAAATGAAGAGACTTACCTGAGGTTACGACCTAAGAGGCAATTTGGAAACACTGTCTGTCAGATTCCTTATTTGATAGGCAGCATTTGTGAAGGTAGTTTTCTAGCAATTCAAGGTCCCTGCACGCACAAAGGGAGTGCTGATTTGAAGTACCTCAAAAATGATGCTGGGCTGCTGTGTTTTGACTATTTTTTGCTCAGTCTTTAGTTACTTAACTCTTTCTTCCTTTTCTTGGGTATTCGGAAAAGGATGTCAGGCTTTTTATTTCTGAGCATACACTGGATGAGCTGATAAGTTGATCATCGTCTACCTGGAAGAGGCCTAGTGACTGCTGTGACATACCTTTCACATCTGTTTTTTCTAGTGGAGACAAAATTGTACAGAGACCTTCCTAGCAGGATTGTCCCTGGACTGCGCAGGAGAGGGAAGTAAAATGGATGTAGAACAGATGAGTTCTTGTAGTGCAGAGAAAACCTGAACTGCTGTAGTGTGTTGAAAATGCTTCACATACAGGGGGCTAATAATTTCTATTTGCTACCCTGTCTTTGCCAGGTCTAGGTTGGCATAGCTGTCCTACTGCTCTATTGAAAAATCTGTCAGAGAATGCAGCGGCTGTTGCCCATGAAGACCTGGCTGCCACGGATGATGAGGCCTCAGTGTTCTGGTTTTCTTACTGCCTGTGGGACAGTGGATCATTGATTTTATCCATATTAGATACTAGGGCAAGGCACTTTTATCATCTTTGTGATACCTCGTTGACAGACTGTTTAAAATTATATTGCTCACTAAAAAGCAGCGGTAATTGCCTATGGGATGGGGAGGAGAGGCATGGTCAAAGAAGAGTTGAGAGCCTTTACTGTAACTACTCCTGTGTAAGAGTCCTGCTGTTTATCAAGAAATCCTGGAAAAGGAGGCAAGGAATTTTTTTCCTGGGTTAAGTAAAAATTTCAGGGCAGTTGATTTTGTTGATAGTATTTCACTAAACTTTCTGAATGTAGATTCCCTATGCACTATAGGTTACATTCGGAGCTTTGAGGAACTGCAGCGATGTGTGTAGTTGACCAGTGACATTTGTTATGGCTGGTGAACTATATCCACATTCCATTAAACTAAAGCCTCAGGAGGGCTGAAGTTGGGTATTTTAACTTTTCTCTTTGTAAAAAAATATATAGAGGGTATCTAACACCTTTGCACTCGGTATAACTTAACTATACCATGGAGAGAAGCATGGACAGCTTAGGATGAATGGGAGTATAAGTAGAGAGCAACCAGTGGATCACAGTAAAAGCAGGAAGAGTTTGTGCTCATGAAGATGGCTGACCTCCCTAAGATGGCTGACTTCCCTGAAATGGCCGCTGCTCAGAGAGAAGGCTCAATCAAATTGGGTATGAAAATTACTGTTAATCATTATTTGGATTATTTTAAAACTGATACTTCAAGACCAAGTCTAGATACATGTAAACATAAAGTACTTTTTAGGTCTCCCCTAGTCCATTTCACAGCCAAAAGAAAGCTCGGTGGTTTGTTTTTATTATTCGGGGTGTTTGTGCAGTTTGTGCTGTCGAGTGTAGCTTGTTAACTGTAATCCTTTCCTAAAGTGATAGGTTTTTTTCCAACATGCCTGTTGAAATTGTGCTACAACCCAGTAGATCTTTGGTGGAGGGCATACAGAATTTCATTATTTACTGAAATTGGTTTACATTTCTCTTTTTCTTAGTACCTTATAGCCTAATTGGTTTTTGATTCCAAGTCAGAATGCTATGCGTGCATGGCTGAGTTGGGTTCTGTATGTGATTTCCATGTGCTCTTCTCCTTCTTCTGGACCTTTCCAAGAATTATTCATGCACAGTGTGCAACATGTTTGCCACAAAAACAGACTAACCCCATTGGTTTTGCAGTGGGCCTAGCAATCCCCATTTCATACTCTCTTTTTATTACTTGTTTTGTACCCAAATGTTTATGTTTGCTAGGTCTTGATGAAAAATGAGCAGTAATCTGTATGTAAGTCCTCCTACTTCTCTATTTTAATGAATCATATTGCAGTTATAAAGGATTTAGTTATAAAGGATTTGTCTGCCAGGAAGAGGTACATTTGCATTGTATAAATAGATTTATCTAGAGTCAACAGTGTTACGCTTTGCTGAAACCTCTCCAGCTGGGAGGAGCATTTTACATAATAACAGCAGTAGCAAATCTGTGAGAATTAAATACCTTTTCTGACAATAGTTAAGAGATTAATTAATCGCCAACTGAATCAGTAAAATGGGGGGAGGGGGAAGGTTGGAAGAATCTTGGAGAGCTCTCACTTCACAGAAATCCTCTTGTCAAAGCAGATACAAAGGAATATTTGGTGTGTTGGGTGACTGCAGGCTGAATGTGAGCCAGCAGTGTGCCCAGGTGGCCAGGAAGGCCAATGGCATCCTGGCTTGTATCAAAAATAGTGTGGCCAGTAGGTCTAGGGAAATGATTGTGCCCCTGTACTTGGCATTGGTGAGGCTGCACCTCAAGTGCTGTGTCCTCACCATAAGAAGGACATTGAGGTCCTCGAGTGAGTCCAGAGAAGGGCAACTAGGCTGGTGAAGGGGCTGGAGGGCAAATCATATGAGGAACGGCTGAGGGAGCTGGGGATGTTTAGTCTGGAGAAGAGGAGGCTGAGGGGAGACCTTATCACCACCTACAACTACCTGAAAGTGGGTTGTAGAGAGGTGGGCGATGGTCATTTTGGGCCGGTGACAGGAGATGGGACAAGGGGAAATGGCACAAAGCTGTGCCAGGGCAGGGTCAGGTTAGATGTGAGGAAAAAACATTTCACTGAAAGAGTTGTTGGGTCCTGGCACAGGCTGCTCAGGGAGGGGGTTGAGTCACCTTCCCTGGATGTGTTTAAAAAAGGGTAGCTGAGGTACTTAGGGATACAGTTTAGCATAGGATGGGAATGGTTGGACCTGATGATCTTAAAGGTCTTTTCCAACCTTGTGATTCTGTGATTTGGAGTTGTCATACATTTTATGGTGCCAAATTTGAAGACGAGAACTGTAAAAAAAATTACTATCAATCTTGAATAATTGTGTAGAATCTGGGATTGTGATTGCAGTCTCTACTCATTGAAGGGTAAAGATCTTAAAGAAAACCTAGAATCATAGAGAGATGCAAGACATGTTATGTCTCCTTGATCTGTTTTTACATATAGCACTTGTTTTATTAAGATTCCTATCACAGTATTAAAAATAATAACAGAGCCATTTTAATATTATTTAACATTTGTCTAGATGTTCTAGCGTGGCTAGCAAACCACAGGCATCTCATCCTCAGGGTATGATAAATCTGAGTCATGATATTGGTCAACTCTTACAATTGTTTGGGAAAAAGATCTTTCATGGAGAGCATTAACCAAAGTGTCTTTTATCATGCCACAGGGTGGGCATGCCTGAAACCTGGGCGGGCATTTTAGGATTGTTATGTCATCTCTTCTGTTTTTTTCCCTGAAATCTTCACTACATATGTTTATTTACACAGAGCTAACACTGTTCTTCGTTGACATCTGAGGTTTTTTCATAAATCTACATGTTCAAGGGTTAGCAGAGATCCTCTGGCAGAGACACAGACCCCAGGAAGGAGTCCTTCTCCAGGCTTCTTGTTGAGGGCCATTGACCTTCAGCAGCTTTGCTCCTGGAATAATTTCATTCAAGCGTAGCAAGGCCTTGAAGCACAGCCTGATACACAAGAGCAGTGAACTGCTACTTCTCCATCCCTTTGGACGGGCTTCAAACCACTGAAACATAGGCAGTTTTCAGTGCATTCAGCTGGAAGAGTCACCAGTGAGTCATAGCATCCAACAACATCCTAATGTTCAGGGATGTGTGGAGGGAAGGGTAACACTGCAGTGTTTCCTTTGGCTTCCCTAGAACTGAAAGCCGGATAGCCTCTATCTGTATCAGTGTGTCCAGTGTTAGACCTGTTACCTGTCACCTGTCACCAGTACTATTGCTCTCCCTTGTGAGTGCTCCCATGAGATTTCATTTTGCTTATGCTTCGAGTTCTTGAGGTGTTGTTGCTTAATTTTTGAACAAAGTGGAAATTACCTTCTTGATGACAATTTGTTGCACTTAAAAAGCTGCAGAGTTCCACAGAGGTGGGCTCAGTGGAAAGGAGCATGGTGTGAAACTTTCTTCCCCAGCAAGCTGTTGCTTCTTCTTGGAACAACTGTTGCTCTTCCGCTGTGGGGCCACTGCTTTGCACAGCAAAGTGTGTAGCTGTGATGTGAAGATCCATCACTGCACCCTGCTGAAAGGGACCCACATGCACATACTCTCGGTTGTGCTGATTTGTGATATTCTGCCCATCTCCCCCAGCAACTGATCTGCAGTAAGACCATCAACCTTAATTTAATACTGCTGACAGCTAGAGGAGAGATACTGCTTTAAACAGTTATAGGAGCAGAATTGCATTTTAGAAATGAAAAATATGATTCTGTTGTAAAATGATGTTTGAATACAATTAAGTGTCATACCTCTATTTGTGTTTTTCATGACAAGGCATACAAATATACCTCTGACTGGTTTGTCAGTGCTGAAAGGGCATGTCTGAGATTACTGAGATGCTACTATTGCAGGGTTCAGAGAGAGGTTATATCTGACCTGCGTGGAATCAGCCCTTACGAGCCAAGTTATCTTCTACAGTCTCTCTGCAGCTTTTTCCTTGGATCTAGTCAACTTCAGTCCAACCACTAGATGTTGGAACAGGGGCCAGAGAATTAGTCTGCTTTTGGGCAATTTACAGTCTCATTTCTTTATTTGAAATTGGTTGGTGTGTGCCTTGGTTTCCTCATCTTTAAAATGTTAGTGATGTTTTTCTTGATGTGATGTTTGTAAGAAACAAGAATGGGGAAAAAAATTTGCTATAAGCAGTGGCCATGTTGGTTGGGCTTGGAATCAGGGATCCTGAATAGGCAACAATAAAATGTAATTGAGTAATTGAACCCAGCCTTCTAGGAAGCAAAATGTGAAAAATTAGATGTAGCTCCTATCTAGTCAAGTCCTAGGGCTTACTCAAAAGAAGCACACATGAAGTTTGGGAGCGTTTTTTCCATGATCTGTCTCCAGTAGCCTCGTTTTATTTCATATTCAGTTCCATGTCTGATGTTGAAAGTCACTCTGTGTTAAATCTACTCCTGTTGCCTATAAATAAGCTCAGAGATCTTAACCACCTCATGATTTTGTCAGCATCTGCCACACGTGGCAAGCAGCATCCATCTTCCAGTGAGCTAGCAATCAGTCTGGCTGGCGTTTCCCGCGGGTAAACTTACTGGTGGGTAAGAACCAGTGTCCAAGCCTATTCATACCCTGAGAGGTCTGATGGGAATAGCAGAGCTAATAATAGAAGTTAGACCTTTTTATTTTCCCTCTCCAGGGTTTATATTTTGAAAAAGATCACAGAAAAGGTTGCATGGTCTTTCTTTGTTGGGTTTTTTTTTAACTGGTTGCTTAGTGTCACGAGTATAGTAATCACTGCTTTTAGGAGAGGTATGAAGAGTGGGGCAGGGGGGTGTTTTGCTTTTGTTGGGTTTTTTAATCTCATGAAGATGCAGTGGTACCTGAGGCAAAAGGGAATTAAATAGCAAATGCAGCCTGATACTGAAACAAAGGCAACACAAAGCAACCAAAAGAAAGGAGATTTGGGGTTTTAAGCAAATTATTCTACCAGGATGTTGTTATTTAGCTTTAAAGGTATGCTAGGGTTAGATTTATTTTTTTTTAAAGTCCAGTGGCTATGTACACACAGTGTGTCGTACATATTCAGGATACAGTACTAATTTTCTGTCTCTTTTGGCCCCTTTAAATTTTGCAGATATCCCCAAATGTGTAGGTACCAACACCTGCTGGAAAATCATACTTCCTTTATAAAATCTGCTGCTGCTGCTGTTTATTTGCTTACTATTAATGTTTGGGTGTGCTGTTGGAGCTCCTTATTGATCGGTGAACAATCACAGGAATAAGTACATATGTTACCATAAGCCCTAACAAAAAAAAAAACCCAAAAGCAACTAGATTTTGTGCAAGATTAATAGGAGGAAACATTATCATGTCATTTATTGCGCTCAGCAATTATTTGCTGTCTCAGGAGCTATGAAGATAAATATCAGATTCTCAGTCAACTTCCATAATTGAAAAATGAGAAAGTATGAAATATAGCCGACTTTCTTATTCCACATTCTTATTTCATTACAGTTTTAAGGAAGCTAGTCGTTGCTGTAAATTCAGGAAAGCTACATCACAAAAGTGTTAATGCTGGGAAATCAAAAGGTAGGAAAAGTGACTAGACCCACTCAAAAGCATTTCCAAGAGAGCACAGACAGCCTGGCTAGTCTGATTGCTGTGTGGCTCTAGAAGTTTCAGGCTACTGAAACATGTCTGTGAGCAAGTGTCAGCACCTCAGGTGTGCTGTAAAGCTTTCTTCCATGTAAGCAATCATGCTGGCATTATGTGAGGCTGAAGGGAAAGACGCTTTAAGATTTGTGTACTAAATGTAATGTCCCTGTGTTGAAACAGCAGCAGCAGAGAAGGAGAGCACCTTAGAACTGAGATGGCTGAATTGTTGATGTGGGCATGTTCCCAAACAGTAAGTTTCCAGTAGTGTTACCTGCCTAATATTTTATCTTTAATTCAAATGTTTTCAGATTTATTGGATTTATAACAGCATTTAGTTACATGTTCAAACACATCTCTTCAGTCAGGTGACAGGAGATAGGACAAGGGGAAATGTCAAGAAGCTGTACCAGGGCAGGTTTAGATTAGATATCAGAAAAAAAATTACTGAAAGAGTTGTCGGGGCCTGGAACAGGCTGCTCAGGGAGGGGGTTGAGTCACCTTCCCTGAATGTGTTTAAAAAAAGGGTAGATGAGGTACCTAGGGATATGGTTTAGCATAGGATGGGAATGGTTGGACTTGATGATCTTAAAGGTCTTTTCCAACATTGTGATTCTGTGAAACCTCAGTACTTCCAATGCAGAATTGTTTTGAAACTTTTGTTCTGTAAGGGATTTTGGCATTTTACATTTTGGTTAGATACATTTTGAAATGTTGACATTTTCTGTGAAATGAAAATTCTGTTCCTATGTAGTTCTAACGAACAAGATTTTTTGCCTTGGAGTAGCTCACTGCAGAGACCTGCTCCCTTAGCATGCAGGGCAAGGGGTGCCTATCTAGCCTCTGTCCTGCCTTCATCAAGTGTATGGCCCTGTTAATTTTATACTGTAAATTATTCAAACCCTACTGTGAAGACAGAATAAATAATTTCCTTACAGGGTTTTTTTCATGGCTCTGTTATGATAACATCTTAGTTCCTTACAAATGTTAATGAAATGAACATCACAGAACTCTTGTGATGACTTTATCCCCATTTTACATATGGGAAGAGAAATATGAAGATTAAAGCTGATTTATGTAACCGGAAAAATAGGCAAGCTTTCAGGCATACACAAACATGGGCTTCTTTTACTGCCTGCACCAGGCAGTCTAATAAAAAGACGTTGCCGCCTCCTACAAATGTGGCTTCACTTACATCCTTATGCAATGACAGTAACAATGCTGTTACAAAGATTAAAGCCAGATACTATGAAGTGTTGACTAATTTTGGCTGCCTAGTGAGAGAAACCTGGAGTCCAATCTTTTTCAAAGCAATTTTTTGAGGACATTGTGTTTTCCAAGTATTTCTCTCACTGGTCTCATTTGGAGCTGTGACCACCTGGCTTCTCTGCAGATCTCAATACAGGTGTCCTGGGGTGGGTGGCTGGAAAATGAGAGTGGCATAACTCACTGTGAAAGTTGTGGGCTATGTGGTCTGCCCTATATTATCATGTTGGAATTCAGTGGCCATTTGCCAAGGACGGCTTCAGTTCCCTTAAACATGAACTCTTCTCACTCTCCTTTTGCTTTCCTACCGCCTGTATTTCATACCTTCCAACTTCTGTAATGGTGGAAGCAGGGGTATTAATGACTCGTGTCAATAGAACATTGTCGCCGAATATGGACAAAGTGAGCCATCAGCCTTCAAATGCCTGCCCTGCTATAAGGCTAGAGGGCTGGAGATGGAGAGTGAGGAAACGATGTGCCTGTCAGAAACAGCGAGACGGAGAAAAATCAATAATCAGAAACTCCCCAGAATGCTCCCTATCCTTTTATAGCTAGGCAGCAGTTTTTCTTTGTTTCACACAACCTTGAATCTCCCAAGTACTCTCTTTTTAAATATCTCTGAGTCAAGGCCTTGAACTCTAGCCAGAGGCGGAGCAGATGACGTTTAGAAGTTAATGACAAATACTTGTGACAACTAAGCATTGTGAGTGAGGTTTCACAATCCATGATTTTTAGTGGAGAAAAGTCAAACTGTAGTACGAGCCCCTTGGAAAATATTAAGAGATGTAATTAAATAATGGGAAAACTTCTTTTCAAGGGGTAGCATGTATGGTGATATAAGCATGGTGGATCTCTGTGGGTAGGTATTTCTTGCTGCATATGAGCGTTTAGAAGTGGATGTTTTTCACCATATATGTGCATATAGGGTCTTGCCCCAAGAACCATTGGAGTAATTTCAGATGGTTCGGCTGGGGATAGCCCATAGAGCAGCTGATTTTTGGTAAAATATGCATGAAGAGTGCACATTCATCCTGTGTCTTTGCAATTTCCGTTCATCTTCTTTTGCAGAACAAAAATGGCAGGATTTTTTAACAGCAGTCCAGTACTGTCCTATTAAGTTCTTTCTTGTCTTAATGTGTGCTGAGTGGGAGGGCTTTACCTGACTGTTGGTCCCAAAAGCTTTCTGTAGCATTAAAAATTATGGCCTGAGAAGTTGAATGCAACATGTGAAGTTATAATTATGTTCAACTTGATTAATCCTGCATGATAATTAGCAGCATAGCCAGTTTGCAAGATAAGGGATAACTTTGGAAGTGCCTGCAAGAATTTCATTCCTCCTTCCCACCTGGCCAGCTGCAGTGGCAGTAAGGTAAGGTGCGCTGATCAAGCATCACAGTCTTTGTGACCACGTTCCTCAGAGACAGATACACCAGAACTTGCCACACACTTTGATTTCTCTGCTGATCAAGAGAGTGGGGTGGAGAGAAGAGGCAACCCAAGTTGGAGAAAATCTATTGAGGAGTGAAATACATCCCCTTTGACCCCATACTCTGAGTAGTAGGTTGCTTATCTTGCATTAGGCTAAGCCACAATTTGCCCCTTTCATGCTGATCTGCTACATATGAACTAGGTCTGAAACCATGGGCAGTCAAGAGCCAGGTTGTTGTTTCTCTTCAGGGTCTGGTACTGGATTTAAACACTGTCAAGGCTGGACTGTGTTCAGAAGCAGGACCTGTGAGGTACAAAGTCAGCACTTGTTCCCCAAGGAGTTGTTTGTTTCTCCTTTCAATTTAGAGCCTGAAATGCCATTTGTTTAATGTTGCTGTTTAAATAATGATTTATAATACTCTAAGCCCGCCGTGGTACAGCTTAATGACTGCTATAATTTATGGATGCCAGTGGCTACATAAACACCGCTGTAAATATAAAAGATGTCTCCCACACATTTTACTTTGATACTTATTTGATACCATTCATTTTCCTTTCCTTATGCATCATCTGTGTGTGAGTTGAGGCCACTTGACTCAGTGATCCAGGGCATTCTGGCTCACCTTGCCAGGAGTGATTGTGGCTGGGAAATGAAAAGATCAGATGTCTATTTTTGTTTAAAAATATTTTAATTAAAAATTCACTTTCCTTGAGCTTGGATACAAACATCTGCATCAAGCGGCCCATTAAAAGGGTCATTTGTATTTGGGCTTTTTTTGGTTATCTATTTGTTTTGCTAGTTAATCATCTCCTTTATCCAATTCATTTTGCCTTTGTGCACACAGTAAGCAAGCAAGCAAACAGGAGACAGGAATAAATCACACACTGTCACAGAGCCCAGCCATTCCCTGGGCTGCAGCTTTTGCTATTTGTGTTTTCTAACCTATACAAGGAGCGTATATAGACGTATCTAATGCAAATCTGAGCTAATTCAAGCCATGTCTCATCATAGATGAATGAGCATGCAAATCTGCTGCTTTGTTTTGGAGGAAAAGCTCATGGAATTGCTTGATGTCTAGTTGTAACTGACGGCTTATAAATACCACAGTCAGCTGACCTCAGGAGATTTGTGCTCTGGGCTGCAACAAAGACACCTGGGAAGAAAGGTGCACTTGAATCCCTTGGTTCCATTAGAATTGGTGCTAACACAATTGTGTACTCAGAAAACTGAGGACCTTCACAAAGTTAAAATGAATTGAGTAAACAGAAAACCTCCATTTCCTATAACAACCCCTCCTCCAAATCTCTGCACCGTATCCCAGCAGCTGCTGGGATAAAGCACAGACATTGCTGAAAAGATTGCAGATAAACTGGGTGGGACGTGAAAGCTGGTATTAAATGTGGGTCTTTCTCCCAAACCATCTGTGGGGCTACTTCAGAGGGACAAAAGTGCTTCTGAATTTGAGTAGGACTTCAACATTTTTTTAAAGCATCATGGTGTTACCTAGCCTTATGGAAGTGTGCTGGGCCTCGTTTCTGAACTGTTCTTTAGGTGGTGCTTCCAGCAGCGTGGTGCCGTATAGGTTCACTGCATGTCCCTAGGAGGAGGGGTCACGTGCGCTGAGTTACCCAGATCGCTTCTTGCAGTTCTGTTACCAGTTTGCAGGCTGATCTGAGCCCGCTGTGACTGGCTTGTGACATGTGAAGAGCTTTGCTCCTGACATAGGGAAGACTCTCAGCGGTGTCCCTATGAGTGCATTTTTGGAAGGAGCACAGCAAACCCAAGTCCTTACTTAATCCCTTAAGACGAAGACTTAATGCCTTAAGTCCTTACCAAGGGGCCTGCAGAAATTGCCAGCAACCAGCTCTGAGTTACTCAGTCTAATTTTTTCTGCAAAGCTCTCCTCTATAGTCAGCCTTGACCCTGACTGAAATACAAGGGCAGCCTGGATGCAGCAAGCCAGAATTGCTCTAAGGCAGTCAAAAAAATTGAGCTGGCAGTAACACAGAGCACCCTTTTCAGGAGCTGGGGTCCTTTATTAAACAGGTTTGGCATGTATTCCCCCCACTCCTGAATTGATCTGCACCATAAAATAAGCTTGAAGAGAAATAGTGATTGTTTTCCTACATGCTTCATTAATTTTTAGTTTTGGCAGGCAATATAAATAAAAGTATCAAGTGCACATCTAATTGAATCACCAGTGATTCCCAACTCCCTGTAGTACCAGAGAACATGATGTAGCTGTGCTGTTTAGCAAGCACAGATGAGTTAGGCAAACAATGGCTCACTCTGCCCAGAGGCTTTGGTTTAATCTTGAGCATTTACCCATTTAATATGAGATAGGGTAGGAGCTGTTGCAGTGGGGAATTCACAGCACAGACCTCTTCATACTTCTAGGCTTGCCTTCTAGGAGCAGTGAAGTGGAAGCTCATCTCTGCAGAGAGACAGGAAGGTTTTGGTGAATTGCATCTACAGACAGGTTTTTGTGGAAGGGGCTCTTGTGCGTCTCAATCTTGGCCTCCTCCATATGTACTGACTCTATGTACTGGCCAAGCGAATTCAAGCTTCCAGGTGTCTGATCTAGAGCACTTGTTCTTAGGGCAAGTCTTTCTAACTATCTCACTTGGCTACAATCAAAGGTCTCAGGATGAGAGAACTACTACAGTAAGGAAAATGATACCCATCAGGCTGGGTGATCTTTGACTTCTCAGCTGTCAAGGGAATCAAGTGCCTCCAGAAAAGGACAGTGCTAAGGGACAAGTACTCAAGATCATTTCTGAATGGATGATACTGGCCTCTGATTGTAATTTCCAGTGACCTCATTTTGAAAGAGTTGGCTCCTTTCCACAGTGCTAGCTGCCTTTTGCTGCTTAGCATAGGTAAAACGAGTTAGTGATTTTTGTAACTTGCTAGATTTAGTCTGCTGTGGGCTCCCTGACTTAAGGGGAGCTCAGATGTAGGAGCAGAAGTGGGTATGGAAGAGAAAGAAAACTGCAGGCAAAAACCAGACTATTTTCTTCCTTTCAGAGAGAATATGACAACATGATACATCCAAGTCTCGTAGGTAATACGTTGACAGGAGGGTATGATGAAAACTTGTGTTCTTTCCAAACCTTGTAGTCATGTTATTCCTGAGCTAGACAGAGAGGATATCAGTCTTTAGGACTTTCAGTCTTAGCAGTAAATTCATATGCAATTAAGAGTCTATCATGTGTATTGGGCTGTTCTTCAGAAGTACCACAATGCAGGATGCAGGATTTTAACCCTCTTTTCAAGGGTCAAAGATGCCTTCCAAGTTAAAACACCAGAAATGCCTGGGAAAAAGAAGTTCTCTGTTAGGTGGACAATTGGATATCTGGCAAGATTAAACAGGTCAAAGAAAATAAAATAGTTACTTTATCAGCCAATAATTGGATTGAGGGGATTTCACAAGGTGATCCCATTCAGCATTATCCAGGATCCTGTGACCTGCTGGTTGAGGGGAAAGCAATTCAGTAATCTGAGGTCGGTTTTGTTTTCTTTTTCTCTAGGATCTGCTTCTGGCTCAAAAATGGCTCTGGAGGGTTCCTTCAGCTGCTGGAATGGAACGGCTATCAGGCTGGGGCAGGCATGTGACTTCATCAATGACTGTGCCAAGGGAGAAGATGAAGGAGATATGTGCAGTGAGTAAACCCACACACCCTTCACCCCACGACTGCATCCTCTTTTTCCAAAAGCACTGATTGTTTTGGATGTTAATACCTGAGACTTTAGCACTAATATACTAATTTGGTACTATTAGAAGACCAGTGTCCCTGACAGCATGTGCTGTTTCTCTGGATGTCTGCCTGGAGCAGACTGGTTGATATGTTCCTATACTCACCTGCGCTAGATCTGTTCTTAAAATGCTCTTAGTGCTTTATCTCTTCCAAAGCCCAGATCAGAAATGTGAAGGCAGTGTAGCTGAATAGCTAGATGTGTTACAGAATTATGAAATTTTTAGTTTGTTAGAGCTTTTAATCAAAATGTAGCACAGCATGTGGGAGAAGGGAGAGGAAGGAGAAAACTTCTAAGATGAAAAATGAGTAGAGCCAGTAGCTTGTCTTTGACCAACTCCTGTGTCTTTGTAATTCCTCTTGTTTTTCTCTCTTCTTCAGCCAACAGAAGTCTAATAAAATATAACAGAAGATAGATAGCAGCCTTAGTTTTCTGGAAACTTACTGTGCCTGAAGACTTTGTAAATGTGCTGCATAACCAGGATGTCTAGGACCTTCCTTTAACTGTCTTGAAGCTTCCTTATATCTTTTTTTATACCTCTACATGTTCTATCTTTAGGGTCTTCCCCTTTGCCCGCGCACAAATAATTAGGAGTGGTGGATTGTCAGCCATATGGTTATCTACAGGGAAAATACATCAAGAAAAATAATTGTTGAGAGTTCATAATTTACCAATTTCAAGGGCATGTGTCACAGCTGATCTAGCCCTATGGACTTTTACCAGCAGAGCTGCATTGATTTGGCATGCAAAACCTCTGACCAAAATACAAGTCCTGGCAAAAGCCTGTGGAATGGAAGAAGGAATTATTCTCAGTTTAGTTTCTGTATGCAACAGCTAGAGCAGGGGAGAGTCTGGGTAAGGTAATTCCCATGAGCTGTGTTAATATAGGTGATGTCTAGGCTAATGTACCTTTGCTGTTTCTAGCATAAAGTTAACAAAAGAGTGACACACAACTTCTAGCAAATTCCAATTCTTTGCTGCTAACAAAGAAATAGATTTTATTGATGTAAATAACAGGGAATCATCTAGTAGAGTAGTAAAAATCTTGAAATTACATGCTTCTCCATCATGTTACAGGCTGTTACAATTTGAAATTAAAATCATTAGTGACACACACTCAGTGAACATTAAATTCTCTTCCATAGGAACAGTGTCCTCACTGCAGACTTGCAACTCCTGAGAACCAGTAATGCTTCATATTAGTGGTATTCAAACCTTCTTCTTACCTAGGAGATGTAAAATAGAGCTCTGAAACCTCATAATGGTATTTCTGATGCATTCTACACTTTAATAAAAAAAAAACAAAGAAAAACCCAACTAGAAAATTATAATAATCAGTAGGTTGAATGCATTTTCATTTTATTGGAACTATAATCAAATGATAGAATCATAGAATGCATTAGGTTGGAAGGGACTTTAAAGGTCATCTAGTCCAACCCCCTGCAGTAAGAAGGGACACCCTTCACTAGATCAGGTTGCCCAGAGCTTCATCATGCGTGACCTTAAATGCCTCCAAGTAAGGGGCCCCCACCACCTCTCTGATCAACCTGTGCCAGTGTCTCACCACCCTCAGATTGAAGAATTTCTTCCTAATGTCTAATCTAAACTTCCCCTTTCTAGTTTAAAACCACTGCCCCTCATCCTATCTCTACATGCCCTTACAAACAGTCCTTCCCCAGCTTTCCTGTAGGTCTCCTTCAGGTACTAGAAGGCTGCTATAAGGTCTCCTCTGAGCCTTCTCTTCTCCAGGATGAACAAGCCCAACTCTCTCAGCCTGTCTTCACAGGAGAGGTGCTCCAGCCTTCTGATCATCCTTGTGGCCCTCCTCTGGACCTACTCCAATTGGTCCGTGTTCTCCTTGTGCTGAGGGCTCACAAACTGGACACAGTACTCCAGGTAGGGTCTCACCAGAGCAGAGTAGAGAGGAAGAATCACCTCCCTCAATCTGCTGGCCACATTTCTTTTGATGTAGTTGACCTTCTGGATGCAAATGCATGTTGTTGGTCATGTCCAGATTTTCATCCATCCCATCCATACCCCCAAGTCTTTTTCTGCAGAGTTGCTCTCTATCACATCATGCCCCAGCCTGTATTCATAACGAGGATTGTCCTGACCCAAGTGGAGGACCTTGCACTTGTCCTTGTTGAACTTAATGACATTCGCATGGGTCAACCTCTTTGGCTGGTCCATCCACCCTGTGGATGTCCCTCTGGCATGTCGACTCCACCACTCAGCTTGGTGTCATTGCAGACGTGCTGAAGGTGCACTCAATCCCACTGTCTATGTTGTTGATGAAGATATTAAACAGGTAACACTCATCCCAGTATGGGTCTTAGGGACACCACTTATCACTCCTCTTCATCGGGACATTGAGCCGTTGACGCCTACCTGCTGGATGCGACCATCTAGCCAGATTTTTATCCACTGAACACTCCACCCTTCAAATCCATATTTCTTCAATTTAGAGACAAGGGTGTTGTGGAGGACTGTGTCAAAGGCATTGCAGAAGTCCAGATAGATGACACCCATTGCCCTTCTCTTGTCCACTATTCCGGAAAGCCACTAGGTTGGTCAGGCAGGACTTGCCCTTGGTGAAGCCATGAAGGCTGCCTCAAATAGAGAGACATGCCACTTGACATCAACTATATGTCCAGATACACTGTTGTGTCTTTCTGTGATAAATGGCTCTGCATTGTGAGGGCATATACCAGCCTGTCTGTACCAGTGGAGACAGCAGAGCTACAAAGATGGAGTTGTACCAATCATGGAGGCCAACTAAATACCACCATAGGAAGGGGCGTGCCTAGAGGAACATGTTTCAAACAGTGGGTGCACCTGTGCCTGGTATCTCGTCTGCATTCACATATTGGGAGGCTGGCTTTCCCCTACCTGCCACCCTGTATCCTGTGGCAAGCCACCTGGTAAAGTGACCAATCACTCTGTCATATATGTTGTCTGCAGGGATTGGTTTGGTTGCCTTCCCCCTCCATGCAGCATTCATCTGTAGCTATTTGCTTAAAACAGTATAGCACTTAGAGTTGTGCCAGCAAAGAATGTACTGAGAATGTAAATGGTAAAATGTAAAAAGCAGAAGATATTTAACCACCCAGTTAGAGTGTCACTCCCTGGCTCAAAAAGACCTCACAGTTTATATTCAACCATGGGTACTGGGAATGAGAGTCTGTACTCCCATCCAAAAGGCCCAAAACCCCACCATCTTCCACCCAAGCAACAAAAACATTGGGCTTACTTTAGCAAGAGCCTGGGTGTGGGTATGTCTGCTAATCCATTCAGAAGCCTGCTTGGTTCTGCGGCAGATTTCTCTGCTTTTGCCTCTTCACTGTGCTGAATATTGTCAGCACAAGACTTCTTACACAAAACCAGGTTGTTACTAGGTTTAGATGTCTGTTACATCTGCATGACAGCCTTACAAAAAAGTGTATCATCTTTCAGGATTTTAGCTGTCATTTGATTCCTCAGCAACACAAGTGTTTTCATCAGCTTTTTGCATGTGTGGCAAAAAGTGATTCAGATATATAAATCAGAGAAGGGGGTTTCCCAAATGCTTCTGCCTACACAAAAGATGTAGCCATGCTCAAAACTGATCTTTCACAAATACCATTAACCAAAGGATTCTATCTTTGACTTTGAAGGAGATGTTGGGTTTTTTCCCTTTCACAGTCTCTTAGCTGTGCAGGTACTAGGGGTTTTTTTTCTTCCTATTCATTTGATTTTTATTCCTTTTGTAGCTGAAAAAAATCTCCCTAAAGCCTGCTGTTTCTTAACATCTCTTTATTTATTAATGGCCAACGAAATGTCACGGTGCTTGTTCTGCATGCAACCAATTAGTTTGTGTAGAGAGTGTAAAATCAGAGAGGGATGACCCCTGGAGAAAAGCATGTTGCTGTTTGAGTCATAATCAAATATTCTTGCAGGAGGAAAAGACAGCTTCAAAGAGGCAGATGTGGAATTAGATGCCGAACTGAGTTGATTTGGGATCAGACATACAGACTGATGGAAGTGCCACACTGGAAATTATTTTGCAGACACATGTTAAGACTTGAGATAGTGGTGGTCTTATGTCTTTGCTAGTAAATACAGCTCTCATAGATTATAACTTACTGCAAAACAGCCCATACTTCCTCTTATTGTAGTAATCATATATGTAATATACTTGGTATGGTGCAAGGCAGAAATGAAAACCCAAATTATTCACTATTACAGATTGGTAGACCTCTGCTTCACAGAAAGGGAGAATTTGTTTCAGTAGATTTGTACTTCTCTTTTTAGCTAACAGTATTTTGGATTTTGGTTCCACAGCCTTTTGTTACAGAGCAGCAAGTCTGAGCAAAAATATTATTTCTTTTTTTTCTGAAAAAAAGTGCATATGTTTCTGGCTAGTCCAAAAGTATTTTACTTTCTGTCTCAAATTCTCCAAGAAAAATCAGCCTGGGAAAATGTTGGTTAATCAGTCAAAGCATGTTAGGAAAGTAAGGGTTATGTTGAAAAAAAAAAAAAAGAATGGAGGTGCTGATAGTATATTTATTATCTAAAGACCCAGAATTTAGAAGATTCCCTCAGAATGTGACGAACCCAGGACTGATTCTTTCTTCTACCTAAGTGAATTTGAGCCCATATTTCCTATCTCCAGGCAGGAATTCCAAGATTATGGTCAGGAGTTCTGGTCTAGTTCAGAAGAAAATGGTTACTCAAGTCTCTCCTGGGGTTGCTTATTCTACATTTTATAAATTTTACCTGGAATAAGGATTGAAAGTAATGTCTTTCTTCTTTCAAGTAAATCTCATAACCACTGGGTTACAGGGTAATTTTCACTCTTTGCCTCATTGAATATTTAAGGATGTTAAACACGTTACCTGGTGAGGTAAGGGAAACTAGTATCTGATTCATGAAAGAAGTGGCTCAGACTGTGCTTAGTGGTTGGAGGGGTGCATGCACACATCTCCCAAAAGACCAGATGGCAGCTAGAATAGGAACCTATAAAGTTTGAATTTGTGCTAACATTGTGATAACACGACCAAAAAAGCATAGATAATTAATTCTGCAGGGGCCAGTTTACTTCCCAGGCAAAAATGCATGAAGAAACTGCTGGATAAGTTTACCTCCTAGTGATAGATAGAGCCCAGGAGAGTCTCCCTGCAAGCAAAATGATGAAGTAGCAACCTGTTGCCATGCTGTGCTCTCTTAAGGCTCCTGTCCTGTATATACTAGTCCTTTTGCTTCTTTCTTGATCAAAAGCTGTATTTCTAACAACAAATTCTAACCTCTGGCAGTTCTGAACTCAGCAAAGCCTTCTGGCATTAAAGGAGAACTCTTTGTTGACTGTGTATTTTCCCTTTTTATGCTTCATTCCTGGTAGAATTTGACTGACCATCTTTGCTAGCAGAGAGGCAACTGTTGAAACAAAACTCATGTTTGATTCATGTGCTTCTTCGAATTTTTTTGAGTAGTTGATCTATTTGGTTTCTGAGATTTGCTCCTAAATTTGGTTTAAGTGTCCCTTACACACCTGAGTAGCCTTTTATGCTTGTGTCCTTTATAATACCGGTCTGGAATTGCACCCAAATGTTTAAACTGGAGTATCTGGTTGGTTTACACCTAGCTTTAAATTAAGAGCCTGCTTCATAGATTATTCCAGTTGATCATTTTTCTTGCTATTAAAGGATGAAGAATCAGAGTTAAATGAAAAAAACCCACCCAACATAGCAACTTTGAACTTAGATTTTGCATGAGAGGTAATTCCTTCTGAAGACTGGAAAATACTTGTTTAGGAACAACTTTTAACACCCCACAGCTTTTCTCTACTTCATGAGTCAAATAAAAGCAATACTGTGTTCTTACTGGAATACACTATTATCTACCCCATATCCACAAGCTGCATTTTAATCTTACTGAGGTCTAAATCTTTTGAGGTTTCTGTCACTGATGACAATATCCAACATGGCAAGTTTCAATAGGTGTAACTCCTGCCCCCTCATTTACTTGATTTTCTAATGAAGTCTGATTAGGTTGCCCTCTTCAGTGCAGTGTCTGCACTAATGTGAGTCTGGATTACAGACACTCAGAAAACTGAGAAGTATGAATTGACAGAGATGTGCTATAGCCAGAGAGGTCTTTGTGGAGTAGCAGTGCGTGGAACGGAAGGTGCTGCATGCATTCAGAGTAAGAAAGAAGAGCACAGAAAATGCATCCAGTGCATGTGACATCTGAAAATCCATCAAAAATAAATTTGTGGAGGAGGAATGAAATTTTCTGGGTAAGGTAACAGCTCCTTATTTATGCCTTTCCTTGTTCATCGACAGCGAGCTTTTTCTGGCCCTTCAGGCAGGGATTGCTACTTAGATGACTCCTCCTGCTGCTCTGACTTATTTACATCATCCTAGATAGTGTATCGCCATGAAATGAATTCAGTTGGACACAGAGCCAAGCTGTTTCAGTAAGAATTCAGGACACATTATATTTTGTCATATTCTTTGGATCCCAGCCTCAGGCTGTGCAGTGAAATATAATCAAGTTCTGTAGAGGGGTAAAACACAAGGAAGTACTCTCTGCTTAATAGCTCCATGTTTAACAACCAGGCTGAATGAATTTGGAGATTTTTTTAAAGGAAAAACTTGAAAAAGCTTTAACTCCAGTGCAGGCTTTGTTCCTTTCATAACAGATTTGCATGCTTGCAGAAAATAATAGTAAAACATGGCTCTCAGGCTCCAGGTTCAAATTTGGCCCTGCTGAAAGGCCACAGATGTAAGATTGGTTTCAGTTCCTTCTGTGAAGTGAATTGTGATTCAGTCTCTGAGAAAATCACGTATTTCTGGTCTGGATGCTGCAGTTAATGGTGTTCCTCAGATGGTTTTTTTTCAGGGTAAACCGAGGAGCAGGTGCATATGCTACTGACAGTAAATTGCCTTTTGAGGTGTGTGGGGCCCTGTGAGCAGGTATTTAATTGACCTTCCAATCTCAGCCAGGGGAGTCTGCTGATATTTAAATGTTTTGAATGACTGGGATTTTTGAATACTGGTGCCTCAGGGTCTGATAGCAACTTTATTGATAGAAAATTTGAGAAGGAAAAATTTTTAATGATTACAACAAAATCTAAGGTCAGGAGCCTCCTCTTCTCATAAAAAAGCTAATGACATTGCCAGTATCACCTGACCAGCAGATTCTCTTTCTTTAGGAGTTTGTAGTCTTCTCTACGTTTTGTAAGTGAAGGAATCTTTACTCTGATTTTAACAAGCAGTTGACAGGAAAAACTAACTTCCTGGATATGGAGGTTTGTCATTGCTTTTCACATGGAATTTAATTTTTCTCTTGCAATTTTAAGCAGATACTTTGTATCATTTTTGTGTCTTTCAAAAAATAAGTTTTTTTAAAAACCATCACAACAAAAAGCCCAAAGACAGTTTTAGGGGAAGTTTAAGGGGAAGAGTGAAGGGGAAAGGAAATGTGGGCTAAACGGGTTTTTCGTACAGATGTGGCTACTTCATGGTGTAAAAACTGTAAGAATTCAGGAATATCATCATCCTGTTTGCAGCTACATCTGTTCATCACAGCAGCTTTTCTAGGTTATTGGAAGAAAGACCACCCCCTCTGAGCAAGGGTGTTCAGTGGCTTTGTGCTGCCAGCCCCAAGGGCTGGTTAGTCTGTACAGCAGGGTAAAATGAGTGGTTGCTCTTCTTTGCTTCTATTCTGGCATCTTTAATGCCAAATGTAACTATGTTAAAAGGATGCCTTTTTCACCCAGGCTACCTCTGTGCTCTACCTTTTTCCCCATAAAACCCAGTTTGTGTCCTTTTGTTACTGGGAAGCCTTTAGGTACTTGGCAGACTTATCAGCTGCACCCTGGGTGTGGAGGCTGGATTAATGATCGTTATTGATTCACTAAAAGTAAAAATCATGTTCTAGCAGTAGTGATTTTACATGGCATTTTACAGGGTCCAATTTCTGCCAAGGTTTCTTAAATAAGTACATAATCTGGTCTCATGTTGAAGAAGAGAAATAAAAAGGTAGAACTACACAACAGTAAAATTTAGGGAGGAGGCAGTGAGGGTTTACTGAGGATGTTGGAAAAAAAATATATTTCATGAGTTTGAAGGAAAGGGGTGATTCATGGCCAAGCACACGATGCTGACGTATGGTATGTCTCAGGGCAAAAGCAGCAGTACTTTACACCCTTTGTAAGAAGAACGTGTTATGTAGGTAGAGAAAGAGATGGAAGGCATGAAGTTGTCTTCTGCTTTGAGGGAGATGACTTATTTTAAAAACTGACAAATTTAAAGGCAAAAAAGTTAGTGTATCTTTATTGTTTGGATCTGGAAACTTGCCCGAATTCTGAAGCCAGTGACAGAATGAGTGGGCTTCAAAGGCTGAAATTACAGCTTAAAATAAACTATTGTCTTTTTATCCATTCATCTCAGCAAACAGATTTGCAGGTACAAAAACAGAGGCACAAAGGGATTCAGTGCTTTACCAGAGACCATATCAATGCCCACAGAGAGAAGAGAACATATTGCTGAGCTGGGTTGGCTAGAGACCTAAACTGTAAGGGAGGGGAATGCTCTTAGGAACTTACCTCTCTACAAAATTTCCTTCTGTGGGGCTGCAGGTTAGGAAAGCTATCTCCAAGATGTAACCTTGAATGGGTTTATACCCACGGAGCTGTAGAGGCCAGGTATTTAGGAGACCCCATAGTATACACTGAGATGTGTCCTCTCACTTGGGTTTGCCAAAGTTGGGGGTGGGGGAGTCAGTCACAGTCTGGGAGTTGTTTCCCTTGCCACCACCCTCTCCATGGTCAGGTATGTGCATAACTCCACACAAAAGGACTGAGTAGCTGTGAGGGGTACCCACGTGCACTGGCAAACTGTGTCAGAATAGTCACTGCAGCTTCTTGGTGTGCCCAAGAGTCTCCTCCTCAGCTCACCTGGGCTCTTCTCTGCATGTGTGTGTGTGTGTGTCTTTCCCTCTTTCAGAAGAGCTTCCCTCTGGCTTTTACTGTTCGTTTGAAGAAGGGGACTGTGGCTGGATGCAGGGCTCCTCTGCATCCCATCCTTCTCCATGGCGGATTGGAAGCCCGGAGCACAACCATTTGTCTTCAATAGAAGGTGTGTGAGAGCAAATAGTAAGTGCAGAGAATGAACAGCAGAGAGCAAAAAAGGTACACAAATGGTGGGGAGAGGGGAGAAAACACAAGGCACATTTTCCTGGGTGAAAGAAAAGCTATCTTTCTACTCTTAAGAGCTTTGAGCTAAAGGCTATCCTTCTCACTGCCTATCTTGTGGGGATAGACTGGTACTTCAGGTCTCCACAGCTGACAACAAATACTAATCTTGACCCTTTCCAAACATCTTCACACTGACTATTCACATCCATGACCCTCCTCCATACTGATCTGATTTTTTTCTTTCTGATTTTCCTATGTACTTACCCTGTTTCTCTGTTCTACTTTTTTTTTCCCCTTCTCATTTCCTCATTTTTCTTCTCTTTGGCCCTTGTATTCCACTTCCATGTATAATTACTGTATACTTGGCTCCTCTAGCCAACCCCAGTACTTTATTTCTAATCCTTTTCATACAAACCATTGAAAGTATATACCTTGGGCATTGAACTGGTTGAGTTTTTGAACCATTGAACTCCTGGCTAAGTTTTGGCAAATCGTCTGTCTGCCAGGATAAGCTTTCCCTAATGCAGTGATTTAACTCAGGCATTATTGCTGAGGCACAGAGCATCTAAAGGGACACAACAATGACAGCAGAGTTAATGGTATATAATCCCAACATTGTGTTAGAAAGTTAGGTTCAGAGTTAAATGTGAAGAGTAAGATTCTCTGCTCCTGTGGTGTAGGCTTACACTTACACTCTGCTTATACTGGTATAGGCTGCAGTGCATTTTTGCCACCTGATGGCTCAGACCCCAGCATTAAAGACCAGAGTGATGGAAGCATAGGTAAAGAGCCAGAAAGAGGGAGGGAGAGGGGGCTGCTGGCAATAAAGGGCTGCTGATTGGTGATTTGTCTATGCTGTAGTGGCAATTTCAATTAAAGCCCAAACAGAATCATAGCATTGCCTTGGTTAGAAGGGACGCTTTAGATCATCATGTCCAAAAGTTGAACCATTGCCCTAACCTGTCAACCACCACCAACCCATGTCCCTTAGCACCACATCTAACCATCTTTTAAATACCTCCAGGGATGGAGACTCTACCACTTCCCTGGGCAGCCCATTCCAATGCCTAACAACCCTCTCTGTGAAGGAATTTTTCCTATTATCCAATCTAAACCTCCTCTGGTGTAACTTGATGCCATTTCTTCTTGTCCTATCACTTGTCAGGAGGGCGAAAAGGTCAGGCCGCAACACAACCTCCATTCAGGTAGTTGTAGAGAGCAATTAAGTCTCCCCTCAACCTCATCTTCAGACTAAACAGCCCCAGTTTGCTCAGCCACTCCTCATAACATTTATTCTCCAGCCCTTTCACCAGCCTTGTTGCCATTCTCTGGACTCGGTCCAGCACTTCAATGTCCTGTAGTGAGGGGCCCATAATTGAACACAGTACTCAAGGTGGGGCCTCACCAGCACGGGTACAGGGGCACAATCACTGCCCTGGTCCTGCTGGCCACACTATTCTTAATACAGGCCAGGATGCTGTTGGCCTTCTTGGCCACCTTGGCACACTGCTGGCTCATGTTCAGCTGACTGTCAGTCAACACCCCAGGTCCTTCTCTGCCAGGCAGCTTTCCAGCTACTCTTCCCCAAGCCTGTAGCACTGCTTGGGGTTGTTATGACCCAAATGCAAGACCCAGCACTTGGCTTTGTTGAACCTCATGCCCTTTGCTTTGGCCCATTGATCCAGATCCCTCTATACAGCCTTCCTCCCCTCAAGCAGATCAACACTCCCACCTAACTTAGTGTCATCTGCAAACTTACTGAGGATGCATTCGAGCCCCTTGTCCAGGTCATTAATAAAGGTATTAAAGAGACCTGCCCCCAGCACAGAGCCCTGAGGAACACCACTGCTGACTTGCTGCCAACTGGATTTAACTCTATTCACCACCACTCTTTGGCCCCAACCATCCAGCCAGTTTTTTACCTAAAGAAGAATACACTTGTACAAGCCAGTTTCTCTAGAACTCTGTGGGAAACAGTGTCAAAAGCTTTGCTAAAATCCAGATAGACAACATCCACATCTTCACCCTCATCCACTAAGCTCTTCAATAGTGGTACCCTCCTGAGCTGAGCTTGCTCAAACTGAGATAGTGCAAATACACACCTTTTCATGCAGAGCTGCCAAGGAAAACCCCATGTGTTATACTGCCTTCATACCTCTTCTTACAGCAAATGATTAAAGGAGCAAAGAGGCCTCCAGCTGCATTAATATTACTCTGGTGATATTTTATCATGGTTTTATTTTTGTTTGGGATTGGACAAGGTAAATATTCTCTTCCAGGTTACTTTTTGTTCATAAAAGATACATGTTGTTATTCAGCCTTGCCAGGAGAATGAATCTGGTCATGGAGGAACAGAAGATAGCTGTAGAGGGAAGGTAGACAGACTTCTTAAATTATTTCCTATGTTGCGTGAAGCCGCATCCTTAATAACTTGAAAAAGCCTTCTGATCTCTGGCATTCTCTGGTAGTAGGAGCCAGCTAACAAAGGTTCTGGGTAGGTTTTACAAACCCTGAAACAGAAGGTGGGTGCTGTAGTTTGACCTTCTTCCTGCTCTTTTATCCAGGTTGTGTACTGCTCCTTAACACCAGCAAAGCACCAGCAGTAGCCAATGCTGTCATGACCAGCACTGCATTTCCAGCTCCTTTGAGGAACTCACCCTGTGAGGCAAGTCCTGATGTTTCCTTTTCTTTTGTAATTTACAGAGCTTATTTGTGTGTCCAACTCTGATTTTCAAATATAGGCACGAGGTCAGTAGTACAGCAACTGCTTTCTCTGATGGCTTATCTATAAAATATACTTGTTCAATGCCCTTGTGTGTAGGGGAAAGATACAGTTAGCTGCTTGAAGTGTCACAACATATGCTCTGAAAAGCTTGGCATGTCTTGGCCTCACATGCTGTATCACGATCTTCATAATCGCATGTGTGTGCTGTAAGGGTAGGACAGCCAGCATTATGTAAGTGCAAAGAGGAAGCAGCTTACTGCATGACCAAACATTGTATTTGCAAGATCTGAGAAAGAATCGGCTTTGGGGCTGCCCCTGAGCTGCTCAGAAAATACAGTGCATGCTTCCTCTAGCACAGCTGGGATTTGAGCTGGCAGGTCTTCATCATGCTGTGCCTCAAGTCTACCAGTCCTCATGTAGGCTGCATTCATAGCTGCACTGAAGTTAACAGCTGCAGAGAGAAACTCATGTAGAATGGAACCAGGTTTTTACTCAAACAGAAAAGCTCTTGACAATCATAAAACATAAACAAGTATATCAAGGCTTGCCAACCTTGTGCAAATGGTTGTGATTTCTGAGGCAGTTGTATTGAACTCTGAAACTGCAAATTACAGAAAAGTGACCTGTCTGCATCTTTTTAACATGTCTATAGCCTCACAGATTCTATTACCACTATTGGGATTTATTAATGACTTACAACTTTGAACCATGTCTAGTGACTTAGAGCATTTCTCATCTTGAATGGCCACCCTGAAATACCACACAAGTTCTTGGATCCTGGAGCAGAAGGATTTGGAAAAATTGATCTTTACAAAACACTGTTTGGTGTTTGTTGGTTGAGTGCTGAGCAGGCAAAAGAATAAGATTCTCCCTATTCCAACTGATCCTTAAAATGCAGAAAGGACAAGAAGGGATGCATTAGAAAGTTCTCTGGAATGAAAGCACACAGAAGATGGTGTTTCTTTGGCTTAAAGTTTGGTTTCATTCACTTCTGTTGGATATTGCAGTTCAGGTAGCAAAGCACATCTGGTTTTGCTCGCGTGATATATTCCTGTCCTTCTTTAGGAAATACATTCTACCTTGTTTTCCCTCCCTTCTGCGACAAAGGCGTATGCAGGTTCTGAATATTTTAAGACCTTATTCTGCCACGGACCAGCAAGAGCGAGTGTTTTTCATAATCCACCTGACACAGGAATCGGAGTGAATGATTTCCCAATATGTGTGTATTTTTTTTTCTTGTGTATACAAGAGTGCAAATAATTAAACTTGCCGTCGGGGGAGAAGCTGCCATGTATTTCATCTGCTCACATGCCATCCCACCTCCGTCACTCCCCTTGGCACTTAAAAGGCATCCGGACGCATCCAGCATTGCAGCTGTCGGTAATAAAGAGTGAAGGAGTTTGGCAAGGGTTTTGTCTCTTGCCTTTTCATATAGTGTAAAAGCTTCTCTACTCAATGAGCCCCTAGTGGCTTCAGATTCTATTTTGCTGGAACAATCTGTCTGTGAGCAGAATAATTTAATTCCACTTTTCAGCACAACACAAGAGGAGGAAGGAGATACTCCCCTCCCCCCATGCACGTATCCCTCCAATAGGTGCCAACAAACTTTCTTATAGTGAAATTATAGTGAGAAAAGAGGTGGTGAAAATACCATAATTCTCTCCTGTGTTTATTCACCCTCAATCACTTCATGATTGAACTGGCTCAAGCTCAGGCACTGAGATGAGTTTTCTTCTACCTGTCACTGCTGACAGCTCCACCTGGCATGTCACAACCAGGACAGATTCTCTGGCAACTGAATTCCCACTGACAAAACTCACTCATGATTCATGTGGCAAAGGGATCTCGACAAGTGTGTGTGAATTAGACCCATTTATTCTTCTACAGTCAGAGCAAGCCATAAACCTGCCCTCCCTCTCATATTTGATCCAGCTCACATGATCCTTTAAATATCTGCTTGCTCTCCTTGCACGTTCACTTACAGAATAGCTTGTTCTGACAGCTGGTTCCAGTACCCCTTGGCTCAGATTCCCACCCTGCATATATTCATGACAGAGGCTGTCCTTAAGCCTTGTCGTCCTTCCTCTTCCTTATAAGCCATGTCTACCCCAATATCAACATGCTCAGCTCAGCTGAACTACTGGAGGTGAGACTGAGTATGCTGCCCCACCTAGCTTGTTCACTTGCCTCTCTTGGGGGAGCAGAACTTATCCCTGTTCCACGTACCAAACTTTATCAAAGCCCCTGAGAGAAACAACGAGGCCAGCAGATGTTCCCCAGTTTGCTGATCTTGACTCTCCTCTCTTCTGTCCCTGCTGTGTGGAAGTTCTGGGGCACTACTAGACTCTGCTGTTGACTGAAGCTACTATGTTTTTTTTCCATTATCTTTTAATTTGCCTTTGTTTTATCCAGCCATGTTAGACAATTACACCCACCATAGCAAATTCTTACACCCTGCTTTTTAGCCTGAGGTGTTCATAGGAATTAATTACTTCACTCTCAGTGTGAGAAGCATTACCTGCTGCAGTGTTTACCAGGCTGAAGGATTCTGGGTTTTGGACAGAATGTCTATGGACATCACCTCAACGCTGATAAGGAAATAGTCAAGCAGTCCAAAGTAGGTGCCAGCCACAAAGAGTTTCTAATGCTTCAGGATTGTTTTTCTCCCTCAGCTTGGCTGTTTAATCTTCCAGTTATAGACTAGCAACAGAGACAACAGTCTGAGAAAAAGACAACTAATACCCTGTAGACTTGTGGGGTGGCCTGGTCCAAACACCTCTCCTGCTGAGGTTCTGGGCAGCAGTTTGCAGTAATGCTGATGCTAGCCCTTGGAGATTGCAGAGCCAGGGTGATCTTTGGCATGTGTATCGCTGCTAACTGCAGGATAAGTGTGACACTCCATCTTTGTGCTCTCCCCAGCCTGAGGTCAGTGACCAGGAGTGTGCTGGGCTGCTTTGAGGCTGTGGTCCCCTAGCATTTCCCACGCTCTGTGGGAGGCTCCTCATTTGCTCAGCAAGGGAAAAATCAGCCTGACCTACCCTGTACTGCCCCACCTGCATCAAAAGATAGGAGAGTAAAAATGCATCTAAGGACATAAAGTAATAAACACAGCTGACACTTTCCCACACATGTTTGGGATTGTCCCTAATGCGTCTTGCACTCTGTGTATAGCTTTGTATTGCACATTACTCCTGTTTGTTTTGAACAGCTTTATATTTTTATTTTCTTTGTTCTTCACTGCTTTTGGCAGGTCAGAGCAGTTAGCTTGTGATGCTGTCCTTTGTTCTTGGTTCAGGTTTTCTTTTCTTTTTGTTGTTTTATTAAATCTTGGCTACAGTATCCTGGCTTCAAAGAATCTCGTTTGCAGTCCAGACAGTTTTTGTTGTCTTTTTTTATCTTGCACATTTGGTAGAGTCCTTTGCCTATTGACCCCATTTACTGTGTAAATTAACTGTTTAAAATCCAATTTGTGCAATAGAGGGAAACTGTGGCATTTCTACTAAATCTTGGGGGAATGCAGGAAGTGGAACGTGTAGTCCATGAAGAGATGCTCCATTACTCTGAAGTAGGCAGAAAAGGAGGCACGTGACCAAAAACTCAGGAAATGCTTCAGGAACCAAACTGAGTCCAGTAATCAAGAGTTGGAAATTTTTTTAACCCATATGTAAAAAGTTCATTGGAAACAAAGCATGTGTAATTGAGCATAGGAATGCACATTAATCCAAACAGTGGTCTGATTTAAAGGCAGAATTTCTAGAGCTCGAGCAATAAAACACAGCATTATTTGCCCTGCTCTTCACCCCGTGATTCCCCTCCTTTGAGCGGGAATCGCTTGGCCTGCCCAAGGCCAACTGGGCAAATAGGCTGGTTAGACATTTCCTCATTTTGAGGGAAACGATGGATGCCATTTGCATGTCATCAGTAGCTGTACCACTTGTATGGGAATCTGGGAAACCACATTGCAATTAAAGTCCAAAGGAAGTGAGTGCTGTCATCAGATTCCACCCATGGCAAAACTAAATTGCTTTGCCAGAGTTGATAGCCTTTGGGTGTGCACAGTTTCCAGACTGTAATGGCCACCTGCTCAGTACTTTGCAAAGATGTCAGATAGCGGATGCAAGAGTGTTGCAGATGTCCACACAGTGCTCACCTACATGAGAAAGCTGGAGATTCAGTTCTGGCCCTCCATGTCTGGAAAGCGAGGCAATCCCATCTCCCTCAGTCTCAGCATTGTTGCTGAACAAGTGCAGTCACGTACATTGACTTGCTTTTCAATCCATTTTTCTGAGATGCTCCCTGCCATCTGCATCATCAAACGTTGAAGCACGCTGCAGTGCCTGCAGATCATGAGAGTCATACCTATGTCTTCCCAAGTGTTTGGACTTCTCTCATAAAAAGACGTAAAACCTGGTTCCAGACTACTCTGTTCTGTGAGGGCTTGTTACAGTGTGGGCAGCAGTAGTTCCATCTATCCTGAGAGATTTTTTTGTGGTGCTTTACAACTATTACTTCTGTTTGAAAGTCGCTGCAGAACCACACACAGTTGAGACTGAATTTTTAGAAGGGCTGTGCTTTGCTCGGCACAAGGGAGTCTGTGATAGACCTTAGTGCCCTGAGAAGTAAATACTGTGCAAGCAGTTTTGGTGTAGGCTGTAAGAGACAAAGAGACTAACAACAGAGGTGGTGCTGCCTGGGTGATGAAATGGAAACTAGCTTTCAGTGTTATCGCGAGCATCTCCCCTTTGCAAGAGGGACTGCACTGTGATTGGAAACCAGACTGTTTCGTTTCTCTGTTAGATCCTGGGTCAAACATTTTAAAGGTATAGCTCTGCCAGAAAACTATGAAGACAGAGGCCTGTGATAATAAAAGGAAATTGTGCTTTTGACAGTGTTTAAAATAATGAAAATATTTTTCTGATGCTATTTGGACACTTCAACTAGTTATTTCTTGAAAGCCACCATTATGTCATGTTAATACTAAACTGAGCAGGACTTCTCTTAAGGCTGAAATTACTTTTTGAATGTAAAAATACTTATTCTAGAAAATAAATGCAATGTGTTGATGTAAAATAGTATAGTTGGATGTAAAGCAGTATAGTTGAAGCTTGCCCCCTCACTTGGGTTTATAGAAATAAGAATGTTTTCATCCTCTGTGGTTATTAATTCAGTTCTCTTTCCTCTTTTATGAAGAAGTGTTGTGGGTTTTTTAAAGTATGTAAATCAATAATATAAATAATTCCTTGAGTGCACTGAGCCCCATGCCAACACCTGCAGAGTGTGTCTCTTTCTCCTCTATTCCATAGAGGGTACATGGTAATAACATTGACTCCAAACATTTATGAGCATGAAAAATGCAACATGGATACGCCTCTGTCACAGCCTTTCATGTGCTTATTTTGCAGTATGTTGCTAAGCATCCTTTTTTAAATTTTAAAATGTTGTTATTAAAATCTGTGGAGCTTATGCATTGTTATCTGTCTTTATCTTTTATTGATTACTTTGCCACCTGTCTTTGGTGGCAGTGGATGGGAGCATCTGTAGTACCTGAAATTGTTTGAAGGCCTGACCACTCTGCAGTACTCTGGCAGTGAAATTATGAACTCTTTCTCTTTCTTTCTCTTTTGCTGCCATCTTTATGTTTGTTTCTGAAATGAAGGTGCTTTTATGAGGTTCTTGATTTTATAAAAGCAAACATAAGTAAGAAATAATGTGAGAATAAATAGCGTGAGAATCTGTTCATATAAAATACAAGCTTCTCTTGCATGCCTAGGTATTTTAAAGCTACATGATCTGATCAGTTACGTATCATTTATGTAAGGTTTTTCCGTGCACATATGAGTCCTAACCAAAATCAAAAATGTCAGCAGACCACAAGAGAGAACAATTGTGCACAGTTTTTCATCTGTTCCCAATGAACAGGAACTAGACCTTTTAGTTGTCTTTCTTATTCACAAGAGTCCAAGTCTGAATTGCTGAGCAGCCCTAATACATGTCTGTCTTGTACTGTTGTGTGCAACCATTTGTCATTTCTAGTAAGAAATCGATATCGCAAATGGGAGAAACTTCATGCCTCAATCATGGTCATTCACAAAACGTACTGCGACTTGGTGTCTGCAGCTATTGTCTAATGCTGTGTAAACTGTATTCCAACTTGCAGCTTCAGTTTCTATTCAACAATGAGGTGTTTTCCAAGCTTCTTTAATGCCTAACTTAGATTTACTGGGTCAGTGCATTCACATCTGAAAACAACTTCTGCTGTTTCCCAACCAATGAAGAAGAGGCTGGAAAGGAGTTCTGTGTTTCATCAAAATCAACAACTGTGTTTTGAGAATCCACAGTTCCGGGTCAGGAAAATTCTGAGCAGTTCCTTTGAGGAAGTACTACAGGCATATGGCAAGTCTTTGGGGCATGAGATCTAAGTAATGTGCTTTAACACACAAGATGTAAGCCAGTGGAGCGGAGTTGAGATGTGGGTACCAAGATAGCCACCAATGGGATCCAACTATTGCACTTCTTTGGGAGAAGGAGGTCTATTGGCTCTTCTCCATCTTCTTAAAAATACCTCACTTGAAGTCCCATTGGAGTATTGTGTCCAATTCTGGGCTCCCTGGTATAAAAAAGACAGGCATCTCCTGGAGAGAGTCCAGAGGAGGGCTACGAAGATGATTAAGGGCCTGGAGCATCTCCCCTATGAGGAAAGGCTGAGTGAGCTGGGACTGTTCAGCCTTGAGAAGAGAAGACTAAGGGGGGACCTAATTAATGTTTATAAATATCTTAAGCATGGGATGCAGGGGGAATTGGCCAGCCCCTTTTCAGTGGTCTGTGGAGATAGGACAAGGGGCAATGGCTGCAAGTTGGAGCACAGGAAGTTCCACACCAACATGCGGAGGAACTTTTACCCAGTGAGGGTGACAGAGCCCTGGGACAGGCTGCCCAGGGGGGTGTGGAGTCTCCTTCTCTGGAGATGTTCAAGACTCATCTGGACACCTCCCTGTGCAATATGAGCTGCTTTGGCAGGGGGGTTGGACCCAATGATCTCTCGAGGTCCCTTCCAACCCCAATTCTATGATTCTATGATCTTTTCCTTTTTATTTGGCTGTATGTCTGAAGTTGGACAACTAGCTTTTCCTGCCAGGTGGGACCATAATGCTAATAGTCAGGGGTGTTACCACGCAGAAAGGGAGGAAAAAGAAAGGGCAACTCTGGAGTGCCACTAGGGAGTGTTTGGTTTGTGCTGCTGTGAGCCTGTGCCATTGGTCCTCAGTCAGACATCTAAGCACCAGTTCACTCTCAGTTCTCAGGTGGTCTTGAAATTATGGAACTTCTTCTAGAAAATCTATCCTCCTTATTTTTCTTCACCTTTCTGTTAAACCTGCCAAGCCCTCTTGATATTGATAAGGACTAGTTTTTTTATTCTTTCCAGGATGAATTAAATCTCCTGATTATCAGTTCAGAAATTCCACAAACTCGGAGACTAAGGGGATTCTCAGAAGGCATCTTTCCAGATGGTGTTTGCAGAACAGTGCCTGTGGCCATCTGACCCAAGCTTTGCCTCAATATGCTCTGTGTTTACCGTGGGCTTGCTTTCCCTTTAATTTTCTCCAAATCAGTTTAGAGGAGTTCATTTACTGAGTCAGTGGGTTTGCATACGAACAGCTAATCATCAGCTATGGTGGGTTCTAAAGCTGAAAAACACAGTTTCATTGAGCCAGTGTCTCCCTGCAATGCTTAATTAATTTCTCAGTGATGTTTCTAGCTTCTGAGTATTTTGCTGCCAGTTTAACACAGAGGGAGATGTCTGATGTATCGTGTTAGGAGTATGCCACCAACAGCCCAGATTTGGATTTTTCCAAATGTGCCACTGCAATACTTACAGGAGACATCTTGTGTGTAATACCATCTGCCATCACTGATGCCATATTCTGTAGAATGAATGTCAGTCCCATTTGGAAGTCTTTACTGTGGCATCCAGCTCATCATTTCTATGGTTCACTTCAGCAGGTGTGAAAAGACCTGGACTACCCTGCTGTGAAGCTTAGAAACTACGGAAATCACAGCCAAAAATGCCCATTTGGACACAGTGCCAGTCAGTTCACTCCAAGCCAGTTCATTAGAGTCTGCATATTGCACTTTGCCAACAAGCTGATATCCCACATCTAATGCCAACTATGTCTTTCCTTCAAACAGCTGACATGTGTGCAAAGGCATCCATTCCAATTCATCATTCACTTCAGCTTTTGCTCTAGTGTTACGTTATTAGCTATCACAGACCTTCTCTTTTCTCACTTCTGACCATGTAGATGTTGCCTCTTACTCTCTGGCAGGTCTCCAGAAGAGACAGAAGTCAGAAAGCTACTGCATAGTAGAAGCTTCAGGGTTTTACGTCTCAGATTTTGATCTGTCAAAATGGCTCACTGAAGCTGCTCCAACTTACCTATATTAGAAATTTCATACAGTGCATTGCCATAGAGTTGGTATTAGGGTCCTAAAAGTCTTTACATTTGGACTCAGAGGAGTTACTTTCCCTGCTATAGGTTGAATGCTTTAAATGTCCACAGGCATTATAAAGTTATTTTCAAAACAAAACAAACATAGTTTTGTCCTCATCAGTTTTTTTCAAGGGCAATTATTTAAGTGGATGTGAAAAGTTTCCTTATGATATTTAAGGGAGAGCAATCTTCACTATAATTTCCAGTAGTCTTACTGAAAAGTATTAAATCTCCAACAGGTTTTTTAATCTTGATTGTCACCTGACATTAAGACCAGGTATGTGCTAAGAGTAGCCATGCAGTTACCGGGTTTGAAGGGTGAATGGATTCACAGACCCTTACCTGCATATCAGTGTGTACACCTCATTAATGCTTGCATCAAATGTACAAGCAGTTAGCAGACCCAGGAGTGATTCCAGGCCAAGGGCAGTGAGTTTTGGACTGGAGAGAGACAACCATCATGTTTAAATTTTTGGCTCCATCACACTTTTGCAATCAAGTCAAAGTCACTGCTGGTTTTCTGACTTTGGAGGCAGGCAGGTGACCTGCACTGTTAACCTAAATTCTGCAGTGGTCATTAATATAATGGGTACCAGGAATTTTGTTTCACCCACCCCAAAACTATGAGTGTAAGCTAGGAATAATAGCAACACTTCTGCTTTTTTAAACCCTGAGTCTGGCTTGTCTGCTGGGACAGACTTAGACCAGAAGATAGGAACAGCCAGCAAAATCTAGCAGCCATGTTTTATGCTGAGAACTGGATTTGAATATTCTGTGCTATCAAAGCAAGCAAGGAAGTAATATTGTCAGGCATTCCTGTGTAAAATATAAATTTAATTCCTAGCCTCCTGACTTAGGTGTTGGCTTTGAAGTGTTTAAAACCAGAGGGCTGTTCTTTAACGTTCACGGACACGGGGTACTGTGCTGAACACATGAATTTTTGGAGACAAAAATCTATCGTTAATGTAGATTTAATAAATTCATTCCTTCAGCATTCTCGCCTCTACTGGTTACTGAGACCCAGCTCCTGCACAAAATACAGATGTATTTTATGTATGCTCTTTATCAACAAAGAACTAGTTCTTCTTCTTCTTCCCAAGAAAATTAGAATAATATTTTCATATAATATTGGTTCTGAGACCAGCCAGATGTAGGAGGGTTTGTGTGTCTGTTTTTCTTTTCATGCAGTGAGGGAAAGTCATAAAATGGAAAACTACATGAAATAATTTTACATATGGGGATAAATGCATAGAAATGAACTCAATTACATTAAACATAATGGAAATGTTAGGAAACCAGTTCCCTAAGGTCTTTTAATTAATAGCACCCCCCTAATTATTTAATTGGGAAGTCTGTAGAAACTTGGAAAGAGGTAAAGACAAACTTATTTTTATAGAGAGTATCTGGAAGATGAGGATGTGATTACTAGTGAGGCTTGCTTATTGCAGCTATTCTGCCAGGGATTTTGCTGCTGCTGGGATATAAAAATTGTTGCTGAAATAGTTGTCAGTCTTAACTTGAACCTCTTAGGTAGCACCTTAGGGGGAGTGTGACCATTGTACTGCAGATAATAGAGGTATTAGTTTATCCCTTTGAAATTACAGACATGTATGTGAAAGCCAAAACAGAGATGTGTGGGACTCGACTTTACCAAAAAGAAAGGCCAGTAGTGCCAATATTAAATACAGTATACTAAATATTACAGGCTTCCACTGCTGTGGAGCTTTCTAAGGGGATTACATTGGTGTAAGGCAAAGAAATGTGACTTTTTCATGATAAGAAAATTAAGAAATACGAAGGGTGGGGAATTTGGTTAACTTTTGAATAATGTTTATGAGGTTTAAACTCCTGTGTTCTCTTTCTTCTAGCTACGAATGTCATGGCTCATCCATGGCTTCTTCCTGGGAAATATATCCCTGGTGCTGGTGGAGAACAAGACAGGAAAGGAACAGAGCCGGCTGTTCTGGCATTCAGATAACAGCGAAGGTTTGGGAATATGGCAGTGGATGGTCTTACCTCTCCCAGAAATACTGGATAGGTATGAGTTTCCTCATCCTTCTCCTTCACGGTGATCAGGCATTTCATCTCTAGCTACCTGGTAATGGAAATGGCCAGCATCCCTCTGGGAAGTAGTTCCCTCAGGAAGAGGAATGCTTTGTCTGCAGAGATCTCTTCTGTAACAGGCAGCAAGTGAGAATAACTGAGTAGTGAGAGCAAAGCACCCAATTTTAGAACTCCTGAGTGGTGGTCTTAGTTCACAACTTGGGTTGCTGGATAGTCTACAGCAATGTATACTGTCTTTAAGTTCTGTGTCTCCATTTCCTTGACTGGAAATAATCATTCTTTTCACATACTGTTTCATGTAGCATGTTTGATCCTCTTATGTGGTTTGCTGGAGTTGGATGTCAGCTGCATAGTTGTTTTTTTTTTTCTGGTTATCAAAATGCCCAGTGTTCATTGTGTCTATATCTGAGGATGAAAGAGATGGGAGAAGAACCTGCTGACAAACAGGCAAGGATGCATCTGAGCACCTTTGTGTTAGCTGTAGCAGGAGGTTCAACCTACTAAAGGGCTTTTGCAGTTACGACTGTATTCTGGCTTTAAGCATGAAAGGTTTTTCTGGTAGCATATGCTTAATCTGGTAGCATATGCTTATTTAAAGAGTGTTATTTTAGCTGTTTCTTACAAGTCAGCTTTAAGGGAATACTCTATTGTGTATTGTTTACTTTTGTGTGTGCTCTGGCTTATGCTCTTTATAGAGAAGACACAGACATACTTCACCTCCCGCTGCCCTGGCCCTTAGGCTCTTAAATACATCTACAGTCTGTGTCATGAGCACTGGTGTCCTTTGTCTTTTTGGAAATCTGTGGCCTAGAAATAATGGATTTCATTAAGGGATAAGAAGTTTGAGCAAACATTGTATGAATATGTCTTTTATCTTGCTGGCTCTTGGGGATGCACGTAGGCTGCAAATACAACAAGGACACTGCCAACGCTTTGGTCCTGAATGTATAATTAATATGTGTGCGTCAAAGATTTAAAAAATATCAGCATTAGCCTTATGGTGCAGTCACTGCTGAGGCACCATTTGTAAAAATACCTGGTTGCTTCATTCCCTTCAGCTGCATTTCCTTTGAAGAATGGCATATTTTGCCATTATTATTTATGTGATTTATTTTCTAATGTTGCCAGGGGAATGTTTTGTACCTGAATTATTCTGTACTCTTATACTATTGCTTTCCTTTAAATTCTTTTTGGTTGCACAGGCGGGCAGAGAATACTTTGATCTTAGGAGCCAGGCTAGCACTGGTTCATGTGGAATCATAGATCCAACCGATAAGTGGTGCTGACTATTATGCAGAAGGTGCTGACACCCTTACTCCCCCATTACTTACAGTGAAAGACAACTGAGCTCATTGAGGGAAGGGAGCTTGTTGTAGGTTAAGACATAAGCAAGGAAAATTTTGAAGTTCTGGTGTCACTGGAAAATTTGTGGCCTTATTTACCCACAGAAAGTGCTTGTGGTGGTTTGACCCTGGCTGGAGGCCAGAGACCCACTAAAATCGACCTATCACTCCCCTTTTCAGCTGGACAGGGGAGAAAATATATATTAAGAGGTTTAGGAGTCAGGATAAGGACAGGGAGAGATCATTCTGTAATTAGTGTCATAGGCAAAACAGACTCAACACAGAATAAGAATAAAAAAGAAAACCATCTAATTTATTACACTACACACCCAGTGACACCAGAGCTGGATAATGAGAAGTAAAACCAGATCTTAGAGCACCTCCCCCCACCCCTCCCTTCTTCGCAGACTTAAATTTATTCATGACTTCCTTAAATTTATTCATTCCCTTCCTACCCCCACAGGGTGGCACAAAGAAAGGGGACGTGACAGGGAATGGGTCTTTTGGTCAGTTCCTTACCAGTTGTTTACTTTCTTACCCAGGGTGGGGCAGGGGTGGAGGCACATTCCTCACACTTTCCCCCTGCTCCATTGTGGGGTCCCACCCATGGCGATTGTCCTCCTCAAACCTCTCCAACATGAGTTCTTTCTGACGGGTCTTCAACTCTTCCCTGTCAGTACCCAGTCTGCGTCACTTCTATGGGGTGCAGTCTCTCAGGCCCAGGCTGCTCCAGCCTGGTCCCCCACAGAGTCACAAGTCCCCTCAGCAAACCTGCTCCAGCGTGGGCCCCCTTCTCCATGGGCTGGAGGGCCTGCCAGGAGCTTGCTCCAATGCGAGTCACGGTGTCTTCCATGTGTCTCCACCTGCTCCAGTGTGGGGTTTCTCCACGGGCTGCAGGTGGGGTCTCTGCTCCCCATCATCTTCCATGGGCTGTGAGGGGACAACTCGCTCCACGATGGTCTTCTCCACAGGCTGCAGGGGGATCTTTCTGTCTGGCATCTGCAGTGCCTCCTCCCCACCTTCTTCACTAATCTTGATGTGTGCAGAGTTTCTTCCATCTTCTCACTCCCTTCTCTGGGGGCAAAAGGCAGCTGTTGGGTTTTTTCTCGGAAGTGTGATTCCCAGAGGCTGATGGTCTTGGCCTTGGTTAGTGTCAGGTCCATCCTTGAACCCGTCTGGTGTTTACTCTGCTGGGCCTGAGGGAAGCTTCTAGCTGCTTCTTGCAGAAGCCACCCTGCAGCCCCTCTCCTCCACCAGAACGTTGCCACGAAAACCACAACAGTGCTCTATTTTAATGGCATTTTTCCCAAGGAGTAATTTACTTGAAACCAGTCCTTCCCAGGATGAACAAACTTTCCTGTAAGACTTAGAAATACTGCAGGCCGCCTTTCTCATCACTTGAAACCCATTCCTTAGAAAATTTGGACTACTGTACAAATTAGGAAGGAACTCTATGGAAGTGTACACCAAAATGGTACTGGGGAGACTGCAGTATATATACTTTGAAGATAAACAACAGTTTCATTGAACTGTAGGAAGTATTTAATTGATGTGAGTGCAGTGCTCGTGCTGCTGAAAGCTTGCTGTGTCTGTCCCTTTCTAATTGGTTCTTGTGTTAGTAGCTGTGAGGGTCTGTGTTAGAAGCAGCATTATATTGCAGATATTCCTAAAGAAAGAACTGAGACTTTAAATCACCTTACAGAAGTAAAGCTTTTGAATAAAGCACACCAGTGTACCAGTTCCACACAAAATTAAAGCACATTCCGCTGTGACTGGGAAACTGAATGAAAAGTGTTATTAATAAAAAAATAATATGCTCTAAAACTGCTCAAAAGCATGCTTGTTCAGAAGCTGCTTAGCCATAATTTCCGTGTTTGGCTTATAGCACTTCAAAGAATCATTAGGAAGACTTCCAAGAAATTAGATCAGCTCTATCTTTAGAAACAGACTTTTCTTAAATGTTTGATACCCCCTCAGGCTGTTGGGAGAAATTACATTTTGGCAGAAAATCACAGCTAGAACATTTCAGGTGATTTGGCAGAAACAGAAAGTAGGGAGGAGTACGACAAAGATGCTCAATTAGGACTGAGGGATGTTAGATTTCCAGCACCGCGTGAGCCTGGGCAGTGCTGGACACATGCTTAATTTCTGAGAGATTGTCACCTTTCCTCCCATTTGAACCTTAGGAAAGCATCCAGTTGAACATTCACCCTGTCTGAAGTGTTACCTTTTCTGTGTGGACTTTAAAGATGCTGAAGTCCTGGCTTTTTACATCTTCATGAAGGTAGTTATCCTTCCTTGTTCTGGAAGGCGTGGGCAAAACAGTCTTGAGAGTCAGCTCACATGGTGTGGAGGTTAATAGAGGTGTAACTCAATTCCAACTGCTCAGGTTCTTCTGTGCGTGGGGGAGGAAGGGCAAAGGGCCTGGTGAAGGATATGCCATCAAAGCAGTTACAGTTAAAGAAGCCAGCTGTGGGCAAGGCTCCCTGAACTGTTGGAAGAACAGATTGTGCTTAGAAGAGGCAGAAGGCAAAGTCTCCAGAGGTGCTGTATTTTAACTTGCCACTTAAATACACTCAGCATGAATAGTCCTTACTATACTTAATTTGGCCCCTCCAGAGCCTCCTGCCCCTCCCTGAAGGACATTTTATCTGCAAATAGATAATCTGTACAGATTAGTGAAAGATGGAGAATTGGTCATTTTTACTTACTGGAATTTACACATGAAAGTAGTGCTAAAGCATTTAGGTTAAGAGTAGTGTAGAGAACTGTATTGTTATAAAAAACTATTTGGAGGAAAATTACTGTCTGCTTTCCAAGGATAAGTGGTGAGTCTGTTGAGAATTGTCCTTTTTTAACTTTAGAGAAATGCAAAGAGGAAAAACTCTTTAAAGCTCTGTTGCAGTTGGTAGTTTGGGGCTTGCATTTTTATACATTTGGTAAATGTGAGTTTAAATTTTAACAATAATATAGTCATGCGAATGTGACAGCAACAGCAAACAGAAACCTGATGTAATTGAAGATGAGTGATGTGTGTAGCTAATAATTAGACATTCTGTTAGTTTAACAGCATGGTTAAGGCATATCACACAGATAAGATATGAGCACGTGTTAACAGTGATTCTCTGGAGCTTGCTGTAGGCTGATGCTTATTATCCCCAACTCACCTGGCATCTGTTTTGCTAGGCAGTCCAAAAGGTGGGAAAGGATTAGCTGAAGCCTGGCAGGAAATAATGCTTTAAGAAATTAATTCTAATTCTCTTGATTTCTGCTTGTTTGGTGAAGCTGAGGCCAGCCATGTAGAGTGTCATGCAGGCTAAATGTTCTGTGGGTCCATCTACCACCTGGCTGGAGCTGCCTGGAATTGGACTCTCCCTGAGCCAGGCCAGCCCAGCTCTGGTCTTTTAAGCCCATATTCTCTACTATACCTATCATTTCCTTTAAAGATTTGGCTGTAACTTCCATGAGAGGAACATTTTTACAAATAGCAAGTATTAGTGGAAACCTGTCCATCCTCAGTATGGTCTTCTGATAGATGAAGGGTGTATAGAAGTTTAACAGGAATGTAAATGTGTCTGCTGGTTACAAAGGTTTCCTTGGCTTACTTCCTTCTCAAGTCTAATATCTTTTTTTTTTAGGCATTATGAAGTCTAAATTGGTAGTCAGTCTTATGTAGTAACAGCCAGATGGTGGAAGGAGGAGTAAGAGAGGAGTTTACTTGAAGCCCCTAGAAACTAAATTTTTATTCTTAAGTAGCAGCACTGTTTGCCTTGTAACTGATACCAAGCCTAGGCTATGTGTCCTTTTAATGTTTTGAGAGCTTCACAGTTAATTTCTTGCTGATGACCTCCTCTGAAACACAAGCAGAGGAATTTTACTATGTTGGAGGAGAAACATGTGACTTACCTGGAAGGCTAGGTATGGATGTGACCTTCCTGAGGAAGAAAGCAAAGAAGTCTGCAAACCTGAGTAATCCCAGAAGGTGATACTCTATTGCAACGAGTCAAAACTCATGTCCAGATGATTATACTTTCTTTAAACTGGATTCTTTACCTGTTCCAGTCTTGCTGGCTCCCTGGACTTTTATGAGCTACACTAGGGCTCATCAGGTTTTTTGTGTACATATCAAAGTGGGATTCCCTTTCAGTCCTCGGGAGTGAGACCCTTTGTTCTGTCTGGCTCCTTCAGCAGCTCTGATCTCAAAGGCGGCCAAAGCAGCTGGGGAGCCTCTCACTCATTGCTGCAGTAGAGATCAGTGAAAAGAAGTTGTCACATAGTCATGCCACTCCTCCGTTTCTATCAGCTGTGACCAAACACTCCTCTTGTCTAATAACATCTTCTTGAATTGTGCTGCTGCTTCCTCACACTTCTTTTGGATTTTCTTTCTAATAAGTTTCTGGGCATCAGATTTCACATCAAGGAAGAAAAAGAAAGGGAATGTTCTTGTAATATTTTTGTACCCAGAGACATGTTTGCCTCTTGCTCCCCACTTTCTTCCCATTCTGCTTTGAAGAAGCAGGGACCCTCCATACAAACTCTAAGTCTCCCTACACATTATCACATATAAAATCATTAATTGCATCTATACCCAGACCTTTTTACTCTTTCTTCTTATATCCATCCCATATCCCCAGCTTCTGCTGCTCTGATGTGGTCCCATATTACTTTGTTAGAAACGCAGTGAGACGTTAATGCCCATATCGCAGCTTTTCTGCTCCGTAGCATTAACTAGATCAGCTACTGTCATCCTTTGAAATACTTTTCTACTGATGGCTGCTCTGTGTGTCTGAGAAGCGGGGTTTTGGTGACAGTGTGTGCAGAGTACCTGCATGTACATGTCTATATTCGGCATGGTTGCCTTTAATAACACCTTTGAATCCGAACTTTTATTACTGGCTATTAAGTAACTTCCTGCATGGCAGTTCTGTCACTGTAACTGAGTTTGGTTAACACACTTACATTTCTCCAAATAATCTCATTCCACCAAAGTGTGTCTTTTATCCCAAATGGTCAGTATTCCTTTGTGAAGTGAGCTAACAATGCATCATTTGTAACAGAGAAGTTAATGGGAATCTGCACGTAATAAGGGTTAGTGACCTGAAACTTCTCCCTTCCGTAAGTACCTTGGTCTCAAGCAGCTTCAGCCATAATTATTTTAGCTAGGTAGAGAGAGAAATCAGTTCCTGCAGAGGCAAAACATTACAGGGTATGAAATAGGATCTGTACATACAGGCACGCTGTGATTGTGTCACTGCATGGGGGATTGAATACAGAGGAGATTAACATTTAATCTTGGTTAATAATCCCTATCTTTATGGTAAAAAGAAAAAAAATCATGATTATGAGTTTTTCTAAAATAATGGGATGAAGACAGCTGTCTGGATCTGGCTAATGGAAACCTGAATGATCTGTATGAGCCAGGGACAATATTTAGATGGAATTCTGAGTTGCTATTGCGTGGAGTGAGCTGCAGAATTTGCACAAAATCAGTTTTCTGAGGTCTTCAAGGAGAATGTTTTTATTTCCCTCCAAACAGAAGAGGGTATAATACACCCTGAAGCTAGTATTTCTCTGCAGTGAGCAGCTAAGGATATGTGACGTAAACAAAACAGTGTGTCCTTATGGAGGCCATACCAACATAACTATATTTTTAGCTCTATGTTTCTCTCTGTAAATAAGACCCAGATATTTTGGGGGGAACCAGTCTTCCTGTTAGGATAAAAAAAACAAAACAAAACAAAAAGAACCAACTGAATAGAAAATCCAGGGTTATGTGATGAAGCTCGAATACTGACCACACTGAAGTAAAACCCAGGATTCAAGGATCCCAAAGAATGGGCAAGATTACAGCCCAGAAGCTTTGATGTTATCCTGTTTCTGTTAGATTTAACTGAGTTGGAATATTCTTGGTCCTACCTTTCAAGGAACTGCTTATGTGGATTTGGTTTTCACAGGTTGGCTCAAAGAAAGAAACAAAAAAAAAGCGTATTTGTTTTGCCTTTGGTGCCATTGCTTATTTGTGACTGAAATACTTGATCAGTAGTCACCCTTGAGTGGGTTTTGGATTCATGTAAAACTCATATCCCTCAGACAGCCAAGCTGAATTAGGTTTTTCTTGTCCACCTGGTCCAGCTTTTCCCATCTGCCTCAAACAGATTTTTTTAAAAAATAAAAACCTTCTCCTGAGTTGCATTCACAGTTCAGCAGACACTCAACTCTGTGGGACATAATTTCTACTTGCTAATTGTCATTCACCTAAGGAACTTTTTCGTAGGTGTGTTCCCTGGGGTCAAGTAGAGCAAAAGAAGAGACAGATAAGTCATTTCCACCAGTCCTCAAGTAATGATTTTTCTAATATCCAAGCTATTAAAGCCTTTCATAACAGCCATAGTTTGATTCCTATGAAGAAATCTAGCTTACAAATACAGACTTATCTGATGAGGATTTGGATTCCATGTGAGGAGGTTGTTAGGCTTTATTAAGCAACAAAATCATGACAAACCTGCAAGAGTTTGTTTTGCTGCTCCTGTGTAATTGCCTTCAGGAATACTCTTTCATGGCCACCCACCACAGCATCTGCATTTGCAGTGAGTGATGTCTGCATGGTGCTGTGGACCAGTAACTGTGCTGTATGAGTGCAGGTTGGAGTACTGGATGCACAGTCAGCGTACCTGACTTTGATCTGTGCAAAAATATCCGTAGGACATTGTCACCTCCAGCATTACATTGAGTCACTGCAGTAACATATGCTTCTGGTGTTTCAGTATCAGCTTCCACCAAGAGTCAAAGGGAGTTGTTTCATTGATTTCAGGGATCAAACAGCAAGAAGGAAAAAAAAAAAGGGGGGAGAAGCAAGGGAACAAGATTGTCTGTGGGGTTTTTTCCATTTCACTGAAGTGTGACATTTCCATCTTCAGTTTTGATTAAATTTCTTTTAATTAGCCCATTAAGCTAAAACCACCAAAGCTAATGATTGAAATGTTGGTTAACTGATGATCTTATTTCCATGGAATTTGAAAAACATCATATTTCTAAATTAATAGTGGCATTAAACTGGGGAAGATAAAAAGATGAACTATTTGTTGCAGAAATGCTGGTCTCAAGAGGTTTGTACTGAAACTGCATTCATGTTAGGAAAAAAGATCAGAGTAATGGGCAACCAGAGCAGCATTCGTGGTCCTAACAGTGTTTAACATTCACATTATTTTTGCATTTTTGGAGGCATTTCTGTCATTTTTTTTTCATCCCTGGTGAGTTTCAGGAAACTTCCTGTTGGTCCTGCAGGTGAATTGAGCAAGGCTGTCTCTTAACTTGAATGAGCTGTAAATAAAAGTAAAAAGCAAGCTATTGCATTCTTACCTGGGCACATTCAATTGCACTCCCTTCAATGACAGAAATGGGCTGGTTTGTATCATGCCTTCCTGTTGTAAGGGGCTGAACATTTGGCAATTCTCTGAAGAACCCTTTAGTATCTAAAGAGGCATGACATGAACAGTGCATCAAATGATAACACCTTAGGGCATGAAGCTTAAGTTCTGCCAAGGAGATTACTTGAAGCTGTTTTCAGAAGTATTTCGTTGCCTGGAGGTACAAAGAAGGTGCATAGCAGTCTTAGCAGAAGTGTCTGTCTCTTCTTTTGTGCAACCTGAGCTAAAATCTGCAGAAGTAGAGGGAAAAGCTAACATCAAGGAACTGCTTATTTGTCTTTGTAATTAGTTTTCTGGTTTCATTTAGCTCCTTGCAAACATAAATACACATCAAAATAGCCACATCTGCAAGTGGCATTTAGTGTGCTCCCCCAAGAAACAGGCCAAAGATAAATGCATCAGAGATGCAGTTCCAGTGGTCCCTTCAGTGTAACACCAAGGTTCAGTGTGTGCAAGACATTGATTTTCAGACACAGCCAACTGAGAGATGTGTGGCAGAATCTGTTTCCACCTTACCTCTTCCTGGAGATTTCAACAGCATGGAACTCAGCTTCTGCTGAGCTATTGCATGTAGTTTACAGTGGAGGTAGGTTCTGGTTCTCCATAACATACCAGACTGTGACCTCTGGTGGTTCAGGACCTGTGTCACATACAGTTCTCTGCTTGATGGGACACTAACTTACAGGAAAAAGTAGATCAGAGCCCACTTTGTCCAACAGCTTTAATATTCACATGGCATGTCTTGAACTGAATAGCTGATGTCTGTGCTAGAGCTTCTGATTTAATTTCAAGTGTTGTGGGATGTCAGCTGTGGAGCAAACAGCGAGGAGGCGTGGGAGGACAGCTGATATAGTTGGAAGCTAGTTTAATATCCAACAATTTTATGTTCCTTTCAGTTCTCCTCTTAGATATACCCACAATGGGTTTCAGGAGTACCAACCAAGAACTTTTGAGGCTTCTGACAATGTCAGACTGCAGTTACACTTAGTATGGATTGGGAAGGCAAAAATTAGACTTTTGTGATCTTCAGATTTGTTTGGAACTGACACCTTTTGAGTTGGGAGAGAGGAATCATTTAGCAAGGAAAATTATGGCTTGCTGTTTGGTGTTTCCTTTGATGCTAGGGATACTCTGACTTCACATTATCCACTGTTCATTCTGACAATCACTTGGTCTTTCATAGCAGCTGCTCATGCCTTTAAAACATAAAAAGTCCATCTTAGAAAAGCTTCTCCCTATGTCCAATGCATACCTCCAAGGAGTGAGAAATTTCAGTAGTGAAGCATCATCATTTTGTTTTACCAGAAATAAAGAAGGGGGAGCACAGTAACTATATCGACTCTTTTAACTGTGAAAAGAGTGTGTTCTGTTCTAAACCCTTTGCACCTTGTAGGGGCTGCCAGGATTCTTTTCTCTTTGAAGTTTTTGCTTTGATTGGGTCAGCTTTTCTGACTGTGTCCCCCTCTGTAGCTTAACAAGAAATACCAGTTGCAGAAAGTGGCAGAATTTCTGGATATCCTCAAAAGGCACGTGTATCCCTGGGGTCTGGTTTAGCTTATGCCAGACCTCACTGTCATCTCTGGTGATGAAAGTTGCACTGTGTTTGGGAACAACAGGGAAGTTGCTTACATTTGTTGATAGAATCAGGAGGCTCTAACAGTCAAAAGCCTCATTGAAAACACACTGTCCCAAAGTAAATAGACATTACCAGCAGAGAAGTTTCGCTTGAATTTTGTGAGGTTGGTTTGTTGGTGAAGGAGGAGTAGATTTCAAAAACAGGAGGAGGCAAGAAGGCTAACATAAGAGTACTGATAGAAGACAAAATGCTGGGAGAAAATAGCACAATGCATAAAGGACTGGGGTCTGTGAGAAGAAAAAAGTTATCTTGGTGTTTAGACTCTTGCTGCTGTGAGGGGACCAGATTTTTACAGCCTTTTAAATAAACGGGGCTGCTTCTCAAAAGCACTTGGTTCTGTCATCAGCTTCTCATATAAAGGGGAACACCTGCAAGGATTCATGTTCTGGCTAAATGCTCATACCTAAAAGAGCTGGAACCATTGGCAATACATCTACATTAAAGGGACCCATGAATGGCTTACCTTTTGCTGGTGTAAAACATCAAAACACAGCAGTGAATGAGGTTTAAGTAATGTTTTATATTCTCTTGCAGCTTGTTTCACGTTGTTACAGCCTTGATGCAACCCCTCAGCATCGTATCTGACTTCTGGGCCGTGGTCAGCTGCTTTTAGAAATGATTCCCCTTCCTAAGCAGAGTAGTGTGATTTTACATGGCAGATGTGCATTGGGAGAACATGAACTTGCTAAGCTAAGAGAAAACCTAAATCCACCAGAGCACTAAACTAATGCACAGTCAATATACTATCAGATTTTAAGTATTTGGTTGTGGGTTATTTTTACTTCTCACATGTGAGGGTACTTCTCAGTGTGAGGGTGATTTTACAGTGATCTTTGTTCTGGTAATGTAGGAGTGGCAGAATTTCCCAGCTAAAGCCAGTGAGAGCGTGGAAGTGATTTAAGGCAAACCTGCTCAGCTTCTGCAAGGAGATAATGAGTTCTGCTCTTCTACGGACTACCCAGTGTCGCTCCCTCTCTTTTCTGATTACCAGGACTGTTAGATATCCTTTGCTTCCTAGAGGATGGATCAGCACCAAATACTTTTTAAATTGGTTTCAGCCTCTGATTGCCAGCTCCTTTTAGAAACTCCAGATGACTTCAGGATCCCCAGCCTGCTTAGTTTTCTTAACGCTTTAGGGTGTAAATCATTTGTAAGAATAAAACCACTTAGGTGTCCAATTTTCTTTCTTTTTTGGTGCCAGGAACCAAGGGACTTTATTTTCTGTCCTGACACACACACACAAATTATATATATACACACACATATATATATACTTGCATCTGCTTCAAGTTGTGTGCCTCTGGGGGGAAAAAGGGCTGTATTCTGTTTTCTGTCTGCCTATATTCATGTACAGCTCCCCTTCTTGGATCATCTTTGCTTCCTAGAGGTGAGGATACTTTCTCTGTTAATGTAATGGTTTTATATGTAAAAAAAAAAAAAAAAAAAGAAGCTTTTTTTTTCCCCTCCTAAAACGGCTTTAATTGCAAAGAGTGTCATCTCTTTAACAGAATTTAATCCCTGTTCTTACAATCTGTGCAGGTTTTGGTTTCAGTTCATTGCTTCATGGGAGGAAGGATCTGATGCCATTATTGCTTTTGACAATGTCTCCCTTAGTCTCGACTGTTACTTAACAAGTAAGTTTTCCTTTTATGTGCAAATGACATGTCTTTTATTTGCCATTATAATTGAAGTTTGGAAAGGGATTGGGTGTCTTCAAAAGACTTCAAATGGAAAGGCATGTTTCAGAAGTCACTGTGCTTAGACGGAGGAGGCCGTTCAGGTGCAGACCTTCTTAATGGAGCTGACCAGGAATGGGCTCGAAGTTTGGCAGCAAATGGGTAGTAAGACATGTGGTGTGGGAGAGTCAGCCTCCAGCTGTGACAGCAGCATCGCCTATCCACCCAGGCTGATGCAGAACCCAGTCTGTGATAGTTCCACATGACCTGGTTTGCTGTGTGACGGTTACCAAAATGAATGACAGTTGGACTCTGGCTAGGAAAAGGCAGGCATCCTGTGAATAACTGTGCAATAGCATTAGGCACAATACCCCAGTTAAATTAGAACAAAGTAATTTTATTTGGACCGGCATGCATTTAAGTCTGGATCAGAAGCTAGGATCTTGACTCTCTCCAACCATTGGGAAAAATTTCGATTCTGATCCAGACTTAGTGATTGACTGGCCTCTGGAATCTGCCCAGTCTATACTTCTGCTGCCAGATTTCACCCTGGTTAAACTCCTATTGAACATTTGTGTCTGGCTCATCCTTCATAATCTCATCCATAGTGAATTGGCTAATTTGTATATGTGTTCAATGATCTGTCACTCTATACCTCACACCAACAACTTATATGAGGACTGGAGGATTGCTGCTTTGAACACATGAAACTTCTGCCTAGGGCTGAGCAGTAGAATTTAAGGGTGTTCTTTCTTCTCCTAGACTTGAAGCTACAACCATGTTCTGGCTGAAAACCTCTGAAAACCTGAGGCTGCAAGCCCTGTTCAGAGTTAAAACCTCTAAGTTACTTCCTCATCCAACACTTGTCAGAATGTTTGATCTGTTTTGTGTTATATTAATGTACACTGGCTGGGGTATGAGTCTTTGTATTTATGTGGCAATACCTCTTGGTTTCTGTGCATAAGGACAATGTACCTCAGGTTCCAATATTATAAAGACATCTTAAAATTGGGCTGTAATTATAAAAGATTGCACATATTTTACTGGCTAAACCAGAAACTTTCTAATAGTTTTTAAAGATTGTATTCTGTATTTCTGCTTTGTGTCTTCATTCACTTGCTGTTTTGCCCACCAACTCATCCCTCTTTATTTTTCTTTTGTCAGAGTTCCCATAACAGCAGTGGAAAGTCAGTCTGCCCTTTCCTTTTGAATAGTGTCTTATCCTGTGACTGTAAGTTCTTTTTCTCAACAGAGAATCCTGCAGCCCTCAATTTAGCATCAGTTTTGGATTCCACACTGACTCAGCCACCCTCAGTGATAAACCAGTCTGTGACTTTTTATTTTCTAGTCAGTGCAGAGAAGCCACTCCGAAGCACCGCTCCAGACTCAAGCAATTTGCTCACCAGTAGAGGTGGCCAGAAGAAGTTTGGATGGGAACAAAAGCTTCTGGGAGATCTACAACTCAACACTGCTCCTATTTCTGGTCCAGCAGGTAATTGGTCTGAGAAACATTTTCAGGCAGCAGAGCTTTCAGACTAGTACAGATTTCAGTTAGATGTAGCTACATGCAATATTTATTTTTTTACCAGAGCCTTAGTTCAGAGCTTTTCCCAAGTCCCTTACAAAACAAAGCAACATCTAGAAAGCAATTACCTTTAGCTGTTAACTGTACCTTGGATTTTCATTGGAAGCTGGTAAAAGAGAACCAGAGGGAGCCTTTGTAAAGTAAGAAGTGCTTTTAAACTGTAGGACAGGTTTGTTTGGTGTTGTGGACAAGTAAACATAGGAAGAATCAAAGCAAAATGTCTGACTGAGTCCAGAATGTGGTAACATCAACACCCGACTCTAGGTAATACAGACTTTGTTTGAAGTAGTATAGCTTTGCTTTTTCAGTAGCATTTTCACTGCTTATTTGAAGGGATACAGCATTGGGTTTTGTTTTAGAAACATAATTTTTAGTTAGCTGGAAATGTCAGTCTGATATCATCAACGTTATTTTGTTTCTCTCTTCCCAACTTAACTGTAGTGGCATGGGTCAAAGAGATGGAAGATTTCCCTTCCGCTCCCATCACTGTCCAAAATGTTTGTCTCTTCCCTCTCCCAGGCTTGGCCCACACATTCACAGTATCTGTTTTGGGCTCTACATGTGCATTTCTATTTCAGTCTGCTTCCTTCCCTCCTCCTTTCCAGCTTCTCTTCCTGATCTGATTCAGGTGGCCCAAACCCCAGTCTACCTGGGGAAACAGGACTGGCCATGGAAATGAGGGGTGACTACAGGAGAGACAAGCCCTTGTTGTAACTGCCGCCTTCAGCACTGGGTGCAGCTGTTTCCCCTCACTTAGGGCTAGCTACCTACCCAACAATCTGAAATACCACCCTTCATAAGGAGCAGCATGGTTGGTACATGCCTCCTTTACTTCATCAGTAAGCCTGGGGATTTATTCCTGCTGCCTCCTCTGCCACTCCTTTGCCTTAGAAAGACTTCTTTGAGGCTCTTCTCTTCTAGGTTATGTTTCACTTTGCTACCTGCAGTGTACTGTTGAAATACATGAGCTGGTGCTGTTAGCTCTGATACCAACAGCAGCCTGCACAAAAGCCCCACACTGCCTTCAATCCCTGCCTGAAAATCTGGATGCACTTGCCCACTCTGTGGAGCCACAGCAGGGCAGCTGCTGGTACCTGAACTGTCTTCTGAAGTGAGCTCTGGCGCCAGAGGCTGATGATACAGTCTGCAGTGTAAGCCAAGAGTTGCCATCGAGTAGAGTTTATTGATATTTTATGTAGTGAGCAACATACAGCGAGGAAAGTGACAGGAGTCTCAGGAGAATGAGATGGAGGGAATGAGGCCTTACGAGAGGATGTGCTTTTAGCTATGAAGGTTGTGCCTAGCTCTGTTACAGATGTCACGTGTGAGCTTGGGGTGGTCACAAGGTATAACTTCCAAAGAGGACCCTTAAGTCCTTTTCAAAGATCCTTTGAAGTGTTCCCTTCGATATCTGTATCTTCCTTTCCTGCCTGAAAGTGGAGCCACCTTTTAAGTGCTTTCACTGTTGCTCTCAGGTCAGTGATTTTGTGGTAGGATCTGTACTTAGGTCTGTAGATGACTGGCTGTAGATGACTTTCCATAGGAATTTGAATACTTAGGTGGTAACATAGTTCCCTAAGGTAGCTGGACATTTCCTTTCAGGGTACTTTTTGTAACACAGAAGCCACTAGATACCGGGTTCAGATTGGAGTGTGGCCTGAACTTTTGATGCAAAGTTAATGTCAAGTGGGTGTGTGGGTGTTAGGCTAGAAATCTTGTGGCTGTATGTTTTTTCAAGAATTTTAATACTTCCTACATCGTATTAGACCTAAAGTGATGGAGCATCTTCTAGCTCTTCTGCTCCCTGTCCTGTCTGAGGAATACAATTTAAAGAAATGCTTGAATAGTAGAAATAGTGGGACCCAGATTGCAGGGGCATAGAAGAGAAGGCCACTGAGGTACTTTGAACTATTCAAATAATTTGTTATGACCCTGGGGTGAAAACTGAAGGCAATTCCTGTAGTATCTAACCCAGCTTGCCTAATTTCTGGGCTTTATCCTTGGTCCTGTTCCTGTTCGGACTACAACTGTCTCCAGCTCCTGAGGTTTGAAATCACTCCTTACAGGTGTTTTCTCCCATTTGTGCCCTCAGTGTAGGCAAGGCAGAAGAAAGCAGAGAAGCTAGGCTGCAGCTTCTTGCAGTGGGAAGTCATGGTACTTCTGAGGGTCTCCACAGCACTGAAACACCTATAGCCCTTGTGTTGCTGAGTTCTGGCTCTCAGTAAACACTTGAGATGCTTGTTTGGTCCCTGGGCTGTGCGTGTTACCCAGCTTTAATCTTGTTTCTTTCTGGATCCTGTAATGAATTTAAGAAACCGCTGGCCTGAGGCCTTTACTTTGGTCACACACTTACTGTTGTGTGAGTGAATCAACAGCATCAGCGCCACCCTGAAGTCCCAAAGACTGTATTGACCAGTATGAGCTCAGCCAAAAGCAATTACAGCTAATGTGATCATTGGCTTGTGTGACGGATCACAGGGAATAGTATTTCCTTCTTAAGATACCATATTAAAACAAAACTCTGTGTACCTATAGCTGAAGAGACAACAGTGTAATCAAGTGCCCTCCCCATATCCCCACGCCAGGTGGGTGTACGCAGCAGGAAGTACAGTCTGAAAGAACAGGTACTGCTCTGTTTACGTGACAGTAAATCCAAAGAAGCTCCATTGCTTTCAAGGGTAAAGGCCTCATTTTAATCCTTTGTGACAGAGAACAATCTCTTACATGCAGTTTTGCCTGCGCTGGGAAGGCCAGTTTCAGCAGAAGTTATAGCCATCACCACCAATCTCCATTGTCCTCTCTGTTCACAGGCCCTATACACAGTGAATTGCTTCTTCAGCCTTGCCAGTGCTTATCATGGCTTGACATGCCTCTGGGATCTGAACACAGAAGGTTCAAAACACATGACACAGCCATGCTGTGATAGATCCTAAAGGTTCCAGAGGTCTGTTAACCACTGTCATGTGTCACACATGGGATGTTGAAAGTACTGTGTAGAGAATAGGATCCCAAATTCTTACAATTAATGTGGTGGTGTTGCTCTCAAGTTTATTGATGACAACCAGGACCAACATAGAAAAATTCCTGTAGGTTTCAAGTCACAGTCGCTTGTAATGCAAGGTGGCCATTAGATAGATGATGACCAAGGAAATGCTTTCATTTTCAATTAATTAACAACATGTTATTTGCTGCTATGCCAGCTTCTTGCTGAAAGGTTGCAGATGAAACTTGATTCTAAAAGAAGCCTGAAAAAAAAGGTTGCAAGAAAGCATGCATATCCAGAAGACTGAAAGAACTTCATTTGAGCTAGGATTTTTTATTGAAAGGGTTAAACCTGTGCACTGCTTATTTTGATGTAAGCCAAGCTTACTTTGGCTTCGTTTTTAAATTGATTAGGTATTAGTTTAAGTAAAACTGAAAGCAACTCAACCCATATCATTTCTCTACAGGGAGTTTAATTACCAATTAAAATGCCAATTTATATCAAACCAATGCAATTTCCTTTTATAGACAAGGCCAGAATATGGGAAATTCAGGCATATAAAGATACAGTGAGCAATAATGAGGAACTCTAGGTAAACAAATTACTATCATAGAAACTGGAGGAGACAAAATAGGATTCTCAGTAGGCAAAAGGAGGTAATAAGACACAGAGCAATCAAGCTTTAATTAAAGATTTCTGGTGCTTCTGAATAGGCAGTGAATATCATGAGGATAGCCTCTCTTTTGATATTTCAGCTTCTCATCTGTCCCACTGAAAACTTACTTGTGCTAGGGCACACAGGACAAAACCTGTGTGTTGTAAAATGTACAAAAAGATTAACCTTTTTCCCCCTGAAATCTTGCATCCCCTCTGACCTGCATAGCCACCAGCCATTGTGGGACTATGGTTTCTTGCAGGGAAACCATCATCAAATCATTTTCTCATCCAGTTAGACTGGGTTACTATTTTCCTTGACCTCCAAGTCTCTTCCTCACAGCACTTAGTGGTTGCACAGAGTTTTTGTCTTTTGCATCAGGGAGAGTCCTCTTACGAGTACTTATATGGCTGCTTCTCGGAAGAACTCTGAGTCACATTAGTTTAATCAGATGAAGAAGCTGAAAGGAACAGCAGAGTGAGTATTAAGTAAAAGAAAATTACATTTGGTTGCTCTTTGTGTGCAATTATACTAACTGAACTGTTGCCATAATGCAATAAAGGTATCTGCAGAATTGTATTTTTGTATTAAGCATCAATTAACACAGTGAATAACAGCTCAGTGCCCTCCCCTCAACAAAAGTAGCTTCCTGAACACTGATAGAAAATATTCAGGGACAAATGGTGGGATCTCAGATTATGTAGGTATGAATTTCTTTATTGCAATGTTTGCACTTGCTTCCTCTGTAGGATTGGAAATAGCGAAGGTGCAATACTAAAAGTCCCAACATAGAAAAGTTAAATTGACATAAATTCTCTCCAGAGTTAATCATACCACTGAAATTAACAGGGCATATCACGCATTTTATACCTTAATTTTAAAGCTGCCTACACTTAAGAATAGCAGTTTAAATTGTGCAGAAATTGCTATAAATCTCAGGAAATGTTTTGAAATAATTTTCCACCATCACCCAAGTTGGTCTTTGTTACCCAACACTCATTTCTGCTATCCTTTGTAATTGTGAACAAGCAAATTCCAAAAAGCTAGTGACATTTCTCACCTAACACCCTTTATGGAAGACACCTGCTGTGTCTTTAAGTGAAACATGTAAGAGAAAAGAAATTACTTTTCTTCATGCTGCTTTGTTAGTTTCTGGTTCCAGAAGGTTGCAAGAAACAGAGCCATTCTCATCACAGCTCAAAGTCAGCAGTGCCCTTGCCCTGTTAAACTGACCACAGATAATTTCTTACAAGGATGACCTGAGAGTGTTCCCTTTATATGGACACTTAAGAAAAATCTAAAGCGTGAATCAAGCTTTGGGTATTTCTTTGAAATGATACTCAGGATCAATCAATTGCAGATGCTCTTTTTGCTGAACTAAAAATCCTGTTCAAGCCTTGCTACCCTCATTTAGGAAATGGAAAGACAGAGGTAGAGATAGTAACTCAACGCTGGACCTGCATAACTGGTTCTGGTAGACTCGTGTAACAGTTCAGGCACTCTGATTGTGAGCTATTTACCATCATCTTTCAACCCCTTCTTCCTGCCTCATTAATCTCTGATAAATATAGTCCTGGAAAAGGTAATAATCTCAAATTGCTGCTTACGTGACGCAGTTAAACAACAGAACCCAAAGCAAAATTGAAAGGTTTCTCCTTCGTTACCTCACTGATTGTGTTTCTTATGTATGCTTGTAGTATATTTTGCCTACAGACTTTAAGCACAGTCCAACCCTGGAATTCCTGTAATGCCTAACTGAAATTGCTCATGCACCAAGTAAAAGGAATATCCCTCCACACATACAGTGGTGCCAGTGGCAGCTAGATGTTAGTGAAAGTAAAGATGGGCAATTCCCTGTAAGCCTCTGATTTCCCATACTAGCCAAATATTGCAGGGGAACTTGTGAATGTTTTTGCAAATAGATGAAGGAAACATCCTGATTGATTACAGCATCAAGTTTGATGACATCTGCCATAGTTGAAGGAGTAAACTGAACTACCTGAAGGACAGTTAACAGAATTAATTGCCTCCTGAAGTTTAGCCACTGGTGTTCTTACACCCCTGAAGCATGAGACCTTAAAGTCCTTGCTGGTGCTTTTCTTAACTCTGTTGGAAGTAGGGATGGCCTCTAGGCCTGAACAGAGGTTGTGGCAGCAAGTCCCACAAGCTGCCTACATGTTTGATGCATTTCATGAGCGCATTTCTTGAGGTTCCAAAATAAGCCAAGTACCATGGTGCTTGGTTGGTAGTTTTCTCAAATAGCAGTAAAGTTTGGGTTTGGAACAAGTTAAACCTCAGTTCAAAACAGTTTAATTTAACAAATGCCAGTTAATACATTTAGGCCCTTGAGGTATAGCTAAAATGCTTCTGTCTGTTTTGTGATATGGAGTTTATGTGCTGTATGAGCCAGTGAAATTGCTTTCTGCCTTAGAAGTACAACTGTGCTTTAGGCTTTGCTCCACTGTTTTCTTTTCATTGTTGCTGGTTGTTATTTGCAGCGGTGCCTGCAGCAGTGCTGCCTTGGGCTGTGAGTAGTATCAGAGCTCCAAATAAATTAGTCATTTTGAGTCTTGAGGGTTTTGTTCTTTTTGTTTTCCAAAAGTAGGACTCCCCCTTCCTGTGGCTGACACCCAGTGCCTTGATTGCTGTGCATTTTACATATGCAACCATGCTGTGTGAAAACTAGGATTTCTGCTGTGCAAAAAGAAAGCAAGCATGAGTGACTGTGTCTGTAAATATATCAGTAAATCTAATTTGGAAAGAAAAGTTGGGAAGAAGGATTTTTAAAATCTGTTTTAGAAGAGTCAAGATGGCATTTCTTGCCAAATGTTGTTGCTGTACCTTAGCAATGTGTTAGGGAGCTTGAGGAGGGCAGGTGTGTGTGTGAACAGGCGGAAGGCCAAATGGTTCTTCTGCCATGTTTCTTGTGAAAGTGGGGATTCCGTCAAACGAACTGATGTATAAATTACTCACTGAAATGTAGTACCTCAGTTCTGAATCACAATGTAAGCTTCACTTCTTTTTCTCTCACCTTAAACAGGAATTTGCAGTTTTTAAACCCAGTTTGCATCTGGCAACTGCCAAATGACAGAACATATAGGAACATCACATTTAGCTACCTATTAGTTTTCATCATGGCATTTCATGCTCAGGTGTTTCTGGAAACCAGGCATTTGTAACTTGTGTGAAGCTGGGCAAAATTCCAAAATCTGCTAGTTGTTAGGGAGGATTCAGACCAGAGAGTCCTGCGCTTCCCCCCTCCCCACACCATTGTGTGAGCATGAAGTGCTGCCAACATTAGCCTGTCGCAGGCTGCAGAAGGAAAGGGAGGTACCATGCTGTATGCAGCAGGCCACAGTTGTGCACTGATAGAAAAAAAATAAAAGAAATCTGTGCTTCTCACCTATCTGCTTCAGGAGTTTCGATTCAGTGCTGCTGCTTTAGTCTTTGGAGATTAAAATAATGCTTCAAATTGAATTACTGTAAATGGCTGTGGCATGCAGCAACCTGTAGAAAGGATTTCTCTGAGCTCGTGGGATGTGGTGCAGTCATTTCTAGAATCCAGAGGAAGTCAATACTTTGCAGGGAGTGAATAGTTGCTCTCACTTCAAAAAAGCAGCAGTGGGTTATCTAAAATAGGCAGTACTCTGTTTTGATACTGGGATAGTGGGTTAAGATCTTGGGCTGCAGTTGTACCTGCAAATCTAGGGCTGGCTTTGAAATGTTCCAGAGAGCAGAGGGTGGGAAGCATGAGGATTTGAGTCTGTACCCAGAATTGTAAGACCCATCTGTCCTAATTATGTTGAGATGAGGGGCAGCTTCCTCCCATGTCCCATTTAATTCAGGAACAAAGCTGTTACATGTTGGACCAGCTTTCAGTATGAGATGTGAAAGTGTGAGTAAACAGGAGGACTGTTTGCAAGTCACCAGCACAGTGATAATTGAGGACATCAGGCTGTAGTTTTCACTGAAATCTTTGCAGGTTCAAAGCAGGTGCAATCTTCACCTGGACTTCACTTGGGACAGACTTCCTCCTGCAGTGTTTTGGGCAAAGGTCACTCCCAGCTCTGCTACTTCTGAAGCATGTTTTCTCCCATTCCTGTCTACCTAAAAAGAGCAAGTAATAGGTTGCCTAGCACTGACTGCAGCAGAACCCGGGAGGCTTGACATAATCTCATATACACCACTGTATCAATTGCAACGGGACCACTTCTGAAATCTGAGATAGTACCTCCTGTGCTCAGTCATCTTCAGATTCCTTACATCACACTCCCTGGCATAATATATCAGTGGTTTTTCATTCCCAAAACTTCCCATACTCTATTTTAAAAGCCAGATTCTAAAAGCTTAAATGAACATTGAGCAATCTTAAATTATCAGTACTTTCCCTGATGCTGGCTCTGCGCTGGAGCTGAGCACCCTCCAGTCAGCCCCACGGGCAGAAAACGCACAAGTTGGTCTGGATTCTTCAGTTCAAAGACTGGAGACAAAGTGGTTGCAGCAGGGCATTGGGCTTTTAAGGAAAGGACAGAGGGCCGTTAAAAAAGCATTTTGGAATAAGACATAGTTCACTGATCCCCTCCCCTGGGACCCAGTGGGAGTCAAGAGCTGCTGGTTTTGGGTCCAGCTGTGCTGCGTATTACATTTGTGATACTCCAGAAGTGCTTTTGCCAAGGCCAGGTTAGCAGATACCTAAGGAACGAGATTTATTTGAAGGCAGTAAATCATACAAGTAAAGCTTAACTAGAGCAGCAGCATGCACATGCTGTGATCTGTCCTAGGTTTTATCACTTCCAGTTTTCCATTTTGATTCTCTCATGTTTCAGGCTTATTGTCCCCTTGAAGGTCACCTGCTTCTACCTTTGGGAACATGTTTGATGTTTCACCAGAGACATCCAAATGGCTGCTTCTTGTTCCAAACGAAGACACTTACCTGCCTGCTATACTAAACATATGTTTCAGTGCAGGTGGCTTAGCCCACTGGGATACTGCAATGTTAAATCACTGTGATAGCTGACAGAATGAGTCTCTCATCTTCCATTTTGTGTGAGATTTTGCTTTGGTTTTGGGTTTTCTTGCAAGAATAAACAGAAGTAGTGTCTGGTGTAAGACTGTCGACATCAGAGCTACTGAAGCATTTTGTTTAGGAACTTTCAGACCTTGCTTTCTTTGTAGCTTTTTCCTTCTTAGATGTTGTTGTTGGGGTTTTATTTTGAGGGGTGCATTAAAGGCAGAGGAGTGGAGCAGAAATCTTTCATTTGCTATCTACTTATTTTAAGACTTTATATTGCCATCATTGCAGAAGTATTTGAGAAATAAGTAAAGTAATTATTTGAGTATCCATATAAAAAAAATTATAGAAATTCTCTAAAGACCCTTCCAGGGGAGTTTTGAGGAGTGGTATACATTTTGCAGTAAGAAGGAAGAGACTATCCTTTCAGCAGTACTTAGACTGGGATGCTTTCCTTAAGTAGTAGTTTTACACTGCTTCTTGGAATGGCCAAGGCTCTATTACAAAGGTTTTTCAGAAACACCAGCCACTCTATTGCTTAAAGTCCTTCCAAATTATTTGATCTAGTTCATGCACTGAACTTCTTTATAAGAAGGAATTTAGCTCAAGTTAAGGGTTAGTTTGTGAAGAGGTAATTCAGATCTTGTGTCTGGCAAACTAATGTGTTTCCTTGTGTTTCTGGCAGGTGAATCTCTTCAGTGACAGTAATGGTAAAACTGCTGGCCCCTCTCAGCCAGACACATGCAGACCATGATTCCTAGACCAGATCTGCTTAGACAATAGCTCCAAATTCCAAGAAGCAGAGCAAGCTAATGTTCTATCTAAGCTAATTCATACCATTGCTGAAAGAGTCTGCATATGTTATATTGCATTAGTGGAGGCTTGGGGAGAGGACTGCTGCCCTTTGCGAAGGCCATAAGGAGGCTGTCTGGCCCAACATCATTTGTGGAAATAATGTTTTTAGGATGCATTTCAAGACTTTTGTCTTTAATGGTAGAAGTATTAATTAACAGAGTTAGTTTGTTAAGTGTGTTTAAGTATGAATCACAAATTGTGTAATTAGGATGGGTGTTTACCAAGAGCATTGTGGTTCTGCCTCTGTGCTGGCCCTAATAACAAATCTTTAAGGAAAAAGGATGGTGTTTTCATAATGACGTATTCAAGTTAAAAAATCACATTTTTTTAGGCACAAATCCACAAAGCCTTGTTCTAGAAACCTTGTATGGGGTTTCTGCCTCAAGTTGATGAAAATGTTAGTAGTGGGGGTGCATTGATTTACACCTTCAGATATGGCCTAGAATATGCAGAGCTGAATGCATGTTTTACAGGACTCAGGTGTCTTGCCTTGCACAGCTTAACTTGAATCTCTTGCAAGAAAATAATTACTAGAAATGCAATTAGTTTATTATTATGTTTTAATCACTGAGATGATGTTGTATGTACAGATTTTTCTATAATTAACAGCTACTTTCCCACATAACATATATTGAGTAATTAAACATCTGTAGAAAATGAAAGGACTAAAATGCACCAGACTTGAGGTTATTTATTGAGCATGCACTTTAACAGCCCAGGGAGCTGGGTGGTCTGTGTTGCATTTTACTCTGCTCTGTGATCTTTGACTTTTTGAGCCATATAAAAAGCAAATCTATGTTCTAGTTGTGGTATCTTTAAGGAGCTGTAGATGAAAAGCTGTCAAATACTGAGATACACAGCACTACGAGTCTTTTAAAATAATTCTGTATTTGTTCTGGCTGAACCTCAGGGGCCAGGTTCTTCTCTTGGTCCAAACATGAGAGAGTGAATAAAGAGCAGAACAGCTGCTTGATATTTGGATGTTTGGCTTATGCTTTGTATGTGTACTCATTTCAGATCACTGGTTATTCACAACATGTGGTGCCAGCGGACCCTATGGCCCCACACAGAGCCAATGCAATAATGCCTACAGAAACTCCAACCTTAGTGTGATTGTAGGAGCTGAAGGGATTCTCCAAGGCGTTCAGATCTGGAGAGTCCCAGCAACAAACACGTACAGGTAAAGGAACTGTCTCTGATTGTCATGATACAAGTTTATGTTCAAAGTTTCTCCAAGCTGCAGATACATGCTGGGCATGTGTGAAATAGTGATGATGTGACTTTCCAGTGAAAGAGAGAAACAACTGTCTGAGGCAGACAGATCTTTAGCCTAAATGGTTACAGGTTGGAAGATCTTTATAAGTAACTGAAAATGAAGTGTTTTGACCTCCACAGGCCAAGGGGCAGACATATCCTGTATGCTATCCATTGAATTCTGAGATCAGAATGAGTTTTTCCTCACTCTCTGACTGGTATATGAGGCACGACTGTATGTCAGCATTTCATATAGGACAGCTTGCGTCAAGCTGTGCTCAGCATCTTGACTGTTTAGAACCTAGGCATGGCCACTGTAGAATTGATTTTGGAAACCAGCCACCTAAACGTTAGGTTCTGTGATACTGAGGGTTCTAATGTGCAAATCCATCTGTGGAGTTATTTTCTAAGGGATGTGATTAGACAAGGTTCAATGCCACTTAATCAGATTTTTACCAATCGTTTTTTCTTTTTGCTCATGCTGGGGAAAAATGCACAATTGAAGTTTAGTTCACTGTGTCTGAGTGGCAGCATCAAACCATTATTTGCCTTAGTTTGTAAGCAGAACTGTCTGTTTGAATCAATGACTGTCTAGTGGTGGGGTTTTTTATGCAATATTCCCTATTTGAATCAATGACGGTATCGTGGATTTCAAAGCAGAACATTCCACTGAATTCCACTTTGAACAAATTTCAGTTAAAACTTACTGACACCTCCCTTTTTTTGTCTTTATATTGAAAAAGAATATTGAGGGTAGGTGTCCATCTCTAACAGAAGTCTGCCACAAAGCAGTTTCAATAAACTGGCTAGGCTAGGCTCGAGTTCTGCCTGAGTGCCTATTACCACAAGGATTGATGGTAATGAAAAAAATATTAATGATATTTTACTCAGCTATCAAAAAAGAGTTGCCTGAGGTGAATAGAATTTTTCAGGACCAGCATCCAGTAAATATAGTTATAAAGTATAGCACAAAAGAAAAGAGGCAATAAACTTACAACATTGTCATTTCTTTAATATCACAGCCCAATAAGAGCCAGAATTCCAGTGCAACTGGAGGTTGATTTTTGCTGCACAATACAAGTGACAAGTGCTGCAGGGAGGACCTGTCTATTTAAGTCCTATAAATGACCTAACAGACTTTTAGGTTCTGTATAGTTAATAAATGGCTAATGTCATTGGTAACCTATATATAAATGGATGACGTACTCTGTACCTCTTAAGGCACTAGTAGAGAATTGACAGCCTGGGGAAAAGAGGAGGTAATTGCAGCCTTAAATTAACTTGATGTCTTCCTGATTCTGGGCTGCTGAAGGGGCAACAGAGTCCCCCAGTATAGCGTAGCCCTAGGAAATTGTCAAGCGGCAGTATCGGTTCCAGGGCTTTCCACTGTCTGTATTTAGCGCTCTGCTGCAGGCCAGCTGCACTCTGGGCTCTGTAAGTTAGTCTGATAGCCATCTCCAGTAAACCTGACCCAGAGATAAAATCCCCGGCCTGGCTGTTGGGCTCTCAGGAAAGCTGCTGCTGGGCCCTCTCAGTGCCTGTGACTCTGTGTAACGCAGAGCAGCGAGTTACATCCCTGATAACTGCATAGGAAGGATATAGATTTCTGGCCGTGAGGCAGAATATGCCTTGTTAAAGTGCAAAGACAGAAAGCTCAACTTTGCGTGAAACTACTCGTGCAAGCTATGCACACCCAGAAAACTCCTCCCTCTGTGAAGGTCTGGGTCAGCTGCCACGCAGTGTAGGCAGCTTTGAGGGTTGGAGTCCTACATTCTGCGATGCTGATATGGACAGAATCATCTGGTTTGCTCCTATGGGACTCCAAGTTGTATGACAATAAAGTTAGGCAATATAAATTAATATTTTTATTTCACTGTTTCCTTCTAAGCATTCAGGAAGTCTTGTCATCATCTATCTAGGCTTTTGATCAAGTATGAGAGAAGTCATTATCTAAATTCTTTCTATTTTTAAAGCAAGGGTCTTTGGTCTGTTTTTCTGAGTGCCTCATTTGTTGTCATGTTTACTGTCCTCTCTTTTCTCTGGTCCCTTCTTGTAAGGTAGCATAAGAACATAGCACAGCAGAATGCACAAAGGTGTCCTAAGTTGACCAGCCCAGGTACTACATTTTTTCATGTTCTCAAAACCAGCTTCAGTGTGTCCCGTGACTTGGTGTTTGGTTTTTTTCTCTGGCCCTGGTTGGGACACCTAGTGAACTCTGCTCATCCCAATCCTTTCTGAAGACAGTCATTCCCTATTCAAAATCGGTGTCACTATTTAAACATGCGGGTTACCTTGACTTCAAGTTGTATCAGAATCCCTTTCCTTAGGTCCAACTTAATTTTTCAGTACCTGCAAGTCTCATAGTAAAAGAAAAGGAGTCAGGTATTCTGTGTTCTGGTTATTATCTGCTCAGGGTGGTCTGAATTTTCCTTCAAGGCCAGTATAGTCAAATGGATTCCTCCTGTAAAAGAAAGTTGGGCCTAAGGAAAGGGATTCTGATACAACTTGAAGTCAAGATAACCCATCTGTTTAAATAGTGACACTGATTTTCAATAGGGAATGACTGTCATCTGAATCTACTGGGTTTTTTTGTCTGCAGCCTTTGAATGATGTCAAAATGGGTTCTCCTGAACTTCCTGACATCATTGCTTGTATGCAAAATCTGTTCATACACAGAAAAATATGGCCCCTAATTGCAGTTGATTATCTCTGCCAGATTGCTGTCCCAAATAGTGCACCTCATTAGCCATTACAAAATGCTACAGCAAATCAACTCACTCTTCAGATTCATGCAGCATCTGTTCAGGGTAGCCCAGTACTGTGTCCATCACCTTTTTCTGCTGGCTCCAGTGCATCCTCACTGAGGAATGATTGCTTTGGTTATTGACAGTGGCGTGAACATAATCTTGTCACATTACAAGGATCTAATGTGCTTTATGAGGCACTTGATGTTCCACAGTTGCTTTGACACCAGAACTGCTCCATGCTGACTGCCTCAGAGTGGTATCACAAGGTGAGTTCCTCGTGCCAGTCTGTAAGGCAAGTTGCTGTTCCTGCTGGTCCGTTCTGCTTGTAGCCTGTTTGCTTGCAGGACTGTGCTGGACAAAGAGCAACCAGGTGCTAGAGAAAAGGAGGCATTGAAGTAGGATGCCTATACTGTAACTGGTAGAAAGCCAAGAGGAAGTGTTTTATTCTCAGCCCTGCAGCCATTTTTTACACTCTCTAAGTTGAATTTTGCTCCAATGAAAACAGTTGCAAAGTTACTAAAGTCAGTGGAGAATCACCTGCTTATTTCAGATCTAAATTATCATGATTTTTATAAAGTCCTTTGAAATACTTTGGTAAAAGGTACTTTAACTATGTAAAGTGTTTATGTAATTAGGAAGAGGGAGAAACTGAGAAATACAGTGGTACAAGCAAATCTTTGGGTACATCAACAACGACATCTGAATTTTGAATGCTTGAAATAACAGTCCCAGAGCTTCAGTTGAGACTGCAGCAGCCTATTTTTACTACCTAGCCACTCCTGACTGGATACACTGAGATGCTGGTGGTCACTATTAGTTTAACCAGGGGACTTCTGCCTACCTTGTTTACCTCAGGTAGTGTTGTGTCCACCTACTCCTCTACGTTCCTCGGTCCTGGGAATAAGAAAGCTCTTTTCCCATCTAGTCTGTGCTTCCAGGCCCAGTTATGCTGTCTGCTTTCTCAAATCTCCCCCTGTCAATCTCGTACTTAATGTTCTCTTTGGCCATATGTGCTGTGCTTATCGGTTCTCCTGCTTCTGTTCTTCCTCTTCCTTGCTGCAAAACCTCCCAAGGGTTTGCCTTCTGGGAAACATGATGTATTTCATATATTAAAGTTTGAAACTACAGACACTTACTCACTCTGTCCTCAGCGAGTGTTTGCCCAAGAATTAATGTGAAAGCTGTTTGTAGCTACCCAAGTTCATAGGTCCGTGCAGAGCAGAGAACATCAGTCTTTAGGCTTTGGGTTTAGATTTCTTTAAAGTGTCAGGTCTGGAATGTTGTGTACAGTTCAGGTGTGCAGAACACTCAGTGGCCAGAAGTGGTTTGTACTATCTTCCACCTGTCTGGGACAACTCAGGTGCAGGCTCTTGTTTTCTTTTTTCTGCAGCATCTCAGGCTATGGAGCTGCTGGTGGGAAAGGAGGGAAGAACACCATGGTACGGTCACATGGCGTGTCAGTCCTGGGAATTTTTGACCTCCAGAAGGATGATACTTTGTATATCTTGGTGGGACAGCAAGGAGAAGATGCTTGTCCTAGTGTAAGTGTTCACCCTGTTTTTTCCTTAATGCCTTCTACAAATCCATGGAGTTTACAGAGAAAACCATTGTCCTTTTAGGGGCTTGGGGTTCTATGGTTCAAGGCATAGCTGCAGTTTTACTGGGAGGGCATGAGTGTGAAAAGATGAAGTACCATGTCACTGCGCTTACTTCCTCTTCAACATTCAGCATTAATGCACAGCAGGTTCCCAACTGATCTGCATACCTCAGAGCATCTGTGTGGGTTTTTGGAGAGAAGACAACTTTGCCTTGCTTTCCTCTGGAGATCAGTCTACAAGGTTGACTTCACAGGGCTTTGTCTTTGCTCTGCTGCTGAGTCCATCCGTGCCACTGTCATAATACCCTGCAACTCTGGAGACACCCATTTCACAGGGTTTTCTTGGGTTTTCTCTGTATGGGAATGAGAGAGACAGTCCTGATTGTGTTACTAACCAATTGCTGCTGCAAATGCCTTGACAGAAAGGTGCAATTTCTGGCACAAAAATCTGTTAATCATTTACTATTTGGAGGATGAGAGCACAGGAGATACTTACAGAGGAAACTAAGCATTATCTGATGAAATTTCACTTACAGGTTTGAGCTGGACATTTCTGTCCATTTCTCAACTGTTAATGTTGAGATGAAATAGATGAGATCTTAGCAGTCTGTTGCAGCAGAGAGAGGTTGAAGATTTTAGTCAAGAAAGAGGGATTCTCACAGCTGGGTGCTGAAGTAAATAATGTTAAAACTGGAATTACACCTCTCTGCAAACAAACCATTAATATGAAGCCTCTTTGAAATGAGAAATGCCCTAACTCAAACTTCCATCTAACGTCTATAACTAGGACATTCCAGCTGAGTGTAATATATGGGTCATTAAATTGCAGGCCACTGTAATCTTAGTGAGAATTTATTGAGTGCTAATGTAATTCTTTCGTTGAGGCAGAGGTTGCATTGACTTGTAGAAGGGACTTTTACTAGATTGGATTGTAATCAGTTATGTCTTTGCCATGAAGGATTATTTTTTTTAATTCAATTGTAATCTAGTGGTTCCTTTGGATCATTGACACTGTCATTTTATTTATCATCCCCACCCAACACCAAATCAATTAAAGAGAGGGAAGACTAGGGAAAGGACAATTGTTTAGTTCCATAGGCAAGTCTGCACACTGAAAATGGATGCCATTCATTTTCTGGCAGAACTTAGGACACATTTTATGGTCAACAGAATAATTTGTAACTTTTATTGGGTTCCTTTTCCAAAAGAAAACACCAACATGAAAGTAGAAGGAAGCAGATCAATCCTACTATAGCAATTGTTAGTGCTTTTTTCCTCTTTCACTCTTGTTGACTTAGTGAGTTCAGTGTGCATAACAAGATAGTGTTACTGAGGTGAAACATGTAAAGTAAAATAAGCTAGAAGCAAAGCTTGCTACTTAAAAATAGTCACAGTCCTCCTAGTCGTGCACTTAAGTGCTCCATTTTCAAATTGGAGAACAGTTACCTCTGTTAGGTCATAGTCCAGAAGTACTTATAAATGATGGTTTAATGTTGTTTGAAATATCTTAGTGGATGCAGTGATTTGCCTAATACAGAAGGGTGATAGTTGGTGGAAATGCTAATTAAGAAATAGAGAGGCTTTTTAGGGAGTGGTTTCCTTTAACATCAGGTCAACATTGCAATCAAAGATAGGGCTGTAGGTATTTTAGTAGGCTTTGAATGAGCTTGCACTGTCTGCTACAGCACAAGCATCAGATGAATATCAAAACTTGCTTGGAAGTCTAGATCAAGATTAGGCATCTGGTCTATGTTGAGCTCATTGCTACTGTCCATGCTGTGACTGTCCAAGTTAAAGCTACCTCTGCTACATCTACATTAGCCACCATTACACCTGAGATCTGGACAGATGTGTATTGGCTGCCTGGCCTCAACCAGTGTTAATGCTGGAAAGTATTTGCAGTAAATTCTGCTAAATCTTGTGTGCTGAAAGTTCATGGAGCTGTTTTACATAGTAATAGATATCAGCACTGAGCTTGCTTCAAAATAACTCAATTAAAATGGCAACAAATTCTTCTGATGAATGTTGAAGCAAAAACCAAGGTTCATCTAGAGGAGCATTCACTTGCTTCTGCTTATGTAGTTTCACTGGAGGATGAGTTACTGGTTTGGGAGGATGAAGAGTCCACAAGGCCTGTGTGTGGACAAGGACGTGGAAATTTCTTACCAGAAATCAGACCTGGTGTTTTGTTTGCAGACTAATGATGTTATACAGAAAGTCTGCATTGGAGAAAACAATGTGATTGAAGAAGAGATCCGTGTGAACAGAAGCGTCAGTGAATGGGCAGGAGGAGGTGGAGGCGGGGGAGGTGCAACTTACATATTTAAGGTATGGAAATGCAGTTCCCATGCACCTTCAGCATGAACATATCCTGCCACTGGCCTCTAGCATTGCAGTCTGAAATGCCTGAAAACCCATTGTACACCTCTGGGGAAGGGTCCATGGTGAGGGCTCTGGGCATCCTTCATCTCTGGTTCATAGCTCTAGCGAGTCGAGTTGGCCCTTCGCACGTCTGAGAACCGCTGTGCAGTATGGCCACTCTTGCTTCAGTGGCCTGGAGTTTCCTTTGCAAATGTAGTAGTTTGGACTTGATTTTTTTCAATGCAAACTGAGAGGCTGAAACATAATTCTACAGCAAAGGACAAATTCCACGGGACTTTATTGAAATGTGTCATTGTAGAACATTAGACTTCAGCTACACGTTTGGCCTGTATGGTGCAATGGCAAGGGAAGCTGAGGATAGTCTGTTTGTTTTCTGTTGGCAACCCTATAGCTAGGGGCTGCTGATCTTTCCTGTCATGTACTGGCTGCGACAGTGCACATTTCAAACACTGTTTTCAGGTGTTAACAATACATTTAGCTGACCCAGCTTCTACATAGTTCTACATAGCTCTGTATGCCCAGACAGTGTCCAGTGTAGCAGTCCCTTACCAGTGCAGACATTATATTGCACTGTACAGAGCAGAGCTCCTGAGCTGTTCCACTTGATGAAAGTCATCACACAGGAGCATAACAGCCTTTCTAAGAGCCATCAGCACTGTAGGTACAATTCACAGAGCTGCTGATGCCACTGTTCTCTGTTGCAGAACTTGGTAGGACTAGTGTTATTCATTAATCTTGCTGAACTTGTTGATCTTGTGGTTGCATTAAACAATGCAGCAGTAAATTGTAGTGCTGAGCAGTAACTAGCAAGTGGTTGGATTACTATTGGCTTGTCTAGTTCAATTTGAATACTGCCTTTATTTTTTAATCTTTTAAGATGGAGAATGGAGAGCCAGTCCCCTTAATAATTGCAGCAGGAGGTGGTGGCAGGGCCTACAGGGCCAAAACAGACACATTTCATCCAGAAAGGCTTGAGAATGATTCCTCTATTCCAGGGCTGAATGGAAATTCAGGAGCTGCAGGTAAGGAAAGTTTCTTCTTATGAAAACATTTGTGAATATGTGGTACTCCCAGATTCCTCTTCACAAGCGAGGAGAAACTCATGAAAACACAGTTCAGGGGGATATGGGAGTATGACAGATGCATGTAGGACCTACCCACAGTCCAGGATGCTTGGCATAAATAGGAGTGTCAGAGATGGTATAGCCATAGCAATGTCAACGTTCTCCCAAAATACCATAGTGCATCTGATAAGTAAAGTTCTTTGATTTTCACTGTGGGAGTTTGCAGTGCTGATGTGGCCATCCTCCTCCCTGCACTGTTTTGTGCTGTGTAGACATACTCACAGTTTCCCTGACTTATGCAGAAAGAGCATAATTGCACCCTGGCTAGAAGTCTCTGTGAAGAGACCTTGGACTGAACAACCAGGAGAGCTGAAAGTGAGTCACTGGTGAGTATATTGCATTTAGAGTGGGGCTGGGACACATTTTCACATCCCTTTCACGAAATTCCTTTTGTTCCACTTCAGAACTGACATAGAGCTTTTTTTCAAAAGTCTTTTTTTGCAAAGAGAAGGGGAAGGCTCTGTAAGCCAGAAACAAGTGGTTGGGGAATAGGCAGTGATACCTTTTAACATTTTCCATAGGAAACACTTGTCATTGCAGGGTAGGTGAGAAGAGGTGCAGATGATTAACGTAGTCAAAAGCCCTATAGAAAGGTCACTGTGTAGCAAGCACATCCCCTCTTTCTAACCAAGGCATGAGATTTTTACTTTCAGCTGAGGTGCTTTGAAGGAGTGCTTATTCTGCAGATCCCTGCAGTGGTTTTTACACAAAAATAACCCATACCTGTACCTTTTGTCTTCTCTTCACTGCAGGTGGTGGAGGTGGCTGGAATGATAACACTTCCTTCCTGTGGTCAGGAAAATCCTTGCTGGAAGGTGCTACTGGAGGAAGATCCTGCCCCCAGGCCATGAAGAAGTGGGGGTGGGAGACAAGAGGGGGTTTCGGAGGGGGTGGAGGGGGTGCTCCTCAGGTGGAGGAGGCGGAGGATATATAGGTAAAGTGGCTTCATGTTCAAGGTGTCCCTTCCCCTCCTTTAGTGCTAATGATCAGCCAAACACTGATAGATAATTCTCCTGTAGCGAGTATATTTGTGATGTACTAGTATGTTTGTGTCTTGCCTTTTTAGCAGTAGATCAACGTATGGCATTCAGTCTCTGAGCAAATAGCCAGATGTCAGTCCTTCAGCTGTAATCCTGGCTTTGTACTCTGCAAAACGTGCCATCAAGATCCTGCTGTGATTCTTGAGCCTTCCATTTGGGGGTCTGAAGAAGGAGCAGCCACAGGCTCTGTGCTCCTGGTTTGCCAGCACCTGTGTTTTGAGTACCTTGGTCCTGGAGTCTGGTAGCCAGGCTTCATGCCAGGGAAAAGACAAAACTACTTCTGCCCTGCCCTGTCCTGCCCTGCTGTGGGTGGGCCTTGGTCCTGCGCAGGTGGTCTCTGGGGGCAGAGGCTGGGCTGCCAGCCAGGACCCATCTTAATAACTACGGTGGTGTTGACTTGAGTCAACAAGGAGCTAATTTCATGTGCTGCAGTCTCAGGACAGCTGTCAGATGGCATTATGTTGATTATAACTGGTGTGGACCAGATTCAAGATCTACTAACCCATAATCTCCTGGGCCACATAGTTTCTTCAGCCATCTGCACTGTGGTGAACTTCTTAACCCCTGGTTTTCCACAGCTTAAATCAAGTCTATGATAGATGAGAAATCCTGCGAGGAAGCGATGAGTTTAAATGATTAAGTGCATGTTTTGTACCAATGTTACTGTGTAATGCTGCTTTTTTCCAACAGAATGCCTCATATGACATAATTCTAATTTCAGTGAAGATGGTTAAAGAGGAAAGGCCATTTTTGGGTGGGCTGGGGGGGTACTCTTTGCATGCTTGTAGTACTAAATATATGGCCCATACTGTGTTTCTAATACGTTCTATGTGTTGCCCATATTTTGCTCCCAAAATGTTCTATGTGCCTAAGCACAAATGAGCAACTCATAAATTCCTTCAATCTCCACCCCTGGTGGGGCACCCTGCTTTTGGGGTGCAAATACCAGATTATTCATTCCCTCTGCTGACACAGTACATACCTCAATCAGCATGGGTACTGAATTTAGCCCTTGGGTAATGGTGTTTTCCAGTCTCTTTGCCACCTCAGTTTTAAGAAGGACTTTTTTGTTTTCACAGCATCCAAATGGTTAAAGATGAAATCTGTGCTTTAGGTGTGCCTTAGTTTGCAAGAGTCTCCTAAAACAGAACTAAGGCATTGATTCTTACAAGCTGCTGCAATTAAATTGAAGCCCTAGAGATGAAAGACCAGTGGTTCATGTCACAATTCACTAAGTGCTCCCTATATGTTAAATACTTTGATTTATTCTCTTTTGTCATTTGAATGCCTCCCTAAATATACTGAAGTAATGCATGTTGCAATGCTTATCTGTATTTTAGTGCTAACAAGCCTCTGTCTGTTAAGGTAACTTCTGGTTTGATGTAGGTGGCAATGCTGCAGTGGACAATGACCCAGAGATGGATGGGGAGGATGGTGTGTCCTTCATTAATCCAATTGGTACTTTGTACACTCCAGCACTTAAAGGTATTCACGTTGGTCAGAAGTCTTCTAGTGGGTTTCTTTTCATGTTAAGAATAGTTTGTATCTGTAGGATGCTTCAGGTAGTGTCTTTTGGTATAGCTTAGTGTCATGAACATGAGGAGAAGGCAGAATGATAGTGTAACTCCAGTGGAGAATAAACAGAGGTAGGAGGAAGAAAGCAGGTGCAGAGGATATCAGGGCTATTAGGAAACACTTCCCAACAATATAGTCTACCAGTCTATAGAATAATATTGGCCAAGGAAAGTGGTAACAGAACCTCATGGTCCAGATGATTTACAAAAGAAACAGACGAAGCACCTGGCTGTTCATGAACAAATATTTTCCTTAGAGCATCCCTCAGCACAGGGAGAAACAGAGAAAACAGAGCAGTGCTGCCCAGCAGTGCGTGGGAGTGATAAATACTGCCACTCTAGCCCATGTTTGCCCAGAAGTCAGTGTCTTGAATATGTCTGCTATGTGTTCAGAAAACACAAAAATACCTATTTGCTTGGGGGAAAAGAAAAAAAAAAGTTTTGCTTTAGAACAGCCAGAAGTGTTTTCAAATACAGATGCACTCTGGCCTGATTGATTCAGACAGAAAGTTTTGAAATCACTGCAGCGTTTGATCTCAGAGGGAGTAAAGGCCAGGAAAGAAAAGGGTGAGCCCCCCAGACTGCAGAAAGGGCAAGTTTCCCTTGTCCTGGACAGCAGCCTCGTTGCTAACCTGGCAGGGCTGTCTGTTCAGAGAGAGCTTGTGAGCCTCATCTGCAGTGGGGCAAATTTAGCTGGATGTTATTTTCTACGTAAGAGAGGACAGGAGCTATGGAAGGTGGGGAGAAATGGATTTCTTAGATGGGACCCACCCTGGCACATCTGCCAAGCATGACCACCACATCCCTGTTTCTGTCAGAGCCCAAGGGAACAATATGAATGATCTTTAGAGCAATTAACTCAGCTTCTTTTGTCCACTCCCTAGTGACAGAGGGGCACGGAGAGGTGGATATTAAGCTGCATCTTAACTGCAGTCACTGTGAGATGGATGAATGCCGTGTTGATCTTGAGACTCAAAAAGTAATCTGCTTTTGTGAGCCAGGCACAGAATTGGCTGAGGATGGTGTGTCTTGTATAGGTAAGTGGTTGTATGGTGTAGGCTGTTAGTGTGAAACAAAAATGCATGACAAAAACCTGTAGTTTGGCTTGTAAGGCATCCTGAAAGTTATCTAGTCTTTCTTAAAACTGTCTTCTGTTGAATACTGCCTTCTTCACTGCTGGTCTGTGCTGCAGAGTTCTTTTGCTGGGATGTAGACACATCAGAGCTGATGAATGGTGCAGAGAGCAGGATTGTTGGTTTATTTTACAACAGCAGCACTGATGAAAGTCAGGTTTTGCTCTTAGTCACGGTGATGCTCACATACTGCTCTGAAATCATGAAAGTTTGCTCACTGAAGGAATTTTGCAGCTCAACTTAAATTCCAGGTTAGTCCTCCAAGAAGTTGTACAAGCTCAGGAAGAATCTGCTTCTGGTGGATTTGGGCATATAAGGTGCCAGTGCAGAATCTGCAAGAAATTCTGCATGAGAGATCTCTGAGGAAAGCTAAAGACAGTGCCTGGGCTTGCCTTACTTGAAAAAACAGGTGCTCGGAGCTCCCTTACTAGTTTTCCTTCATCTTCTTGCCCAGCAGATAGATAAAGTGACTCCAGGCTTTTGGGATCCTGATCTCAGCTTTGTCACTGGAGCAGGAAAGTTGTTCTGTATTTTTACCATTCCCATCTGTAAAACGTATGAAAAGCATGGTAATTTTGCCAGGGTGAAGTAAAGCTTAATTTAATGCCTTGTGGTCCAGAGTGAGGATGCAGCTATGGAATACTATGTACTATACTTACTGTTACCAGGTTTTTCTTCATGGATTAGATGCATTTAGGAGATGATACATTGCAGTTCTCCTTCTGCTTTTGCTGTGATTTGGCACTGATAGCAGCACTTTAACCCTGGCAATGAAACCTTCTTTCCACCTCCTCAACCTCCTGCCCTCAGTTTTTATGGTCTTGTTTTCATACCCAGGGAGTGCACATGTTAATTCCTTGATAGCAAACCATCTGTTTTAATGGCTTGATACTAATTGAGGAGAGTGAAACGACGAGATATTGGAGGTCATAGATCCTGAGAACTGATCATACCAGAGGTTGCTCCTACACTGTAGGGGCAGCAGATGAGTAAATGGAAAGAAGAGCAGAAAAATCTGAAAAAGTGGTTCTGGTAGATCATTTCAGACATGTAATTCCTTCTTCTCCGGTCTCTGTTACAGCTGAGCCAGTGGTTCATCTACCTCTCTCCTTGGTCTTGTCTGTAGTGACTTCAGCATTGGTGGCTGCTTTGATTTTGGCTTTTTCAGGAATCATGATAGGTGAGTGTCTCTCTGAAAAGTATATTTTCATATGAGGGCTGGATCTGTGCCAGGGATAATTTGGCTGGGAGGCAAAAGGATTCAGGTTTTTAGCTACTGCTGTATTTAATAACACCTTCCCACACACTCCTTAACTTCAGATTTCAGCACTTGTTTCTACCACAGTGACCAATTTGAGGAGGTTTCAGTTACTGACTGCATGTCAAAAGGGGATGTTATTGTAGTGTAAAGCTGCCAGAACACCGCTGCCGCTGGTTTTGAGCGAGCTGTTGGTGCTTAATGCCCAAAAGCAAGCTTCTTTATTTGTTTGCCTATATACAGGTTTAGACTCTTAACATATAATATTTAAGCTTTAAATTCTCACACAAGTTCCCATTTTACAAAGTGCTACTTAGCAGGATGTGGGCATTCTTGGCACCTTTACTTGAAATTCTGAAAGGTATTTTTCACCCTTTCATTTTCTTATTTTTAAACAATTGCTCTCCTGCATTTGTTTGCAAGGGAATGGATTTGAATCAATGAAAAGCAGCCAGGAATTCAAACCACAGCTCTGCCACCTTTCTTTGTCCACACTGTGTATAGCCCGGGGGAGGGGAGGGATGTACCCAGAGCAGCAAATGGCAGCTATTAAATTAGATTTGTGCAGCTGTTTCAGTTTTCAGAGTTTCAGGAGTTATCAGTTGCACACATATGGTCCTATGTGTATGATTTCTGGCCTGACAGTACCCCTTTAAAATTACTAATTACTTCTCAGGGAGTGGAAGAGTAATCCTCTTTCCATCCAACCAGCCTATCATTGCCATCTCAGGAAAGAGCAGCGATTTAAAAAATGAAAGCAAAAGCAATGGAGAGGAAAATGGAGGACAGGAAGGGATTGTGGATAGGTCATTACATCCATCTGCCTTTGCAAGTGCATGTTTACCCCTTGAATTCTTCCCCTAAAACATCTGCTGGAGAAGATGCAACAGCTATTACTGCCACACTTTGGGCTCAATCCAGCTCCCACAGAAATCAATAATAAGGGTAATAGTGATTTAACCTGCTCATGATTGGCATCTTGCTTTGAAAAAAATACTGCAATATCAATTACTATTTCAAGGAACTGTCCACAGGATGTCTTCTTTCAGGGTGTGATTTCTAGTGACGTTTCAGAAGTACCAGTGGAGTGATCCACTGCTGTAAACTAATATCAAGTTTAGTCCAAATCTGGTGTTTAGAAACAGAGGAAGTTTTGCAAAATAAGTTAATTTTATCTGCAGTGTGTTATTCTGAGGTAACATTCATAGAATCATAGAATGTGTCAGGTTGGAAGGGAACTTTAGAGGTCATCTAGTTCAACCCTCTAGTAAGCAGGGAAATCTTCACTAGATCAGGTTGCTCAGAGCTTCATCTACCCTGACCTTGAATATCTCCAGGGATGGGGCTTCCACTTTCTCTCTGGGCAACCTGTTCCGGTGATCTACCACCCTCATAGTGAAGAGTTTTTTTCCCAATATCCAACCTTTCTAGTTTAAAACTGTTACCTTTGTTCTGTTGCTACATGCCCTCATGACCAATTCTTCCACACCTTTCTTAAAGGCACCTTTCAGGTACCAGAAGGCTGCTATGAGGTTCCCCCAGAGCCTTCTCTTCTCCAGGCTGAACAAGCCCAACTCTCTCAGTCTCAGACTAATCTCTCTCAATTAGGAAAGCTGGTTATACCCAGACTCCTTCAAGTTTGGAACTGGATTCATACTTGGAAGGTCCAATTAAACCAAACAGAACAAACCAAAAACCCCAGAACTCTGGAATCAGAGATCTCTGCAAGTGAAATTTATTTTACTTCTTCCCAACTGTTTGTAAGCAAGCCTGCTTCTTGCTGAGATACATAAATCAAAGGTTCCTGGGTAACTTCAGATCCCATTTCCTATCTGTAATGACTGGATGTATAGAAATATGACGGTATGGCTGTCTGGTTTGATTCAGTGAAATCTGGCCATGCAGCAGACTCCAGTGAGAAGTGGCACACAGCTGCTGTCCTGGTCCTGAATCGAGATGTGTCTCTGGTTTACTGTGTTCTCCACACTTAGTGTATCGTCGGAAGCACCAGGAGCTGCAAGCCATGCAGATGGAGTTACAGAGCCCAGAATATAAGCTGAGCAAGCTGCGTACCTCCACTATCATGACTGACTACAACCCCAACTACTGCTTTGCAGGGAAGACCACATCCATTAGTGACCTGAAAGAGGTGCCTCGAAAAAACATCTCCCTCATCCGGTAAATCCATCTTTGCCTTCCCCATGCTTCACCCTGTACGTTCACACGCACCATCTCTCTTACGGGGCTGGAAACTCCTGTCTTCGTGCAGGCACGTATGAATTCTCATGCCCTTTTAGACTTGTGCCCCTTTTTGTTAGGCAGATGTGAAGCTGCAGCAGTTAGGTTTGTGTGGAGTGGACTCTAGGCTTTGGTGGTCTCCTTGACCTTTTACAGGTGCAGTGCTAATTTTCTGGGATTATGAGAGGAACTGAAGAGTCATCACTGGTAATTCAGACACACTTTTGCAGACTGTATTAACTGATGAAATGCTAGGAAGGCTGAGGCTTGTAGGAGGCTCTTCTAAAGTCTGATTAGGATCTTTAGTAAAGATGAAGACATCCTTAAGTACAATAGCAGGAAAAGCAATAGGATTGAGACTGCCAGACGGTATTAAAAAAGACAGGAACATAGTGACAGCGAGGTAGTCATTTCTAGATCAGAGCTTCTGGAAACTTCGAAATAGTTTCTTAAGAAACACTTGAAAATTCAGAGTTCTTTCCGACCTTACTCTGCTGCAGGGTAACAGCACATGCCACGTGTGAGTGTGACATTACTCTGGTACTGTGCAGTTTTACACAAAAAGCCAAAAAGTGGAAGCAGGAGAACTTGGAAAACTACCGAGCTTATTGTGTTAAAGAATAGGATGCTCAGAGCAGTCTGCGCGGTGTGCAATATTCTGCTGTCTCTTGTCTCATTCCCCCTTATCTGCATGTCTTGCTGGACTTGAAGTTTCCAGTGTACCCTGTGCTGCTGCCTTTGTCACTTGGGCTCTGAAAGGATTTTTGAATTGTGGCATGCAGCAGAGATCAGAGGATGCAGCTGGCAATTTATAAGGGCAGGAAAGGTGGGCTTTTTGGGAAGAGTGAGATTTATGAGCTGTGGAGATCTGTTTTATATCTCAGTTTGTAATAATTTGATCAGGCATAGCCAAGAATAGTGTCTCAAGCTACAAAATGTTATTAAAAGAAGTGATAGAGTCGCAGGCAGTGCGAGTCCTCGCTGTGGTTTCTTTGCCTAGACTGGTCTTATTCTGGCAAAACTACAGACAGAGCTTATGCAACAGCAGTGCAGACTGCCCTCAGCAGCACCCACTTGAAAGGAGAGGAAGGCAACAGCCCATCCAAAACCTGCCTTGTCAGTACACCAGAGAACAGAATCAGTGCAGCTCTCAGGGCAGACCTGGCCCTACCAGGAAAGTACATGTTGTAGAAGAGATCCTTGTGGGAGCTGTTTTAACTGGATTGAGATGCCTCTTAGAGGCTCAGATTAATACTGTCCAGAACACTCAGGGTTAAGAGACACTCAGAGTCTGGGATGCTGGAGTTTGCTATGTTGTTATCACATGCCACCTATGTGGTAATATCTATTATTGCATCGATTGACTTAAGTGAATGAAGATTGAAGAGACAGGTATGCGAAGTCTGTATCACAAGGACACATGACAAGATCTGTTCCATGATTGCTTTCATTCTTTTCTCTTTTTTTTTTTTTGTGTACCCTTACTCAAAAAAAACCCAGTAAATTTCATAGTATGTCAGAAATTATTCTCAGCACAAACTCCTAGAACCAAGTGCTTTATGAAGCACTATTCTCACCATTTACTACCTAAGCTCTGTACCCTGAATCACAAAATAACTCAGGAAAAGGTTTAGAGTTCAGGTCCTTTGAGAACCATTGTGCTTTCTAGTTTCTTGTTCCATGTTTTCTTTACTAGGGATACATAAACATTATGGGAACACACGAAAGTGTTCAGGGTGGGGGAACACCAAGACTTAAGACCTATCTTTATTGACCTGTTTTGATGTAGCCACTACTAGAGCACTGGCACCTTAGCCACAGAAGAGTACTATCCTTTACAAACTGCAGTGCCAGCAGCTTGATTTCACTGGAACCTGTTCACTTTTGAGTGTTGCTTTTCCTACCAATTAGATACATTGTAGGTCCAGGAAGGATCACACCAAGGTCTGGTCCCCTACATAGGATGAGGAGCAATATCAGCGGTGTCAATATCTAGCTCTCTGTGTTTCACTACCATGAAAATTGTGAGCCCATTCTGTGAGCTGTGACCACAGTGTTATAATGTGTGTTATCTGTAGTAAAACCTTCTTGTCTTCTCTGGTCTGTCCAGGGGTTTGGGCCACGGAGCCTTTGGTGAGGTATATGAAGGTCAGGTGACAGGGATCCCCAGCGACCCCACTCCCTTGCAGGTGGCTGTGAAAGTAAGTGACAGTGTATGAGTTACAATGTTTTCATGCACCTTTCACCCAAGAGTCCCAATGCATTATAAAAATGAAGATGAATTAAACGTTGCTGTGGTTCTGAAGGATGTGCCTGGAAAGGTTGCTGCTCTGGTGCAGCACTTCAATCCATCATAGCAATAGTACAGCTTGTAGTGTACTAAAACACATCAGGCTTGTGAGACTATTAAAAGAGGTCTGTGAGTAGTAAATAGGCAGAGATTTCCCATACAGCTGCAATAGACTGCAGGTATGAAAAATAAATCCGTCCTCTGTCTGTCCTCCACACGCTACACTCTGTGTGGTAGTCTGTCCAAAGCCTTCAAGTCAGAGAGCTAAAGTCTTCACAGGACCAAGAGCAGCCGGTGCATACATCAAAGAGCCTGCAGGCAAGAGAGGGCTGGTTTTCCAGGTATCTCATCCTCCATTACAGGATGGACATGCACTGGGTGTGAAGCTAAATCCTAAGAGACCCTGGTAGGGTTCTCCAGGCCTTCAGCAGCCTTGCTGACTTGTTTTTTCCTAGAGGTCACATAGCAGCACAGTCCTACTACTGGTTATAGTTCATAGCCTTGCTGGCAGGCAGGAGTATTGAACTGTCAGTGAGCTCAGAACTGCAGTCTCATTCCTCATCCTCTATACAGGAGAGTGCTATACATTAAGCACTGTTCCCTTTGCCCTCTGGGACATTTTCTCTGCTGGGAGGAGGATGACAGTGGCGTTGGTGGGCCATGTGTTCTGATCTTTACCTTTCAACAGGCTTCACAGTCTAGTTTAGTAATGGTCTAGCTATTATCTTAGAGTGAGGCTTCTTTTAGAGAAACAATGATTGCTGCAAACAATGTTAGTGCATTTGATTGTGTTGGGTGTTTTACACCTGTACGTTTAAATATCTTCTTCTTGTCAACCTGTTCTTTCTTTTCCAGACATTGCCAGAAGTGTGTTCAGAGCAAGATGAGCTGGACTTCCTCATGGAAGCTCTCATTATTAGGTGTGTATGAATAAGATGAAGAGCACGTGTAGGTTTGCAAAGCCCAGCACTGTAATGAAAAAGGTACTTTGAGAGGTGACATCCATACAACACAACTAGTTTTAGCACATGGCTATCAGTATTTTACAGAAGAGGGTAGGCATTGCTGTCATTTCCTTTTCTTCTTTAAAGTGCAGAGGCACCAGATGATTACAGAATCACAGAATTGTAGGGGTTGGAAGGGACCTCCAGAGATCGTTGAGTCCAACCCCCCTGCCAAAGCAGGTTCCCTAGGACAGGTCACACAGGGAGGCGTCCAGATAGGTCTTGAATATCTCCAGAGAAGGAGAATCCACAACCTCCCTGGGCAGCCTGTTCCAGTGCTAGATTAAGGGCTAAATTTTCAAGAGGATCCACACTGGTTTTCATTATCCAAAGTACAAATCTTTAGGCACAGTTTTCAGAACTGATAGTAGAATCCTTCCAATTTTCTCAGAGATCAGAACATGAGGTAGAAACAAATGCCAGGAATTTGGGTTTGACCAGTCAAAACTAACAGATGGCATTGACTTAATGCTGCTGTCATGTCAAATGTCACTGATTGAGTCACAGACTCATAGGGGTTGCAAGGGACCTCCAGAGATCATCAGGTCCAACCCCCTGCCAAAGCAGGTTCCCTAGGACAGGTTGCACAGGTAGGCATCCAGACGGGTCTTGAATATCTGCAGAGAAGGAGACTCCACAACCCCCATGGGCAACCTATGAGTCCTAGAATCACTGGAAGCAGCTTCCAGACATTGAGGTCTGGAGAAATAAGGAAGTATTAGAGACTAGATCTTGAGGTATATCCCCTACATAAGCAAATCCCTGTGTCAGTATGTTGTTTGGAACAACTCTGCTCTAGCCTATCTTCTGCCCTGTGGATAAGGAAATTGGGAGCAGACTCTTCTCTTATCAGACAGTCTCTTCCCGGGCCCCACAAGTCTTGCTGTCACCAAAAAAGCATGCAGGAAGGGAAAAGCAACCAAAAGACACTCCTTTCTCACCTCTGTTTCTACACTATGCAGGCAGACACTAAGCACAGGGTAGCACTTTAGATTTATCCAGTTATCTTACCTTTGAGATTTGTTACTTTCTGGGAAGGAAAAAAACCCACCCCAAAACATTCCCCATAGCAAAACATTTTCTTGTACTTTTTGGATCAAAGTTACTCCTTAATTGAGTCACACTTTCTCCACAGCAAGTTCAACCACCAGAATATTGTGCGCTGTATTGGGGTGAGCTTGCAGGCACTGCCCCGTTTCATCCTGCTAGAGCTCATGGCTGGAGGTGACCTGAAATCATTCCTGAGAGAGACACGGCCGAGACCGGTAAGAAAAGAGAAAATTGAATTTTATTTAGTAAGCTGCTGCCACAAGGCAAATACATAGCTACAAAAGAGCTGATCCATGCAGCTACTATTTCCCAGCATTTTGGAGGGTCAGAAAATTTCTGTTTCTAAAAGACCACTGTGGGGGCAGGACACAGATTTGTAGGGAAAAGTTGCTGCTGGGGTTATGCAGAGGTGCCTCATCCCTGGACTTTGCAGATGTTGTCTAAAGAAAGAATAAAATCAAGACAAAAAAGTTAAACTCTACTCCTAACCTTCCTCACATCAGCTGGGGACGGTGTGGGGGGAAGCATTGAGCTATTAATGATAAATGCATTAGTTAAATTGCTGACCGGTTGCATTTCTGTGGACATCTGTCAGTGCAAGTTTGACACAGGCAATGAGAGAATCCAGCCTGGAGCTGTTGACTTAAATATCTTTAGTCCAGCGTTTCAAAGACTTTCCCACTGAACTCAGCAGCAGTAGGAAATGACAGTCAGTTAGAAACATGTGAGAAATCAATTACAACTTCTAGAGATGAATCTGTACTTCAGTAGGGTATTTCTGGTAGAGTCCCTGGATCAGAAAGGCACACAGATGTTGTTGCAATTTAGCACCAGGGCCCAGCTCCATACTCTGTCTCTATGTTTCTTTGACACGAGGTAAAATGGTGGATTGTATCATCATGAGAAAGACACAAATTGGCCTAACAGAAAAAAACAAGATTCTTCCTTGAGCTGTCTGGAAACAGATTGACTTAGTATTTTTTCATTGCAATCTGGTTTTCAGATGTATAAAATGGTCTGTGTTGCTCAGGAGCACCACAGTCTTGAATTAGGTTGCTCTAAAGTGGCTCCTGCCTAGATAAGAAGGCTAAACACCCAGAAAGTCAGAAAGTTTGAAATGTGAGCAAGCAGTCTTTATAGAGTTTGGGTTTCTGTAACACCTAGAGATGCTCTTGTTACCTCATCTAAATGGGCTGAACTCGGTGAACGGGGAAAGTCGTGTTTTGCAATGTGGGCTCCTCCCTCACCTGGTGCAGATGGAAAATGGCATGGGCTAGGTATGCTGCCTGGTAGGTGATTTGTTCCAAACTGTCAGGACAGGCTGGGCTAGATGTGCAAAGTGGCAGGTGAAACAGAAGGGTGTAGGGCAAAGGCATCTATAACTTTGCAGTGGAAGGCTCTTTTTGGCTTGTTAAATTAAAAAAAGCTAGCTAGCTCAGTAAAAATCTGGGTCTTGTGAGGAAGCACCAAGAAATCTATTCCAAACAGCAGGAATTTCTGCCTTCTTGCAGTTAAATTAACCAGCTGCTTTTGTGGATGAAAGGCCCTTAATCTTTATAGGATGCAGTCATGGGGGCCTTCTGATCTGAGGGGTTTAGTTCTGTTTGCCCCTACCCCAGTCATGAGTTTGTCCTTACATGCCAGGGCTTCCATTTCTGTTAGCAGTAGCTCTGTGCTACCCCTGTGAAATGGACGTTGGAAGGGGTAGATGGGTCACTCCAGGCACAGCACACATTACTTCCCTTGGTATTTCTCTTTCTGCCTTCACAGTCTCTCCTTCCTTTCCTCTTTTTCCCTTGTCTTTACTGACCTTTTTGAGGTTATCTGAGAGTGACCATAACTACTGCTATACACAGGGCCTGTTTCCTGCCCCTTGGAGATCCTCCATATTCCTGCATGCAGCTTCCTCTGAGGACAGAAGCAGAGCTGGGACTGATGCTGCGGTTTTCTGCTCTGTTCCCCGCCTGTCTCACTGCAGGAAAGCAGGGATTCAAACACAGAGGGACAGTTGCAAGCTGGAAAGGATTCAGAGAAACAGTTTTCCGTCCCTCTTTAACAGTTGGGTAAATATGGACAGCCTGGCTGTGTGCAGACACAAATCCACATGTTTCTGCTCCTCTTCTAAAGCTTTCCTTCCCCTTGTGTTGCCCTGCTCTGCTACCATCCTGTGTGATGGCTGCCTGGCAAGACTGACAGGGCAATTCATTGTCTGGCTGCTGGGGTAGCTTCTGGAGCTAATGGCATCTGTGAGTGCTGAGGAATCAGCCTCTGGTGGGTACGTTTGACTGCTGGCCCAGAAACTATGAGGCTGGGAGACTGACTGATGAGAGATGAGATGCATGTGGCACGTTGTGCTCTTTGAAGTATGGGATCCAGCTGTGGAAGTGGATTTTCCCTGAGCATATACTTGAGGTGTGACAGGGGCTCTGGACATAAGTCTGTTGCTCACTACTGCTGGATGTATCTTTGGACTGCTCTTAATGGACCCTAAGCTGCTTTGTTCCTCCTATTGCTCATTCAAGGAAGACAGGCAGAAGGTAGGTGTAGCAGGCTGGGCGTCTACCTTTCCAGACCCATCAAAGGAAAGGAAAGACAAGGAACAGTGCAGAGTAAACAGGCTTTGATGAGCTTTGCTTCCAACAGGAATTAATTGTACACACAAGACCTAGCTGACTGACTCAGTAACAGAGGCGTGCTGCTTATCGTGCAGCAAGCACCATATGAATCATTATTGTCATTTCCCCTTGGTTTTTTCCAGTTTTTTATTTTCCAGCTGATTTCCTTACTACCATGTCTTTCTCACCTACTTCTGCTTTCAGCCTGATTGCAAAAAAGAGATTTACATGTTCATTCTCTACCTTCATCCCCCAGTTGTTCCCCCCACCTCCCTGCCAGTAACTTTGAATTCATTTGCCATTTTCTGTCAAATTTAATAGAGGTGTGTAAGGCATTAGTTTGGCATGGATTCCAAGGCTTCAGGAGAAGGAAAGCGCCATCCTAGAGTGACCACTAAGCAGAACAGCTGTCTAGTTTGGCTTGCCACTGTCTAGTGAATACCTGTGTGACTTGAAGCAAGACACATGCAGCATGCTGCCAGCCACTCAGCTGCTGAAAAATATGAAAGGGAGCAGAGGGAATGGTGGAGGAGAAGGTGTAGTGAGGGAAGGGGAAACATAAGGCATTGCAAGGGACAGGAAATGGGAAGCTAGGGCTACCACAGGAGGTACCAGGAGGTGGGATCCAACTCAATGGGACATCACAGTGCTGCCAGTACAGGTTACTGCATGTTGTCCATCTCTGCTCTTCATGTAAATAAGGAAAGCAACGTTCAACCAACCAACCCATAATGATTTTTCCGGACCCTATGTAAGAATGACCATATGTGTAAGCCAAATGTTCACCCAACATCCATGATACGATACCAGTGACTCCTGTGGAGTGTTGTCAGTTTATGCCAGCCAGGTCTCCTCAGCTTCATACTTCTCTGTGGGTCCAGGGTTTACAACCCTGAAGGGTTCTGTGTTCCATTTCTAATAAAGTTTCACATCTATTACAGGATTACCCCTTCCCCCTCGTCTGGAGAGAGGCAGTCTGGTAGCTTCAGAGACGCCTGGAATTGGAGCCTTTGCTCATTACCAGCAGCGCAGAATTGTCGGTCCTGGGCAGTTCAGAGCTGATCTTTCTCACACACAGCACAGCAATCAAAGAACAGCTCTGGAAGATAAATCATACACGGATAAATTATTCCCCTCCTTCGTGTAGTGCAGCCTGTTGCACAGAGCAGTGATTACACTGAACAATACACAGAATTTCATTCACCTTTAGCAAGATTCCGCCTCACGCAGGGAGGTGTCACACTAGTGCTTCCAGCTTGCCCGCCGCTCTCAGCGCGGTGCACTGCAGCTGGCATTGCCCATTCATCTGGGGACCAAGAGCTGTAATGAATCCTTTGGTGTCTCAAGGCTGCTCCCCTTGCAAAATGAATCCCAAACCTCCATTTTTCAAACAAATTACATGGCTAAATTGTCCTTGGCTGGGCAGTCACATCTGTTTTAGGACTGTATTTAGCCAAATAAAAGGTGGAAGGGATTCATCCAGGGAGAGGAAGGAAGGGGGAAAAAAGGGAAAAAGAGAATAAAGCTAAATGCTCTTCAAATCAGCTTGTGGCTTCAGCCTACTGACTGCTTTGCAGTACAGCTCAGGTCTGGAATCGATTGCACAGTAAAGAATTGGGCTTTTTACTCGGTTTTCACTTCAGGTTTCTGACCCTTGCTCAGAAGAGGAGGGAGTGGGTAGATCGAGATATTCATTTCCCTTTGGTTATGCCCTGAAAGGGAAAAAGAAGGCATCTGCATCCTTTCTTACTGTAGCCATCTTGTGTAGCTGGTGAGTCACTTTAACTCAAAGAGGTAAAACAGATTATTACTCCTTCCCCACAGAAGGGCAGGGGGGAGAGGCTTTATGTGTTCAGGAATTGGTTACTCTGCAAAAAGAAAGGTTTGTGGGGATACGCAGTCTGGTGATTTCAAGGATCAGTTAAATATATATACATATATATGCAATGAACTGTACTGTGTAATAAAATACAGGCAGGTGACACATAATCATAAATTATTTTGTTTTATGGCACCACACTGAAAAAAACAGGCTTTGTTCACACAGAGATGCAGCATTTTTCAGTTCTTTCATTAGCCAGGTATTGAGGCCAGGTTTTTCCTAATCAATTCAGAAGATGTTAAGACTTTTTCAGGCAATGTTCACTCTCTAACTGCTGGTTGCTGCAGAACCTGAACTTATTTCTAGTCCCAGTTAGCAGTGGTTAAGGTCAGGTGGGATGGCCAGCACAGCATCACATCAGGTTTGAGATATGGTTCATCACAACAGGTGGGCTGGCAGAGCCAGCAGTCTCTGTTGCTGGAGAACCCATGCTGGCTTGTGCATCAGTGGGAGAGACCCATAGGCAGGTGGGCCTTTTGAGCACTGGGGATAATGGTGACAAAAGAGAGGGCTAGAGGGTGGGATAAGCTGGTTTGGTCCAATAACTAAGGCCACAAACACTCGGCTAGCAGATGGCTGCTGTGGAATAAGCAGTCACTGCCACCCAGTTTGTCATCTTCCCACTAGCTGCAGCCATTTCCTCCTCCCCCACAGGACTGGCCGCAGGGATCACTGATTCACACCTCAGTGCAGAAGCTGATGGTTTGGCTTCAGAGGCCAGCAAATGTGCGCTGGTGCTGAGCCTGACCTTTTTACTAAAGCATTTGGCTCCTGCTGGCAAGGGCTGTAGACTTCAGCAGAGGGGCAGGAACAAGGAGTTGGCAGCCTTAGTCTTCCATAGCCGTTGGCTACACAAACCTGTGTCAGTGCTCTGAGGGGCAAGATAAAACCTACACAGATGTGGAGGAGGGAAAGAGCAAGTGTGACTCATGCCATTATATAAAATGTCATTTTCATTGTTCAAGGTGACTTTAGAGAGGAGCTAGAAATAATGCAAAGAAACTGAGTGAGGACCAGTTCAGGCCTCCTCAAAAATCATGCTGGAAATTCAGAAGCGTCTCCCATGACAACTGGGATGAATGCTTACAGGGGCATCTCAGTGGAGCTGGGAAGTCGGATCCAGCTGTTCTGAATCTGTCCCTGGGGTTTGTATGACATTGTGCCGGCACATCCTTTGCATAGTTCATGGATATGAGCCCTGTCTTGTGCATTTTTACAATCCCTTTGTGTATTAACATCTGAGCTACATCACTTGTTGGGGGAGTTCCCAGTGCTGTATCAGTGACAAATCATGCTGTGTTTTTGGTTTTAACCCACGTTTGTCCCTTGTCTTTTGGTAGAATCAGCCCTCTTCCCTTTCCATGCTGGACTTGCTCCATGTGGCTCGTGACATTGCTTGTGGGTGTCAGTACCTGGAGGAGAACCACTTCATTCACAGGTAGGTGAACTCATCTGTGTCAGCATGGGCACGGCTCTCATACAGGCCAGCGTGGACTGGTAATGCCCTGCTTGATATGTTTGTGTCCTGCTGCACTCTAGTGGCTGGATACCTTTAAGCAAGGTTTATAAAATCAGAATAATACAGGCAATTAACAGAAAGGCTGCTATAGATCAGGTTGCAGAGGACTGTGGTTTTACCGAAGATCCCAAGCTCTGTCTCAGTGCCTGCACTTGTGCAACCTATTTGTCTACTCCACAAAGGAAACACAATCTTCTGAGACCAGTCTTCAAAGCTCACCCCGTCAAAAATTTTGCATGATGCCTTTCTGCTCATTCTGGAACCCTTTTCTCATTCACGAAGAATGGCTGTACAAGTACAGCCTGGAGTGCAGCACTTTGTGACTGTTACCTGCTCCTGCACAACAGGGTGGTTGGCAAGTGACCAAAATTCGGCCCCTAGTGTTGGGCAGACATGAGGAGAGAGAGATTGTAGTAGATTCTGAGTCACCCACAAGGTGTGCCACCATGTCACTCAGATCTCGACCATTTGCTTCAGCGCAGCAGAGGTGAAGCTTGGAGCTTTACCTGCATGTACAGATTCAGGCCCAGATTCAGTCTTCAGAGCAGCACCTGCACCTTCAGAGCAGTTCCTCCTGTCTCTGCCAGTGCAATACCCATCTGATGATATTTGAAAAGCACGCTAGGAACACGTTAGTGGATTGTTCCCCAGGCACCCCGATGTTGGGACTAGTACCTTGCTGAAATCAGCCCCACTGCTTGCAGCTCCTTCAAGGCTTAAAAATAGCTCCTGGCATGAAGTGAAGCTCACAGGACACTCATCCTTTGAGCTGGAAGTTGTTAACACAAAGTTTAAGGAGGAATGTCAAAGACCAGAACTGCTTCTGCTCTTGGGGTAGGTTGGAATTTGGGACATCACTAGTTACCCATAAATGCTGAATTTCTGGCTGTTGTGGGGTCTCTAGAGCTTGAGACAGTAGGTACTATACTTCCTTTTTGGCTTATGAAAACGTTGAATGATTAAGTGATTCTTTCTGTTGCTTTTCTTCTCTTTCCTTGCAGGGATATTGCTGCCAGGAACTGCCTTCTTACCTGTCGAGGGCCTGGGAGAGTGGCTAAAATTGGAGACTTTGGAATGGCTCGGGATATATACAGGTAGCAGAGCTAAACCCAGGCTACCTTCAAGTGGAAGCTTGCTAAAATGAGGGAGGAGTGGTGTTTGGTCAGGAGAGCAGGCTCATGTTCTGTGCTGCACAAGCCTAGCAAGGCTGGAGTGCAGCGATCCCAGCTAATGCTTTTTTTGGTGGATGCCTTCATCTGTAGTTAACTGTGCTCTGGAGACTCTTCCCATTCCTTACGGCTTTCTTCTGGGTAATGAAGTCTGGGGGTCATGGGAGGCATTTTTCCTCCCTCTTGCACTCTGTCCTCGGTTTCTTGTCTTTACTTTCTCCACACTGAATGGCATTGATGTGCCCTTTTGTTTTGTGGTCCCAAATCATTCTGAGTTTAATCTCTCTCCTTGATACTACCCCTGCCCCTTTGGTTTCGTGACATCAGTAAATCTCCTCAATTTACTGCAGATAAAGGAGGAAGGTGCAGAGGAAGGTCAGGAAAATGTAATCACCCAAACTGGAATTCAGCCAGGACACAGGGTTAACTACTCTGCTCTTGCAAGGAGTGCCAGGAAATCTTTAATGACCACAAGCAGCCAGGGCTGCAGTTTGATATCTCATCTTCCAGATAGCACCTCCAGAAGTGCAGTACCTTGTCCTGCTGTGCTGAGGAATTGATTTGCCTCTGACTCAGAGGAAGGAATGCCTCACACTCAGTCACCCACACTGTTTATTCCAGGGCCTTGCCTTTTTTCTTTTCTTTTCTTTTCTTTTTTTTTTTTTACCTGTTTGGGGATTCTCCTGTGCAATTACTGAGCCAGGCCTGGCTCTGCTTAGCTGGAGATCTGACAGTATCACAGCCTGAGGTGATGCAGAGCGCTACCTTCAAAAACCCAAGTGCATCAGAGCTGCTTCCCCCCATTTCACAAAGAGCCCCCACACTGCCCCACTGTCAGGTGGGACTCTGCTGAGACAAAGTAGCATCTGTCACACTCACACAATCAGCAGAACCGACTGCCAAGGCAAACGCTTTGGTGCTGACTTTTCAAATGTGCCTTTGAAGTTTACACATGTATCTGTGTCCAGGAATATCCTTTGGATGCTCTGGCTGTGTAGTGATGAGCAGTGATAGCAGCTTGCATGAGCCCCTCCTGCAGCTGCCAGCGCAGGGTCTGGGGCTCCACGTTGTCTTTAAATGGTGCGGACACGGAAGGAGGGGTGTACTTCCTTTCTCATGGGCACAGGAAGTGGGGTTTGTAGCACTGCCCCGGCCCTGAGGGCTGAGCATCCTCCTCATCGGCTCCTGGTTCTCACTGAGGGTTTGGATTGTGCTTGCAGTACTTCAAGTACGTTTGGGACAGGCTTTGTTTATGTTGGGTGGGGATGGTCAAGGTGACCCACCACATGTGAGGTAGAGATGTTGCAGAAGGATGGCTCAGACAGCAGTAATTTACTGTGTACCTCACTAGAAGTACTTACACAGGTAAGGATGACTCGGCTTCACCAGATCAGGCCTAAAGCAAGGGAGATTGGAGCAGTCCCTCCACGGTCTTCCCATTCCCACCATTTTTGTGAGAAGGAACAGCTCTCCAGCATTTGCTATGCCATTTTGTTTTGCCTAAATTAGTCTCTCCTCTTAATTTAATACTTGTAATTATAAAAATTACTTGTAATTTTAATTTTTTAATACTTGTAATTATAAAAAATCCCATTTCCTGAATTCTTTGGCTGACTCTTCCTTCTGTTTGTTCTTTGCAGAGCCAGCTACTATCGGAAGGGTGGGTGTGCAATGTTGCCTGTCAAATGGATGCCTCCTGAGGCTTTCATGGAAGGGATATTTACATCAAAAACAGATACATGGTGCGATTCCTTTCCTTCTCCATCCTGCCTGTGATGTAACCCATTTTGTAAAGTGTGAATATTTTGTAAAAAATACATGTTCTTCATTTCTTCGTTACTAAAAAAGGCAAGTGGGGCCTTTCAGAGCCAGTAATCTTGGAGAAGACAAGGGAACATCAGACCTGTGCAAGTGTGGGTGCTGCTGGGGAGGTGAACAGGCAGGGAAGGGAGGTTGAGGCAGATGCCGGTGCTGCTTTGCTGCTACAGGGAGGAAAGTGTGAGTTCCACAGGGAGGAAAGCAGAACGGGAGACTACAGGCAGGGTCTGTCCTGCCTGTGAGGGAGAAGAGCATCATATATTGTGGCTTTCATCTTTGTCCTGGCCTGCAGCAGCACTATAAGCTCTTGAGTCACTGGTGGCCAGAGGAGGGGGAGGGAATTTGGGTGAGCAGGAGGCAATACCTCTGGACAGGTGTAGAGGGAAAGGGGCTGGTGGTCAGGACACAGCCCCTGAGCACGCCCCAGCAGAAGGGTGGAGGTGCACGCACCTGTACTGCTGAGCTGCTGCCTGTCTCTGCACTGAGTGGAAGAATCCCCATTGCTGCCTAAAGCTCTTTTGCAATTTTAATCAACAAGATTTCCAAGCCGCTTCCCAGATACGAATGCTTTGGAGGGGGTCCTGTCCCAGCCATTGTCCCCAGGGCTTGGCAGACCATCCTAAACAGGCCCAGGGTTGTGGTGTTAGTGAGGGAATACTGCTATTGTACTGTGAGCTACAGGCGAAGGCTGTGGGATTCAACAGGGATTCACTGGCTTGTTATTTCATGCAGGCTAGTTTATTCAAGAGGAAAACTTTGTCATAATTGTGAGGCCACTGTTCCCCTCAGCCCCGGCTCCAGCAGTGGCTGATGGTTCAGAAGAACACAGCCTGACTTTCCTGTTTGTTACAACTAGTTGAACAGTGCTGAGTACAAGGGCAGAGGATTTACCTATTTAAGTTGGAGACTTCATTCACTTAACAGTCAACTCCTAGCATTCATCTAATGATTCAGAATCCATCACTGCAACTGTGCAGCTTATTTATGTCTGAGTCCTGCCGTGGAGATTTCCAGGAGCTGCCTGAGCACAGACTGCAGCGAGCAGTGCTGATGTGCTGCAGCTAAGGGCATTGCTCCCCACCCCACAGCAGCTGTTCCTGCCTCCTTCACTTTGTTTTCCTTCTCTTTTGTATTCAGGTCCTTTGGCGTACTGCTGTGGGAGATACTCTCTTTGGGATATATGCCCTACCCTAGCAAAAGTAACCAGGAGGTTCTGGAGTTTGTAACCAATGGAGGAAGGATGGATCCACCTAAAAACTGCCCTGGCCCTGTGTATGAGATTTTAACTTTTATATATTCATGCAAGTAGGTTTTGAATTCTGTTCTCCAGTCAAAAGTTAATGACTTCTGAGGTGGATCTTATCTTGGGTGATCTGCTTTATTGGGCTTGAGTGCCAGTGACTTCTCTACTAGTTAATTTATCTGTCTCTTTTGGAGAATAATTCAGGGCCCCTTTGAGAAGTACTCACCATTGCTTGTTTTGACCAAAGGTGGTGCAGTATTTCCATGTCTTAGTTAGCTGTGAAACTGCAAGTGCATGAGAGCATTCAAAGGTAGGGAAAACTGGGCTCTGTGGCCTGTAGCCCTGCCTACTTCTAGTGAATTGCCCATAGGATTTCAGGTGTGTGGGTTATTTCTCTCACGTGCTGTGGACATCACCCCACTGGTGGCCGCTTTTCAGCAGTTATTAGTATGTCAGTTGTCTGACTCTGGGGAAGGCAGAGCACTTGTAGTTATTGGAAGTCAGAGTGGTGATAGATGGTCATGGTTTCTAGGCTGCAGCAACCAGCTGTTGTGTGCGTGCAGGATCTGCCATATATGAGCATCTCCCGTTCTGCTCTTTCAGGTACCGCATTATGACCCAGTGTTGGCAGCACCAGCCTGAAGACCGGCCAAATTTTGCCATAATCTTGGAGAGGATCGAGTACTGCACGCAGGTATCAGTGTTCATTCATTTCCCACGCGAGAGGTGGAGAGCATTCCGGTTGAGGAGCAGTCTCGGGGAGCCAGAACATGAGATGGGAAGGCAGTGCTGTATTATTGCAGTCAGCAGTCCAGGGACACTGATGTCACCCTGGCACCTGACACCCATGGGGTGGTTGATCCTTGTCCTTCACTGCTGAAAGGCACAGGCTTGCATGAGCGTCCCCAACTTTACAAACAGCAGACCTGTAGCTCTGCTCCTGCTTAAAAAGGCACAGATTCCAACAAGCAAAAGAGGTGAGCCAGGCCAGCACCCATACGTGCTTCGTGCCAGGCGCTCCATCCCAGTTGTTTGCCCTTAAGACCTGGTGGGCACTGAGCAGAAATGGTCCTGGCTCAGAGCACCCTCAGCAGGTGGCTCCTGCAGCTGTCGGCAGTTTTCTGGGTCTCACTGTGCTGGAGAAGGCAGGTGGGGACAGCCGTACTAAGGGAGTGGGGATTCCAAGGCTAAGCAGCTGAGGAAAGGAGGTGGCTGGCTTTCCAGGCTGAAACCTGATTGATTGATTGATTTACTAACTTTCAGCTTAGGAGGAGTGGAGTAGTTTGGAAAACGTTTGTCCGCCTGCCTCAGCGCAGGCTTCTTGCGTGGCCTCACGCAGTGACTTGCCTCAGTTTGCTTCCCCTCACTGTTCAAGAGGCTTGGTCTGGTTCCCATGGATGTTTGGATCCTGGGATTGGGAGGCATTGTTTTCTGCTATCTATAGATCGCTGTGGCACCTAGCAATAATTAAAGGTTGCCCAGATCACCACATTTTCTCTCAGTTTAATTTTCAAAGCTGCTTAAATAGCTCAGAACCACAGCCCCTGTGGATTCAGGCTTCAAGGGGTCTGCCAGTATTGCCTTCTGTCTGCATTCTCATTCCTCCCTCGTTGTGCAGAGCCAATATTTTCATGGCTGAAACTTTCTCAATATTATCTGAGCATTTTATGAACTTCAAGATGATATAGATTCCAAAACAACATTCCCACAGGAAATTTGGCTGGACATAAAAAATGGTTTTCATTGCTTTTGTGCCTCTGCTGTTCTGTGCTGGGTTTTAGGGTTGCTTTTTTTTCCAGAGAGTTTGATTTTAAGGGTATCCCATCGCATCTCACAGCTAACTGCATTTTGTCAGTGTCCTCAGCACGTGGAATATGGGCACTGTGAAAGATGGGCTCAGGGAAGGATGCTCTGTGATCACAGCACGCAGCTGTCAAATGTTCTGTGTTTTTAGTCAACCCTGAGTATGCATGATGGCAGCAGACTGAGAAATAAATGCTCATCGTTCTCTCTGGCAGGATCCAGATGTCATCAACACTGCTTTGCCAGTAGAATATGGCCCATCAGCTGAGGAGGAGGAGAAGGTAGCGATGCACCCTGACGATCCGGAAGGAATTCCTCCTCTCTTGGTCTCCACGCACCAAGATAGAAAGGATGACAAGCAAACTCTGCCATCTCCAGCATCCCTGCCGTCAGCCATCACTGCTGGAAAACCTCTAGGGAAAGTGGGAGCCTTGGAACCACCAGCCCCAACGAAGGTGCAGTCGGCCTCAGTGGGGGGACATATCAACATGGCCTATGCCCAGTCCAATCCTCCTTCTGAGCTGCACAAAAGCCGGGGCTCCAGAAACAAGCCCACCAACCTCTGGAACCCAACCTACGGTTCCTGGTTTGCAGAGAAGCAGGGCAGCAAAAACAGTTCTCTGCTGGAGAAGGAGATGCCCGAGAGGGAGAATTTGGGACAGGAAGGAAACTGTACTGTGGGGCCCAACATTGTGACTGGCAGGCTGCCAGGCTCCTCCCTGCTCTTAGAGCCATCGTCCCTAACAGCAAGTGTTAAAGAAGTGCCTCTCTTTAGGCTCCGCCACTTCCCCTGTGGGAACATCAACTATGGATACCAACAGCAGGGCTTACCCTTGGAAGCCTCCACGCCACCTTGCGCGAGCAGTTACGAGGACCCCGTCCTTAGAAACAAGAGCCACATAACCCAGCAGGGGCCGTGAGAGCCCCCTACCCTCGTGACTTTCCCCCGGGGGCCCCTGAGCCTTGTAGAGATGTCCTGTTACCCAATACACCGCCAGCAAGGGACCTGACAGCGTGACCTTCCATTTTGTGCTAACTCGCTCCTAAAGTGCCACCCTGGAAGCTGTCATTTCAACTTAACCCCAGAGGCTTCAAATCACCGGAGGCCCGCCACGGTGAAAGAAACAAGGGGGAGGGAGGATACAGGAAACAGTTGTTACCTGCAAGGCCCAGCTGCTGTCACATCAACTCATACGCATGGTTGTTGTCACGCCCTTCCTGTGAGCTTTTCTCAGTTGTGCGTTCTCTGCTTACGTGTGAAGCTGCGGCTCACTGCCTTGAGTGTTTCATGTCTGGGGTTTTCTGTGCCAAACTTGTGGTTGCTGTGGAACACCTGGAGATCTGCAGCTGGCAGAGGTTGTAGTGGGTTTGGGGACAGCATCCCCTATCCAAATCGTAAAAAAGGATACAGCAGCGCTGAATGGTGACGCGACGGCGCGTTCACGAGTTGTGTCCAGCTACAGTCCGGTCTTCAAAAGTCCTTGAGTACACACAGGTTACGGGGTGTTGGCAGGGCAGTAAAAAGACACTGGTCATACTGCGTTGCTTGAGAGAGGAGAGGAAGCATAGAGGATGGGTGTGGATGATGTGAGGAATTCTGGGTTGGGGAGGGGGCTTGGGTGGGGTTTTAGTTGTTTTTCTTACTTTTTCCTGTGCTGAAACACTAAAACTGATTAAAGCCCTTCCAAATTCCATCTGGCCTACGAAAGTAGGCGTGTTCTTCATCAGGAACTGGTGCGTGTCAAGTGGAACCAAGATGAAGTTTTAAAGGACCATGGTAATGAGAGAAACCTTCACCATGCCCTGAAAATGGATGGCCACCTGCATACCTCAGAGGCTTACAGTAGCCTTTGACGTACCCTGTACAAACAACAACATAAAGGCTGAAGACTATATCGTGCCACAATCGGATGCCAGATACTGTCTGTATTTAAAGGGCTTAGAGCCCTTGTTCCTTTAACAAAATACGTGTATGATAGCGGTTTAAAGACAAGCACTGCATTGACTCATTTTGTACACCTTGTGCATGAAAAATACTCCAGTTAAGTGTATTGTCAAAACATAGATGTAGGAAATAATTCATGTGTAAAGCTGTGCATTAGTAACTTCAATGTAGGGTTGCAAGGAGCTGTTTTAGCATGAACGCTATCCAAAAAAGGGGTGCCTGTTTCCATAGAAGTGGGTGTACTGGAGCATCAGCCAAGGAATGTGAAGGTGTTCTTCAGTCCGAGACTCTTCCTTACAGTGAAGTGACTCAGTCAGGTCCCGGATCCCGGCACTGAGGTAAGCTTCCTGTCTTCCTAAGGGAACAAACCCAAATCTGTGTTTACATACTCCTAACCTGAGATATGCAGGCTGAGATTTGAGGGCTTGGTTTGGGCCACCACCCTTGCCAAAAAAAAAAATTGGGGCAGGAGGGAAGTAGTGTGGTCTCCTGCCTCACCTATCTGACATCTCTGATCCATGGGACTAAACCCCTTTTCTTGAGGGGGAGGAAGGGTGGAGGTGGGGCTGTGCTCTTGCCAGGAGCTGATCTGCGTTTCATGTTTGTCTCCTGGTGGTCCATCGCACCTCTGCGGCATGGGCTGGGTGGGGATAATAAGGGTCCCACTTTGGGGGATCTGCTGCTGTGCTCAGGCTTTGTTAGGCTGCACTAAGAGAATGTTTATGATCTGTGGGGTCACAGCCCTCATTGCACAGTAGCCACTGGGGAGCGATTCTGCCCAGCTTAGGGCTGTGTAGTGCCCCACTGCCCACTCTTTACAGCTCAGTAAGCTCAGTCGGGTAGTTTTCCAGAGATTAGGGAAAACTGATTAATTCATCAGGTAAGCACAGTGAGAAGACTTCCACATATCAATTAGCAACTTCCATTTAAATACTCCAGCTTTGTTTTCAGGAAGGCTGAAGCTCCTTGCTGCTTTCTTTAGCTCCCCTTTGCACAGGAGCACGCTCCCAAGCTTTTGCTGCCCTGCCTCTTATGTCACGGAGAGCAGAGTCTCTCACCTGGATGCCCATGAGTCTTCTTAACACAGAACAAAAAGTTACTCTGCCCCTCTGCCCTGCTGTAGTGAGACCCCGGCTGGAGTGCTGCATCCAGCTCTGGGGTCCCTAGTACAGGAAAGACATAGAGCTGTTGGAGCAAGTCCAGAGGAAGCCACAAAGATGAGGCACCTCTCCTGCGAAGACAGGGTGAGAGCGTTGGGCTTGTTCAGCCTGGAGAACAGATGGCTCTGGGGAGAACTAATTACAGCCTACCAATACTTAAAGGGGTCCCACAGGAAAGTGGGAGAGGGACTGTTGCATCGGACAGTGCAGTGACAGGACAGGGGGCAATGGCTTCAAGCTGAAAGAGGGGAGGTTTAGGTTAGACGTTAGGAAGAAAATTGTTACTGTGATGGTGGCGAGGCCCTGGCACAGGCTGCCCAGAGAGGCTGTGGAAGCCCCATCCCTGGAGGTGCTTATGGCCCAGTTAGATGGGGCTTTGGGCATCCTGGTCTACCATGGTTGGAACAAGATGGTCTTTGAGGTCACTTCCAACCCAAAACATTCTATGATTCATGATCTTTGACTAGCTGAAATGATTGATTCTTGGATCTGGGGCACAAATGCAGAGAAGCTGCCAGGTTACATCGTTAAAGGAGGCATTTCTAAAGAAGCTTTTAAAGCAGGAGAAGAGATGGTTATGAGGAGGGATTGTGAAGGGGGAAAAGGCAGGCTTTCCCCAGCCATGATTGAGAGCCTATGACTGCTCTGCAGCTTGTGCTGCATAGCTGCTGCATCACAGCAGTTCATCTGAAAAGCTCCTAGAACAGGAGTTGTAAACACCGAAGGAGCTAAACAGGCTGCTGCTGCTCACCTATGAAGTGTGTGAGGAGAGAATTCTGGCCAGGGAAAGTGGTGAATCACTACTGAAATTCTCCAGCCTGTGGGAATGGAGCATTAATAATGTTCAGCACCTGCAGTTGGTTTTAAGTAAAAAAACCTTTCAGTATCTCCTTCCAGTGTCGCCAGTGTAAAATGCTTTGCTGTGCTGGGGCTTTGTGTGTGTGCTGTGTGCTTTTGGTTTGTGTTTTAAAATCTCCCCTCCTAACTCTTAGAATTTGGAGGAATTCAGAAATTGAGTTTGGGCTTATTTTAATGGGAAAAAGTAGTCCCATGTGAGCTCTCCCACAGCAAGCATTTAGTTTGGTACCCCTGGGTGGTCTCCAAGCACAGCACCCCAGTTTGCAGAAATTGTTTTGCAAATACTGACACCACTCAGAAACAAGGGCTGGGGCATTTGTCTGTCCCCCTTCTTACGAAACAAGTAATACTATCAGTGACAAATGGTTTCCCTGAGTTACTGCCTGGACCAAAGGGTGCTCTGGTACTCGTGCCAGCTGCACGAGGAGTTTCCTGGTCATTCTGCAGTTGCATTGCTTAAGCATCTGTCCTGCCGCTAAGGCAGTGCCAGGATGTCAGTGACAAGGCAAGATTGTACCACTGGGATGGTGCAAGGAAAGATTTCCATAATTGTTGTTTAGTCTGGAGAAGAGGAGGCTGAGGGGAGATCTTACCACCACCTACAATTACCTGACAGGAGGTTGTAGAGAGGTGGGCGATGGTCTCTTCAGCCAGGTGACAGGAGATGGGACAAGGGGAAATGGCACAAAGTTGTGCCAGGGAAGGGTCAGGTTAGATGTGAGGAAAAAATGTTTCACTGAAAGAGCTGTGGAACAGGCTGCCCAGGGAGGGGGTTGAGTCACCTTCCCTGGATGTGTTTAAAAAAGGGTAGCTGAGGTACTTAGGGATATGGTTTAGCGTAGGACAGGCGGGAAGGGTCTTTTCCAGCCTTGTGATTGTGTGTACCTGTTTCCTCTGTCACTAAGGTAGCACGCTGCACTCTGGCACTGTGAATTACTCCCCCAGCTCAACCCTAGCTGAAGGGCTGACAGAAGTGGTCTGACATTTAACTGCTAAGCACAAGGGAGCTGCAGTTGCCATGCAGCTGCCTGCAGAAGTTTGTTCAGCAGAGTGGGAAAGAAGCTTCTGAAGGGCTTTCCCAAGGAGGGTCCAAGCAGGGCTGAGGGAAACCACAGAAACTCTGTTCTGTGTGCTGGGGTCACACTCACAGGCTGCAGTAAAGAGGTTGCTGCGTGGGTGTGCCTGCAAAGACCTGAATAATTCACTCCACACAGTTGCAAGGAGACTGACTAAAATTCTGTACCAGAAGGTGATTCATGGAATTTACTTCAGCATTTCTCTTGCAACACCTGGACGTGTTTGGTGTTTGTGTGTCTTCTGTTCCCAGCTCTAGCACGTTTCCTGCAGCTGTACACCATGAGCAACAGCATCTTGTCCTGTCATGAACTGGGCATTTTTAATTTCTGTGTCTAGAAAGAGTCACCTGCTCAGTTCTCAGCACGGCAAAGGACAGAGGTGCAGTCACCGTGAGCTCACCAGACTGGTGCACCCTAGCATGAGTAAATCCCAAATTCCCTTGTTAAACCCCTCCACGCTAGGGTTGCAGAGTAATAGGGGAAGAATATTGATGTTATTTTAACTGTCGTAGGCAAAAGTGGGTTTGACATTTAAAATAGAGTTTAGTGAGACAATGCAAATTTGTTTTAATGCAAATTTGTTTTAAGACTGCAGATCTTTTTCAGTGGTGATATTTACATTCTGGCCTTATGTGTCTTCCTCACTCTACAGTGGAAATGTGGGAAACAGTTTGATCTACAGGAGGTGAAGCACGACTGGGAAAATCCTGCGCTACCACTCTCATCCTCTGAAAATGGCTTATTTCCACCTGGACGTTCCCCATTTCCTAGAGCTGTTGGGTAGGTTTCTGACCCTGTAAGCCACTGAAGGTAAAATAGGTCGGGATGTTTGTTTATCTGCATTCCCAGTTGTCCCTGCATCGTCCTTTTTGCCACTGAACCTTGTTTCTCCATCATGTGCCTGGAAATGAAGCGGGGCAAGAAGTTGGGGTGGTTCTGCTTCCCGGAGGAGGGAGCAGTGGGAGGAGTGGTGGGAGAGGGGCTTTGCACAGGGACCAGGGGTTGAAAGCACGAGGGCTGGCTGCGTTTATTTGGCTGTCAGCCTCTCAGAATGGTGTGGTATTGGGAGGTCCACCAGCTTCCCTCCCCCTGCATTCACTACAGGACACAGGCTCAGTGTGGGAGCAGCTGCAGCACTGCTGGGCACAGTCCTGTACGCACTGTGTAAGAGGTCTGAAATGGGCTATGAAGGATTCAACTTTGCACATCTGCTCCTGTTACTGAGCCTGTCTTCTGGGTGACAAGAACCTTGACATAGGAATAGCATAAAACAGCCTCTCACAGCAGCAAAGATGTCACTGTTTGTCTGTCCCAAAGTCAAACCCGTCACAGGAAAATGTCTGAAGTGTCTGCATCCGGCTTCTTTTAGTAACAAAGCCTCATTGTCAGAGTGTCTGTCTCATGTGCAGCAGTTTATGCAACATTGTTGATATAGGAAGGGCCTGTGCACTTCAGGGATACCATGAGGAAAAATACTAATATATGGTCATTGAGTATTTTGTATTGAATAGTGTATTTGTATTGTAAACAAGTGTAGTGAACCACAAGGCATGAAGACAAATAAAATGACTGTAGCTGGCTGTCTGTGTTGGGCCGTGTTATGATTCTGTCACTGTCAGGTAACCAAGGGAGGGCTCTGGGCAGCAGTTTCTTCTTGGTAGAAGGACAGATTTAAAGTATGGACACACAAAGGAGCAGGTGTGGTGTTCAGCTCAGCCAGCCACCTTCCCGGGTGGCCAGTGTGTGTTTAAGACTTGATGTCATACCTCCACCTGAGGGGTACTGTTCCTTCTATTACAAACCACGACAGTTGGCTTTCACCTGCAGGAAACTGGCCCACATAAATGACCAGAGAAGAGTCTATGTGGGCGTTTTCATTCCTCAATGTTTATATCCTAGGATAGCCATGGACTGGGAGTAGGTCTAATTATAAGCCCTATTTTAATCCAGTGGAGCGCAAGTATCGAGCCCAAAGATAGGAAGAGGCAGCTCCTGCCCTGAACTGCTCACTTTTCTCATGCCACAGATAGCTGCTTTCCAAAGAATCATCCCTTGAATGGACTTGGCTATACCCCTTGCTCTCCTTCACTTGCTTATCCACGTTCATTCTCCTGCATGACAGGACTGTGGTCTATTTAACAAGACTTCTCCATTTCACCTCTACTTTGGTTCTTCCTTACCCTAATTGAGAAGGGAGCACTCCAATATTCTTCCAGGAGTACCACAGGTCACCAGCCACCCGCCACCAAACCGGTTTGGCTCTGGCTGGCAATCTTTGCCCTAACTTTCATTTTTCTAGAGTTGCCTGTCTGCAGCAAGGCAGGGAAAAGGCTGCAGGTGGGTGCCTGGCTCTGTGGCTTTCATGGACAGAGTTTCAGTTTCCACCTCATGCTTTGATAAGGCTTCTGCAAAACTTGACCCATTAAAGCCATGAGGTAAATGCTGGAGTTGCCACCTGTGCAAGACTTGCAGAGGCAACAGAGCTAACTAACTAACTTGTCAGAGAAAGCAGGTTCTGCTCTGCACATCTGCAGCACCAGTTACAGATCCTCATGCCTCAGGTCTCGTTGGATAGTGACACTGCAGAGACACAAGCACTGGGCCCAGAAAGCCGGTACTGTCAACATCTGCAACACAATCACTGAATCCAACTGGACTGAAGTCAGAAGAAATGAATGCCCCAGTCCAGCCTGGGGCACAAAGTCCTCCCCTCCTGTCACACCTGTAACCTCTCCTTTCCCCCCAGTGCCCTACAAAGCTTGAGTACATTTTCTGAGTTCAGGCCGCAGAGCCACGCTGTGGAACAAGGACAAGGCTTGAAGTCCACACAGGGAGCACAGCACTGCTAGGGGGCACTTTTGTGTTAAAACAGGTAATATCTATATGGTTTATAGGGACTTTGAGGATCATGTGTCTTTTCTCTGTGTTAGGTGCAGTGCTGTGATCACACATACCTCAGCACTGCACCTAATTTCAAACTTCACTGCCAGTTATTTTCAGATTTATTCTTTTTTTTTAAGTGACACCAAGTGTCATCCTGCAAGAGTTGGAGGTAAGGATCATGGCAACTTACCTTGGATTTTGGGAAGCACAAGTCCATTCACATCACCAATGTGAAGACATCCATCAGTAATCCTTTCTGGGATGGAGGGACTGGTTTAGTTTGTTTTCAGGCTGCATAGATTGACAGAGCCTCTTGCTTCCTTGCAGAAGACTCTCAATGCTACTGCAACAGCTCCATAATGAGAGCAGTCCTGACTTGCTCCTCTCACCTCCAGTGCTCTCACTGACTACAGCCAGAGCTTTCAGGTAGCTGCAGCTGAAATTGAAGGGACAACACCCTCAGACAGCATCTGTGTCCTCAGGCAGGATTCAATGAAGTCCTGCAGTCTTTGTTAGCCCAGGCCACCCAGACCCCACTGCCAGCTGAAGTGGCTGTAGCCACAGAGCTGTGGAAGGCGCAGCCTGACACCCTTGGAGGAGGGAGGGGAATGTTACCAGTGAATCAGGGAACTCTTGCAAATAGAATATTCCCATATACTACTTATGTGTCTAAGACAGGCCCCACAGAACTTGTGTGATGACACCAAACTGCCTGAGGTTGCTGCCTTAGGCCCACGCTCCCCTGTGCAGCTCCTGGAGGATCCAGCTACCTTCATCTAAAGCACTGACATTCCTTCTGCTGTGCCAGGCAGGAAAAGCAGGCCCCAAACTGCCCACACAGAAGCACAAGGTTGGACAAGCAACAGTGAAACATGATGAACAAAGGCTGTTTGACAAGTGCTGGTTCTGTACCGACTAGGGAGAGGGTAGAAAAGGTGCTGGGTGATGTTCATGCTGTTACCCTGTTTGCCTACTTTGTATGTAAGAACAGACATGAGAAGATGGACATTTTGCAACGACCTGAAGCAAGTTCTTTTTGCTGTACTATCCACCAAGGTTTCACTTTACTGACACAAGCAAGGAACAGACATTGGACAACGTTCAGTACATCAGTAAATATTTGCATCATCAAATATAAAGTTGGGGTTTTTTTACATTCAAAATGTACAGCTTTTATATCCAATTAAAAATTCCTATAAATTAGAAGTCAATGTGCATTATTTTAAATACAGCTCAGGAAAAATAGCTACAGCACTATTTAAAGGAAGGTAACAGCAACAGAATTCTGTCTAAAAATAGAGTATTAAGATGCAATTTAAAGTGTCACATCTTCAAAGAGGTAAGAGCAAGCAGAGCACTTATAAGAATAAAAGGACTGTTCCAGAACACAAAACCACCCTGATAAGCTAATGTTTACATATGCTGAGCAATTAAAATACATTACATGTTTAAAACATGGCCAAAGTATTAGCAGTTTAAAAAGGCTGATATGCAAATAATGTCACTTCAAGGTGTTTTACAGTGGTGCACCTAGAACTATCCCTCATTTATCTAAGACTCTTAGAAGAAATTTATCATGGAAGCTGTTCCAAAGGAAACAAAAGGAAACATGTATCACAATGACATTAATAGCTTGCTTGAAAGCCCTGCCTGCAGCCCCTACCGCTGACAGGAGTTGCCACGCTGTATTTATACAGGCTTAATATTTATGATGAGGCCACTATGGACAGTTCCACTCTGGGGTTATTTGCATTCAAAAACTGCGCCACTCGGAGCCTGCAGCACAGCAAAGAGAAGTCTTTAAAAATAAAGGAAAACTCTCCAGGAGAGTGCAAAGTGCATATTGCAGAGAGCTCTTCTTACACACAGCTCCTCCTACAAGCTCATACAGCAGTGGGGTTTTACTGCACAGCCTGACGTGCAGCGTAGTTGTGCATTTTAGAGGCTTTTTATTTAATTGCTGCTGTTTCACTAGGATAATGGCAAATCCTTGTATTTACCAGCCCTTCTGCGTTCTGGGGGGCACATAAAATGTAAAAATACATCAGAAGTGCTTGAAGAAGGGGGTCTGCCTGGTTTTTTGCTTTCTTACTGCCAGCAGCAGGTATTGGAATTGACAAAGCGCTTGGTAACCAGAGAAATGCCGCTCATTAACCGCCTCCTCTGTCAAGAGCGGGCAATGCACAAAGCATTATCAGGGCGTTACTAGGTGGAGGAAAAACAGTTTAAGTACTGCATGACTCACAGAGCAGCTTTAGGAAACAGTGGAGATGCTGGCATTCTCTGACTGGAACCTTATTCAAATAATACAGCATCTCAAACCCATAATGCTTTTGCAACAACCTCCCCAAGCAAAGGCTGCTGCAGTACTGGAAATAGATAGTGGTTTTACTTCTTAATGTGACCAAACCTTTTTTCTCTAGATATATTTTTTATATATATATATGTATTAAAATATATTATATGTACACACACATACATATAATAATATATATGTAAAATCTAAATCCTGATTTAATAATTTAAAAATAAGTTTGCATTCTAGATGGGGTTCTTGCATTAGTTTAAAAATCCTTAGTGCCTATAGCATGAGCATGCTTTGGCTCAGCAAATATCATCTACAAGTTTTGCCCCATTAATCCCACGATAGGTTACTCTGCTAGGTCGAACTAAGACCCCGTGGTTCAGCTTGCAGGTGAAATAGCGCTTTTCCCCCACTGAGCCGTCGTTCTTCCCCTTGGCACTTCTGAGCTCAAGTCCAAGCCATATCCCCGGTGCAAAGTCTGTGGGACCAATGTACCTGATTGTCCCCATTTCATTGGAGCTGGTCAGAAGAACCTGAGAGCCTTCGTGGAGCTTCACCGGTCCCTCAGTGTTGGCTGTAGTGGTATTACTCCAGCTGCGCCGGAACACGGAGCTCTTAGATCTAATTAGGATAAAGAACAGAAAAGGGAGGGGAAGACTTTTTTTGACCTGCAAAACATCCAATTAAACCTTCAACTCAGGGAGGCATGTGGGAAAAGCCCTCAAATTCTGGTTTTTTAAAAAAATTGGCTTTGATCTCATGTCACGAGCACAACATGTAGTAACAACATTAAAAGGCTGGTACATGTGGCAGTCTGAAGTACTTGGAAAATCAGTCTCCTCTCAGGTGCTGCCAGGATCTGTGCTGTTTAGCACAAGTGATGGGATGGGGAAGTTAAGCAGAACAAAACACATTGTTTGGGACATGAAAGTGTTTAGCCAAACAACTTCTGGTGTGCAAGCCTGAGTCAGGATCAGAAGGACGAAGTAAAGCCCTTTAAAGAGACCCTCCGAGCTTCACCCAGCTGTGTGAAAATACAAGAGCTTAGAGAAGCTGCAGTGATGAGCAATTGGAAACAGTTTTAATGCCAAGCCGAAATCAAGGACTGCACCCCTGGACACCCGCAGAAAAGACAACGTTCTAGGGGCCCACTTTGGAAGGGATTAAAAGCCTTGAATGAACATGTAAATATCCAGATATCATAAGTGCATAAAGATTTTCTTCTGACCAAGAAACAATAAAAACTACAGCCAGCTCACACAAACATTTTCTACTCAAAACACTCACCTAACAAAGGAGTTTTTTCTGTTTATCTCCTTCTGTGAAGATGCAGAAGTGGTACTTAGACTGCGTCTAAAACCTAAGTGGAAAGATAATAGGCTGTGTGGGACTTCTTTTTTAAAAGAAAGAAGACTAAAACAAAACCAAAACCTCCACCTTTATGAACTCATACTCAGTGTAGTCTTTTATATTGCTTCCACTACATTTGCTACACATTCTCCCCTCCAATTTAGAAACTAAATGATGAAACTTCTCATGAAATTAAGTGTCTATAACATACTTAGGTTTAATTTCTGTCCTCACTGAAAACTTAATGAGTAATGTGAAGCAGCCTTTTCCCAAAAAAGCTTAGGTAAGGAAAAAGAGCTACTCTGGTTATCTCACAAAAGATGTAGTAATTTCATATGGATCCCTCCCTACACTGGGCCCTTCATCAACGTCAAGGTAGATTAAGGAGCAGGTTCAATTCAAGGCTGACTCTCGTTAGAACACAGTACAGTGGCAAGGGAAGAGTGTCTGTTAACTCTGACATAGCTACTTCTGCCAGTGTAGGGTTCATAACAACATGCTACTCCACAGTTCCTTCTGGAGGGTATGTTTTTAGGAAGGGACTAGTCGGACCATCAGCTGTCATTTGGGTTCCTTGAGAACCTCTGGTGCTTTCAGAGAAGCTGGCTTTGTGCAGTAGGCTCTGGCTGTAGCAATGTAGGCTGCCTAAGCCAAAAGCCAGTGTCTTGTGCTCCTACCTGGAAAAGTGTGATTTCTTTTACTCGCCGATGTCTCTGTGAGAGAATCCAGAGAACCTGTTAGTCTGAAAAGCAGCAACACAAAGTAGTCAGTTCAACTCAGCTCTGAACAAACCTACTGCAACAGCCCTTGTGAGATGTTGATTAAGGTCTGGTTCTTTCCTTTACCTGTACACCCCCAAGAGACACTAACTTTTCAGCTGTTGTCAAGGCTGATATGTAAGAGGTACCTGGAGCAAACTAGTTTATTCAAGTTACCTGCCTTTTACTCAGCAAGAGAACATGCATAATTTTGAGGCAAGTTCTGCACAGCTTTCCTGTGCTAGGATATTCAGGGAAAGGAAAGCAAGAACATCTCTGGCAGAATAACTGGATAAAAATACAGTGGGAAAGAGCACAGTATTCCTTGGATGTTCTCCCTTAAACCTAACAAAGGGACTACAGAACAGTGGGTGCTTTGGTGCCTCTGTGCAGTTAGCTGGAATTAGAACAGTATTTTCAATCATGTTCAAAGGCAACTTCCTTTTATAACCAAATTTTGCTCAGCACATCCGGATCGGGCCATGAAAGTAAGGTTTAATGAGCACAGGCTGTAGCAGAAATGGAAGCCCTGGAATGAAAACTCTTGAAGTGACTGCAAGAGAAATGGGGAGAGCTGCAGTTCCAATTTATACTCTGCCTTCTAAAAGCTGATGTAAAACACAACAGCTTTTTAATGGAGGTTATAGAGTTCCATTAGCAGAAGAAAACATTTATTCCTTCTGTATCTGCTACAAAACTTTGTTTCCCAGTGGAAATGTATCAAGCTAGCGTTTGGCAACACAGACTGCTGCAGCTTCAGTGCTTACCTCTGTACACGAGATGGTGGAGCGAATATACCGTGCCTGGGAAGACAACTGAAGTACTGAACACCTCCCACAGAACCATCATTCTTCCCGTGAGGCTTGTCCAACTCAATGCCACACCAGAAGCCTGCGTTTCAAAACAGTAAAATCACAGCATTTCAAACAAGCCACCAAAGGCTCATCTGGAGAGCTGGCACAGCTGGCATTCATGTGCGCCGAGGAAAAGAGTTTCCAGTTGGAAACTGTCTAGATATTTACTACCTCTGTAACTCTGCAAAAATTGCTATCAGAATACACCTAAAGAAAATTATGTCAGCATTTTTGTATGTGGTTTTTTTTTTAATTGCCATCTTAATTAATATAGAAAAGGTACAAATCTTTGAGAGATATGTGCACATGCTAAAGCCGAGCAGAATGTTCCAGAATATGAGTGTCTATTTAACAGAAAGGAGACTGGAAAGAAGAGCAGTGGGGGGTTCAAGTCTGCCTCTCTAGTCTCTGACCACATGGGTTATGCCTCAGCTGAGATCATCAACAGTTAAATTAAAGTTTTTATATTAATTCATTCGCTCTCTCCATCTAGCAAGTTCTAATTAATACAAACTGTGAGGCTGGTATTGAGAGAAGGGGGCAAGAATCAGAACTGGCCTGCAATTCATCTCGTGCAGAACACTGAATAGGCATCAAGATGTTAATAAGCTTGATCATTCATAACCTCTGATAAATGTGAGCTAATTATGTAAAGGTGCTAAATTTCATACTCCATTAGCAGTCCTTATGCTATCCATCCCCCAAAGATTCAAAATTTAATTCAAGTCACTTGGTACCAAGGCACTAGATAAAATGGTAATTCTAATTATCAGCTCAAGAAACTCCGGACTGACAGCTCAGGAATTATAAGGGCTCAGCACATCAGAAGTTCTTCCCTTCCTGTTTTTAGAATTAAAGTAAGATCTGCATTGCAGCAAAGGGAAGTTTGTGCAATTTCCAGAGCTTTGATACGTATTAAGACTGAAATACTAAAATGCATCTGTTTCATTTCCTACAAATTACTAGGTTTGCAAGTGTTGGGGACTTGTGATCTTTCTGTCCTCACGTCTTACAGTATCATGGTTTTCTCCAGCAGAAATTGGGGGGTGGGGGAAGGCAGGGAGGGAGGAGACTTGCACACTTATACTGTCAAGCAGCTTTCTGCTTCCACACTTGTTACAGTGCCTTTGGAAAAAACAGTCCTTTTCTCGCTGTTTGCTTTGTAAACAAGCACAGAATCAGCTATCTGCTGGGGACACTGGGGAAAGGGGCAAGACAGAAACAGTATGAGCTTGTTCAACAACCTCCCATTCTGTCACTCTAATGTGGATTTTAAAAAAAAATAAAAATTGATGCCATCAAGTGTCAAGACAGAAAACTGCTGCTTAAGTAGCCATCAGATGGACCTTATTTAAACCAGGTACTTCCACCAATACTCACCAACTGGTTTTGCATTCCTGTTGCCAAGAATTTGATTACAGATAGAAAAGAACCTAGAATTTAGTGACAGAATGAGTGTTCAGAAATTAGTTTTCACAATTTAGAACAACTCGCTTCCTCTGAAGACACCTGGTTTCACTGCTATGTCGGTTTTAGCAAAGGAAGGGAGGGAGGAGCTGAAAGGGAGAAGGATGAGAAAATGGGGCTTCTGGAGATGCTTCTAACTTTTCATCTGCCCTGTGACATACAGGTTTCTTAGTTGAGATTCAAATGTTCATAATTACCCTCTTAAAGAAGCCAAGAAGATGAGTCAAGTGTATGACATGGTAAGAGTATCAGTACTGCAAGGGATGAGCAGTATCAGAAAGGCGTAAAGGTGTGTGCGCTCAATATACTACATACTGCTTTGGAGACAAAACTGAGGATTTTCAGAAATCTTTGTAACAATACCTACAATTTAAACATGCAAATATTTTTCCCAATTAACCTGTGTTAGTGGACAAGTAAAAGTCATATCTGAAAACATTTTTTCCTGGTAGTTGCATTAAAGTAAAAAGTATTGAGTGAAATACAGGAGAGAGAGAACAAACATGAAAACAAACTGCTACATTTAGCAATTTTTTGGAAGGAGTGAGGAAAAAGAGAGTTGTCTCTATGTTTATATCCTCACATGCAAGCTATTCCATGCTGATTTTACGACATACAGAAAGAGTATCATAAATACCTGGTGCAAATTTTGTCGTCCCACAAAACCTAACAGTGCCAGTCCTCTGTCCTACCACCAGCACTCTGTCTCCCACCTGAATTTCTCCATCAAAAGGATTTTTCCTTGTAACTGGAGAACTATACAACCCTGTTCAACAGAAAAACAAGATCTAAAGTTAGTGCCATTATATCTTTAAAATTTAAGTCAGTCTTAAACAGTGAGCCGACTGACAGGTAACTAGAGCATCTATCCTTAACACAGCACAGCTTTAACATGCAGCACACACTCCAAGGTTTGTTTAGCCAAAGAATCACTTTGTTTCAGCATAGAAACTCTGGGCTGCAGCCCTTCCTCTGCAGCTGGAAGGTACAGTGCCCAGCTGTAAGAACACTTTTCCTATGGAAGATGTTCCAAAAGCTTTTTATAAAGTTTGCTAAGCTTAAGTTAAACTACTTCCCAAGTGACTGCCTTGAACAATCTTGGTATGAAAGAGGACAAGTAGTTGTAGCTAAGTATTCAATACAGCAGGAACCTCCCACCTGTGTTAACACAGCTCAATACTACAGACGTACCAGCACTGATTTTAGGTGAGACAGAAGGCACTCGAGTCGCTGCCTTTTTATTGCTGCTAGTTGAGTTCCGCTTCTTGGAGTAATTCTGTTTGCCTTCCAAGGAGGTAGACGAAGATGAAGAGCTGCTGTACCCAGGACAACCTGGAAGATATAATGGAAATAGTCCCTCAAAGATCATGCTCAGAAGATATTAAGCAGAAGGGAAGGCTTCTGAAGCAGGCAGTTAGTTACCTATTCTCCACAACAGGCAGAATACAAAGTAAAAAGCCAAAGTTATGAGGTTGCTGATCAGCATTTACACAGACACCTGTCAGGAATGACATGGGTACCTCTGACCTCGCCTTGGGAAATGGGTGGCAGTCAAATGCTGGAATAGGTTTCCTAAAGCCACTTCTCTGTCACTCTGTGAAAGATCTTCCCAACAGTCCCAAGCACAGTTATTAAGATAGGGGATATCATTAGGAATAAGGGATCACACCACCACACTGCCAGCATCCCACCTATTTAAGATTTGATGAGAAGTGGAAGGAAGGAGATATTATATGAGTGAATTACTGTCTGGATTAAAGCCTACTATATTCCATTAGATAGTTCCTATTTTAATATTAATAAAGTATGAAGGAAGAATGGGAAATAAATCATTTTTATCTCCATTTGCAAACCCTGATGTCTAAACTGTCTGGTAAGACTTATGTTCAGCTCTCCTCCTTCCTTTTCAAGGCTTTCCTCAGTTCTCCACTTTCCCACCCACTCTGCCAAAAGTGAGGCAGGGTATAGCCACACCTCAGGTTCTCAATGGAAAAATCAAGATAATACAAACTTTAATGAATGAAGCCTCTCAATACTCTGTCGTTTTCAGAAAGCACTGCTGTACCAACACAAGGTTAGCGTGTCCAATGTAATTTAACACCCCAGTTTGGTTAAAAAAGTAAAGAACTGCAGAAAGGCCAATGTGGTGGGTCAAAGCACACGCTTCTATCGGTGGACGGGAGGCTCAAGGCTAGCTACAGCTGTGCAGCAGTGGAGACAATGCAAAAGACTGAACAGTCACCCTCCAGCTGCAAGCCCAAGGTACAAGCGCACACCAGTGTGTGGGAACACGCGGCGCAGCCTGTACCGAGACGTGGGGTGATGGACTCCCTGGGTGTCACGCCTCTTGGACATGAACACAACAAAACTGCTGGGGCAGCAATATAGAAACTGACCCAGACACCAAGATGCTTCGTTTTGGTGGGAAGTCACGGGGCAGAAGGAAGAGCAGAAGGGACTTCAGGGGATCCTATGACCTTCTGCCACCAGGCAAAACAACTACTTGCCAGATCGCTCCTGACAGGTGAGTGCTTGACCTGGTCTTACAACCCTCCCATCAGGGAGGCCTCAGGACATGCTTAACAATGTATTTCATCACATCACTATCTGGAGTCTTACAGGGCTTTCCTCCTAATACAAAATCTAAATTAGCGAAGTTCTAGCTCAAGATTTCTTGCACTCATTGCACATGCAGGGTTATACTGTTATTTGTATTTGAAAGCATCCTGGGTTATCCCTTTAATCATCTGCCTTCCTAATCACACACATTCCAACAGTCTTTTCTCCTAAACCAGGTGTTCTACCTCCAGTTCTTGTGGTGGTTTCTCCTAATGCTCTCCAGTTGATTCACATCTGTTTTGAAATGCAGCATCTAAAACTAGCTGCTGCCTTACCTGTGCCACGTAAAGCAGACAGGTCACATCACGTCTCTCATGGGTGATGCTCCTTTTTATACATTCTAGTATGTTTCCCTTTGCAACAGTACGACATAGATGACTCACACTTACCTTGTAATACTCAATAGCCCCATGTCCTTTTCTACAAAACTACTCCTGGGAAGATCATTCCCAGGCTGCACTTATACAGTTGTTTGCTTCAGCCTTGCTACATAACTTTGTAGTTGTCCTTACTCCTCTTTAGTGCCCTCTCCTCCCTTCCCCCCAAGATGTTCTTTCCAATTTGTCAAGGAGTATTTGGGGCAAGGTAGGGTTTTTTTTTAAATGTTAAGCCCATCATCTATCTGCCAGGCATCACCTGCATATTTCATGAAGAGACCCTCCATGCCTAGTGTTCAAAACACAGAAAAAAATACACTGCCAGACTTGCCACAAACCCCAAGCTGGAACAGCCTTCTGTTTGACAAACAACAGCTGACAGCTACTTTCTAAGTTGGGTGTTGGATCTTCCTAAAGTTTCTGCACCTGCCCTGTGGCAATGCCATCTAAATCACCAGATCCCAAAATGAGGGATCCACATCACTTGGAGCCCTGTTTCTGGAGGCTGAGACACTGTACTGCTGATGAATTTCACTGTGTGACCAGAACCTGAAGAACAAGCTATTGAGTGCCTCTACAAACACAAGGTTGGAAAACGCTGTCTGCATGAGTTTCTTAGCTCACCTCTGAAAACGTATCATATAGGATACCTTAAAAACCTTATGATAGTCTCTTCCCCAAGTCTCCTCCTTACCCCTGTTCCCTGGTGGAGGATACAAAAAGATGCTTTTCCTCAAAAAAAAAAAAAAAAGGTACATTCAAATTCACAATCCAAATTATTACAAAGAAATACTACTTTTGCCAACACTTGAGGTATAATCTTATAGGAAAAAAACCCTCAAACCCACAATATTTTACAGCTTGTTAAAGACATCCCTGAAACTGAGGTCCCTCTGTGTTTGAAGTTCACCTCACTGATGCAGTACAAGCCAATATCCAACTCTGAACCTAGATAATTGCAGAGGACGATTCATTTGCAAAATCAAATTTTTAAGCTACAGCTTCATTTTTCGTATTTGAGGCTTGTCACTGAGTCTTCCATGGCACATTGCCAAGACTGCCCAGCGCTGTTAGATGTGTGCTTCATTATACAAGCTTGAACATACAGATACAGGAGAGAATAAAATGGAGTACACGCACAGTTCATCATCAGAATCCAAGCAGTAATGGCACAGGGTTCCCCCAGAACCCTATGAAGATAATTTTTCAGAGCCTCTGTTAGATCATTCACTAAGAGACCACTTTAAGGGCTTGTCTATATTCTTGTCCCTGTGTTTGGGTTGAAGCTGATACCAAACCAACACAGAATGCCAGCCAAGCATCACACAAAGTACTCCTGCTCCCAGAAAAACTAAACCTGTACAGCCTGTTTGGGACTTGCATAGAGACAGGCAAGGCAACTGTTTCTTGTAGGACTTTGTTACAGGGGTAAGGCAGTAATAATACTTCCTCTACCTTATTTTTCTCAAGATGTTAAAAAAATTTTTTAAAAAATTGACTTACCATCTTTTGCAGGTAGTGTTTTCCCCCTGTTAGCAGTCACAAAGTTGGTTTCAGAAGCACTGTCTTTTTTTGCAATATTTAGGCCTGTAAAAAGAATGTGTGTGTGTGTGTGTGTGTGTATATATATATATATAGCAAGAGAAAACAATAAAAATACATACTTCCTAACAATGAGCAATAGTTTTACAGGGAAGTCATGTACCAAAACAACTTGAGAGATTTGCAGGTTGGTATGGATAAAGCTGTATAGTTCCTCAGACTCTTGATAAATGGGTAAAACAAGACTGCAGGATGGTTTTGATGGATAAGGACACATGTTAAACCCCTTAACACATTAAAACAGCCCAAACTATCTTGCCAAACAATAAACAAAGTGTCCAGAAAATACAAATGTTTATACTGAAGGAAATCTTTCAAACATTTACATCTATTATAAATACAACATTGACTTTTATAGTACTTAAGGCACACTATTCACCAGTACTAATTTCACAATTTCTGCACTGAAGATTACACATAAAAAGTTTGAGAGATATTTGAGACCAAATCTCACTTCATTATTTGTAGATTGAGGAAGCATGCCAATAGGATTTTAACAGCCTAACTCTTAGAGCAGCAATGTTGTGATACACATACCAGCCAGTGTTGTCACATCTTACAATCTCTGAATAGTCAGTTTGCATTTCTAACAGTTTCCTACCCTAACTCAATGAAGAACAAGCTTATCTACGATTTACCCCCTCCCTGTCACAAAAGAGTAATCACATCTTTTCTATGTACCTACATCTCTGTTTAATTCAGCTACAGGGACTGAACTAGTTTGCAAAGGTCAAAAAAATAGTGTTTGCGACCAATAACACATTTCCCAGCTTGACCACAGGAATCCCTTTCCTAAAAACTTGAGAGAGACCTATTTTGATCAGTCCAATGGATTATTCAAACCCAGTAGAAACAAATAAAAATTGAAAATCTTTATACAGCATTGTATCTTACTCTGCAGCTTATAACCATATCCACAAGAAGCATATTATTTTTTCTTGGATGATTACAAACCAGGGTACTGCAAGAATGAAGTTGAAGGGAAAGAAATGTAATCTGGTGATGCACGTAAACACAGCAACACAAAGTTCTGCCTCTGCAGCTTTAGCTTCTCAACTCCAGCCAGCAAATCAGCCAGGCACAGCAATTCTAATGGACTTTTCAAGGCAGGAACATCTTACAAACGGCAGCTTCCAAATTACTGCTAGTGGATGCAAGCTCTGCCTGGCACATGATGCATAACTCACTCTGATTTTTACCTCAAGCTAGCAGCAAATGTTTAAAATTTACAAAAGATACAAATGCACATTTAGGCCAGAAAAGGGGGCTTATGACTAAACTCTCTGAAAGACATGGTCTGTGGCAAAGGGAATAATGCATTCCACTATCGATTAACGAGTTACAGACAGTTCACAACAAACTGAATCCAACACTGAAAAATACTGAACAGAAAAGGGCAGCTTAGATCTGATCCTAGCAATACTCTCAACAAACCGATTATTCTGAGCAGCTTTTTATGTAGGATGTCTATTTATAAATAGCTTAAATCTTGCACTAATTGTAAATACGCATAATTAGGGCTTACTTCCCCCTCAATCAATGCAGAGAAGAGTTATGCAAGTCATCCAGAACGCTGCCAAAACGCCTCTCTTCCACCGGCCTGGCAATTTGTTTCTGCACTCTGTGTATTACTGGCAAAGAGTGGAGCAGTTTAGGGTGTCTGAGTAAGTTTGATGAGAATGCATATCTTCCATCCCTTAAAATGTGCTGCCTTAGTATGAGTCACTTAAAGTGGGTTTGAAAGGCAAAAGAAATGTTAATGCAGTATATTTAATGACACTATGATGCAGCCAGCCAGACACAGGCCTAGGCTGTGCACGGTGGGCACTACACACAGCCAGGAGAAGTCTGTAACCCCAAACACCTTGGAACCCAGCAGATGAGAAAAGACACATGATTCTTAATACACAAAGGGGGAGAAAATTTGAATTAATTAGAATAAATTACTAAAAGGCTAAGCCAGAGCCAGGGACTGAACGTGTAACTCCAGTCAGTAGACCGAGGCCATACTACAAGGACATCCTTTCCTTCTAATGTGCCTCTGGCTTTACTCAGATAACACAAACAGTTAATTGATTCCAGAAAATAAATATCTTCAATTTCTATATATAAAGGTTACATACATTAGTTTCTGGACTTTCACTGACTTCAGTGAGATGTTTCAAGTTACCCAGCAAGATCTTAGCAAAAGAAATCACATTATGTTTAGACATGCAACTGGTATCACAGCCAACCAGAAGTTACTTTAAAGGCTCAAAAATAAATGTTGTGGTGAACTTCTTTTTTTAATAAAGTATATAAAGACCTCTATTAGTACATCAGATCACTATAATCACTAAGCAATTACACACAACATCCTTCCAGTGCTAATTTAAAGGCTACTCAATATTTAATGAGAACATGTAGTTAATTAAATACCTTCTCATCCCAACTGATAAATAATTCCAAACAAGTATTACAATACCAAGATTTACATGATTGGTGTTAATTCCTAAAGATTAGTGTCTCAATCCTTTCTCAACACAGAAGAAAATACTCACCAGAATTCACCTTGGAAGTCACGTGCATCACGTCTATTTTTTTGGATTTGACCAAAGGCAAAGACCTCACAGAGGAACTTCGTGCAGAGCTTTTTTGCGGTCAGAAGCCTTGCTGATCTTAGAAAGAGGCGCAAATATACCTGTATGTGCCGAGAAAGAACCGGGGGCAACATCAATGCACTGTAACTTTCTCGCTGTTGTCTACTGCATTCATTAATCCAGGGCTCTTTTTCAGCAATGATCACGTCTTGCTATGCCAACAAAGCACTTTTGGGGGAGGATCAGTGAAACCAAAAGGCTTATCCGGCAACCTGAAAAGAGTAACTCAGGAATTCAGTAGAACTATCAATCGCCATCTCTGCCCCAATGATAACATTCAGTCCCCACTGCTACAAAACACAAGAGTGCCCATGAAAAATCTATTAAAATATCTCAAGCTGAAAGGTAGAAAACAGCTATGGGCATGAATCTCTTAAAAAGAAAGGCAAAGCAGGTAAAGAAACATGGTTATTATTGTTACAACACTGATAAATAGCTTCAACAATAAAGATGGAAAAAAGAGACAGACTATTGTCTCTGTTTCAGTGAAACCACCAGAAATTTTGGTTGTTTGGTTGTTTCGGTGGTTTTGCAAATAGCTGCGGCCAAACAGAGCTAGGAACAATTAAAAGAATCAACAAACAAAACAAGCACTAAAAAGTAAAGCATCAGAGTTTGTTATCTCTTTTTATTCTGCCAAAAAGTTCCTATCTTCCACGACTTTTTCTTAAAATGCAGGTTTTAAAGAAGTGTAAGAAAAACAATGAAAGTTATACCGCGTTTTGGGGCGCACTTGAAGTACTGGACTTTCCCAACACTCCCATTGTTCTTCCCTTCGGGTTCATCCAGCTCTATGCCAGCCCACTGGCCACTGGCAAATTCCGTCGTGCCACAAAACCTTAATGTACCCACCTACAGCAGAAAGCACCAGCACAAGATGACTGTGTTAAACAAGTAATGTCCGTGGGGACATGGTATAGATTATGAAGGAGATGGCAAATCAACTCCCAAGTTTTTGACCAGAAGAGAAATACAAACGTAACCTCCCTCATTTACTGACATCCCTATCTTTCAGTGCCAGCCAGTGCATTTTCCAGAACAACTTAGTGCTTCTGTGCATGTTTTGTACTAAACAAAAGCAGTAGCTATTGACAAGCCTCATAACAGAGAGGAATTAGACTGTAAGCACCACTGCACAACACAACTCCAAGTCAGCAAGGTAAAGTGCATGCCTAACAAGAAGATTTACTTTCAGTGTCTTCCACAATAGTTTCAGAATCATGGCTAGATATCTTGCTGGGCTGGAAATTCTACATTAGATACACAGAAATGTTTACAGAGTTTTTTTACTTACATGCATGTGTTTATACATATTTATAATATATATATTGCAAAGGTTAAAGAGTAAACTGCAGAGCATACTTAACTTTTTCTTTGGAAAACATCCACAACTCTTTTATTCCAGCCTTATAATTAAGTAAAAAACTAAAAGCCAACAAATGTTTTAAGCACTTTGCTGTTGTTTGAACATATACCATACCATATTCTCTGATTAGATAAGTAGGATATCAAGAACATTAAGACAGACCACTATCACCAATGGACCTGTCTCCATAAATATACACTGTAGGCTCACACACTTCAACCAAACAGGTGCTGAGTAACTAACAGACATGCATTTAACACTGATTTAAGTTCACCTTTGTATTTTATTTTAAATTTATTTTAGTAATAAAAAACAACCCTTTGATCTTTCAGTTGCTCAGTTTTCATTATCTTACGTGACCTTAATAATATTAGTTCAGTTTTTTGTGACTTCACTGTCTAATCCAGCCCTCAGAGCGTAAAGAGGCAGAAACCATGCTTTTCTTCACTACAAAACCTTCTGGCTACTCTCTATTAATGTTCTGTAGCAAAATAAACTTGACTCAGAGCCTGTTCTTCTTTTACGCTGAAGATCTCTAAACTCGATTGTTGTCAGCAGGGACATCACACTAATCTAGACCCAGACTTTTCGGCTAGCAATTGGACATCAGATTCATCTGGAGGAAACTTGGCCTAACTCCACTCTCCTGGCACCAGCCAAAGGGAACTTACCAAACAGAGGGAAGCATCTTAAACTGGAGGTGGAGATGGCAAAACTGAGGCCTAAGACTTGTGCAAGCAAGGAGCAAAGGACGTCTCACGTCCTTTGATGTGGCAAGAACAGAAGAATAGAGTTTTATTCCAGCTACTGCTTTCCCTGCACTCACTGGGTGTCCATTCAAATCACATATAATCTGTCACAGTGGGAACCAGTGAAGCTGGAGGATACTGAATCATGTACACATGAACACCTGTTACACAGCTTCCCCCCTGTAAGACAACTAGAATGACAGGTGCAGTGGGAATCAAGAGCAGAATTAATTTCCCCTCTGGCATCTAATGTGCCTGGCTTTCAAGTGTCATTGAAGCTGATGTGTCAGGAGATTGCAGGAGCAGAAAAGAGAACAGGAATCCATAAGCACTGCTTGTACAAATGCTGCTTTTCCTGTGCCCTTGTCCCAGCTTCCATATTTCAGAAATGAGAACAGATCCAAGAGAAGGTTGGGAAATGGGTCCCATTTTTATCATCCTGTTCTCACTTTTGCTCCACCCTGAACACATGTACCAGTATCAAGGGATACAGGAAGACAGGGCTGAGATCAACTTCTCCATTCAGACAAAGGGAGAGAGTAGGTGGGAAATGGTGCAGAAGTAATGAGAACAGCTCCTTGCACACAAAGGAAGGGTGAAAAGCAGACATGGAAAAGGAAGACCAAAAACCAGTCACATGCCTCCTTCCCACCTGCCATATGACAGCTTCGGCTCCCTTAAAAGAGCTAGTTGGAAAGCCCTGCTGGCCCTTGGCAGCAGAAACAGCTGCCAACAACTTCCTAAAAGCCACTGTAACCACATGCACAATTAAAAAAACAGCTAACTGCACCCAGGAAGCTTTATCCATCTATGGCAAGCACATGACAGTATAGGCAATTTTAGGGGCCTTATCTGGAGAAAGCTACAAGAGGACTGATTTCTTCCCTTTCTTGCCATAAAGCCTCCATTAACCTGCAGTTACATTATATCCCCTTGCTTTTGCTGTGCACTGGCTCTCTGCAAAAGAAACTTCCATGACCTTCTTACTGTCTGTGAAGAGTAAGTGGCTTCCTGTACGTACTTCAGCTAAAAAGCCTTCTGTTCAGCTACTCCTTCCTTCACTTCTCCTGACCCAATTTCTAGAATACACCAAATGAAAATACACAATGGAAGCTGTGTTGCACTCTTGGTGTTCACTTTAGAACACTTATTTCAGCTGCAGTATTTGCAAATCTGAAGTTACACTTGAAAAATCATTAAAGTTACTCAAACATAAAATTTTGCTTACAGTTGCCTTCAATATTTACCAGAAGCATACTTGAAATCTTTAAGAGTTCTAGCACTCTTAAAATATCAGAGCCCTTGCTACCAGAGGAAATAGAAGGTATGAGTAACTACTGCACTATCAATGTTACATCTTTCAAATACACTTTTTTTTCATGTGTCTGGCAAGGTATCTCCTTAAAAGCTATTCACAATTCAGCTAGACCAGCATTAACTACGTTCTCATACTTTCCCACAACACTGGAACAACACTGGTGGCACAGCACTGCTTCAAAGACTTTAGCTGCATTGCACCAGTGAAACTGGGTTACTACAGGCTAAGGAGAGTTAAAGTTTTCTGTCACCACCTTCTGGAAACTATCAGGGGTAATTGATGAACGCACACTCATAACTGAGTGCTGGGCCACTCACTATGTAATCTTTGAATTTTACCATCGTTTTGATGTGGCACCAAAAACGGTAGTAAAAGCTGAGCTGTGCTGATGTACTACAGGAGACTGTTAAAAAATTGTTTACTGATACAGAACGCAGACTACGCCTGTCAAAACAGCTTTTCATAGTAGTGGCTTTAAAACATAACTGTTCGGCTTGCTACCTCCCCTAACCAGATCCTTACTGCCATCCAGAGCTCACACCTCGCAGAAACTCTGTTAAGACCATCAAATCTGAGGTATGTCTCCAAAGGGGTAAATAAACTGACTGTCCAGAAGTGATGAGGGTAGTATCAGGTTGCTCATTATACCTTCTGTCCTGCAATAACAACACGGTCTCCGAGTTTCAGGCCAAGCGATAAAAGCATGGCCTTGCCTGTGACGTGATCGTAGTTTGGAATCATGGCTTTGGAGATGTCACAGGAGAGAGGAACTGCATCCAGCAGTAACTGCTTGATTTCTTTTGCGCTGGCTGCTGCATCTGCCATTTCCAGGGGCATATCTACTGGGTCAGGAACCACATCAGCTGGAATCTGCCCTTTGTCATTCTGCAGAGACATAACATAGCACAGGATCGCATGCTGTGACAAGATAAACTTAATCAGGCAAAACCATAGCAGTTGCTCAAGTTTTTAATCCTCTTCACTAAAAAACCATAAAAACTACAAAACCAGCCACATTTTCAAATAAGGATGGCAAAACTTCCTGAGATACATAAGGTAGCATTTACAGTGTCTTATTTTCAACAGTGCCATATTACCAATTTTTTTTACCTTAGCAACATTATTACAACTCAGAACCCTGTATCTAACTATGTACCTGAACACAGATTGAGGAAAGCAAGCTGTAATTCTGGTCTGTAATGCCAATACTGTGAAGATAACTCCTCCCAAAGAACTTACCTTTACCCAGTGCATAGTTTACTCCTTGGTGAGTCATATTCCAAACATAAGACGAGTTTAATATACATTGCATGTATAGAATACACAAAGTTATCTGTCCAGTTTTAGAAACAGACTATTCCATGAGAGCTTGAGAACAGAATCCTTTCCAAATGCTTCCTCTTCCCAGAGAGCAGAGACTGTGATTTTCTGTATGTCCTATGTGATGCTCACCCTAGGCCAGAGTTGTTGGAGTACCAGCTCACCTGGAATTAACCGTAACTCAAGGCCAAGTATATTGCTGGGCTGTCAGGCTGCTACAATGGCATGTTCTACCTATGCTTTCTTCAACACAGGCATTAGTTTGGGTCCTTGCCTATCTGCCAACTTTCACAGAGTTTGTGGAAACAAAATTATCTCAGTCTTTTGTCTCAAATGCACCCTTGGACTCCGAACTAACAGGAAGCTCAAAGAGCTAATGACACAGAGCAAGGTTGCATTTGTTTTGTTTCCTTTAAAAAAAAAAAAAAAAAAGGCCAATATCACAACATCCCTGAGCCCCCTATACATCTCCCTGTCTCAAACCCAGAAAACTGTAACTCTTACCCAGCATTTACACTCTGCTGTCCTCAGATAAGCGAAGCCTACATACCAACTCTGGTCAGAAATTTATTGTGGGATTGAAGAATTAATCACCTACCATACCTTAAAAGTAGATAGATTTAAGAAGTCAGCCCTATTCAAGTCACAGTACCTTAAAAACAGGAAGCCTTTAAAAACAGTTGCTTTCAAGTTTTTAGTCATCACGTTAGCTATTGTTTCGGTCAGATCAGCTCAGCAGTTGGCCCACAAATCTTTGTGTCAATACAAGGTAGGGGGCAGAGCAGAGGCACAGAGGCAAAAAGCAGGCACACTGGCACAGAAACACCTGACAGCTCAGAATGCTTGTGCAACTACAAAGTGGTATTCTCTGTGGCAATGGATTGTTAAACTTAGAGGTACCATAGAATCTGAAACAGATACATGCACACTAAGTAAGGAGACAAATAAGAAAACTAGCACTTTTAATTATATTAAATCCTAGACCTCTTTAAAAACTGTATGAACAATGACATTCCAGAAGATTTTGCACCATCAGGGACACATAAGATAATGACTTTTGAGTACCCTTGCATTTGTCATCAACAAAAAACCAAAACAACCAGAAACTGAATTTGAAAATGGGAAACCAAGACATTGCCATGCAAAAAAAACCCCAAAACCAAAACATACTTGCACAAAAAACCCACACAGAAAAAACCCCTCCAATACTATATAGCAGCGCTTTACATTAGGCCTGTAATTCGATTAATAAGCAGAGCAGTTAATGTTTCCTCATGATCAACTACTTATGCTAAGAGCAAGTTTACTGCTCAGCAATACACTGCATTTCAGGTCCCAGACTGCATTCCTGTATTTCTGAAGAGGTCCACCACTGCCATGAAAACTGTTGCAAGACACAAAGGAGCATGAACTGAAAGTTCAAGCAAGAAACAGAAGATCATCTTGAAAGCTATTTGAACTAATAAGCTAAACTGCCACACAAAAGCACAAACTTCAACCCACAAGTACAACAAATCATACAAAAATCATCCCCTGCAAGCTATAAGTAATTTTCCTGAGGCATTACCACTCCATGGAACACACATTTTTCAGCTAACCGAAACCCTGGACAGCGCATTCGCTTTCTCCAGGTACTTATTTTACCTTTTGGTGAATCTACACCATAACTCCTTACCCTAAAGGCAGGATTTGCTCCATGTTCCAGTAAACACTTGACAGCTCCTGTACAGAGGTTAAATGCAGCAATATGTAAAGCTGTTCCAAAATCAAAATCACTGCAGGTGGCATCCACATCTGCAATTAAACATCACATGAGAGGTACGTAAGTCTGTTACCTGAACATTTCACCCTACAAATTCCCTAGGAGGACATTCATTTTTACAGCTTACATTAACTTGTATGCAGAGATACCATATTTATGTACTAAATGCATGTAATTCTACATAAATAATTCTACATAAAAGATCAAACTTGTCTGCATTTATTTATTCACACCACAAACTGATGTGGAAGATGAGCATTTACTTTCATTGACTTTACAATACTGATGTCTTAACTGCAAAATTGTTGCTATTTGGGATGCCCAATGTGCTAAGATTAACAAGTTTGTAATTTGGGGTTTACATGTAAATTAATGTTTCTGAAATGTTTATATTTTGTTGCTTCTAGGTATCAATTGTTAGAATGAGATGTTGTTGTGGCTTTGCATGGCAAGGGTCTGGTGGAGGAGGGGGCTACAGTGTCCTGGTTCTGGCCAGGCACTACTTTGCTAGAAGATGCTAGAAGCTTCCCCCAGGCCCAACAGAGTAAACACTAGCCAGGCCCAGGGCCAGACCCATCACTGACCAAGGCAGAGCCCAGCAATAATGGTCACAGCACCTCTGGGAGTCACATGTACAAGAAAAAAGATGCAAGCAGCCGCTTTTTGCCCCCAGAGAAAGGACTGAGAAGATGTAAGAAACTGTGCAGACACCAAGGTCAGTGAAGAAGTGGGAGGAGGCACTGCAGGTGCCAGAGAGAAAGATGCCCCTGCAGCCTGTGGAGAAACCCATGGTGGAGCAGGTTGTCCCCTGCAGCCCACGGAAGATGACAGGAGCAGAGACCCCACCTGCAGCATGGGGAGGGGCCCCCCGCTGAAGCAGGTGGAGATACAGGGAAGACACCATGACCCATGTTTGAGCAAGCTCCTGCTAGGACCATTTGGCCCATGCAAAGAGGCCCACACTGGAGCAGGTTCACTGGGAAGTCTTGTGCCTCCATGAGGGACCAGGCTGGAGCAGTCTGGACCTGAGAGACATTCTATGATTTATGACTGCACCCCATAGCAGTGACCCACACTGGGGTGGCTGAGGAAGAGCTGAAGTCCCACGGGAAAGGGCTTATGTTGGAAAAGCTTGCCAGGGACTTTTTCCTGTGGGTGGAACCCCACATTGGAACAGGGGAAGGGTGTAAGGAACACCCCCCCAGCTAAGTAGTAAAACAACTCAAGAGGAACTGACCAGAACCCCCATCATCCTGGCCGGGGGAGAAGGGAGAGAAATCATGACTAAAGTTAAGTCCGCAAAGAATGGAGGGGTGAGGCGTGGTGTTTTAAGATCTGGTCATAGTTCTCATTATCTGACTCTGGTTTCACTGTGTGTGTGTAGGGTAATAAATCAGCTAATTCTCTTTCCTTTATTCCGTATTGAGGCTGTTTTGCCCGTGACACTAATTGCAGAATGATCTCTCCCTGTCCTTAACTCCTAAGCCTCTCAATATACATTTTCTCCCCTGTCCAGCTGAAAAGGGGAGTGACAGAGCAGCTTTGGTGGGTGCCTGGCCTCCAGCCAGGGCCAAACCACCACAGATGCAAAGGAAAACTAATTATACCTGTTTTACATTGATTTAATTACTAATGGCCAAGAATGGAGTAAGAGCTTGTGACTCTTGTAATTTCATTGCTTTCAAAGAACTGCTCTCTGAAGTATCTTGTGTGCTGATAGTTTGGAAAATGGAGCACTGTGTTTGGCTGTAAGAATTTTAGCTTAACATATTTCCATCAATTACTCCCACTATAGCTTTCAATCCACTATGAAGTTATTGCTGTCTTAGAAGATAGAGTTTTTTTGTTTATTTAGTCTTTGGTTCCTCTCCTAAACTATATATGTCATGTCAATTTGAGTCAATTATGTATATGACAAAAATGCCAGCTAATTTAGTACACAAACTGAAAACCACCAAGTATTAGCAGTAATGTTCCAATTTGAAATGCTGGTGAGGAACACAAACCTTTCCACCTCAGGGCTGTACAGTATCCATCCCAAAAATACTAGCCCTTTTCACAACGTGATAAACAAGAGTATATCCCAACTGTATCAACTTCCTTGTTGTAGTCAACTAATATTTTTGGGGCAAAATAAAACATCAGTGTATCCAGAAGATAGTTAAACATATATGTCAGCATAGATATGGCAACTTCATGCATACTAACTTTATAAAGATCAAAGGTAACAAATTTACCATCAAGTTTTAAAAGTTTTGCAATTGCAGTGATATGACTACAAACTTCACTATTTTACATTTAATTAACATCCATGAAAAACAATCATAATGACAGCTACATATGCAGATGCAACTTTTACAGATAAAACATAAAAAAAACATTGCCAGTTTAATACTGAGTAGAAGCTGTGTCTCTGTACACAACCACTGACACTTCTATCAAGTATTTTCTACACACATAGGAACCAGTGTCCAGAAATAGAATTTGCAGTAACGTCAGCTACCAAGTCAGGAAAAATTGCCTGTATTCCTGTTTTAATAAGTAAATGACATAGTTTTAGGATTGGTTTGTTTTGTTGTGTTTTTTTATTAGAATAGTGTGACTTCCTCAGTCTTGCATGCTTTATGCTTGGAGTTTTTAAACACTGTTTTCTTACAGACTTCTTCTGGGTCTAAGCTGGCATAGCGCAGTTGACAAAGAAACAGACACACACACATACATATATATATATGTGTATGCATCTCCAATGTTACCCAGAAACTACCCCTAAAGTATCTAGGGCAAATTACTATGCAGCAATGGTCCCTCTGTCATCGGCAGCCCATGCAGGTTACAGTCATTGTTTAATAGCACCGCACAACATTTCTAATCCTTAAGCCTGTAATAATTCTTATCTGTAAAACTTCTAAGAATCTAAGCCCAAATTAGCTCTCTGTTTTCACAATTAAGTAATAAATACCTATACAGAATTTAACTGCAGAGCGTCATAAAGGAAACAGTTTAGCAGTAAATCAAAAGGAAATTTTCTGTGGTACTCTGTTTCTCAATGGGTGCCTCAGAGTAACCAGTTTTAAAAAGTTATTTATACATAAGCAACCTTTTTCTCTCCAGTTCAATATGGATCCACACAAGGGATATTTGCCTTCTATGCACGTCCTCCTTTCTCTGCAAGCTGCCTGATGAAGCATGGAGCTAATTTCTATTGAGATCATCCATTATCTTCACATCATGGGGCAAAAGATTTTCCACTTTTTCTGAGATTTAAAAATGTCATCTGCTTGTCCAAGAGTTGCCTACTGCTCAGGCTTTTCACCAGAGCAAATTCATCTGAGCAAATTTCCACCCCTTCCATAGGCAGTGCACAGGAAGAAATGAGAAAACACAAGTGCAAACACGATGTGAAATAAAACCTCATCTGCTGGTGCAAAAATAATAGAGACCAGACTACTGAAATGTGATGTGGACTTAACTACCGTGTGGCCTTATTTTGTCTTTTGATACCAACCTACTCTTCTTACCTCTTAAGCATGTCATACCACTAACAGCACTGTTTAACAGCTACCTCCATGATGATTCAAAATGAGGTAAGCAAGCCTGGTATACTCTAAAAACCTATCAGCTTTTCAGAATTTTGAGACAGTCTTTAGGTACAACTGGCTAGAAAAAGGCATTTTGCAAAGTGGCACAATCAGAAGAATATTCAGAAGGACAAATTAACATTTGTGCAATTTTAGCATTAAAATTGCTTACCGTTTTTCACAACCCAAACAAGCTAGGAGCAAACAGTTCTGCTTCAGGACCACTTCTTTATTTCCATTTGCATTACTACAAATTACCAATCCTTTATGTTATCACTCCAAAAAGTATAATGTATTTATAACAAATGCTAAAGAAAGTCAAACAGTTTCTTAAGCATGACCTTCTATATAGCCAAGAAGTGGGAATAAAGCATGTCAATGTTGCTTCAGTCGCTAGTTTGGCCCATGCTGTTGCTTCTTTTTTACCTTTCTCCCAGTGTTTCAAACATACTTCTCAATGCTTAATGAATCTTAAAAACCTTAAGATTTACCAGAATAGTTACACCTTTGGTTTTCTGAATACATTCTCTGAGTACTTAACAGCTTAGAGTTAACCCGCATGTTTTCCATTCTATTAGATACTTCTGTGCCTTCTTGTACAAGGCTCAGGTTCAAAAACCAGCAATGGAATCACTGCATTAAACCACAAAAAAAAAAAATAGGCTAAGAGAAAAATGAACCAGTGAGGCTGATTACAAGCAGTTAGAAATCATTCGTGTGTATAATGGATAAATAAACCACCCCACACTTAAAGACCACTACACATAAGTTCAGTTTCAACAGAGTAACAAAACATGGGCAGCCACATGAGGCAGAAGTAAGAGAGCCTACCTTTTGGCTTTGCGTTTTTCAAAATAACACTTATAAGTTCTGGAACATCAAAGTAGGCAGCATAATGCAAGGCATTCATGTTTGTCCAGCGGCTGCGCAAACTGCTATCAGCACCCAAATCAATAAGCTGTGTGGCAAACTTCACAGCAGTTTCAACATCACCTGCAAGGTACATTTTATAAGGTTTGCATTATGTGACCTCAAAAAACACTCATATTATTATGTGTAATATGTAATGTACATTAAACCATTAAAGTTCAGAGCAGAGCAATTACTATGCGGGTTTTTTTGTAGGATTAGGACATAAAAATCTTTGCCTTTTATCATAAGGGGTTGAGATCTCTATTACAGTATATAGTAACACTCACTACATGTCTAACTCTAATGTGAACAACGTATCACACATCGAACCCAGGGATTTTAGTATCTAATAGAAGAAAAAAAAAATTACACACCAATATGCTGTTACAAGACCTGCCAACACCAGGGAACCTAACCTGTATCAGAACTCACTCAGAAATTTAGTTCCAACTCACAAGAACTGGATTTGGGCCAAAAAATCTGACAGGGATGTTCAGAGAGTGATAAATATGCTCTTATTTCCAGTACTTACAATCATAATAATGCAAACAAAGATTATTGTTGTATTATTGCCTATCTGAGTGAAATGTCCTAGGGAGCTGCTTTGGCAGGGGGTTGGACCCGATGATCTCTCGAGGTCCCTTCCAACCCCTACAATTCTGTGATTCTATGATTCTGTGATTCTGACACAATTAAGGTGAAGGGGGGACAATGAGACAAAAACCAGCCAATCACCTAAATGTTCTAGTTTCACTGATGCAAGAAAACTGTCTATAGATTACTACAGTTTGCTCCTCAGAATGACAGCCTTTGTTACAATAAAAGCACGTTTAGCATAGCATTTGTTCGCAACAGCTATACCAGCAACCCAAATTACTCACAACTGCCAGAGACATAACTGCACTACAGCTCTGTATCCTCCTTTCTGATGACAACTACAAGATCCAAAAGGAAGCACTAAAAATCTACTGCAAGGAATAATTCTGTAATAATCAGTGGGATTAGCCTCTCTGCATTAATTAGGATTTTCCATCAATAATGACGTTTTTTTACTCACCGATACCATGTGCCCCTGATTTGCAAGTGTAATGCAAGAGAGTCATGTCTGTCAGTCCATCTCTGTCATTCACATTGCAACCCCTTTTAATGATCTGAGACACCAGTGGAAAAACAAGCACATTTGAGCTTTGGCATCAGTATTATTAAGTAAGTTATTTCACATATATTGACTCATGGCTTCATTTCAACAGCTAATAACAAAGAAGCCCACCAGAACTGACTGTAATGGCAAAACTGAGCAACATGCACAAACATAATGAGTAGTATTATATGAATATCCTTGACCTTCACTGTTTACACATCTTAAAGCTGCTTTATATTGTTAATTCTAACATATATTTCACACACTGAAAAGTTAACCGTTAAACTGAACAAGAGGAAAATAATATCATTTATGAAGTCTCTCCCCTTGTTCTTTGATATCTCTCAACAATCTCTCCCTCATCCTCCTGCAAAAAAAAAAAGCCCCCGGTTATACTACAGAAGGAAGGCTCTTTTCTATACTTCCCCACCTGTCCAGAAAAGCTCATAATCCAGAAGAAAGTAGGATAAATTTACCAAAAAGGAAGAGTCTTCTGAAAGCAGCCTATTGCAGGCTGCAAAAGAGATTTTAGTTCCTAACTGATTTTGTGCCTTGGAAACATTGCCCTTTAAGTCAAGCTTCACCGTAACCTCACATACTGGAGTTTATGATTACTGCTATGTAGGAAACCGAAGCACCAAGGTGAAGGTCTCTAAAGAACTGCTTTGAGAAGAAACATTGTTTCTACCACCTATCCAAAACTACTGAATTTTTATCCTCATTTTTCTCCTTCCAAATGAAAGCTGACATCATGTGGAATGCAGGGCACTGCTCAGTAACTACCTGCTAAGAGGAAGAAACCATATCTGTGTTTATGATTAGTTCTGCTTCTCATTGATCTGTTTCCATTTGCCATCAACACAGTATTTCTTTAACACCGCAAGCATTAAAGGATCTTCATTTATATCTCACCTCATTCCCAATAATATCAATATTCTGCTGGACCTGTGGAACCCACTGCCTTAAGATAGCAAACAATTCTGAAACTGATGTTTTGGGGTCAAAAAGTATTTCTTGGCACGCTGCATCATTGGGATCGAAAAAGGAAAACTCTGTTAAAAGAAAAAAAATTAAAACCATGTTGTACCTAGTGATTAGTTGTAACATGTATTAACTTTTTCAAACTCAGGCAAAAAATAACAGAGGGAGACACACTGGAAAAACAAGAATGTGGAATCAATTTAGGAAGTTTTCTTTATCATCTGGTCTAGTCTCTCCTTATTACTAAGGTCCTACTTATACTCTTAAAAAGATTTGAATCGGACCAGGAAGGGCTCATCCCCTTGTACTCAGCTCTGGTGAGGCCACACCTTGAATACTGTGCTCAGTTTTGGACTCCTCAGTACAAGAAAGACATTGAAGCCCTGGAGCATGTCCAGAGAAGGGCAACAAAGCTGGTGAAGGGTTTGGAACATAGGTCTTATGAGGTGCCACTGAAGGAACTGGGACTGTTTAGTCTGGAGAAGAGAAGGCTCAGGGGAGATCTTATTGCTCTCTACAACTACCTGAAAGGAGGTTATGGTGAGCTGAGGGTCAGACTCTTCTCACAGATAAGCAGCAACAGGACAAGAGGGAATGGCTGCAAGCTGTACCAGAGTTGGGGATCAGGTTAGAAATTAGGAGAAATTTCTTCCCAGAAAGAGTGGTTGGACATTGGAACGGGTTGCCCAGGGAGGTGGTGGAGTCACCATCCCTCAGGGTCTTCAAGGAAAGATTGGATGCGGCACTTAGAGACATGGCTTACTCAATAGGTGGTAGGGGGACTGTTTGACTAGATGCTCTTGAAGGTCTTTTCCAACCTTCTGATTCTGTGAATCAGCTACTAATACAACAGTACTGGAAGCTGGATTTTACATTTAGGCAAGGACTAACTGACATGGGTGGTAAATATGCTTACAAGAGTTTACTCTTGCTTTAACTAGACAAACACTGCTGATTTTAAGCTGTTCCCAAGCACAGCAAGCCTCTTGATCTCTCGGTGATCAGATGCATACACGGGTTATCCATATGCTGTAAAACATGCCTTTTCCTTCTTTTTCCATTACGATTTACATAAAGCATACTAAAATATAAGCACATGCACAAATCATGAAGGCATTATATGGCCTCCATTATTTTCAGATATTTTGTAGATGTATTTCTTCCTACTCTGGAAAATTACATGAAAGAATCTGAACAACAATGGCTGTTAAGAGATGGAATGGAATCAGAAACTATTCTCATCAGCAAATGACTAAATCATGGAAAACACTGAACTTTTACTCCCACTTCAGCTATCAGGGAGTTGTCTTTTCAGAACACTTCAAATAAATGTACAATGGCAGCAGTCACAGATACAAGGCTCTCAGAACAGACATACAGGTTCAGTAAAATAAAGCATGAGCCATCTGGGTGTCTGACATGGTTTAAACTACCTCTGGATAAATCATCATAACCTTTCCTCAAAAAGAGCAAGCCATGCTTCTAGATAAAAATATGGAGCTCAATTCCTGGCTACCCAGAGTTTCTCTAACTGCATTGCCTTCATTCAACGGGAATGACAAAGGAGGACAACCTTGCTGATATTTAGAATGAATTTTTATTTGCACCTAGCATATAAAAAGAACAGCAACCCCATTATCTCCTAGCACAACCCAAAGCGTGCTTCTTGCCTACATGCCATGTGTGCATTGGCAGAGATCTGCTGATTCACCTGATACTAAACTTCTGCACAAACCACAGTGGATTTCATCCTGAAAACAATTAAGGAAATAGACAACTACCCAACACAATTAATGATCTTACACAACATACATGATTCTTCCTTTACCTGGAAGCTTTCTAGCTACTAAGCTGAACCAACTTATATTTCAGAAATAAAGTCTAACACACTGTCACGATGGTCATGCTAAGAAATCCTGAGAATATTTTAACTATTAATAACAACCATCATAAGTACTTAACAGATGATCAACTGTAGTGTTTGCAAACCAAGTAACTGTTACAGAAAATCTGTTAAAACAACAAGTTCCATGGAAGGATGACAATGGCGCCTAGATAGTCTAAAACATTACTTTCTCCACCTCTTTCCTTCCCATGCATTGATGGTGCTTGACTGTATTAAATAAAAATAAATGTACTATATCTAATGACCAAGAATCTTTGCTGGTTACGGTTTAGTCTTCTTTACCTAGATTCAGTCATGCTGTAACACAGGTGACAGCAGCATCCTACAAAAAGCATATTTTATTCAATGAGTAAGCACAAACTGAGTATGACAGATAGTAGTGATACTGTAGTGTTATTGGAAGATATCACAGCAAAACCATGTTTAGAGAAGGACAAATTGGAAATTTTTCTAAGGGTTAAGAAAGGAGAACAGCAACACTCATGGTAGTATTTAAGATTAGAACAGAACTGACAAGTCATGAGAATAGGGCTAAACAACGTAAGGACACGTGTTCCCATGCTACAACATATCCCATGGTGCTGTTAACCTTCCAACCTGCGCTACCTCACCACACGGGTCTGTCAGAGACAGACCGTGACGGGACGTGCATTTGTTTTTCCTGAATACAGCTGATTGCTGTAATCACAGGATGGGGAAAACAGAGGTGGAGACAGCAATTTCTAGGTATATTGATGTTGTTCGCATCATCTGCAATATTCAAAGGCATTATAATTGTAGCTATCTATGAAAATCTTTACCTATGGTGACATATTAACATATTATATATGCTGTTTTAAATATTATAATTTATACATGAAGACCATTCAACATTATTGCTAAAGCCAGTCATGGATATTTGCTGTCATTTTCCGTGAACGCTCATTTCACAGTCCTTACCACCACAAACATCTACGCTTCCAACAGAAACTTCAGCATTGCTTGCATACTGAGAGCATGAGAAAAAGCGTGAATCAAGAGGGTTTTAAACATGATGTAGATGCTTAACTACATTTAATTACTGCAGTTATACATGCTAACACACTATCCGGTTCTACACTGAGATATAATTAAAAAAAACCAAAAAAAGCCACCATACAAACATCTGACCACAGACATGGAGAACCAGTAAGAATCATAGAATGGCCTGGGTTGGAGGGGACCCCAAGGATCATAGAGCTCCAACCCCCCTGCCACAGGCAGGGACACCAACCTCCAGGCCTGGAGCTACACAAGGTTGCCCAGGGCCCCATCCAACCTGGCCTTGAACACTTCCAGGGACAGGGCAGCCACCACCTCTCTGGGCAACCTGTGCCAGCATCTCACCACTCTCTGTAAAAAAACTTCCCCATAATATCTAATCTAAACCTTCCTTCCTTTAGCTTTAGTCCATTCCCCCTTTTCTTCCATTGTCTACTCTCTTAAAAAGTTGATTCCCCTCCTGTTTCTATGCTCCCCTCTGGTACTTGAAGGCTGCAATAAGGTCTCCCCCACAGCCTTCTCTTCTCCAAGCTGAACAAGCCCAGTTCCCTCAGCCTCTCTTCATAGGGAAGGAGAAGGTAACATAATTTAAGAAGGACACAGTATCATAATTTAAAGTGTACACAATAAGAAATAAAGAAAAAGCTTGGACCCTCACATTTCATTTCTTTCAAAAAAATAATAGAACATGCATTTGCCATGGCTTAGCCTCAGCCAGCAGCTAAGCACCACACAGCTGCTTGCTCACACCTCCCCTCCTGTGGGATGGGGAAGGGAACTGGAAGAAAGAGGTAGAAATCCTGGGTTGGGATAAGGACAGTTTACTCGGACAGCAAAGGAAGAGGAAAGCAATAACAATACTTAAAAACACAATATACAAAGCAGGTGACACACAATGCAATTTGCTCACCACCCAGAATCCGATGCCCAGCCCTCCCAGAGCAGTGACCCCTTCTCCCCAACCAGCTTTCCCATTAAGATCTGGAGCATGACATAATACCATATGGAATAACCCTTTGGCTAGGACAGCTTCCCTGGCCATGTCCCCTCCCAGCTTCTTGTAAACATGAACTTTACCCCAGCTGAAAACCAGAATGCATTTAACAAGCAGTAAGCTTTTTCTGAAAAAAAGGAATAAATGAAGAACTGAGAGCTTTTCTTCAAATGTGTTATTCAAATATATTCTCAGCTGATGACAAATACATTTTCTGTTACAAGTACATACCACAGTCTGAAGGCATTGGTGCTGCAGCAACAGAAAAAGTAACAGAGTTTGGGAATAAGAGCCGTTCTCTTTCAGTGAAGGAATCTCCTTCTAAGGAGGGTTCTGGGAGATCTTCTATGGTCATCTTCTAGAAAACCACTTCAGGACGGGAAAAAAAAAAAAGAAAAAAAAAGAATAACCACCCCTATTCAAAATACTTTGGATTCGTTCTATCATGGTAAAATATGATGTGCAATGAGACTAAAATCTTTCCTGTTTGCAAACGCAGATTACTACTACCATTACATTCTTACAAACTCAATGTGAAAGCTAGTAGAACATGCTGTCAAGAACACTCAACTTCCAAATTTTGGCTTAATTCTTAAACTTGCATATTATTAACATAAAACATGATACTTATCCCCAGCTTTCCACTTGAGCAGTAATGAAAACAATAATTAGGAAGTACATGATGATGATGATGAATGGATTAGTATGTTTTACAGTTTTCTGAAAATGTGAAGTACCAAGTACCTTTCCTCATACTCTGCACGCATATTCCTTTCCTTCACTGAGAACAAGCATGTGCTACCAGCTACCACTTTCTCCTCTTTTAAAATTCTCACTGCTTTAATCTTCCCACACAAAGCTGCAGACAATTCATCATCAAGTGATTCACTGCTGGACTCACAGTTCCTCAGCAGCTTCTCTACCAGCTTCTCCCCTCTATGCTTTAAAATAACATACTTACCACCTCCACTCTGGTTGTTTCCAGTCAACTGTTCAGGCCTTAGAGAAACCTAGGAGGAAAAAAAGATAGATTCAATGGTCACAGTTATAGTGACATTTTCTAACAACCGGGTCAAGTTACATTCTAGTTACAATTCACTTGCTGGTTTGGTTTTTTTTTTCAGAGGAAAGCTGGTTACCATTTCTAAGACATCTAAGTCAGGTAAATCAAGTAATAAATAAAAAAAAAAATCAAAAAAAACCCCCATTATTGTTAATAGAAAATGGCATTTTTGCCCTATCAGAGGCTACATCTTAAAACTGACAAATACAATTCTGCATCTTGAATTTTCATGGTTAAATACTGAGGGTAAAAGCTGTGCTTCTACTAGACAATCTGATTTTTTATTCTGGAGATTGCTACAAAGTGCTCTTTACTCAGGTATTTGTTTAGCCAGTATGCTTGGCAGAAAGAACTTGTGGAGCTTTAAGGCATGTTTGTTTTTATTACATTTAATCTATACATGAGTGAACAGGGAAAATAAAAAGTAGTTCATTTCCGAGACTTGTTTTTGTATCCCACAAGGCTCCAACAAGCTATGTGCTTAGATTTGTGCTAATATTTCCCCAAGTAAGTTAGTCACACTATTTTGGGATCTCCATAATCTACATTCTAATATAAAAAGCATTTTAGCAGGGGATTACAGATGCTAATCTTGGCATAAATAAATGAAAACCTTCTCTTCTGGCACATCATGCACAGTCCACACTGCCCTCAGCCTGGAAAAAAGATCAAGATGGAGAAAAATGCTGACTAGTTTGTTTCCCCAGTGTTATGCAGCTGTACAAGTCCATGTGCTGGCAAAAAGGAAAGATCAAGGAGGCAGACACTAGGAAGGGCAGAACTGTTTCTTCTCACAGCATTACCAAATTGCATTGACTTCAGCATTCTTAGATTCAACAAGGCGAAAAATATCGCTCATTATTTCAATTATTATTTTCATCCAGCAAAGAAAAGTTAAGAGTTTACATTTTTAATGGCTCTATAGTCATCATGAACACAATGGCAATGAGTTTCTTGTTCAAGGGACTAGAAAGTCTCTTAAGCTGCAAGTCGCTAATTAAATCTCTTTTATAGGGCAACAGTGAAATAAACTTGCTACCTTTAATACTTGCTCAGAGGCACAGCAAAACAATGCAAAGCTTTGTAAAACACTTAACTCCACAACAGTTTTTTTTCACAGGTAGCACATCAGACACTCATGAAATGCACAAAGGAACAATATGCACAAGTATAAAAGAGACAATAGCTGAACCTATTAAGTTGGAGAAGGCCAGGGAAGGAATTACAAGCTCTTTATACAGCAGTGCCAGTACACCACCAAGGAAGCTAAAGAAACACAAAGAGAAGTTGCCAGACCTGATTGAGCAGATGGTAACAGGAAGAGATGAGATTTGTAAAACACGATGAGAAAAGTTGCTGGAACTAGAAATCAGAGACATTTGAAAATTATTACAGAAAAAAACCCACTCTTTAATGCACACAGGAGACTGAACAGAACAGAACCTGTCTGTTCGCAAGTATCCAGGGCATCTTTTACTCTGTGGGGCCTGACAGGGAAAATACAAGCTGTCACGTGAGGGAGAAGAATTCAGCACACAAGCTACCAAAAGAAAGCAGGCAGGGAAGCAACTGTGTTGCTGGGTGGGTGATATGAAGACCCAAATGCAACACCACACATGCTGTCCAAACTCTATGTTCACACTAATGCCAACACCCCCGACTCAAGAGCACACATCCTTACATAATGGAATTTTAATTTGGATCTAGTAGTATATTACCATGTCACGACACAGTACTGAACCATGCAATGTCAAGGCAACAACATGTTCTGCACCCATGACTACCTCCAGAGACTGCTAGGTCAGGTATAAGATCATCACAATCAGTTAGCATCACACACGCATACCTGGAAAGGCAAAAGAAAAGCAAAAGGTTGAAAACTCTTTCAAAGAGAGGGAAAAGACAAAACAGACATTGTCCTCTTAATGACTTATGTTTTGAGCAAAAACACAAGTGCTTGAGGGATCAGTAACACATACAGACTCAGATGGGAAGTCCTGGTGAAAGGGAACGAAAGGTCTTCCAGAAGAGATTTCCATACATTAGTAAGATGAGGTTAGCCAGACAGAAAGAAACAGAGAAACTCAATGAAAGAAGGGACAGAGTTTTCCGGTTCACAGCATTGCCAAGCTTCCATTAAGCATGGTTTAGGGCAGCAGAATATCATACTCACTATTTGCCAGCCATATGTTCTTCTGCATTAAACCTGAAAAGAAAAAAGAAAAATATCACTGGAAAAAAAGAAACTTGAAGACCAACTACAGGTTTCCTGATGTCCATGCATTACAGTCAAACAGCTGGTACATCTGCATATTGAAAAAACCCCAAAACACACAGAGACTTGTACAGTACAGGATCTAAGTTTTTCACCTCCTCCAGACTTCGTAATTTGCAGAGTGTGTTGAAGTACAAAGCTTTCCACAGTGCTATTAAAAACCTGCAGATGCTAATTAAAGCTCTTCAAGCAACGAAATAGAATTCTGCTAGGGCTTTGATAGCAGAACTTGCCACAAACACGATGCGATTTTTGACACTACCCTTGGATAATGGGCCACTTGTCACGTCCTGACACACGCTCAAGGAGGAAAATAAAGCTCAGAGAACAAGGCCCTGAGACACGCGCTGCTGGCTCCGCAAGGTTTACAGCCCCAGCGGCAGCCGTGCCAGGTGTACACAGGTACACTCAGAACTGGTTTTTCAGCTGGCTTGCGGAGCTCTCTTGCAACACGGCGCTTAGCGCTGGGAAACGAAGTTTGGGAGAGTTGAGGTCTGAGAGCTGTCCAGCTTGGCGCTGCCCGCTCAGAGCCGCCCGCGTTACTTCCCCCGAGAAAGCCAGGTACTCTCAGACTGAACCGCGCCGCGGTCACCTGAGCAAGTCCCCGGGAGCCGAAGGGGTTCCCAGCCGCAGTAGCCGCCGCCTCAGCCTAACTCGGTAACACCTCACCGCGGCCGGCCCCACAAGGCCACCGCACCGAGCCGCCCGCCCTCCACACGGCGCTCCCGCCTCGCCGCCCTGCCCCGTTCCGCCCCGGCGCGTCGGGATGACCCACGGCCCTGCGAGACGCGCGTGTGCCTGCGGCCGGGGGAGGGGGAGTGTGATCGCCGCGCTGCGGGGCCGGGGCCGGCCGCGGCCCGCCCGCTGCGGCAGCTCCCGCGCGACCAGCCCGCTCCTGCGCCGCGCGGAGGGAAGGCGGGATTGCGCCAGGAGGGCACCGACCCCCGTCCCGCTTCCCCACAAGAATGCGACCGCGCCTTCCAAGCCCTACCTGTTCTCCTCGGGAAGAAACCAACCGAGCGGTCGCACGGCCTCCCGGAGCTGAGGGAGCGGAGCGAGGCCCGCGCCCGCCCCGCCCACCGGCCTATGGGCGGCAGCCTCGCCCTCCTCGGCCCGCCCCTCTCTGCCGCCGGGCCCTGGCGCGCGCTGCTGGCTGCGGCCTAGACCCGTCGAGGGTCAGGTGGCACTTGGCCGCATTTCCGCACCAAACGCGGGGCGGCGTGGGCCGGGTGGCTCCGCAGAGCTCCAGCGCTGAGGCAAAAGGAGGTGCTAGACCAGCGTCGCTGCTGGGGATGCAGCCTCCAGGCGCCGGTTTCCTAAAAGGAAGACGCAGCCAGCCAGCCAGCCAGCCAGCCGGCCGGCCGCAGCCCGCTGTCACCACGGCAGGCGGTTCTCAGCCTGTCCCGCTGAAACACCGGCCGAAGGGACCGTTTCACCCACGGGCACTGCGGGCCAGCATTGGGAGGAGGGGCCTGGAAACCGGCCCGAGACACGCAGAGGATGGATCCCTCGGCTTAATCCACTGCACCTGCCCTGGTCACACAACACCGCAGCCCAGCTGCGACTGCCCTCACCAGCGCTCAGAAATAAGGTCAAGGGAGAGTTAGCTGGAAAACGCCGCTTTGGCTGCTTTGGCTTGTGGGTGAACAGGGAAATAATGCTAGTGCTTCCCACTGGTCCCCCGCTGCTCGCTTCCTTCTGCCCGCACCCTTCCCTCCCCCCCCCCCCCGCAAATAAAAGGTGAGGATAGGTACGGCTGGGAGAAGACAGCGAGCTAAGAGATGGCTGCACAATGCTTCTTAACAGAGAACTTAGGGGCTGAGTACTCGTACACACCAAAAAGTGTGTATACGCCAGCAGCTGCCTAAAGGGACTTGCTTTAAGGTCACGCATAATCACTGGTAGGTTTAAGCACAGAACTTAGAAATCTGCGCTTCCTGGTTACCTCACTAACCAATTGGAGGAACAAAAGCAAGCAACTTCCAAGAGGGCTTTTCCGGGGGGTGTTGTAAACCTAATAAAGATCTAAATCCAAAGTTTGATAAACTCCAAGAAAACCATGCAGTGGTAAACCCATTTTTACACGGTTCAAATCCAGGCCACTCAAAGGGAACTCGACCTGGATAAAAACTCAGATGTCTAAGTCCTGCTATATTTTTATCCTCAATGTGAGCCGCTACTAAGTAAACATAATTTGCTTATAGCTAGTTTTCATTGTGGTTTTTTTTTTTTCCAGTGATAATATTAATTGTGGAGCGGAGGCAGGACAAATAAAGGGAACAACAAGTGAAGTACTGGAAAAGTCAAGAGCTGTGAGTGCTTTCAGATCCCAGAGACTTGAAAATTGAAAGAAGCAAACATGGAGTTGCAGTTGTGATAGTAAATACCATACCAGATGGCTAGAGAAAAGCTAAGATAATTTTTCCATTTCTTAGAAATGTTCCATACTTCAGAAAAGGCAAAGAAAAGTTGTAATGCAGAGAAATGCAGGTCTGCTGTTTTGACCTCAGCAGTACTTCAGGAAAAGATTTCGAAGTATAACCAAAGACATGGATGTTAAGCAAGATCAAATATAAGCTTTCCATCCACAGTTGATAGGTGCCTTTTCTAGGATGCTTGATGTTCTGAGGAGGAAGTGTTTTATGACTGATATTGAATAATGGACTGTAGTGAAGTGCCTGGAATGGAAATTATTAGTGATGCTCAAGAAGAGTAGAATTTAGGAGAACTTCAGTGGAGGTAAAGTGCAAGCACAGGGGGAAACAGTGTTGAGTTGAATGGAAGGTACTGAGTGGAGGGAGGTTACCAGTGAAATCCTTGGGCATTATTCTTGGAACTAATCTTTGTTTTATATTTTTCTTTAATGATTTTGGCAGAAGAAACACAGAAAAATGAGGAGAAAAAAACCAAGGAAAGAATTGCTGTTAAAAAGGAATTAACTATCAAGTCATATCACATGTACATGCAAACTGCAATTAAAAATTGCTAAGATTGATGTATGGGATAATCTGATGGAAGTGACTGAAGAAGAAAATTATGTGATTGCAGTCGACAGTTACACAATGAATATCATTACCAATGCAATGTAATGGCATATAAAGTCAACATGTCTCAGGGTGCATAGCTGGAGAGTTGTGCCAGGGAAGTCTTGGTGCCAGCAGTTTCTGCCATCCCTTTGGGAAATGGCACACAGTTTTGGCCAACCTTTCTTCACCGAGAGGCAGCTAATCTAGCATGTCCAGAGGTGATTTGTTAGCACAGTCAAGGAAAAGAACAGTCTGGTTTAGGAGGTCACCAGAGCATGGCTTGTTTAATGCAGCAGAGTGAAAGCTGAGACAGGCAGCATGGTTGCCATCTGCCATTAACCATGGAAAATGATGTGTGAATTCAAAAGAAACTTTGAATGTGAGGATAAGTCTGTGAATATTTTTATGGTAGAAAATGAAAGCAATCACCTAACAAAGTATCTTGGGTTCTAGAACATCCTTCTAGTTGGAGCAGTAAAGGTAAAAACCCCAAACATTTCAGCTCAGAGTGAATCCTGTGACTTAGTGCTACAGCTGCAAAGTATAGCAGACACCATTGCCTGACAAAAGCCCTGCCTGTCCTGACTTCCCCCCCCCCCGGGCCCTACAATAGAAATGTAAAAAAAAAAAAAGCCCACAAAAAACACACCCCAACCTCATTCTGTACCTTTTCACAGTATCATTTAGAGCTACTCCGACGTGCCAGGATATGAGTCTAAATAAAAGTCTGTTGAGCTATCCTGTCTGACTCATTCAGTGCTGCCATGGGCAGGAAAGTTGCTGAGCACCTGGAGAACTCAAAACAATGGGCTGCACCTTGGGAGGAACATTGAGAAACAATGCTTGTGAGCAACAAGCCTGTTTTAACTAAAATATTATTTCACTTCCTGGTTCTCCTTTGGGCAGAAATAGGGTATTACTAACCAGTTCCTTCATCTACACAAATCTATGTGTCAGAGGAAAGGGATCATTTAAATGGCTTTGGAAGACATTGTAGCTTCAAGCAGAGCCACCCTAGAGCAAGATTTAGGGCAGCAGAGAGATTCTGAAAGTGAGTGTGCTTACATACCATCTTTCATGTTCCAAAGACAACGGATACTCCACAAGCTACCCTCAGAGCTGGGTGTGAAACAAAGAAGTGGTGTGTCTGCCCTCAGTCAGAACATTTCTCTCCTACAGAAAAGGCTACAGGTCATCATTGTTGGTCTTTCCAACCCTGCCCATTATTTCCCAAGGGACATGTCACCCTTCCTCCCTCCAAGTATCAGTCAGCACCCCAGCATGTAAATTGCCCTTTCCAGTTTGTGCTAGGCCTGCAACTCCCAGCTCTTCAGATCATTTCCACTGCTTCTGGATCCACAGCCCTGAGCCTGGCACTTCAGCAAGAGCCACTCAGCTCCTCTCTCATTAGCCCAGGCAGTGAAAGATCACCTCTCCAGCCTAAACATCTGCTACACACACACACAGACGCTCAGACTAGCACCAGGACCACTGCCCCAGCACACCATACTGCTGGGCAGCAGCTGCCACGCTGCAGGCTACCCGCGGGTTCGATGTGGTTTCACGCAGCTGTCATACACACGGTTGCGCTTGGAGACCTTCTGCCAGGGGGAATGCTGTTTTTATATCAGTTTTCAGGCAAACCCTGAGATGCTTCAGGTGACAGAACCCACTGAGAAGTGGAAGAGGCATGAGGCTAAATAGTTGTTCTCTTTTCTGTAGCTGCTTAGGGTATTTTGCAGGAATATAAATCACCTGGACGTCACTTCTAGATCCCAAATCAACACTGTCACCTTCACTCAAAATGACGGGAGCCACCACCTGCCTGTTAAATTGCCTCACCTCAATTCCTTGAAATTGTTTTGCTTATGAGAGCTGATGTAACCACTGCCTAGGCTAATGGGATTGTGCCCTTTTAATCTCCTAGATTTGCATAATTCAGGAAATAGATACTTAAAGCTTTATTCTGTTTCACACAATTCTTGGTCCTAACCCTTACCTTTTGGCAGCCACTGTCTTAATCATTGAAACCAGCAGTGAATCTATCCATTACAGGCAGCAAGCTTTTAAAGACCCATGGATTTTTAAGCAAAGAGAAACTATGACTAAGCGACCAGAACACGCATTCCAAAAACAACCGACAAATGTAAATATATCTCACAAAACTACTATTGACCACAAGTGGTCATCCAATTTTTCTCAATTCCTTTGGGTCAGCTGAATGTTAATTCCTGTATGAAATGTTTTTGCTGGAGAAGGGAACTGGCTTCCTACCTGTTTCCATGTGTTTTTCTTGTGCTGCTTTTTTTCCTGTTGGTTGTTTGTTGGTTGGTTTGTTTTAAAGGCTCTGGTTTTGCAAACCAGGTTTTGGAAAGCATCAAGTTCATAATGTCTCATGCAGTTAGTCTGAAGTAATTTACTTACAAGTTAAAAATAAAAATAAAAAAAAAAAAAAAGAAGAAAAGGCATGAGTTGAGCTTCAGCCAGCCAGTTTTGAAAAGTTTATCTTTGGTACAGCATCAAAATGATTTTTTTCTTTCACTTGCACCATCTCCACTAATAAAGGCACTCTATAGACTCACTGCTTCCATATAATTCTTTGCAACTGGATTTCCTTCAAACCATGATGTTCCTATTCCTTACCATTGTCAACACGTTTCCACAGGGGAAACAGGGTGAAGCTTTCTAAGTATTTCTGCAAGTGATTACAGAAAGGAGAGAATCTCCTCCATCTCCTAGAACTGTTTCAGCTCTGCTGGAGAAGCTGAAATAAAAAGCAGCAATTTCTTATTTATTTAGTGATATCTAGGCCAGCAATATGAACAGCTCTCTGGTTATATTCAATTTGCTGACATAAAAGGAGAGAGGTTTCATTCAGAGTAAAATAGCTCTTTAAAGTTGTTGCCATCACTCAAGCTCCCTGCAATTCCTCAGTGAGCAGAAATTCAGTTTCCCCAGAAGTCATCCACAAATACAAACCTTACATTTTTAAGACTTGGTACGAGCATTTACACACATTTCCTTTTTAAAGCCCGCAGCCTCTCAAAAGCAGTCCCTCATTATCATTTTCCATTGTTTCCATAATTTTTAAGCTTATGTTAGTAGTTTCAAACTGACATTTCATAAGTTTTTAATCACACAACCGTTCATAAGGCCCTAAAATCCATCCTGTAGATACGGCATTGGTGAACCCCCTGGGGTCTGAGTACCGCACACCTCTGTCCAAAGCCACAACTTGTTCTTCCCTTTTCTAGGGCACTTACAGGGCCACTTCCAGACTAATTTTTGGTTTTAATCACCAACTGCACCAACTATATTTAACAGGGTTTGCACATTTCAGTTCTTCCCTCAGGAGTGCTACGTGACCAGGCAACTCCCTCAAAATGAGAGTACTGCCAATTTTAACAGTAGGAGGAAAGTATATGAATGGAGGAGCAAAGGCAATTTACACAGAGTCCACATGCAGAGCAAAGCCTCCTTTAATCCTTCATTAGTTTATTTTTGGTGCTTTCCTAGGGTCTGTTCCTCAAACACAGCTTTGCATCCCTCTAGGGTACTTGTAAACTCACCTGAGTCAGCCAATCCACAGGTAACTCCACTTGGGCATCTACTTGAATGTGACCAATGTTTCCTTTTTAACCTGTGTTCAGCAAACAGCAGCATCATAAAACAAAATACATTACAACATCAGCTGCACCAGGAGTGACATATAGCAATCATAAATTACAGATTACAAATTCATCTAACTTCTTATGCTCAAAAATATTTCTCTTCTCCCATTGCGTTTTACCTAAGATCCATTTTGTCTTCTCTTTTGTTGAATGACAAAAGCATTTACCTTGGCATTTTCCATGAGCTAAAGCATTTGGGTTTCTCTGAAGTGCCTCAAGACATGCAAAGCAATATATAAGTACTTAGTAACAAGAATATTGATGAGGAAAATGCAGCTTTGTATGTGGTTGGAAACAGGCACATCAAAAGTTTCCACTTCATCACAGAAGCTAAAAAATTTGAGGCAACATCAAACAGTCATATTGCACATACGTGCAAACTACAATTAAAGTTAGGATGAAACAGATGCCTTTTTAAAATGTTTTGTATGATCCTGGATCTCTATTTAATAATAAATAAATAATATAGTTAATATTGATTTCATATTACTATTTCAAATAATAAATGAGTACATAATAAATTATCATTAACCAGGATTTTGCATTTTTAACCATACATGTATTTCCTGTAAGACATTAATGCATGACCTGAAAATAACAAGAAACAATAAAGAATAGTCACATGAAAATCAAAGGAAAAAGAAAAGTTAAAACTTCTCAAATACAACAAAGCTCTCATGGAGTTAGTTGTCACAATTTCCACTGCAAACAATGGACATGTTGGATCTGCCTTTTGAAGAAAAGTCATGAGATATTTTACAGCACAAATGTTAAGCAGCTACATCAAGCTGTCTCTCAAGTGCCACAATAAATAGAAGAAGTGTGCTAAGGCCAGTTGCTTTATCTGCTTTGTTTTCATTGTCCTATTGTGGAGAGTTGTAGCATCCTGCCCGTTGGGATCTCTAGGATGAGGCAGCTGCTCCATTTCTCCACTTTGAACGCATTAGATATGAGCTAGAAAAGGGAATGCAAAAAGAGCTGGGGCCATTGTGTAGAAACCACATTGTGACAAGACACAGGAACAGCCAGAGTGTGAGCTACATAACTTGTAAGCAGCAGAGCCAAGAAGTAACTACCTGACAGCTTCCAGAAAAGCACTGAAGGAAATGACTGTGCCATCAAGTGTATTAAGTACAACTTATGTGTTACAGAAAAATTACATTAGAGAAAGCATATAGAATTTTAATTTTTTTCCCTGGGAATCGCTGTCACGCCTCGTCCCCTGTCAAACAAGGTAATTTTGCTGCCTGTGCTGAACAGAAAAAGGGATGTGAGCAATAAGGCTGCAGAAAATAATGACTTCCCATGCAGATATTCAGCTACTGCAGCCCAGCACCAAGGAATGAATCAGGGAAGCAGTTCTTTAAAGTCTGAGAATGTTCTACGGGCAAGACACCCACGACCACACAGTTAGAAATCACATTGCCAGAGAAGCAGTGGGCTTCTAGTCAGCATTAGAGTTGGCCACTGTTCTCTGAAACCTCTGCGGCACTGGGAAATAGCCACCTTCAGTAGAGAAGCTGCATCTGGAACCTAAAAATGAATCCATTTAGGCCACTCTGAGCAATGAAGGGGGAAATTGGGGGTGATTGCTATTATCCCCCTCATTCACATACTGCCCTTCATAAATAAATACTTGGCAAAGACAACTATCTTCTGCTTCAGCCAGTTCCTACCTTGGCTTCTTTAATTTCTCTTGCAGAATGGCATTATTCTGCCCTGATCTCAGAAGTGAGTCAAACAACAGTTCTTTTTTAATGATAGCTTTCTGGTTTCAGAAAGGGGGTCTATATTTCTGTTAGCTTCCTTTTCTTAGAGTTTTAACCTATAAAATCTTGCTGATGAAAAAGAAATAAAGGTAAGCAAGTCACTTTTGTGACTTCAGATTTTATCCCAAGACAGATAAGACTTGGGGTAAGACTTGGGATAACACTTGGTATAAGTCAGAGGAAGGAAAAAATTATTTTTTTCATTTTTTTTTTAATCTGAAATTCTAAAGCTTGAATCTTCTAGACACTGTGTTGCAGTTTTGTGTAGCTGTGCTGCTGAGATGGCTTTTGCAAGCAGCAGCTACAGCTCTCTGCAACATCCAGACTGTAAATATTAGCCAATTCAAGGCCAAAGTTGCTGCCAACCAGGGCCGAGCTGATCGGAGGTGGTCACAGCGCCTCTGTGAATCACATATAGGAGAAAAAAACTGCAGGCAGACACATTTTGCCACTGGAGAAGGGAGTGAGAAGATGTAACAAGCTGCACGGACACCAAGGCCAGGCCCGAAGGAGAGGGGGATGGGATGGGATGGGAGACGGGGAAGAATGATGCTGGAAAGAGAGATTCCCCTGAAGCTCGTGGAGAAGACCATGGTGAAGCGGGTGTCCCCTCACAGCCCATGGATGAGAACAGGGAGCAGAGACATCTACAGCCTGTGAAGAGATTGATCCACGCCTCAGCAGGTTTGCAGGGGGACTTGTGACTCTGGGGAACCAGGCCCAGGGAGTCTGTACCCAAAGGTCAGCACCTGGGGAAGGGAGTCCTGCTGAGAGGCCTGTGGTGAGGAGATGACTCCCGGACAGAGAGGACTCACACTGCAGAAGTTCGTGGATATGACTCTTGCGTGGGTGGGACCCAACCTTCCGCAGGGCAAGTGTATGTGCGTGTGGCATGCCCCCTCCCAGCTGAGACAGAAGACAACTCGGGTGGAACAGACTGAAAACCCCCACTCCCCATTCCCTGTCCCTCCTGGTGCTGCGACGGGGGGAGGGGGGAAGAAGGGAGCAAATTTATGATTAAAGTCAAGTGTGCAAAGAGGCGAGGGGTGGGGGGAAGTAGAAGTGTTAAGATCTGGGGAAGGAAAGCAGCTTATGAGGAACTGCCAGAACCCCACTCCCCATTCCCTGCCCCTCCCTGCGCCATGTTGGAGGGGAAGAAGGGAGTAAAATTGTGATGAAGTTTAAGTCTGCTAAGAAGGGGAGGGGTGGGGGGAGGCGCTTTAAGACTTGGTCACTTCTCATTATCTGACTCTGGTTCACTGGGTGTGTAGCTGTAGTAGTAATAAATCACTTTTCTTTCTTTTACTCTGTGTTGAGTCTGTTTTGCCCATTGCACTAACTGGAAAGTGATCCCTCTGTCCTTATCTCAGGTCCTAAGCCTCCCGACATGAAAAGAGGGAGGGAGCAAGCGGCTTGGTGGGCATTTGGCCTCTAGCCAGGGCCAAACCACCAAACACTGACACCATCTTAACATATGTAAAAATCATTCTACAAGTGCTGTTATTGTGCAGTTTGGATTTTCAGTTCGGCAAGCTACCTAGAAGAGAAAAAATTACTTTCCAAGAATGATCACCTGAGGAAAAAAAAAAAAAATCTTGTTTGGAAGTCTTAGAAGGCAAAAGTAAATAGCTTGTCACTTGCAAGTAGGGGGAAATCTTGAAGCCCCTCAAGACAGAAATCTAACAAGCATCTCTAATCCATTTAATTTTATGTCCTGTACTCTCCAGTGGGTAGGTTCTCGGCCAAGGTCACCTTTCTCTTGGTTAAGAAGTATCTAGCAGCATTTACATGCCTGTTCAAATGGTTTCCCTTCAAAAAGGCTTGCAACTATAGCCTCTTTGGATCTCTGCAATCAACTCTATGTTATGGTCCTGCAACAAGGGAAGAAAGGGGGGACAGGTATGAAGCCCTTTCGCCTCCTAATATGGTGCAGAAAAGAAAATCTTCCTTTATAAATACAAGACAGGTGCTGAGTGGCTGGTGTCTGCTTACCCTAACGAGCTTAAAATCTTATTTGTAGCAGACATCTGTCAAGACAGAAGTGAGCCACACTTAATCCATTAGCTCTAAATCCAGCAGAGCTTTCACACTCCTTTTTTGAATCAAAGAAGAAAACCTGAGCTGGGACATACAATGGACAGTGCACAACTTCAGGAGCACAGCCTAGGCAGTAAGCACGTGAGATTTTGATCCAAGGACAATGAAAACTGACAGGAAAACGGGAAACTCGATGGAAAACTCATGAGAAAAAAGCCCAGTCTGCTGTTCGGGATGAAACAGTGAGTTTGATTCTTTGTTGTGTTTTCCCTTGTTTGTCTGGATTTTAATCAACAGTAAAGCCAAGGCCATAGAAAGGATGGGCTGCACACCTTCTCACAGTGAGATTGCTAATACTATTGCAAGAAGTGGGTTTAAGGCTTTGAATAAACCCAAAAGCATTTTGCGTATTGATCCCGGAGATAAAGGAATCCCTCTGCTGGTTAAAGGTTCATCTTGCTACAATGTCGAGGAATTCCACCAACTTGGGATCCAGAGGAAAGATCACCAGAGAGAAAAGGAGGATGAACTATCAGAGCATGCCAAAAATTATAACTTTCAGTTATCTTCCAAGGCTCACTCAGATCCCCAGATTTCCAGGGAAGACAAGAAAATTGAGAGGACAGCCACAGATGCTGAAGCCATTATGTCTGAACTGATTGAGTCTCAAAAACATATCACTGAGGCCATACAGATCAGAAAGCAAAGCTCCTGTGAATCAGAAGCATCAGCTCACATTTGGGATGACAAGAATGAAAGTAATGCAAAGCAAATCCCAAAGAAAGGAAAGAAGCAAAAAAATCATAAGGTGGCAAAGCAAGGTCGACCTAGCAAAGTTAAAGAAAAGTCTGGTTTGGCCCTCTGTGAGGCAGAGAAAAAGGTAGATTTCCCAGAACTGCTTGTTAAGGCTCATCAGAGTGCATACGCCTACTTAAATCCCAACCTCTCCAAGTATGAAACTATACTTCACATGGCCAACCAGGCTACCCAAACTCAGCTCTTCCTGCAGCAGATGGTAAGCTTTCTCATGCTGCGCTTTGATGAAATCAACCAGCTCTTGGAAGAAATCACCAGTGATGGGGAAAATCTTCTCAGAGACGTAGGTGGGAATCTGGCATGGCCAGCAGAAAAGGGTGATTTGAAGGAGCACCCTGACCTTCTGCAACAATTACTGCAGTACACGGTCAATAAAATGCAGTTACTGAGTGGGACACTGGCCTCCCTCACCTCTGATGCGCTGCAGGAGACATGCAGCTACCTCCAGTCTGCTGCTAGCAACTTGGAAGAAAAACTGAAGGCAAAGCAAAGATATGATGAGCGCCTGCTGTGGACAATAAGGATGCTTGAAGCCTCAACAATGGGACCCTCTCAGTCCCACAGTGATGACAGGACTCTCTATTCTGAGGACAGTGGCATTGGCGTGGACAATGAATCCCTCAAAGAGTTCAGTGCTCTCAGCCAGCATGGAGAACAAGCAAGCTGTGATTCCCATGCACGTGGACAGCCATCTGAAAAGCAGACCAGAACACCGGAGCACATACGTGATGGCATAGTGTCACCCAACACAGCTACATCCCAAGACTGTGCACTTGAAAGGCATTTTAAAGATATATTTTACTCACCTGTGCAGTGTACAGAAGTGGCTTCTTGCCAGGGTGGAGTACTAGAAGGCGTTTCTAGCATGCCTCAACGTGCAAGCTCGAGCAAAATCCATTCCTTTAACTCCTTCCAGTTTGACTCTACTCAGAAAGGTCAACATTTCAAAATCTGTGAATCAACAGATTTTCCTTCTGATGATGATGATGATGACGATGATGATGGAGGGAGCACCCTGGGGGAGGATGATGACAACACAAGTTTATCAGAAATGGGGAAGGATGCTCTGCCGAGGAGGCCTGTGTCTTCACCTGCAGTCACTGAGAACGCACAAAGGCAGTCCATCAAGAGGACAGAGAATGCAGAGACAGAGGAAATTATTCTGAAGATGAAAGATGCCATCAGTGAAAAAATCAAATTTGTCCCAGCTAAATCTGGGCGTAAAGAATGGATAGAGGATGAGAGCGGAAGAGCAGACCTAACAACAAGGCCCAGCACAGCAACAGGAAGCCAGAAAACCTCTGGGAAACAACGACGGTCCAGGTCAGAGGAGTCCCTCAGAAGCCAGGCAGAGGACCCAACCCTCCTAGAGCTTCAGAGAACTCAAAAAGAGCTCAGCAAAAGGCTGGAAATGTTTTATGGAAAGAAAGATACAGATAGCAACCCAGAGCCTTGGAAATCAAGAACAACACCTTTGCAGGATGAGCAAATAACATCTAGGTCCTCTAGCAAACTGAAGGCGTGCCTCTCAAAAAACTTCAACATCTTGCCTAACCAGGATAAAGTCCCTTTGTTCATGGTTGATCAAAATCCTGCCCAGAAGCCAGATGACAAAAGAGGCAGGAAGCCTTTAAGAGCTACTGTGCCCACCCAGGAGACATCAGGAGGCAAAGAAAAGGAGCCTCCTGGGGCACAAATGCTCAGTGGCAGTAGCTGTGCCCCTCGACAGTCTGTCAAAAAGCTCATTGAAACATTCAGTCCTACCGACGATCTTGTAAAAGCTGCACCTTTAAGATCTTTAGGACCAGTGAAGTGCATCAGAAAATTTGGGCTTCCAGTCGTCCCACCCACAGGTCCTTTCCAGAGAGGCCTGGCACCTTTAAATCTTAAGCACCGTATTTCACCAGTAGAAGACACGAGCCTTTCAAACACCAATGGGATTTCTTCTGGCTTTCCAAATGCACTTCCTCCTGCACTAGCTGCAGAATTAAGCAAGCATGACACAAAGGAAGAAACTGATGAAGACACTGAGAACCTGCCACCACCACCACCTGAAATGTTAATGAACACTTCTTTTGACTTACCTGAGCCTGAAGAAACTGCAAGAATAGAAGGAAACTCTTCAGAAAATGCCAAACCCCCCACGAAAACAGAATTACATGCTACTAAGAGATCACAAGTTTCCCCCAAAATGAAAGCCTCCCTTCAGTCCATTGACTTACTGCCAAGTAAAAATATCAGCGGCCCCAGTGCAATCACTAATAAAGGTCTAAGGAGTACCGGAGCAGAGGACGAGAAACTCCAGAGGTACTCTCTGGAGCTGAACCCTACCAGTGTGCACATCCCGAGCCAGGAGGAGATATTGGCAACCCAGAGAAAAGAGGCTGCAGATTTGTACAAGCAAACCCATAAAATTATTCCTCTTCAAAATCCCAGTGGGGTTTCAAAACCACTCAGCACCAGCTCAGAGAGAAAAGACCCCAGTTCCCCTGCGCTTCCAGCGCAACACCAGAAGCAGAGTTCTCCCGATTCACTCAGGAGAAACGAAAAAGGCTCAGCGTTTGCCAGGAGGGTCTCTCCAACCAGAACTCCTTCTCCACCAACTGAGAAACGGCTTTTCAGCTCCCCAACACACCACAGACACTCTCTCCAGGCTTTTAGCAGCCCACAACTGAGCTCACCCACCATGCAGAGGAAACCCAGTCCACCAACAAGCCCCAGGGTGCCCAGCCCACCCTTGCAGAAGAAGCTGCCCTCTCCACCACCCCAGCGAAAACCACTCAGCCCTCCCACAGGGCACAAGCAAAGCTCACTGGCATCGCACCGGCTGCTGGGCTCCCCAGCTTACCGACAAGAGGCAAGCCCCCCTCCATTCCCCCTGCCCCCTCCCCACCAACCTCCCCATCCCGCTCCTACAAGGCGCCAAAAGCTGGGCTGGATGCTGGGGACGAGCACCAGCTGTCCTCCTCCAAGAGGGGCAGCAATATTCATTCAATATTTTGCCCTGCCACCTCTTCCTTATTTGAAGCCAAGCCTCCCCCGGTACCCGTGAAATCTGCTGCAGAGGTGACCACCCAGCCTGAAGCTTCACCACTTTCCCAAAAGAGCAGCCTGCTTTACCGGCAGACCGGAGACCGGACCAGAAAGCTGTCCCTGAGTGCTGCCAATCCTCAGCCTTTCGTGAGGAGAAGTTTCTCTGACCGCAGACCAGGGGTCCAGTTTCGTCTTCCAGCTCCCGTAACAGCCAGCAGTGAACCTGCTCTTAACCAAACAAGGTAGGAAACTTTCCACTTTGGGCTGGGAAAGCAGAAGTATAGCACTGCACTCACTGGCTTTCTAAACTCCTGGTGGGAATTTAATGTCCTTAAGAGATTTCCCACAAAAGTGCCCTGTTGATGTGCAGAACAGGTGGCTGGGCCAAAACATTCTAGTTGGACTAGATGGTCATTTTAGGTCCCTTCCAACTGCATTATTCTTTGCCTTGCCCCAGATTTCAGCAGAGCACGAGTCTGAATAAAGGGAAGAGTTAACTTTCCATGCCTTCTCAAGCCTTACACTTAACGTATGTGCTGTGACAGGCACCCAGGGAAAATTCAGTGTTGGTTTCATAGCACAGAACTTCCTTTATTTGCCTAGGAGCTATGGACATCCACATTCAATTCTTAAAAGCTTTGAGGTTATAAGCATCTTTAAATAACCATGAGAAGGTAGGCTTGGACCGAGAGGAAGGATATCGTCCCTAACGTCAGCCTCTAAGCCATTAAACTGTTCAGCTGAAATCTGTATTAGAATGTTTCAGATCAGCTGACAAGAACGACAGACAGATGTTATGTAGGCAGGATCCGTATGGACATTATTGAAATTTTGAGCTTCTTGTGTAGGCTTTCAGTTCTAGGTGCTTGATTTCAAGTCTGATGGGTCCACAGTCCAATCTTGATTTTGAAAACGGAAAAACCTCCCAAGGGTGCTGGAGATTCACTGCTCTGAAAAAGTCAGTTTAATGAAATTGAAGCATCAACACACACCAATTCCATCTTTGCAACCATTGGTGACCTTTTAAAAAAAAAAAATCTGGCCCTAGATCTAAATTTTCTCTATTACTACTTAAAAAAAAATCACAAAACCAGACAGAAAAGAGAAATGGGTATTTGAGAATACTCAAAGATTAGTGTAACAGCCTGGAAGTACAAAGTGTGGTTGTTATTCTGGTTTCTTAGCATCTTAGGATGTTTAAACCCATTAAGCTCTAAGCTACGCAAGAGGATTAAGACCCTTCTCAGGTAACCTTCCCTCACGTGAGGAGTATTACTACTCTCAACACAAACCAGCTGAAATAACATGAATTGTCCCCATGAGCAGAGATTGCAAGGCCAAACCTAACAGGAGAGATGCACATAGGGCAAACCAACGAAGGCTGCTGGGTGGTGGAAAAGGCTCTGTGAAACCACTGGCAGAGAAATGAGCACCATGGCTGGGTCTCAGCAACTGGATGGATACGCTTTCCTTCCTGACAGTGTTCCTATACTCTCATCCACTATGGTGTTAGCTTAGGCTGTATCCCCTGGGCTGTCAGTTCTCATAAGAAGTTGGTGATTAGAGTAGAGCATGGGAGCTAAGCCTGTTGCAGACAATGGAAATACTGAGAAGCAGAAAAACAGATCCCATTAGGCATGAACTGTATGATATTTCTGTTGGGAAAAGCGTTTAACGAATTAGAAATAAATCCATGGAAAGTTAGCAATTTCTGCTTAAAATTGTTGTTTAGTTGGAACCTGATGTTTTTACCAAAGAGTTATTTAGCATGAGATTCGGGCATTTGAAAACTTCTTAAAAGTTCTGCACATGGTTTCTGGTGTTTCTGTTGTTAGGTGCTGTGGAAAATCAGCTCTGCCTGCCTCAGCGCCTCCTAGCAGAAAGGAATGTTTTCAGCAGAGGCTTTATGTCAAACCTTGGAAGACAAAAGCCCCAGTAGTTTTATGGATCAATTTTTAAAACAGTCTATTATTCTATTATAAATTGTTAGCTATTTTATGCTTCAGTGAGGTGTATTATGTTTCTATTGAAGTCTGTCAGAGCATAGATAATAATACAAAAAAACCCACTGTAAATAAAATCATCCCTTTCATGAAAGAGAATTATTTCCTAGCATTGGGATATACAGCATTTTAGAAGAACCGGATATATCCTGAGCCAAATTTGGCTTACCATTTATACAAATGGACATCAAAAGTACCTCTACTGAGTGAGGACAGCTTTATATCAAAGGAAGCAGAAGGGAAATTTAGCCCATTCATTACCACAATCAGCGATTTAAGATGCACTACACCGCTGTGTGGTTTTGTACACTTAAAATAAGCTGCCTGGAGTAAACTTTTACAGACCTGGTCCTGAATGGCCTAGTACAAACATTCCAGCAAATGTGCCAATGGGCAAAGAAGGATCATTTTAAGGAAACAGCTTGTGACAAAAGCTCTGCGAGCCCCTCACATCACTACAGTCGCCACAGCTGTGAGCAGCACATCCCCATGCACAGATGCTGACCTCTGCTCTTATAGCAGATGCCATAACAGACAAATCACCACACCTTGATCCATCTTTCTTCTTCAGGTTCATTAAGCATCCGGGGCTTCCTCTGCTTTGCAAAAGGGAGATTTCAAAATGTCAGCCTAAACCTGATGCTGTGTTTGTAAACCTGCTCATTCTGGCCATATTTGCATCTGCTCTTAAATTCACAAGCTGTTCCCATCCAGCTGTCCATCTGCTTTCCTTCATTCCTTCCCTTGCTCTACCTTGCCTCTCCAAGTATAACAATGCCCTTTTTTGGCTGTTTGGTGGGAGTTGTGTGTTAGTAGCAGCTTCAAGCACTAGTCAGAAGAGTCAGGGGAGACAGTCAAACCTGCAATAGCATCACTTTTTTACAGGTAAAACAATTTGAAAATCAGTGAGTTAGCAGGTTTCTCCCATGTTCCCAAACTCCAAGATACATCCCTCCACTTTTTCCATGCCCAATTAAAACATCCATTTGCTGTGAGCAGATTGCTAAAGATAGGATCAATGTGTTCCTCATCAAGCAGCTGAGTCCCCTCTCCCACCCACCCCATTTTATCAGAAACACACACAAGAAAAAAAAGAGGTGACTTCCATCTCATTTTGCTAATTGGCTTTACCAGGCATTAAATGTCAGTGCTGCGCACAGATTTGTGCATCTTCTGCACACTCACTGCTCCCCTGGAAAGCAAAAAGCACTCCTTTCCCAAGCATGTCTCCTGCCCATCCCTTGCTCTAAGGAATATTAGGGCTTATTACTCCTAACTAAGGCTGGACCTGGAGCTTTTGTGTTTAGTCTTAGGGTACCTGGACAAGAATTTCCATTTCAGTGCTAAAGTCAGTGCAACTGGTTCCCATCTGGACAGCCTGTGGATGGAGAGACTGAGCTAACTTGGCTGGTATCTAAACTTGGTCATTTGACAGCAATCAGCAGTTACTGGCATCTCTCTTATCAAGGCATAACATGTCTTGATGATGTAATATAACATATGCCTTATCAGGGCATAACATTTCTCTACTCATAGAAACTCTGTTAATTTGTAATAGGATTTCTGCATATGCAGTTAAACGAAATAATATTTCATTGAGGCTGCTAATCTCCCAAGGGGAAAAGCAGAGATAGAAGACTAAACCCTATATTGCCTTTAAGATATTGTTCAAGGAGTGCTTGAGAATAGATTGGGTTGACTGAATCAGGCCCGAAGCAAGTGACCCAAGTAAGACCTTCTTCAGTCAGGGGATATTTGAATCTGGATTAGCTTCATGACTTGTCATGTATCACTAATCTCTTCATTTGGCGGTTCAAATTGTTAAAGCCCTAGCACTCAGAACAGGAACCTAACAGCTTGTCTGTACTTGAAGACTGGTTCAGTTTAGCAGTTCATGTACTTAAAATACAATAATGATTCCCAGATAACTCTGGACTACTGCCTCCTGTTGAGCTTAAAGCACTTTAATTAGTTACAGCAACACAGAGCACATTTCAGCACGAAGGCCCATGGTGTGAGATATTAATGGGTAGCTCCACTGCTATAATCAATCTTGCTTCATAAAGTCCCTGCACCCCGAGAGATTGCCAGTGCGACCCCAGGAACATCATTTACACATGCCATGTCTCAGTTCCCCTGTCTCTGGAGTGTCAGACTTACACCACCAGAATGCACATCCCACGGTCCTGTTGGCATACTCCAAAATCACTGTAACCCCACTGAGCAGATGCGTAACAGAGTTAACACATTTCCTTTGGTGGAGTCTGGAAGGAGACTTTTCCCTCAGATCTCTCTCTACCTGCGAGTGAACCCAGATTCACACTGATCCCATTAAACATAAAAAATGCTTGCTTCCCAAGGGGGTTTTGGGAGGGGACAGTACAACACATTTGGCATCACAAGAATAAAATCTGGATCGTGTATGCAGGAGGAGACAGGGAATGACAGGGAATCGTGCAGCATTTGTGCTTTGTGGGTTAACTTGGCCTAATCAGCACTGTTCTAAAATGTCACAATTCATTAGCTTCTTAACTTAAGCATCTTTTCCTTCTGCAGCTTGGAGGAGAGCCCTAGAAAAGCAGGCGACTCTTGGAACAGCCCTTGCGCCCCCGAAATCAAAGAATCCAACAGATCCGCTTCCCACCCTGAGCTCTATGTCGTGGGCCAAGGTCTGCAGAGGGACTGACAGCAGAAGCACCCGTGAAGTCAGAGGCACGTGCAAGGCCAGAGGACCTGGAGGGAGGAAGCGCCTTACCCAAGCCTCTAAAATGTGCATCTAAGAACCTAAACTGGCCCAAATAGCCTAAGGAACCATCAGCAGGGTGGTAGCCAGCTGCTTCTCCTTTGCATTGCGTTTAATGGTTTAGCTCAACGGTTCACTCTGAGAGAAGGAAATACTTCGCAGTCAGGTGAGTCTGAGACAAACTGAATTGATAAAGATGAGACCTGTAGCCAAGTCCTTTGTTTTCCTCTTTAGCTAAAGGAGTTAAATAGCTTTCAGAAATTATTATTATTATTATTAGACAAGTTATTTATTCAGGAGGCACCGCAGTTCCAGTTTTGTAAAAAGCAGCTGTTGTGACATTACCTAAGTGGAAGTAAAATCCCAAACCAACCAAGTTTTACTGCAAAAGCATCAGTGGCTTCAGTGAAGCCCCATCTTTACCTTAGGTATTTAGCAACATGCAGACAGAGGGTAAGGTCAAATACAAGTTAAAACAAAATAACCCTTTTTAAAGGCATAAAATTAGAGATCTTATTCCCTCAAAAGGGCTTTGATCTTCCAAATCACCTTTGATTATCACATAATCTCATCACCTCTAGGTTCCAGGATACCAGGCTTAATCCTGATTAGAAGAGTTTTGTAATAGCTCAATCAAACAACATTATAAATCCTGAGGCACCTAAGGACACGTATCTTCTTTTTTCTTAAAAGAAGAAAATGCTAGCATAGATAATCCCATTCTTTCCAAAAGAGGTTTAAATTCTTTCTGATTTGAGCAATTTGAGGGTGTTTACTGTAATGTCACTGAAGAGTTTAGGTGGTCTTGTTTACAAAAACACAAGTTATTTACACTTGATTAATCCTAGGCTGCTACTGCACCCCCTGGGATACAGTTTCAGAATTTACTGGATCTTGCCCACCTAACTAATTTGTTATCACAATTAAGATGCAAGTTTTAATTAATTTAAATTATTTTAATTTGACTTGTTTTCATATGCAACTTCAGTAGAGAACAACATCCAGAAAAAGAGCCAATTATAGATCTATTCTGTTAAGAATAGATTCAATTTTTCCTACAGTTTCCATGATGGTGGCATCTGGGTACTTTACACAGAATTTTCAAACCTTCCTACCCACCTTCATGATGGGGAAACTGAGGCTTGTTTTAAGCTGTACCAGGGACCCCTTTGAATGCTGAACTCCTGCGTTTTAGTCTAGTGCCTTAATCACAACCACCCTTCAATAAGTTCAGTGCCATTTAACGCCACTGACACAAGGAAACCTTAATTGTTTTATTAAAGGTGGGGGCTGAATATGAAGGAGTAGCTTGCAGTGAATAGATGCTTTGGATTGTCAGGGGTTTGTGAGCTTAGGGTGGCAAAGCAGCCATGCCCATAGCAAAGACCAAAGAGATGTTAACAGATCCACCTTGTAGGCAAGGAGGTGGATGTACCTACCAAGTTGCAAAATCACCAAGGAGAGATTGCAAAGTTCATCAACAGAGCTAACTCTGCAGGCCAGCCTTTCCCCTCATCAGAAGCATTGTTCTCTCCCAACTGCATACAAATACAAATACATTTTTGTAGGCATTTTGGGTCTGTTCTGCTGGCAGTAACCACCCAGAACAGAAATAATCCAGAAACATGAGAGCAGAAAAACAGCACTTTTCATCCCTAAATGTAGCTTTGAAGATGAACATGTAACAGAGTGGGAGAACAGCTTCTGCTCAGCTACTACAATCATTTTCTCTCTTTATGGTTTCATGCTGAGATCTCCCACCATGCCTGGTGGGTGGTAAGAGAAAGTATTTATTTATATCCCACGAGCACCAGGTTCTGTAGTGCAAGAGCTAGAGCAGCAAACAGAGCAACACTTCACCTCAGCAATCAGGCTGGAAACCTCCTCACACATGTGCTAGCTGGACATGGAGTCAGCCAAAGCACCTCTCCCCAAAAACGAGGCTCTCCTGAGGACATGGTACACGAACTGGGACCCTCCCACAGCATCTCTCCCAGCTTTGACTAAGGCCATGGTTGTCAGGAGGCTCACAGCAAACACAACCCCAGCGAAGCGAGACTGCTGAAGGATTCTGATGGTGCCTGAAGGATCCTGCAGCAACAGAGCATGATGCTCAAGAAACAGCTTTTCAGGAGCAGTCTACAAGTTTGGATGGGAACTCGTGACTAGGTACCGCTAACGGATTCTTTTCAGTACTGTTCATGTACAGGACTGTTGCAAGTAAGGTGTTGACCTTCAGTTTGTGTTGGAAGCATGAGATTAAAAGCAGCTGTAGTGTGCAGGAACTGATGGTTTGGCTGGCCACTTTTCTGAAAAATACTTTGGGGTTTTTTACAGGTTTTTTGGACAACGCTTCCATTTTTCACCAATACATTTCTTTTTCTGAAATACAATTGTTTTATAAGGCCATACTCAACTTTAAGATTTATTTTTTACTGATGTAAATAAATCAAAGCTTTTATACACAAGGTAAAAGTGTGATCTCTCTTAACACTCTGCACGCAACTGGTTTAAATCTGAGCCCAATGTTATACTATTAATTCCTTCTTCAGTGCAGTAACTAGTGCTATAAACAAATCCACCTGCTTCCTCCCCACCACAGCACAAGCCTGTCTGGTTTTATGTTTTACTGGTACCTCAGTTACCTTAGATTTTATTTCCACTAAGCATATATGCCGTTTTAGGCTACAAGATCCATCACGGACACTGACAGAGCAGAGCAGAAGGCAGCTGCACTTCCACCCTTCCCCTGCTCTGATTTAAGCTTCTACGTACAATCAGAGGTAACTGGAGTACAGGGTAGTGGTTTTGTCCTAAGGGTTAAAACCAGTGTGCCCAGTGCAGTGGAGTCTCTTTGCAGAGGGGCTGAGCACGGTGAAGCGGTATTGGTTTTCCAGACAGCACTTCATTGCTGCAAAACCAGCAGCTACCAGCTCTGTGCTGTGCTTTATTGGCAGACCTTTAACGAGCTGGCAGCTACCCTTGCTGCCAGTGACACTGCTCAAACCTCAGACCTTTAAGGGACTTGTCATTTCATATCCTCAGCATCTGAAGACAACTAGAACACAAAAGCACAGTACACACTCCACTAACTGGTTTTGACCTCAGCAGTGACCCCAGATATTAGCAATACAGTCAACAATACTATGCAGGTTCCCAGTAAAACCAGTATATTACAGTGTTTGTACTGCCACACCTCAACATCCAAAGCATTTCCTATTTATGAAGTTTTAGCATTAAGGAATATTCTGAGCAGGTACCCCCTTTGCTACAAGTAGGAAGGAAAGAAACCACAGCACACAGATAAAGCGACCTGTTCTTCCTGTCACATTTTACCAGTAAGGAGCTGCCAACGTCTCCTGAAGAGAAGCCCTTCTAGATCAGCAAATCATTAAGCCTTCCACATCAGATACCCTCAATGCCATCATGACTGCAGCACATAGAGGTGTGTGTTGTGGGTGTGAACTTCAAACTGAGATTTTGATCTCCCTGGGTAAGATCCTGAAGGTTTCATAATGGGTGTAGTATGGATTAGGGGCTCACTTCCGTGCTGTCCTCGGGTAAGCACGACAGTTAATGCAAACTCACAACTCTATGTTACATCATCTGAAAATTGGGGGCAGAGATCCCAAGTTTGCATTTCTTGACCATTTTGAATGAATAATGACAATATTAATGTCAAAAAGGGATGTGCAGCTACAGACAGTAAATTCTCTGGAGGACAAAATGATCAAGACTCAGGGCCACTTTATCCCTCCAATCTCATCTCCATTCATCTCACAGCTGCCTGTCCTGCATCTACCTTGTTCCACCATTGCTAGTACGAAATTATCTACAGCCTCCACCATCCCTAACAGCTCCCCTCTTTACCAGTGTTCTGAGTTTCAAAATCTGGCCTCCTACCTCGCATCTTCACATTATTTTCTCTTTCTTTACTTACAGACAACTGCATTAAGTAACCCTGTGAGGATTTCTGAAGTTAGTCCGTATAGCATACGCCCTTTATCAAGGTTATTTTAAAGGAGAAAGGGGTGATAAGCCTATCTTACTCCACATGATTTCCTCCAGCTTTAATAAAGTTTTCCTTGAGGCAAAGATGGGCTGATAATGCAGCAGTTCAGGAGAGACCGAAAGCGTTCCATGTTACAGGCTGCCCTTCATCTATTATTGCCACTGCTGAACCACCAGGTCTTTCACATATGAATGAAGGAAGGCTGAAGCCTCAGGATGCCAACAAAGGCTCGTCCTTCCCCAGAGCAGGAGCTGGAAAGCCATGAACAAAGCTTTCCAGGCATTCCAGAAGATGCACAAAGACACGTAGCAAGAGAGATGACTGCAGATAAAACTTAAGCCACAAATTCACTAGCTGCTGGCTTTTAATGGTGAGTCTAGGGCAATCTAATGGGGAAATCTCCATCTCTCAGCCTCACCCCCTCTTAAACCTAACAGAAGTTTGATATCCCTGACATCTGATCTGGAAATGAAACCTGACAGTACCCTACAGTGGCTTTATTTTTTGAATGTCTTCCTCCACTTTGAAGCTTTGTGTCTCTCTGCTTGTAAACAGCCAGGGCACACACAAGGCAGTGCATCGTTCTGCACTTGTTAACACAGGGGGCATTTCATCAATAACCCAATCCCCATACAGATCCTTTCATCTTCACATTTCAGAGAAACCAGATGCATACTCATACGTACAAGAAGCCCTGGCATACAAGCAGGTTTCCATAGCCCAGTTTTTCATGTGGACAAGCCAAGGAACAGAGAGCGTCAGGGATGCCCTACAGTTACAGAGGGCTCTGCAGCTAGTAAGGCACAGGACTCCTGTAAACAGTTACCTAGTTTGGAGCCACAAATTTTGCATCAATCCACATATCATGTTCACAACAGCTGGTAACAGCATATCTCTACGGTAAAAAATAAAGAAATAAACAAGGAAACACTGTTGGCAGTTTAAAAAACAAACTGCAATACTAGCTTCTTCATGTGGAAAAACTCAGAACTTCAGAACTATTTATCCTACCAACAGCCAAGAGAGGGAGAAAGCATGGACTGCAACTCTGAGCTCTGCTAGCCCTGGCAAGTCAATGATTTGCCATTTCCAGCCCCACAGAGCTCCTTTGACAGCCAAAGAGCTAGATTAAGTTTTTCCACAGGAAAAAAAAAAAAAAGAAAAAAACAAAAAAAAAAAAAAAACCACCCTGCTGGAAACAGCACGGGCACGGGGAGTGTGGTAGGAATTTAGAAGCTCGGTGTGTTCCCAAGTATCCCTTGGCTGACCAGTGAGTCTGTCTGCTCTCAACAGAGGGTGGAACTTGTATCCTCTTCAGAGGTTGTTTACAAACTGGCAGAAACAGAATGCTACTTCTTTAAATAAGCACTGCTCTAATGATGGTAGGAGTCCTTTGATAGGTTTCATTCAGGCTCCTTGCAGTGAAAAGGTGACAAGGACTTGTGTGAGCTTCTCTGTGGCTGATGCCTCCCAGGGGAGTGATCTGCTTCAGAAGTTGAAAGCAGTAGCGCTGGGGCTGACCACCTCCCACTCTCCCATTTGAGGATGACAAGCCAGTCCTGCAAAAAGGCAAGCAAGGCCAAATGGATCCAATTACCCCAAATTTTCTCCCTCTGATTTTCTTTTCCTCCTAAATTTGCATAAAACTGAGCCAAGACCCAAGCTATATCTAAAGTTATTTTCATAAACCAGGCACTTACCAGCACTCTGAAGCATCATCAGGAGGACCATACATCATCCATGTTTGTTTATTACTGCGTTTGAAGACTGAGAAATGTTTCTGTTAGGAAAGAGCAATGACTTTAAGGAGAGATAAAAAATGCCACCCTTCATGTCATGGGTGCGTGGGTAGGTGTAAAGCGTCACTGTCTTTATTATGATGTATTTATCTGAGAGAATATTGGGGCAGGGAGGAGCAAAACCAGACAGTTTATTTCCTTAGTTTTGTCTGCAAGGAAAGCCCACATGGACACATTCCCTGTGGTGGTAATGGCAACCCTATAAGCTCACAGACTCTTCCTCCCTACAACGTGTTATCCTGCCTGGGCTTTACTAGGCCACGTTTAGATCCATAGCTAAGCAAACACATGTGGCCACATGCTTTTTTTCCTTCAGGAAGCCTAATTAACATATCAGACCTGTGTTTTGCTCTGTAACATCAGAGAATGGCAACGATGCAGGCTTTGCTGTCCAAGTGTTAGAGTTTGCACTGGGCTGTGAAGTGGTTTTCCCTAAGGCAGGGGAATCATGGCACCTGCAAATTAAAAGTTTAGGAGCGTCAAATGATTATGAAATGAACCTGTTGAATAATTCCTTAAAAGGCAGGGTTGTCAGTGATCATGCAGTCCACCAAGAGTCAGAGCCGAAACCAGAAGCGCCTGTCCCAGCTACGCAGACATTCGTTGTGCTGGCAATAAATTATCACATAGCTCTGGGCTGAATGGCACCCAGGCTCCGGTATAAATAGACTTGCAACTACCTTCTCACCTGTTGTTGGCCTCATAGTCGGCTCATTCTTCTGCAAACAAGTTTACAAACAACACTACTTGACTGCTGTCCTGGGTAAGCATACATAGTACATATATATATATATACAATATACATATATATACATATATATATACACACACACACCTTTTCAAAACCAGTGTGGCTTTTCCCAATGAAATACATTTCTTCTTCTTACATACAACATTCTGATCAAAGACAGCTCTGAGCCAGAAATGACTTGGATTGCAAATGTGCAAGGCTTTGGGATTTGGGCCACTCTCTTTGCTCAGACCACGTGTGAGCACAGAATGCTAGTTAGAAAACTTTATTCTGTTCAGGACCTCTCAGGGACATTGTCCCCAAACACATAAATAAATGACACCATGGTAATGCTAAGTAATCAATAGAAGCAGCAGAGGAAACAAAGAGGCCTTGGGAAAAAAAGGAAGAGAGGGACAGTGAGGAAAGCATATGGTGGAACAGACTTGGGACAGGCTGCCCAGGGGGGTTGTGGAGTTTCCTTCTCTGGAGATACTCAAGACCCCTCTGGACGGCTACCAGTGTGATCTGTTGTAGAGAACCTGCTTTGGCAGGGGGCTTGGACCCGATGATCTCTGGAGGTCCCTTCCGACCCCTGTGATTCTGTGATTCTGTGATACTTGTATAGCCCATTTCCATTCTTGAAATAACAGGCGCTACCATCTGGGTACTTGCACTGACAGAAATGTGTCAACACTGAGCAGTTTCATAGCCTGAGGCACTATATACACTGGCAGCAGACACAGAGGAGGACTATTGTGTAGAGGAAGTGCCTTCATGTATAGATATGGGATGCGCACGTGCTTGCAGAGGAAGCTGATGCAGCAGCAGTGGAATCACAAGGGACATGACATTTCAGGCTGTGCCTGAGAGCCAGGCCATAACCACAGTGCTGGCCACTGGGCCTGTATGTCCTCTCCAGGACCCAGCAGCAGGCAGTGACATCCTACAACCTTCACAGCAGTCTGCAAAGGGGACGGACTTTTTACTTTTTGTTCTCAAATGCAGCAGAGATGAAACATGCTAAATGGCTGTGGAAGAGGCACAGCCTTCATTTATCCAGAGCATAGCTATTAGCACTGAGAGAGGCTTTATAAGCTTCTGTACCGCTGCCAGCTGCAACTCAAAAACTGCCAAGGGGGACTTTGAAGGATACAGAGAGGGAGTTTGTTGGCAAACAAAGTTAACTGCTTTTTTCAGCTGAAGATATCAAGGCAGAGTGGAGGCTTAAAGGTTCGGGTCAGCTCTAATTTTAACCAGAGTTGTTTTCTCACCTCTGCCTGTATCAAAGGCAGCATCACGGTATCAGGATTCAGTGTCAGCTGTCAGAGATTTGGTAGCAGTGCAATCACTTTTATTCCCATCATTGCTATTTAACCAGGATGAAAATAGCTGCCCCAGTGCAGCCCCCTCCCTCTGCTTGAGAGAAGGACATCAGCAACTGGCTTCCAAGCCCACCTTGACCCTTGGCCAGAGCAAATTCTACCAGAAGCACTTTGTTACACCCCATGACCCAGCTGCATCTCTGCAAAAGCAGCTCCCTTCAGATACATTCTTTAATTCCCTGCTCCTCCTCTCACAGCAGCACCGTGAGGCAGCATTGACGTGATTTACAACAGGAGCCTTCAACCTTCCCACCATACTTTGGGTCCATCCTTCCTCTCTTATCCTCCCTCCCTGGCAAACCCCCTGTTTGCCATTTGTTTTTCCAAACCATTCCTAACCCTGGTGTCTTGGCACTGCCAGGTTTGTGCATTTACATTCCTGTGGGGCGTTGTGGTTTCATTTCCACAGGAAAATTCGGGGTCAGGCTAACACATTTGGATGGCACAAACACCCTGAATCGCAGATGAGCTGTGGCATCAAGCACAATCTTTGCTCTTGCTGAGGAAAAAATGCCCATCTGAGGACATGATGAATTTTGCAGACTGGATTCGGCATATATAGCACCACCCTCTCTGCTCACACATCTTCAGAGCTCTGGTGCCCCCTACACAGGGAGACAGCTCAAGACCACTCTCTTCCTACTCTGTGGAACATAAACTTCCTTCACTCCTTTAGGGCTGAAGTCATGCTACCTTTTCTACCCACCTTCCCTTGATGAGAGCAGCTCCTACCTTCATCGAGCAGGAGGAAGCACCTGTGACAGCCAGGGTCTGTCCTGGGGCTCTGGCAGGGTGTAGGGTAAGAGTAAGCCAAGGTACAAGATTGCCATACATTTCTTTTGCTTTACTAACTTCTGTGGGTTAGCAGCTGCACTGCACACTAAATGCAATGATTAATTAGACTGCACACGCAGCTTGCAGTGCCCTCTCTGGCGAGACTTCTGTAATAAAAGTATCATAAAAATAAGCTTTAAAAAATAAATCCTTACCAGTGCCATAAGAAGGTCCAACACTGCTCTGCCTTTTTTTTTTTTTTAACCTTAGCAGCTTCTTAATAACTTCTGAGATGCACAGATGCACACCTCTGCAGGAGAGCTCACCTAATCTGAGTTAAGCCCTAGCCATTAGCCTCACTGCTTCTCACTGCAGGCAGTCACACTGTCAGCTGAATTTGATGTCACCGTGGTAGAAGTGACCCTCTCACAGGGAAACTGTCTCAGCTGGAGAGCTAAAGAAAATAAAGCACCTAGAAAAGCTGTAGCAGCAAGCAATGCTTTATTCTCCTTGACTGTGGGGAATGGTATGCATGAAAGCAAAATACTGTTAGCAGATCTACGCTGTTAGCAGGGCTATGACTTCCACCAGGCTCTGCAGGATCCCCAGGCATTGGCGTTCCAGAGCCAGGTCCCTGGATCACACAATGAAACATCAGAGAAGTGAGTTCTTGAGTGCTCCCCACTACCAGAAATTGGGAGTTAAAACAAAAAAAAGCATTATAAATATTATTAGAAGGTTGTCTAGTATTAAAAAAAAATATTAGAAAGTTTAGATCAGGCTGCTCTGTTCTCAGATCTGACTGTACAGATGCACTGACACCTGCTGCTTTCAGCCCTCCTTCTTCTCTCATCACTTCTCCCCTTTGTATGCTGAACGCCTGGCACATCCCTTCCTCACTCTGTTTCTTGAATCTCAGGTTCAGAGGTGCTTCACTGGGCTGCATGTAAGGCCAACCCTTCACTTCTCACAAGATGGGAGGGAAAAAAAATAGAAAAATACATGTTGTTTTTTTTTTTTAAAAATACACCTTTTCCTATGATGCCTGGCCACAGCTTACCTCTCTGCAGCTTCTGTAGGAAGCCCCCCTCAGCCCCCCCACTGCCTGGCACCCCATATATCACCCAGATCCTCCTGCAAGGTGCCACAGCCCCCTGCGCTAAGCCCCTCTCCTGCACCTCTCCAGGGGTGCCCCGAAGTGCTGGGAAGTAATCAGGTGGCACCGGTCACCTGATCCATGTAAGTCCACTGCACAGGGGAGCGTAAGGGACAGCAGGCAAGATACAGCCCCTGAAATGGGAAGAAAAATTCAGCTCCCCTGGGGCAATTTCTTGTGTCATGGAACATTTCAGGTATCTGCCATTGCATCAGCAGCTACCAGAGACTTGTAAAGGGCCCACCTGGCAGCCTGGATATGGCATACACTGGCACATACAGTGAGCTGCACATCCTCTCAAAACCCCACTGCATATCTTCCAGGCAAGCAGGTCTCTGCTTCTTGAGTCGAGCCACCTAATCCTATAGTTTCAATGATTCCGAAGCCCATCTCTTACTTCATGAGTAAATGTGTTTCTGTATATATATATATATTTATTTGCATATATCTCACTTTCTAACTGTGCATATAAATATATTCTTTTCATTTTCACAGTTACAAATTGCATTTACACATGGGTTTTCTTTTTTTGCTATCTATGCAAGCTTCTTAGGGAAGATGAGCTCAAGGTACAAAACTTTTGACAAATACCTTATTACTATTTTAAGGACTACATCCAAATGTGCTGCCTCTATCTGTAGTTAGAAACTCCTGGATAGATTCCATTCTTCAGACAGACAGAATAAAACTAATGCCAATGCCATATCCACCTTGGCCTTCACCTCTCCCACTCAACACGCCTCTATCAGCTTCCTGGAGCACACCAAGCCTTTACTCAACATTCAGATCTAAGAAGGTAGAGGGGTTTTTTGCCACATGCCGAGGTTGGCTGGCAGCATGCTCCTTCAGCTTGGAGCCCATCACTTGGTAGAGGGACACTGCCAGTGTGGTCACCGCCGCCTCTACACTGCCCCTTCGGACGGGCAGGAGGCTGTTTCCCAGGAAGACCCAGAGCGTGGGCAGAGCATAGTGCTTGGCAGCTTGGGGCTTCTGGGGATAAACAGATGCCACAAGCACCGTCAGGCAAGAGAGAAAAGCTTCTCAACAACCTTAATGCAAACAGCTCCCTGCTGTTATTTTTGGTTCTTGGAAGGCTTTTCTGGCTAGTATCAACAAGCACAAAGGTCCCAATGGTCCAGAAACAAGCAACAGTGGTTGATCATTCACTGAACAGCCAACCTCTGAGGACCTTAATTTCTCCAATCAGAGGCTTTGCATCCATGATGGACTCACCAAAGAGAATCATAGGCTGTCTGTAAATCATTTCACTACCAGCTTCTGCCTTACAAATGACAAAAACATCAAATCATTGTTTATTTCTGCTAAGAACTTGTCTAAAGCAGCTGCTCAGGGCTTTGAGATGCAGCCCCGAGAGGCGATCGAAAGGCTGCTAATAAAAAGGATTATTACTTTTTTGTGACCTTTGATGAAAAATGCCAGAAGTCTAATCCAGCAGTTCCCTTTGCTCGGTGGCACACAGCAAATGACAGTATTACACCACACTTCAAAACTCCAGCCCACAAATGATGTGTGCTGCTTGACAGTTTTATTAGCAACATCAGTGACTAACTGATGTCTTCGGCAGAATAGTCACATTTAAGGTCTTTTTCCCCGCCTATTGGTGGCTTTTAATGAGCAGCTGTTTCAAACTTCAGGACATCTTAGATAATTACTCAGACCCTACTGCCATGGCATTTGAGCATCTCAGAATCTTAATGGTATTTGCCCTTACAATTTTACCTGAAACAGGGAAAGGGAGATAGAAAAATCTTACACAGGGAGCTGAAATGTAACCAAAAAACAAGCGTTCCCTTCTCATTCTCTCCGAAGTCTGCTCTCAGCTGATTTTCTGAAGTGAACTATTAAATACAACCACTAAGCTCCATGCATGGCAGATTTTGCTGAGAGATCAAAATAAGGCAGAGTTCTTATTTTCTGTTCAGTGGGAACATTATGCAGTAACCATTTATTATTCTGTAGTGGAAGGACCTTAATTTCCTCCACACTGTTAATCTAGCATCAGTCATCAGCATTTAAACAGCTCCTCAAAGTGCCTAAAAACAATTCTGGTAAGCAGGAAAAAGGTTGTGCTACCCATTTGAAAATGGGAGTTAATTGGACTTTAAATGCTGTTAAACACAGTGGTCACTGTGGAGCTCCAGGAGAGTAAGAACTGCCTGTTCCCACTAAATCCCACTGAGAACACCTGCTTACTCTAAAGTAGTCCAAATTTATGTTTGAATGCTTTATTTGAAAGAGAGATTAAAATAACTGTAAAACTAAATTCTACGGTTATGGAGATTTACTTTATTCAAATTATCTTTAAAGGGCCTTTTACATGGGCTCTGGCTAAACTTGCCCGTTTGAGATTCATAATGAAGAATCAAAGGGTATTAAACCTTGGATTAAAAGATGCTGGCATAATTAGCAGTGGATTTAGTCCTAATTAAAGTGAGGCTATAAATAGTCCTCTCTAGTATATATTGAGATTATAATTGTTTCCATTCCTTGGCTATTGCTGACATAGCAAGCTACTATTATAAATCAATTATCAGCTACACTGGTAGTGTGTCATATGCCACCGATATGGAAATAGACTGTTTGCACATCCCGAAATGCTCGGAGCCCAATGTCATCATCTGCAATACAGGCACGGAGCGCCGGTGGGTTGGGCTGAACAGCCTGCTTCTCCCCCTCTGTCCCCAAACCCTGCCTCGCACAAATTCCTTGCCTGGAATACGGGTGTTGATTTTTCACCTGTTTCTATAACCCCCGGGCTCTGCAGGGTTCAGCCTCAAAAGTTTCCAACAGGAAAATGAGAATCCTGCCATGACAAACCCAAGCCGATCCTCAGAAATGTCAGTCACCACATTTTTTTGCTAAAGGATGGTCCTTCACTTTAGGAAAGGGACCTCTTACAGATCTCCATGACCTTTACTGTACTGTCCTTCAAAGAGAGGAGCCAGCCAGGGTAGTTTTAGCTCCTCTCTTTCCTGGAGGTGGGCCCTGAGATGCCCCAGTGAGAGCTCAGTGCTGGAGCCCAAGCGCCGACCTCATCTCACAGCTGCACACCTCCACAACAGCCAGACCAACCTCTGCCAAATCTATTTTAGTGTATGCATTTTGCAGGAGGGACACACCCAGGACCTTCTGGTGCTTGATGAGATATCACACTGTCTATTAAAAGGCAGTCCCTCTAAATATGCCCTCTTAAGACTTCCTGACTTAGAAGTAGAGATCAGCTGAAGCAGGTGATACCTGAGACACATTCTGCAGCTGTCGAGCAGAGCTTGGCCACTGAGCAAACGTGCTGGTTGGGCTAAGGCTTGCAGCATCAGCGTGTTATCTGAAAGAGAAACATTCATTTCTGGTCACTCTTCTGAGTTTATAAGACACCAAAAAAAAAAAAGGGGGAAGGGAATGGCAAAGGTAACTGCACTTCCTAAAATAAATTTCTGCCAGATTCTGATTCCTTTTCTTCTTTTTTTCTTCAACCTTACTTGGGAAGATTATTAAATTAAAAAAGAATTCTTCTCATTTCACATGTGTAAATCCAAAACTGACTGCTGTACAAGGAGCTGTGTTAAACATCTCACATCACAGCCCTCAAAATTTAAATCGCACATAAGCAGTAGAGAGGTTTAATGTCCTGGAGCTTTGTACAAGCAACTTCCTCCCTCCTCAAAGGACAACAGGGAGAAAGCTCTGAAGTCCCTGCATCCATAATTGCTTTAAGGATAAGCTGGTGTTAAATCTTTAAGGTATCTGCTGGGATCTATGGACAAGACTCCAAGTTGCTCTTGTAAGAGAGAATTATTGCTTACTGCCAGCACCATCCACTCTCGCAGGCTCTTGTAGCATCTCTGAAACCAGATCCTGGCATAGAAAACTAGCTGATTTCCCAACACTTCACTATTGTATGTATTTTAGTTTCCCCTGTGCTGCCTGTTGTTGATTTGGTATGTTCTTTTAATTTATAAACTGGTGCCTGAATCGGTCTGCGAGCCTCCAGTCTTACCAGTTTGATTAGCCAAGCAAAGCTGTTCTCGGAAGCAGATTGCAGGTGGGATGCACCAGGAGACCTTGTGGTGTCACCAGGAGTGGCACTGATACAGCAGGTGACCTACTTCTTTGGGAACAGTTTCACAGCCCAGTCCCCAAGTGGTTTTAAGTAACACTGTGCTTATACTGAGTGCTCCTTTTTTGCATGAGAGATAAAAAAGAAGTCCTTAATGATCTTCCTGAAAGCATGAGGTAAGAATTGATCCTGCTACCATAATTAAGCTTCTGCTTTGGTAATTACACTCTTCTTACTCACCTTTTTAAACAGACACTTCACTTTTTTTCCCCTGACACTCTTGCAGCATTGACAGATGCTGTTTCACACTTGCAGTTCCTCCCTGGAGAGTTGACTTACACACGCTGCTTTGAACAAACCCCCCTGAAATCTGGAGGTCTTGAAGAAGCTCAAATTGCTATTTAAGTGTTAGTATCAGTATCTACAGAGGTTTTCAGGGGAACATTTGGGGTTTGGGTGGGTGAGGGGGAATTATTAACTTGCTTGGGCTTGAGGAAGCTCAGTATATAGGCACTATTCACATTTCAAATGCCCTGCGCATTTTGAAACAGTAAAGCTCCAGTCAATAACTAATTTACCCAAACTTACTTTAGCAGCCTTGAGAGACCTAAAGACAGAGGAGCTTTTAATGGCTGCTAGAGAAAACAAAGCAGCAGGCAGTTCAATTCTTATTAACTCAGTTTTAATTCTCTGCCCTACATACTAGCTAAACCTGTTGGCCACAGGACAGAGAGCCCAGCATTTGGAATACGAACAAAAGAAGAATCAACTTCTCCAGGCTCTCATTTTCACTGCAGGCCCTTCTTAGAACTATTAGAGGGGAAATTTCCCTACCTCTCTTGCAGAGGGCTGGCTCTTCACAGAGTTACTCAGGCTGCTGGCCTGACTCCATGTCCTGGCATCAGTCAGTGGCCATCTGAAGCATATTTCTTTCATGACAGAGGACAGGATTGGACAAAAGTCAGATGAGAGCAAGATCTGTGCCTTGGTACCACTGCGGCTGGGCTTGATTTGCTGATTCAGCCCCACTACAAGGTGGCCCACTCGAGTGGGATTAGGGTCCTAGGTCACAACTAATGTATGGGTGTAGCCTTCAGTTGGAGATGTCCAAGCCAAAGTCAGGGTTAAGCTAAATAAATGATTCCAGTATTATCTGGAAGCAAATTAGTTTGTCTGTAGGTAGAATTTTGATCTCGGGGATAGGGATTTTTTGGTTTGTTTTTCTGTTTTTACATCAAGTGATCAAAGAGTTTTGTACCTGGCTTGCATTTTTGTCTGGATCATTAAAGGTTACAGATGAGGAATTCTGATCTAAAACTCAGAACTGAGGCATGTCAACTCAGCCTCGGAGCAATAGCTGGGCTCCTAGCTATGAAGCTCAGCGGAGCAATGGGGCAAGACGTTGCAATAGCTCACTCTAAGCTAGGAGCACTGCACAGTCCTTTAGAGTTTGGGGGGGTTGTCATTTGGCACTTGGTTTTTAAATTTTAAAGGCAGGCAATTGCAAAGCATGTGGGAAGGCTTCACTCATGCATTTTTTTCCCACAGAGCCTGCCTTCCCCTGCTAAAGCCCTAGGTCTTGAATTTTTAATTATTTGTGATTTAGTTGCCTGTTTGAATTTTTGCAAATGCCCATAAAAATGAGCAGAACCAAAAAAATATAGCCACCTTATTTGCCTGACTGAGAAAGAGATGTGCCTTGCTCCTGTTCTGACATTTGCCAGCATGGAAAATTTACAGTGATCACTCTGAATTAGTGAGAGGGGAAGGACAGAAAGCGCCATACAAAACCCTGAAGGGATCTATTTGCCACATCCTGTTTGCAGGACTCTGCAGCTTTTCCCCAACCTTCTCCCAGGCACCACAAAAAATGGGTCAGGGCCAAAGGCAGTATAGATCTCACACCCTTCTCCCCATTTCATGATGAGGAACAGCCTTATACCTGGGATGCAGAACAGCAGGAGGTCAGCAAATTCTCTGAGCAGCTGATGTGGAGAAAGTTGTTAATTCCCCTTTAAGATCTGCCTCCTCAACACTAAATTTCTCAGGCATATTCACCCAGTGCTGCCTCTTCACAACTGCCATAAATCTGTGTGGCAAGGGAATTTACAGCAGACCTTGGCTATGTAGTTATGGGCTACAGCAATCTTGCCCCATGCAGAACAACATTTGGAACAAGCCATCATTTACAGCCAGATTTATACCTGTTTGTTCTAAAGAAATGAACTTGGCAAACCATAAATTCCCTTTAAAGAAAGAAGACAAAGAAGAAAGGTGGAAAATAGAACCAGCTAATACCCATAATGTTGAGTCTTCCAGGAAGCTGTTCTGCAGAAGCTCCGATGGGCCAGTGTCCCTTCACACCAAAAGCAAAGCAATTCATTTGGGAAGTCAAATTGGGTCCAAACAACCTCCAAAAATCCCTTCATCCCCAAATTCTAGCAAAGTTGTATCCCAGGATTTATTGTTCAGTTCCTTCTGTACTAAAGCAGATGAGCAGATGAGCCAAAGGCTCCTGGAACTTCGGGAATGTGCTGGTACAGGTTCAGGCCAGTGTAGGAACCAGTGCATAAGGACTGCACCACCACAGCTTCTGGCAACCAGCTCATCAGTTGGATCAGCAGGAATTCAGGTCCTTGGATGGACAGCATAAAAGATACAAGTGATCTGCAAACCTGGCATCAGTTACAGAACCCAAACACTTTACATGGAACCTTCTCCTCTGCAGTAGATTTTGATCAGTATAAACAAACAACAACAAAAAAACAACCAAAACCAGCCAATAAAACTAAACAAAAAAGGTCCCCACCGTCCTGGTGAACACTTTCATTGACAGCATTCATCTTTCCAAAACCAAACTCTGTGCATGCACATTTCAACAGAAGTCAGATCTGAAGTAAACAGCAGATGAAGAGCCCCAGGGACTAGAAACTTCTGGCCACAGCTGCAGTGATAGCAGTAGTAACACAAATATTGGCAGTGTGCTTCTGAATCTACACCAGAAGATCAAGAAGGGAATTCAGGCCTGGATTCATCTCACCAAACTTTATACACTTCACTGAGGTTTCAGTGGACACACAGGAAACCTTGCAGCACACTACACAGAGTAGCCTTAGACTCCTCCCTTCCCTGATGCAAATGTGTGCAAAAAGTAAAACAGGCAACAGCAACACCTCTCCACTAGATCCTTACAGCTGGATCCTCCTGGGGATCCACCTGCCTAAAATAAAGTGTCTAAAACTAACCTAAAATCACAAAGAACAAAACTTGCTACACACCTGGGTCTGGTTTTTCAACCGTGTCCCCTGGCTGCAACCAAACCTACACGCCCCTTCTTCACTTAACAGAGCCACCCTGTTGTGTAGCCTTGTACTCGTGTTGCTGTGAATCATTAACATCAACCATGAAACTGAGGTGAGAGAGAAAAAAATCTTAGTATAATCCTATTCTATGTTACTCCTATCCTTTTATTTTTGGTTTTCTGCCTCCCTTATTTTTAGGTTACCACCCAAATTAAGGCCAACTGAAGCCTGTGACAAGGGAGAAGAAGCATGCAGCTAACAACAGGACAGTGTATCTCCATGTTTTTAATAAATACACACTACCCACCTGTGTACAATCTGTTTCTAGAGATCACAACGGAGTAATTTCAAATACATGGACCAAAAAGTAGCTGTTAAAAGCTGTTCTGGTGAACTGTAAAGACACTGATGTAATTTCTACAGTACTACCCATGAAGGAACACACCACTATATTTGCCAAGTTACTGCATGCAAACACATAGCTTTTGGACAGCAATAAGGGGTGAGGTGGAGGTGTATTCTGCAGGGCAGGGGCTCCCAGCCACAATGAGCCTGAGGACCTACCCCCAAGAGCTTCAGCATGACTTTGGTAGGCAGCAGAAGACATGCTGCACTACCTGCAGCTTGCCATATGGTTTGGGAGACGGGGCATACCGGGACACCCCCTCTCCCTAATAAAGGTACATATTTTCTATCAACAGTCCCATGCTCAAGCATTCAGAATAGGGGATGATAATGGGCTCCTTACCCTTCTGGAGGAAGGGAGCTAAGGCACTTCTGACTGCACACGTGGAGACCTCCAGGCTGACTACAGAACAAGCATTTCACCCTTCATCCGACTTTTGATATGATCTTTCATAACACAGTATCTTATTAAATTCAAGGTCTTAAGCTTTAAATTCAAAATGACATTTTCATTTAGGTTTTACATGGCTAAACTACTACCTGAAACTGCAAAATGAGGAACTGAATTCAAAGCTTTTCCTACCGGCGCCAGCAAGGGCCAGACGCATCTGCTCAAGAGAGCCACGGCTGACAGAGCATCGAACAAAGCCCAGGGAGAGCACAATGCCTCCACTGCCCTTCCCACCATGTACTTCAAGGAAAATACACACTGTCTTCACCTTGTTTTAGTGGCTGCAAACTTACCAGAATGCACATCTAGGAAACCAAATTCAATAAAAACAAAACACATGCGATTTCCCAGGAGGAAAAGGGAAAACCAGTTATGATAGATGCTAGTCTCTTCCAGCAGGAACTTTAAATAATCCCTGGAATGTCCTCTCTACTGAATTAATAATCAGACATAGGATCCAGGTGAGAAGGAGCAGCCATTCAGCTGCACATCACATGATACAACAGGCTGTGACAGAACGAATACAGGCAGGACTTCATCAACACCTCACAGCATCTGAGTATTTCCACAGACAACAAAAACTATCAACGGAGTCAGTGTTGACTTGGCTCTGAGACAGAGGAGCCACAGTTGTGGAGTCAGAGGTCAACCTTACTTAGGTGAGCAGTGCATGCTTCCAGCACCTTTGTAGGTGCAGCATAAATCCCCAAGTGCTTTGAGTTCAGGTTCTCAGTGACTGCTGACACAAGAGAGACCAGCGCTGGGTGTAAGGCACCTCTGAGCATGGGTGTCATCAAAGCCAGGACCTCCAGTGCTTGCTGGTTCACATTTCTGTTGTAATCATGAAGCCTCAGGACAAAAATCTCAAAAATCTGCTAAGAAAACAAACAGCATGAAAACTGGATTAAAATGTGTTTGTTTCAAGAAGGGATGCAGAAACAAGTACCCAGGAACATAAAAAATTAATGCAATCCTTTCTGCCAGACCAGCACTTGCTAGCACAATTTCACCCTGTTCCTGTGGGCTACTGAGGGTTGCACAATCTTATGCTGGTTAAAAAGATTTTCATATTTTATTAAGAGGTTTGAGTGTGGACAGAGTAGTTCATATGGTGTTTCTTTTTACTTATAAATCATTAAATTAATCCCATTTTAATAATGCAAAATAGTGTCTTTAGGATAGAGGTATGCAAACAGGTAATGATGATGCCCATTTTTCCATGAAGTTGTTTCAAGTACTGAGGGTAGATTGAATTTTGCCAGCACTGTGGCTGGATGAGATCCAAATTTGGGGTTTTCCATGTCAGAACCTGTATCTGGAGGAGTGCAGGTCTGATGAACTCTTTGGGATCCACACCATTTGTCTAGCTAACAGGTAGACTTCTGCAGTTTAATGTGCTGTGCAGTTCTCATTAGCAGAGGTTCAATTCCTTGACAGCCATACATTAGCAGGCACCATTTCCTAGAAAAGGGGCAAAAAGCAGCTGCTGGGAAAAGGAATAGATTTGTCTCTATACATTTTCCTTCTGTTCCCAAAGGGAAATTAGGACCTCCAGGAAGGGTGGAAAAAGTCTTCCCAAGCAGGAAAGAGATAAGGACAGAAGTGAATAGCCAGAGTTGTGGAGCACCCTTTTTCTTTTTTTGTTATTTAAAGCAACACAACCTTTTTCTTCTGTCCCCCATCTCAACCCATTTTTGTTCCAGAGAATAATTTCCAAGCTCAATGCCTGGATTTCCTTTATTTCAGCCTAAGTGGTAGTAGAAAACAGAAGATAGAGCAACAGTAAATGCTATCATCTCACGACCATCAACAGTGGGCACCTGCCAGATAAATACATCTGGACTGAAATTATGTACCCAAAAGCCTGGAGTTGAGTTAAATTATTTTGGGTAAGAAGGGACCAGCCTGTCACAAACAACTAGTATGTAGTGCCAAGACACACAGAGTTAACTCCAGTGGTACAGGCTGGGGAAGGGAATTAAGGGGGAGAAGCAATAGAGATCCCCTGTGTACCTGGACCATGTTACTGGAAATGAGCTGGGGGGGCTGGTTTTGCAGTACTCTAGTAGAGGTGCCAACCTCTCCATTTGTGACTGAAAACCCTTGTCTGACAGGAGCCTGGAAAGCTCCCTGAGCTGGACAGTATCTTCCATAGTCTGAAGCAACATGTGACACAGCCTGATGGGTAAGATGCATATGTCAGAGCCAGTTCTCAAGCTAGAAAATAAAAACAAGGTAGGACCTTTTGGTGATAGTATCTTCAGTTAATTGTGAAGGAAAACATCTCAAGGAGACTTCCTAATTACATGACTTCAGCTAGATCCTGATCTGGAAAGCGACTTTGATCTGATGACAGTCATTACAGAAGGCAGTCTGAAAGGAACATTATTCCTAGTGCTTACTCAGGAAAACCACGGCACTGAGGATGGGATTCATCTAACTTACCTTGAGGTGTCTTCACAGATACTCATCTAGCAACAAACTGTGGGGCAAAATAGGCACTACTTCAAAGTTTAAATGCCACATTCTCTGGGAGGTGTCTGTATTATAAGGAAATTAATTACTCTGGAAAAGTGTCTCTACAACAGGTGTGGGAATCTAGATAAAAAGCTCCGGTACATCTGAACAGATGACTCCTACCCAGAGAGATTAAGGGACATATCTTCAGAGGGGTGTATCTGAACGGCTCAGAGGATCAGTAATGGACAAAAAACCAGAATCCATCCATCCCAGTACTATGCTCACATTATTGCTTCTCTAGGGACTGGATCCACAGCTTCACAAACCTAGTGGGAACAAATGAGTTCTCCAGTGGAAACTCTTGGATCACACTATCTCTCCCACAAGCATGAGGAGTTCCTAACCATGTCAGTGAGGTGTGTGGCCAGCTTCCTGCCACTGCAGAGCACAACAGAGCTAAATAATCCACTCTGCTACCAAAGGAGAGCAGGTACAAGTAGTCTCCCACTGGCATGAGGAGACAGCCAGGACCACATCCTTATTTTGAATGCTGATTGCCTCACAGGGGAAAAAAACATACTGTCCATCAGCTAACCAGTAATGGTGTGAATGTCAATGAATGGCTACAGAAAAGTCTACTTGAGGCATCTGTTAACCAGAACTGCTGAGGAATTGTCTTGATGGTACTGTTTGAGGGTCAGAAAGAAATGTCAATGCTAATCCACACACATAGAAAGTGCTATTTACGGGAACAGCATCTTGGTTCTAGACCAGGACTCTGTACCAAACTACCTATCTAAATGAAGACTCCACTCAGATAAGAATACCGTAATTGAAATGACTTGTCCCAAGTCAAACAGCAGAGACATGACCCTCTCACAGCCTCCACAACACTGTCCTTGCCACTACACTGGATCTTCCTTTCAAATTTTGTGCAAAACCCTCCAGAGAACTTATGTTTAGCCTAATGCAGTAGACTTCTTTTTTTATCACAGAAGGTTTGTAGGGCAAGGCAACAATGTCTGTCACAGTTCATCTCTACCAGAAAGAATTTACTGAGGAAGAGATATGTAAAGCTTGTCATGTGCTTTGTCAGATACAACAGAAGTGCTCAGTACCCTCCATCATAAGGCAGCTTGTCCTGAGGCATCGTCGAACTGCTGTTTCTAGGCTTCTTATGGACTTTGACAGATGGAGGTTCACATTTATAATCTTCTATTCCCTATATGTACACAATATATATTTAAAAAAACCCCATGAATCTACAGAATATCAACTAGGAAACAGGATCAAGGCTACCAAGAAATGCCTAGGGAAACATGTCATGGAGAGGGAGAGATGCCAGCAATTCAGTGATGTTTACTATTTGTTTTCAGTAACCCAAGGCTGTGAGTGGTACCATAATGGGCAGCAGTATAAAATCCTGAATTTATTAGTCTTGAGCACAAATAGGAATAATACAATCTGGTCAGGAACAGGCCTTCTATAATGGAATAGAGGGAAGTTTTAGACTCTCCGGAAGCTGGCCCATTGCATTACGAGAGGCTTTGGTTCACACTCACTCTCCCTGTTCCTGTACAATAAGTGGAAAGGAATGGGGGAAAAAGGGAGAGGGGGGAAGGGGATTATTTTCTACTGGATGCTGAATTCAGGAAGCTTCTTTCAGCTCCACAGTGCATGACAGCAGGGCTGTATTGTGATTGCCCTGTGTATCTTTTGTATATTTCAATTTTTTCTTGGCACTACTACTCCTTTCATCTGTTACAAACTCTATTATCTCAGAAGCACTATTCTCATTCCTTGGCTTTATTGGGGGTGAGCCTGGTGTTGGGCTTTTTATGGTTAAGGATAAAACCATTTTGTCCTACTTCCCTTTCCTGTTTGTGGCTGATATTCAAGATACACCTACTTTATTTCTAACCATACTAGTTCCTTCACTGTCTGCAGATAAACAGGCTGAGGATCAACACTTCATTCCCAGGAGCAAAACGATTCAGTGGAAGAAGAAATGGGATAAAGAAAAAATTAGGTATGTTTAATCTCATATTAGTAATCTCAGTACTTGCAGAAGAGAGACATTTCTCCTTCCAAGTACTTACTTTCTGCTTAATTGTTTCCATAACTTGTTTCAAATCACATGCAGGGCCAGACTGTTTCAAATACTTGGGAAACTTTTGATGACTCATCAACATATTAAGCATCTTCCATCCATAATACCTAACATAGGAAAGAGAAAAATGAATGACTGTTTTTTCTCCCTTGTGAATAAACAAAGAAAAAGTCTTAATGAAATAAGGTATTTAAAATTTGGCATGTGTAATACCTATTACCTATTCAGCAAAGAGATGTTTACCTCCACTTACTGCCACTGCATGATGCTGCCAGCTGAACACAAGAGGCAGCAGGAGAACACAGGGCAATAGGAAAATAGAGTTTCACCCTGAAATTCTGAGTCTGCTTCTGTGGGGTCACAGGATCCCATGGGCTGAGCAATGCACATCTCCTGCTGTGCTGTCATGGCTTATCAGCAGTGTCTTACTGCCACTGCACAGTAATTTACCCTTTTTAAACAGGCAGAGAAACTAGGATAAATCACCCCATGCTTGCTCTTTTATTATTCTATACTACACATATGCACCCAGGCAGCTAGTCGCTCATGTGTTCTTACCTTCTATTAATATGAATTTAAATTAATAATCAAAGAAAGGGGGTTTGGAGTTTTGGTTTGGGCTTTGCAACTATTAAATTATTATTCTCTTCAAGAGGAAACGTGGAGGTCATTCTGCCACTGACAGCAACATCATACAGTGATTGGAAAAAAAAATTTGTGACTACCACAGGCAACTAAATCTGCAGAAGGTATTTAGAAAGGCTGAATACATCAGTTGAAGACTGCTGGAATTTTTCTAGGACAGTCTTAATCTGACCAGAAATACATGTTTCAGATCATCCAGCGATGAATAGTGAGCAACACTTCAGCTTTGCTTTGCACACATAAGACCAAACAAAATTTTTTGACTGACTAACCTGAGCTCATCTGATCTGAATAATCATTCCAGGCACAGGAATCTGGCAATGGCCCTTCTTGCTGGACAGCCTCACGGTACCCGATACAGTCATTTCCCCAAACATTATGCACAATGGGAAGGAACTTTCTTAACCTTTACTTTAGCTTCCACTCTTCTGTGGTTTTATCTTTTATAGCCAGATATCAAGCAGTTTTCAATTTTTTTAAGGTGAAATAAAGATCATCAGCTCGTGTCCCAATGAGAATCCTGAGCGAGCCTCACCAGCACGTCCACCCAGCACGTCAGTACTGACATGTTTGCCTGACAGGAGCTTCTCAGCTCTGATTTTCTCTACTGCCATCAGTAGGTGTTCAGCTGCACACTTCCACACCACGACGTTGTAGTGCCTGGAAACAAGAGAACAAGCACTGGAGCAGAGGCAAAAGGAAAGCCAGAAGCACAGGCTCTGGTCATAGTATGCTCCCTGTCATTGCAGAGAAGGAGGAATGTGTTCTCACTGCAGGTTTAGCCACCTGTAGAAGATCCTGTCCTCAGATAAATACAAAGTTGGCCTTTCACAGAGGAAGGAAAAGGGAGGTCAGAATTCAATTTCTGTGGATTATGTGATAACTCTGTTTCTTTCCCAAAATTAACTCTGAGACAGAGGGAAATGAAAGACAATTCATTTTGACTCTTCAGAGGGCTCCCGCTACACAGACAGAACTGCAGCAGGATAGAGGCTTATTCCACCTCTTTATCTCTGTTGTGGTTTTGTGAGGCAAGGTTATGGTGTAGAGTAGGGACGGGGCTGCAGGGGTGGCTTCTGCAAGAAGCTGCTAGAAGCTTCCCCTAAGCCTGACAGAGCTGACAGAACCAGCAGGGCTCAAGGCCGGACACACCACTGACCAAGACCAAGCCCATCAGTAATGGTCACAGCACCTCTGGGAATCACATTTAAGAGAAAAAAGATGCAAGCAGCTGCTTCTTGCTACCAGAGATGGGAGTGAGAAGATGTAAGAAACTTTGCAGACACCAAAGTCAGTGAAGAAGTGGGGGGAGGAGGTGCTGAAGGCACCAGCAAGAAATCTGCAATTCTGCCTACCCTTGGAAAAAAACAACAGGGGGGATGAAACCCTGTGGGGCATGCAGCTGCAGAATATCCAGCCATGCAAGCTTGTTTTGAGAGTTGACAAGAGGTATATTTAAATATTTTGCCCTTTTCACAAGTTCAGGAAAGGGTAACAGTCATTTCAGCCAGGTTGTCCTTTTTAGATGGTGCCTATTTGAAATGGGCACTGCACTAACATTTGAAGGCAGCAGTTGCTTCACTTACCCCATGGGAGTTGGCCTGTGAAGGTGCCTGTCAAATGGGTCACCATGTTAAGGCCAATATGCAGCATCAGTTTGAATGGAAAGTGGGGCTGTGAAGACATGACAGTCAGACTCCTCTCAGCAGGAGTTATGCCTGTTGAGCAGGCTGTGCTGCACCTAGCAGGTTCTCCCCCACACGCTCCGTGTCCCAGCAATTAACCTCCTTATTTCTCAAGTTAATGGTATAATGATGCATGGTTTTTCCTTGAGCCTCTGTGGTTAGCATTGCAAAAGATCAAAGGGTGCTCACTGCTGGAACTGCCATTGTTCCTCCTCCTGCAAAACCACAAACCACCTTTTGCATGGGTTTTCGCTTCCCCATCATTCACCATGTCTAGGCACTGCTGACAGACTGTGAGAACAAATTGGCTGCAGTAGGGCAGAAGTTGATGACAAGAGGAAGAGAGTGAGGTTGAACGGAGAATCTAATCACCAACTTCACAGAAGGTTTTGTCACCCCCCTTCTGCCTCCCATCCTTTTCCCCAACCCACACAAAGGTGAATGGTATCACTAAGAGAAGAACTACATGCTGGATTCCACTTCCCATGAAAGTGGCCATGGCTCATGCAAGAGTGATATTCTCCACCATGAGCCCCAGGGATCAACTGGCTCCTTTCTGGATAAAATCACTGGAGTCCCCCATCTTCTGGAGCAAGACCTGAACAATCATATCGACCTCGTGGATCATGTTCTTCTTCACGGTCTTGAAGAGGTCTCTGAGAGTGCCAACTGCAAAGCGAGATACTTTTGACTAGAGGGCGTTCAGCTGGGGAAGTCATGAGGGGAAATGTAGGAATCGCCCTGTGAAGAAGATCAGTTCCCCCAGAGAAAAGTCCAAGGAAGCAGGACGACTTCTCACTGTGTCTAACACAGTAAGAGCAGAAGACCCCAAAGCACAGTAGCACATTTACTCTGACACAAACAACTTCACTTACACAAAAACAATCTTAAGGAGACTGAACGCCTACAAATTGTTTCACCTAGACACTATGTAGCCCATAATTTTTCTGCTTTGATTTTAGGCCCTTTTTATTAAAAAAACAAATTAATTAAAGCAAGGGCTGGTTTTAAACTGTAAGTAAGAGATGATAAATAAAATGTGAGAGATGATAAATAAAGTGTGAGAGATGTTATAGCAAAGCGTTTGCCCCACAGGCAGGCCGCTCCAGCCACCCAGTGGCTGCAGTGCAAAATGCCACCAGTGCACAGAGGCAACAGATCAGTGGAAAGGGCAGATTACCGAAAATCACACAGAAAGGAAGCCATCATCAGGAAACACTGGAAAATAAATACCTGCAGTAAATGCCCAGGATGTAGAGGAGGAGGTGGTGGGAGGCACCTGGGAGGCAAAAGCTGCAGTCTTTAATTACAGCTCAGGCAGAGATTTAGGCTGTGGCAAATCACCTGATTAGTGTCTCTGTTTCTGCATTTGTATATTGCATTATAATGACATCTAGCTCAAAGAGGAGACAGACAGATGCCCTATATACCAGTAAATATAGCTATATGTACAGACAGATCATACAGATAGGTGACACAGGTATTAAAAAAATGAGGTCCAGAAATAGAAACAAGGCAGACACTGAGCACAAAAGCAAATGAAGAAGCACATATCTACTCCACACCCCGTGTACAAGGTACATGGGACACCAACACATTCTTCTTACCTCTTTGGTAACCACCAAAGAAACATCATGAAGTCTAGAAAGAAGGACTTCTGAGTGGCAGATAGACAGGCATCTGGTGCTGAAAAGTCCCTTTGCCTTCTGCTCCCTGAAAGGCAATTACCAAAAAGATGATTTTTTTCTCCCCACCCAAGAAGTGGGCAGCACCCTCTGAAATGACCTGGGTGTCAGCTTAAAGGGAGATGCTTCTCATACAGCACTCAGTGAAGTTGTGGAACTCATTGCCGCAGGATGCTGTGACAGTCAAAAGCATACATAAATCTAAAAGGCAAGTAGATGATTTCCCAGTGCATGGGTTCACTTGTGGCCATTAAACAAGACAATCTTTGTGAAATCCCCAGCACACAAAGTCTCTATATTGCTGCTTCTTAGAAGTTGGGACACTGCCATGTTTCTGCTTCGCGCACCCTCCCTGTACCCTGTCCCTGAGATACAGTCCTGTTTGGCTGTTATTACAGCATTTTCCTTCTTCACTGGCCCTAGAGGAGAGTTCAAGAGTGAGATTCTGCACTGCCACTGCTAGCTGAGTTCACACTCTGCAATCTAGTTTAAAATAAAAAGTGTAGTATGTCCTAAAAGATTCCCCACCTGGGCAAGAACAGCCAAAGTGCTGGATTTTCCAGACAGTCCCTATTTCCCTACTGACAGCCGCTTCTTTGTTTAAAAAGTAGTAAAACCTGCATCTTTCATCACTGTATTTGTGAAGGACCTGAGCTGCATGATGGCACATGATACATTCACTAGTTCACTAGGACTGCAGGCCAGGACTGGGGACCCATCCCCACTGGGGGCCCTCCCTCAGTGTAATCTGGATGCTCCAACCTGCAGCAGTTCTCTGTTCCTCACAGGGCACCGAAAGAGGAAGAGGAGGAGGAGGAGGAAGAGGAAGAGGGGAGGGGAGGGGAGGGGAGAGGAGAGGAGAGGAGAGGAGAGGAGTGGAGAGGAGAGGAGGGGAGGGGAGGGGAGGGGAGGGGAGGGGAGGGGGAGGGGAGGGGAGGGAAGGGGAGGGGAGGGGAGGGGAGGGGAGGGGAGGGAAGGGGAGGGGAGGGGAGGGGAAGGGAGGGGAGGGGAGGGAAGGGGAGGGGAGGGGAGGGGAGGGGAGGGGAAGGGAAGGGAAGGGAAGGGAAGGGAGCACAAACAAAGTGATTGCACAAGGAGATGAATCATGGAAGATGTTCCATGGTTGTCCCAGTGTAAATGGAGCCCTCATGAGTGTATGCTGACCCAGAAATCAAAAGGACAATCAATATCACCTGAAATTTACGGGAGTCTCCTTCTGTCTGTGTCTAATTTCATGGTACACTGTGATTATCAACCAAACATCTTTGGTCAATATTAAGCAGGAGAAAGAAAAAGGTTAATTCTAGAAGTGCAAGATTGCCACAGGATTTAATTTTTTCTTGTCTCCTTCAGGAGAAATGACAGGCTGAGCATCTCTGCACCGTCTCTTAGTCCACTTCTTAGAAACAGGAACTCCCTGTAGGTGCTCCCAGGAATCACCTGCAGGAGGTCATAGGGAAGCCCTGTCTCCTACTATTGCTTCCAGTGGTGGGACCAGAGGTAAATCCTTACTCAGGCCCACCGGAGTCAGTGAGCTGAGGCCCCTAAAACTCTAAACTCAAGACCACTTCTGTCCTGCTTCTGGCTTCAGCTGGCAGATCATCTTATTCCACAACTTTCTCTCTCCCCTGAAGATTTCATTTTCAGCTACATAGAGCAGAAGGAAAAGCTGGGAAACAGCATGGACCTGCTGCAGCTGCAGCACTGCTACACACCAAGGCAAATCAAAAGCTTAGAGTGTGACTGCTTTGGAGTGGTTTCACTAGACATCTGAGCTGTCTGGCCTCAGAGGCACTAGAAAAATGTTTCTAATTTACCTTTACACTGACAGGGAGAAACAGTGAACAAGGTGTTTTCTTCAAGTTATCACTGCTGAGTCGTGTCAGTGCACTGAGCAGCTCCTGCTGTGGTTCAGGGAAGGGTCTGACTTTCACCCTCTGCCTTATCTTCACAGTCCAGGAAGGCCAGAGCAATGGCAGGCAGTGAGCTCACTGTTAAGGAGAGGGTCAGACATCATCATCGCATACCGCAGGGCATGGCTTCCCACCACCAAGCAGATGGCAACACAATCTCCCAGCCAAGACTACATATGGGTGCAAACTGGCATTGGTTCAGAGACCTCCCTGCTGTCTGGCTCTTTGCTTTCCCCAGCATCCAACCATCTCCCAGTCACCCCTAGCTGGGCACCAGCTCCTTGTGTAAACCTGAAACGTGCAGACAGCTCTTAAATCCAGATAGGTACCACAGCCAGCCTGCAGATTCATAGTGACACAAAGCTCATGCCTGCTGGAAGCTGGTGTCACCCAGCAAGACTTGCTACCTGAGGAGAAAGCTCCCAAGATGTACACATAGTTCCCTGCAGCACTTCCCTATTACCTGGAGCACTGGGGACAGGGCCCCCATCTAACTTTCCAAGGAAATACCTCCAGCTGCCCACAGTTAGCCTAGAGAACCAAGTCCTGCTGGGCTTGGGTGAATGCCTGAGGAGCACCCACCAGGGAAGAGTGTGATAAGTCACCCTCTAAATCTGACAGTGCCTCTGTTTCCATTTACTTCAAATACTCTAGACAGCAGGTAGCTGAGTACACATACATTTTAGCATGCTATTGGGAAAGTAGTAGTTTATGGATTTTGCTGTTTTCCGAGTGTTATGAATATTTACTATTTCAGAGGTGCCCACTGGCTGTTTTTTGAAGATGCTGAGGTGAAATTTATTTGTCATCAAATGTGTTTGTTTGCAAACTGTGCAATGCCTAAGCTTTCTCTTGTGGAAAAATGCAATTTCTGGTATAGATAGTTGTGACAAAAAAGCCTTCCAAATGTGAACTGAGAATAAAAATATGTAAATACAGATGCAAATTGTTGGCAAACACACTCTCTTGATGATAAATATACAAGGTATAAGAAAATTCAAATGACAAATGCATTTTTTATGAAACCTATTTGTCATCAAAAGTGCTGTAGGTCAAAACTTTCATGTCTTGCACTCAAAAACTCATTTTCTAAAGTGTAGATGAAAACATCGGAGCTGTCGAAAAGTATTGAGTATAAATATTGTACAGAATCTAGATGAACTGATATGGAATCTGTAGGGCTTCTATGGTGTGGTGGAACTGTACAATCAACTGTACAATCAAAAATGTTGAGAGGGGGACTAATTTGGATGTCCCTGCATGAGCACATGCATATACACATCTGTAGCCAACAGGAGTGGAGAGCCATGTCGGCCTAGTTCTGGTCATTTCTGGAAAATGGAGTAGCATCACAAGCAAAGAGTATCCAAAGTATCATTCCTAGCTTCCATTTTCTTAACTCACCCTACTCAGGATCCTGACATGAGGTAGGCTACCCATCAAGGAGAGATGAGAATCACTATGGACTCACTGTCTGTTGTGTATTTACTGTGGGTAGCAAACAGCCTGGCAGTAGCAGGCAGCCTCTCCTGTATGTCATCTGCTGCACACAGCCACCATGTTTGGGTGGGGGACAGAAGAGGCACTGCTTTTTCCCAGTTCATAATGCAGGTGGTGGGATGAGAGAGGTTAAAAGCTGTTCAGCACTTCTTCATGCAACAGTGTGATTGTACCAAGTCACTAATCTCCATGCAGAGACAACCTATGCTGCAACAGTAGAGAAGCTGGCTGGAGCCAGACAGCAGCACGGGCAGAGGCCCACAGTGGGTGGCTAATTGATCACAGTGGTACACATATGTGCACAGTGCACATACCCTGCCAGACTGCCCCAGAGCTCAACCCTGCAGCTACAGCTGCCTCCCAGCACCAATGCTGTATTTTGGATTATCTGTACAGGCAAAAGCTAGAGCTTAAACCTTTGTATCTACTTTATTCAGTGAAACTTCCCAATGGATCTGTAAGAACCAACTGCTTCAGTATCAACAAGGTGGAGTGGATCCAAAGCAGGTTTGCTCTCAGTTCTCAGCTCTGGACCCAAGAGATCCTACCTGTGATTGAGGAATGAAGCAGTTTGTGCTCCTTGTGCAAGGAAAGAGGGGGGCTGCAGTGGAGCAGGCTCACCTGAGGACTTGGGCTGGCCACTGCCACCCTGGTGGATGACAGGGATGCTGGGGAGTGAGCACCTTTGACCTGCTTCTTCAAGGTAGTAGTGGAGCTCTTTTTTCTGCAGGTATTGCTAGTGCTGGGGTCACTGGACACTGCCCCATTGACAGGTGGTATATGAAAGCCTGCAGAGACCAAAGGGACCTTGTAAGTGGAGTGTGGTGGACAGGGTGGCTGGGGGATTAGAAAGGGCTAGAAATCCTCCCAGATGGAGCTGCGTACCATCCTTCTGTCATCCCAAACAATTCCAAGTGCACACTAACATGGGACAGTGATCCCAAAAATCATAGAATCATAGAACAGTCTGGGTTGGGAAGGACTTTTAAATGTCATCTAGTCCATCTTCAGCTAGATCAAGTTGCTCAGAGCCCTGTCTAACCTGGCGTTGGACACCTCCAATGATGGGGCATCAACAACTTCTCTGCATGACCTTTTACAGTGTTTTACATCTTCTTTGCATCTAGTCTAAATTTGCCCTCTTCCATTTTAAAACCAAATGCAGTTATGTTTTCCCTCAGAAATGAGGAAAACGTGATACTGCTTTTCTTTCTTTTGCTTTCCAGTTTCAGAGGCTGCATGGATAGGGAAGTTACATCTGTGGGGCTCCCACTTCAGCACTCCTCACCAGTGCTCCACAAAATAATATCAAGAAAAAGAGCAGATAACCTTGCCTGATGTCCTTGGGCTGACTGCTGACTCTTTAAGTTCCCTGCTGCTGCACTCACGATAGCATGTGCAATCAGAGCCCGTCAGCTGCAATTAAGTCACTTAATGCTGCTTGCTCATGTGGGTAAAACATAATCACTGGCTAGGGGCTCCAGCCCAGCTCTGCACTGTGAGGTCCTCAGCAGGGACTAGTGTGAGCAGGATAATCTGTCCTACCACGTGAGCAAGTTCTTTAGTGTTTTAATTAGAAATAGTTCAATTTTGGTTCTTCCAGGTTGCACCTTGGTTGAAAAGCATTCTTCAGGACTCAGCCATTCCTGGAGGCTATTCTCTATTAAGAAAGCCCGAAGCCCTGATGCAGTTTGGAAGGCAGAATTATCTAGCCTGAAAGACTTATAGGAGAAGGGGAAAATGTGATATTCTGTGACTGGCTCAGTGTGGGCCATTGGCAAGACACTTCATACATTTTTCTTTGGAAAATGGCAATAAAGTGTAACAGCCTTCCAGTCTGATTTCACAGACATTTGCAAGACTATGCAAATAGCAAGGAAGGGAAGAAGAAAGCCCACAACTATAGCAACCACTTACATTTTTCAGCTGCATACTCAGGGTCAACACCCTGTGTAAGGAGCTGCAATGACTCTTCTTTCTCTTTCCCCTCTGTCTATGGAGAAGCTCCATCTTTCTCTGCTTTTGCTGTATTTTCTTCTGAGCTGGCTTGGACAAGGTAATACAGATCTAGTTGCAAAGGAAATACATCATGGAGCAGAGAGAGCTACACAAACCACATGCAACACCTCATGAGGAACACAGTGATAGAGCGTCATGGTCTTTAATTCAGGTCTGTATACATCCCAGTAGTTTCAGAACAATTCCTCCTCTCCTCACCTTGGCATACAATTACACCCAGTGATGTATAACACTTATTACTATAAATTTCCACTGGTTCAAGATATGGTTTCTCAGTCCTTGTCAGGAAACCTTGCTTGAACCAAGAGCCATAGGAGTGCTCTGAGATGAATGAATAACTGACACTACCAGTGAATAGACAGTTCAGTTCCTACAGGCCAGGGAAGGCAAATAAAACCCATCTGCAATAACCAGCAATGAGAGGTAATTTGCTGTTTCTTAACACTCATGGCCAAGTAATTTCAGTTGCTTCTCATTTCCTTGCTTCTGAAGGACTCAGCTGCTGAGAACACAGGAGTCCAAAAAAGGAGCCACATGAAAACAAGTTGGAGAAACACAGGTCTTAATGATAGAAAATTGGAGAATGAGAGGGCCATGAGATAGAGCAAGTAAGGTAACTAAGGGAAAAACAGGCTCTCCCATTTTATTTTGCAGTCTTGCTTACACTCAATATTACAACCTTCCCTTCTGTGCTCTGAGCATGCACTTGCACATCTTCACTGATGTGTAACTTCTCTGTCATTCAGATCTGCTCTGAATTGCCCTTTGTACATAAAGACTGCTGCTTGTGTAACCTTAGCACCGCCTCACAACCAGTGTCTTCTGCCCTAGCGAAAATACTCAAGCAATTGCTTTGTAGCTGTCAAATGTATTCCCTACAGAATCCACCATCCAAGAGAGAAAGATCATGATTTTCAGTGATACTTTGTGATAAGCACTAGACAGTCACTGAAAAGGAAGCCTGCTCACCCTTGTCCTTAGCCCTTACCCTTCCACTGCTGTTGAACTCGTCGTGGCTCAGATGAGGGCTCATGGAATGATCCGTTTCCTGGGCTGAATGTGTGGGAGGCCTGTTGATTCAATGAGGCATCATGTTAATGAGGGCACAGATTCGCATAACTGATCAGCAGACTTCAAACTACCAACACTATCATGCTGGTGAACAGGCAAGATGGGTCTCAGAGTATGGAGGTCTTGTAAGACAGATATGGTTGTGTATGAGAACATCAAGGTGCACACAACTTCTCCAAACAGATGGGGTACTACCATATCTACCATATTGCACTGGCAGTAGAAATGTCTGGTCATTAGACTTGAACCTACTGCATGATAGAGGCCTCAGCCCTCTGCTTCTGAACAGCTGTGTTTGATGGAGAAGAGCAGAGAAACTGAGATTGCCCTTCCTAAAAAGACTCTTATCTGTTCCTATCTGTTTTGATTTTAGTAAACAACCTCTTTTTCCCAGTTACTGAAAGAACTTCTGTTATTTAATAGCTATAGGCCTTTGTAGAGGTAGAAATCAACGTTTCCTCCTCTTTACTGGAATACTTTAGAGGGCATTCAAAGAAACACTTTGGATTGCTAGATTGTGGCCAAAACTGGAATTGTGTTCTTGAAGACAGATAAATCATTCCCCCCCCCCAGGTTTTATTTTAAATTGTAGCAGATCAGCCCACTTTCTGGGCAGCCTGACTAAAGGCTGATTTTCTTAATGGGAATAGCACAGCACAGCTCATTCTGAAATGCTCTCCAACAGAGCTGTTAAAACTCAGAAAACTAACCATTCTTTACATGGCTTCACAGATGATAAAATCATGGGCTAGTCAAGCAGTAAAAAAGGAATAACTTTCTTAAATCAGGATTTTCTTCCCTGCAAAACGGTCAGGTCAATAATAAAAGAGAGAGAGATGTTTTAACTATTATAGCTCATTTCTAGTCCGGACTGTATCCAGAAAAAAATATCACCTTACTTCCTCAGCAATACTTCTCCCTAGTTGCATTCAGCATCCTAGCTGCATATCAGCAATAATGAAATTATTCCTATGGGGCATACGCATTATTTGGCAGAACTAACACTGAGCTGAGGGACCAGTGGATCTTATCCCTTTTTCTGCATCAACAAAACTATTTGTTAAAACTCTGATCTCTCCTCTCACTACAAATCCACAGATGGCAAAAGGACTGCAACAGTGTCACTGAGGTTTTCAACTTTAAAAATATTGGCTAACATAGATGCACCAGATATTTTGCATTTTGTCTTGCAGAGCTCTTCTTGCTAGTGATAATACAAGGCAGGGAGGGAATAGAAGCCAGTAGGCATCTCCTGCCTCAGTTTCCAAGACTGACATATGCAATCAGAGTAGGGGACAGATTTGTAATCAAGAAACTTACCGTATGTGGTTTGACGTAACAAAGTTGCAAAAAGGAAACCTCAATTCATTACCTCTGTGTTAATTTAGGCTTGTGCTTTGAGAAGATGAAAGCTCAGATCCTGCATAGGCTGGATCCTTTTTCAAGTTTCTTTCTCTGTAAATGGAAAATTCACATGGACTTCTGGGCTGGTTTTGGCTGGCATGGAATTATTTTCTTCATGTAGGAGCAATTTCATACAAAATGCCTCCATTTTCTCTAATATTTGTGACATTAGAGAGCATGCAGGGAACTAAAAGTTATGAGTATGAAGTAAAGAAATGTTTACCTTTCCTTGTGTCCGTTTCTGGGGCACCAAGGTGCCCCTCCAGCTCCTGCCATTCATAACCCCATGTTGGACTAATTTTCACTAGACCACCAGAACACATTCCCCAGTGTCTGGGCTCTGGAGGGCCTGTCTGAGCATACTGAGGAACTGGAAAAAGTTACAGGATGGTTTTCAAACAAACTTCCTCAGTGCCACCCATGGGTCAGGATTCCAGTGGTCATTTTGTGACAGCCATACTTACCTCCCTAGATGTTTAAGGGTCTTCTTTGCTGCTGCCTGATCTTGGCCTTAAGGAAATGAAGGATAAAAGAATATACGAGGAGACAGAAAGAGAAGCAGGGTATAGCATTAAAGAAGGTAACCTTTCTGAGCATGGTCATTCTGATGAAGGAGGAAACACAACCCATAAAACCAACAATATACAAAGCTGAGAAATTGCCATCAAACTTTCAGTTTTTGGAATCACACGTTGCTCATCAAGCTCCAGCTGAAACATGGAAGCCATTTTTCAATTTGGGCCTTAACTGGCTCTCCTTTTGGAGCAGAGTGCCTCTCCCTGTAACAGGCATTACATACATCCCCACTGAATCAGCAAGAGATGGTAAAGCAGTCACAAGTCTGTACTGAGGGCAACTACCATTATGCTGCTCCAGAAGCCTCACTTTGCCTGACCATGCCTTAAGCTGATGACATTATCCTGTTACACATGGTAGTACCACTGCTGTCTTCTAAGGACAGTGTTACAGCTTGCTGCTTTTTCAAGAAGAAAAAGGGGGTTTCCAACTCAACTGGTAGGTAAGTATATTCATATTGCACCTTAAAATTCATGCTGAAGCTTTTAAATTGGAACTCTATGACTCCTTATTTATTGTTAGAACCAGGATAAGGTTGACAGCTAGATTTGCTCTCACATACCCAAGCAAATATCCTTCCATCAGTTCCTGAGTTGTGTTCCATCTCAGCTGGGGGGATGGGACGGGGACATTACACACACACACACACACACACACACACACACACTTCCCTTGTGGCACTGTGGGATCCCACCCACACGAGAGTCGAGAGTCGTATCCATGAACTTCTGCAGTGTCGGCCCTTTCCATCGGGGAGTCATCTCCTCACCACAGGCCTCTCAGCAGGACTCCCTTCCATAGGGTGCTGACCTTTGGGCCCAGACTCCCCTGGCCTGGCTCCCCACAAAGTCACAAGTCCCCCGGCAAACCTGCTGAGGTGTGGATCAATCTCTTCACAGGCCGTAGATGTCTCTGCTCCCCGTCTCATCCATGGGCTGTGAGGGGACAACCTGCTTCACCATGGTCTTCACCAGGAGCTGCAGGGGAAACTTTCTTTCCACATTCTTTTCCCCACCCCCTCCTTCAGGCCTGGCCTTGGCATCTGTGCGGCTTGTTACATCTTCCCACTCTCTCTTCCCATGACAAAGTGCACCAGCCTGCAGGCTCTTTTCTCCTACATGTGATTCACAGAGGCGCTATGAATCCATCTCTGATTGGTCAGAGGCAACTTTGGCCTTGAATTGGCTGATGTTCACTGTCTGGAACCCGCAGAAAACTGTAACTGCTGCTTTGCAAAAGCCATCTAAGCAGCACAGCTACACCAAACTGCAACAGTTGTGATGGTTTCAGCTAGAATAGAGTTAATTTTCTTTCTAGCAGCCAGTGGAATGTGGTGTTTGGGAGTTAGGGTGACAGCAGTGCTGATAACACACTGATGTTTTAGTTGTTGCCAAGCAGTCACGGACTTTTCAGTTGTTCATATTGCCCAGCCAGGACAGGTGATCCAAACTGGCCAAAGAAGGTATTGCATGCCAATTTGCATCATGCTCAGCATAAAAGAGGGGCTGGTGGGGGGAGCTCAGCTCCAGGACACACAGTTATGGCAACGATCCAGTTTTGGGGAAGGTCTGGTTTCAAGACAGCTCTGACCTGTATGATCAGAGTTGTGTGGTTTGGTGAGCAACAACTGCATTGTGTATTACCAATTCTGCATATTTTGCTATAAAGTCCTGTTATTGTTATATCTCTCTCTGTGCTGTCCCAGTAAACTGTCCTTATCACAGCCTGTGAGGTTTGTGTTTATTTGAGTTTTCTTTTCCTTCCCTTCCCTCCTCCCACCCCTCCACAATTCTCCCCCTACACCCTCTCACCTCTTAGAGTGAGCAGCTGCATGGTGTTCAGCTCTCAGCTTGGGCAAAACCACAACAGCATATAGAATTTTAATTTTTTTCCCTGGGAATCGCTGTCACGCCTCGTCCCCTGTCAAACAAGGTAATTTTGCTGCCTGTGCTGAACAGAAAAAGGGATGTGAGCAATAAGGCTGCAGAAAATAATGACTTCCCATGCAGATATTCAGCTACTGCAGCCCAGCACCAAGGAATGAATCAGGGAAGCAGTTCTTTAAAGTCTGAGAATGTTCTACGGGCAAGACACCCACGACCACGCAGTTAGAAATCACATTGCCAGAGAAGCAGTGGGCTTCTAGTCAGCATTAGAGTTGGCCACTGTTCTCTGAAACCTCTGCGGCACTGGGAAATAGCCACCTTCAGTAGAGAAGCTGCATCTGGAACCTAAAAATGAATCCATTTAGGCCACTCTGAGCAATGAAGGGGGAAATTGGGGGTGATTGCTATTATCCCCCTCATTCACATACTGCCCTTCATAAATAAATACTTGGCAAAGACAACTATCTTCTGCTTCAGCCAGTTCCTACCTTGGCTTCTTTAATTTCTCTTGCAGAATGGCATTATTCTGCCCTGACCTCAGAAGTGAGTCAAACAACAGTTCTTTTTTAATGATAGCTTTCTGGTTTCAGAAAGGGGGTCTATATTTCTGTTAGCTTCCTTTTCTTAGAGTTTTAACCTATAAAATCTTGCTGATGAAAAAGAAATAGTCTTAGAAGGCAAAAGTAAATAGCTTGTCACTTGAAAGTAGGGGGAAATCTTGAAGCCCCTCAAGACAGAAGTCTAACAGGCATCTCTAATCCATTTCATTTTGTGTCCTGTACTCTCCAGTGGGTAGGTTCTCGGCCAAGGTCACCTTTCTCTTGGTTAAGAAGTATCTAGCAGCATTTACGTGCCTGTTCAAATGGTTTCCCTTCAAAAAGGGAAAGGCTTGAAACTACAGCCTCTTTGGATCTCTGCATCCAACTCTGTGTTACGGTTCTGCAACAAGGGAAGAAAGGGGGGACAGGTATGAAGCCCTTTCGCCTCCTAATATGGTGCAGAAAAGAAAATCTTCCTTTATACATACAACATGGGTACTGAGTGGCTGGTGTCTGCTTACCCTAACGAGCTTAAAATCTTATTTGTAGCAGACATCTGTCAAGACAGAAGTGAGCCACACTTAATCCATTAGCTCTAAATCCAGCAGAGCTTTCACACTCCTTTTTTGAATCAAAGAAGAAAACCTGAGCTAGGACATACAATGGACAGTGCACAACTTCAGGAGCACAGCCTAGGCAGTAAGCACGTGAGATTTTGATCCAAGGACAAAGAAAACTGACAAGAAAACGGGAAACTCGATGGAAAACTCATGAGAAAAAAGTCCAGTCTGCTGTTCGGGATGAAACAGTGAGTCTGATTCTTTGTTGTGTTTTCCCTTGTTTGTCTGGATTTTAATCAACAGTAAAGCCAAGGACATAGAAAGGATGGGCTGCACACCTTCTCACAGTGAGATTGCTAATACTATTGCAAGAAGTGGGTTTAAGGCTTTGATTAAACCCAAAAGCATTTTGCGTATTGATCCCGGAGATAAAGGAATCCCTCTGCTGGTTAAAGGTTCATCTTGCTACAATGTCGAGGAATTCCACCAACTTGGGATCCAGAGAAAAAAATCACCTGAGCGTAAAGGAGAACTAGCTTTCCTTTCCATCACTTTCAGGCATTATGAAAGACCAATTTTTAACCTACTAAACGTCTCCAGCAGTGAGATGTTCCCGGCCTGACACCTCCCCAGGCAGCCCACAAGAGGCCGCGCTAACATTGCGGATCAGAGCTTTCCTGGTCCGGGGAATTCCTTCCCATCATTTTCAGGCGCTACAACCGCCAAACTTCCAAAATGCTAAAGGTCCAGCAATAGCTCCCAAACCAGTGGTGCCAGCACTGAAAGATGTTCGTAGCCCGAAACACTGCCAGGTAGCCCACCTGCAGCCCCAGCTACATTGCGACTGAGGGCTTTCCTAGTCCAGGGAACTAAAGTAACTTTCCTTTCCATCGCTTTCAGGCACTGTGACAGCCCACCGTCCAAAATGCTAAACGTCCAGCAGCAGCTCCCAAACCAAAGGTGTGAGGACTGAAAGATGTTCCTGGCCTGACACCTCCGCAGGCAGCCCACAAGAGGCCGCCCTAACATTGCGGATCAGAGAAGTAACTTGCCTTCTTCACTTTCGGCCACTATGAACGCCCAACTTCTAAAACACTCAATGTCCAGCGATAGCTCCCAGACTAACGCTGCCAGCACTGAAAGGTGTTCCTGGCCTGAAAACTCCACAGGTAGCTCACCAGCATGCCCATTGACTTTGGGGCTCAGGGCTGAGTCCAAGGAACTAACTTAACTTTCCGCTACTTAGGTAATAATGAAAGCCAAACTTCCAAAATGCTAAACGTCCAGCAATAGCTCCCGAATCAAAGGTGCCAGCACTGAAAGATGCTCGTGGCCTTAAACCTCCCTAGGTAGCCCAACAGCAGCCCAAATAACATTTGGGCCCAGGGCATTCCTAGTCAGGGCAACCAACCTTCCATCAACTTTCACGGAGTCTGACAGTCCAACTTAAAAAATGTATTGTTCATGCTTGGATTTCAAAGTTATGCTTTATTTTAACAATTACTTATAAAACAACAACACCCCAAAAAAATAGAAAAGGACCCAAAAACTTCCCTGGAACTGCTGCCTATGGTCTTCTGAATTTGTGGCATGCATATATTGCATATGATGTCATACTGACATGCCATTTTCCATACTGTAAACAACTGCAGGACACACTGTTTTCTTCTACCACTAAACACTTTCTCAACAGATTATTTTTTTCTTTTCTGTTCAGCTCACTTTAATCCATTCTGTTCTTTATAGGCTTCTAAATACCAGGTTTTCTTTTTGCTCAAGAAACTCTAAAATCTTGGAGCAATGCTGCTTTATTTCCTGAAATATAACTGAACCTTCAAGAACTCTCTAACATTCCTGTCTCTTTCTAAAGAAATGACCTGTCCAAACACAAGTTATAGTTCAAGTCAGAACAACCTGACTGATTATATTCCCCCCTTCAAGGACTTCTTTTTGATATGCAACTGGACTAAACCTTTGCAACTTGTTTCTGAGGCAGACTGCAGAATTATTCATAGAAGTGTAGGTATGCAGCCTGCAAAATTATTCCAAAAATTCGAGGGCTGCAACCTCAATCTCTTTATTTATCCTGAGCTGCCACTGCCTCAGGGATTTTCCACATAGCTTCAAAAACTGCGTGCCCGAACATACTTTCACGTTAGCTAATGTCTACAGGCATTTTTAAATTACAGCTTCTGTTCATTCTCCACAAGTTGCTGTGTCAGGTATTAGCTGTGAAGAGGCAGTAATCCCATCTATCACTGCCTACGGCCCCACTGGCACCCAGTACAGCGATAGAACCATAGAATGTGTTAGGTTGGAAGTGACCTTTAAAGGCCATCTAGTCCAACCCCCTGCAGTAAGCAGGGACATCTTCACTAGCTCAGGGCCCCATCAAGCCTGACCTTGAATGTCTCCAGGGATAGGGCCTCCACAGGGCAACCTGTTCCTGTGTCCCACCATACCCCCTGCAGCCTGCTTCCAGCCTCACACGTTTCCCCGCAGCCTCAACAACAGCTCCCCATCACCTCGGGCCATGTCCAAAGACAGCCCAAGCTCCTCGGAGCCTCTGTGCTCTTTATCAGTCCTCATAGACGTGAGAGCTCCCCAGCCCGGGCAGTACGTGCTGCGGAACCACCCTGACTGCAGGCTGCTTTACCTCTGCGGTGGAACAAATAACCAATGCAGTTTGTTTCCCCGCGTGATTTAAATCGAGCTGCCAGTTAGGCGGCTCCGCGACCCCCGGCTCTGCCTCGCTTCCCTAGGGGCCGCCTAACCCAGCCGACACCAGCGGAGCAGCCCGCGCAGGGCGATAGTGTATCAGTCCGTCCGTCAGTCCGTCCGTCCGTCAGTCAGTCAGTCACTACTGCGCAGGCGCTGCTCGGCATCAGCGTGTCGGCGCTCGGCACATCGATTGCTGCGGGAGCGGCGCTGGCGCCTGCGCTGCGTCGGGGCGGGGCAGGAGCTAGCTCGGCGGGAGGAGGTGAGCCGGGCGGCGGCGTGGGGTCTCGCCGAGCGGGAGGGGGCTGGTGAGGGGTCGCCTCGTCTCGGGGACGTGTCCCGGAGGCTCCCGTCCCGCCGTCCTTGGGGTTCGCGCGCGCCGGGAGGGTGGGATCGGGGCTCGCGTGCGGCCTGTGGGAGGGCGAGCAGCCCCTGGGCCTCGCCGCAGGTCCCGCGGCGGCCGGCGCCCGCTGCGCTGCCCGGGGCGGGGGACTCGCCCGCTGTGCCCGGAGCTGGCGGGTCTCAGCGCTGGCAGCTCCATCCCCCCGGGGCCTCGGGTCGTTCTTCGGCCGCTGCTGACGGCTCCCGCGTGTGCTCTGCCCGCAGGCAGGTGCGCAGCCCCGGAGGATGGACATCAGGCCGAACCACACCATCTACATCAACAACATCAATGACAAGATCAAGAAAGAAGGTAGCGGTGCCCGTGGCGCGCCGTCGGAGAGCGGGTGTTACCGCGCAAGGCAGCCTCCCGTGCCTGCTCACGCACATCTCACAGCAGTTGGCTGTGGGGCCTCACGGCAGCACCGTACGGAGGGCAGCCGTGCTGTGCGCTGGCAGCAAACGCTGCTCATAATGGAGCAGCGGCTCAAGTCAGGCGCTGCGTTTGTTCGTGACCCATGGCCATGTTTTAAGGAAGCATTTGGTTGCCTCTCTGCTGTAGCTCTGTAGCTGACTGCACGTTACTGTCATATAGAACCGTGCAAGTATAAGTAACAATAGAAGTAATTGGCATGTCCAGTGATGCTGAGAGGCATGTTGTTCTCCTTTTCAGTGGTCAGCAGGCCCCTCTTGCTGAAATGTGGGCTGCTCCTTGTGTCTTTTGTCATCACACAAAAGCAGCGAAGATAATGTGAGCTGTCTTTGCATCATCCTGTGAGAGATGCAGCCCTGCAGGTACTGCAGCCTTGCAGGTACTGCAGCTGTCTCTAGAGATGTGGCTCTGCTCCTTGCAGTGTGCTAAGAGAAAAATTTTGGCCTTACATGGCGGTATGTTCAATGTCTGCAGAGAGCCCTCCATGTAATGCTTGTGCTTAGCTTGTGATCTGATGCAGTCACTTATTTGTTACCGTTTGTGAACTGAGTGGCTGGATCAAACTCTTAAATGTTTCTTCAGAGCGAGATCTGAAAGTGGCAACAGCTTTGAGAAGTTATTAATTAACTTGTCAAGATGGTACTACTGAATAAATTTAACTTGGAGCTTTGTAGAAGAAGTGTCCCCTACAAACTGGTTAGTCTCCACTAAGAAATTGTGTGGTTATAGTTTTTAAATACAAGTTTTCAAGTTACCTGTCAAGGTTAGAAATGCAATTTTATTTTTAATATGGTTTTAAAGTTATTTTTAAAAATAAAAGTTGACTGATTGGTCAAGTACAGCTGGAGAAAGTGACAGTGAGGTGGTGTTACCAAGTGTCAACAGCAATAAAGAAGAAGCAATGCTCTTAGGTTGCTGAAATATTTCAAATCAAGATTGTGTAGTGCAGAGAATTTGCTTAGTTTCATTGCATTAAGGCCAAGGTTTGAGTTTGATTTGCCATGTAGTCAGATGAGTTTAAATAACGCAAATAAATCTATTGCAGCTGTGAGGTACAGTGAGATACAAAACCACATTCGGATCCAGGATATGAAAAATAATTAACATGCGTGAGAAAATTGATTAAACAGTTGCAAGCAAAGTTTTCAAATGTAATTGGCCTTTAAGTAGTTACTGGTTTAAATCATACCACTTTACTGCTGCATGTTACAGTACTGGTTTCCTGATCTGTCTTTGATAGCTGTCATGCATCATACTTGAATGTGTGAGAGTGAGTGTGTGTGTGTGTATATGAAAACATGTATGTCATACCCCTGTGTAACTGTTACTCTTCAAATGGTGGCGTGGATGGTGGTACTGTTTTCTCACCAGCTGAGTACTTGAGGTGTGGAACAAAAGTTTTTTATGCCAACTTACAAAAACTGGGCAAATAAAGTTGTGCTCATGCAGCAGTTTAGACTAAACTCACGCAACGTGTGATTGTGTGAGATAAGGCTGGCAGAAAATGTTGTCCCTGATGCTCAGCAAACTCTAGAAATAGATACTTGTGTGTAACCTGTTGTAATCCATTTCTTCATGTTGCCAACAGAACTGAAGAGGTCCTTGTATGCATTATTCTCACAGTTTGGTCATGTGGTCGACATTGTGGCGTTAAAGACCATGAAGATGAGAGGACAGGCTTTTGTTATATTTAAAGAACTTGGTTCCTCTACAAATGCTTTGAGGCAACTACAGGGTTTTCCGTTTTATGGGAAACCAATGGTAAGTTAATTCTTTTGCTTTTTAAAGAAAAATAATAGCAATTTGGTACTTGCACCTTGTGAATTACCCATCGCGTGTGTTTGTACTGCTGCTCAGTCGTGTCGTGTCTTGGTAATGGATGTGTGTGGTTAAAATGCACGCAGAGGTGGAGTGAGACATTCAGGTTTCCTGTGTGATGGCTTTATGTTCTTCTGTGGTGGATTGAAGTTCTTAAGATTTTAAATACTTCCCATTTTACTGATCTTCTGATGAGCTGAGTAAATTAATTCTGTAATATTACGGAGATTAGGTTATTTCAGTTAATTTATCTAGAGTAACCTTAATATTATATTTTTAATAAATAGCTGGAATATGATGCTTCCCTTTTGAGGTAACGGTGATTAGGGTCAAGATCTCTACAGTTTTACTTTCCAGACATCATCAGATGTGCCCAGTGCTGTATTTTTAAATTGATGGCTAGTTCTACTTGTGCATGCACCAGGTCACCAAACCAAGTCACTGAATTTCTGTATAATCTCAGTGGAGCGAATATACTGCTGTTTGATGGAATGTATTTTAATTATCTACTTGGTAACGTGCAAGACAGCACTACAATTGACACATCATTTTTGCTGCCTGCTTGGATAATTAGACACCTCTTAATTCTGCAATAATTTGTCAGGCGTAATGATAACATGTAAACGGCCTTGCTGCTTGTCTTCAGTGGATATATTAATAGTGGCTTTGAGCATTAAGGAGAGCACAGACAGCTCTCGTGCTGTAGAGCCACGAGCTTTTTTCATTAACACTTTCAGAGTCTCCACTGAAATCCTTGTTACAAGGAATTGCATGAGCTCAGTTCTGAGGTTTACTGAGCACGTGACACTTTAAGGGTAAAACTCAATAGGAAGTAAAAAGATTAAGGTTTCATAAGCTTTTAGGTGTATTTCCCTCTTAAAATTATGCATGCTCCAGGCAATATTCAATCCCAGCACTAAACAAAGGCATGGAAAAAAGATCTTCAACTGGTACTGAGGCAGTGTCTCGTAGCAAAAAGTGGTTAGGATTTTATGCATATATAAAGTTGCATGCCTCTATACTCGTAGCTGAATCTGCTTTTACACCCCTGACTTGTGCTTTGGGCAGCCTTGTCAGAAAACTAGCACTGTTGTGCAGGTGACAGGACCTAAGCAATCAAGTTTGCATTAAGGCAGGTGTTTGCCTTTCTATTTAAGAAGTCTGAGTTTTGGTGAGGTCAGTTTTCTGCAGACTTCTGAGAAATCACTGTAAAATTTTACCTCCTTTTAAAATGGGTTAAAAAAACACAACCTCCTTGCAGGCTTTTTAACAGAAGGTAGTGCAGTGTTATCAATTGTCCTTGTATTGCTTGGGACATCTGTTACCTTGAAAAGATTAAAAGATGCTGTTAGATGAATAGAGTTCTGATTTCAGTGAGTTAAAATTAGCAGTTTCATCTTGTGGGGGGTGTGTGTGTGAGTTCCATAGTTGTGTTCAGCATGAATTATGAGGATTAAATGCTCTGTAAGCATACCCAAAGTCTGTAACAATATTTTTAGTATAAGAAATCCCTGAAAACAAATTGCATGAATGCACTGTAGAACACAGTTACTGTGGTGCAAAATGTTCAGTGTTAGGAACTGCAAAAAGTTCTGTTACTGATTTATGTTTTTCTTTTTAAAAAGCGTATTCAGTATGCCAAAACAGACTCTGATATCATCTCTAAAATGCGAGGTACTTTTGCTGACAAGGAAAAAAGGAAGGAAAAGAAGAAGGCCAAATCTCTGGAGCAATCAGCCAATGCAGCAAATAAAAAGGTTATCCAGGTAAGTTGTTTCTGTGTTTAAAAGAGAAAATGAAACAAATGCAAGAGCTTTTTTAAAATGATGGGGTTTTTTAGGACTAAGTATTGTCTTTTGGCACTCCTCAGTTACTCTCAGTTTATGGTCTATTGATATCTAGTGCTCTTGAGCACTCACTAAAAGTTGAAGGAAAAGGAGCTGATTATACAGTCCGTGCTGCTTCTGGCTTTATATATTGGGGGTTTTTTTACTTCTTCCTTTCCTTATTACCAGATGAACAAAAAAGACATAGGGCGAAGGCAGGACCAAATTAGTGTTGTGGCTTAACCCCAGCCAGTAACGAAGCACCACACAACTGCTCACTCGCCCCTTTTTCCCTCAAGAGGATGGGAAGGAGAATGGACAAAACCTCATGGGTTGAGATAAGACAGTTTAATAGGATAACGAAGGAATAGAAGGAGAGTAAATGTAGTAATAATGACAGGTCATACATAAAGGCAATTGCTCACCACGTGCAGAAAAAACAATCCGATGCCCTGTCTGTTTCCAAGCCTGCGTCCTGGCTAGCTTACCCAGTTCTGTCCTGAGTGTGATGTTTTGTGGTAGGGAATATCCCTGTGGCCAGTCTGGATCAACTGTCCTGGCTGTGCTCTTACAGCTTCTGCAACTGGCAGGGTGTGAGCAGCTGAAAAGTCCTTGACTTGGTGTAGACACTACAACTACCTAGCAACAGCTAATACCACCAGTGCATTACAATATTATTCTCATCCTAAACCCAAAACACAGCACTGTACCAGCTACTAGAAAGAAAATTAACTCTCACCCAAAACTAGTACAAGTAGAAACTTACCTTTTTTTTAAAAAAAGAGGGGTGTGTCCTCTTTACTGGCAGCTTCAAATACTCAACCAGCTTTTTCCTTCAGTGTTTTATGCCCTAATCACTGTGTAGCACTGCAAAATAGTAAATGAGAACAAGATAATTCATTTTACAGTTACATAAAAAGAAGTTGGCTTAGAATATGTCTCCACTAAGGGTTGGCCTGGCCTCAACTAAGAACGATTTTAGTAATTTACGTGCTGAAGTAGAGCAGAAAACATCAAGGTACAGAGTTTGAATAATGTAGAACCATAGAATGTGTAAGGTTGAAAGGGACCTTTAGAGGTCATCTAGTCCAACCCACCTGCAGTAAGCAGGGACTGGATCAGGTTGCTTAGAGCCCCAACAAGCCTGATCTTGAATATCCCCAGGGATGGGGCCTCCACTGCCTCTCTGGGCAACCTGTTACAGTGGTCTGCCACCCACACATTGAAGAACTTTTTCCTGATACCCAACCTAAATGTTCCCTTTTTGAGTTTAAAACTGTTACCCCTTGTCCTACTGCTACATGCCCTCATGAACAGTGCTATTTAACTATTCTTCCTACTAAGGTGCAAATTGGTATCAAGGAGAGGTAAAAGTATTCATAGAAAGCAATGCTTTCTAGGTAGAATATTCAAATTTCTCAGTATTTATTTAAAGTTATCATTATCTATAAATCTCTTAAGAATAATTCCTACTAGATACAAGCAATTAGTTATCCTTGTTAAACTGGAGTCCTCAGTGGAAACACCTATTTTGTTCCTATTAGGTATGTGCTCTCTAGGCCTCTGTTTTCCAAACTACTTTCTTCCTGTCTGTTAACCAAATTCTTTAATGTGGAGAAACAGTGATTTACTCTGCCATTAGATCAGACACTACTGAGATTTTTTTCTTTGCCTGGTTTTAGAGTTCAGTGAAGTTCACATGTGTCAGTTTCCCTTCAGGAGGTATCTCATCAACAACCAATGTTCTTGGGATTAGCTTAAAAATCCTCAGCATGGTTCTTGAGTTGTAGAGAAACATGGTGATATGTGCTGATGTATTTCTAAAAGAATTGCCTTTGTAAAACTATTCTGTACTTCCTAGGGAGCAACACCAAATTCAGCCAGTGCCCCAGGGACTGCTGCACAGAATCAGCAGGTAATGTTTGGGATTTTATTTTCTGACTGAAAGCACAAATGTTTAAAATTGTTCTCTATGAATAATAGTTTGTTACAAATGGAAATCTGAGGATGTATTTTACAGCTTCTTTTTTTTGTCCTGTGAGGTATTTGTCTAAGTGCTAAATCACAGTAAACAAACAAAAGAAATTCCACTTATACTGCATCTGACTGACATGAAATGAAAACCTGTCGTTTCTCAGTATTACATAGAAAATTGCACTATTAACAAATTCCACTTGGTTCTTAAACGTGGAAGTTGCTTAGTATCAGTTGAAGGATTCTTTGTTGTTGTAAACAAATTTTCTTAACCTTTTTTCTTCTAGAAGTAGAACAGTAGAAGGAAGATTACACAGGGTGCCAGATTATCTGCCTGAAAGCTTCTGTTCAGGGGTTTGGGGGTCCTCTGCTCTCTTTTCATAGGCATCTTAGTTTTCCAAAGGTTTATGTGGAGATACAGGAATAACTGTACACTTCGCTCTTGTCTTCTCAGTGACCTTCAAAATGATTCATATGTATTAGCAGTGGGGATACTATAGATCCAGGATTTGCAGGAAGGCGAATACTACAGAAGAGTATCTTTGCCTGCACTGTGTTTAAGTACTCTTGTTGAAAAATCTACATAGTCCACAGGGAAGAATGCTTTGCTCCCAGCCTGGGTTTTCTTTCAGGTATCACTTGTAATAAGGCACAGAATGTGTGTTGCACTTTGCATTGAAGCACAACACTGAGCATTTAGGTATTTGTTTGAACCTTAGAAGTTTATTTTCTAATTGCATGGCCTGGAATACCTCCATCTGCTGAAGGAAATTGTTGTGCTGAGGCATTAAGTTGCTACCATTATTAGGACATTTGAAGTTGTGGTGTCCAGGGGTTTTTTAATCCTTGATGACTTTGGGAGATTCCAGCCTTTCAGTCCAGTGTCAGCAAACTGACTACTGAGGCTTGTGCCTTTGGGGTTGCTACACATTCATATTAGGAGGGATATCTATTTGAAGACCCTCAGAAGCTTAAAGTCTAATGGGTTTTCTGATGAATACATCGAAGTAGCACACTGTAGTAAAACCATGTGGGTTTCAGTTGCCCACAGATACTCTATTTCAGTACTACTGCAGGTGATCAGGGTCTCTTGGCCTCCCACTGCTGTTCCAGAAAGATGTGAGTCTTCATGGGTTCTTCCACTGCCATACAGGTGTCTTGGGCAGCCAGTGCTTTGGTACCTGGATCCCACCCTGGCAATACTGACATCTGGGGCGGTGGGATACTGCAGTATCAGCTGTTGACCCATCAAGTTTAAATATGACATGTAAGACACTATGTTACTGTGATTTCTGTGGAAATGAGAGCCTTTTCCAATGAATATATCCCTGTGGAAGAGCCGAGGGGCTACGTCTGTAGTGCATGAAGATGTACTGAAGTCCAGCTAGCAGCATGATGAGCAGAAGTCTCATGTGCGTCTTGGATCAAATAACGTTGCAGAGGAACTCTTCTGAGCTCTGATCTTCTGTTGTTGCAGGTGCCTGATAACCCACCAAACTATATCCTTTTCCTTAATAACTTGCCTGAGGAAACAAACGAGATGATGCTGTCCATGTTATTCAATCAGTAAGTTTTGAATAGAAAGGACTTCCTCTTCAAATTCTTCTGTTACCTGTATGCTTTTTTCTCAGTTGGCAAGCTGACTCTTTAGAAATGAGAGTTTCTTCTGGAGGTATTTTGGCTTTGTCTTACTGCCAAGACTACAGTTGTCTGTGCTGATCACTTGGTGCAGAAAGCAAATCCAATTTCTTTGTAGCTGGTTTGGATTGTGTACGTTATCTGCTATCAATCTGCACTGGATTTAAGCTTGTGACTTTACAACAGCAGGAACAGTTTTAAAAGTAGCTTTAGTTGCTTCTGTGTCTGTGCAAGACCGACTAAATTGCTTCCATGTGATGATCCTTAACTGAGGCTTGGGTTAAATCTTTCATTAGTAAATATTATACTCCCTAGGTGCTTCTGTAAAGGTCTTACTGCTACTGCAGAGAGATGTATTATTGATGCAGGGAATGCTATCTGACTCTGTGACCTTATTTTAAAGGTTTCCTGGGTTCAAAGAAGTACGCTTAGTGCCGGGGCGCCATGACATTGCGTTCGTGGAGTTTGAAAACGAGAATCAAGCAGGAGCTGCTCGAGATGCTCTCCAGGGATTCAAGATCACTCCCTCTCACGCCATGAAAATCACCTACGCCAAGAAATAACCGGGTGCTCCTAGGAAGGACTTCTGTGGATAGTTGTTTTCTTAATATGATGATACTTTGGTCAATTACCTTGGTTGCTGTTCTCTGCAGAAAACTTAGGACTTTGTGTAAAACTGCCACAACGGCCGAGTCAGATGTAGGATTTCCATGGATCACCTGGACAGTAAATGTTTGTGCTGAAATACTAAGTTTTATAAAATAAATTCAGTTTATATGGTTTCCAAGCCATGTTTTTTCTCAGATCTGTCTTATTACTGCTCTGTTGGGTTTGCAGGGCTTACTCAGGATATTGGTTAAACTGCTTTTACGGTGACACTCATTTCTCAGAAGCGAGTGCTGGATAAATAGCTGTCTTTCCAGAGGAAAAAGAATGAGCAGGAATACTAAACATCAGCATGTTCAGAATGAATGGAACACTCAATCTTCAGCCTCATTATCAAGGGGGCAGCTGTGCTGCAGTAAGGATCATTTTGTCACTTCAGAAAAGTTGTCATTAGTGTGGGGTTTTTTCCAGATATGGGTAGAAATTGATTAGTTGGACAGCACTGCTGTTGAGCTTAGGTTTGCCTTTATAATAATGGCTGGTACTAGAAGCAGGGCCACAACAAAAGCTTCTGTTCTCTTCTGTTCCTTTCTGCCCTATGACCAGTGATTTTAATAAATGGCTTAGGAAGAGTGTTCTGGCTCTCTACAAAGACAGTGCAGCCCAGTGGTCTGCTGGGCAGTTTTTTCCAAACTACGTGTCCTAATGATTTCTGGGCTCAGCTGTGGGGCTTCCCCATTTGTCAAAAACCTTTACAGGTCTCATGTGACACAAAACACAGCAAATGCAGTGATGGGATGCAGTGTTGGGAGTTGTAACTGCTCTAAATATTAGGGTGCAAACATCACTCCAAAAGCTGAAGCCTTTGTTCAGGCGATGGCAAACCTAGAAAGCTGTTTTAGGTTAAGAGAATGATTAAATTTACTTGAACTATGATTAGATTTTGATGAATCTTGCAGCAGCTGTTGCATGAAGGATTGCCATCAGACCCTTGGAGATGACTGTTTAAGAGGAAGTGGGGACACAGTGAGTTCACATTTGTTACTTTGCACCACTCTCTACTTCTCAAACACTTTTTCTGTGAGTCCTCAAATGACCTTTTCTGACAGAAGAAATGGGATAGAGTTAGCTTGAAGTACTTCAGGCTTTAGCTTTAGAAGTACTTCAGGCAAGCCTTAGAGGAGCTGATGTTTACCAAGAAACTACACAGAAGAATGTTTTGCATTGTAATTACATTGCAAGCATTGGTTTATTTTTTTTTCCTCTCTAAGTAATTTGGTCAATGGGGGCAGGAGGAAGGGTGCTGGAGGCTGGAGACTTTCCTCTGTGACCGTGGCTGCATGCAGTCACCCTGTCACATGGGCTCAGCTGTAGGTGCAGTGTTTTCTCCAGTTTGTGTTCTGAAACCATTGAGATCTGGCTTAGAACTGTTCTTTGGACAGTGTTGCACCCTCAGGGAAGCATGACTGCTTTTTTTTATAAGAGTGTGGTATGCATTGTAGTTCTGGCATGTTCACTCAGTTTCTGAGCAAGTGTGTATCTGAAAGCATAAAACTTGTTACAGGAACCACTTTTATTTGCACAAGACCTGGAAAATCTTTGATCTGCTGTTCCTATAGTGCATTGCAAGATGATCTGCCTTCCAGTGTCATCTCAATTAGTCATCTTCATATATGTAACTTTCATTCTTTGATTTTTGTGTGTGTGTGATTTCACAGGTATTCTAATACTGGGCACATGAAAAGCATTTCAATGTGCCTGTAAGGGAGCAAAAGTGAACTGTATGTTTTTCCCTCTACAGCCATAATTTTGTAGGTGTTTTCTATGCTGTCTTTGCATCTCATTAGTCTCTGTGCATGAGACTACCACTGCTCTTTGCACTTATTCACTTGGAAGGGTTTGTATGGAGCTGTCTGCAAAGCAAGTTAGGCACTATGTGCAGGGTGGGACGCTGAAGGGAAGGACTAATGGGCTGGAAGATGAGAGGAGAATGTGGTGAAGTCAGCTGTAATGGGAGGGTGATGATGGGAATTGTGTGATGCTCTTTCTTCAGAAGAGACTGGAGGGGTTTTGATGGCAGTAGACAGCTTCCTCTGTTGTTGTGGCCTGAAAGCTGGTACAGCTAGCAGCTCTTCAGGCCTCCTTGTGAATCAGGAAATCTGGTTTAGGGAATTTTCAAAGTTGCTCTTTGCCACTTTTAAGGATCGATCCAGACCACCTTCCACACCTGGAAGCTGTGATGTGAATGCCTTGCAGTGCAGTAATTCTGGTAGTTGTCCTTTTGTGTGTGCATGTGCATCTGTTCTAATTTAACTACTCCCTGCAAGTCTTCCCTTGTCTATGCTAGGACAAGATTTTGGGGAGTTAGATGAATTCTGGGTGCCTTCTCCAAGGCATAAAGACAATCTTTTAAGTCAGCCTGTTGCATTGTATGCTGTTCAGCATCTCACATCTGCAAACTCTCAACTGTGTTCAGCTATGTAAGTGCAAGTGAAATGGTCAGTGTCCTGGCATCACCTCTGTGTTTTCCTCCCCTCTGGGTCTCCCTGTGGAAGGGATCTTGCCCATACAAATGCTTGACCCTTTCAGGCTTCAAATTGAAATTGCTGACCTGCAAAGCCCTTTTACTGTTTTTCAACTCCCTAATGGTTTATTTACTTCTGCATCCATATTTTGGGGTTCTAGTGGGCCCTTTCTGTAGACAGTAACGGGAATCTCTGTCACAGAGGGTTTAGGGTCCAGGGAAGATTATACTTGTCAGCAAGCATTTGTGAAGATAAAGAATTTGAGGATTTGGAAGGATGCAATTTCCTTTGCTCACTTACCAGAGTGTGACTTAATTTTCATTGTCAAACTTTGCTTGAGGTAAGATTAAGTAAGTACAGGCTGGGGGATGACCTGCTGGAGAAGAGCTCTGTGGAGAAGGACCTGGGGGTCCTGGTTGATGACAGGTTGGCCATGAGCCAACAGTGTGCCCTGGTGGCTAAGAGAGCCAATGGGATCCTGGGTGGCATCAGGAGGAGTGTGGCCAGCAGATCAAAGGAGGTGATCCTCCCCCTCTACTCTGCCCTGGTCAGGCCCCACCTGGAGTATTGTGTCCAGTTCTGGGCTCCCTGGTATAAAAAGGACAGGGATCTCCTGGAGAGAGCCCAGAGGAGGGCTACGAAGATGATTAAGGGCCTGGAGCATCTCCCCTATGAGGAAAGGCTGAGTGAGCTGGGACTGTTCAGTCTTGAGAAGAGAAGACTAAGGGGGGACCTAATTAATGTTTATAAATATCTCAAGCAGGGGATGCAGGGGGAATCAGCCAGCCCCTTTTCAGTGGTGTGTGGAGACAGGACAAGGGGCAATGGCTGCAAGTTGGAGCACATGAAGTTCCGCACCAACATGCGGAGGAACTTTTACCCAGTGAGGGTGACAGAGCCCTGGGACAGGCTGCCCAGGGGGTGGTGGAGTCTCCTTCTCTGGAGATATTCAAGACCCGTCTGGACGCCTCCCTGTGCGATCTGTCCTAGGGAGCTGCTTTGGCAGGGGGGTTGGACCCGATGATCTCTCGAGGTCCCTTCCAACCCCTACAATTCTGTGATTCTGTGACTAAGACTAAGGAGGACTACAGGAAGGCTTCAAATGTTTAAATAGTATGGTTGCTGATTGAAATGTTAATTCAGAATGGGAACAGATTCGTTTTGTAAGTGGACCCTGAGGTCTTTCCTCCTGCCTGTGGCTCTTCTGGTGGGGTGGAATATCACCCCAACCCCTTCCCATTGGCCCAGCATGTTTGTCCAGGTGTCTGCCTCTTCCATAAAAGACCGGGATTTCCGGGACACGGCATGCATTTGGCAAAGCACTGCAGCAGGGGAAAATGACACGACGTGGTTATTTAGTTATTGTACTTTTGAGTCTTGGATTGATGTGTCCTCCTGTAACTGGGATTTTCATGGACAAGCTTGCCAGCAAGAAGTTGTGTGCTGATGATGACTGTGTCTGTAAGTAGTTTTGCTTTAACTTTGAGGACAAAATGTTATCAAAAATGACTGTGGAGTTTGGATGTGGTAGTGTGAGAGAAAACTGCTCTGCTTATTTACTGTATTTGTATTGGTTCATCAACTTTAAAAGCTGAATGGGAGGGTTTATGTGGAATGTCACGTGCAGCATTACTGCAAAAAGGGCTTTATAAAGGGCTTTGTAAAGAGCATTTTTCACCCAGGTGGAAGGTAAGTGTAGAAAGAAGGATTGTACCTTCCACTGCAATGAGGCAACACGTTCTTAAGCTGTTACTTTGCTTACTGGGGAATATAAAAATGAGCAGGACATATTGGTGTCTTTAATATGAATTTTACATCTGTGCATGCAAGCACACACATACTTTATTTCTCCCCCTAAATGTATATATGTATTTAAATTTGTGCACCTTGTTCTTTTTTTTTTTTCTAGACACCATTTCCCTTGCCAGAGCAGAAGAGGATTATAATGCTCCAGACTGCAGATTCATTAATATTAAAAAAGGGCAGTTGATTTATGTTTACTCAAAACTAGTGAAAGAAAAAGACTCTGGAGAATTCTGGGCTGGAAGCGTAAGAGGAGATTCTTATATATAAGGGCAAACCAGAAGTAGACTAACACGCATTTCTGACAAGAAACGGATGCTAATGCTGAGTTGTTGGGTTTTAAGCAGCAACTTAGTTTTCAGAGTGAATGTTTAAACTTAAACTGATTGAGGAGTCTTGAGGGGTTCAATTTATTTTTTTTTATGAAATAGTTTCGATAACTTTATGAATTGAACCTTAACAGGAGGGCTCAACAGTGGGGGTTTTTTCTGTAGCTGTTTGTGAAACTGTGGAGTCATAGCTTGAAACACAGCTGGTCATAAGACTCTTAAATTAAAGGGAGGCAAAGACAAGTATTAGCTGCATTCATGAAAAAAAATCCTGATAAACTATAAGCAACATTAATTTACTCAAACAAATGTACGTCTGTATCATAACTTGTGTAATGGTTTGTTTCATGTGCCAGTTAATTAGAAACTAGGAAATCTTAAACTAGGGTAAGAAGCACTACTAGTGACTGCTTTTGACTAAATTATGAACTAGCTCAAACCAGATGAGGACTGTTTTAAGGTACCTAATTTTACAACTCCTTGCTTGAAGGTTTATGGAGAACAGTACGAAGACCATATGGGGACAGTTGGTTACTTCCCTAGCAGTTTAGTCTCAGAACAACATGTCTATCAAGAAGCAAATAAGACTCTTCCTACAACGGTAAGGAATTTGCAAAAAGCCCAGCTGGCTACATAATTATACTTGTCTGTGTAATGCTAATTTGCTGTAAAAACAAATCATAATTGTGGCAGTTGATTGTAGCATATCACAGATGCTTAGGGATCCAATCTTTGGGCTTTTACATAGGCAAATAGCCTCGACCAAATCCCTAACATAAGCTCTGATACTGCAGACTTTACGAATGCTTCATTAAGGGCTTCATCCTATTAGAGTTCCTCTTGATTTGAATAGTATTCCTTTGAGGCCACAAGTTTTACCCAAAGCTTTCTTTTTTTAAAGTCTGGATGTGGTGCTGTGAACTTCAGTAACATGTACAAGTGCACTTTCTATTAATGGTACATAGAAATGGACACTGTCACAGAGAACTTCAGATTTATGAAAGTATGCTTGCTTCCTTCTCCAGATTATTAGATGGGTTTTATTAACACAGGGGAAATAAGTGAAGAATTTTATTTTGCATTAATAGTCACTAGGGTTTGTGTTATAATGTGTCAAGCTTTGAGGAAATGCAAATCTCAGATGAATGATTGCTTTTCTTGACAGTATATTAGGTTAGTCTGAATTTGGCCCATAAGCACTGTGGCGACTCCTTAGTCACAGAACACAAAAGAATGACAAAAATAAATTTCTAAGCTCTTTTCTCAACAAGGTGACAGCCAGCCTGCTGCAGGGAAAGCTGAACTAGGAGCAGAGGGAGGATAAAGCCATGTTTAGCCTGCAGGCCGACACAAGGCCCAGCATGGGCTGGTGTCAGGCTGCAGTGCTGAACTTGAATTGGAAAGCAGTTTTCTCTCACAAAACTGGTGATACAGACTTTTGTAGTCATTTTACACTTTTCCTCTGCAGGAACTTTGCAGTGAAAATGAAGGGCAACACACGTACTTTGTTTTCCTTGTTACAAATGTTGCCTTAAACATCTGACTCTCTTAATTCACATTTTAAATGGTCTACAGCACGTCATGGCCAATCTGTGTATGGGCATTCTGCTTGCTCCCAAAGTTTCCCCTGAAGGGTTCTGTTTTATACAGAGCTAGTGTTGCGCCCTGACATAGTTCTCTGGGGATGGGGTTGCCACTGGTATGAGAACCATCTTCTCCACTCTCCCCTTCTCCTACCCCTCAGCTATAGTGTTTCATTTATTTAAGGGCACATGATGATGATGCCCAAAGCTTCACAGTTAATCAGTATGCAGGGCCTGTCCCCAGTCAAAGCACTGGGTGTCACACAGGGAAGGCTTTGCATGGAGGAACAACTGAAAGCTATTTGGATGGGGAAAAGTAGTATGGGGGCACCTGCTGCACAGGGGAGAAGCCTGAAAGAGGACATTAGCCTGTGTCTCTCACCCTTTTATGTTGTGTTTTATTCTGTATTTTATTTTGGTGGGGGGCTTTTTGGTTGATTTGTCTTGTTTGATATTTTTTCAAAAAAAAAAAAAGTAACTTTCACAGTTGGAGTCCATGCATGCCATCAACTACAGAACCTGATACTAACTGTTTCTGCCTGTGAGCTTCTCTGAGCATCCTTTTGCACAGCTCTGGGTAATCCATGCCTCTTGGTTGCTGTTTGGGCAATAAATCTTGGGAGATTCTCCCCCTCCCAGTGCTGCTACTTCTGAGCTATTGATTCTCACTGAACACAATAGACTCAACAAAATAGACTATGTGTACTGCAAAGTGGTGTTGGATTGCCTGCCTTCCCTCGATCACTTAAAATTGGCCATTTGCTGGCTAAGATGAGACCACTTTCATTACCAGTAAGCATTTCCTCTGAAACAGCTCCCTGTCTTCTGCTTTCAGTGGACAGCTGTTCGTGATACACTGGTCTAATATAAAGTTGTGCAGTTTGAGCACCACAGTGTGATAATTCCCTGCAGTAGAATCCAGATGTATGTAGCCATATGAAATAATAGCAGGAAGTTAGATAAAAGCAATATGCTGTAGAAGTCTATCCTGTGCTGGAAGTTTTCAAGCAAAATATTGGCATTTATTTTCTATTCACATTTCTCCATAGCAAGTGTATCACGTAGCCTGTCTGAGGTATCCTTTTCATCTGTGATTAGGAACTGTTTAAGGATAAAGGGTTACCTGGATTTATTAGTCATATGAATGGATGTGGAAATACAAAATAAAAAAGGGTGATAAAGGAACCATTTGAAATTAGGAGAGAAGAGTGTATTGCCTAGTGCACTTTAAAAATGTATGTCAGGGAGAAATCATGCCAGCTCTGCAAAGGGAGTTGAAAGATGAAGGATCTTTTCCTATTCCACAGTTCTCTGAATTACATTTATTTATATACAACATTCTTTGAGTATGTTACAGTGTATTCAGTGTTTGCATCTACTGGTGTACCTTTGGGGGGTGAGATAGGAAAGTTAATCCTTCAGTAATCTCAAAATATCTTTCCTTTTAACTCTCTTTTTCAGGACATTGATTTCTTTTGTGAATAGCGCTGAAAGCAGCAATCTCTCAGCTGCTGTTAGGGAAAGCTGATGCCAGGAAACCTGGACAACCTCCCTGAAGACGCAGCCCTTCCTGTAACAGATGTTTGTGGAACAAGTAATCTTTCTTCAAAGCAATAAAGTTTTCATTTAAATGGAGTGACTTGGGATGAGGAAACAGTTCCTCACAGGATTTGTTTTTTAGAAATGTTATACCTGTGTATACTTTGTTACTTGTTAATAAAGCTAATAGCCTTTGAATTGCTGTAAGTCTGTGTGGTAAAACTGCTGCATATATGGGATTAGATGTGCAATTTTGGCCTGCATTTTCCTACCATAACCATATGCCCTATATTAAGATATTAAAATTACCTTCATTGGGTGAGCCACTTGTGACTCGCTGGAATAAGTAATTGTTGTTATAAGAGCTAATCACAAGATGAGGAATCCCTAGCAACTAAATACAGGCTTTAGTATTCTGTCAAAAGCATGTCTCACTCCTCAGGTGCTGGCACTGGGCATGTTCAAGCTGAAAGCCTGGGGAGAAACAGGAGGATGGAGGAAGTCTGGGGACAGTGCCTGACCAGGGCCTCCCCCGCCTTGGAAAGAGAATGATAACCCTCTTGCCCCCTGAGCACTGGTACAGGAGACATTGAGTTACTGGTGTACTCAGTTCTATATGGATGTGTAAGAGACAGATGCAGAAAGCTTTATATGCATTTCTCCACAGAGGTACTGTCCTTTCCTCTTCATTTACAATGCAGGAGAACTAGACATTCTGTAGTATAAAGTGAAACCAGTGTTTTTAGTCTTGACATTGTGCTTAATACTTAACCTGTGTCCTTGTAAAGAAAAGCTTGCAGATGTTACCTGGTTTCAGCTCCTGTTTGCTCTTTAACTAGCTTCTATGAGCTGTGGATACTTCAGCCCAGTAAGACAACAGAATGCATACAACAAGAAGTAGCTATACATGTATTGTACTTTCTGAGCTTGCACAAAAAGCAATGTTTGGAGTATCAGTGAAACACAGTTTTCTATGACTTCTGGCAATCATGGCAAGTCTGTGGCCATTATAGGAGTATGTGGCCAATGTGTATATGTTTCTCTCTGCCTTTTGCCTGGCTGCCATCAGAGTCCCTGTTCTGCAGTGATCTCTGCAGAAAATAACTTGTCAGGCTTTCAAGGAGCATCCAAGTCTGCCTTTGCTACTTGAAAATCTAATTCTGAGGGAAGTATGATAAGGGTTTTCACTTTGTGGAATTCATAAAGCATTTGCCTGTGAAGAAGCATTGTACTGGCAAAGCTACTTTTCTGCTGAATTCAGTCTCTAATGTGCAACTGCTGGATGATTTCCCATCTAATGAAGCTTTATGGCACCTTTTGTCTACACAATGTCATAGGTACTTGTTTTATACATTCACATTGTGTAAAACTGTCATCTCACCAGGACTGGTGACCTATGTTACAATGTGAATGCTTGTATGATGTATAAGAAAAATGTATAGCTTCATCAGGTGACTTTTTGGCAGGATCCTTTTTTTCACTTGTCCAAAGGAGAACTGTGACTTCATATGTTAGTCACTAGGGACGTGATACAATGAATGGAACAATTCCTGATCTTTATGGCCATTGCCTCTCTGAAGGCAGTACCTTCTCTGGAAATGCTACACTGAGAAAGCATGTTGGGTATTTTGCAAGGGATGATGTGTGTGCTTGGAAGAGTGGAGATATTGCAGTCTGGCAGGGTCTTCTCATTCTAGAGAAGTGCCTCAATTGTCACTTTTATTCCAAGTTTCACAATGGTTGATTAATTTAAAATTCCCGTTGGTGAGGCTTGATAATTGCTTGTTTTCAGAGGAAAGTCTTAAGTTTCTACCCTTTACAAATGTAGGGAAGCGTGACAACCCTAACCTTAGCAACGCTAACGCCAAAGTGATCACAAACATATACAATGAAATCTGTGAGAAGTGGGGAAAGGAGAAATGGCAGGGAAGCACAAGATGCCTGTAGAAAACTTTTGAATGCTTGCAGTTGGCAGCACTGTTAAAGTGAAGTTGACAGTCAAAGATCAATAGTTTTGACACTGAACATTGTTTTCTGCATCTCACATTCTTAGCTGAAGCTCATTTCAGAACAACACAGCTTGCCATTCAGACCCCTAAGTGCTCATGCTGTAGTGCACCTGGCTGAAATAAACAGGAACTGACTTCAAGAGAAGTAGAGGAGAATCAATATTATACTAGCAGGCAGTGGAGGATGCTTTTGATTTTCTAGTTTCTTTCTTTTTTTCCCATACAGTGACTGTTGTCCTTGCAGTTTCTTTATCGGAATCACAGCAGTTTCACTGTTACTGTTTTAGTAATATGTACACAATTTCTTACATGCAGTGTGTGCTATTTATATGACAAGATCTTGCAGTCTGCTTCTGTTCATTTTATCCCAGCATAGGGGAAATATAGGCACAGTTTGATGTGTGTTTCAGTTTTGCCTTTAAACAAGGCTGTGTAGGACTCTTGATGTGGCCTGGGACTGTGCTGTTAACTTGTGATCTCCCATTACTCACTGAAGTTAGCATGAAGTTTTCAGCCTTAGGTGGGGATTCAGAAGCTTTTAGACTAACCCACGGTGGGTTTTTTTCAGCAAGGTTAGCTTTGAACAAGTGTAATACTCCTAGATCATTACCTGAAGTAAAAAGCTTGCGATTAAGAAAGCCTTCCCGGTGCTATGGGACTTGATGCTTTCTTTGTTTGCCTTGTGAGCGGTGGGGTTTGGTGAGTGCAGGGTGACTGACATCCAGCGGCTGGCTTCTGCCTAGCCGTGGGGAGGACTCAGCTGAATAGGAGTACCGCAGGCACACTCCAAATGGGCGGAGCCCTCGGGGGTCTCCTGTCTAAAGCAAGGTCACACTGAATCCACGTCAAGAGTGCTCACGGATTTGCCTGGTCTTAAAAATCTCCAAGGACCCTGGGTAGCTTATTCCCTAATTAATCTCATAGTGAAACTACTTACTTTACCTAGAACCTGTTTCGTTGTGGGTTGGTTGGTTTGTTTGGTTTTTTTAAATTTATGTCCATTGTCCCTCTTCCTCCACAGAGCACCTCAATAAAGAGCCCAGATCTATCTTCCCAATAAACTCTGTGTAGTTAGTGGAAGAGGGGGGCTACTTCTGTGTCCCCCTGAAGCTGTTTCTTCCCCAAGCTCAACAAGTCCAGCTTGTCCAGCCTCTCCTGTCAGAGTTGGCAGCCCCCTGCCCATCTCAGCATCTCTCCACACAACATGCTCCAATTGTGCATCAGCAGGCCAGGTTTCCAGTTTGGCTTGTTGGCAACAATAAGGATGACTGAGTTTATGGAAGATTCACACATGCTTATCTAATTCTTACTTGTGATGGCACTAACATTTCACACCAGAGACTTTTTCCTAATTACATAGGCTGCTGCAAGCATCTTGTTATCTGTTTTGCCAACAATAAACATGCCTCAGGGCTTACAAAAGCTGACAGAGTTCACTCAGGGCTTTTCTGCAATGTGTTCTTGCCAATACAACTTTCTCATGCCGATGCACTCTGACAGCAAGAGCGCTGTGTGCTCCTGAGATGTGCTGGCCCTGTGGCAAAGAGGCAGCACACGAGGTGCCTGTACCCACAGTTTGGTGGTGTTACCAGCATGTTGGCCAGCTGCATACAAGAAACTTCAGTGACAGAAAACAGCAGGCAGATGGTTGGTGCCGAGTTCCTTTCCACACACTGGCTGCAGTGTGGAGGAGCTGCCCTGGTGCAGGGCTAATGAAAGGCTAATTGCAACCCTGACTGGAATGCAGGAGTGGATGAGCAACAGCTGCTATAAAAATAACTTGCCTCAGAAGGGTGGGAGGATGGTAGGGGTATGTAAAGAGAGATTGAGGGGCTAAGGTTAGACTGGCAAGTTGGTGGGGGAGATGCAGAAGTACATGAGCTTGTGGTGACCTTTCATTTGAAGTGTGGTGGTTGTACTCTGTTATATTCTGTTTATATTTGAGCTCTCTATTGTAAGAAGATACCTTTCTGATGTAAACTTGAAATATCTCATAACCTTGAGATTTAGGAACCCTTGTTATAGAGTAGCCAGGTAAGGAAAAGCATCACCTGAGAATATTATTGTTAACCTTGATGTGTGAGCTTATTCCTAAAATACTGCTTGTTATTTAAAAAATTCCTGATTTATGTTTATTTACTGGAAATACCTCATTTAAGCTGAAAGATAGCTTGTCTCTTTTTCCTTTTTTTTTTTCTGGCAAAGGAGAGATGCTTTATTTTCTATTGGCTGATGCTAAGTTTTCTGTGGGCTTTTCTTCCCTTACAGCTTCCTACCTCTGCTTTGTTTCTCTATTTTCTTGAACTAGCGTGGTGTGGCTGTGTCACCAGCCTTTGGAGGTGACTGATGTGTTTGTGGAACAAAATAGTTTTCAGGGTTAGAAATGACTGTGTTTTTACAGTAGTGGGTGGAAAAACAGCTTTGGGATGGATGAGTGGTACTATGTCAATACAAATCATAAGGAACCAGTGTGAGGTTGATTGTTGTTCCTTCTCAGGTGAAATTATGCTGCCAGCCCATGAAAAGGAGGAGCTTAAAATATAAGGTATTAGGTAAAGCTGCAAGGGTACTTAGTAAATAATGTTGAATATATATAAAAAATACTTAGGTTTCTAAGTATCCCTTTAAAAAAGGTGTGAACATATCTGAAGAGTGTAAAATGATGTGGTTTAAGCTGGCAGGTAGCTAAAACAACCATGCAGCTGTTGGCTTGCTCCTTGCCCCCAGTAGAATGGGGAGGAAAAAAAGGGTCTGAGATAAAGACAATTTAATAAGATAACAAAGGAAGAGAATAATAATAATAATATACAAAACAAATTATATGGAGCCCAGTTGCTTGTCCCTGCCGACCAATGCATGGCTAGTACCTGAACAGCAGTCCTGACAGTTTTGCCCAAGTTAGACTCTGAGTATGATGCCATATGGTATGGAGTATCCCTTTGGCCAGTTTGGGTCAGCTGTTCTAACAATGTCCCTAACTTGTTGTGCACTCCTGGTCTCCTTGCTGTCAGGGCAGTGTAAGAATCTGAGAAGTCCTTGACTTGGTCTATGCATTGACTAGCAACAACCAAAATATCAGTGTTATCACTATCAGTATTATTCTCATCTTAAATCCAAATGCAGCATACAGCAGCTTCTAGGAAGAACTAAGGAGACTGGGCTCCACTACTGTATTTTTGCCACAGAAGTGTGTGTAAAATCACTTAAGGGTTGAACTAATTTCGGAGTTGTAGTACCCAACTCTGTTTGGATTAGATTTTTTTTCCTCCCATGTGGCATACCCTTTGAACAGCAGTGTGGAAGAGAGGAGCTGCTGGTCCATCTGCTGATAGCTGTGTTGGAATATAACCTGCACCAGTCAGTATTCTGTTATGCATCCACTGGTTTCAGTGATGCTTTGTGAGCTCAAGGTTACTTGGGACCCAGACAGGCTTTCTGGAAGCTAGAAGTGGAGAAATCCCTCTGCATGCGTAGTAACCCAGGGGGTGGACACTCAGCTGTGATACAGGGAAATCTGCTTTATAATTTTTGGTGGATGAAACTCTGACTAACTGTATCCTGCTTCTTTTTGAAGATTACTGGAGCAGCTATTGGTGACAAAAGGGGGTTCCTAGTTTTGGTGCACAATAGAGAAAATCCTCAGTAAGAAAGTTTCACAGGAAAAAAATCTTCTACTTCCTTTAAAGTTGTAGTGGATTTTGAAAGTCTTTGTGTCAAGTGAAATGTGTGCCAGCTATTCCAATGAATAGCCAGTGTAATTGCCAATTATGTTCTTCTCTTGGAAATAGTGATGTGACTTTGTTTAAACCAAATGCAGCTAGTTTGATGTCTGGGTTATTCTTCAGGCAGTCTCCAGGAGCTTTGAGTTACGCAGGATAAAATTGGTAGCACTGGTCTGATGTAGTCAGGCTAGTTTAATATACTGTACAGCATGCATTGATCACGATGCCAACTAAAGCATTAAACTTCCTTCTCTCTTCTTGAATATGCAGTGGCTCTGCAGTAGTTACATGTTGTGCCTTGAAATACCTGCAAAGAGGTGTAATAGAGAAATAAGTTGTCTGCTTTGAAGGTATCTGTAAAAATCCTAATTGTGGTGGTTTTGGCCCTGGCTAGAGGCCAAATGCCCACCAAGCCACTCCCTCACTCCCACCTTCAGCCAAAAAGGGGAGAAAATAGATTTTTGGAGGCTCAGGCCCTGAGATAAGGACAGAGGGATCACTCTCCAATTAGTGCAATGGTCAAAACAGACTTGGCACAGAATAAAGGAAAGCTAATTATTACTACTACAACTAATACACCCAGTGAACCAGAACAAGATAAGAGTAAGAAGCGGCCAGGTCTTAAAGCACCTTCCCCCTGCCCCTCCCCTTCTTAGCAAACTTAAACTCCATCATGATTTTACTCCCTTCTTCCCCCCACAACATGGTGCAGGGAGGGGCAGGGAATGGGGAGTGGGGGTTTTCAGTCCATTCTGCCTGAGCTGTCTTCTGTCTCATCTTAGGGGGGCGGGGGGTGGCACTCCACACCCACACACTTTCTTCCCTTATGGTGCTGTGGGGTCCCACCTATGCAAGAGTTGTATCCATGAACTTCTGCAGTGTCGGCCCTTTCCATCGGGGAGTCATCTCCTCACAGCAGGACTCCCTTCCATAGAGTGCTGACCTTCGGGCCCAGACGCCCCCGGCCTGGTTCCCCAGAGTCACAAGTCCCCTGGCAAACCTGCTGAGGTGTGGATCAATCTCTTCACAGGCCGTAGATGTCTCTGCTCCCCGTCTCATCCATGGGCTGTGAGGGGACATCCCACTTCACCATGGTCTTCTCCACGAGCTGCAGAGGAAACATTCTTTCCACATTCTTTTCCCCACCCCCTCCTTCAGGCCTGGCCTTGGCATCTGTGAGGCTTGTTACATCTCCCCACTCTCTGTTCCAGTGGCAAAGTGCACCAGCCTGCAGGTTCTTTTCTCCTATATGTGATTCACAGAGGCGCTATGAATCCATCTCTGATTGGTCAGAGGCAACTTTGGCCTTGAATTGGCTGATGTTCACTGTCTGGAACCCGCAGAAAACTGTAACTGCTGCTTTGCAAAAACCATCTAAGCAGCACAGCTACACCAAACTGCAACGCTCATCAACTTATGTTGCCCCTTAAAAATAATGATTGCCTGTGGCTCAGATGATACCAATGCATATATGGAGTCAAAGGAAGCAGTAAGAGACTGAGTAGAGGACTGGGGTGGAGAGATGGCTTAAAAGAGCTGAGAGAGGCAAACCATCCTGTGTTAGATGACAGATTTGTCCCTGTGCGCCATGAACCAGAGGTGATGTCTTTGCATTTAGTAACTCTGGATGGATTCTTCTTCCACAGGTTGCTAGTTTGCTTTGTGAAGCTCATCCCAGTCACTGTAGCTAAATCTAATTGACGTATCTGTTCAGCTTTCTTTGCTGCAATGATACTCAACATACATCAGACTAAGATCTATATACAGTGCAAAATCACATAGTTCCAAGCTACAGATGTGGCTCCTGAATATTGCTTGGCTGTGTGTGATACTGTATCTGGTAAATAGCTTTTGCAGCACACTGCAGTGTTGTAACAATTGCAGCTTGTTTTTTAGCTAGCTCAAATGTCACTTTGTTACTCTATTTTTTGCAGTGTAGACAGACTTGGGGCTCTTGATATGAACTTGGAAGAAAAGGTCCAAGTGTTGTGGCCCAAGTGCCATATTTTTCAGTTGGAAAAGTTGCATGTACAGAAAAAGTCTTATGTCACTAAACCTAATCAATGGAGTGAAGATAACAAAACCTATATGCCTAAGGTATTGCCTCCCCCTTCCTCGGGGGAGACATGGTTTTCTGCCAGAAGCAGCTCAATGTGCTTTTGCTACCTTGTAGTTTGTACTCTAGAGTTGTAAGCAGATGTTATCTGTCTTAAGAGCTTGAACTCCCACCTTTTGTTACAATTACAGAGCTCTTTGTAATACTGTCCTTTTTTTTCCTTCTTCTGTTTTAAGGGTTCTGTTTCTGGGCTCCTCACCATAAGAAGGACATTGAGGTCCTCGAGCAAGTCCAGAGAAGGGCAACCAGGCTGCTGAAGGGGCTGAAGGGCAAATCATATGAGGAGCAGCTGAGGGAGCTGGGGATGTTTAGACTGGAGAAGAGAAGGCTGAAGGGAGACCTTATCACTGCCTACAAGTACCTGAAGAGAGGTTGTAGAGAGGTGGGCGATGGTCTCTTCAGCCAGGTGACAGGAGACAGGACAAAGGGAAATGGCACAAAGCTGTGCCAGGGCAGGGTCAGGTTAGATGTGAGGAAAAAATGTTTCACTGAAAGAGTTGTCAGGGCCTGGAACAGGCTGCCCAGGGAGGGGGTTGAGTCACCTTCCCTGGATGTGTTTAAAATAAGGGTAGACAAGGTATTTAGGGATATGGTTTAGCATAGGACAGGGATGGTTGGACTTGATGATCTTAAAGGTCTTTTCCAACCTTGTGATTCTGGGTGAGAGGAAAGTGCAGGAGGAAGTAGATATTCAAGGATACTCAGAACAGCTGTGGCAGAAATTTAGTAACTCTATGGTTCAGGCTGTTGTGCTACGTCATCCTTTATTTGCAGCATATGTGTATGTGAAGTCATAATATGCTGCTGGGCAAATTCTTCTGTGTGGCTTGTATTTTCATTTGTGTGCATTAGACACACTTAGGAAAATATGGAGTCGTTTGGAAGCTCGTACAATTTCTGAGTGTTCCTGTGAGGTGCCATTTCTGGAGTTGCTTTGAATTGCTTGAACATGGCCAGTGAGTATGGGGAGTCTCACAGGCCAGCTCTGGATCTTGTTCAGAAAAGTGATATTGCACTAGTAGAGTTTGTGTAGAGGAAAAAGTGTAGCAGAAAAATGCTTATTTTGACTCTTTCTGAAAACATACATAATGATTACTTCCCACCCTCTACCTGTCAGCTAAATGCTACTATAACTATTGCACAATGAGTGATGGATATGCTTCTCTGGCTGTGAATTCTGCAGCTCTGCTCTGTTCTAATTTGATCTGATCATGGCACTTTGGCTCTGTGCTGAAGCTTAAATCTGGCAGTAGCAAGGCCCCTGTCTGCAGGGTGCAGGCAGTGGCCTTCTCATTCTGTTCACATTGATAGCTGCTGATGTCTGGGTGTTGTGGAAAGAGCACTAGTGTGATTGGGAAGATTGGCAGCTTTTAAAGCATTTCTCTTTGCAGGGAGGCACAGCGCAACATAGATTAGATGTCTCCATGATGTAATGGAGCACATTGCTATGGCTATCAGGTGGTGTTGTAGTGTAACTCAAAGCAGCAGAGATCTGTGTACTTAATGTATGCCACTATGGTCAACTCAATGTGACCACCATGAGGTTCTTCCTCATAAACCAGCCTCATTGGTTTCTTCATCCACTTGGAGACACAGCCTGGTCTGTTTTCTCCAAAGTTCTGAAGTCAGCTGCTTTAAATTTTGCTCCTTTTTGAGGTAGGTTGCTTTAATAAAAATATGAAACTACTTATAGCTGTCCATTCCCATTTATAGCCTAGGGAACAAATGTGCAATAAAACCCCCACCTGCTGTCTTTTCCATAGTCTCCTGGGAGGTTGGAATTGCACCTTTCACCCCAACATTGAATCTCTACTACTGAGATTCACAGAACCATTCTCAGTCCCCTTACCATAGAAAAAACTGGCCTTTTCAAGGTCTAGCTTGTTCTGCACATCTCACTAATGCTTTCCTACAAAACCCTTCTTTGTCAGCATGGGTGCCACTGCCATCCCACAGGAATACAGACTGCAGAACTTACAGAAGAACAATTACTTACATTTTCTAGCCCCAAATGTATCCTTGCATAGATTTAATTTTTTCTACAGCTGGTACTTTAGACAAACTAGAAGTGTCAATATGGATATATACACAAGATGACATCATCTACTTTTCTCATAAACTACTGCAGGGAAGAGATTTTAAGTGATTGTACCACCAAACAGAAAACTAAATGCCTTTGCCAAGCTGGTGGCAAGCCCAAATGTTATCAAGCTTTGACAGGTAGTGTCAGCCACCCCCCTAGTTCTTGAGGAGAATGGTTTTGTTTTAATCCTGTCAGGCACCTTTTTAAAATAAATTGTTCTCTCTTGTTTCTGCTCTTACCCGATGAAAGAACTGGTTGAAGGTAAAAGCTATTAATCCCTCAAGAGGAAAAAAAGTCTCCTTCATCCATTTTTAAATGGCTGAACCAGAGGAGTTAAAAAAATAACAAACAACCAAACCAGCTCTGAGGGAGAGAAAGGTGTGGAATAGGTGGCTCTTCTGTGTGGAAGCATGGCTTACTCATGATCCTCTTATGGACACTACACTCTGAACTGCTTGCTAATCCACTCTTTCAGAAATTTAGCCCCAGTCTTTAAACAAGAATTACAAGACATACCTTGAGCAGCTGTTCCTCATCTCCATTGAGGAAAATAGGTAGTGACCCCAGCCTGCACAAATGTCCTGCTCAGTCTCTCAGTTACTACAAGAGGTTGCAAGTATTATGCAATTAGAAGATTTTTGTTGTTGTTTTGGGGACCTGAGTTCTGAGGAAAACTCAGCTGAGGAAGGTATTGTGGAAAAAATCTTGTGACTTGTTATGTGGTGCATGCTGCTACCACTACTGAGCTGTGAACTACCTTAAGGACTTCCTCAAGTTCTGTTTTACAGATCCAGTGCTGTTGTCTTCCTTGTGCAGGAAGGTAAAAATTTATTAAACAGGCTATTTGTTTCTCTGAATTTTATGTGGTGTGAGATGCCTTAAAGATGCATTTTGTGCATGCCTTTTTTTTATTTCTATGGCTCTTAATGTGGCAGTTGATGGATTTCTGCCTTGTACTGCTGCTCTCATTGGCTGCAGAGGGCTGTTCTAATGAAATTTCTGCAAGCCCCCTTTTCTTTGAGTACCAGAACATAGGCATTGGGTTTCCCACTCTTGCAAGTTACCCAGCTACAGAGATAATGCTTTGTTTTGCTCAGACAAATGTGGAAGATGTCTCAGCCATGCTGCCTGCGCTCTGCCATCTACGGAGTAATACTGTATAACAACTTCAGACGTCACATTTGGATATCAGATCAGTGCTATTTAGAGGGGCTGGATTTAGCACCTGCCTTGCTCTCTAGGTGTTGGTGCTTTTAAAATGTAAAGGTTTAAGTGTCTTCCTTTGTGCAAGTAATCTGAGCCTTGTAGACTCCCTGTGGTGATCATGCTGTAACTATCAACTTGGTTTGAGTAACTGACACAAAGGTTTTTGTTATTTGCTGAGAGCAGACTAGTTTGGTTTTCTAAATCCAAGTGACGGGGTTGCACTCCCAGTGTAAATCCTTCAGGAGCCAGAACTGATCATGTGAACAATTGAAACGATGGTTTATGAATTTAAGTAAGCATGGCCCAAGCATGGGGAAAGAATTTGTGCCATGACTGGTGGTTCACTCAGACTGTGGATTCATGGCTTCCTGATGGCAAAGACTGGGGATCTGCAGATACAGGGTAACCAAGCATCAGAGCTGTGTAATCTAAGTATCAGTGATTTCTTGACATGCAGTTTCAAAACTCTTCCTGGGGGCTTCCCAGTAATTTACTTTCTACTAGGTTCAATAGAATTCCATGGACCTGAAGAGGCAATTTTCTCTGAGAAATCAGTCGGCTGTTGCTGAAGCTTTTTTTGAGCCAATGAATAGATTGTTGTTTGAACTGGTATTTGAGAACAGAAGCAAGACCTCTTTGGACACAACGCCCTACTAGCAAAGCGGTTTTGTTTGGTTGCTGTTTTTTAACCTTACAGTGGACAAACTGCTGAAGATTCATAGTTACTTTGCTTTAACCTCTGAGTGTTGGAGAAAGCATTGCAATATCCTACAAAAAGCCTAATGGATCCCTAACTCTTGGCATCTGCTTGTAAAACAGTCTATTTCAGGCGCATGAATGTGCATGAGGTGTGTATGCCTACAGATCTTCAGTTTAAAGGACTTGGGCCTAAGGTGTCTGCAGCTTTCTTTGGTATTCTAACTGTATTTGCTGTGTGTGATTATCTTTTTAAATCTTTTTTTCTTAACTTATATTTCCTTTTAATGCTATGACATAATGGATACAGCCTGAATCTCATCTGCAGTATTGATTTAATTCAAGGAGATTCATTTGGGCTCTGTGGTGTTATGAGCTGATAAGCTTCTTATAGATTGTGAGATCTCATAACAATCTTTCCATCAAATACCTGATAAAGAGGAAAGAACATCTGTTGGGCAATAGAGAAATAATAACTGGATCAATTTGGGCACCCTTTAGTGAAACAACAAACTGCCCATGACCAGGTGGCTTATCTGGAAGAGCGTGGGACTGACTAGGGTTAGACCTCAGCAAGCTGGGGCCTTTTCAGTAATAGGGGAGTAGCTGTTTAGACATCAAACAAATTATAGAACTGGATATTGGCCTCACTACCCAGGTTTCTCTCTCTTTTTTTTTTTTTTCTCTTCTGTGAAAGGGATTTAAGAGAAGGGAATGGAAACTGAATGCTCCATTGACTGGTTGTAGCAGCTGGTAATGCTCCTGGGCAGGTTGTAGGAGACAGGTAAATCCTAATGGAAACCTCTGGCCTTGTAAGCCTTAAGTGAAGCCTTCTATTTTTGTTTTTGCTACCTTAAATACATGCAACTCTTTCACTTCTGTTTAGCTAGTCCAGACTCTCTGCCTATATAACTAACTGAGATTAAAGAAGTTGCTGTGAAGAGCTATTTGCATTTGATTTAGCAAAACAAGAAATTATTGGATGAGGAAAAGCCAGCTGCTTTTTTGATAATGTTCAGTGTCTTGTTAAATCATTCTTTACAGTGATCTGCATATGTCATTTCACATCTTAATCCTGTAATCTTTCTTTTGGTGATGTTTCTATCTGAGAATTGGTGGTCATATATCAAAATCCTTTTCTGTTTCACTTGCTGTTGCTTGAGACTCTGCATACACAAGCAACATTACTTTTGTTGCTGTTGTTGCATGCCAATTAAATGGAAATTGTTTTCCCAAAGGTATGGTCTGTAGACACTGGGGAGCTAAAGGGAATGAGGAAAAATCACTGAAGCCATTTTACAAACTGCTTGGATTCTGATTTTAGAAGGCTCTAATTTAAAATTCAATAAAGGATAGCTTATGCTTACAGATTTTTATTTATAACTTTAATCCTAGATTAAGCTGTATTGAGATTAAACAAGTGAGATTTTAATGCATTATTCTATACTAGCCACAACGATTGAAATAACTGTGTCTTTACCTGCCCTTCCTGTTTAAAATGAATCAGGATAATAGCAGATTAAAAGCACTTAAAAGGGGAAAAAACAATTGCTTGCAAGGAAGAAAGCAATTAAGCCTTTTTCAGGGAGAGATGCAGTGGAGGGGAAACACAGGAGTAAGTTTGTAGGGTCAGAAAAAATCAGGGAAGCAAAACTGAAGATAAAGACCAACAAAGGGAAAGAATAGGTTCTTCTGAATTAGCAGGTACCATGAAGAAAAAATGTGTTACAGAAGGAAACCCTTCCTTTGATTTTATTATTCATTAATAGTTGTTTTGGTGCATTTAAGGCTGGAGCTTGGAATTACCAAACGGTCTTTGAAGTTGTGTGTTTCAAAGCACATAGCAATTGCATCTGGAGGAGTAAGACTGCACCAAGGTTCTGTAGAAAAAAATACTGAGATTGGTATAGTCAAAGTCCTGTGAATGCAGGCAGAGAAGACAGTATTTCTTTCATAGTAGTTCTAGGGTGGGTTGGTTTGTAATTTAAACTATGGTCTGGAGTGGCACATCAAGATGTTTGGGGGGTTTTATTTTACTTAGTAAAAATATTTAGATTTAAATGAAGGTGAATACTACTAAGATTTTTCTTGATTGTATGTTGGTGTTTTGCTTTTCTGAGAACACCTTGCCCAACAATTGTGCCTCTGGACATCCTGAGCTGCTTAAGCAGCAGAGGTGGATCCTCTAGTGTTGTGTATGGCACAAGAGCCTGCTTGTCTTCCAGAGCATTGCTGCAGGTCTAGCTGGCACTTCAACACCGGGTGTTCTGTGAAGTTACACTAGTCTCAAGCAGCGTAAGACTTGGAGGTGGGGGGATGGGGAGGTGTCCCTTGCCCTGCTAGGAGTGTTGCAAAATGCAAATAATCTTTTAAGTAGGAATCAGGACTGGATGTCCTTGGCTTTATTAAAACTCCTGTTCTTCAGGCTCTTTTAAAAAAGATATGTAGTGGTATCCCCAAGGAGTATTACTATCTCTTAAAAGCAATAAAGTCATTATGTCCAAAAAGAGCAGCAATTCTGTTAGAAGGCCTGCATATAGGGCAATAATTCTATAATAAGTGAAAATGGTAAATTTTTGTTTTCATGTCACTGGAGAAACTGAAATATACTTGATTGCAGTGTGCTAAAGTTTATTTTAATAAGCATTCATTCATTCAACAGCAAGTTTAACAAACAATGTGCCTCAGGGTAGAGTGAAAGGATGTTTTTCTTATTTGGTTTTTAATCTACAGCTAAATTTTTACGACTTTTGCCTAAAATCACTTAAGGCTTGGTAGCTGTGGTAGGCCATGCCTTCCATGTGGGAGCTGCTGTTGTGCACTCCTGCTACAAACTGGTTTTCAACGGGCAGTCCATGTGGTGCCTGCATGATTTGTAGGTAACAACAGTGAAAGGATAACTGCTGTGTTCCAAGGCTTTGTAGTGTACCTTGTGCTTGTTTTGCTCAACTTCAGAGTCTGAGGTACAGCTAATCTTCATGCAGTATTTTGCTGTTGCTTGACTGCCTTTATGGACTCCTTTGGGAGAATTTTGCTTGATTTACCTGCCAAGTAAAATATCACTGTGATTGTGTGAACGTAGTATTTTGTGTTTGCTATCTAAGGGATGCTGGGTACCGTGCTCTTTATTTTTCTTCTCTATGCTTTTAGAAAAGAAGGTCCTGGGAATTCACCTAAAATGGGCATATGCCACTGGACTGTCTGGCAACAGTAAATAAAGGACTGTGATATTCAGTATGGAGTGCTTCCTAGGACCCTCTTTTCCTTCTTTCTCGGTTTGAAAAAGACTTCTTGGCACCTTTTGTCTTCCCCCTCCAGTTCGTTGAGGTTACCACAATGGCAGAAAAGGATAATGTGAAAGAGCAGTAATTTGGAATTTCTCTCTCTGCCTTGAACGCTTGGAAAAGGAGAGGAAAGAAGCTGGATTCTGTTCCTATCTCTCTTCTGTGCAGGGGTGTGCTGTATGGAGACTGTTCCTGGGGCTGTGAGCTGGCAGTGCGCTTTCTTACTACCTGTTTCCATCCTAGAGACTTAACAAGGTTTTGTTGTCTGACTTTGCCACGATTAATTACTACATTTCTAGAATGCTGGACTCATTTTCAGGCTAGAGCTTGTTTTGCTCAGTTTAATTTATCACTTGTCAGTAGTGCACTAGATAGAAGAGGCCTCATAACAAACTCAAGTTCATCTCTACAGTGACTCAGCTGAAATCAGTAATTGTGTCTGGGGGATGAAATTTCTTTGCATTGTTGAATATCTAATGTGGTACTGGAAGAGCTTCTTTGCCTTGAACTTCCACGGGTATTTTCCATGTAACTTTGCAAGTTGCTGCCCTTCAATATTGCAGTACCTCAGCCATGTGCCCAGAAGCCTTTCTTGGTCTTAATGACACTACTTGTTTTTAAACCCATATAACCAGTAGAACAACAGTTGTGAATAAAACCCCATTGATATGAGGGTGAGGACAGTATTAGTCTGTCTAATGTTCTACACAAAGAGTTAAAATATTTTTCATGGGCAAAAACAGGAAACTGAGGAGGAGGTGGAATGCTGCTCATTAGTTTTGAGACTTCCTCCCCACCCCTGAACTGCCTCCTACGTGTGTGTAGGGGGGCAGGGGGAAAGGTCTTTTGCCTCCTGGGTGGTCAAGGCTTGTTAGACTAGGCAATACCAAATACATCAGCAATGTGGAGCTGAGTGGGTGACTAGCTGCTTTCCATCCAGTGCTGATGGGCCTTGACAGCTCATAAAGTCTTATGTAAACAAACCTGACAATTGAAGTGTGCTTATTGATCTAGCTGAAAGAAATGCAGTGTGGCTTTCCTGAAGTTTAGGTTTGCTGAAGTCTGAAACAACAGCTTCCTTACGTGAATTTTCCTGGAAATGGGTCTATGCTCTAACCACTTCTAAACAAGGGAGGCTAAAAGAGTAATTATGAGGCAGAGAATTCTTACTTGCCTGACAACCTGCTTAATGGGCTGGTTTGCTGGTTTGTTGTTGTTTGTTTACTTCAGGATTGATTTTAGGGTTTCAGGTTTTTCCCTCTCACCTAAGTATATGCACTCCATTTTTAAGGTGTAGGTGTGACTACAGAGCCCAACTAAGCAGCTTTCTCTTGAACTGTTCAACCAGCTGAATGGTTGGGAAAGGAGAAAGTGGAGAGTTACTTTGTGAATGGTGCCTAAAATTAGGCATAATGTACAGTTTTCCTTTGACCAGCAAAAGATGAGATTATGATATAGAATTTCAGCACTCTTCAGGGGACATAAATTCCTTTTTCCTGCTTATACTGTACAGCTGAAGGTAAAGCTAGGCATGGCAAGATGTAGTACATACTACTTAAGTAGTTTGGGAACAGGGTCGAGCGCAGACACCAGGTCACCCAGTGACTGTGAAGTCTCATACAAATGCTTCCCTGAGCCTTCAGAGGGTAGTTCTTCTAGTATATCCTGTAGCATAGCTACTCAAGATTAATTGTTCTCTATTGAATTGGCTCTCTCCAGAATGAAATCCAGAATCTCAAAGTAGATTTGAATTTAGATCTTTTACATGGACCATGCAGAGATGTAACAGTTCCTCCAGTATTTAAAAAAAACAAATAATCAATTTGTCAAGGGTTGGAAGTAGGAATTTAAACATGGGGGGACATGGAAGCCAGTGGAAGGGATTCAAAGATCAACATGACTAGAAGTTACAGAAAAAAACCTCTTTTTTTTTTTCTTTTTTTTTTTCTTCTTTTGTTAATTAAGAGGAGGGAATGGCTGCTTGGAAACTGAGTGGAGAACTCACTGAATTTCAATTTTGTGCTGGGAATGGAAAGATAAAATGTAGAGTGAACGTAAGGGATGAAGAGGATTCAGAGACCACGTGTTATATCTGGTTTTATTATGGTGAGGGATGAGAGGTGTCAGCATGTGAGGCAAGACACTAGTGTTGATCAAAGGCTGCGAGGGGAATATGACATAAAACACAAGCTGGTCACAACAGGATGGAAATGTGGGTAGCTGTATTTGGACAGAGCTATCTATATGAAACTGACCTGCTGCAGTCTGTAGCTTGTACATTTAGCTTGTTACTGAGAAACAGATTGCACTGTGTGGCTTAAATGAGTGAGTTTAACTTTCTTGCTATTGTGGATAGATATTAGGGGGAACACACGAAGCTCTTTCTGAATTTGGAAGCATAGACATCTGGGGGAGTTGCCCTTGCTAGTCTTTGAAGATTCTCATTATAGCAAGGCCTGGAGAAAAGAGGAGAGAAACCTACTGAGCCCTGTCACAACCTGTGAAGTGGGGAGATGTTGAAGGTGTTGTGCCAGAAAGAGACCTCTGCCTCCTTTCATTGGCAAGGTGGATGCTAATCAAGGATGACATAAAGCTATGTGCGCTCAGCATGAGAAGCTGACCACATCAAAGGATGGGGCCTACTGTAAAAATGCTTCTGTTGCAGAATAATTTCTGATTTTAGTTCAGTAGCCATGAAAATTTCCACGGAAACAAAATCATTCTTGCTGTCAGAGGAACTGCAAACTAGGTTTGATTTGATTAGACTTTGAACGAATAACTTGGCTTTGCTACATTCACATCAACATCCAGCAAGGTCAAGCTGTGTCCCAAGGGCAGAAGCAATTAAGCTATCTTTATTTTGCAATATTAATCTTATTTTTGTGGGGAAGAGACTGAAGCTGCCTGAAACACAGATTGGCTATGTCCATTATTGTTAAATATATTGCCTTCATACAGTTTCTAATGCATCCTAGTTCTGCATCGCAGATATTAGTCTGCTGGTGCTTGGATGAGTAAAGAAAATAAGTATCTTAAAACAAGAGCCCCCAACTAGCCCACGCTAGTGTCTTTTCAGCATAATGGTAGCCAAGTTCTTGGCCTTTAGTATTCTCTTTCTTGAAGCAAAACCACCGTATTTTGTGCCAGTATCTCGCACCTCCTGAAAGTGGCTAAAATTAGGAAGGAGAGATGCATACAAAAATGAGAAAAATAATTTCTCTTGCACTTTGGCATCTGAGTAACTATTGTTCCTATGTCCATGGGGATGAAAACATCCCTGAAATCGTCTTTGTGTAAAATTGAGCCGTTGACCACACACTGAATTTAGTCAGACTATTTTATAGTACCTATATGCACTAAACTTGCCTGCTAAACATGGGTACAAGAATTGCACACGTGGAGAGCATGGTGTTACTAGGGTTGATATGTATATTACAGCTACTTTGTGCTCATGTAAGTTTCTTCTGTTGAAACTTGGCTTGTTTGCACAACTAACTGATAAGTGCTAATTTGTGTATAACTGAAATGTATATCTGCTTTGAAAAGACAGGCTTTAAAAGCCACATGAAAAATTATAGAGTACCTGACATGATTATGATTATTTTTTTCTGTGGGCTGGTTTGAGAAAACCCAGTTTGAAGTAGAAAAGCAGCGGTTATATATAGTTAACTTCACTAATATACAGCAAACCTTCTTTCTAACTCGGGAGTTCATGCATATGGATCAGATGGTGGCAGATGACTTTGTGTGCTATCTTGTCTTCTCTGCCTCATTATTTGTGAAATGCAGCAGCTCATGTCACTTGCAGATCCAAGAGTTAGGGTAGCTTTTCTCAATGGAATTGCCAACTCTTTATTTCTCCACTGTCTTTTTGCTACTCATTAGGTTTTAGGTAGATTGACTTTTCACCCATGAAGCAGTAATTTAATTTTCAGTACTACATATGTATCTTAATGTTCCTGACAATTTGCAACATACTAATTTGAAGTGGATCCTCTTCCCCCACGTCCATTTTTCAAGGACCCTGGAGGTCTATTAACCTGTCTGTATCTGTATGAATGCAGCTACTTCATTAGCACAAGGCATTTAGAATACAGAGTGAAAGGTCGTGTATACAAGGCTTTCCTTATAGCATTTCAAGAAGGATCGGTTTTATTTGGAAGGGGGAAGAGACCAAAAGGGATGGAATGTCAAAAAGGAGTTATTAAATGCACAGATGTGGAGCATTCACAGAATTGTAGGGGTTGGAAGGGGCCTCAAGAGATCATCGGGTCCAACCCCCCTACCAAAGCAGCTCCCTAGCTCATATTGCACAGGGAGATGTCCAGATGGGTCTTGAATATCTCCAGAGATGGAGACTCCACACCCCCTGGGCAGCCTGTCCCAGGGCTCTGTCACCCTCACTGGGTAAAAGTTTTTCTGCACATTGGTGTGGAACCTGCTGTGCTCCAACTTGCAGCCATTGCCCCTTGTCCTGTCTCCACAGACCACTGAAAAGGGGCTGGCCATTTCCCCGTGTCCCACACTTCAGATACTTATAAGATCAGATCCCCTCTCAGTCTTCTTTACTCAAGGCTGAACAGCCCCAGTTCATTTAGCCTTTCCTTGTAGGGGAGATGCTCCAGGCCCTTAATTCATGTAGAACAGGAATGTGTTGGGGTCGCAGTTTTGCATAGTTGGGTACTGAGAGAGAGAGGGGCCAGAGGCTGCAGAAAATGGCTGCTGGAATCTTCTGCCAGCCTGCTTATAGCGCCTCTGAGAATCACATATAGGAGAGAAAAGAACTCGGAAGTGGCTGCATTTTGGCCACCAGGAAGTGCCAACAAGACCGCAATTTTGGCCAGTTAAGGGCATTGGGATGTCTATTTGCATAATAAATGCAAGCAGTTGACAGACACAAAAGGCCGGGAAGGCTGGGGGAGGAGGCGCCCAGGTACCCAGGCGAGAGATGCCCCTGCAGCCCGAGCAGAAGCTCCTGGAGTAGCCGGAGGAAACGACCCATGGAGGAGGCAGAGACCCGACCTGCCCGGTGGAGAGGCTCCACGCTGGATGGAGCTGGTGGAGACATAGAGAAGATGCCGTGACTGACGTTGGGATGAGCCCCTGCCAGCACAAGCGACCTACAGAGATGAGCCAAACAGGTTCGCTGGAGGAGGCATCATAGCCCCGTGGAGGACTGGGACTGAGAGACACTGTGATTTGTTGCTGCCTGCCAGAGCAGAGATGAAGCCCAGTGGGAAGAGATTTGCCTTGGAGAAAGTTCCTGGAGGACTGGCTCTTGTGGGTGAGATCCTACGGTGCAGCAGGGGGAGGCTGTGTGGAATGGATGCCCCCATCCCGGCCGAGAAGGAAACCACCTTGCAAGGGACTGACTGAAGCCCCCATCTCCTAGTCCCTGCCCCCCGTCCTGTGCTGCGAGCAGGAGAGGGGAAGAAGGGAGCAAAATCATGGCTAAAGGGAAGCCTGCTTTAGAATGGAGGGGTGGGGGAAGGTGTTACCGAGACCCCCATTTTCCCCAGTCCCTGCCCCTCCTGGGCTGCGACCGGGAGGGAAGAAGGGAGCAAACTTCTAACTAAAGCCTGCTAAGGAGGGAGTGGTGGGGGGAAAAGTGTTTGCCTGGTTTGCATTTGTTTCAAGATTGTTGGTTGCACTCCTGACCCTGGTTCCTTTTCACTGTTTCTCTTTAGCGCAGTGTAATAAATTAGATAACTTTCTCTTCAGCACTCTGTGTTGAGTCTGTTTTGCCCGCGTCACTAACGAGTTTTGACTCTTGAGCCGCCCAATTATATTATTTCTCCCCTGTCCAACTAAGAAAGGGAGTAATAGACTGATTTTTGTGGGCGTCTGGCCTTTGGCCAGGGCTCAACCACCACAGTTGGATAGATGGGCTGTTGTTACAATACATCAGTAGATGTGTAACTGCAGTGCACCAAATATACAGGCCAGGTTGCTGTCTCCTGTGAGGTCTGCTCACCAAACAAGCTACGCAAGTCATGGACATCTGTACACATGGTCCTAACAATTGGTTACTTAGAGCAAGTGGTTTTCTACTTGTAAAAGCACTTCCCTGACATAAGACACACTATCTGTCGTGATCTAAGAGGTCAAAAACCAAAAAAGGAACCTGGTAAAATTAAAATAAAATTAGTATTGTACATATGTGTAGAGCCTTATTTAAGATGGTCAGAATGCTTTATGAGTTAAGTATGGGACAAAGGTGCTACTTCAAGCAGCCATTGGGAATTTTTGGTGAAGAATAATTTCCTTTCAAAGTCCTTGTAACTCAAATCCAACTGACTTTGTCACCTCTGGATGCAAGTAGCACTTCTAATGCTTTTGGTGACAAAACCCATCCAAATAAACTTCAAACCTAAGTCTTAAGACTTCTGTAGCTTGAGAGTCTTGAGACACTGAAAAACCATTTAAGTCCTTGCTTAGCTTGCTTCAGGATTAAAACATATGAGGGAAACAGTAGGTGATCATGGTAAAGCTACCTCTTATTTTAACCATAACTTTTGTCTTGAATATGAGTGGAGTTTTTTACTGGAATTTAATATTTTTTTTACGGGAGAAATCTTTGTTTTGGGTGAAATGTCCCGAACCTCGCGAAATTGCTTTTTGTCTTTATTTCAAGTGTACAGGTCTTTTGTCTTTGTGCTGTCACTGTACTCCATAGCGTCTAGCAAAAACGTATTTCCTCTGCAGGGAACTGAGCGTTGCCAGGCTGCAGGACAGGCAGGAACCCACTGGGTGGCAGAGGAGACCAAACCATGCAGCACCTCAGCAAGCTGCATTGCCAGGCTCTGGGAAAGAGCTCAAGCTCCTTGCTAACATCTAGTGAATTTGTCAGGAACTTGAAAAGCAGAGAGGAGGGAAATATAGTAAGACCCAAGTACTCTGTTGTCCAGCTTGAATTACTGCATTAGAATTGCATTGAGGGTCAACATAACCTAATGTGCAGTTGTGGGATGGGTTGAGAACAGCATCTGTGTTCAAAAGCAGCATATCGTTCAGATTGCTGTCCTTTATTCTGGTTTTCTGACACAAAAGGTTAATTATTGGCTACTTTAAAGAAGATGAAATGAGAAATAATTTCTGATTTTCCCTTCTCTGGGAAAAATTAAATACTTGTACTTTTCTTCAATGAGGCAGTAACATATTCCCATTTCCTGTTGTGTGAAGGTTGGAGGTCTCTTATACTTTGAACTCTACTGCTTCTCCCCTCACTGTTATATCTGTAACAAGGTTATGTTGGTGCTTCAGGATTAGAGCTTTAAAAAAAGTAAAAATTGAATTTTCCAAGTTGCAGTGGGGTTTCCTCTGATGGAATAGCTTTGCATTCACCTCATGCTTAGTTTGCTAGATTGGTTTCAATTAGGCTTTCCTTGATTTATAGTTGGTTGTATTTGTGCTGCAGTTGACTCTGCAGTTCATTACTTGAGGTCTCTGCATCGGTCTAGTGCCAACAAATTCCCAGCTGGCAGCTCAGTTGCCCACCATAAAGCAGGGAGATGAGGTGAGTGGCTGTAGCACTGCAGGGGACCTAGATGAGGGCCACACATTGGTGGAGGAGCAGCTGCATGCCCTCTTGTGCTCCCTGTGTACTGTGGGGAGAATGGACCACCTGGCATACCATGCTTGAGTTGTGTTAGAGGTGCCCCTTTAACTTATGATGAACCTTTTCAGCACCTCCTCTGTGAAAACTTATTTACCTTTTAGTCTAAAAAACCCCACAGAGTAGTGTCTGGTAGGTGAGCAGCAGGCAGCTTGTTGTAATGTCAGTCATTAAGTCCAGTTATTCTCTTCCTAGCATCAGTGAATAACTTAATTTCCCACTATATTGAGGAATATTGTTAATTGTCTAAAACCGAAGTATGGAGACTGTGTTCTGGTCAACAACAGCTGCCTGGAGGCTTGAGGCTTTGCAGGTTTGGCAGGAATGCCAGCTTTTTAAGGCCACACAGATTCCTAGATGACAGGATGCAGAAATCAAATAGCAGGAGAAATACTGACAGTGCTAATCACTGAAGAGGGAGGGCATTAAAAAAGAATTGTTTGCTTTGTGTTTTGAAACTCTTTCTAGTGTCAACTTTCTAAAGCAACCAAGTGAGGGACATTGTCAATGAGCTGATACTGTCCTTTGCAGGTAGAACCTGGGACATGAACACATTCTTCTTGTTCTGGAGATTTAATTTATTGATGAGACTGTTCTGATTCATAAAGAGCATGGAAATCATTTACCTAGGGACTGAATGCCCTGCCATGTGACTTATTTCATGTTTAGAGTAAAGCTTATCTGCCATGTGCTAACCCTTCTTCTCTCCATGCTGCAAATTAAAGTAATTAGCAAACAATAGCCAGCTTGTAGATTTTTCCATTGAAGCTGCAAAAGTACAAACAGGAAAAGAAGCATTAAGGCACTCTTTCTTTCTTGTTTAAACATTACAAATGTCATTGATCATTTTACAGAATTAATCTTGGAAGGCTTAAAAAACATCTAATAGCAGAAAGTGTGAAAGTGTAGGCCCTGAAAAAACATTAGGGTGAATGCTAATGCAACTACTTTGTCACTTGTAGTGATTCAGGCAAACAAGACACGTTATGGCTTGGCTGAAGAATATTTCTATAATACAGAGAAATGAGGTGTGTGGCATAATGCACTCTTCAGAGCTGTTCCTGGAAGCCATTTTTGTTTGTATCATAGCCCATTGTTAAACAAAGCATGGCTGCTCCTTCTTGTGCTTTTGTGCTGGACTTCCCATTCTTTGCTGTGAGCTACATTTATGTGGGGTTCCTGTTGGGAGAGAAAACTCTCCAGGAGGATGTAGGTGCTGAAGAAATCAAAGGGTTGTTACTTTGCTCATGCAGAGTTTTGCTTGACATAGCAGCCCAGCAACAGATTGTGATTGTTTCTCCAGTGATGATTCAGATTCAGATTTGTCTGGGAGAACAACTTGGAGACTGCTTGATTTTGATTTTTTCTTTTTTCTTTTCCACCTTATGAGTTGAGGTTTGTGGATGTGTTTTGTGGTAGACCAAAACCTCAGAGGTTGTTGAAGGGTACTTCTTTTTTACAGTGGCTTTTTTTGCTTGCTTTTCTGCATTATGGGCATCTGTACCACTGGTTGGTTGGTTTGCTGTCATTTTTCTGTTTCTTTTAGCACTGCTTGTTCTTTGTTGGATTTAAAGGCCTGATGCTCAGCCATGCCAAGCTCCTGTGTTGTGTTACAAAGAGCAGATTCTGTAAAACTTATGGGCTCCATTTCTATCAGGAGCTGGCTAGATGCTCAAGTGCCTTAAATGAGTTAGAGCTGCGCTATCTCTGTGTTGGTCGGAGCAGGCTGTAGGAAACCATCCAAGTGAACAGGGTGTGCTGACCCCTTGTGCTGTTACACTCCTCTTTTGAATTCTCCTGTGTTGTGCTGTAGAGATGGATCTGTCTGTGAAAGTCCTTTTATTTGGCTTGTGACAGGCTGGCTCACGAGCTCCACAAGCCAGGATAAATGGCAAGATTCACAAATGTAAGGCCTGAAGACTGGGTTTCTCTCAAGATAGTGCATATTGCCATTTCCTTCAGTGTGAACAGTGCTGATTAAGTGCTGAAAAACTGAGTGTGGAAAGAATACAGTACTGGTGCTTTTTCCATGAATAAAACATGATTTTATGCAACAACTGTTTTATACTTCAGCTGGGATTGAACTTGTTTTTACAGGTCGGACTCTTAAAGATGTCACAAACATAGGCATTTGTGCACAAATTTCTATGTAACTACATAACCTAATTACCAGTCCAGATTTTCCCACTTTTCCTTTTGGCACTAAAGACAGCTATGTGATACAACTATTTTTCTGTGAATAAAAGTTCTTATTATATTTGTACTTGATGTTAAATGAGTCATGCAGTCAGGCAGTGGGTAAAAAAGTTTGAGAGAAGGAGGCAAAACTATTTCTTTACAGTGTCATCCCTATCCTCATTGTATGAGTCATGACACTAAAAAACCCATGAAACTGATTCCAGTTTTGCAGCAGGGGTCCTTCATCAGGAATAAAGATGTAGAAAACAATCTTACCCCACTGAGTTACAATCCAAATATTGCTGTGAGTATAAATATTTTAACATCATCCTTTCCTGAGCTGCAACTCAAGCAATCTGTGCTCTACCAATGATTTTCTTCAAACTCACTTCTGCTGATGAAATTTTCAGGATTTTGAATCTACCAGACCTCTTATTTAATGATATTTTGTTGTAGGGTTTTTAGTTACAGAGTTGTTACTATTTGATGGGATATACTGAAAAGCAAGTGTTGACAGGAAAAACAAAAGTGAAAGCTAAAATTTTCTTCAGGCAGTTTAAACTGCCTTACCTCCATCTCAAGGATTGCTTCAGAAACAGGGCACCTTCATTCTCTAATTCTAACAGCTAATCAGCAATGGCTGCACTGTTTGAGGCCAGAATGCATCAGGACGGTAAGAATTTGCAGAGATTGGAAAGGGTTAGAGCGATAACCTTGGCTCCAAGGAATTTATGTAATTTGTATTAACACTTTGCCTGTAATAGTTCAACTGCAACAAGATCACAGTTTGGGGACAGCAAAGGAAACAGCAACTGAAAAAAACCTCCTTAAATGCTCAAGGTAGCATCCTTTGCCAGCTGAGGTCCCTTTCAAATTGCACCTGTCTCAGTGGTAGCTGGCCTGATCTCACAGGGAGACTGTTCAGTTCATCAGTACTTCTGAGGCAATTAGCAGGGAAATGTTTTCCTGTGTCCTACAGTCTCTCAACTCATCTTCCCCTCTTCTTTCCTACAGAGCTTTGGTACCCTTGCCGGTGTATTGAAGTATGCTCAAAGAATGGTCCTGCTTTGGGATGTTGCTGCAGCCCTGAAAGTGACATGCCACTCCTGCCACCTAGTCCCAGCTTTAGGATGAGGAATATAAGAGGAAATCTGGTTCTGTGCTCCTGTCTTATCTAGTAAACAGGATGCCCATACTTTGATTTCATAAAGAAAAACTGCAACAATCCCCCTTGTACTGCCAGCTCAGATAAATCTGGTTTTCTTTCTCTCTATATCATTCGGCTATTACGGAGGTGTGAGGACATCCTTCAAACAAAATTTCACACTAGGTGGAGTGTTAACAGAAGGGTGATCCTGTTATGGAATGCATGGTTCCTGACATAACTAGATATTCTTTGTATTGTGGTGTAGATCCAGATATCCCTAGCCTTTCTTGTCACCCAAAACTTAATTAGGATGTTTGTTTTAGCATCTAAATTTTTAGGAATGCTGATTTCCCTTGGCTATGGTTTGTTGAAGCCATCTCCTGACTAGATAGTAAACAAAAGTGTTAATGAAGTGTTAATGATCGCTCTAGTATTTAACTTGGTGTTAAACAAATAGCTCATTTTTAAACATATGCTATCTTTCCCTGGAGCAGAGTATATGAGGATGGAAGGGCTTGGAAAGGGGGTAAAAAATGCAGACCTCTATAGGTTTCCATTGTACAGGTCAACTTTTTTAATAGCTACTACTATGCTTGATACTACATGTTGCAGATATAGAGATTACTCACATGTGCATATGCAGACTAATGTAACTTGTTATTAGCTTGTAGGAAATACTGTCCCAATGAAGGTGAACTTCTGTGAATTGATAGTAAGTTTGTGCTGCTAAAGTGGAATTGGGGGAATATTATGTCAGCAGGATGATGCATGAATGTGAAATAGGGCTATAAACACTGTCTGGATAACTAACATGAGGCTGTTTCAGAAAACACTTCCACCTCAATGCTTGAATTGAATTCACGTTTGTCTGGGTGTCATGTAAGCTTGTGCAGTGTCAAATGAAAATGAACTATAGGGGATTATTACAAGAAGTCTTGAGAAGGGTGGAGACAGAACCATCCAGAATTTTCTGGTATTGATTGCAAGTTTTAAAAAAATTAGTACTACTACAAGAAGATAGGCTACAAGAACTAAATCTGTTAGTGACAAGGTTAAACCAAAAAATGTAATTGCACAGAAATGCAGAAGAGTCACACAAGGGGTCTTGGGTTGCTCTGGAGTCTTGAAATCAAATCCCCACCTAGTCCAGGGCCATCAACTGAGTGACGCGTAATAGCAGCTCCTTCTCAGGGCAAATATTGTCCATCCTCCCCCTCTGCCTCTGTGTTGTGTGTCTTGTCCATCCCACCCCATCACCCCCTCCCCCTGCAAAATTTAGTGCAGTAAAAGAAGAGCATAAATAGTTTTAATGCCTTTGTAAACAGTGGTAAAACTGGTCCTCCACTGAATACAAACAGCAACCAGTTCAGAGAAGACTTGTGGGGATAGAGGATATGGGTTAATTTGGGGTCTGAGAGACGACATGGGAGCTGGCAGATGACTGGAGAAATTAAGACATTTGGTCTCCACTGCTGCTTCTATGGAAAAGGTGACTTTTTATACACTTGATAACCAATTGTAGGGCTGAGGGACTCTGTAGGACCTTTGCAATGGCACAACATTATTCTGTTGCTTTCTGTGATGCGGTACCCACTTTGGAAGACAGACTCTGCATGAGCTGTGTCCTGCACCTTGACTTGACTATAAATCTCATAACCTCAAGCAGAAGTACTAATGAACGTGAGACCGTAAGTGACTCCTACATGGACTGTGAGTCTCTCAGTTTTAAAAAGCTCTGAGCTAATGTACAACAGAGTTGATGAAATACTGTAATGGCAAATGCATAAAACATTTACAGGCTGGAGAGAAAACTGGCAGCTGCATATTGGTACAAAACTTCAAAGGGATGTGGGATTGTGTTTCAAACAAGGTGCATTAACAGCATGGCAGGTCGGGTGACTTAAACTCATGTTGCTTTTCTTCCTGTGAGTGTTCTCCCTGAGATGTATTGTTCTGTCTAGCTGGCTGCATTAGAAACAAGAAGCTGCTTGAACTCGGCAGACTCCCAATAATTCTTAGTTCAGCCTGAGAGTTCCTTGACTAAATATGGATTAACTGCTGACCATGTAGGTGTCTATATCTGTGCTGTTCTACCTAAGCTGTCACTTGTTTGATTTTTAATTGTCATAGGAGTCCAGAGCACAGTTTGTTTTGGCTATGTGTGTGTTTATCCTTTTGGATGTATGTGTTAAACTCAAGTGGGTCATGTGCATCTGTACTGGCAGCAGGTGATTTGCAGGTGTGGTGGCCTGTGTTTGGATTTCTAAAGTTAGAACTTCTTGAGGGTCATCTTGCCTTTCTCTTCAGCATGGCCAGGCAAAGAATAATGATGCAAGGGATCTTTCGACAATTTCTTAAACTCTACTTTTGATAAAGTATTTGAAATGCCACAAAACATGTCATGGTTTACTATACAAGCTCTTCAAAAAGCTGCTAATATCTAAGGATGGATAAGACTTGTTGGTAACTCAGGTAGAGTTTCAGCATTGGCACATATGGCAGTTGTGCAACGTCAGAAGGTAAACGACCTGAAGACTTTCAGGTATATACTTGTGAGCTGATGAGCAACAATTTGCTTAGAGGTGCTGGTTTTCCATCAGGGAGCAGTAGAGCAGAAGTACAGAATGGGTAAATGTTTGCAGGAGGAAGGTAAACCTGTTTATGTGATGAGTGCTTATCATGAGTTGGGTGACGAGAGCAGATAGCATATGTCATAGAAAACATTATTTCTGTTCCCTCTGCAGTTTACGTATGTATCTTAGGTAAGTGTATCTGAATTAAGGCTCTGATGCAGTAACTCTGTTTCACGTTGCTTCATGCTGGAAAAATAGACCTTGTCAGTGAACTAGAATTAATAGATACAGTTGCAAACGGCTAGCAGATGTTAAGGCAAGCAAGTAGGAGTCTGCTTGAGGGTCCTGTCTGAGAGGAGTCAGCTCTCCCTGGAGATAGGAGATGGGGAAGGAGCTGAGGAGGCTTTCTCTGAAGGGATGGAAGACTACTCTGGGATAATATTTTTAGCTTTGAACAAGGTCCTGTTAAATTGCAGAAATTTTTCTATTGTCCTTTCTTAAAAAAAATAATAGTCTGAGCGTCTTGTGCTTGTTGTCTCTGGCAGCCCAGATGAGATACCTATCTTGGGTATATACTTATGGCATAAGAATGGCTAATAACTATTCTTCATAGTCTTCAGAAGATGTCTGATATCTAAAAAGAAACTAGTGGCTTTGCTGTAGACCTGGAGTGAATGGGAGGGGATGGTAAGTAGGAATAGGGCCATGTAAAAAAGACAGTGGCAAGAAAATCATAATTAGACTGAACTTGTTTCTCCACAGCTCTGAAAGAGCTGACTGTTCCCACCCACCAGCCATTTTAAGCAATCTCTGTAAAGGGGTGGGTAAAAGCTGAAAACTACTGTTGTGGGCAAGGTGCTTCCAATGACGTGGGTTACCTGGCTTGTGATTTTTATATAGGGTATTACATGTGGAGCAGTGAGAAACTTGGTTACTTACAGAAATCTATTTTCAGTCTGCTTGTGAGACCATGCTTCACTGTTGTGCTGCTCTGTTTCTTGGAAGCAAGGTGTTATGAAGAACCTGTTAGTCTTTTTTAACTTAAAAAAAGCAATGACAAATTATTTAAAATCTGACTCTGTAGAGCAGAAGAGTAGAATGGACTACAGAGAAGGTACTTTGCCTCTATTAAATACAGATGGATTGGGGAGAGGGTGGAAAAAGCTTTATTGTTCAACCTGGGAGCCAAGGCTCCCAATCTTGTCAAAAAGAAGGTGGGTTAGAGCATGGGAGTTGTGATCAGTGGGGGTTTACCAGAGGAATTGCAGAATAGTGGAGACTAGAAGACACCTCTGGAGATCCAGCCCAACCCCTTCCTTCAGAGAAAGGTCCAACAGATCTTTTTAGGATCTGGAGACTCCCTCGATTCACTGGGCACTCTGTTGCAGAAAAAGCTTTTTCTTAGGTTTTACACATAAATATAGATTTTCCTTTATTTCTGTTTGTGGCCATCTTGTACTGCCACTGGGCACCACTGAGACGAGTCTGGCTTGCTCTTTATTAATAATGCATGTGTCCTCTCCCCTCTACCCCATATTTATATACACCCATTCCCCCTGAGCCTGCTCTTCTCCAGGCTGAATAAGCTCAGCTTTCTTAGTCTGTCCCTGTGTGTCAGATGGTCCAAACATCTCATCTTTGTAGCAGTCTCCTGGTCTTACTCAGTATGTCCATGTGTGTCTCAGAACTACACCCAGCACGCCAGATGTATTTCAACAGCAATGAGCAGAGATGGGAAGGATCAGTTACCTTGATTGCTTGCTGAGTCTAAAGATAAGCATATGGGTGAGCAAGTGATCTCTGTACCACCAGCTTCCCGCCCTACCTTGGAGTGACATTTGAATGCTTTTTGGGTCTTTGTGGAAATATGAACACCAGGTGAGGTGGATCTGGTTTTGCTGCTCCCAAAAAGGTGTGCCCTCTCCAGATGGAGATACTGTTCAGGGTATCTCATGTCACTGGGGTTTTTCTTACAGTCTGCTGACCTCCTCAAGTGTGTCCTGGTCTTTGCAAAGCACCTGGCCTTCTACACATCTTATACAGGAAGGGAACCTAACTGAAGGCTGATTGCCCCTCTTTGAAGGCTGAGGCATGTCTGCACCCCTGTAAGGACAGGGACCTGTCTTGTTTTGCCACTTTTCTAGGAATACAGTAGCACTTCTATATACTGTAGAATCATTTTGGCAGTATACTCAGTAAAGGAGCTCAGAGGAGAGAATAATAGCCACTGTGTAAGTATATGGCAGATAAAGTCTCAAAGACACTGAAACAAGATCAACCAGACATCCATTGGAGCCCTCACTTGACTAGTGAATGAGCCCCCTCATAAGTGGTAGCATGGTATTTGACCGGAGGTTAGTTATTGTAAAAGGAGAGAGAGAGAGACTGATCAATATTATGCTTGCCATCAGTTAAAACCAGTCAGCAGAAAGAGGAGAGTACTTTATTTTTTAAATAGAAGTGTTAAGTTTAGAGTATACTAATGGCATTATATTTTTATTAATGAAAAAGCAAGGGAAAATTATTCCTGCAGCAGGATCTAAAATGAACCTGGTTTAGCACTGCTGCTTCATTTACAGCCAAAAAGACATTATATGTCTTCCAAGCAATTGAAATGACACTAACAGCCCTTACCACTGGAAAGGGGAAAAAAAAAGTGCAAGTCTCCAGGTGGATAACATCTTAATGGTTTGGCATTAAATCTATATTGAATATAGCCCAGCTGTTTTTCTTTGACTTGTAGTTGTGGCTACTGTTAGGTTATTTAGCAGGGGGTTTTACTGTCACTTTACTGTACTTGATTTTATAGATTCCTGATCCTGTGTGTTTCAATGTGGTCTGTAACAGCAGCTTGACCCAATATGATCTGTAAAGTCCAGATTATTTTAATGGTATTACCCATTCTCTTCTAAAAGCAGAGAGCAGTTTCAGGAGCAAAATTAAATACAATTGGAGCTCTTCTAGGACTCACACCTCTTGGCAAGACCAGTTACTGGTACAGACCAGGATTTTATAAGCTTTAAGATACTGGGTATGCCAAATGGGCCTGGGGACAAGAAATGCTACTGCTTCCTTTGAGTCACTATTGCAAGGCCCAGACAAACTTTGAGAGACATTTCTGTCATGTAAGTGCAGACAACTGCTCCATTTCCCTACCATCAGTCTAGCTCAGAAAACACCCCTCCTCTCACAGCTAATACAGCATTTTTGGGGTGAAGTTTTCCTATGGCATTTATAATTCAAGCAGAAAATTGTTTTCTTCCAGAGTTCATTCTTTCTGTAACTAGCTTTGTAGGCTGCAGTGAAGGGGTATTTTGTGGAAGGGTAACATCTTTGGGGGATGATGGCAGTTCTGTGCACTTAGCTTTGCAACAACATAGTGAGTTTGCTTTGCTCCTAATGTACTGGAGTGAACAAGTGGTGTACAGAAATAGCTAAACCTGTTTAGATTGTCCTGTGCCTCCTTTTCTCATGTCCTGAGGAAAGATTCCTTTCAGTCACATTCAGGCCAAACATCTAACCCTAAAGGTGGAAATTGTTGAATAAATTATCTTTGTCTGCAATGAAATACAAAGTACCTTGTTAATCCAAACAGAAGACTGTAGGCTGGCATATAAATTGTTTCAAGATCTAACTTGATTTCCCAGTATATGAGCAGAAACTTTTGACTAAATACTTTTTCTGCATTGTGTGTCCAGCTCAGGCTCATGTCTGGGTTCCATGCTGTACTGGGCGTGATAAGTTTGATCTCTCCATTGCACATAGTAATAAACCAGGCAGCCCTGATATCTCAGATTGGTCTTAGGTAAAACTGCCAAATCTATTTATTGTCAGATTCTGGACTTTGACCAAATGCTTAAGGAGTCACAAATAATTTAATTAAAGCCCACAGGAAATATAGATTTACTGTCTCTTCTTGTAGTATCAGTGAACTTGTATGTATTACATGGATCTGTGTAATTTTTGTCTCCTGCTCTTATGTATTTGGGGAAAACAAAATATCCAAAATGCTGTTCTCACCTTTTTATTTTTATCCGGTATCTATTGGTGACTCTTATTAGCATAGGAAGTGTGTGACATTACTGTCATCAGTGTCTTAAGCAAAGATCAACTATTGCTGCAGCAACAGCATGCTTAAGTGTGTTACAAAATATGTATATTAAATGAGTAGATGCTGTGAAATTGAGGAAAAACGTTGTATTTATGTAGGATTGGTCTGTTGATAATTGATCTGAGTAATGCCAGTCACTCATTCCGTCCTCACAATGGTTACCATTTCCTTGGTTACACTGGTTTCAATGTTAGCCCTACCTGAAACCTCACCTGTGCCATGTTCAGGCTTAAAAATAATCAAAATCAAACCAAGGGAATGTTCCTCCCTTTATCCCAGAGAAAAGCTATTCAAAGACAGCACTGAGTTGTTTTTCATTATGTATAGGCTATATATACATTCATATGAAAAACATATCATAGAATCATAGGGTTTGGAAGGGACCTCAAGAGATCATCAGGTCCAACCCCCTGCCAAAGCAGCTCCCTAGGACAGATCGCACAGGGAGGCGTCCAGACGGGTCTTGAATATCTCCAGAGAATATCTCCACAGCCACCCATGGCAGCCTGTTCCAGGGCTCTGTCACCCTCACTGGGTAAAAGTTCCTCCGCATGTTGGTGCGGAACTTCCTGTGCTCCAACTTGCAGCCATTGCCCCTTGTCCTGTCCCCACAGACCACTGAAAAGGGGCTGGCCAATTCCCCCTGCATCCCCTGCTTAAGATAATTATAAACATTAATTAGGTCCCCTCTTAGTCTTCTTATCTCAAGGCTGAACAGTCCCAGCTCACTCAGCCTCTCCTCATAGGGGAGATGCTCCAGGCCCTTAATCATCTTCGTAGCCCTCCTCTGGGCTCTCTCCAGGAGATCCCTGTCCTTTTTATACCAGGGAGCCCAGAACTGGACACAATACTCCAGGTGGGGCCTGACCAGGGCAGAGTAGAGGGGGAGGATCACCTCCTTTGACCTGCTGGCCACACTCCTCCGGATGCACCCCAGGATCCCACTGGCTCTCTTAGCTACCAGGGCACACTGCTGGCTCATGGCCAACCTGTCATCAACCAGGATCCCCAGGTCCTTCTCCACAGAGCTCTTCTCCAGCAGGTCATCCCCAGCCTGTACTGATACAAGTAGTTATTCCTTCCCAGGTGCAAGACTTTACACTTGCTTTTGTTGAACCTCATCTGGTTTCTCCCTGCCCAGCTCTCCAGCCTGTCCAGGTCTCTCTGGATGGCAGCGCAGTGTTCCTGTGTGTCAGCCACTCCTCCCAGCTTTGTATCATTGGGTACTTGCTGAGGGTGGATGCTATTCCCTCATCAAGGTCATCGATGAAGACAGGACTGGACCCAACACTGAGCCCTGGGGAACACCGCTAGTTACAGGTCTCCAGCCAGACTCTGCTCCAATGATAACCACCCTCTGAGCTTGGTCCGACAGCCAGTTCTCAACTCAAGCATAAACAAGAATGGGTACATACGGGTTTAAAACAAGTTTTATACTTGTGATGGCAGATCTGCCAATGTGGTAGATGCACACCAGGACAATGCTGGATAAAGAACTGTCAGCTGATATTGGTGATAATTTACAGCAGCTCCACTGTTAGATGTTGCAAATCATGTAACCCATGTCCTTGGTATCAATAAGGCCAGATTAAGAAAATAAATCTCACAGCCCCCAGACAAAATTCCTCCCCCAATTACTGTAGACCAGCTGCAAATTTTCTTTCCACATGGCGAGATGTCTTAAATATTTGGTATCCCCAGAATCTTCAGGTGAATAAAGGAAAGAAAGGATTAAGGGTCATTGCAGTTGTTTAAATGTAGAACAACAGATGTTGTTCTCTAACCTTGGGCTGGGACTAAAGTATCTCTTAGTTTTGGGTGCCATGAAACTATACAAGTTCTTGCCTGTTGCTGCCCCTTACTTTGGTCACGCACTGAGGAGATAGGGCTGAAAGACTGAGTACTGGGGGCAAAAATTTCTAATACAGGATCTGTTGTAAGGGTTGGATTTTGTTTCATATGGATGTAGTAGCTTTGACTTTTGAACTACATCACAGACTGATGTAGAAATATATGAAGAAACAATGAAAACAGATGTCTGGATACCTTGTCTAGATCATGCCTGGAGGTCGGTGGCCCTGCCTGTGGCAGGGGGTCGGAACTCTATGATCCTTGGGGTCCCTTCCAACCCAGACAATTCTATGATTCTATGGTATCTGGTCTACCTTCAGGTTCATTCATCTAACACTAGTGCAAGTCTGAAGTTCTTGCCCTTTTGGGGCCCCCAAACATTACAGGTAGCCACTAGAAATCTGCCCTTCTTATTTTTGTTCAGTTTTGGTTCATCTCAGAACATACTAGTATCAGCTTTCCTGTCACTGCTAAAGAACTTGAACTGTTGCATCCTCTTTACATCTCTATTTGCTGTAATTTTGGAAACTGAAGGAAAAACAGAGTCTAAAGGACATGGAGTTTGTGCTGTTACCAGGTAATTTTCTGGCCCTTATTTAATTTTAAATTACATACTGTGTTTTTTGTTTCTTCTTTGCTCTATAAGAACTGGTACTAGCACTTAAGCTATGTTCTATGATTAAATGCTGTCTGTCATTCCCCAGTTAAGAAAAATACCAAACTTCAGAGACATGAAGGAACATATTGGTGAAAGCTGCAAGCATTTGAGAGCTGAGTGTTCCGATACATTCTGAAACAAAGGCATATTCCTGTGAACTAAGCACAAGGGTAGGGAGATGGGAGAGTAAATAAATCTTTGCAGTGAACTTCCAAAGAGACTTGGCAGTTTATCCTATTTTTGTCTTTTTAAGTCTAACATTGGTAGTCAGGAAGCAGTCAATTAAGAAGACTAAATCGTGGGTTTAATACTTCTACTAGCCTTCACAGTGGCTACAGTGGAGTCAAGATTGTAACTTTGTTCCTACAAAACTTTTCCTAAAATTTGTTAAAATATATAGGATGTGGATTGTCATTAAAATACACTTCCAAATCACTCTGGTTTGTCTAGTTATTGATAAGCATTTCACTCAAGTATCAGTGACTATTGTACAGTTGATAGTGCTTTTTGTGGTCTGATGGAGGTTCTGTATTGTAGAGTGTCCTACCATGAAGTCTAGATAGGAATCTACACTATGATCCTGAGTGGTAGCCTGGGTGATCTCAGACTAAACAAAGGCATTGAGACACTTTTCTACATATAAATATGCTTACGTTTTCATTGTCTATAAACATAAGCTTTATAAATTGCCTATGTGGTGTCTTTTAGGAATAGATGAGTTGGGTTATGTTAATACTTCTCCAATAGAGAAGTCCTACCAAAGAAACGCTGGAACATAATGCTTGTTACAGCAGTACAAAGCTTCTTATCCTCAAAAGGCATGGACAAACTTCAAAACATACCAAAATTCACATTAAAGAAGAGTTTTTCAGCATTATTAAGATTTGTAAAACTATTAAAAATACCCGTATAAACTGTATTTTTTTATACCTTTAAAAGTGTTTGCCTTCCTAAAGCCTCCCAGCTGTCTGTTCAAGCATGCTCTGCGTGTGGATGAGGGTGTAGTGAGTAATAGAGGGTATCTACCTGCTGAAGTTTGGAACTCCAAGAGAAACCCATATTTTTTTCTCTCTTTTTTTTTTTTTTCCCCCAAATGCCACCTGATAAGCACTCTGAATGCAATCTGGCCAGACAAAGGATTGCATTGATGCTCTGAGAGGTCTGAGTGCCAAATTAAACTGGCAGCATTTCTCAAGTGCAGGAAGGTGATGTACCATAATTACAGACTTAGTCTTATTTTGGTTTCTCAATGCTATTAATACCATGTAGCTGTGGCCAAGGGAAAAACCCAATTCAGAGTGCTGCTGTAGATTTCTTTTACTGATTATTTTCTCACTTTCACTAAAGCCATCTTCTCATTGATGTTTTTTTAATCCCGTGCTTTCCTTTCTCCTTGTGGCTTCATTGAGACAAATTGGCACAATGCAACAATACCCTTTGGATGTGATCAAATTATTGTTTGGTGGAGATGAGTCTAAATTTGTAGTGCTACAATTCTGTAGATGTAGCCTTGCTCTCCTGAGCTTCAAGGAGTGCTGAAATTCAATAGCTTATTAAGAGTGCTTTGATTTTGTTGACTTATTAACTTTGTGGCAATGTGCAAACCTTTAAAAAGAGCTAAAAGGGCTTGTCTTTGCTACTTTGAGAGATGTCATTGTTAGTCAAAGCTATAACTGTCTGCTTTTGAGTTGAACTTTCAGCATTTGCTCCATAAATGAATTCCCCCGACAGAGTAATTTCTGTAAAAATGGCCAGCCAGAAGGGGGATTTTGTATTTTCCAGATGGAGCATATTTTGTGCACAGTAGTAAACTACAGAAAGAGTAATACAGCTTATTCATCATTTCATGGACACTTTCACAGAGTTATCACACTCAGCCCTGTGAACTGGAAAGTTTGACCTTGAGTTTCAGTACCAGCAATTTCTGGCCCAGTGTCATGAGGAGGAGGTTCCAATGATGGTACATCTAACCTGTAAGAAGTGTTTTCTTCACAACCCATTTTTTTAAGACTTCTATGGGTTTTTGAGAGACTTGTTGGGTGTATATTTTAGGCAAAACTTGAAATGGACACTGTTCAAGTTGGGATCTCAGCTGAGGACTGCGTAACTTATAAGAAAAAGCTGGGTCAGAATCTAGTTATGGTCAGTATCAGGCAGGTGAAAATAAAACCAACAAGTTAACTCTTTCTATACATGGTCACCTGTAAAAGGGTCCTAGAACAGGAAATGAGGAGGAGATTTTGTATGAAGCGTGGGTGTAACTGCATTAGCTGTTGTTTCCTGGATGATAAGGGAGATAGGTGGATCAATGTAGCAATCAAGATATATCAGAACACTTCCTGGGAACTTCTCTTTCTTTAGATTAATTTTTAGTAGTCTGAAGTGCTTCTGACTCTACTCCTATACGCTGTGTGTAATTAAATGCTGTATTTGGATATTATGGTACCTACAAAGTCTTTTCCTAGTGTGTCTAAGTTCTTACATCTTCTCTTTTACTCAGTGCCTGTGCTCTGAGCTGGATATTACCAGTGTTTTGCATCTCTGGTTTATCTGGAGTTCAAATAAAGCTCACATGACACACTGAGTAGGGGAGGGACTGTTACAAGGGATAGGAAATCTCTGCTAAGGTTTTAGAGTTGGGTTTTTTTCTGTAAATAGAGAGCACTTATCTGCACCACTCTGCTAATTGTAGATTGTACTGTGATTAAAAGGATTGAGAAGGAGAAACTGGAAAGGAAATGAAGCTTAAAAACAAAACAAAACAACAAAAAGCCCAAAGGGTTCCCTAGCAACAGGAATTTATAGTGTGTTCTAGTGTAAGACTGCTTTTTGAGAATTTGCCCAAAACCCAGAATCAATGCTCTGCTTTCCACTTGTGGGGATAAGGATAAGTAAATGATTTCCCTGGCCACGATGAGGAATGGAAAGCTGAGAGGTGCTCTCTAGGGATCATGTAGTTTAGACTTCTGCTTTTAATTCATCCAATGACCCTCTGGAAATGTGTGTTATTATCTATAGTCTTGTTTGTTCTCTTTTGCCGTGTCTCAGAATTTTATTCTAAAGCCTGACACTGAGGTCAGGCTAAGCAACCTGTCAGGCTTGGATCATCCTTCTGCCCACTCCTCAGATGGGGTCAAATCTGATGTTCTTTATTCAGTGGTACAACCCTTTGCGTTATGGGCATAATATGAAATCCTGCCTACCATTCCTGGGGATAAAGTTTATTTTCCATGCTGAAAATTGGAAGAAAATCTTTAAGTTGTATAACTTCTTGTTTCCATGTAAATGTCAATTTCCAAATACCTGATAGCTACTCAGTACTTGTTACTGTATTCTACTTTCTCCTCTTTCATGGCTAAGAGTTCACTTTGGTTTGTGGCTGTCCTTTTTTGTGGCATTTTTTGCCACAGCCTTCCTTCAGTGGTGCAATGAGAAACAAATAGCAAATTGCTGTGAGGCAACTGGAAATGTAGTATTAAGCTCAGGTAAATGCCTTCTCACTTGTTACAGTTAGTTGCTGGTGCTGATCTTGTATTGTTCCATGGCTCCTGTCTCATCAGTCTTAGAGATGTGAGAGCTCATGTCATCTTACAGAAGTGTCAGAGAAAGTTTCCTAAATGCTTGCAGGGTTTAGACTTCCAGTTCCAGGGTTTACCTTATACTGCTGAGATTAGTTTTTACAGTGCAAGATACAAGTTCAGTTGTATCTCTAAACCGAAACTTACCTGCTTCCTTTGAGCAGCAGACTAAGGCAGGTGAGCTTTCAGCAGTGCACTTTGAAGGCTTTGCTGGTGATCTTTTATTTAGGTGCCTAGAGAGGAGCTGCATTCTTCCAGTTGTAGGTACACAGAAGTTCTTGGCATCCTTAGGAGGCTTATCCACCAATCCTTCTGTTACAAATGGCAGTGTGATTACAGGAGTTAAGGAAAAAAGTAACCAGAAGTTTAAACTGAGAGGTATAACTAATGTTTTTTCCAACCCTGTGGCATTACAAAAACACCTCCTTATATAAATTGCCTCGGTACACACTGTACACGTCTCCTTGTCCTCCAGATAGGAGAGGCAGCCTGTGACTGCACTTTGTTAGCTGGCAGCTCTGAATGCTGACCTAAATTAAAACTTCATATGCATAGGGACAGTGCCATGTTCAGCTGCAGTGCATGTGACTGTGTAGAATAATGAGTTGCTATGGTAAAAATTGCGGTGATGACAGGCCATGTGACGTCAAGCTAATATAAGATGGTTTTAGCAAAATGAAGGAAATACATTGAGAGAAATATTAGGCAGATATTTTGGATGAATAATGCTCTTTATACTTAATGAAAGGAAATACTATTCTACCTGCATTACTTCTCTTTGGCCAGTGAATCTAAACCAGATGGGGCTCATGTAAACATCTGGCCATTTGTTCTGATCAGGGTACTCAGAAAAATGGGATGTAATTGACGGAGAAGCATTGTTGTTTCATTTCATGCAGGAGATTTTTATACATTTTCCTAAGATTAAACTGAATCACAGATGCTCCTGTGAGTGGAAGAATAGTGTGTTTAGAGGAAAAATCAAGTATGCCCAGGGAGATGTGTTGGTCCTCCTTTCTATCTAATTTTCCTAAATCTCCTATTGCTACTCTTTTGAGAAGCATGAGGTAAAATATCCATCAGTTTTAAAGACTTGCAGAAGTTCAGTGAAGTTTAGTGGATTCACACTAAGGTTTATCAGGCATTCATCTGTAAAGAAGAGGCATATAAGTTCTATAACTCTTTTTCAAGTGAGCTAAGATAAGCCTTATGTCTATTGTGGATTCTTCCTGTGCCTGATTGCTCATGTAGTAGCAGTGTTTGTAAAATGTCATACAATTCTAGATCAGTACTCTTCTGCTCATTTCATCATGCATACAAAGTAAAGTTTTGTGAATTTGGTGGGTTTTTTTGGCTGATTTGTCTCTTCAATACAGAGACGTTGTTGTAAATGAAAACAAAGTACTATTTTTAATTCTGAGGAAGAAAGACTTTAGGAGATTTTATCAGATAATCAAGTTGCAACATAAAACTGTTTAGAAATACACTAAGGAACTAGTAGAGTACCTGTTGAGTGGCACGATGACACATCAAGTCAAATTAAAATATAAAACCTGAAGTTTTCACTTGCACATGTTAAGCAGTTTTCTGTAAAGAGGGTGCTAAAATGTTCCTCATGCCCTGTCAAGGGTCCGTTTATGAAGTAATAAATTAACAGCCATAAAAACATTATGTGGGCTGCAAAGTGGTAAATCTATTAGCTATCTAAGGTGCTCAGCAGAAAATGCATATGAAACTTGCTTGGGTCTAAAAATAAGCCAAGGCTTATGGGTATGAATAAGATGGAGAATGAGCAGTATAGCATTTACAGGATATTTATTATAGTTGTCATTCACCTGTTAATCCCTCTTTTTCTGATGATAGCTACCCATAAACTCAAAGTATGATGTCCTTCCTTTTCTCATTTTCTTTTAAAAGGATGAAAACCCCCCTTGTGCTTGACAGTTTGTTTACAGTCTGAGCTGATTTCCTGTCTTGTGAACTCTGACTGCTGGGCTGAGAGAAATGGATGCAGGTTTCCTTTAATGATTGAACTTATGTCCTTCCATTCCTTGCATCTTACTGTTGGTGTCATTTTAATCCAGAAGTTATTTTTAACACTTTTTTTCAGCTTTTCTTCCTCTAGTTTCTAAAGTTTTGGGGGTTTTCTTAAATGCATTTTTTTCCAAATCAGGTGCGTGCTGTTTGAGGAATGAATCTTTTAAATGTATAACATCTACACACCTGTTCTGTTGTCTCTTAAAGTAATATTTAAGCACAAGAACACTGGTAGTGGTGTGTTTAACAACTGCTAGAAACGTACAACTGATATTTCCTACTACCTACCCCTCCATTTGTGTTATGCTTGCCTGGGCATAGTCTCTCTGGGTCCTTAGGTTGGCTCAGACTAGGGTGAAGGGTTCACAGTGAGTTATGACTGTCTCAGATCATTGTCACTGGGAGGAATATGGTGTGGTATTGTTTAATGTTTTCTAACAAGCTTTTATGCCTTTTTCCTTGGCTGTCTTGCATCTCAACATTACATGCCAATTTTACATATACATATATACATATATATATATATATATATGGTGTGAATTTCACTTGTTGGATTAACTGTTCTTGTTTTCTGCTACTCCTAAAATTACTTTTGCCCAGCTCCTGGCTTTGCATTTATTTTTATCTGTGCACTGGTGAGTTGCTGAGTTTACTTCATAGCTTTGGGATCTCCAGTGTCAGCCATATTACCCCATGTCTGTACACCTTGTACAAGAGTACGATTGTATAGGTGGTGGTGTTTGGGGTTTCTGTGTGTTGTAGTATGGGCTTTGTTGGGGGGAGGTGGGGTGGTTTCCTTATGTTTCTTTTTAAAAAAAGAGTAATTTCTTTGACGATGTTTAAGATGCCTTCAGCTGCAGGGTGACTTGTGACCTCTGTAGAGCAGCTGCTGAGATGAGCCAGTAAATGGTTCTAGCTCTTTGTCTTCACAGTCTTGACTCTGAATGTTCCTAGTAGATGCTCAGAACCTTTTCTGAGTTGCTCCATGCACGAGAGGCCCTGTAACCCTTAAGAAAATTCAAGTTACTTGGCAGGTACTACCAAAATGAGGAGGGCAAAAATCAGTCAGTAGCATTGAAGGAGATCAGTTTCTCTGACTGTGAAAAATCTTTATTGGCTGAAATCGGCCAGAGGGACTGCATTTTAGTTTTTCTCTTCTAAGATATTAAGAAATCTGCATAGCTTACAAAGAAAACTGTGGAATAATGCACAACAAGACACAAAATCTACTTTCTACTAGTTTCGCTATATGGCAGCTTTAAAAAAAAAAAATAAAATTAAAAGCTGTATCTGTATTCTTCCCATGTCAAAACAAAACCATCCTCTCTCCCCTCAACTGCAACACCAAAAATACCTTCGGTAGAATTTTAAAACAGAATTTCACAGGATTGAATTAGGGGAGAATTAGGCTATCAAGCAAACTGACAGATGGTTTTCTTCCACAAAGGAAGAAGTTAAGTACAGACTATTGTGCCAGCCTCCAGCTATTGAAATATCATCGACTGGATTTCTCTCCCTTTCTTTCTCTACCTCCTGTTTTCCCACTCAGGTTGCCAGTTTAATTCTCTGGATACACACATCCTGGGCCTTCAAAGTCTGAAAAGCTGGTTGCTGCCAGCTGGGGTTCAGTGCCCAGGTGTGTAGGGACAAGTATGGCTTTTTAATTTATGACCTGGTAGATATTTTATAACCACTGCAGTACCCTGGTCTGTGGGAAGGCATCTTTCTGCCAGCTCCCTCCTACACAGCCAGCAGCCTCAGCTGCAGTTGCCCCAGGCAGTGTTTGAAACTAGTCCAGCACTCAGCATACCTTGCCCTGTTCTTGCCTCATGGGTACTCTGTCCCAGTCTCCTCCAGCCCCATTTTCGACACCTTCTGCATCAGCTGTTTTTCCTGTCCCTCATAATCACTTTCTTGCTCTCAGCCTGTTCCAATCAAGTGACTTTAATGTAATATGCTGAGAACAGTAAGAAAAAGTTGAGAAGGCCTGAGCATGAGCATGGAGACTAAACACTGTTTTCCTGATCAGGATTTCATTGCATCATTGGAAATACCCTAAAGACCGCTAGTCGAACTATGTATTCTTTTCATACAACCTTGTCCCCATTGTGCTGAGATGGGGCAGTGGGAAAAGCTACATGTACTTTCTGCCCTCTAAAAACACTCAATGAAGCAAAATTCCTGAAAGTAAGCTTGGAAGTGAAGGTGCTTTTTGGTTTATCTATTTTTTTTTCTTGTCTTCCACAACCTTATGTAGAGCAGAGGTGTGGACTTCAGCAGTGGTGAGTGCTGTATCAAATAAAAATACAACAATCCAGTATCCTTTTGATGAGCAAATAATTAGATTTCTCAATTCAGCCAGCATCATGTTGCATTTTGAGGACTTGGTGAAGTGTTGTCTGTCAAGTCTTTTGTCTTAAGATTGTTGGAGACTAGAATATTACTCTTAGAAGTTAAATACATGGCTTAGATTTTGTGCGTCATTCAAGTGTTTCATGAACAGCTAAATTAATTCTTGTTTGTAGACTGCAGGGTTTTAAATTTATCTTCAGAATGATATTTGAAAGTTACTGAAGGCCAAGCACAGAAGTTTTTCTTTATCACTCCTGTGCTTCCCGTAAGCTTCCAAGAGAGAATACCTCCTGAGCTTTTAGGTCTTCAGATCAGAACTGCGACCTGCTGCTCACATTATGTGAGATGTAAACCTGTAGATTTTAGTGCCTTTGCTAGGAGTGTATTCAGATGGGCTCCTTTAGCCATGGTTTGAGGAAATGGCCAGTTCCAGGTAAGTGGGTGCCGTGGCAAATGTTAGCTCGTGTCTCTCTGCTATTAAAATCCAAAGGAGAGAAAATGAGAGCTGCTAGGGCTTGACCTTGGGCTGACAGAGCCTGGTGAGTGACAGTATTTCAAAGCTGAGTGTCGCAGCCAATCCGTTCTGGTGGCCTCAGAGGGAAAGATGTGAGGGAGCTGCCTCACAGAGAACATGGTCTTATTTGCAGGGTTGGGGGAGGTGTAAATGGCCCAGAAAACCTGTGAGTCAGCCCCTTAGGTGCTGATAAATAGGCTGCAAATAAAGATAGCTTCTGAAAAGTTAGTCTTTGGCAGTAAGTAAACACTTTGAAGTGGAGGTCAAAACTTGAACCTGACTTTTGGTTAATTCTTTTCCTCTTGCTTCAGCAGAAAATGTGGCCATCATTTTTCAAATGGAAGATGATTTGAAGCCTGAGAGTGTCAATGCTGACAGGTATTCTACTGCTATAACTAGCACAATTATAGATCCAGCCTGGTGCCCACTGAAATCAGTGGGCTCTCTTGGACATTCGTGAACTGTACCTCATGGAGGCAAAAAGGAATGCACCCTCCTGCCTCTGATTTGACTTCAAGAAGTCTTGGAAGACTTTAAGTCACTGGCTATGCTTCTGTGTGCAGGCCTGTATTAATAACTGCCCTTTCCAACAACGGCAATAGCTTATATTTTTATATCCTTGTGTGCAAGTGAAAAATTGGAGAGAAAAGAGAAATTTAGGGTGAAAGTGGTTGCACATACATATAGCATTGCATGCTGCATTCTTTCAAGCCATTAGATCTTTCAGACTTTCTTTCCCCACCCCCTCAGCATTTGTTCTCTGGATGTTTTGCCCCCTCACTGTTGAGGGTCTTGTGGTGTTTTGTTCTAGTTTTGTTTTCCACCTCAAACATTTTTTTTTACATTAAGTACTCTTTTGGACCTTGCTTAGATCTGGAAGAGATTACCATGTGCAGAACTTGCACTAGGCATGGATGCAAAGAATAGCTTGTTTAAGTGGGTATTTCTGGGTTTTGTGCCAAAGTCCTGATTTCCTCCATATGACCTGATAGATTGAATGGTAAAGTTCAAAATTATATGAACCAATGTGTGTGTAATCTGAAATACAGAAGTCTCATGCACTTCTTTCCTGTCCAGGACCAGTAATCTAGTTCTAGATTCCTTTTATTTAATAAGACTATTTTATTTTTCCCTTCTCTAATATTAAAAATAAACTACTTTCAGTAAAGCAAACAGACTAGGTGAAGCTTGTATGATTTGGTAATTTATCAAGTGTGGCTGCTAGGGAATGGGACCCAAGACTTCCATCAGCTGCTTTGAAAAATGTATGTTTGCTTTCATAATGGAGCTGGAGTGTAGGTGAGTGCATGAGGTAGAGAGCTAGCTTATCTCTTAAAACAGAAAATCTTCTTAAGAAAACATGCTGATATGTGCACAATCATAATTAATAATTATGGCAATTTCTAAAAGTGCTGAAAGTCAAATGTAACTGAAAGGATTGCAACTTTCTCCCTCCTGTAGAAAGCCCTAACTCAGATCTAAGCTAGTATGGAGAACAAGAGAAAACTGATAACACGACTATGAAGTGAGTTAAGGCAACAGATTTTAGTTTAGAACCATAAGTCCCTTCCAGTTCTAGCAAGAAAAATGTTGGATCTTGGCCCACTGCTAATATAAATTGATTTAGTTCTTGTTCTGACCTCCTCTGTGGGCAGTGTCAAATTTTTACCACTTGGAAATTTGACCTAGAATAAAAAGCTTGTGTTAGTATGACATGAGAAGCCCTTGTGCCAGAGTTGTCAAATTCTGTGTAGCTTAGTTTAGCAAAATGTAATGTGGAGGTGGTTGAGGACACTGTATCAAGCTATTGGAAGAAGTTTTTTTTCTGAAAATACAAGTTCTTAGACTGAAAGCAGCCATAGCAGGGTATGTCCTCCCTGGGAAGGCGTGTGCTGGGCAACTGTACAACAGTTCCCAAATATCAAACTAACTGGACAACACGATGTACTGTAGCTGCACTTGCACAGATTATTAACGCTGCTCTTGCTGCTACTTTGTCTCCAATTCCTGTCCCGTCTTAGATGAGGCTCCTGTTTTGCAGACAGCTGTTTGCTGTGCAACCACAAGCAAGTAGCGCTCCCTTACGCTGCACTGCACACATGGCGGCAAGCCATGGTGTCGGAGCCTGTTCCCCAACTGGGCGTTTGCAGACACTGCTCTGCTCTCCGTGTACGTTTTACTGTCATGCCATTAAAAGCTTTGCAGCAGCACGTCACCTCTGCCTGCTCCTGTCCCAGCCAGCCGATGCTCCTTAGGGAAGGGCTGTACTGTGCAATGCAAAGCTGCTGCCTTTTTCTCCAAACTACTTGAGACCTGCCTGTGCATGAGAGCCTGTGATGTTCAGAGGGGTTTTTTTTTAGTTGGTAAGTGGGAAGGGTTTGAGGGGAATGTAGATTTTTATTGTGACAGTTATGTGTTGTCAAGAAAAACTTCCCTGCTGAATATAAACATTTAATTTCTTTGGGTATGTATCTTCAGAGAAATATTGAATCCTAGAAATGCAGTAATAAAGATAGCCAGCATTATTTATGAAGACTGTTTTGTCTATTTTTCATTTCAGTTTATTTGGACCGTAAAACTTTTCAACAACAAAAGGTAGAGCTGAGGTGTCTAATTTGAACATGCTCCAATACAAGTCTGCATCTGCTCCATTTCTCTTTTTTTATTTCAGTGTAAATATAGATGGGGCATTTTTGTCCCTCCAGCCCTTGAGATCTCTTAAACTTATTCATGCAAAAAATATTCCTTTCACTTGGAAGCAAATGATAGACAAAGTTCATCTTTATAGCATTCAATTTTCCATTTATGGTGGTTCTTTTGGAAGATTGAACCTACAGGTCATTATGACACAGCATGTAAATACTGTATTATCCTTACTAAATTTAAGGAGATATGAAATGTTTTTTGACATTTTCCAGAATAGCTGTGGTTGTGCTGTCTGAAAGATCAACTCTGTATGGGAGCTGTAGTGCCATAAGATGAGTAGGAAGAACTAAAAATTACAGAGAGATTTTATGTTGTGGGTTTTCATGATTTACAGAAACTTTGATATCAAATACAGTGATTTGGGAGTAGTTACCCTTTTTATTTTTTTTCCAATCCCAAACAACACCTTTTGTAGTGAACTGTGAAATTACTCAGCAGTATCTACCAGCATAGATGACTGTATCCCAAAGTCTGGCACCCTAGCTTTATGTCAGCTCAGGTGCAGCTGGTGATTGCAAGTTGCACTGCTTTTATTTTGAAAGGCAAATTCTTGAGAGAAAGCAAGCCTCTGGTGACCTTTGCCTGCACTGATTACCACAACCTCTGTAATCTCCTGTGCAATGGGAAGGTGGGGTGTGATATTTTTTCTATTGTTAGTCATGGACTCTAAGCTCAGCACAAAGAAGCCATCTACCTGTTTTGCTATGGTCATAACTAGTATATTAACATTTCAGCTGTGATTTGCTGTTGGTTATTTTGTTAGATTATGGGGTGTCTGTCTGAAGAAAATATTTATTACCAAGTGTTTGTTTATGTCTGTAGAATAGTCACCATTCCTTCTTTCTCCTCCATTACAGCCTTGGAATTCGGAGCTCTTCATTGCAAGACTGAGAATTCAGAGTTGAAGGTGAATTTGCTGTAAACATGTTCTGACCCCTCCAGGAGCAGTGCTGCACGATGCACGAGCTTTGCCAGGCTTTGCCATTCTGTTGTGAGCACTGGTAGCCCCAGAAGCAAGTGGTGGCAGCGGAAGATGTTTCTGTGTGGTGTCACTGGTCATGCTTGTAGCTGGATGCTGCCATGATACTCCTGCGTGCTGTGTAATCAAAATCACTGGAACAGACTGGGAAGGGGTAGGAGACCATTTTCAATCTGTAGTCTGCTACCTGCACACCCAGGTACTTTGCTTCCTTCATAAACACAGATCTCAATTATTCCTCACATAACTGAAAATGAAGGCAAGAGTTGGGAGCTGGGGAGGGACCAGATCATGAGGTACTGCTGTTGGACAGGTGAGGGATTAAAGGGAGGAGGGCTATGGGAGGAAAGGGGGCTCTGGTGTAAACTTTGCTTGCCTGCAACTCAGTAGTAGCAAAGCTGAGACAATTTAAGAAATACAATGCCACTCTATGCAGTAAAATGGGATGACTCTGAATACAGTGATTGAGGTGTTAATCCCCATCTGGGGTGTGCATGCTTCTTATGTGAAAGTGAAGCATTGCTTTGTACAAATACTAAGCTTGCAGAATGTTAGGTGAAAGACATCAGCTCTAAGTATGTAGTATTTCTTCAGTGTACTTTGCAAAGGAGGAATGCAACTCTTCCTCCCCATATACCTAGGTTTGGAAACAGTGTCTCATGTCAATAACTCATTAAAGGTGTTCTGAGGAGCTGCTCTGTGTAGCTTGGACGCCAGGTCAAGGCTCTGTCCCCCTCTGCCTGTCCACACAGATAGACATGCAGAGATACACACAATGTATGTCATCTTCAGATACTTTACATAAAAGCAGATGCTGGAGGGGTTTTTTATTTACCCTTTTGCATGGCTTAGAACCAGGCATGAGAATTTAGTTATGAGCATAAGTGAAAAAATGGCATGTAGAAATATGCTTTTAGGTTGTTGAAGCAATAATTACAACTTGGAAGTGTGGGACCTTAGCCTGGATATTAAGACCACTGTGGTTTTGTATTGTGATCTGACATTTGAAGTTGGAACTCCTCACAGCTAAAATATCCCCATTTTCTCAAACCCACTGGGGCCTTCAGCATCGAATTGTTCATTCTGTCTGAAAAATTCAGGCATGTCCCCAAAGGCCTTTCTGCCCCCATAGGTACCCATGGGAATCTTGCAAGCAGAAGGAAGGCAGAAAGCTGTGCATGCCTGAGTACTCCTTTTGTGAGCATGCTGATGAGCAGAGAGAGATGCATGCCTGGGATACAGGGCAGAGAGGAGCAGGGTGGATGAATTGAAAGCTCTTAAAATGAGCATTGCCATGGAAACCACCTCCTTTGCTCTCTGTGTGCAGAGTATGTTGGATGCTTACCTCTTATGTAGTCAAGCTCATATCTCAAATCTGTGATGCAGAAGTGCCTCAAAAGTCCCTGGTTCTGTTCCTGCAGGAATTCAGCACTGCCAGGACAGGGCTCCTTCCATCTCAGCAGGTGAGGAGCTGGCCTGCAGTCTGGTACTCTAATCAATGTCTGCCTAAACTGTCATGGCTCATTGTGAGAGGGAGCAAGTGTGGTGCCTTGTCAGCCCTGCTCTGATCCGTGCTGAGGAAGAAAATATGATCCAGCCTCATGGGACAGTGAATCCATGTCCTGATGGTAACCTTGGACCCAAGTTCCCTTTTGTGTCTTGATTTGTCCATTTATAAAATAGCATAGGGAGACCTTTGCACTTTTTTTTTTTACAAATACAGAAAGGTCAGGCCAATGACACTTGTGATCCAAACTGATAAAGAGCTTTTTATGGAGGGTTTAAGCTCATCAAAGAATGGGCACAACACTTGAAGTTGCTATGTATGCTGAAGAAGAGGCAACTGTCACTTTCTTTGGTTCCTCTCCAGAGGGTTGGCATGGTGGGATTATTCCATATAAACTAGCTTGTTTTCCAAAGAAACCTTGAAATTCCTACCAACTCTATGCAGATATTTGAATTCAATTTTTTGTCTTGCAACTCTGATCCAGAGAACATCTTCACATATTCTGTGAACGTGTGGCATGTATGTGTCTAAGAAGGCTCTTAACGCTGAGACAAGGAGCCTCCAGGTGGATTGCCAGTCATAAACAACCCTCCTGGAGATGTCCAGGTCTTATAACAAGGCAAATGAGCATGACATAAAGCTGGGCAGAGAGGACCTGTGCCTTACCTCAGAGGGGCAAGGAAGAGATGGGGACTTGAGATCACATTGTGTCTCCCACAGGACACTTATACTGCAGTGTGATTAGTTTTATACCTGTAACTATTTGGCCAGATTTCCAGCTCCTGTTTTTAGTTTTGTAGTAGCTGGAAGGTGATCACTATTTAGAACTTTATTATTTGGGTTCAGATGTGTAAGTGTACCTGAAAAATCAGTTTTTCTGGGGCTCACTGATTCTACTTACGTTATGCTATCTTTGTATTTTGATTTCCTGAAATTATCTTGTGAATATTTTTAAATGATTGATCACTTTTTTGTTGTTTAAGTCTGATATTTTCTTTAACAGAATGAGAAGAACAAAAGAGTGACCAGATCAGTGTTTCTGTCTACAAAGCTTATGTTGGAATGCCTCCTACACTCTAACCTGTTACAGGTTTAAAAAAAAAAAAGGACTGAAAGCATGAATAAGTGTTGTGATCATACTTTACTACTGGGAGTCAGAGAGAAATATTGGATCCCATGAGGTGGAATTCCAGCAGAAACTCTTGTTCTTTGATGCAGATTTTGTTATTGTACCAGATCTACAAATCTTTAACTTCTTCAGAGAATCACTGTGGAATGCCTCTTGGCCTCTTCTGTTTGTGAAACTGAGATCTCATGCCTTACTTTCATCACACTGGAGGCAGGCAGCCTCGTGGCAGGATGAGGAGTGGATTTTTCTATTACTGTTTGCTTCATGCTAATGCTGCTTTCAAATGTTAGCAGTGATACAGCAATAGTTTTGAGACATTCTTTTGGGGTTTTATTGTGACCTCATGTGGTTCTGTATTGCCTTCTGCAGTTGGTTTATTGCATTTAAAGATACAGGGAAAGCAAGATACTTGAATCCATGGATTTTGAAGACCTAGATTGCTCTGGGAGCAGATTAGTTTGGCAACTGACACTTATAATAGACCCCAATCTTAAAAGTTCTTAAAGTTCTCATAGCTTAGAGTAGGTGTAAAGGAGGGAGGTGTGACGACTGTGAGATAATTGGGTCTGTTGGCAGACTAAATTATCTTCCTTCTGTGAATGATGTGAAAACTGTTATGAAATCTTTTAGTAGAATTTATATGAAAAAGTGAGGCTGTGGACATAAATTCATAAAGTCTGTGTATGGTAACTTAGGACCTGGGTATTCCTTTAATAGATGCCATACTATTTATGGGCTGCCCTAGGGAAGACTCTGAAAGAGTAATAATTGCTCACTGTTTCTGTGTAATAAAGGATGTTTAATCTCCCCTATACAGTGTATGTATGTCATTGTATAAAAAACTTAGAAAGTTAGTATTTTGGGTGGATTTGTAGTATTGAGGGTACAAAGCCATTATTAGTATGTGTGACTTAATTGTTCTGGATTGTGATAGGGTTCAGATGGGAACTTCAGTCATCGCTGTTTGAAAGGGGGTTAGATAATTGTCTGTTCTGGAAAAGTATAAAGCTTGCAAGATTGGACACTTAATACCAAGATTTTAATTGTCTGTGGGGAGATAAGGTTATTATATAAAAGTGAATCTGAGAATAAAGTGGCTAGAATGGACATTTTGAAATGTGGAGATATTGGTGGTTGTTTTTTTTTTAATAGAGGAAGCTGAAAACAAGTTTTTATCAGGGTGGAGGTTGCTGAGGGTTGTGGATGATAGCCGAGGCAGCTTTATTGTGTTCCAGCTTAATGATGCAGTGCAGGAAAGGTAGTGCTGAATCAGAGCTACTCTGTAATCACTCATCAGGGTCAGGAGAAGGGTGTTCTCTGTAGTTGGAACATGCTGTGCCCAAGCTCCAGGGGGAATGTTACTGGCCAATGTATGAGTGCTCTTCCAGTGCAATGCTGCATAAGAAATGGAAAGAAGGGATAAACAATTTGCTGCTCTCTAGGCTTGAGTTCTTGTCAAAGGGATTTGAAAGAAACTGTCTTTGCAGTGAAACTTGTTTACTTTAGCACACTGATAAATGCATATCAATAAAGATGCTGAAGTATTATATAGGCTATTCTCTCTTAGGAGTCCCAGATAGCATGTAATTTTGAGGAAGCACCTTAGTTTGCAATAAACTTCACAAATTGGAAATCTAGATTAAAAAAACCCTTGGGCTGTGGTATCATACCTGCCCTGCTGCAGGCCCTTGGTGGTATTTGTCATCATGAAGGGGGGCATAAAATGTTCAAGTATAGTACTAATAGTTAAGAAATCCACACCACTCTAAATTTTACATGGAGGAAAAACAGAAGACCAAGAAAATACAGTATGATTAGAAGAAATGAAGTACTGAAGCTGGTACTTTACAGACTTTAAAGCAGTGATTAGAAAAAGGAAATGATGCTGCCTCTCAAATTGTTCTGTGATCTTGAGTGAGTCTCAGTGAATGCAAAAAAAAAGACATTTGGATCACTTGGATTTTCAGAGTTTGGATGGTTATAGCTACCTTTAGAGATTCCCACTGCTCTCTCACCAAAGGAAAACCAGAATATTTAGCACTTCTGTGTTTTGAGGAAATAAAACTAGTAAGATAATTCTAGAGCTTGGCTGTCTGAAGAATTGCCTGTGGAGAGCAATTAGATCAATCGAGTAGATGACAAGGGAAATCAAGAGGCTAATGACTTGCTGCCATTTGCAGAAGAAAGCATTCAGTAATTGTTGGCAGAATTTCTTCTAAGTCAGGAAAGTTTTTCTGAGAGATTAAGGATTTGCTCCTATTAGCTGAGTTCAAGGCTATGATCCAAAGGCTTATGCTAGTCCAGAATGTAGTATTTGCCAGCTGAGGTTTGTGGGGGTATCATCCTCACTTTGTAGTATGCCTTTTTTCATTGCAGTAATGGAGCATGTGAGTAGGATGAGCTGAATACAGTGCTAGTCAAGAGGTAGGGCTGGACACTCTCTCTTAAGAGACCCGAATTAGTATTTGGCAGAAGGATTGGTGGTCACACAGAACATTTTTTTTTTCTTTTTTTTGAGTGAAGGACCACAACCTGAGTCCTCCTTATTGTCTCTCTCTCTGCCTGTCAGGCTTTGCAGAGTGGCACATAAGAGATGGGAGACATGGGATCAAACGTCCTAGGGAGGAGCAGGGGTTTGAATTCAGACTGGCCATGAATGGGAGCAGGGAACACGAGCAGATGTGTACCTGGATGCTATGTCCCATGTCACTGACTAATATTTCTCTCCAATGGCACTGTAAAGCAGCAGCATAGTAACATGCTATAGGTAATGCACACCATTTCATAATGAAAGTAATCAGCCATTGGAATAATTTCACCAGTGCAGATGGATTCCCCAGCATTGGAGACTTGAGATGTGGCTAGACAGAGTGCTGGGCTGTCTTTTCTAGACAAGATGCTTTTGACTAGATTGAGCTTCTGCCAAGAAAGATGAGACTGGATGAGCCTTAAGGTCCCTTCCAGCCTGGGATTCTAGGATTCTGCTTACCCCTGCCAGTGTCCTATTATCCAGCTGTGTTAACAACAGAAATGCATGATGCAGCTGGCTTAAACACCATCTGGGGGCTAATTTCGTCATCACAAGACAGATATGAAGAAGATAAAGCTTCTATGGCAGTAAGAAATATTCAACAGTAGCCTAGTGAAGAGCTTGACAAAATTGTTTTGACATCCTAAATATATTTTAGGGAAGAAAACTGATAAAGTACAATGGGTCATGGCTAAAAAGCAGCCTTCTGAGCAACACACAAAACTCTTAAAAATCAGTTAAAAAGTCTTTATAAGAATTTATCCCATGTTAGACTGAAACCTGTCAGGAAATGAGTGTAAAGTTCTGAGTCAGATGCATCCAAGGAATAATAATAGCATTTAGGAACTCCAGGGAAATAAAGAAATACAGTAATTCAGGTCCCAGAGGAATACGAAAAAAGGGAGAGGGAGGAATAAAAGAAAAACACGACATTTACTAGTGGCTTGACTTCCTTTGTCCTGAGGGGCAATTCTTCCAGGCAGTGTCATGCAGATAATAAATGTATGCTTTGCAAATTGTTTGGGAGACCATTGTCCTTAGAGATCCCATTCCAAGCATTGCCTTCCACGTAAGTACAGTTTGTGCGAATGAGGACATCTTCCTGCTTGTTTAGTGGAACCTGGGGAGTCTGCTTTGTAATTGGAACAAAGGCAGGAGGGAACCTCTAATGCTCATTACACAAGTTATTCACTACAGTGCCTTCTCCATTACCAAAATATCCATGTCTGACCTCTTCTGAATCTTGGGGAAGGGGGCTGAGCAGCTGCTCAGCACTGCACTGAGGTGGGGAGAAAGATCCTGAAGGTAAGGTCGTGTGCGGTTGTGTTGGTCTGGAACACAGTTCCTCTTCTGTAGTAGATTTCTAAAATGGCTTGAGGCTGATTAATTGGTACTTTCTGATTGACTTACCTTCATACAAAACAGTGGTGATAAAGCCACTCTGCTCACAAGGTTACTGTAATGACTAATGGCTTCTGAAGTATTTAGATGTAGTAAAGGTGAGGAGTACGGAAGAAAATAGATGCTTTCTGGTTTGAAATGCATTGCGTACAGTCTGTGCTTATTTAGCTGTGGTAAATGAGCTGTAGCATATAATAGAGAAGACCTGAAACTAGTTCTTTTTTATTATTAAAGTTATGTTTCTGGCATTTCCCCCCCGCCCCCCCCCCCAACCTTCTAATATGCTGTTGTTATGGCAACAGTGTTCCTATCAAGAGATTCATATGAACTACTAAACCCTCCTTGCACTTTTACGTGTTTTGAGATACTCAAGATACTCTAAGTGCGTATGTTCCGGGGGTTTTTTGTTTGTGTTTGAGGGTTTTTTAAGCAGAAAGAATTTCATCATTTTGAGCAGAACTTCAGTCACTTGGAGAGCTTTGACAAAATCATCATACCTGCTGTTAAATACTGGGGTTTTTAATGCAACCTATGTTAAAATGCAGTGTCATGTGTTTTCTCTTTCATGTCCTAAAGTTTGTCACAGGGGCCTCCACAGCTACATCTCTGCAACTTGTAACAATCATGGATGAGTGGAACCAGTATCATTCAGTTTGCCCGTAATTTACTGCAAAGGACTGTTTTAAATTTTACTTCTGCACACCTCATTTACGGGCTCCTGTGTTCCTCTAACAATAGCCTCTGGAGGGAGGAGATGTCTCAGATACCACAGGATGTGCAGCTACGCACATAGCGGTGTCAGAGATAGCTGTTCATCCCCCATAACAAACAACAACAGCAAAGTGGCACTCTGACAGGATCATGAAATAGTTATGAGGAGTCCCAAAATAACAGATGGCAGTGAAGTGTTACTGGGTCTCCTAACCAAAAGAAACGGAGGTGTGTGATATTACAAGCTTCCAGATGGCAGAATATGGAAAAGACAGCTTCATGATCTGCTCTTATGAATCCTAACCACTGCATGTCACTGATGAATGAAAGGTATAATTATTTAGAGGGGCAGGGTGTTCTTCATTTCTTTGAATGATATTTCACTAGTTAGATGTGTTAACTCAACTTGCCTTATAAAACATTTTCTGGGCAGATACAGAAGGAGCTTTTGCATAGGTCTGCTGTTAAACTGCTTAGTGTAGTCATTTTTTCTTTAATTGTGTCTCAAAGCTTAATTTTTATTGCCCTGAGCACACAAATAACTTATTTTCTTCTGGTAAAAATGGCTAGAATGCACCTCATGAACAAATATGAAATAAACCATGATCAAAACTTGACACATCTTAGTAATAATTTATACTGAGCTGTGCCTTTAACTTTCTTGTGTCTATCTGGGGAATATTCCTTGAGATGGGTTTCTTTGTCACATCTGAAATGCTGTTTCAGTATCAGAGGGCTGAGACTTGGAGTCCTAATCTTTCTACTAATTGTTTACTACCATGGATCTTGGCCTATATATTCTATAATACGAAAAACATATACTATGTTTTGATGATGGATAGATGTAATTATTTTTATTATCTTAGTCCATACACATTTTAGTGTAAGGGTAATCTTGGGCTGCCTTCATTGCACGTTGCTTGAAACAGTTGGGAAGTTCTAGGCACACCAAAATAGTCATGTGTGTGTTTGGGGTTTGCAGGGGAAACAAGGGTATGTTGATATTTGAATTTAAAAAAAAAAAAAAGTAAAAATACTATTACTCTGAAGATATTTACCTGCCCTTGGTTTCATGAGCTGTATAACTTTGAGTGTCTACATTGGCTTTTGCAGCTGGGAAGCTGTTACTACCGTTAGTCTCAATAACCAGCTTCTATGTGACTTTTGTGTATAGTTTGAACCTGCAGGAAGCCCTCTAAGAGAACTTATTTTCTTTGCCTGTGCTCTCAGGCTATATATGCCAGCAATTTGGTGGACTAGTGGTGAACTAGTAGATGAAAACAGTTTGTGCTGGAGCCCCTACCTCTCTCTCTATTACGTGCTGCTTGGCAGGCTCTACTGGGACTAGGTTTAGTCTGGTCTCCTGGATTGACTGCCCACCACCAAATGGGCTTCAGAACTGACCGAAAGGTTAATTATTGGCTCAGATTCTTCTTTACCCATGAGGCTTGGGAATGCATTCATGGAGCATTTTAGAGATGGTGCTGTTATCTTCATGCTGTGTAGTGTTCTGGGCTGTTCTGCTGGTCTGAGATGGGAGCAGCCACCTTCAACACAAAATCTGGTGCAAATACTCTCAACTTTTGAAACATACAAATGGGGAAAGACAGGAAGGTGGAGAAGGGAAGATGAGGGTCAGTTTTTCTTTCTCTTTCACTAAATTTTGGGCTGCCTCCAAGCTGCATAGAAATGCCACCAGGCAAATTCCTTCTCCATACAATGATTCCTTTAAAAAATAGATATGAACAAACTGTGGCTGATTGTGTAGTGCATTTTGCACAGCTTCCACATCTTTTTAACCACATTTTTGAGTTTTTTTTCTCGACTGATTAAGCTAATCTGTGCTTGTATAAAAGGATATTACAAAGATCATAATCTGCTCTGATGTTTGGTGTTGTCCCCCTACCCATACTGGTCTCTCTACCAGTTGCACAGTGACATTAGAAAATCTTTATAGTATGCAACAAGCACTTACCAAAAAGCAGTAAGCTTTTTTTAAACCAATTAAATACAGTTCTGTCATTAGTGGCGTTCATCATTCATTGGCATTCGTTAGCTGACCCAGTTGGTTTGCATTGCAAATTACTTTAATTTTCCATGGAAGGGCTATAAATGTGTAACAGGCTATATTATTCATATGTAAATATTCTTTTGATTAAATCTGTCTTCATTGCTAATGCCATAAAATGCTTTGATGTTTATTCTTCTACAAGCTTGTGGACTGAGATTTCAGCCATGCTGCATTTTTTCAGTGGTTTGTCTGCTCCTGCAAAGTCTTTTATTTTTCACTCATTAAAAATGATGATCACAACACTTCCTGTGACTAACTTAGAAAATTGGTTCCCTGTATATCAGAGTTCATTGTATGCTTGATCAAAAATGTTGTTTTGGTGGATTTCTTAAAATTAATTGGAACACTTTTTCAATTTTTTTTTCCCTAAGTTAAAACTAAGATTAAGATAACTTCAGAGTTCTGGCAAGAAAGCCTTTTTTTTCATTTTTACATGCTGTTCCCAAGCCTCTCATTAGTGAACTCTCAGTTTTATAGCCAGAAGGTTGCCTCCTCCCAAAAGAAAACAGTGGGAATTCTGTTTGAAACTATAGCACTAGTTTTATTTCTATAGCTAGTGATTATAAAGATAAACTTCCACGTTAAGCAGTACAGATGACTTACAGGCTAATTGGCATCAGTTTATGAAAACCTTTTAATTTTCTAGTGCCTTCTGGACCTAGTCTTTAAAAGCTGGCCTGAGGAATGCAAGTGCTCATGAATAGGTCTCCCTAAGCAGCAACGTTGTGTGCCATGTTACTGAAGACCAAGCCATAGTTTAGATGCTCAAGCTAGTGATTCAGGGATTGGACAAACAATTGTTGCTGTCAGTGTTCATCTTGGAGCTAGTGGCAATGTGCTACAGAGAAGTGTCTCAGCTACCTATGGCAAAAGGACGTGCTTGCTTTTGTGTAATAGACCACCAGAAGCCATAAAGGCTAAGAATATAATTCTTCTGATCTCAGAAGAAACTCATCCTGATTTACATCCATGTAAGTGAGAACAAAATCAGACTCTGAATGTCTTAGGAGACATTATCCAATTAGAGAAAAGGTCGGGTTTGCACATCTACTGTCTATAATAGTATTTCTCTTCCTCAGTTACCGTTGGTCAGACCTGTGTGTGAAATGCAAATGGGCGTGTGGGGGAGTGAGAGAGAATGTCATTTCATAGAGCAAATTTAAGCAGGAATAGAAAGTTTACACAGAGAATATATTCAGAGTGAATTTGTCCATTAGTCACTGACCCCTATTGCTTTTCCAGATGCCTTTCATCACTTGCATCTCCTGAACAAATTTTCCTTGTGTGTAACTGTAAAAGGATGAGCTTAAGGAATTGGTAATATCCCATTGAAAAGAGCACCTAATCAGAATTAATCCATGATTCCAACAGAAGAAGCAATGCATGTGGTGTCTTCCCGTCTGAGAAATGGACATACCTATTTGATAATGGATCCATTGTTATTAAGAGACACTTAACAAAACTGTGGTGGCTTATATTGTGAAGCCACAAGGAGTACCCTTTAGATATAATTAGCTCTCAAAGTCCTCTTTTTATAGGGAAGCGGGTAGAGCAGTTTTCATCTTCCTGGAGATCTTCCCAGCTCAACCTCTGCACAGGGAAAGAGACTGAGGAGAATAATGGCAAGTGAAACTAGCATTTCCACGGCACTGTAATTTAAGAGCTGTATCAAAGGAAGACTACTGGGAGAAGGGGTGTAAAGCTAGCAGTGTCCCCTTTAGTGCTAGACATTAACCAGTGTCTAGGATTGGAGCCGTGTGATGGAGAGAAAACTCCCTTACATGTAATTAGGAACAGCCAAGTACAAGTCTAAAGAGAAAATTGTTGCTAGTAAAGCTCAGGTGTGATGGGATAATGTTGTAAAGCAGCTTGCTTTTTTAAAGTATTAATCAAGGATTTGTACCTGGGACAATAACATTAGACAAAGCCTATCTGGGCAATAATTGTGGTTATGGTCCACTAAAGGACTTATTCTTGCTTTATTATTTAAACTCTCAACTCACTACAGTGTGATATGGGACTTAGACAAAGTACTCTGAAGATCTGTATTAGCTTGGATATGTGCTGCTCGGTGCAGTGCAGCACTTCTTTAGAAATCCCCTTAGCCTAACTTTAGTCTTGCTATATTTACATGACAGAGTAATAACATCTCAAGTACATAAACCAGTCTACTACAAAGCTGTAAACTTGCACACATAGCTGTTGTACTTCCTGAAGTCCTGTGACCCGTGGTTTGCTCTGTGTTGGTGGTAGTGTTGAGATGAGTTGTTAGCATCTGGAGTCCTTTACCAGGAAAAATAGGATTTTCTTGTTGATGGTTGTTTCTTTCTCACCTCAGGTTCTATTTGGCTTCCTTTTTATCTGCCTGCTAACATAGCTGTGCACCTTTTCTTTTTCGTTATTGTTCTGCAGCTCCATGCTGCATTCAAATTTACTATATATAACCTATCTTGCCTATGTTAGATACTATTTCTTTGTTCCCACTGTTACTACTAAACTAAGGTTTTTCAAGGTTCACTCTACATTTTTTTTAACCGATCCTTGGTGGTGTTCATAGCTGTGGAGTTCCCAATGCTGAGCACGTGCCCTATCTCTTATCTTGTGCCTATACTTCTTTATTGCATCCTGTGACTATGCTTCCCCAGGCCTCTGATGTCATAACAGGCTTCATTTCTCTGTACCACATTGTTAGTCATAGAACTGTGGTAGTACCATACAAAGATACATAGAAGTAACATGAATTAGGCATAGACACCTAGTGAATTAGAAAAAAAATCCCTGTTACAGATAAGTGAAACTAAAACTGAGTTGCAGGCAGGTCCAGATGAGTTCAGATAGAGCAAGCTTGTAAGTCTCAGTCCTGAGGGTCTGGAAACTTGGTACGAAGCTTATGGGCTGGTAATAGAAATGGTAATACTGTATCACAGGGCCAGTTGGTATATACTGTATCATGAATATAACCTGTCAGGACTGGCTATGCTAAATTAGGACAATTGTTCGAAGGCTATTTTGAGTAACATTTTACTTACAAATTAAAGCAGCTATAGGAGGGTAACTTCTAATATTACTGCAGTGATTTTTACAACCTAGTAGTTTAAATCTGTAAAACATCAATTTCCACTGTGGTATCATCATTGATGATTACTCATCTGATTGCTGTGGGTTCCTTAAACAGCTATATTCCTGAGAAAAATAATTTGTCAAAGAAATTAAAGCAGTTTATGTAACACTTGGCAAGTGCTTGTCCAGTATGCAGAGTCTGAGGAGTTGCAGGCAGCTGACAATGGAAGGCGATGTATGTAGGTGTAGTGGTATACATCCAGGCATGTGGTTTGGGAATTCTGTGCTCTCACATCAGCCAAATGAGGCTGCCAGCTGTCACCCAAAAAGACTTCTGCAGTGAAAAATGGGAGCAGTATTTAGACATTCTCCTGCTTGGCCCATTGAAATAGTGGAGAGCCAGGAACATCAATTTGAAAGTATAATTTTATGGTGTCACAGCAATTGATGCATCCTACCCTTATGGAAAGTCTCAAGGATGTGAGAAAAGGGGCAAGAAGATACACCTCAGTGGAACTTCACTCTATGGTCAACCTTAAGACAGGCTCCTTTCAGTTTCTTCTTCTGCTCTTCATTTCTTTTGTGCTTCCTGTAAAAGTGAATAAAGCTTCAACATAATCCCTTCCAAAAGTAGGATAGGAAAGGCTTACAGGGTCACTCACTTTTGGTCCTAACGGGTAATTGTTTTCCCTAGGACTGGTTCTCTCTCTGCTGGTTGAATGTTGTTGAAAGTGTGCTCCAAAAGCATGCTTTTGTCTAGAAATTGCCAAAGCAAATATTTGTGGATCGTTTCCTTTTGACAAAAAAATTAGTTTCTTCCGTAAGCAATATCTAAAATGGAAGGTTATAGAAGAAGAAATATGGGGGTGTGGTGTTTGAAAGACTTTCTTCAAACTTGGAATTCTTGAAATATCTTTCCTTATAGGCTGGTCTAGCTGCTGAAGCAATGACTGCTATAGCCACTCTGAAAGCAGATAGTCTTTCAATTAGTCTATGTTTAAGAAACATACTAAAAAACCTCAGGAAGACCTAGCCTGTTGAGAAGATGGCCAATAAAACCCCAAATAAAAAAACGAGTAATATGAACAGAAAAAACCCCAACATCCAGACCACCAAAACAAACTACAGCCTCACTACTGTCTTCATGGGGATCAAACCATCTGTTTTCATGGGGCCAAAGAGGCAAAGTTGTGGGAAAGATTTTTCCCATGTTCAGCAGTTTATAGGCATTCCCTAACACGAAGCTTTTTTCTACCCTTGCCCCTAGTTAAGGTATGTGAGAAGAGTGTCCAAGTTAAGTCCATGATGGGTATGTAATGCTAGATGACCTGATGAACAGCTTTGAAGCATAGAGTTGTCCTGGATTCTAGGGCCTGCTAGATGGAAAACCTCTCTGAAGAAGCTACTTTCTGGTTTTGCCTTAGTTTTGCAGCTGAATGAATATGACAACATCTGGTGATATCCTAGGTATCTGTTCCCTGCAGCATTATGGTAAACACATCTGTTTCATGTTGAGATGCTAGCTTTGCTGACCTAAGATGTGAAAATGACTGCTAGCATATTCTGTCAAAGGAGAGAAGATTCTTCAACTTATCCCCACTCTATGGAGCCTGAAATTGCCACTCTGATCGTAGGAGAGCTCTCATGTGATCAAAGACTGTATTACAGACTGTTCTAAGCTTCAGTTCCTGGTAAACCTGTTTTCCGCAATAACCACATGTCAGGGAAAAAGTGAGATTACTGTCCTGTCTCACTATCACAGCACCCTAAAATCGTGGGAGCTTTCCCCAAGGGTCCCACCTTGCATAGCTAAGCCTTTCTGAAACAACAGGTAGGTCTTGACCTATATGTCCCTTACTATGGTTTCTGAAAGCAATTTCATGCCTGATACACATGCTGCTTTTGCATTAATTAGTAATATAAAGTGGCACTTTGAATTTTTCTTTTCCTCTCCGGCTGGGCTGTATTCATGTGATCTGGAAAACAGCAATATTAGCAATATGAGTAAATAGATTCCTTATTTTGTTTTGCTTACTGTGCATAAGACTAAATATTTTAGTTTATTCTCCCTCTACTTATTCACCCCCGGGTAAGTGAAAATATGCTGGCATTAGCTCCTGGAAGTGGAATGGAACAGGTGAGTATTGTGCAGTAGAATTAATACTACTTGTGTAACTTTTTTGCCAACTCAGACCCCCAGTGACTGAAGATTTTGTTTAGAAATAGAAATGAGTGGGACTCTAGCTAATATTTCAAACCCTTTCACAGTACTCCTGAAATATTGGGAAGGGAAATGCTAGAAGCTGACAGTTTCAGCTGCAGGAAATGTTCAGTATTGAACTTCAAAATTACGCAAGTGCATTGAGGGAACATTATTTGTACCAAATCCCCTTAAGAGGGCGCTTATTCACCACTGCATTTGTTTTGAACGTCATCTGTTAGACTAATGTGACAAACAATTTTCTCCTGCACTCGGTTAACATTTGACTGCAGAGTATTTGGGCTAGTTATGGTTACAGGCACCAATAGATAAGAAATGTACAATAATATTGCATTATGTAGTCTTCATTTGAATAATAGTCCTGTCAATTTACAGGAGTGACTTTCCTACCAAGAACAGCAGGTACAAACCAGTTCCACACCTCCTAAAAGAAACAGCTTTCCCTTACACAACTGGATTCTGGTTTGATTTGGGGTTTTCTTTGTCTTTGCCTTTGATTTTTCTCTGCCAGTCATCAACTGAAAAAAAAAACCAAACCCAAACCTTCCATCCTTCATCTTCTGCAGTTGTATTCCTTTGTGAGTAAACTATCTTGTAACTAGGTGTGGTAGAAGACTCTCAAGGATTCAGAACACCTCTGGTAACAAAAACTGGGCTATCAAATGCCTATTTTAAGTCAACTGCCAAGAAATTATATTCTGTTTTCTCAGGGTCTTTCTGACAAGAAGTTCTGCCAGGATGTGCTGGTTTGTAATGTTTGTGGATGTGCTGAATGGATGTGCCAGTGGTGTCACCTGACCCTTTTCTACAGTGTTTCCAGTGTCTTCATTTTCTGTTTGGCTAAATTAGCTAGGGAACCTTTTCATCCATCTTGATGCTGTTCTCATAAGGGACAGCTGCCAGCAGTAACTTGGTTGATCTCTGACAAGAGAAATTCCCCCCACAGCCTACAGGTAATGTTGACTGCTTTTGTGTTCTATCACACTTTTAAGAGAGCATAAAGCAGCACTGTGTAGATGGGACGTGTGACAAATCTCCCTGCACTGGACTGATTATGCATGAGTGGCTCTACCTTTGTAGTCCCCCTCATCACTGCAGCTTCTATAGTTGACTGTTGAGTGTGTGAAGCACATAAGAGGGGACAAGCCACAGAATGTGATGTGTTTAGAAAGATGGGCCTGGCAGTGTGCATTAAGGCAAAGCTCTAAGGAATTAATCTCTGCTTTAGCTGTATCCCTTGCAAAGGAATGCTTGTTTGCAAACAATACAGGATTTGCCAGAAGATTTCTGTTAGTCCAGACCTAGATCTAGGCCTTAGTGTGCTTCTTTCCACACAGAACTTTGGCATAAACTTGGCATCACTGTAATTGAGTTATGCCATGTAATGCTAGCAATAATTTTAAAATAAATATATATATATAATTTTTCTATCATATAAATGAACACAAAGTTAACTTAGAGCATTTTCAGTTTGGAATGAAATGAGAGCTGACGTGTTCCCTTTTCCCCTTTCCCCTTTCCCCTTTCCTTTGCATTTTTATATGGATTTGAAAGATTATTTAACTGGAGACAGCAAAACTGTATCAGCAGAGCTGAGCTCTTCCTTGACAGTTGAAGAGCTGACCTTCTACTTTAATTTTAAAGCCTTTATTTTCCATCTATAATTCCTTTCATCTGAATCTGAAGGAGTCAGAACATCTCAGTGGCTTGGGCGTAAACATTAAGGTTGTGTATAGGCAACAGACTGAACAACCAGATAATCACCTTGCAGATTCAATTCTGTAGCAACACAGGATCTTACGGTGATACATATCCAAACTTCACATTATGAATTGAAAAAGGGATCACTGGTTATCATTTCAAAACATGCTGTCATGAAGCTTTGTGGTCATACAGTAGTACAAGTAAAGGCAATTACTTTAAGTTACTTCTAGGCAGCAGCGGAAGCTGATTTTTATTTTTTCTTAAGTGAAATTCAGTCAGACCATTTGTTTCTCTCCCAGATGTCTGTGTGGCATTCTTCAGCTGAAACCAGCTAATTTATTCCAGTGGTGTATAAAGGGATCTGGCTTTTTAATAGCTTTCCACATCTTGTTAGCCTTTGTTTAATATTCGTCTAGACAGAGGCCGGGGATATTAAGAAGCATGTAGCTCTAGGATAACATTTAATTTTTGTATTGCTAGACAGGATAGAGCTTCTAATACTGGAATATGATCATCTTTTTGGAGATTATTATAAAATACAGCTTTGCCCTTATATCACCAAGTAAACTGAGTCTCACGAAATAAGCACTGCCTCTTATGACTGAGGTTAGTTGAGGAAAGACATCTCATTATTTTTCCATAGACCTGTAGGATTGCTGTGCCTTCTTAGGCCTTGACCAGTTTATTGAACGCTTTGGTAAGAAAGCTGAGAGCTTTTTCCTTTCAATAAATTATTTTACCTGTTTTTTTTTATATAAATAATAATAAAAAATATAAAAATATCTGTTTTAGTATTGTAGTGGGTTGACCCTGGCTGGAGGTCAGGTATCCACCTAAGCCCCTCTATCATTCCTCCTCCTCAGCTGGACAGGGGAGAGAAAATATAATAAAAGGCTTGTGTGTTGAGAGATTATTCAGCAGTTACTGTAACGGGCAAAACAGACTCAACTTAGGGGAAAAAGAATTATTAGTCAAAACAGCAGGATAATGAGAAACAAAACCAAATCTTAAAACACTTCCCCCCTCACCTTTCCCTTTTCAGACTTGACTTTGTTCCTGATTTCTCTGCCTCTTCACCTGAGTGGCACAGGTCGATGGGGAATGGGGTTGGTGTCAGTTCATCACATGCTGTTTCATCTGCTGCTTCCTCCTCAGGGGGAGAATTCCTCACACTCTTCCCCTTTTCCAGCATGGGGCCCTTCTCAAGGGAGACAGTCCTCCATGTACTGCTTCAATGTTAAGTCCCTCCCACAGGGAGAGTCATGAACTGCTCCAGGGTGGGTCACTTCTACTAGGCATTCAGGACCCGACTGCTCCAGCATGGATTTCCCATAGGGTCACAAGTCCTGGCAGCTAACACGCTCTGGTGTAGGCTCGGCTTTCCATGGGCTGCAGGTCCTGTCACGAGCCTGCTCCAGTGTCAGCTACCCACCAGGTGACAGCCTCTTTCAGGTGTCTCTACCTGCTGCAGCATGAAGAGGTGGTTCTAGAGGTTTTGGCACAAAGCCTCTTCTGCATCCCTTGTCTTTGTATCTTGTTAGTGCTGGGGAGATCTTGAGACTTCAGGCATTCTGTGTGTCACTGTCCTAAACCCTTACAGGTGCCAGTGGGTGGAACTAGTGTAATAGGTACTTGGTGAACATTAGTGGCAAAGATGCTCCCTTCCTGCTGTGAGGGAAAAGTCAGTTTAGGAAACCATGAGTGTTAGTGCAGTGAGCTGACACCACTTATTTAACATCTGAGAAATTCGTTCACTGGCTAAGGAGCTGTGCTAGAGTCCTAGGCAAACATTTAAATCTGTTGCCTATGTGCTATAACAGGCATGCTAAAACAAAGGGGCTGTTTCAGTGGGTGGCAGCAGGGACACTTGCCCGGAACCCTTCTCATAATAATCTCATTTTATTATTTTAGCTATGTGTTAGCTCTCACATTGAAGTTTAGTATGTTGCTTTCAGTGGAGTTTGAGAGGGATGATTTCAGCCATAAAAATCCTGCTGTTCACAAGTAGAATGCTTTCCAAAGGGAGAATATTCTGGTTGCATCATATGGTCTCAAGTCAGTATGAAATGGTCCAGGCAGAGGTGCTCCTACAGTAATTACCACTAACAAGCATGAAGTCCCATCAGAACTCCAACTACTGCTAGAATATTTACAAGAAAAACAGATAAAATGGGTAGACTAAAGGCAAAACTGACGTCTCACACAGGTTGATTTTAACCAATGTCTGAGCCTGATCTTCTAGATCTCGTGTTGTCTTGCATGAGAGCTGCTTGTACAAAAGGCAGTTGGCAAAACTCTGGAGTAATACATGTTTTAGCAGATGCAAATGGTGCCTTTGAAGACTGTGGATGGTGAAGAGTTTAGCAGTACAGGACATAAATAAATAACATAATGATACTAATAACGGCCCTGCTCAGACATTGATTAGAGCTTCATTAAGTGAGATTACTCACTGTGATCTCTCTGCTACAAATTAGGTTTTGATAATTTGACCTATTCCCTATTTTAATTTAGTGAATTAGAAAAATAAATTGCCAGAGCACAACACTTAGAAGAGAAAAATATTTTCCTAACATTTTATAAAATGTTTATTTAAAATGATAAAAATTACATTTGCATCTCTCTATTCAGGACAGGTAAGTTATCTAAATTTTTTTAAAGTAATATTTTAATATTAAAATCTTTGGAAGCATTTATTTTCTTGCACTTTTAATTCCCTAGTCATAAAAATTCTTTCCTGATCACTGTTCTTCTTTTAACAAAGCATATAACAAGCATGTTTTAATGTAATAAATTTCTTGCTAAACTTTCTTCTGTGCATACCAGGGAGATGCAACACAGTCTAGTAATCAGCTCTGGAATTATTTCTGAGGAACTATGTGCTTTATAGTGTTCTGTTTGCACACAGAATCAGAAATGCCAGGTCTTGTGTATCAGCAAATGTAAAAGTGGCATTTGTCACCATGTGTGATGAATTAACCTCAGAATAAATGACGGGCTCGTGCTTTAAAAATAAACTAAAACCTGACGAAGATATTTCCCGTTTCTAAAACTATGGTATACACTGTAATCCAGAAACGTAACCAGAAAGTCAGCATTAGTTAAACAACTCACTTTATACTCAATGGGGGAAATGAAGGCTGTGTCCACCTTCCATGAGATTTTGCTCTCCGATGGTGTGAAAGAATGAGTTTATAAGCATTATGCTTTGATGTTATGGTAACTGGACCAGCACTCCACAGGGTTTAGCGTTCTAAAAGCTATACCTCTTACTGCAAATGATAGAGCTAATTTTCAGAGTGCCTCTGCAAACTCCACTGGGGTGATGCATTTGTTTTTGTCTTGTGGCTTTTTTTCCCTGTGATCCAAACATTAACTTTGCTTGCATAGTTCAGCTCCTTAACTGCTTCATCTGAATGGGGTATTTTGACATGAGTCTGAAAGGTTTATTGTAATCATCTTTACAATGAATTAAACCATGTTGATTAATATGGTTACCATTAACTCTGAGGAGTGCTTAAAATGGATCTTGATTCATGGTTTGATTAATGTAAGGTTATTATACAATTTTAGAACTTAATACAATTCTCTCAAGTTCGAGTCCTAATTTTTAGGCTTTGTATCTCATACTAGCTGGTATCCTTTCCCTCTTGTCCATTCCCCATTAAAGAAGGGGATCACTCCAGCAAAAATTTACACAGGATTCTCCTCATTCTTCATAGGGTGTATGTTTCTTAATATTAAACGTGAAGTATATTCCTAGCCTATTACTGTATACACAAAATCTTCAATTATGCAATTGGCCAAATTATACTCAAGTGATATTTGAAAGCTACTGGAAGAAAATATGGCACAAGGCAGGATCCTGAAACTCAACTTTCCATTCCTCCCCACCCTAGTTATTGAATCATGGCCTTGAATAGCTTGAAGAAATTTACCTTATTTTTTTGTATTCTGAGTTCAACTTATTTAAACATAGCTGTCTTCTGCTGTTTTTCCAGAAAGCAGTCAGAGAAGCCTTTCTCATGAGAGAGGATTCACTGTGTCAGTCAAATGCCCCCTCTCTGAGCTGGTCTTTATTTATAGTATTCTATCTGCTTTTCCATTGTATCGGCCCTCAGCATGTCAGCTAGGTATCAAACTGCTGAATTAATAGAAAAAAAACCCTGTAGTAAGAAATACTAGCACAAAGGTGATAAACACCTCCACACAAATTACCCTCAGCACTAATCACTTAGGCTTTGTGAGAAACAGCACACTGAACTGTTCCTGAAATAATCTTACTCTGCCTTCAGCTTTTTAAAAATAGCCCCCAAAACATGCATAAACATTAGATGCTGTGAGACCTCCCCTGCTAACTGTTTGTAGCTCTAATTAACAGATTTACACAGTTAGGGCATTTAAATGCCCGCTAGTATTGTCTGTAGTGTTTATAAATGTGTGTTGTCAGAAGTATATCGATAAACTCTTTTCTCATGGTATTTCTCCTTTTTGATCTGCTATGACAGAAGTGGAAGTTTTCATTAATATGGCTGTTAGATTTGTTACAACAGGCCGAACCATAAAGGTTCAGGGAAAATACATCACTTTTAACAATAACTGGTGGTATGCCTGCTTACAAACACTGGAATGGAGGTCTTACAGTCTCACGATCATGGGGAATCCTTCACCACATTAATTTATCTTTTTCAAAGATGCTATCTGCTGACCATGAGCAATGGCATCTTCCTCTTCCCTCTTGCAAAAGTGCATATTTCACAAGAAGTTGGAGATAAACCGTCTTGGCTTGTCTAAGCATGTGGATGGGGCCCAGGAACAGTCTCTAAAGGATGAAAGAATGATGCTTGAGCCTCCCTAGATTTGGGCTTGATGATGGTGACCGGGCAAAGCTGGCTTTCTGTGTTACACCAGTGACACGAGTGATAAGCATGATACCAAGAGCTATGGAGTCTGCAGAATCTCCGATTTTAACCCTGGTGGTCTGTCACTATGTTTATGGTTCCTTTTTCATGCCCTGCAGGTTACAGGGGGCTCTGTTTGAGCCCAGAGGTTACTCTTGAGGTTTGCCCAGGTTTTGAGGTCTTCCTTGCAAGAACCAATTGGATCCTTATGCTGTCTCTTGTCTCCAAGAGCTTGATCTTGAAATCAAGCACCATGTATTGCAAGATATATAGTGAAAACCTCAAAGCCTACAGTAGCGAGTAGCTCTTGTATGTCTTTTCATAATTAAATCAGTTTTATATTGACTGTAACCATCTCTGTCTCCTAGAATCCCTAATTTACATAAATACTTTTTTCTTCTTTCCCTTTTAACCCAACTTCATATTTTACTCAAGACCATTTTTTGCTTCTATGTTTTCTAGCCTTATACTCTGTGCAATGTTGTGGCTGGATATGGATTCACGTATTTCAGTATGTAGTAGGATTCTCCAGCTTCCTTAACCTATGTACCATGACAAATCTGGCCCTTGTGCTGAGTTTCTTCAGAGCTTTGCTAAATTCAGATCAGATCTGATCAGCTAATGGGTAGCTTAATGCACCCAGCAGTGCAGAAGATTTTTGGTTATTGAAGTCAAGCCAAACTAGCACTGAATGCATCATTTAACAGCTTTTGGGAGTTTGTCACGTCAGTCTGCAATGGACTGCTTGGCATCACCTTGTTGTCCCAGATGATATGTCAGCTAAGACCTTTTTCCTTCTCTTGTTTTCTGTTGGAAGTAGTGGCTGAGGGTTGCCAGCCTAGTCCAAGCATGCTATTCAAGTGGTACTGCAAAAGCCATGGATATGTGAGGTACTCAGAATTTCTGTAACGTTGTAGTACCATTATACAACTGTCATTCATTCCTTTACTGTCACTGGGACAGTGTCAATCTCTTGGGATGCTGACATACGCCCCTTGGGAGCCAGTATCACCCTGCTCAAACTCATTCCTTCATTCCCTTGTCACTAAACAGCCAGTCCAGTAAAGGCTTTTGCCCACTGTCACTTTGGCTTGGGTTTAGAGGTTGAAAGACTTTCCTCTGTTGATTTCTTTGTATAGTAGCATCAGGGATGAAATGAAGACCCGCTTTTCCATTTACCCTTCTCACAGCTGCTTGCTGCTCAGCAGGAGTCGGTGGGATGTGGACTGATGTTTTCAGTTCACCTCCTCCTTGGAGCGGTGCTGCAGTGACTGTTCTTCTTGCACTGCCCCTGCATCAGCCAGCTACAATAGCAGCAAGTCCCTGACAAGTGATGTATTTAACCATTCAAAGCTGATGCGAACAGCTGTCAAAAGGAAAATGTTTTACAGCATTCTGTCATGAGTTTTATTGGTCCAGCAAAACCATAGGACTCCATCTCTGAAAGCCACCTTGCAGTGTTTGTTTACATGTTTGCCTCCGTACTGACACAGCGGTGCCCCAGAGCACTTAACAATGGCAAGAGACAGCCCTTGCACAATTAAACTGGGCAACAGTAGCATTGTTCACCTTTAAGACCTGAAAAATCCTTACAGGGAGAATAAGCTACTGAGCCAGTATAGTGCTGGGTGGCTCTGGCCAGAACTAGACATCAGATACATATTTTTTTTGATGTTCAGGCTAGTATCTAGTAAAAAATATGCTCTCTTTTCTTTTTAGGTTATGTAACGGATTGCATGAACCTTCTCACATCCTTTCTAGCTTGAATTATTGGAAGGTGATGAATTAATAAGCATTTCCCTGCAAAAACATTCATTTTGGTTAAGGTTTTAAATTGAGAAATTACTGTCAGTAAAATGTGCTTGACTTCTACAAGTGGCTGCCCTGGGACTTTAAGAAATAGCCTGTGTTTGGCTGTCACATAACAGGACTTCCCTCTAAGAACTGAAATGATGCTCATGTTTTTCTTACAGGCTAATCCGAACTACAGCAGACAATGCTTAAAAATGACATTTATTATGATGTTTTGCTAAACAGCAGATGTGGTTTTGCTCAAGCATGTAAATGTCAAGGAGCAGAGCACCTAGCAACCAGTTTGCAAGATATTTTCAGCATGCAAAGAAGGTCCATGGAGCCTCTTGGTGATGTGCTTTCTCAATAACCTGCAGTTGGCTTCTCCACTTTTTTAATTAGCTGTTCTTCTAAGGAAATAATATTACATCATTGTAAGTGTGCTCCAACCATGTGTTTTTTAGCTAGCCCAGGTCTCTGAAACCAGTCCTGAGACCTTTTATGCAGGAAGGATGATGTGCTAAAAAGCTTTGACTATAAAATCCTCGTATCATGAGAGTAGGCCTGATGGTCATCTAGTCCAATCTTCTTTCCAAAGGCAGGATTTAACACTTATGTAACTCCTGACAACAGTTTCTTTCTAAAAACCTTCCTGCAATGGAGATCTTGCCTTTTATTTGACCAGTCAGAAGAATTACTGTCCTTACTTGTAGGGAGACTTTTGGTTCTCCCTTTCTTCAAAACTAACCTGAATTTTCCTTTATGTAGACTTAAGTTTAACTGTTCTGTCTTCTACTTACCAGGAATGTGGAGAGCACGTGGTCCAGAGTAAAAGTCTGCCTCCGAGAGCAGTCACAAGATGCCCGAGGAGGACTGTGAACAGGGTAAGCACGCGTGATACTGTCATCTTAGAAAAGCATGGCCAGATCCTTTTTGGCTCGCAGGATTTTCTGAGCCTGCTGTGGCTTCTCTACTTAGTACCTTGCAATGAATTGTTCTTCCAAGTTCCTTTCCCTCCTTTTTGTATTTTTGAATGCTTTTACAACTCATCCTTTTTAAGATGACTCCTCTTTAGACTGAACACTGATTTAACCTTTTCTCATAGGTCACGTCTTCCAGATTTCTGATCATTTTCTAATTGATCTATGCCTTTCTTATAGCATAGTTTCTTACACTGACCATATTACATCAGCCAAGCCTTCACCCATGCAGAATATGAACCTTCTTTGTCCCACTTATCTTACTGATCTCATTATTAACACGTTGTGTTTTCTGTGGAGAGTTCTCTGTAACAGATAGCATAACTGGGATTTTTGCTGTCATTTAAACAGGATCTGTGACTTGCTTTTGAAGATGCTTCTGTTCTTATTGAATTAAATGGGACATAAAGGCACTCGCTCTTCCGATGTTTGAAATCTGTAACCATGGAGAATATACATCTCCCTCTGCATCTGAGGCCCATTCTCATTCTCACTGGGGTTATTGTTAGCAAGCCCTGACAATGCTTGCAGTAGTCTTAACTTATGCTGAAAATGACCTTTTCTTTTTGGAGCGGGCAAAAAGCCTTTTTTAGCTACAAATTCCAGCCTGTTCCTGCAAGTTTGGAATGGATGCTCTTATGTTCCTTGTGTAAAAAGAAGACCTCATGCTTCCCCACCTGCTGTCAACTAAATGGTGTGTTCCCTGGAAGTGACATGTGCAACGTGTGAGTGTCACTGTATGACAGCGCATTGCAATGCATTTAGTACCATGGCTAAAATAGGAGGAGGGAATCTGTAAAAACTCATCTCCTCTTCGCATTCATTTTTATATATTTTGTTATGACTCTTCAGATGAGAGAATCCTTGCATGCATAACAATACTTACATGTTTAACTCCTGCTTGCTTTCCTAAGCTTCCATTAAGTATGTAGCCGTTGGACTTCTCTGTCAGAGTGGGCAGAGCCTTGGAAGCATCTTTTCGATATGCTGCAATCATATGAGGGCTAACACTGGAAATCATACTTGCTCATGGACACTGGCCAAAGAAATATTTAAAGGGGACATTCAAAGGACTGCAACGTTCAAAGAGAGGCAAGTTGCTGAGTCCAAGGCAGCCCAAATATGTGTTTGGGACTGTTTCCCTGCTTGCCAAAGGAGCATTACTGTTCTTTACAGAAGCAACATGCAGAAGTCTGTTACACTCAGTGGTGGGAAGGATGGAGTGATGTGGAAAATGGGCTCAATCCTGGGTGTTGTGGTGTGCTCTTTGTTATTGAGACTATGTGAGAGGGGAGTGAGTCCACAGGACTACTGATTCCTGAGTGTTGTTCCAGACTGGGAGAGCGGTTCAGCAGTTCAGTACTTCAAAGGACAGATATCTCACTGAGTTGCTGTGTAAGTGGGAAAGCTTTGCCTCTGAGAGGATTGCCTGAGGTGAAAGCAGTATGAGCCAGGTGTTCTTGTTCTAAATGGCTGCATGATTTGGTGGTTTGTTGGCTGTGATGCTTTCTCAACAGCTGGCTGGTTTAAGGTGATATTTTTGTTTAGAGCTGTGTAATGATAGTCCAGTCATATTAATCTCAGAGGGATTATTTTAAAGGATTACATTTATGGAAGAAAAAAAAAAATTGCTTCCTTTTCAACCCTCTCCCTCCTCTTGCCCAAATGAAATCTGCAACTTGAGAACTCTGATTTGGCACCAGTTAGAAAACGTCAGCATTGTTCTGAATGCTGACAAATCTCACTTCTTGGTGAGCTACAGCACTTTCCTGCCTGTTGCACAGCAGTTGGTAGGAAGAGGGGATTAAGAATGTGACAATGTTGTGGGTCCTGGTCCTTGGCAAATACTCTATCCTGGCTCTTACAGCTGTCCCAGCAGGTGAGTGTGTCCCAAACATTAGAAACTCTTCATCACCACTCCTTTCAATTCAAATCTTATTAGCTTTCATTTGCAGAGAGGTTGCCCTGACATGGGAAAGATCATGAGCTGTGTTTTTCAGATGCTGCTAATGCATACCAGCAGAGTTGGGCAATGTATCTTTAATTTCCTTTTGGCATCCAGCCCGAGGGAACATGCAATGAGCAATTTCCTCAAACATAGTATCAGTAGGAAATTCATCTTGTTCTGAGCCAGCTACGTGATCTAAGCAGGGGACAGTATGATTTTCAGCTTTGATACTCTGAAACAGAAATTGGAATATAAAAACAGCCTCAATACTTGGATGTCTGTACTTCCCCAGGGGGCATTTCAAGTGATACAACCGATTCCTTATCCTGACATTTTCTTAGAATTTCCTTATACTGTAGCTATCAGTAGGGTGTTTACAAAGCATTGTATAGCCCTGTTTACAAGGTATTGTATAGTCTACTAAACCTGTGCAAATATTTTATTTCATGGTAAGGAGAGACAGGTTAGAAAGCAAAACAAAGCCAGGCAGGATGATATTATATTTTTTTTTAGTCTCTTGAATCAGGTCCTCCAGTATTAATTGACCTCCTTAGTTTGTAATCCTGATCTCTATAAAACCGATTTTTCTCAACCTTTACTTTACCTGCCACTGCATTTTCAGTGATTTTATCTGATTCTTATCTTTACTGCTCTTTATCTTCCCAGTTGCTAGATTGTTCAAATATCTCAGGTTTCAAAGCCATTCCTCACCCTCTATTCTTCTCATTGATCTTTTTTTTTAAGTGATGGAAAGCTGCATATATGTTACTTCTGATGCCTTGGATAGACATTTGAGATTTCTCCTGAGCTAAAGTTTTTCGTACAACCTCCCATTCCATCTGCATTATTGTATTTCCTAGTTTCTATGTATTTTTTTGGTCTGATACATGTTAATATTGTACTGCCACATTCTGTGAGTTCAAATACAAGGCTAGGAGTCACTGTGAGGAGCTTGCAGCTACTGCTACTGCAACTTAGCTGTTGTTCTCAATTCCTTAATCCATTTCTTTCCCTTCAGGTTGGGTCCTTGGAGCTGATACTTGCTGTACAGGCAAATCTGTGAAGCTGTTGTGTCAGGGGTAGGAATGCAGGTCATTATGACAAAAAACAGATTATCGCTTTGCTGGTTCAATCTGATTTCTGTTTCATGACCAACAGGTGCTCAGTGCATCACATCTCAGTGCTCCTCAGATTGAGTATTTTGACTGACCACAATGTACACAATGTTTAGGACATAGAGGCTTCAGAGTAGATTATTTGCCTCTTCCACCTCTCCTCTTTCTTCCTTCTCCCGTGGTGGGTTCCCCTCTGTGGTGCCAGTTTCTACTCCTTTGTCACAGCTTGGGCACCCACCTAGCTTTGAGTTAGGACAAGTTTCATTGTCTCTGCTTGCTTTGCATAAATGCACTTTGCTTTTCTTGACACAGCCTTGATCATTAAAGTCTCACTCTTTCATTACTCTTTTGGCTCTTATATATTAGGTCGGATTGTGCCTTCTGTTCCTGGGGTTTTTTTGGAAACGGTTTTCTGGAATCTTTTTTGGCTGCCCAGGGCATTTGACATTTTCAGTCATACAGTGGTTGTTAGTGTGTGTGGATGTTGGAGTCTGTCTTCCCTTTTCCCTGATGATTTTTGAGTCTGTCAACTTCAGCTGCATTTGATGGAAATACTTGAGGAGCTGGACATCTACAAAGAATGTAACCATGTATTTCCTGCAGAAAGAGAAACCAGTTCATGGCAGATACTTTTGCTCCTTATTGATCTCAATTCAGGAACATGGATCATGCTTACCTATCTGGTGTTTATTAACTCTTCCCATGCATTATTTTTCTTTCTGTGGACTTCATTAATGTCACTTTCTTGGAGAAGACACTGTTAAAGTGCTGTCTTTGCTGCTTCCTTCATCTTTGCTTATAAATGGCTAACTTATCCTTCTTTAGTTGCCAATGGATTACACACTTTGAAGATGTTCACCAAGCCCACTTGGGCAAAGCCTTCATGCAGAGAAAAGTGACTTGTAAAATGATGCATCACCAAGTCACATATATAAATATATTTGCTCTTGTAGCAACTGTGTCTTGTCTTTAATTCTTCAACAATTAATTTCTGCTTAAGGAAGGAATGTTCCTTCTTCTTTCATCCTTCCTTTGAAGCAGCTGCCTTGATTCTTCCATATTTATTTTATATGCAGTGTACTTTTTACCCAGAGGTAAAAGCCCATCTTTCTTTCATAAGCTCTTTTCAAAATTTTGAGAGATCCTAGTTATTCTTCATGATTGACTCTGAATGTCACACTTTTTTGAGAAGTGATATCTAAGTTAACACAAAACTCAAGGTGGGGCAGGCAACAGATTTATACTCATTCCCTTTCTCCCATCATAATAGAGTTTGAGGTTTTATTTTTTGCTCTATGTTTTCCTCTCTACCTACAATCAAGCCAGTTTTATTCAAGCAGTTTGGCTGCCCTTGCTTTGTCTTGTTCTCTTATTATTTTGGAAATAGCTCCAGCTATTTTTGGAGTTGTTAATGATTTTGCTTCTCCAAAAAGAGAGCATGAACTCAGTAAGCATGCAGACAGGACTTCTCTCCATCTAGGATATGGTAGCTACTGACAATAAATATCAGGCAGCGTGAAAATAAACACGGAGTCCAGCCCCTCTCTTTGGGCTAGTGTTATTTCAGTAGCTGTGTCTCTTCTTTAGGACAAGGGAAAACCTACCTCCCAACAGCATCTGAATCACAAGCCATAAGGGAATGGAGAACAATAAGGGGGTTTGTACTGTTGACAGTTTCCTTTAAATTCAGCTACTATTTTAAGTGGAAATATAGAGTGGAGGAGTGGATTAGTCGTGTTTTATCTCTGCTCTTGCAACGTAATCAGTTGTGAGCAAGCATTGTCAGAGGTAGCTTGATTCCCAAGAAGAAATCATTGCATATAACTTACAGGTTTTTTACAGAACTATTTTCTGGTCTACAGAACTTTCTTGTCAAGAGCAGCACATAGTTATTCCATTGCTTTTGCTATTAATACCATGATAGATAGAGCATGTGCATTAGCTCTTTTTCTCCCAGAATTTCTGTGGTTTTACTTAGACCAGAACAAAATCACCAGAAGATGTAAGAGCCACAAAAATCATTCAGGAAGGAGAAAGGATAAGGCTTAAGAAGCTCTCAGTCCTTTTTCTAGTAGTCCAGGCTTTGGACATTTAGTTCAGTCTTTTGACACTTGAAGTTTACACATCTGTTTGAACCTGCCTGTCATCTTTCAGTGTTTTCGTATCACACTATAATACAAAGGTGTTGTTTAAAGAGCATTTTATAAAATGGTTTTGGAAAATTATATGATTCTATTAAGTCAATGATCAGAATTAAATTGATGACTAATGTTTAAATTTTGTTACAAAATTAACTCTAAGCTCCAGGCAATAATTACTCATTTTGAATGACACAGAGCTCTGTTAATTTGTAGCCCTCAGTGCTGGAGTGTGATTCAAGATCAAAGCCACCCAACCTGAGCTAGCTGGAAAACTATCACTCTGGTGATACAGGGCTGAAGTTTTATCTGTATCATCATAGCCCTCAAGTGAATTTTTTGGGTAAATGGATGAGAAATTAGGAGGAATGATGTGAAGAGTGTGCTTCTTTCAGCACATTGCTAAGCCAAGGCCTAACCTAGCTGAGGTTAACAGTGGTCTCTTAATTTTAAAAAACCCAAGCTCTCTCATGTTCTTCTCTCTTTTGCATGGTCCTTCTGGAGGTTGTAGTGATCTTCCCAGTTAGGTCAGCCTGGAAATTGATTCAAAGCTAAGCCTGTCACAGGAGATGTGAGCCTGGAGGTATTTCCACATGGCATCGAACAATGTTGGTCCAAGCCAGTAAAAAAATGTTAAGATGGGGAAGAGGAGAAGCAGTGATTTGAAAATGGCAATGGCTCTTACAAAGTGTTTCAGTGGGTCGGTGTTTTTGATGGCAATAATAGCTTTAAGCTAAACAGCGAGGAATCCCATCCCTTGTGATCATAAAAATTAGGTGTATGAATGTTTAAAGTGTATTCTAATAATACCCACCACATTATTATACATGAACTATATGCTCTATTCTACAAAAGCTGTGTGGCTACAATAAGACTTTTACTGTCTTGGTTTGGGCTGCTTAATGCAACATGTAATGAAAAGCTTGGATTTTGTCTTAATTTTACCCTAGAGACTTCCAAGCAGAACTACTAAAATGTATTAAGCATAAACATTAGTACTGTAAATATTCTATATAAAACATGCAGAAAAAGTGCTCTTCAGGGGGGCTGCATGAATGATCAGCTCCTTTCTAATTAAAAACAAACAAACAATAATCTAAGAATGTAACTTAGGGAAAGTTGAAATCTGATATTAAAGGATCCTATCCACAATATACATGCTGTAATGCATTTTCATTGACCATCTATATGATGAAAACTTTGTAAATGAAACAGTCACCCTACACCATGTCTATCCATATGGTTTAGCATGATGCATTGTTCCCTGTTTTACTCCCATGGTGAGTAATCCTATATTCCTGAGGAGATAATGGAATTTCTTCTAAACATCATGTGTTGTGATTTCCATTCAGCCCTTTTCCCTGAAGGTTGTTTTATTTTTTCTTCCCTCCTTATTAGTGTACAATTTGCTTAACAACACTGATTTATATTTTTTTATACCCCTGTAACTTCACTTCATAAATTTTACTGCCCTCCAGTCTCTTCATGAAAAAAGACATTTGGCTTTTTATCAAGGCTTTGGATTGTGTCTTCATAATTGCTCTTCTTTACTGGATTATGCCTGGCAGAATTATTTTCAACAGGTTTTCCTCATCCTCTCTTTCTGGGTTGAGAGCTGTCGCAGAAATGTCTGAGCTCCAAGGGGTGGTCATCGTTCTCCTCCTCCCTGGTACAGAGGCATGGGGTGGTGTCCATACACTCTTCTGAATTTTTTGCCTTATCCGTCCAGCTTGCATTAAACTTACCTAATATTTGCCTTGAATGCCATTAGCTATATTACTGCTCCTGATATTATTTGCCCTCTCTGCTTTTGACATTTGCCCATGCATTTTCTGAGTAATTTTTTTTCACAGTCTATGCTTTTTCTGCTGTTCCCCTATGGCTGTTTCTTATTTGCTTGTTTGCTGAATCAGAACAAGCCTGCCTGACTACAGAGAAGGTCTGTGCTATAGGCACGGCTGCAGAAGAAACAGGCCGGTCTTTTGTTCCTCTCTTTCTAGCAAAAACTGAGCTTTGGAGTAAGGAGAATTTCATCTGAATTCCGTTTGAAAAGTCAAGTCAACTGCCAAAAAAGTCAAACTCTGTTATTTAAAAATGGAGCCTTGATGCTCTTTATGGAAAAAGCTTTGCTTTTCTGCAACGGGGAGAAAATCTTTTCCTTGTAAGATTGCTCTGGGGATTGGTTCTTCACCACGTGGGGCACTGTCTGTAGGTGAATGGACAGGACAGCTTGTACTTTCAAGAAAGGTTTGAAATTTTACGTAGTCTGTCTAACTGGGTGATAAATAAAAGTGTGGGACTGTGTTTCATAGCATGAGGTGGACTTTTAACAGCTGCAGGCCTGTGGGTAGGGCTTCCAGGCATGTCTTATTTCTGCTGTTTCCAAGGACAGTGATCCAAATCAAGTTTCCATTAAAGTCTGTCCTGAGCTGATGGAAATGGTGCACATCAGTGTAAACATCATCTCTACCTGACCTGAGGATCTAGATTCAGGCTCTTTGTCAAGATTTTGCATTGTTAGAACCATTGTTCTACATTGCAAGCAGAGTTATAAGATGCATTAAACTCTGGTCTCAGGTCAGATGCTGGAGAAGGGTGGTATTGCAGTACACAGCATGATTCAAAAGTCGTTCGAATGAGTTTTTCCTTGTAGTTTGATGACAATTTCACAAGTGCAGCATCAAAAATGCAACATCATGAGGAAAGACCTCTCCTACAACTGTAGTTCCTTAATTGCAACTGAGATAGTTGGCAACAGGCAAATCTCAAAGGGCTGTTTAAAAAAGTGTGTAGCTTTGCTGGGAGGTACGTGGAAAGCAGCTCCCCCGTTTCCTGGTGAAAGCTTTGTGTGTGCTGCTTCAGTGCAAACCTTGCAGCATTTGTGAACTGTACATGAATTTGATAGATATTTTTCTTTACATGCCCCCTCTGTGTTTGATTTTGTTTCTTGTTAGGTCAGGAAAGGCTGTTAGGAAGAACAGGGTAACTTAAGTGACCATGTTTGTTGTGAGTTCTCCCTGAAATACCTATGTGTTTTCAGTGCAAACTTCACTATAGTTAGAACAGTTTTATTGAATTCCAGCCACATTCTCTCTTCAAACTTTGGAAAAGAACAAAACTGGAATTACATTTCTTAGGATTTTCTTTTTTATGTTAGAGCCATTATGTTTGCTATTTCAGATCAGTCTAGAAGTTGATCCAACTTAGTAGATGGTCTCAGCTAGTAGCTACTTGGGAGAAACTTGGGAAAAAAGTGTATAAAGCAATGTGTGCCTAAAAAAGCTTTCCCTGTGTGTTTCTTTTTAGCTTTTGGTAATCTGTTGAGTACTGTTTTCCAAACTGAGCAACTGTAACTGGGCCACCCCGATTAATATCCACCAGTGATGAATGAGTCTAATTTCTTCTTCAACCTATTTATAATTTGGCTTCCACAACATTCTGTTGTGAAGAGCTCTGGAATTAAACTAAGCATTGCATAGGGGAGAAAAAGATTTTTTTCATTTGTTTTCAGCATGCTGCCAAGTGGTTTTGAGTCCAAGCACAGGAAATGTAAGCCTCTCAAACATCTCAAACCACTTCATACTCGGGCTGAACCTAGCACTTCCCTAATGCTGAGGTTTCACCTATGGTTATAAAGGCTTCAAAACTGGTGGTCTTTGGCACCAGTAGTGCCAGTAACTGGTGATTTGTAAACCTCTGTGATTTAAATATCGTATTTGGCTTTGGTAATTGGGCTTCACATTGTAAATATGCCTGTTCTTGTGAGGGTAGTATGGTGGCAGAGGGGTCCTCTACTCTGTGGAGTTCTCAAGAGGAATTTAAGTGGTTGGTTATATATCTGAAAATACTTGCACAAATGGTAAAAAGCAATAAAAGATTTATAACAAGTCATGCCATCTATTATGCAACATAATGTTTTCCTCTGCCAGTTTTGCTTTCCTTCCTTCAGAAATATCTGCTCTGCTTTAAATAAAAAATAAAAGGGGGGAAATAAATCAGGCCTCTCCTTCAGGTGCTGTCTGATGGATGGTATGGATTCTGTGTGTTTATCTCTAAGGAATGTAGGGAATGGTGGCTGACAGTGAAAAACAAGGGCATGTCTCAAGAAAAATTGCATACAGTGCGTCATTGATGTATTCTTTGTGCACAGCCATTTGATTACAGTCACTTCTGTAATAGAGTATAATAAGACAGAGAACCCAGTAAACAATCCACCAGGAGCAGTGATGATGGTCATTGTCTACTGCTGGGGTGATCTTATATCAGGATTTAGTTAGGCTGGAGGCTACTGCATTTACTATTTTCCTTTGGTGGCAAGAAATGCTGGCTTTGTTCCTTTGAAGGGGACAAAGCAACATGAAATCCAAAAGAAAGCATGACTGAAGGTTGCTAACAGCAGCAGAGGATGGCTAAGTTCAATGCTGTTAAATTTTCTTGACAAATTACTTTATAACTACATCTTTTCTTTACCTAAAGCCCAAATGAATAGAGCAAGCATGGTACTAATTAAAAACCAAACAATCCTATAATAAACTCACAAAACCCCAACCCAACCAACCAACCAAAAAAACCCCAAACCCAGACTTCACAGTAACTTGGTGTGACTCACTTCTGTTTTTTCTAGATGCCCTTAAAGTCAGGAACCACTAGTAAGGAACAATAATATGGGGTTTTGTGTAAAGATAGATTTAGATAATGTGAATTGTGGTCTTCATACAGTGAGTTCACATGGATGCAAATATTTACAGTGTTTCTTTATCTACTTAATGCTATTTTTCAATCAATGTTCTATTTGCTATTTAAGAATAAATTCACAGCATCATCTTCCTAAAATGAGTTATTTTATTTCAGCAGAGATGGACAGGTCTCAGTATGACCAAAGTGCTTTTCAGCATGGAGATATATTATTGGGAACAGTCGTGCTGGTGATTATTTTGGAAAGCTGCACACCTCTATTTCAAGAAGTAGGACATTGTACCTTGTTACTGAGAAAATACAGCAGCAAGGTGAGTGTGTGTTCTGAGCTGTGTCTCTGGTGTTTGTTACTCATCAGAAAGATGCTGGGTTAGGTCTGCAGAATTAAGGTACGTAACAACAATCAATCCTAACACTCAAACTGGCTTTGGTTGCTTGTGACCCTTCCCACTAGCAAATTTCAGCAGTTCATACGACCTGACCTTCTTGCTGGCTGGAGCATTGTCACGACTGTATAAATCAGGAAGGTTTTGTTGCACTACAGGACCATCTCATTGTCTTGAGCAGTACCTGAGTGCTGCAGAAGTACATCTATGGCTGACATGGCATTTCCCAAGCCATGGCCTGTTTCACCCTTGTCAGCTGTCAAACCTTCACAAAGGGAGAAACTCAAAATATTTGATTTAGATGTGGACTAAGGCTGGTGAAGAAGAATTGCGGTTGCCCCATTTTATCTTGGGAATACATGCAAACCTGCTCCTCGCCCCACACACAGCTCCACAGAAGTCCCACTTGTACAGTATGAAACCCTGAATTAACTGAAACTTACCCTTCCACTTGCATTTTCAGTTTGCTGATTTTTTGTTTTGTTTTGTTTTTATGTTCTGTGCCATTGTGCTCTGATAAACCCCAGCCCAGCATTATGTTTGAAAATGCAGGTATTAAGGTTTGAAGTTGAAGGGGATAACTTTATTTTTGGCATTTTAAAATTGCTTTTGCAATTTAAAAGTCATAAGCAACTGAAAACAGCATCTTATAACGGGAAATGTTGGTGAATTCTAGTTGCAGTAATTATAAACTGGATAGTATGTGGTCCCTTGTAAGAGCAGTAACAAATAAAGAACAAATGTACAATGGTGTCTCTTCATGGTAATAGAAAAATCCTGCTGGCTTCATGAATTTATGTTAGCCCATGGAGTCCATGCAAGGCTAAAACAGCAGAAATGGCAATCTCATCCTTTTCTCATTTTCATGACTTCTGTTACCTAGAGCAGTGTTTGATGTAGCTGTTTTCTGACCCTTGCTCAAGAGGCTTATTCCTTTTGCCATGCCCTGGAGTGTGCAGCACTGCTCAGTGTGAGCTTTATGTAGTCAGGACTTTTTTTTTTCTTTTTTTGGCTGTCAATTTTTCTTGGTTAAATCCTGAGCACTTTGGCACTCAGTCATTACAGAGTAACTTCGGTTTTCCTCCATCAAAAATTAAACGCTGCTCTCACTAACATGTCCTTTACCCTCTGTAATTGCATCCAATAAACCTCCTCTCCCACTAGGACATTTGATACAGCTCCTACCTAGAGGTACTGGCTTATTTCAGTTTTAGTGCTCCTTTGTAAAGCTATTCCATGTTTCTGCAATTAGCGCTCTCGTTTGGGCTGCAAATGTATTGCTTGGTTGTCCTCTTTTTTGGCTAACTATCTTCTGAAGGCATAGTGTTTAGCAAAGACTTCTCATCCTCTCTAGCAGTATGCAAGCTGTTGCTACTTACACACAACAGAGCTCCTCTTGTTTCGGATAGTTATATACAATCAAATTGTTAAAGGACTTTGTTAGAGCTTCAACCTGTGTGGGATCTGGTCCTTTGTGCATGAGCCTAGAAAAGCAAGCCTCAGGTGTCCTTCCTGCAGGATTCGTTAGCTTTGCAGGTGCCCTCCAAAGCATGTAACTTCGTACAAATATCAAAAGGAGTTGCCTTGGTAACAAAACCTCCGAGGCTTCATTTAATTTCAGAGGAGCAGAAGGTCATCTGCCCAGTCAGCAGAACTGTGTGTCAGGTACTGACAGTGGGGGGAGAGTTAGTAAGGCCAAAGGTACTTTTGTTTTCAAATGTCAAGAAAATTGAAAACCATGTGAGAAGGAAAAGACATATTTCCTTGTTGAAGATAACGGCTGAAGCAAGTGCTTTTGCTTTGATGAAGGAAGAGGAGTCAGCTTGCCAGGAAACTACCCTATCTTCACCTGTTTAATCATGCTGTCACCACAGATGACATTATCATCAGTGTGGTCAAAAGGGCTTGTCCTCTTGTCCCCCACAACAAATGTAAGAGAGACATCCTCAGGCACCACCAGCCCAAGTGTGGCTCAGGGGAGTTCCATTGAGACAAAGGAACAGTCACAAAAATTGGACCAGACCTTCAGTTGGTTTAATCACTGCTGTTCCATCAAATATGCCAAAGCTATGCCAAGGTTCAACATGAAGAGATGAAATTCAATTTTCATAACTTGTTTTTCTGCCTTTTGGCGACTTGTGTATCTGATAGAAAGTGAGATTTTAAAATGCTGCTCAACTAAATGTGGTTGCTTAAAAGCTGACCATGCTGTTACTGCTTAGAGCAAATACAGAGACCATGTAAAGGAGAAGAGCCCTGACGGCTGATCGAGGTGCAGGAGGTCAACTTGGTGGTGGTGGTGGTGATGGTGGTGATGGTGATGGTGATGAAGTGGGAGTTTCTTCCATGTTACAGCATGGGATCCTCCTGGTAACTGCCTCTGTATGCAGAGGAGCAGCAACCAAATGTGGCAGCGGCAAGTAGAAGTGCACACCGTAACTGTTTGAGGTTGGTCCTTAGGGCATGACTGCAAAGGGTGAAAAGCCCAGTTCTATGCCATCTTTCTTTCAGCATTTTTCTGAACTTCTGCTCTAATCTTTATTGTTCTTCAGAGGAGAATTAGTGAGAAATGAGTTGGAGGCCATAACTAAGCTTTATGTGCAAAGATAAACTAACAAATGGTTAGATGTGCAAAGATAAGCCAGCAAATGTTAGAGAGGAAAGGTTATAAGGGAAAGAATGCTCTGTGAATGTCTTTTTTTTAGTCTGCTGACCCACGTCTACCTATCTAGTCAAGCTGGAGCATTAGCATTGCACTTCAATTATTGTTCTCCAAAATCCAGATAGCTTATGTGTGCATCCCTGCCTGGACTAGCAAAAGCAGGAGAAATAGAAAGAAAAGGAGGGCAGACTGATGTGATCTGTGTATCATTATACACTTTCTTTTTTTTTGCCATCAACTTGGTATTGACATAGCCCTCACCCCTTTGGCTCTAGTTAGTTATGAAGTCTGTTGTCCTGCTTAAGAAACAGAAGTGTAGTTACCACTTAACCTACCACTGTTCATCTGATAACCATTTCTCATTAAGTAATTTCCCTCCCCACCTGGATTCCTCTCCACCTGCATTGCCAAGTATAAACATAGATTTTGAAGAGAGCAAGGAAACCTGAGACCACCTTAAGGGCAGCCAGTTAAGTAATGAGTAACGGTCTGTACTTAAAGTCCTCAACAAATAGGATGCTGCTCACCACCTACTGACTGTCACCATTACATCATGGTTTGATGGAGTTTGTTGAATCTGGGCAGAGCATTCTATTAAAACATATTTTGCTATGAAACTGACAGTTTTCTAGGTCATGTTATCCCTAAAGGCTAAATTGTGAGATGAGAAATGGTTTTGATGAGAGAACAGGCAGAGTATCTGTCAGTGCTAGCTCTTCTACAGGTGACTGCATATTCATTCTCCTGACACTGGCTCTTGACTCAGCTATGACATTTAAAATAGAGAATCAGAAAATCCCAAGACAGAATGACAGCCCTAACCACTTTAGATACGGTACAATAAGGATTGGAAGAAGTTAATATGTTGTGTTACATTCAAGTTTGAGATAATTAGAAGAAGAGAGGATCAAGTGTTCCTGCTTGCTCAAAACCCTGGTTTGCTGCCCTACCAGCTGCTCTGCTCTGCCTTCCCTTCTTTCTTCATATAACCATGACTGAAGAAGCAGATTTCCTCCGTGGACAGTGTGTGCAAATGGTCTGCCGTAGGCAGAAAGGTCTGGGGAAGCTTTGCTGGCTCTCAGTTCTTCTGTAATTGGGAATAATAAGCCTCTTGTAATTTATTCTCTCTCACTGCGGCTTCAAGTTGTTTTGTGCAAATCCCTGATGTTCTTGACAGTGTCTGCAGCTCAGGACAATCCTACCTATCAGGATAGCTTGTGTTTCCCTCCACAGGTGCTGTGTGATAGCTTCCAGGAACCCTGCACACAAAACCCTTCATGGCATGAACCACATGTGGCTTTGAGGAACTTGCTTCATTTGAATAGGCATGGGACTTGCTGTAGCGATATGCAAACTGACATGCTGGATACTTTCAGAGTCTCAGTAACCTCAGAGTTAAAAAAGGAACCTCAGAGTAACTGTGTACTAGGCTCTGTTAACGGAGAAAGGAAAAACCTGTTTGTACAGAGCAGTGTTTCAGATCACCCTGGTTTGCAAACCCGCCACATGCCCTTGAGGTTAAGTGGGAGACATGCAAGAAAAATATTCCTGGAGGTGATTGTTATAATCCCTTAGGTGCTGTTGTCAAAATAGTCCTATTAACTATTGTGCAGAGGATGGGTCATTTTCTGCCCTTTGCCACTTTGAACTACATGCCGTGCTGCTGATTCTGGGGCACGAGAGACTTCTGCAAGGCCAGCTTGATGCCTTATTATTTCTTGTAAGTTCTGCTTTGAAGGTTCCAAGTAAATGGTCTGAATCCTGATTGCATTTTCTCTCATTTGTAAAAATAAGGAACATTAGAGTACAAAATCTGCCCGGTTGTCAAAAAGCAGTACCAGCACTATTTTAGTGCATAGTCACAAGGTTACTTTTTTCCCCCTTCCCCAGTTTTTAATGAGACCAGTTTAAACAGCACAAAATTATACTTGGAAAGCATTTTAATTCAGCTTGATTGGAGTATCATGAAGATCTTAAGCGTATATGCATAGACAGAACTGGAAGCAAGAATTATCCAGTAGCATTATCTTTTAATGACTGTTTCTATTTTTGTCCTGAATTCATTTGCTTAGAATAATAGCTAAAGTCTTATATGGTATATAGAGAAAGCATCACTGATGGTTCATTTAGCAGACAAAGGGATAAATATGTTTAATTTCATGGAAACTTTGTTAAAAGAATTTGTTTAAAGCTAAATCAACACTTTGGTTTTAGATAGAAATAATTAAGCAGGATTCATGCTAACAAGTTACCAACGGACTGAAATGAGCCATTGACAGAATAGATGAGTTTACACTGAACAAAGCGTGTTCACTGTGAAGTATCTTGATTATGTCAAGATATCTCAGGATAACCAGTTATTAGTCTTCTGAAGTATTCTGCTTTTCAGACCTTAAAATTTTTAGAGGGGCCAGCAATTTAGGCTGAATACTCATGGTAGTAAGGACAAGGATCTGAGACATCTTTTTCTACAGGATGCATGGAAATAGAGGTGTTTGTATTATGAAATATGTACACAGCTGGGGATATTGCATTCTTATTGCGTTTCAGGATATTTACAGTTGTCTGTTTTCTCTTTTTCTCTGTAGATAACTGTACCTCTGATGTACAAAATCTGGGCAGTCTTTTAAAAGATTTTGCGTTAAATACCAGATTCTAAAAGCTACAAGGTAAGATCTGTCTTCTAGTGCTTTTGGGTGCATTTACATTGTCTCATAAAACAAGTGCTGTCTGCATATCTTCAGTTTGGATTTCATTGGTTAGATATATTATTTGATGTTCTGAAGATGAGCTGCAAATATTGATCTATTTTTATCTCCTGCATCTCACAGAGGTATTTTTTTTAATTATTTATCCAGCACAGTCTTCAGGTTATTTGATAATGTAGCTGTTGGTATTTGCTCCATGAAAACAATTGTCTTCCAAAGGTAAGTGCTATAAGGACCTATGCTGGTTGTTTTTATAATGAAGGTTTTCCTGTGACAATAGAAGCATACTTATACTTGGGTTCATAAATTGCTATTGAGACCTTTTTACTATACAGTTATTTGAAAAAAACCAACAAACCCAAACCAAAATCCAAAACCAAACACACAAAAAACCTCACCAGACCAAAGCTCTTCACAAGCAGTGGGTAGAGCTCATTCATGTAATGATATCACTTTGAAATGGATGCTACTGAAAAATGCATGGTGTATAACTAGCTGCCATTTCCAAATGTCAGAGAATTCTTTGCCCTTAGAGAGGGACAGCAAAGCCCAGATCAGGTTAGCTTTAAATTAAATATGTCTTGCTCTTGTGGTATATGCAGGCTTAAAGTTGAGAGAGCAGAAATTATATTGATTCTGTCAATCAGTTTTCTATTAATCTGGCAAGATTGTTAATGATCTGGGTAAATTGTTTAATATAAGTTCGCATATCTTTCAGCCCATATATTTTAGTAGGTCTTACTTTTCTTAATAGGTTAATGAATATCTACTGGACTGACTGCAATAATCTGAGCACTGAATTTCATCTAAATTGTATCGACT